>JASDDO010000004.1:387330282-388705779 GCA_030015575.1 Agapanthus africanus
GATGATATCCTGATCGCAAGTCTAGTTTCGAGAATACCCTCGCGCCACTAAGCTGCTCAAAAAGTTCTCCAATGCGAGGGATCGGGTACTTGTTCTTAATAGTCACCCGGTTCAATTCTCGATAATCAATGCACATCCTTCTCGTGCCATCCTTCTTCTTTACTAAAAGAACTGGAGCTCCCCACGGCGAGTTGCTGCTTCGAATCCATCCCTTCTCGAGTAATTCACCAACTTGTTTCTTAACTTCTTCCAATTCCACCGGTGCCATCGGATAATAAGATTTTGATACTGGCGCTGCACCAGGAATAAGGTCAATCGCAAACTCCACATCTCGCTTCGGCGGTAAGCCCGAAATATCTTCAAACATATCCATAAAATCGCGAACAACTGCCGGCTCTTCGTTACTATCAACTTCCATAGCTGCAAGAACACTGTTTGTCGGCCTAGCCCTAAGCTCGACTGGCCCGACAGGACTGCTTCTTTACCGCAACTGCTGTCTGCATCGTTGGCCATGAAAGGTCCAGCGAGACTACTGAGTCTCGTCCATTCTGCTGCATGCACGTCCACGGTTGCTCCATTCTGTCTTAGTCCGATGAACTTCTCTTCCATTTCCTCCCGTGCAGTCCGCGGGAAGAATTTCTCCAGGAAACTCTTAGAGAAAACCGCTCAACTGATTGGCTTGGGCAAGCGGGTCTCCTCCACAGGCCATCACTCTCGGCGTAATCCACTAGTTGAATGCGCACTACATCAACTCCTTTGTCCTCTGGAATCTGTGCCGCAATCAGTAATTCTCCGTGTCACTAGCCACTGCTTGGCTGGCAACGGCTCCTCCAGACCAGTGAAAGTAGTCGGATCCAAAAGCCTGAAATCTGCTACAGTCCCTACTCGTTCGACTGGTCTAGTTCCATCGTTGTTTACAGACTGCTGAACGATCTGCAAACCTTCCTGAAACGAATCTGCTATTGCTGGATCAGCTCAGTCTGTCTCTTTGATTTCCAGCATTCCTCTTATCACTCCAAGCATGGCGGCTTCGTTCATACGCCTCTGGTAAGTCTTCAACTTCTTACCTGTCATAGTCCTGAACTCAAAACACCCAACATTAGCATGATGATAGATTCTGAATGTGGATCAAGGCTAGAACTCCAAGATACTTAAATAGAGTGCTGCATTGTAGCTATGCCGCGGTATCATAGCCGCAATTGCTTAACTCCACCCAAGTCGCCTAAGTCCTAGAGATAACAAGAAATCAGGTTTTCGAGTTGACAGTGCAAAGTAAGTTTGCATGTCGACATGGTCCGGAAGAATGATTCAAGGACGGTAAAACGGTCAAGGTGGCAGGACATGTTTCCTAATCACGGGTATTATGATTCGTGTATCGGGTGCAATACCCAACTACAAAGAATCAACCCAATTAACCTATGGCTCTGATACCAAAAAAACCATGTCACGCCCCGCTTCCCAGAGTACGCAAGATTGGGCACGTGACATAGCCAACCATGCTACCTGTGGGTAGGAAGTATCCATCCACAGTCACATTACGGTTGTAAGGTTATCAAGAACAAGATAATAAGCTAATCTAATACATGTCCAAATCCATAATAACAAGAATCAATAAACAATAAGTGCGGAAGCTAATGATCCAATACAATGAATAAACAGTATGTCCCATAATGCGGGCTCACATCTGGAAATGAAATGAAATAAATAAACTAAACCCTAAGGAACTCACAGTTCAGCCTGCTAGCTGAAGTACTCCTGCTTGGTCGTCGACAGTGGTACGGAATCTGGGCCATGCAAAACCCAGACGTCAGCGCGTCATGACATCAAGTATATAATGTAAACATGGTGATAAGCAATGCAAATATGAACATGAATAAGTAGTACTAAGAAATAACAGAGCAGGGTAATGTGCAATGGTGACTGAACTGTCCTATCAGGTTTCTACTCTATAGCCTTTGAAACCAATTGATGAATCGTCGATGTAACCCAATAGTATCCCGTACATACCCGGGACCACGGCCACAATATTCTCGGCTGCAGCCGAGACATGCCGTTAGGCACAGAATAGGAAAATGTACACTCGGTATTACCCCGTACATACCCGGGATCACGGCCACAATATTCTCGGCCGAAACCGAGACATGCCGCTGGGCACAGAATAGGAAAGTGTACACTCGGTATTACCCCGTACATACCCGGGATCACGGCCACAATATTCTCGGCCGAAACCGAGACATGCCGCTGGGCACAGAATAGGAATGTGTACACTCGAACGGTAGTGAACTGTCGAGTTACAAGTCAGGTTCATCTTTGATTTCCCCATACCCCCAAGTTATGTATGTCAGGTCAGGTATTCAGTAGTCAAGGATCAATGCCAACATAAGATCAATAAAAGTAGGTCTGTCTGGATAGACAGCAGGAATGGTCGGGTTTGTCGGCATTAGGCATGAAATCATGAAACAAGTAATGTCATGGTACAACAGGATGAGTCGGTATGTATGTATATGTCATGTGTAGCAGGGTCAGGCCAATATGTAGTGCAATCGGGTATGTGCTCACAACAGGTATACAATCAAATAATGAACAGCAGCAGGAAACAGTAAATAACCATATTATTCCATGTAAACATAATGATGTTTTTTATTCTCTTATAAACAGGTTCACGCACCTTTGGGGTGCAATAGCCACAAGGTGAAAGTAATGAAGCTACATGAATTTACACTAAGTATAAAAATTGTCTCGTGAATGATTTAACAATTAAAGCAGATATGACCCAATTGTTTTATTTAGTTGAAATATGGGTTGGTAGTGGGTTGATTAATTACGAGAAACTATTATAACGATTCCATGTTAAAGATAAATGCAACTATCAATTCTAACTTATAATATAATATCAATTACCATCATTAAGTTGTTGTATTATATAGTATGAATTCAATTGCGTGGCAAGACTAGATCTCGCACGCTAGCATGTTAAAGCTAGTATTCAGATACTTGCCTCGACGGTT
The DNA here is from genome assembly GCA_030015575.1 of Agapanthus africanus. Taxonomy (NCBI): domain Eukaryota; kingdom Viridiplantae; phylum Streptophyta; class Magnoliopsida; order Asparagales; family Amaryllidaceae; genus Agapanthus; species Agapanthus africanus. Next base: position 387,333,291 of record JASDDO010000004.1, read on the forward strand.
TCGCAAACCGGAAAGCACGGATGCGATGTCGGCAGAAAACACGATATGATAGCACGGGCCACGGATCGAGTCCCAACAGAGAACAACGGGATCACACGGACCAGGGTACTTCGCTGGAGCGTCGGGTTCGCCAAGACGGCACGGTCGGATTCCGGCAAAAACACGGCAACGAGTTAGCAACACACGATAAACTTAATACGATCAGCGGGGGGGTGATTTTCACAAAAGGAAGGATGAGGAAGGCTTACCGGGAGACACCAGGGGTAACCCCGGCGAGCTCGACGGCGCTGGAACGCCGGCGAGGCAGCGACGGCGGCTGCGAAGACTTGAACGGCCTCGGGGGTTCGCTGGAGAGGGTGTTGCGACGAGTGGAGGAGAGGGTGGTCGGCTCTGGTGGTCGAGGGGAGAAGGAGGTGGTCGGAGGTGGCGCGGGTGACGTCGACGAGGGTCGACGGCGCGTTCTCCGGCGACCCGGGGATGGTGCAGGGTCGGGCTGCGTGACTGAAGGTGTTCCGGCGAGGGGAGGAGGAAGGTGATGACGAGGTAGTGACGAGGAGGAGGAGAGGGAGTCGTGGGAGTCGTCGGCGACGGGAGGCGGCGTCGACGGCGGGAGTTGCGGCCGAACGGAGGCGTCGGGGGTTGGGTGCAGGCACGGGAATCGGCGGAGGAAGGAGGTAGGTGGGTGCGGTGAGGTCGACGAGGTGGTGACGGCGACGGCGAGGTCGTGAGGAGGTCGGCGGCGCGAGCACGAGGCTAGGGTTAGGGCTTGGAGGGGTTCTCGTGACGGGGAAGATGAGTGGGGGAGGCGGCTGCATGGAGGGGTTTAATAGAGGAGAGAGAGTTGTTAGAGGGAGAGAGAGAATGAGGGAAGAGAGAGATAGAGAGAGGCGGAGAGAGAGAGAGAGAGAGAGAGGAAGGGGGCCCACGAGAGGAACGGAGCCACGCGATTGGCTGGGCTGAGGCGAGATTTGATTTGGTGAGGATTTTTGGAAAGATTTAACTGTGAAGAATATATAATCGTATATATATATAGTTTAAGATATTAAATTAAAATGGGCCCTTTTGGCGCGAAATGAAACATTTTCAAATCGCGCCCGGGTTGCGCCCAAATGTTCCAAATTCAAATTATAGGATTTTAAGCGGGTTCCAAATTTTGAAAAGAGGTGTTTAATGATTAAAATGCATGCCCCCAAGTCGGACACTTGCACGCGCGCGTAGTCGTCCAAACTTGCCCGTTTAGCCAAACGGAACGGAATCTCGACACGCGGACGCTACCACGCGACTAGTGGCGACGAGTAGGCCAACATGGATATTTTAAATTTCATTTTAGGAGTTAAAATTTGTTATGTGCCAAAATGACTTAACCGGTTAAAATTTAGCAATAAACACCAGAACATCAGGAAAATTGGAATGAGCAATATATAAAACCCTCAACTTGTAATATAAATAGTATTATTGGGCTCGGGTGTTACATAACCCAAATCACAACCAACAAGTCAACTTCAATTCCGACACCGCAGAAAGCGGAGCAAGTCAGAATCCAATCTCGACACCGCAAGAAGCGGAGCAAGTCAAGTTCACCCCTGACACTGCAGGAAGTAGAGCAAGTCAAATAGGGCATCGACCGTCCATGTCGTAAAAAGGGCAGTGCAGGCTTCCTACAAAGAAGGAACCAGATCACTCCGGGCCAGGGAAAAGTCTACCACGGACACTCCGTCTCGGAGACGCGTCAAGCGTCGACAGTCATGTCGTAAAAAGGTCAGTGCAGGGTTCCCACAAATCGGGAACCAAATCTCTCCAGGTCAGAGCGTTGACCGTCCATGTCGTAAAAAGGGCAGTGCAGGCTTCCCGCAAATCGGGAACCAAATCGCTCCAGGTCAGAGCATCGACCGTCCATGTCGTAAAAAGGGCAGTCCAGGCTTCCTACAAAGCAGGAACCAGATCACTCCGGGCCAGGGAAACGTCTATCACGGACACTCTGTCTCGGAGACGCGTCAAGCGTCGACCGTCCATGTCGCAAAAAGGGCAGTGCAGGCTTCCCACAAATCGGGAACTAAATCGCTCCAGATCAGAGCGTCGACCGTCCATGTCGCAAAAAGGGCAGTGCAAGCTTCCTACAAAGCACGAACTAGATCACTCCGGGCCAGGGAAAAGTCTACCACGAACACTCCGTCTCGGAGACGCGTCAAGCGTCGACCGTCCATGTCGTAAAAAGGGCAGTGCAGGCTTCCCACAAATTGGGAACCAAATCGCTCCGGATCAGAGCGTCGACCGTCCATGTCGCAAAAAGGGCAGTGCAGGCTTCCCACAAATCGGGAACCAAATTGCTCCGGACCAGGGCGTCGACCGTCCATGTCGTAAAAAGGGCAGTGCATGCTTCTTACAAAGCGGGAACCAGATCACTCCGGGCCAGGGAAACGTCTACCACGGACACTCCATCTCGGAGCCGCATCAAGCGTCGACCGTCCATGTCGTAAAAAGGGCAGTGCAGGCTTCCTACAAAGAGGGAACCAGATCACTCCGGGCCAGGGAAACGTCTACCACGGACACTCCATCTCGGAGACGCGTCAAGCGTCGACCGTCCATGTCGTAAAAAGGGCAGTGCCGGCTTCCCACAAATCGGGAACCAAATCGCTCCGGGTCAGGGCGTCGACCGTCCATATCGTAAAAAAGGCAGTGCATCCCAAAAAGTGGGAACCAAGGCAAGCCGCCTCCACGTGAAAGAAGATCCATCAATTTCATGCACACGACTCACATATGTGGTGTGCATTTATTGATGGGGGGCACTTTGTTGAAGTCGAAAATTGCACCCCGGTTGACCAAGTCAAAGTCAAAGTCAACCCCAAGCCAAGTGGGCACATGCCCAGGTCAAGTCCGAACATGAAGCGGCCGGCCCTCCCCCATGAAAAAATGAAATCACGTAATAAATAATTTTTATGCAATTTTTTATGCATGAATATAAACAAAATGGGCATAAAGCCAAATTTTTGTAAGCCCGTGGCTTATGTGCAAAAAGAAATGACACATGAGCCATGAGATGGGAAAAATACCATTTTGTAAAGCCCAAGGGGCTATATGTAAATATGTAAGCCTATATAAGGCAACATGATGATGAATAAAATATACAACTTTTCATTCCCCAAAAATTAGGGCCTGTGCCTCTTTCTCCTTCCTCAAGGTTCTAAAACCTTCTTCTTTCTTCTGAATTAAATCAAAAGTTTTACTCTTTCTCTTCCAAAACTAAATAGTTTTTCACCACAAAACCAACAAAGGGGAACTTGGATCTGCCATTAGATCTCAAAAAGGGGAGATTTTTAAGTCTCAAGTTCCGGCCAAACGACAGGAAGAAGAAGGAGACTCATCTCCAGAAACCCCACTTTGGGGAAGATCCAGGGCTCAAGGGGAGAAGCCCCTTCATCAGCCTCAAAATATTCTAGGAGTTTAACTTCTCATATATATATATACAAAATAATAAGTGTTCCTTTCTGGGAGTACAACTCCCATTGCAGGGACTAAGTCCTTTTTGCCTCCCAAAGCGCCAGCGCCCTTGCACCCAAAGCGCTAGCGCCCGAGCGTCCACGTGCCTGGCACGTGGAGCGCTAGCGCTCAAAATACTAGCGCTCTTGCGTTCAAAACGCTAGCGCCCAAAGCACTAGCGCCCGAGCGCCCACGTGCCTGGCACGTGGGGCGCTAGCGCCCAAAGCGCGAGCGCCCGAGCGCCCACGTGCCTGGTACGTGGGGCGCTAAAGCCCAACGCGCTAGCGCTCAAAGCGCTAGCGCTCAAAGCGCTACCGCCCCAAGCGCTAGCGCCCGAGCGCCCACGTGCCAGGCACGTGAGGCGCGAGCGCCCAAAGCGCCAGCGCTAGCGCCCTAGCGCCCGAAGCGCTAGCGTCCGAACGCTAGCTCCCACGCATCTTTTGGATGCCCTTTTCCCTTATATATATATATATACACACACACACATACATACACACACACATACTCCACGACACTGTCCCTGTTAGAAAAAAATTTCTAACGGGACGTTGTCCCGTACCCCGTAAGGGGGCTGCTAGCCCCCTTGACCCCCGGCCCACTATCCGGGTAGCGGGACCCCCATAAAAACTCTGCGAGGCCCCCGATATATCCAAAATCCCTCCAAAACACAACACTGCACATTGAGTTCGCATGACCAGTTTAACCCGTTAATCGGAGGTTCTCTCGCCCCAAAGGCGAGTGGTAATTAACGGCAGCTTAGTCCGCAGTTGCCGGAGATTCGGATCCACACAATCAATAAACCCCCGCCTACCCTAGGCAGGGAGAATCTGTAGTACGCCTGACCAACGCGCGCGTATTCCCATCTCAATGGGGTGACGAAAACACCCTACACGAGCAGGGTAGCTGCTCGGTGCCTCTTGGTGAGGGCTTTGATCCTTAAGGACGGGCCGAGCAGGGTTACTGCCCGGTGCCTCTTGGCAAGGGTTTTGATCCCTGGTTTGGTAGGGAGCTACCAGCCAGGGATAACCGAGAAAGGGCGGGCCCGGTTGCCTCTTGGCGAGGGCTTTGATCCCTGGTTTGTTGGTGTAGGGAGCTACCAGCCAGGGATAACCGAGCAAGGGCGGGCCCGGCCGCCTCTTTCGAGGGCTTTTCATCCTTAGCGCGGGAGGGGCCGTAAGTGGCCTACTGAGGATGGCCGAGCAGGGTTGCTGCCCGGTGCCTCTTTGCGAGGGCTTTTTGTCCTTAAGGATGGCCGAGAAAGGTTGCTGCCCGGTGCCTCTTAGTGAGGGCTTTGACCCCTGGCGTTGCGGGTAGCAAGGTACCATCCAGGGATAGCCGAGCTGGGTAGCCTCTCGGCTGCCTCTTAGCGAGGGCTTAGATCCCTGGCGCTGCGGGTAGCAAAGTACCAGCCAGGGATAACCGAGTAGGGTAACCGCTCGGCTGCCTCTTGGTGAGGGCTTAGATCCCTGGCGCTGCGGGTAGCAAAGTACCAGCCAGGGATAGCCGAGCAGGGTAGCCGTTCGGCTTCCTCTTGGTGTGAGCTTAGATCCCTGGCGCTGCGGGTAGCAAAGTACCAGCCAGGGATGGCCGAGCAGGGTAGCCGCTCGGCTGCTTCTTAGTAAGGGCTTAGATCCCTGGCGCTGCGGGTAGCAAAGTACCAGCCAGGCATAGCCGAGCAGGGTAACCGCTCGGCTGCCTCTTGGTGAGGGCTTAGATCCCTGGCACCGCGGGTAGCAAAGTACCAGCCAGGGATGGCCGAGTAGGGTAGCCGCTCGGCTGCCACTTTGTGAGGGCTTAGATCCCTGGCGCTGTGGGTAGCAAAGTATCAGCCAGGGATGGCCGAGCAGTGAAGCCGCTCGGCTGCCTCTTCGTGAGGGCTTAGATCCTTAGCGCTGGAGGGGCCGTAGGAGGCCTACTATGGATTGACCGAGCAGTGAAGCCGCTCGGCTGCCTCTTCGTGAGGGCTTAGATCCTTGGCCTCTGTTGTTGGAGACCTGTGTCTGGCCGCGGTCCCGGTTCCTTAGGTCCTCTGGCGAGGTAGTCTTCGAGCTGCCATGACGAGTTCCGTTCGTGTGACCCCGTCGAGGGAGGGGGTGTTGGCCATGCCTGGGAGCAGGCGAACTGACCGACATCCCCTCGGGAGGGACAGGAGCACATAGGGGATCAGGGCGAGGCATTCGGGCGACAGACCTCGGCGCTGACGCGGGTTGCAGAATGTATTGGCCCGGGAGATCTGCGGCCGTGGGAGGTAGCGAGGCGGTGGTCGGCGGTGCCGACGCAAACGGAGTCTTCTCTCCCCCTGTAGGGCTCCTGGTCCCGAGGCGGAGGCGCGGCGACCTGGGAAACTTACCCTGTCGTTTGTACACGGATGAGCACCTCCACGACGGACGCTAGTCGGTCTATCGGACGGCGAGGGCGTTGATGGCATTCGGCGGAGGAGGTTCGTCCGCGCCTCCGTTGAGGAGGAGGAGGCGGCAGGTGCTTGGCTCGTCATGATGTTCGCTCGCCATTAGGTTGAGATCGGAAGGTAAACTTTTGTTTTTTTGGAATCAAGGAGTTCCCACAGACGGCGCCAGCTGACGCGACCTGGGATCGCGCCAAGGTGTTACCTTCCATTGATCTGCTGATGGCGGCAATGGATGGCTGAGATTGGATCTGGAGGCTGTTGCTCCTGAAGCGTGTGGATCTCAATGGGTTTGAGATTGTGGTTGCCGAGCTACCTGCGAGGAAGTCCCGGGGTGGTTGTACCACGGAGGACCCTCCGATGGTCAAGTTAGACTAGAGATTCGAGCAGAGTAACGGCTTAGTGGAGTAAAAATGGCTTACTTGGACCGTCTGAAGAAGGGGTTTATTTAACGGTGGCAGCAGGCAGGGCAGGCGCGGGAATCACGCCGGCCGTTATGCTCCCGACGTCACGCCCGCGTGATGAGCGGGACCTCCCATTAATGGCGAGACATGCTCGTTAATGGGGGATCATTGTGGCGTGGAACGTGGGATGTAGCCGGCGGAGATCTCGCGCATGGCAAGATTCGCGGGATGGCGGTTACACCTGCAAGCGGTGATGTTGGTCGGTCGATGAGACCGAGGAAGATGACATCGGCGGGAGAGCTCGCGGAGGAGCGAGAGAGCCGAGGTATCTTGGTTCTGCTCGAGCCCGGAGGTGAGCTGAGAGGGCCGAGGAGGCTCGGGCCTGTGGTAGCTCGGAGGCGAGCTGTGGAGACGAAGAGGTCAATTGTGCTGGGGGCTCGGAGGTAAGCCATCGTTTGCTTGTAGGATGGGCGCAGGAGTGGTCTGGTCGGCCACTGTAGGTCCTTTCTTGTATGCTCTAGGACACGTCATCTGATACGTGTCATGATCTAAGGAATTACAGTTATCGAGCATCATCAGCTGTAACACCCGGCCCTTTTTATACCAAGTCCGTATTTTGTTATTTTAAAATTCCATTTTATTTTATTTATAATTTCAAGTGTTTTATTTAAGAAATTATTTGTTTAGTATAACCTCTTCTTTAAACCAATTTCCTTTTATTTTATTTAGCCCATTCCTTATCTCATTTTCATTATTCTTTCATAGCCCAGCACCGGCCTTTTCTTTTGTTCAATTCTTTGATTTATTTTCGCAACCCAAGCCCGCCAGCCCATTCTTATTAATTTTTCTTTATATTTTCAGCCTACTCCCCCTCCGGCCCAGACCCATGTTTTTCCTTTTACTTCAATTTTCTCGGCCCAGCCCAATCTCCCTCGCGCCCGTCTCTTTCTTCAGCCCACGCCGACCACTGTTCATCTTCCAACGGCTACCTCCCCTTTCGCGCGCGCGTTTCCTCCGCCGCGCGCCCCGCCTGCGCCCACGTACCCGCCTCCTCCGCCCTCGCTCGCGCGAGCGTTACCCACGACGCGTACCCTTTGCCCCTCTACCCAAAACCACCTCTCCTCTCTCTCGTGCACACCCACACACAGTCTCTCCCTCATCCCGCACCTTCTCTCTTCTCTGTTCCCGCTCCCTCGCTCGAACCCACGGCTGCGCTCGCCACCGCCGACGACCCTACCACCCTTCAAAACTCCTCCCCTCGCTCTCCTCTGCAACCACCACTCAATACCCACAACCACCGAGCTCCCCACTTCCTCCTCGTCTCCTTCACCTACTTCCCCGACTCACTCACCGGCACCCCCTCGGGTCTCCTCGCCGTCGACGACGACGATGACTTCGACCCATTCATCTTCTCTCCACTCCACCACCGACACCGACCCCTCTTGCCATCACCGACTCACTTCCCTGCACCCATCACCGACTCACTTCCCTGCACCCATCACCCGCCTCACGTCGACGACCCCCATCATCATCATCATCGTCACCATCGCCACCATCCTCGACCCCCTCGATCACCCGAGCCTTCACTCGCACTTCCCAATCTCTCCCTTTCTCACCTCCCTCTGTGATCTCCTCTCCCTCTCTTTCTCAGGTTTTCCCCCTCTCTCTCATCTGTCTCTCTCTCTTGTCTCTCTCTCCCTCACTCTGTCACTCTCTCTCTCTCTCTCTGCATTCTCTTACCCTCTCTCTCTCCCCCTTCAGTTTCTCGACCTCTCTCTCTCTCTCACTCTGTCTTATCTCTCTCTCTCTCACTGTCTGCTCCAGCTCTCTCTCTCTCTAACTCCCTCTCATCTCACTCCCTAGCTATACAGCCTCTCTCTGTCGCACCCGCATAATACCAACAGAGCGAGCCCAGCTTCACAGCAGAACCCCGACACCAAGCTGCGAGCCGCTGCCGAGACACGAGTCCGAGCCAATTCAAGTTGCCGTGCCGCACGTGTGTCGCGCGTTCGTGACGACACAGCCACCGTACATCCCCGGGACATCTCCAGGCAAGTTTTTACTTGCTTTCATGCTATTTTACTTAAGTTAAACTCATTAAATACATAGATTATTAGAGTTACAAGTTTAACTGATTTTGTGCCGTACCTGTTCGGTGCGTGTTCCCAAAGAAAATACATCTCTAAATTGACGGAACTTAATTTATTACTTGGGCCCTTGCTGTGATGAACAATGTGTGCAAGTTTCGCTGGATAGTTTGATCGTTTATGACCAAAACAACTACCCCCAAGTTTGATCGTAAAACTGGAATTCTATTGCACCTGAAAACGGTTAAATCCACCATAAATCATATACATATTAGAATGGTGCGTTCGAGGGCTCAAAACGAAGCCGACTCGATGAACTTTAATCATATACTAGTTTCCAGACGATCCTGTACTTAAACTGTGATGATATTCGGACCGGAGTGCGACTCTGGACTGCAGTCCAGAGCGACTCCAGTTATTGGTTGCTGTTCCACAATGGGTACCACAGGAATTACTTAACTCGTAGATTGCGGAACTCCGCTGCTTATTGTAGGTAACTCTGTTAGCTAGACAACACAATTAGGTTCATCCTGTTTCGTTATCATTTACTATGTAATCCGTAATTTAGAAGATCGGGACACATAACAGTCCCAGCAGAATCAGAATTGGCATGTTGATATTAAACAGATTATAACTCCTAACGTACAGACGCGATTGAAGATCCGTTTGTTGCGTTGAAAACATTACTGAAAACCCTAGAATTCATCCAACTGTAGCGTCGCTAAATTATGATCCCAACTGGGGTTAAAATGCGTTGCGAAACGGACTTCCGATTCTGAAATTGGATTTCCAGCCGCGTGCGCTTAAAATGAAATAATCATAACTAATGATCCTGGAACCCGATTGACTTGAAACAAAATTCTATGGATAGCTAACTGAACATATTAATTACTACCTGTTTATCATTTTGCTAAATTATATACATATGTTTCATGATAAATCGTGCAAGTGATAGACTGCTGTTTTTATGATACCTTAGTTGTGCTTCTTATACTGTTCATGCATCAGATCATACCTATATCATTGTAGTGATAACCTAGTGACATCGTGCATTTACCCAGTGTTAGATTTTAGTGATGATTGTGGCAAGTACGTCAGTGTTCGTGTATTCGTGATTAAGTGAAAGTGATACGTACTTGTGCACAATCAGTGTCCCTTTTATTCTATTGCATTGTCAACGTCTGTGGGATGCGTGTACGTGTGACTATAAGTGGTATGGGACACTTATGGAAGCGCTTGCACGGATGTCACAGATAAGGCATCCGACACTGCCATTTATCTTAGGTATTAGTCGGGACGTGCTTGATGGAGGTCCTGCCTCCAGTTCTCGCGCAGACTTGTCACGGATCGATTAGTATTTAGGGTTATGGTCAGCGTTTGATGTAGACCTCGGGGTGTGGGGTAGTTCAAGTGTGAATTCAACAGAATCTCGGGAGTCCCATGCCGGCTTATATATTTAGGGAGTTATATGGAGATTTACAGGGTATGTGCTATATCACCGTGATACACTCGTTACATGTTGGGCCCGTGGTCCCTTGCCCTTGGGTTCTACCCTTGGGTGGAGGACACTCGCGAGTGGTTGACTCTCACACTTGGACTGACGATAGGCTTATTGACCTGTGCAGTGAGACTTAGAGACTGATAGGGTTACTGTCATTTACATTCATTTTATACTGTCTTGACATTCGTGACATATTGTTATACTGCTTTATTTTTCCGCTGCATTGATCTCTGCTCATTCATATTCATGCTGTCATTGATTTACTGTTATCCATATCTATTACCACTGTTAGAACTGTTACTTGATTATATACATTATATTGCTATTGTGTCGCTCTGACGACCTGAGTATGCATGCTCAGCGTGAGGAGAAGATTTAGCCTGGACCAGTGCATCACAGACTTCCTGACTTGTCGTTCCTAGTTACATCCGTTTGTTCCACTTCAGGTCAGTTTACTTTATTGTATCTTTCGTTTACTGCATTTCTCATTACCTGCGCATCGTTTACTGTTTACCATGATAAACTAGAAGCCGAAGTGTGACTACGGCAAGACTTTTCCTTGACCGTAGGAGCATGGCTGGCCTTGTCTACCCCTCGTATTCCGTATCATGGGAAGCGGGGCGTGACATCAGCAGACATCAAACATAGCGTAATAAGGGAAAAGAAAATTTGCTAAAATTTAATTAATTCAAAATAAAACATTATAGTTTTACATGAAAACCTTTATGAAGGTGCAAAATGATAAACTAGGAATAAAATAAAATCTAAACAAATGGCTTTTTCATTTAAATATATATAAATAAAATAAATCTAACCAAATCAAATCTTCCGAATTTTTATTTAAATCTTCAATTAAATCTTTTCCCAAATTTGACAATTTTCTTACAATCCTTTCCGGGCGGATCAAATTTTTCTTAAATCTTTCGCTCGACCTACTTGAACTCGATTCCCCGCTCAGCTCAGCTTTGTTCTCTATAATCATCGGCTTGACCTCGGTCTTGGAAATCCTTGATTTGGTTTTTGTTCGGCTGCCGATCCCTGTTAGTCTCGGCTATTGGCTCCTCGGCAATCTTCTTGGCTATGTGCCCCGGCACCATTCTCAATCGGGCCTCCTTTTTGCTAGACCTCATGTTTTCTTAAAAATTTTGAATTTTCATTAGGCTAAATTGCATAAATGTATCCATGAACTTTCATATTTTTTCCGATTGATACCAGTAACTTTAATAATTGCAAATAGATACTATGAACCTTGGTTTGAATCCGAATGTTTTTTGCGATTGACACCATGTAAATGATATTAGTTGCAATCGGGAGTGATAGTTTATGGTACTTGTTTGTAATTAAATTAGTTCATGATATCAATCACAAAAGACATGAAAGTCTATTGATACATTTGTGCAATTTAGCCTTTTCCCTGTGGTAATTACACATCTAGTATTCGATGGACTCCACATCTTAATTAATCGGGCCCACTCTTTGCCGAAGTACACGCCATGGCCGGATCTAACCTCTATGTCACGTAAAGTAGTCATTAATCATATGTGTTATGGCAATGAGAGAAAATTCTATCACCCTTCAACAATTCTCACATAAAAACACTTATAATATGATTAAGTACCATAGACTTCGTATTCCATAAGGACTTGAATATTGCTTTTCATCTTGCTTTTGGTTCCAAATGATTGATATGACATGAAGAAAACATTTATTTCCAAAAGAAACCAAAATATATAAAAGAAAATTTTTATCCAGAAGAAGAAGAAGAAGAAAGAAAAGAGTAGAAGCCAAGACGGAAGAAATGGTCCCTTTTCTTATCTGGTCATCAAATGAATGATAATAATAATTATTATAAAAAAGAGCGTTTTTCTTCTTTTTTAAATGGGAATTAGTTGGAAATGTTGGACCACAACCCTCAGTCTGCGACACCGCCCTTCTCCAGTATATTTTGTAGTTCGCATCTCTCTCTCTCCTCTCTCTCTCTCTCTCTCTCAAGATCTCTAGTAGTAAGCTAGGTTTAGGTTTGCAGTAGTAGGCCAGCAACAAGTGACACACAAACCCCAGTTCCAACTCTCTCTCTCTCTCCCCCATGAGAGCTAGCTCTGTTTACAAACACAAAGAGACAACCAAAAAGCAAAAGCCAAAAAGGCTCCATGTGATGAAAACAGTCTCTCTTTTTGAATTTATACAAAGCTCATGCATGATGAGAGGAGCAGTATATATTTGATATTATTCTTGCTTTTGTTTGGTGACCAAGCTTTGTGCTAGCTCTATATTTTTTTTTGTTGATGCATGGTGATCATTGATGAGATGTTGCAATTGGTCCACTCATAGAGAATCAGCTAAGCTAGCAAGAGCTAGTTTACCTTCCAAAACTAGTAAGCATAGGTCATGGCCTACCTATACTCACAGGCTTTAGGTCACCCACAACACATGCATCATTTCTAAATTTTATTTATTTATGGAAGATCTTTTTTTTATGATCAGTAGTAGAACTGATAGTAGTTTCTTCATCCATTTCTTTTTCTTTCTGTAAATTTTTTTACAGAGGAGAAGGGGGAAAAAAGAGAGACATGGCTCATCATAATCATCACCAAGTTTACCGATACACCGATTTGGAGACGAACCATGGAGGACTGTTCGAGCTGCAGACGGGGATCGAGATGTTAGAGATGCCGTCGAGAAACTTCTTTCCGAAAACTGAAGGCGGCTCCTCTGGCTCTAGGGCAAATCTCATGATGGAGCATGGTGATCATGTAGCTATAGGCAATTCATGGCCGCAGACGAATTGGCAGAACCTTGAGCAGCAGCAGCAGATCAATCAAGGTCTTTCGCTTTCGCTTCATCAGCGAGACTTTCACCACGATGAACGAATGCTGCAGACGTCGACGATGGACGAAAGGTTTTACCAGACTTATCAGTTGAGAAACTCCATGTATCTGGTTCCGGCTCGGGAGTTGTTGAATGAGTTCTGCAATCTTGGAGGAGAAATCGACAGCCCTAGATGGCAAAAATCAAGAATCGATGAAGGGGAGTCATCTTCTAGTACTCTACTTTCCATGGATACTATAGAGCTTCAAAGGCACAAATATAAGCTGATTTCTATGCTTGAAGAGGTAACTAAATTTTTTTCATTTATATTTGGTTTAGATAATAACTCTTTTTAAAATCTAATTAAGAAACATCCATGGCCATCAACTGCAATAAAACTGTATCATATATATATAATTGTAGATGACAACGGCATGGGGGAATGTATTTTGCGAAGAATCAGCTCCAACTAAATTTTTTAAAGGTCACACTAAATTATCCAACTCAGATATATATATATATATATATATATATATATATATATCCAACCAAATTATCCAACACTCTTTATTTCTTGTTTCTCAATCATAATATATATAGCCAACCAAATTATCCGACACTCTTTATTTCTTGTTTCTCAATCATAACAAGTTTACTAGGAAAGCCAATGGAGCAGTGATTAATTGATATTAGGGGAAAAAGGAAAAAGAAAAGAATAGAAAAATATGAGTAGAAGGTCTGACAATTTCAATTGATTGGTTTGAAAAAACTTGAAGGGTGGGGTTCAATTCAATTTCTGCATGGCTCTGACAGAAAACTACCATTAATAATATACAGAGCTATGGCTGGGAACAGATTGATATTTTGGTGCATCCTATTTACTTTTATAAACATCTGGTCTTTTGCCATGCATAGGTAACCTGTCAATCTATAGCCCTACCAGTGCCCCCATACCATTCATTTAAATGGCACCCACCAAAATTTTCTATTGCCAGTTTCATGCCTTGTGCCTCATATATATTTTATTTAATTTTCCTAACAAAATTCCTATGTACTATACCTTCCAAATGCTAAAAACTTTTGTTAACTAGCCCTACTTTTACATAACAAACATGAAAATTGTAGTCCTTGTGATTAATTGTGGTCATCTTTACATATGTGCATAAGATAGAGAGGCCACAGGGAGTTCGCAGTGGTCGCCACAACGCCAAAAGAGATAAAATTGAGGGTTTGAGTCCCTATGGGGCAGGACTCATCTTCGGGCTGAGTCGTGCGACCGCGGCCTATTTTTCTAAGATAAATTAATCCAAGTCATTTCTTTTCGTAGTATTTTCATTTGGAGCACCAAATTATAACGACTGTACTAAAACTGTAAAATGAAGTGAAGGGAAGGTGTATATACACATTGTAACCATTAATGTTCATGTTACATATTGTAAAGGGGGGGAAATTCACTGCCAGTTCTTATCTTTTCCGTATGCATGCATACACATAACAACCTTTTTATCTTTTTAGATAGAGAGCCATAATAATCAATCGCATTTATATTTACAAGATTGCTAAATTTTTTTCCCTATCTTTTACATAGGTGGACAGGCGATACAGGAAATACTGCCAGCAAATGCGAGTGGTGGTTTCATCGTTTGAGACAGTGGCTGGAGTTGGCTCAGCAAATGTCTACATGAAATTAGCATCGAGAGCCATGTCGAAACATTTTCGTTGCTTGAGGGATAGTATCGCGAGTCAAATTCAGGCGACAAACAAGGCAATGGGAGAAAAGGACCCATCTGTGCCGGGAGCTACGAAAGGCGAGACCCCAAGGCTTAAGGTATTAGACCAATGCCTTAGGCAGCAGAAGTCGTTTCAGCAGCGAGGACTGCTGGAGAGTCACCCGTGGAGGCCGCAGAGATGTCTTCCAGAGCGTTCCGTGTCGATTCTTCGTTCCTGGCTCTTTGAGCACTTCCTTCATCCGTAACTTGATCTCCCTTGCATATATACAATTTCCTTTTTTCAGACATATGTGCACAGGTTAAATTGCACTAAAATACCCTTCACTATAGCTGGTTTTCTGCCTTAAAGTTATTTAATTACAGTAAGCTCTCTTCAAATGTTATATCATAATAAACTGCTGCGTACGTAATATAAAACTTGAAGGCATTTTGGTGAAAAACAACGATAATTAAAGGTATTTCAATGTAATTTATCCTATAGGCACATTGATCTAAATTAGGATACTTTTTCCTGGGCATAATTCATTTTAGTTCTTATAAAAACGTTATAGAAATAGGTATCTCTAGGCAAACGTTTTCGCCGTCATGGAAAATTACAAGTTATCTGCCGGCGCCATCCATATTTAAATTTCGGAGGATAATAATGTGAAGTTTAAGTCCATACCATTGCACCAAAATCTCTGAATAGTAGTTACAAATGTTTCTAATATCTTTTTAACAATATTACCAATACTTGATCAGTAAATGAGGAGGCACATTCTGTAATTTTCAGGGTAATTAACTGCAATATAAAAGTTAATTTATACATGCCTTTGGTCCAATTCTTTTTTCTAGCTTTTATCACTAAACTTATATATTAAAATTCGACAACAGGTATCCCAGCGATGTGGATAAGCATATATTAGCACAGCAAACCGGACTATCCCGGATCCAGGTACATCAACATCTCAAATATCTCTTTCAATACTTATTATATTTTTAACTCATATCTATATTTTATACAAAATACTTGATACATACCATATGTCTTCTTCTTGCCGATTCATCCAAGATCCTATATTCTTGTATTACTTTCCAAAATAAACATAGAATATTTGAAATTTAATTTAATTTTTTAAACTCTTGTAGGTTTCTAACTGGTTCATTAATGCAAGGGTTAGGCTGTGGAAGCCAATGGTAGAAGAAATGCACTTGGAAGAAACAAAAGAGCAAGACAACCCTAACCCTGACCTTGACCCTAACAAACCTCATGATGAGGACCAAAAGCCTATAGACTCGGACTCGCTAGCCTCCATCATCAACAACAGAAACATTCACAATTAATTCCGGCTGGCCGGGAGCCGAGAATAATTTCGGCGTTATGGACTTGGATATCATCTCCTCATACAATCAAAACTTCAGCAATGGAGTGCCCTTGATCCTGGGACTTCAACAGAACGCTCATCAGCAGCAGTCTATATTCTTCTCAAGAGAAGAGTGGGGGGTTGCTCTATTTTGGATGGAGAGGGGCAGGGTCAGCTGCCATATATGAATTTGATGGGGGCTCAATTGCTGCATGATTTTTAGGGGTGGGGTGGGGAGGGGGGGCGGGGGGATGTTGATTTAATATTGACGATGGATTATTAACTGTGGAGATTGTTGATTAACTAGTGAGACATGTCTATGCTTAATTAATTAGTGTACAGTTTTTATTGGACGAGTGATAGTGATCATCCATGCATTAATGTTAGAATGGGCGATATAGACAAATGTTGAGGGAGCCCTCGGGTTTGGGGGAGATGTGAGGTCAGTGTTGGGGTTGATAGTGTGATCAAAGATAGTATATCGGTCAATGGCTAACTATAGTAGCTTATGATGGTTGATTATAATGGCTAAAATTAAGGGATTCATATGGCTGAATATGAGGGATTCATATGGTGGTCAATGGCTAACTATAGTAGTTTATAATAAAAGATTCAATGCATTGTATATAATTGTAAAACTATTCTTAGCAGTAAAATATTATAAATAGAGTCTTGTATGCCAAGTGAATGGATGAAATGAAATTGAAAATATTCTCCACTCTCTTTTCTCTTCTGTTTACTTTGTTGATATGGTATCAGAGCCGTATGATCCTTGAGTGTTAGTTGTCTTACATTCCGAATTCCATTCCGACCATCTTTTGAGTGACCATCCGGATTCCGCTCCGGCTATCATTGAGATATCTCCTTCTTTTTCATCTCTAGTTTTCTTCCTGGGTCCTCGCATGGAGTCGCACCAGCATCATCGTCTTGCCATGAAGTTAGACGGAAAGAATTACTTTCTATAGGCATCCTACATCAGAAACTTTCTAGAAGGACACGACTTATGGGGCTACATCAATGGAGTTACCATAAAGCCAGTAGACAATGCATCCATTTCTAAGTGGATGATCAACAATGCCAAAATAAAGGCTTGGATCATGGAGTTTGTTGAGAGTTCTATCGCGGTGAACTTAAGTCCGCTGACCACTGCCAAAGAAATGTGGGACCATCTCGAACGCATTTACAAACAAAGCAACAAGACTCGTCTATATCAGCTTGAACAAAAGATAAGTTTTTTATCACAAGAATCTCGTAGTATTCAAGAATTTTATTCTGTTATGACGAAAATTTGGAATGAAATGGACATGATAAATTCTAATATCCCTAAAGAAGCTCTTGAAACAGTAATAAAATTACGGCAACAATCCCGATGTAGGCAATTTTTGATGAAAATGCGATCCGATTTTGAACATGTTCGTGCTACTATTCTGACTCGTAATGTCAGTCTTAGTCTGGAAGAGATCTTACCTGAACTTATGGCCGAAGAAACTCGTTTGACGTCTCTTTCAACCGTTGGACCTACACTCGATGCAGCTCTACTTGCAAGCACATACAAAGGCAAAGTTCGTGACTTCAGCAAGGTTGAATGCTTCAATTGTCATGAGATGGGGCATCTATTATATCAATGCAAAAGAAATAAAGGAAACAATTTTTTATTCTGTAGATATTGCAAAAAGCAAGGCCATTTGATAGAAGATTGCAAGAAACGCCCAATAAAGCGAGGACCTCCAAAGCCTCAATCACAACCTTCAGCATCTTCGTCCTCTGCATTTCATGTTGCTGCTTTACCATCTCCCTCTCAGGTTGATTCAAATCCCAATACCTTTACTCAGCCCTATACTCTTTCACCAAAATTCATCCAACAAGTCATTCAAGCTCTCCATGCTTCTGGTTTTGGTAAGACTTGCTCCTCTAACTCTTGGGTTGTAGACTCTGGAGCCACCCATCACATGATAGGAAATTTAAATGCTTTTCATTCTATCATGTCATATGATAAAAATAAAAGAATATTTGTTGCAAATGGACAAACTCTTCTTATTACAAAGGTTGGTTCATTGACAATAACACTTCCATATTCACCATCCTTGTCATTTTCCAAAGTCATATACATACTTAACCTTTCTGCCAATTTAATCTCGGTTAGTCAGCTTGTGAAACAAAACTGTATTGTCTCATTTTCTTCTTCTGCTTGTCTTATACAGGATCTGCAGACCGGGAAAGTGATTGGGAGAGGCCATAAGAAAGAGGAACTCTTCATGCTGGACTTGGAAACACCATCAAATTCACCTACTTGTTTTCTTGCTCTTTCTAATGAAATCAATTCCTCAAATAAATTATGGAGGCTTTGACATTGTCGTCTTGGCCATCCACATGCTTTGAATTTGAATTCTTTATTTTCCTCTGGTGCTTTTTTAGACAAACTTGACTATAAGTCAAGAATTATTAATAATTATGAAGATTGTGCTCCTTCAAAATCTCATACTTTACCATTTAGAAGAATGAGAATCATGCAATTTCTTCTTTTGATCTTGTCCACACTGATGTTTGGGGACCATCCCCTATTGGTTCATTAACTAGAAAACTCTACTATGTTCTTTTCATCGATGATTGGTCACGATTCTCTTGGGTTTATTTTCTAAGACATAAATCGGAAGTTCTGCAAGTTTTCAAATACTTCCATGCAATGGTACAAACTCAATTTGGTAAGAAAATAAAAGTTTTGCGCAGTGATTCGGGAGGTGAATATATGTCTCAACAATTTACAACAGTTCTTACTGAAGAAGGAGTCATTCATCAACGAAGCTGCCCTCACTAACCACAACAAAATGGAGTTGCAGAAAGAAAGCATAGACATCTATTGAAGACAGCTCGTGCTTTGTGCTTTCATGCAAAATTGCCAAAGATTTTTTGGGCTGAAAGTATCTTAACAGCAAACTTCTTGATCAATAGGCTTCCAACTCCATTGATAGGAAATGTTTCTCCATTGAAAAAGCTGCATGGGTACTCTCCAAATTACAATTTATTGCTGATTTTTGGGTACACCTGCTTTGTCCTTCTTCCTAGTTCTCAACGCTCCAAATTTGAAGCTAAGTTGGTGAGATACATTTTTCTTGGATATTCTAAAACACAAAAAGGATATCGCTGCTATGATTGGGAAGCAAAACGAATGAAAATTTCTCGAAATTTCATTCTTTGAATATGCCTCATATTTTTCTAATCCTTCTAATTCCTCAGAGTCTGTTTGCTCTACTATTCCTTTATCTTTGTTTCCCAACACTTCACAGGTTGAAAGCAATGAAGTTTCCCATCCTATACCTCACCTTTCACCAACTTCGGCCTCAGGTAACACTATCTCTTCACCTTCTTCTCCACTTCGTCGTTCGACTCGTACAATTAGGCCACCTGATCGTCTTTCGTTATTTTCCTCACTTACACCTTTATATATTCCTCATTCCTATAACAAGCTGCAGATAGTGCATAATGGAGCCATGCTATGAAGGAAGAACTCGAGGCTTTGGAGCTTAACCACACTTGGGACAAGGTACCAGCACATCCAGATTATCTGGTGGTGGGATGTAAATGGGTGTATACGATCAAATTGAAGTCTGATGGTTCTTTGGATCGTTATAAATCTCGTCTTGTAGCACAAGGCTTCAAACAGGAGTATGATGTGGATTATGAAGAAACTTTTGCTCCGGTTGCCAAAATGACTACAGTCCGTACTTTGATAGCTATTGCTGCCCTTAAGAATAGCGATATTTATCAAATGGACGTGAAAAATGCATTTTTTAATGGCGATCTATCCGAAACTATTTACATGAAACCTCCTCCAGGCTACAATGCTCCTCCTCAGATGGTTTGTAAATTACGGAAGGCGTTTTATGGCTTGAAACATGCACCACAGGCTGGTTCTCTAAACTAAAAGCAGTGTTTCAACAAGCTGGTTACCAACAAAGTTATAATAATTATTCATTGTTTATCTCCTCAACCGATAAAGGGCACATTTTGGACTTTGTTTACGTTGACGATATTTTGATTACTGGTGATAATCGTCAAGGTATTCAAGAATTCAAACAGACTCTCCAACAATCATTTCTCATGAAAGATCTTGGTCTTGCGGCTTATTTTTTTGGGTTAGAGATATCTAAGCACACTAACAGATATTTTCTTAGTCAGCAGAAATATGCTCAAGATCTTATTGATTTAGCTGGGCTCATAGATGATAAAATTGTCGACACTCGTCTTGAGTTGAATGTGAAGTATAGTCGTACGGATAGACATCCAATCCCTGATCCAACACTATATCATCGACTAGTTGGAAGCTTAGTCTATCTCACTGTCACTCGTCCAGACATCCCCGACGCGGTACAGATTGTAAGTCAATTTGTTTCTGATCCTCGCACATTACATTTAACAGCAGTCCACCGTATCATTCGATATCTTCATTTCACTCCGACAATGGGATTATCCTATCTTACCACTTCTAGTACTGAGTTGCAGGGTTTTTGTGATGCTGATTATGCTGGATGCAAAGACACACATGGATCTACCACGGGGTATTGTATTTTCTTATGGAGTTGTCTATTGTCATGGAAATCGAAGAAGCAACCTACCGTCTCTAAATCTTCCACTGAAGCAGAATATCGGACGATGTCATCTGCTTGTGGTGAAATCATTTGGCTCCAACGACTTTTAAAGGATTTTGGTATTCACTTAAAGGCTCCTACCTCACTATTTTGTGACAATGAAAGTGCGGTCAAAATTGCAAGCAATCCAGTATTTCACAAGCGTACTAAACATATTGAAATAGATTGTCATTTTGTCCGTGAGAAATTTGAACAAGGTCTCATTTCACTTTCTCATATTCCTTTCAAGGAGAAACTCGCAGATTTCTTTACAAAGTCTCAAACTAAGAAGCGCCATGATTTTTACAATAGCAAACTGATGATGACCCACCATCAGTTTGAGGGGGGTGTGACCAAAGATAGTATATCGGTCAATGGCTAACTATAGTAGGTTATAATGATTGATTATAATGGCTAAAATTAGGGAATTAATATGCCTGAAAATAAGGAATTTATATGGTGGTCAATGGCTAACTATAGTAGGTTATAATGGTTGATTATAATGGCTAAAATTAAGGGATTCATATGGCTGGAAATAAGGAATTTATATGGTGGTCAATGACTAACTATAGTACTTTATAATGAGAGATTCAATGTATTGTATATAATTGTAAAACTATTCTTAGCTGTAAAATATTATAAATAGAGCCTTGTATGCCAAGTGAAGGGATTGAATGAAATTGAAAATATTCTCCACTCTCTTTTCTCTCCTGTTTACGTTGTTCATAGATAGGTATTCAAATATCTAACTGCTGCATTAATTCAATGGTAACGTAAACTTGCCTCAGGTTTTTAGGTTAGAGATACTTGATACTTGTCTCTTTTATTGTAGTCACCGGCGCTTGCATTATTGTTTTATTCAAGGAAAATAGATGCAAACAATCTCAATATTTATGACATACATGAAACTAGTTAGCTTGTTTATCCGTTGGATAAATAAAAATGGATCATATCGTTTTGTTTCTGAACAGAGTACTACAGATCATTAAGAAGATTATAAAAATGTTATTGAAAAATACTCATGGCGACAATAGTTTATACTTGCACATTGATGAATTAAATAATTCATTCTTTTTTTTTCCGATTAAATGAAGGTAAAAACTCCCTGTGTTTCATTAAAAAAAAGGTTTTAACAAAACTACAGTGCAAGGTCAAAAAAGAACATTAAAGAAAATGCAAATAGAGCCATAGTTCCAAACAAAAACCGTACAAAAAGAGAACAAAAACAAGCCATGTTGGAATTGAAGAGGATCCGGTTCTACCGGCCAAAAAACCCTCCCAATTCGTTCATACTTGATGTGATTAAAATATGAAGGCCTTTGGATGCAATTAATATTGAACTAATAATTATTCAAAACAAAACAATGCATGGCACAAATTTTACCTCCAGCAGCAACCTACTATTCTAACTTTTGAATTATTTTGATTACCAACAAATTGGGACAAACAAGACATGAATAGATTCCGTTCTACGGATATGATAGGATAGACATCGACCTATCACACAGAAGAAAAAATAAAAAAAGAAAACAAACATGGTTTAGCAGTTTCAGAATTGGCCTTATAAGTTTTAGGAGAAGAAAGTAAAATCTCAAGGTTTAAGAGGA
Organism: Agapanthus africanus; assembly: GCA_030015575.1. Classification (NCBI taxonomy): domain Eukaryota; kingdom Viridiplantae; phylum Streptophyta; class Magnoliopsida; order Asparagales; family Amaryllidaceae; genus Agapanthus; species Agapanthus africanus. Next base: position 387,355,277 of record JASDDO010000004.1, read on the forward strand.
ATACAAATTTCTCAGGGTATATGTGAAGCTGGCAAATGGGCCGGGCGGCCCGAGGCCAGGCTGTCTGTGGTGGGCTCGGGCCGAAGCAGCAAGATAGACCGGCCATGAGCCCAGCCCCAGTTCAACCGGGTTGAGCAAAATCAATTTTTTAAGGCCCAGGGCCAGCCGATGGGAACTTTAGGGGGCCAGCCGCCCATGCTTGTATTGGTTTGGGGGGGGAGGGTCGAAGGAAATTTGAATTGGGGGTGGGAGGGGGAGGGGGTCAGATTGCATGGGGTGGGTTTTTCAAGGTGGGAAAAGGAAAAAAAAATTGGGGGAGGGGGAAGTCGAGGGGGGCTATGGATGGTGGGGTTTTCAAGAAAGTTTGTTTTCCAAAAAAGAACTTTTTAAAAAAAAAGTTTGCTAATACTGCGGTCGGGCGGGCCGAAAGGCCCAACCCGGCATATCCAAGCCGGGTCTATGGCCGGTCCGGACTCAGGTTTAGGGCAGTCGGGCCTTCTCGAGGCCCAGTCAACTTAGGTTTGGTCCGGTCCGAAGACCGGCCAAGCCTGATAGGCTTAGGGCCGGACCGGGCCGACCCGATTGCCCTCTTGATATGTAGCCATCAACAAGGATTTAATCAAAATTCTTTAACTATGAAAAATATCTAAATATTTAGAGTTAAAATCTTTATATTTAAATCCCTATCTAATATTTCTGATTAAATATTTAGAGTGAAAACCTTTCTAATTACTCCGAAGTAAATCTCTAATTAACCAATGTAAACTTAATCAAAATTTAACAGAGAATATTTAGTATTACTAAAATATAATATAAAATTAATGTTTTGGAGCTACCTACTTAAATCGGTATCCTTGGTAAGCTAGTATACTCTACGGGGGACATCTTAGATCTTTAACCTTTTAACTTGTATTTGCTTGTGTCACAATTTTTTTTCTGGTTGACTTAAAAATGTTTGAAGATCGCGGCCTAGCTACAATAAGAAACAACAAAGGAAATGATGTAGTGCGTCTTAATGCGTACATCACGTACGAGCGCGATCGGCCTGAGATCGAGCAACTAGAAGGCAAATCAGGTTTTTTTTTCAATCAATTAGGATTCATCTATATTTGGATAGATCATAATTGAATGGATAGATCATAATTAAAATTTTCAATTAATTTGGAATTATCTATATTTCCATATTTGGATATATCATAATTGATTGGTTTGATTTACTTTTATTAGACTAGATTTGTTTTTGAATATTTTCCTTAGTAGATTAGGATTGCTTTTATTCCTAATTATCTCTTATCCTTTTGTCACGTCCCGCTTCCCAGTAGACGGAAACGATGACGTGGCAAGCTCACGATATATTTATTCAGAGAAAATCATTCCCTAAATAAATATACTAAGCGTATTGAAATAATAATACACAATATAAGAATAAATAGAGACCGTACAATTTTCAACAAATATCTTTATTTACATTCAAACTTGAAATATATAGAGGTACATGAGTTCAACTGGAAAAGTATATACAATAAAAAGAAATGCATAAACAGATAGCATATATAAACTGAAAGAAAAACAAAGTTAAGCTAATTCTGAGTTGCTATCTAGTCGTAATCATCCTCAGTAGCGTTTATTTCCTCCGTTTCGACCGTATCTGACGAACATTCTAAGAAAACAAAGGTGAGTGGAATGCTTGTCAGCGAACTAGCGCTCGGTAAGTCCCAAAAATCGAGTAAGAGTGAAAAGTGACAAGTACATAATAACCATGAAATAATATTTGTGACGAGTAAAAGTATGTGTAAAATGAACAAGGTTATACATACTATAGGTCTCTATATAGTCACTATATTAACGTTAAGTTCCAAGTGTGAATGTCAATGCAACCGTAGAAATATTCACGAGCTCAAGAGTGGGGCCGCAGGAGTAAGAAAACACCGGCTCATTTTATGTGTTAGTATCGGAACTCTAAGCTGTGGAGGAGTCAACCCGACTGAGATTCGAGTAAATGAAAAATATAGGTTAATACGGGACTTCTGAAGCCCCGTTGGATTCACACAAGAAATTATCCCAAATAACCCGAGTATAATATATATTATAACGGTAAGATATTCATAGTTAATTTGATTAGTTTATTATAACAAGTCTTAATCGAAACCATAAATTGCAAAAATTGAAGAACGAAGTCGAGTAGAATGCGAGTCATGTCAATTGCAATATTGGGTTGAGTCAAATTAGTCGAGTAGATTGATTTCGAGTCCACGTTCAAGTTCAGATTCGAGTTAGATTAGAGTTTGAGTTAGGATTCGAGTTCGAGATTAAATTCAAGTTTGGATTCGACTTATAGACATTTCTTATAAATGGATTTAACTGATGAAATTCCTAAGTTCGGAAGTAATCAGACAACTGCTGCATATGTACGGCAGGATTTGTGTCTTTTTTCAAGACAATTGCCATTTGATAACTCCGTTAATTTGTTGTCTAATCTGAATAGGCAAGCATTCACTTTCTCCAGCTCTCTGTGGCTCAAGAGAAATGATACCGCTTAAATATATATTAATTTAGAGTTCTTAAAGATTTATTATTATTATTTACATTGTATTTATTTTGTTTGCATTGCTCGAAAGAGTTTTATGAAAAATATTTTAATATCGTTTAAAATAAATCTCGAGAGTGATTTAGAATGTTAAGAGTTTTTATGAATATGTATTTTAATTTTAGTAGTATTTTAGCGATGAAACCTAGTTTTTAAAAGTTTATGGTATTTTAATGAAAACTATTTCTTTTGTAAACTTGGTGGTATTTTATTAAAATTTTAATTTTTCATTTTAAAAGATAATTTTCACCATTTATTTTTATTGAAAATACGGATTCATAATTATATATAATTTTCTAAAGTTAATTTGTTTCAAAAAGTCGTATTTCTTTTAAATCGTATTTTCATTCCTTTCGAGACTGAATTCTCCGTGAGGAGCTCTGCATCTCGCTCTATTATTCTAAGAACGTGCGATAATCTGCACTATCCACAAGCGGGTCCCCTAAAGAGGTTTGTAAAAGCGTAATTGCAAAAAGTTTTCAAATATTGATTAAAACGTATTTTTATAATGTGATGGTATTTTGTTGCAAATTGTTTCATTTAGATGAAAAAATTCTAACTAAATATCGTGATATGAATCCAAAGTGTGCGTAGGGGTAGGTCGTTACCCCGTGAATTTTCTAGAGGTATATATACTAGTTATCGAAATAAATGTTATATTAAAATTCCTAGTATTTTTATGAAAAAGTTCGTTATACGATTATTTCATATGGAATTTTGGTTACACAAAAAGGCAAATGATGTGAATATTAATTTGAAGTGATATTAGGATAATTGTGTGACATATTGACCTATCAGAAATGATAAAAATATTTAAAAGAAAAGATTTTTAATGTTAACTCCACTTATCGATATATTTTTAAAATTGATTTGAGATGAAAAGAAAGAGAGAGAAGGGACTTACTGTTTTAGAGCATTAACAAGAGAGGAAAAGAGGGAGGGGAAGACTTCGGGGATCGTGGTATTGTCCGGAAATCTTCGGTCGTCGAGATTTGATCGCTATTCCTCTTGACTTGCTTAACTACACTTTGAGAATTTTTGAGAATTTTGAGAAATTTTATGGGAATTTTCAGAATAGGAGAGAGATAGGGGATGAGGTGGTATTTATAGTGAAATTTGAGAGTATGAGAATTAAAAAAGTGAATTAAGCAAATTTAACTTATAACTCCTAATCAGGCTGAAATACTCGTTCTATATATTAAACAAGTTAATTTTGTACAAGGGTTTTCAAAGTCGTTACACTTTTAAACCGACTTGCTTTTCAAGATGGTATTTAGTTATAAATAAAGCCTATAGGCTCTTATAAAGGTTATCTTCAAAATTAATAAAAATTAGAGCTTCTCTCTTTCCTGTGGATTCGGCACGGTCGTTGATTGGACCAAGCTTTATGGACCTGTCGTCTTGCCCTTAGCAGCGACACATCCAGTTTTCCGGAATTGCGGAACTTAACAGTTCTCTGCATCCCAATACGTGGTTCGGTACTCTTTGGATACCATGTCGCGTCAGGTAGTATCAAAGCGGATGACGGCACACTTTGTTGCGTGTCGAAAAACGGATGATACCACCAATGTGGTGGCACAATTCTTTCGCGAGGTGGTACAACTTCATGGCGTGCCAAAGACAATCACATCGGACCATGACACGAAGTTTATCTCGCACTTTTGGAGGAGTTTGTGGGAATGTTTCAGTACAACGCTAAATTTCAGCAGCGTTAGTCACCCGCAAACCGTTAGGAAAATGGAGGTCGTGAATCGTACTTTTGGAAATATCCTTCGCAGCCTTATCGGGACTCGACTGAAACAGTAGGATGTCGTTTTAGCGAAAGCAGAGTTCTTTTATAACTCCATGAAAAACCGGTCGACGGAAAGGTCTCCGTTCTCCATCGTCTACGTCCAATCTTCTCAACATCTCCTTGACCTTACTCCCTTACCAAAACATCTCGGCTAACAACATGGTGAAGCGTGACCAGTTAATTCATAAAAAGTTTGCCAAAAGTACAAGAAGACTGCGGACAAACACTGACGACAACATACCTTTCAAGTTGGCAACTTTGTTTCGATGCATCTACACAAAGAACACTTCCCGATCGGTACGTATCATAGGCTCGTCAACCGCAAGATCGGCCCTTACCGCTTCCTCAGAAAAATCAACGACAACGCCTATGTCATCGACTTCCAGAAGAGTTCAACATCTCAAGAACGTTCAACGTGACAGATCTTTTTAACTACTACCCACCGGAAGAGAAACCGGAGTTTCCCGTGCACATCACTATGGATTGGTGCATTTTAATGCATATTTTTATAACCATATTTATCATTATTTTTCTTATTTTATGTTGTTCTGGGTATGTTTTGTCAATAAATACAGATTACAGCACTAAAAGGGAAAAGTGCACAAAAGACGGATTACATATGTTAGATGTGGACTATAAAGATCTTTAAACAGAATCATGGTGCAAGTTATCAAAAAACCGTGAATGGAATACGATTGCCAAACTCGAGATGAAGAGACACCAGAAAATTGGAGCCCTGACCCCACCAAAAACCGACCAGGGCCGATAATTACCAAAAAGTGGCCGAAATTTTAAGGAGTTAGGATTCCAGATTTTTAGGCAAAATTATATTCCCTCGTATCGTTTATAATGTACGCTTAGATTTTCTATAGCTATGGTAAATACTCTGTATTAAATTAGGGTTTGATATTTCTCTTTTTAGTTCAAGCTAGGGTTTTTATAAAAAGATCAAGACAATTTTTAAGTACTTTTATTTTAATAAGCAGACTTATTATTATTTTAATTTATTTTCAATTAAGATGAGGAGCTAAATATTTTTCTAGGTTAGAATTGCTTTTCTATTATGGTTGGATGAGTTAGCTTTTCTATTATGGTTGGATGGGTTAACTTTTCTATTTTCCTCTCTCTGTTTTTCATTATAATTTCTCTTGATTAAAAAGATTATCTTTTTGTTATTACTCGCATAAACTAAATCTTGTGATGATAATTTGACGCACTTGAATAGGTTTAAGGAAAGGTTGTAGGGTGTTTTTCGTCACCCCATTGAGATGAGAATACGTACCGCTTGTCAGGTGTACTACAGACTCCCCTTGCCTAAGCTAGGCCGGTGTTTATTGATTGTGGGGATCCAAATCTCCTGCAGTCCGGGCTAAGCTGTCGTTAATTACTCCTCGCCTTTGAAGCGAAGGAACCTCCGATTGACGGGTCAACTAGTTATGTGAACTCAATGTGCGGTGCTTGTGTGTATGTTTTTGACGTATCGGGGGCCCCACAGAGTTTACAGGGGTCCCGCTATCCGGATAGCGGGCTGGGGGTCAAGAGGGCTAGAAGCCCCCTTATTGGGTGCGGGGCAGCGCCCCGTTAGAAATTTTTTTCTAACGGGAAAGGTATTTTTAGTGTGGAGCAAGTGAGAAAAAAAAGGTGAGAAGCGTCCGAAGGACGCGTGCGTGGAGTGTGGGCGCCGGGCGCCAGCGGGCCGCATGTGAGGCGCGTGGGTGCTGGGCGTCGGCGCCTCGCGCGCCCGGCACGTGGGCGTCGGGCGTCCGCGGGCCACATGCAAGGCGCATAAGCTCTGGGAGCCAGCGCCTCACGCGTCCGGCACGTGGATGCCCGGAGTCAGCGCCTTACGTGCCCGGCACGTGATCAGAAGTTAAACTCCTGCAGGAAAAGATGCTTAGTCCCGGAATTAGGAGCTAAACTCCCGTAAGGATCTTGAGTGGGGTTAAACTTCCAAAAGAGTTTTATTTGTGGAGTTAGACTCCAAAAAATTTTGATTGGAGTTAAACTCCTAAAAGAATTTTATTTATAGAGTTAAACTTCCAAAGATTTTGACAAATGGAGTTGAACTCCTAGAAATCTTTAAAGAAGATCAAAGGGGGCCCCTTTCTTCTCTCCTAAGCCCTGAAATCTCTCCTAAACCTCGGATCTTCCCCAAAGTGGGATTTTTGGGGATGGGTCTCCTTCTTCCTCCTCTCTGTTGGCTGGATCTTGGAGAAAAGGGGATGAGATTAAAAAATCTCCACTTTTAGAAATCTGATGGGAGATCTGAGCTCTCCTTCGTGGGTTTTAGGGTGAAAAAATATTTCTTTTTAGAAAAGAAAGAAGGGGAAGGAGCTTTAGAATCTTGAGGAAGGAGAAGGAAATACAAACCCTAGTTTTTTTAGGGGAATCAATTATTGTCCTTCATTTTATCATCATATTGCCTTATATAGACTTACAAATTTATACATAATCTCTTGGGCTTTACAAAATGGCATTTTGCCCATCTCATGCCTCATGTGCTCATTTCTTTTGCACATGAGCCATGGGCTTTACGAAAATTTGGCTTTATGCCCATTTTTCTTACATTTATTCATAAAAATTACATCAAAATTATTTATTACATAATCTTGATTTTGGCATAGGACAGGCCGGCCGCGGGACTTTACTTGGACATGAGCCCACTTGACCTAGGCTTGGACCCGCTTACTTGGTATTGATTTTGACTTTGACTTGGTCAACCGGGGTGTAATTTTTGACCCCAACAAAGGTGATAACACCGAAAAATTAGTTAGATTAATGATTGCATGATGAACTAGAAATCTAATTAGGGAAGGTAAAAATGATATTTTTATCAAGGAAATTCAATTTAGTTAATTAGGGTAATTTAGATTACTCCGATAATATGATGGTTTATAGATTGATCACCTACAAGTTATTTAAAAGAAGGGTAAAACTAGGCTGTTTATAATTAACTAGAAATATTTGTTTTTAATTGGTTTCTACATGATTTTGTATAATTGATAGGGCAGATCATATTGTATGAAGTATGCTTAGTTGTTGGTTTGATATTTCATTGCTATATTATTTTATCATATACTTTGATATAATTAATAGATACTAATTAAAACAACCAAATAGAAAAGAAGTAGAATCATATAAACCAAACATAATAGTTAAGGTAATCTGACACCCTAGAATCTCTTTATTATTAAAAATCTGCCTGTCACGTCTCAAAATTTGGCACGTGACCGGCACTTAAACCATATAACTGTAAGTCCACGGTAGCGCTCCGGCCGTCCAATAAACGCCAAATGCGGAACAAAAACTTTTACAACTGGCGCTATCGCGTACTATAACCCGGATCTGCCATTAAAGCTAAACTAACAAACTACAAAGTGGGTAGAAATGTTATACCGAACGATCCGAGTCCTTCGGTCTTCAACCATCATCCCACGCTTTGTTGCGGCTGCTCCGATCTCCTGAATCTCCAGTCTTCTCGTCCAGGTGGCACCACGTCGACGGATCTTTAAACGGGCTCCCGCCTCTGAACCGAGGCAACTCGGTCACCAAGTTTGCTAAAAGAGATGACCAAGATTGATGTAGAGAATGAGTAAAACACTTTGTCTCATTACGTCCAAAGCTGTGGACGAACGGTTAATGAAGTTGCCTTTTGGATCGGGTGAAATGAGAAATGAGGCTATCTAATTTTCATGAACCCAAACCATAATCTTTTCTAAAACCACAACCATAATCATCTCTCAAGAAGGGGCCGGCCATATATAGAGGAGGGGGTGAGTGTAGGAGCAAGGGGGGTGAGTGTAAGCAAAGCTTATCATGAAGAAATATCTTAGCACAAACAAAATGCATTAATGCAAAGAATGACACATCTAAACCTAGTCATCATTCAATTAATGCATCCAATGAATTAAGAACACCTCACTCACTCTAGAAGCTTCCACACACATGACTCACCTCATGACTCACCCTCAAGAAGAAAAGATAAATCCGCATTTAACCGAATGTTAAACACGGCCGATAGAAAGCTGGAAACTGGCAACTTCCAAAAGTGATCCTGAAACGAATTTCAGGATAACCCCGTAACAGTATAAACATACCCGCATTTGTATTACGACCGAATACAAATGCAACTGAGACAAAGATATTATATCTACACAGTATAATACTCGGATCCGGTTTAAACCAAAGCCGACCAGTATTATCTGCCCGAAATATGACACATGCGTAAACGCACGTGCATTTTCCGAACCTTGCCATAAAACCATATGGCCTCTACAACGTTTCGCCCGAACTTGGGAAAGTGTCTGTGGGGGACTCTAATGACTCATCAACACACTGGCACTGGGTATAACCACTAGCACGTCAGAGGTACTGGCTGTACGTAACGGTTGCCTATGTATTGATTGGAAGGGAAGCTGACGAGCGAACTCATCCAGAAACCCTACTGAGCCTAATAGTGACAATATACATATAGTCCGGTCCGTTCGTCTATGAGTATCGCATATCTGCCTAGGGGGATGGTAACGTCAGACCCCCAATAGCGGTATGAGTCGTGTCAGAGAGTGGCCCAGAACACTCTGAGATACTACTGGAGTACCTACCAGTAAATCTCCTGCCTCGGCCGAGGTCTTTGTGTAATGGCTCTCCTAGACACAACGCGATCTCACCCCCAATACCAGGAGAGACGAATCCCCTGCCGATCCGCTCACTTGCCTCCATGTGGCTCGGGACTGTACCCAAAAAAGACCTGTTTGCACGACTCCTTTGAGCCGTGGTAGGGTAGAAATCAAAGCACAGTGGGAACTCACACGAGACAAGTGACGACCTCAGGTCGATGAACTAACCTGTACACATGTCACCAGGGAACTGCTATCTGACGATATGTATAATACCAACTAGCATATTCCCGGCGAGTCCTGTCCGGTGTACTCATAACCCAATGAGCACCTGTATACATCTTAGGTGATCCAACTGACACCAGTGGCTTGTGAGACCGGCCACCGCCCCTCGTCGGGGTCTCGACTGTATACACTAGTCTACTCTGGAGTATCGATGCCCTGTCTCGAAACTCCCACGACTAGGGACACTTTAAGGATGTGCTTATAGACCCCAGCTCCCACGTATATGATCGCCATCATACTGCTGGTAGTCAAGCAAGAATCCTATGGGCTCTATCATCATGCAATAGTGAACTGAAGTATGTATACGATGATAAAGACAAACCAGATAGCATACTATCATCTCGAGCAAGACTGTCAAATCGGTATAGGTCCTGCCTCAATCATTGCAATCACGTACCTGGGATCCAATAATTGACTTTGATGGCACTATCTCCAACAGTAACATCAACATGCCTAATGCAATTTAAGTAAGCCGAAAACCCAGAAATCTAAACCATCAAAAATAGTAAGTGATAAAAACATTGTTAAAAACATTTGGAAATCTCAAGTAAAAATATTTAAGATTTAAATTTATTTTCTTAAAAATTTCGGCAGCACCTCCTTTGTAAAAACTAGCTCCGAAACGGGTACAACATAAGATATAAGTAAAGCAAGATATGATATAAATAAAGCATCCCCAAACGGGAGCAAATCATGCCCAAAGGCGGAAACAACCACCACAAGCATATATACGACCACGTAGCGAAGAAATGGACAATATAAGTGAAAAACAGTATAAAAGATAAAACTGCATAGTAAAAGCCGGCTCACACGAGCTCGACACCCAAAGTCACAAAATATACAATATCGTCCTCACAATTCGTCTCTAAGTCAATACATGAAATGGTAGATAGAGAGTACTAGATACAATAAGATATATACAATGAATGTAAACGGATAGCCGCAAAACCCACCTATAGCAAAATGGCTCACAGCCAACCGTAGCGGTATCCGCTGCAAATAGATACAATGAGATAGCCTTGCCGCGATTACTCTGAGGATCAACCTGCAAAACACTGTGGCACAACGGGGGTGAGTTGCCAACTCGTGAATAGTAAGTAACATCATACAGGTAATTGCAGGTATGCACGTACTGCGATACTCTATCATATGCAATCTGATAGTATCAATATACTAATATGGATATGCAACAATCATGAAAGGTACTCTATCAGGTACTACAAATACATGAAGCAATGCATATCAATGAATGCTGAGTATGGGATAAAACATGTCATCACCAATGAATCATCATCGTGGAAAAACTGGTGTCCATCAACGACACCCCAAATCCCAATACCTTAGGCGCCGCACTCTGATCGGCCCTCATATCTGTAAATCTCATGGAACATGAGTGTCCAATATCGACACTCGAAACATTATGAAAACCCGTGTCCATCAATGACACGTAAATACTCATCTCTCAGGCCCCGCATACCCAGATCGGACCTCAATATATCTTATGTCATAACTCCCAAACGGTATCCTCCGGATATCCGTCGGGCTCTATACTATCACCGGTAGGTAGTGCTTCCTCTGCCAGGCTCATTGTCTACACCACAAAAAATCATTTCTTGCCCCGGGGTACAATACCGGGTCCACCATGTACCCGCAGACGGTGCCTCCCGCTCCTCGAATCGGGTTTCTAACACAAGTCTCAGAACCGAGAAAACTCATGGTGACGCATTAAAATATCATATCAAGAGAAACCTGGTTTTCAAAACAATGCATACTTTCTTGAAATAATACCACGGTTCTCAAATCCATAAATCACATGAAATCCGTATCTCAATGCGTAAATCCATGAAATATGATATATACAACATAAAACCGTAATATGAGCATATCAAGGGAAAACCGCTCATTTAAATGAATCCAGTTTTTTTTATATATCATGCGGTTCCCAATTTCTCCAAAATCAAATGCAACATCATATAAGGGTATACATGTAGCTATGTATGCACGATGCATTTCATAAGCGCAATAGAACAAGAATCAATGTATCAATATCAATAACAATACAGTACCGCATATGTGTATAGGTTGTACGTGTCATGGCAATTACCGACGGTGTGGGTGTAGCATACAATTTAGTGCTCGTGCAACATGAACCGTCGGTAATGGTGCATTGTCCACTAGATATTAAGTCAAGGCACAACAAGTAATGGAATGTAATGATGCTCATGCACAATCAACATATATGAATATAAACATGCGGCTATAATATCATATCAAGCCCTGACGCATAACGCCATACGGGCGATTTCCCCGTAGATGTTAAATGTGCTCACCGGTGATCTCGAGCTAAGTATATCCAACTACCTGCTTCCCTTTCTTCGCAGCATCCGAAGTCCCCGCACTTGCCCCTAAAATCACACAAACATAGCAAGTGCACTTATAAATCGACCCATAATACGTACAATTACGTTTAAATCGACGCACCGACTCTAATACCCTCTAAAGTGTTCGCTTAGTGGCTAACGTGTGTGGCGACACTACTAAAACAAACCCACGACAGCAAGCCAGCCAAAACACTAAAATTACGTCGGATCAATCGTAACGCGCGTCGTCGAAACACTAAAAACCAGGTAATCGATCCCAGATTTTACCCACTGTCAAAACATCAAAATCTAGCAGTACCAAACACCCCAGAACAACAGCAGACAGCTACCCTAAAAATTACAATACCCCAGTCCCCTGTACGGCCGAGCTCGCCGAAAAATCCCTTCATGTCGCCGGCCAAAACCGGTCAGGTAGGGTTCGTTCTTCTGGTGTACACTCAGGGAAACTAGTACAACACTACTACACTGTTAGTTTTTCCAGTAAACACCCATAGTCACAGCAGATAACAGATATCCTAAAACGACACTAAAAACACGATATTTTGCACAAACTAAACTTTTAGTGTTCTAATGACCACTACTAAGCAACACTACAAAATAACTACCTAATTAACAGTTAGGGGCCATTACCTATCCACATTTGCTCTAAAACCCTAGCTTAACATGCTCCAAATCATCTCTAGTGGCTTTGGATCAAGTTTAATGAAGGGTGTAGTGAGTTTTGTGAAGATTTGTGAGGATTTGGGCTTGATTTAGTGAGGAACAAGGTGACGGTTCAGTTGAGGGAAGGAGAGGAAAATAAGATGAAGAGAAAAAGATGAGAATGAGAGAATGAGTGATTAGAGAGTGAGGGTGTATGTGTGAGGGTGAGGGAACACAAATGGGGTGTGAGTTTAGATGAGCCATGCCTCCCTCTTCTCTCTCCTCATTTAATGCATGGCATGCTTGCCATGCCTCATAATGCAAATGTCAACCCACTCTCTCTCTCTCAAGTCAACAAATTTCAAACCCTAATTTAAAAACTAAAGGATTTAAATAAATACATATCACAACTTAATGAAATGGGGTTAGATGCCATGACTATTTAAGCATGGTTAACCCCTAATTAACCCTAGGTTAACATGCACATGTGTGTCCAAGCCCAAAATAAATATTAATAAAATATTAATTAATTTTTATAAAATATTTGAAAACTATTTTGGTAAACGTTTTATCAAAAATCCGTATTATCGCTTAATTAACACCAATCGCATTCTAAGGTGTTACAATCTTCCCCTCTTAAAGAAATTCGTCCCCGAATTTAAAAATCTTACTATGCGTACCTTCAAAGAGATGAGGGAATTTCCTCCGCATCTCGCTCTCGGCCTCCAAAGTGACTTCTTCACCATTCGGGCTACGCCAAAGAACCTTCACAGATGGCAAGACTTTTGACCGAAGTTTCTTCACCTGCCGATCCAATATAACTACCGGCTGCTCGTTGAACGAAAGATCGCACTCTAGCTGAACGGTCTGGTGCTGAATCATGTGAGAAGGATCATGAAGGTATTTGCGAAGCATCGATATATGGAATACGGGGTGAACATCTGGAAAACTGGGTGGAAGTGTCAAACGATAGGCAACGGCACCAACTCGCTCAAGGATCTCAAAAGGACCTACAAATCTGGGGCTAAGCTTCCCTCTCTTTCCAAATCTCATCACGCCTTTTATCGGAGAAATCGGAATACATGATCCCCCACTGCGAACTCGAGCCTGCGACGATGACGGTCGGCATAAAACTTATGTCTGCACTGGGCTGCTCTCATCCTATCCTGAATCAACTGAATTTTCTCCGTAGTCTCTTGAACTAGCTGGGGTCCCAAAATCTTTCTCTCGCTAAGTTCGGTCCAACAGACTGGTGATCGACACTTCCTACCATACAAAGCCTCAAAAAGTTGACATCTGAATCGTCTCCTGATAACTGTTATTATAGGAGAACTCTATCAATGGCAAGTGACGATCCCAACTGCCACCAAAATCAAGCACGCACACACGAAGCATATCCTCCGGAGTCTGTATAGTCCGCTCTTACTGACCATCGGTCTGCGGATGGAAAGCGGTGCTAAAGCTCAAACGGGTACCCAAGTCTTCCTGAAGCTTATGCCAAAGGCGGCTAGTGAACTGGGTGACCCTTTCAGATACGATCCATGTGGGAACGCCGTGTAAACACACAATCTCATCAATATACAACTGAGTATACTGAGCATAACCGAAAGTGGTCTTCACTGTAAGGAAGTGAGCCGCTTTCATCAACCGGTCAATAATCACCCAAATGGAGTCATATCCTCGACTAGACCTGAATAGACCCACAACGAAATCCATGGAAATCTGCTCCCATTTCCACTTTGGAACGGGTAAAGGCTGCAACTCTCCTGCCGGTCTCTGATGCTCAGCCTTGACTTGCTGACAAGTCAGGCACCTCGAAACAAAATCCAAAACATCACTCTTCATCCCTGCCCACCAGTAGATATCTCTCAAGTCACGGTACATCTTGGTGGAACCTGAGTGAACACTAAAAGCTGACTGATGTTCCTGCTCTAGGATCTCGCGTCTCAACTCATCGGTATCAGGTACACACAAACGAGTCCCAAAACGTATCACACCCTTGTCATTAATTAAGATCTCCAAATCTCTTCCTTGCCGAGCATGCTCAAGAATCTCAGACAAACGGGCATCGGCGGGCTCTGCCTCACGAATACGATCTAGTATAAGTGGACGGGCGTGGACATGAGTAAGCTGTCCCCCAGTGGAAATGAACTCAAACTGTACTCTGCTGTCGCACAAGATCTGCCAATATGCAGAAAACTGTCTCTGAACTGTGCTCAACCGGGACAAGCTACCCCCGGGCCTACGACTCAAAGTATCAGCTACCATATTTGCCTTACCCGGGTGATAAAGGATCTCACAATCATAATCCTTCACAAGCTCCATTCAACGGTGATATCTCAAATTCAGATCCCGCTGCTGGAAGATGTACTTTAAGCTCTGGTAGTCCATGAAAATCTGACACGACTCCCCGTACAAGTAGTGTCTCCAAATCTTAAGCGCAAAGACCACCGCAGCTATCTCAAGATCATGAGTGGAATAATTCTGCTCATACTTCTTCAACCGCCGGGAAGCATAAGCGATAACTCTATCATGCTGCATCAATACACAACCGAGCCCCACTCGAGAAGCATCACAGTAAACGACAAGGCCGCCCGATCCAGAAGGCAAAGATAAAACTGGTGCAGTCGTCAACCGAGTCTTCAACTGCTGAAAACTCAGTTCGCATGCCTCAGTCCAAAGAAAAGGAACTCCCTTCCTGGTCAGTCTTTTCAACGGTGCAGCGATACTCGAGAAGTCCTGCACGAAATGGCGGTAATAACCGGCTAAGCCCAGAAAGCTGCGGACCTCTGTCACTGATACAGGTCTGGGCCAAAACTGTACGGCCTCGATCTTCCTCAGGTCCACACGAATACCGTCTCCCGTAACCACATGACCTAAGAAGTCAACTCTATCAACCCAGAAGGCATACTTCGAGAATTTAGCAAACAGCTGGTGCTCTCTCAATGTCTGCAAAGCAATCCTCAAGTGCTGCTCATGCTCCTCTCGACTCTTGAAATAAACCAGAATGTCACCAATAAACACAATAATAAACTGGTCGAGGAACGGCCTGAAAATCCGGTTCATCAAATCCATGAATGCTGCTGGGGCATTGGTGAGTCCGAACGACATCACCAAAAACTCATAATGCTCGTAGCGCGTACGAAAAGCAGTCTTCGGAATGTCATCATTCCGAACCCACAACTGATGATAACCCGATCTCAAATCAATCTTAGAAAAATGTCTCGCACCCTGGAGCTGATCAAAAAAATCGTCAATGCGAGGTAAAGGATACCTATTCTGCACCGTCACTCGGTTCAATTGACGATAATCAATGCACAACCTCAAACTGCCGTCCTTCTTCTTGATGAACAGGACAGGAGCTCCCCAAGGCGAAACACTCGGACGTACAAGTCCTTTATCAAGAAACTCTTGCAGCTGATCCTTAAGCTCCTTAAGCTCTGCCGGGGCCATCCGGTAAGGCGGTATAGAAATAGGCCCCGTGCCGGGAATCAGATCAATGCAAAACTCAATCTCACGCTCTGGCGGCAATCCAGGTAACTCATCGGGAAAAACGTCGAGAGACTCTCGCACGATAGGAACCCGGTCCAACAAATCTACTGTGGCTCCGGTATCACGAATGAAATCCAAGAATCCCCGACATCCTCTCCTCAAAAGCCGACTAGCGCAAAGGGCTGAAATCAAACTGTGAGAGGCGGCACCACGGTCCTTCTGCATAATAAGAACTGACTCGCCGGGAAAAAAAACCTGACTGTCTTCTCGCGGCAGTCCACAGACGCATAGCACGTAGCTAACCAGTCCATACCTAGGAGAACATCGAAGTCCAATATCTCAAGAAGGATCAAGTCGACGGACGACTCTCTATCTCTAATATGGACGACACACGACCGAAACACGTGTCGCACAACAAACGACTCGCCAACAGGAGTAGTCACGACAAGCGGCTGATCTAGCAAACACGACTCTCGGCCCAACCTCGGTACGAAGTGTGTAGAAACATACGAGTGCGTAGATCCCGGATCAAACAAAACGTGTGCATCGAAGGAACATACTGGAAGAGTACCTGAAACCACTGCATTGGACGCCTGTGCGTCCTGACGAGTCAAAGCAAACACTCGAGCCTTCCCTCTACCAGCAACTGACTGTCCTCCGTCTTTACCACCCCGTCCTCTCTGAACACACCCTCCGCGACCACGACCTCTCTAAGCATAAGTCTGACGCGGAGCTACAACAAGCGCAAGAGGCAATGCTCTCTGAGGTGGAGAAGGTGGTAAGGTAACATGTAGTAAGACTGCCTCTCTTTGGCGTATCACGGTACAATTCCTAACGAGGTGATGTAGACTACCACACCCAAAGCACCTATACGACGACTGTTGACCCTGTGGGTAAAAGCTGAATAACTGGCATCGTCTCAAGCCTCTGCTACTCCCACGACCGGAACGAAATCTGTCCCGGCGTCTATGTACCGGTCCTCGAGCTGGTACATCAGTACAAATCCTCTTCAGTCCTGGAATGACCGAAGTCTCGGAAAGGCGCTCCTCAACCAGTAGGGTTGCGTCCACTGCGGCTGCATATGTGTCAAACTGCTGGGAGCAGATAGCGAGGAACAACTGGGTAATCAGGCCTCAGACAAATATCTTGATCCGCATCTCCTCGGTATCTACCAAATACGGAGCATATACGGATAACTGGGTAAACTGAATGTCATACTCTGCCACCGTCATACCCGGAGTCTGGCGTAATGAATCGAAACTGTGAGCTCGAGCATCCCTGACGCTCTGCGGAAGAAAACGGGCAAGAAACACCGTCACGAACTCAGCCCAGGTCATAGGAGAAAGACTTGCGGCTCTGCCCCTCTCTAGAGACTCGTACCAAGTCTGGGCAAGACCCTCCAGATGAAAACTCGCGAACTCTACCCATCTCGTGTTGGAGCATCTCAACGAACGACAGATCCTAGCCATCCGATCGATAAACGAATGCGGATCCTCAGCTATATCGGTGCCGGTGAAGACCGGAGGCTTCACCCTCATGAACTCAGATAATGATACGGTGATAACCTCCATAGCTGCAGGTACTACTGCCAGAACAGTAGGCACCATCGCGGTCCCCGTAACAGGTAGGACAACCTCCTATCTCTGCGCTCGACTGGCCTCAACTAACGACCCCATCATCTGGCGCAAATCCTGCATACCGGCCTCTAACCTAGTAAAACAGTCTGTCGAAAGTGGATCAATCTGCTCCTGAACAACGGGCGTACCGCCCTAGTCATTCCTCGTCTCTGACGAGCCAACTCTGACATCGGCTCTCGCGGCCGCTCTCTGCGCCCTCGTAGTCTTCGGCGGTATAATGGCTGGAAATGAAAACATGATTCGATAAGAACACGGAAATTGAATCACAAGGATGTATATAATCACGGAAGGAATTTCAACTAACAAGTCCTAAGGTCACTTAGGCGGAGTACCGTGTCGTAAGTATACCGTGGAACATACACACGCTACGTCACTCTGCTTAAGCTATCTACTCCATTATACCAAGGTCATCCTGTTGAGCTTCCCTTGCACCTAGTATAGGGCTTAGTAGCATCACTCATGCCACTTTAAAATTTAGAAAGGGGCAAAGCAAGCAAACCATGAATCTTTACTAGAAAATCTAGGGTAACAAGTTTGTATCACATACAAAGAAGTAAAGAGAGTAGGATTACAACCTTTGTAGTCCGTTCCTTCGCTTCATAAGCTCCGTGTTGAGGTCCCTTCGCTGCGATCATCAAGAACTCCGACTCTCATGAGGCTCCAAGAGGTGAATGATGCATCTTGCTTGAAGTCTTCTTGATCTAAGATGATCTACCTTGAAGAATCTCTAACCCAAGCTTACACTTCACTAATGAAGTAATTAGAGAAGTGAACACCCCAATCTAAGTGGCTAGAATAGATGATGATGATGAAGTAGGAATTTTACACTCTTTTGTTTTCAAGTTCTCACCATTTATCATCACAAATACAAAAGCTAGCAAGCTTTTTTCAAGAGCAAGAAGAAGAAGAAGAAGCAAAAGCTTTTGTGATGAATAATGAATTATTGTTGTGGTTATAATTGCAACCATGAGTTAAGAATGAAGGCTTTAACTCATGTAGAGAATAAACTATGGTTAAGGGTTTGGGTTGGGTTAACAAATATCTACACAAAATATCAATGATGAAGACAAAAGTCAAACCTTCACGAAGCTTCATGAAAGCTCATCAAAAGCTAACCCAAAAGCTAACCCAAATCCAAACCCTAACTTGATTTAAACTCAACAAACATGTTGCATTTGTAAGCCTAACATGTTATAATATTATATATCACATATATAATATATAATGCAACAAAAGAAAATAATACAATTAACATATATCGCATATATATCAATGTAGTATCCGGTGAGAAAAAGAATCAATAAAGCGAATTTATATTAGTTAATGTAACGTAATATATCATATATATAATTATACATTAAATTATCGAATCAACTCTTGATCCGAAAATCCGGCTATATTGCATATAACCGACTAATATAACATGTACCAATTCATCGAATCAACACTTGATCCGATGACCCGGCTATATCACATATACCCGGCCGATATCACATATCGCGAGAATAGAATACGGTATCTCATATCGTATTATTCTCGGTCCCGCACATATCACATATGTGCTCCTACTCCGTTTTGCCTGAGCCAGGAAACCTCTGTGTAGGACTCTAAAGAATCGTCAATATGCCGGCAGTAGGTGATGATCATATCAAATACCCACAAGCTGCAAGCGGTCAGCTAAACGTAACAGCCACCCAGGTATTGAGCGATCAGAAGATCAACAAGCAAGCCTGTACATTCTCCTGTGAATCCAATCAGTAACACTACCGTACAGTCCGGTCTCTTCGTCTGATATGTCGCATATCAAGTCTAGGGGTGGTAAACGTCAGACCCCAGTAACCGATAAGTCATGTCGATGTGAGGCTCATAACAGGTCGAGAAACTACTGATAACTCTTACCAGCAGCACTCCATATCAGCCCTGGCCAGGGACTTCCAGTTATAGCCAATCGAACACAGCACAACATCAACTCCCTATACCGGGAGAGACGAAACCCCTCCTATCGCTCATTGCCTCCATGTGATTCGGGACTGTACCCAAAAGCCACCATTTTTCACGCCCTCTTGGACGTGGTAAGGTGGAAATCAAAGCACAGTGGGAATCACACATGACTCTATGACGATCTCGGATCTACAAACTAACCTGTACCAGTGTCACCGGAGAACTGCTATCTGACGATAGGTATAATACCATCTAGAAGTTCTCGGCGAGTCTGTTCAGTGTACCCAGTCTCCACTGAGCACACGTACACCATCTTTGATGTCAAACACCAATGGATATGGGATTATCCATCGCCCATCATATGGGTCAAGATGCGTATATGCTAGTCTACCCTGGTGTGTCGATGCCCTGTCTCGATACACCCTCGACTAGGAACAGCTATAGGATGTACTCGTTGACTATCCTGGCCCCACTAGTATGATCTCATCATAGTCCCAGTAGTCAAGTACATATCCTAAGAGCTTTATCAACATGTGAGAGCAAGACAGTAAACCAATACAAGTCAACATGTTAAGACAAAGTGAAACCAGATAGCATACTATCATATCGAGCAAGAAACTCCTCACTATATATATCCAAGCATCCACTATAATATACATCATATGAACAACAATGGCCTCTAGGGCATATATACAACTAACATATCCTACACTCCGAAAGGTAAAATCTAGCGCTCAGATACCAATTTTGTCACGCGCCAAAATTTGGCACATGACCGGCACTTAAACCACGTAATGTCAACATGCGTAATGTAATTTAAGTAAGCCAAAAACCCAGAAATCTAAACCATCAAAAGTAGTAAGTGATAAAAACATTGTTAAAAACATTTGGAAATCTCAAGTAAAAATCTTTAAGGTTTAAATTTATTTTCTTAAAAATTTCGGCAGCACCTCCTTTGTAAAAACTAGCTCCGAAACGGGTATAATATAAGATATAAGTAAAGCAAGATATGATATAAATAAAGTATTCCCAAACGGGAGAAAATCACGCCCAAAGGCGGAAACAACCACCACAAGCATATATACGACGCCGTAGTGAAGAAATGGACAATATAAGAGAAAAACAGCATAAAAGATAAAACTGCATAGTAAAAGCCGGCTCACACGAGCTCGACACCCAAAGTCACAAAATATACAATATCGTCCCCACAACTCGTCTCTAAGTCAATACATGAAATGGTAGATGGAAAGTACTAGATACAATGAGAGATATACAATGAATGTAAACGGATAGCCGCAAAACCCACCTATAGCAAAACGGCTCACAGCCAACCGTAGCGGTATCCGCTGCAAAAAGATACAATGAAATAGTCCTGCCGCGACTACTTTGAGGGTCAACCTGCAAAACACTGTGGCACAATGGGGGTGAGTTGCCAACTCGTGAATAGTAAGTAAAATCATACAGGTAATCGCAGGTATGCACGTACTGCGATACTCTATCACATGCAATCTGATAGTATCAATATACTAATATGGATATGCAACAATCATGAAAGGTACGCTATCAGGTACTACAAATATATGAAGCAATGCATATCAATGAATTCTGAGTATGGGATAAAACATGTCATCACCAATGAATCATCATTGTGGAAAAACCGGTGTCCATCAACGACACTCCAAACCCCAATACCTCAGGCACCGTCACTCTGATCGGCCCTCATATCTGTAAATCTCATGGAACCTGAGTGTCTAACATCGACATTCGAAACATAATGAAAACCCGTGTCCATCAACGACACGTAAATACCCATCTCTCAGGCCCCGCATACCCAGATCAGCCCTCAATATATCTCATGTCATAACTCCCAAACGGTATCCTCCGGATATCCGTTGGGCTCTATACTATCATCGGTAGGTAGTGCTCCCTCTGCTAGGCTCATTGTATACACCACAAAAAAACATTTCTTGCCCCGGGGTACCATACCGGGTCTACCATGTACCCGTAGACGGTGCCTCCCGCTCCTCGAATCGGGTTTCTAACACAAGTCTCAGAACCGAGAAAACTCATGGTGACGCACTAAAATATCATATCAAGAGAAACCGGGTTTTCAAAACAATGCATACTTTTTTGAAATAATACAACGGTTCTCAATTCCATAAATCATATAAAATCTGTATCTCAATGCGTAAATCCATGAAATATGATATATGCAACATAAAACCGTAATATGAGCATATCGAGGGAAAACCACTTTTAAATGGATCCAGTTTTTTTTTTTATATATCATGCAGTTCCCAATTTCTCCAAAATCAAATGCAACATCATATAAGGGCGTACATGTAGCTATGTATGCACGATGCATTTCATAAGCGCAATAGAACAAGAATCAATGTATCAATATCAATAATAATACAGTACCGCATATGTGTATAGGTTGTGCGTGTTATGGCAATTACCGACGGTGTGGGTGTAGCATAAAATTTAGTGCCCATGCAACATGAACCGTCGGTAATGGTGCAGTGTCCACTAGATACTAAGTCAAGGCACAACAAGTAATGGAATGTAATGATGCTCATTCACAATCAACATATATGAATATAAACATGTGGCTATAATATCATATTAAGCCCTGACGCATAACGCCATACGGGCGATTTCCCCATAGATGTTAAATCTACTCACCGGTGATCTCGAGCTAAGTATATCCAACCACCTGCTTCCCTTTCTTCGCAGCGTCCGAAGACCCCGCACTTGCCCCTAAAATCACACAAACATAGCAAGTGCACTTAGAAATCGACCCATAATACGTACAATTACGTTTAAATCGACGCACCGACTCCAATACCCACTAAAGTGTTCGCTAGCGGCTAACGTGTGTGGCGACACTAGTAAAACAAACCCACGACAGCAAGCTACCCGGAACACTAAAACCACGTCGGATCAATTGTAACGCGCGTCGTCGAAACACTAAAAACTAGGTAATCGGTCCCAGATTTTAGCCACTGTCAAAACATCAAAATCTAGCAGTACCAAACACCCTAGAACAACAGCAGACAGCTATCCTAAAAATTACAATACCCCAGTCCCCTGTACGGCCGAGCTCGCCGAAAAATCCCTTCATGTCGCCGGCCAAAACCAGTCAGGTGGGGTTCGTTCTTCCGGTGTACACTCAGGGAAACTAGTACAACACTACTGCACTGCTAGTTTTTCCAGTAAACACCCGTAGTCACAACAGATAACAGTTATCCTAAAACGACACTAAAAACACGATATTTTGCACAAACTAAACTTTTAGTGTTCTAAACGACCACTACTAAGTAACACTACAAAATAACTACCTAATTAACAGTTAGGGGCCATTACCTATCCACATTTGCTCTAAAACCCTAGCTTTCCATACTCCAAGTCATCTCTGCTGGCTTTGGATCAAGTTTAATGAAGAGCGTAGTGAGTTTTGTGATGATTTGGGCTTGGTTTAGTGAGGAACAAGGTGAGGGTTCAGTTGAGGGAAGGAGTAAAAAATAAGATGAAGAGAAAAAGATGAGAATGAGAGAATGGGTGATTAGAGAGTGAGGGTGTATGTGTGAGGGTGAGGGAACACAAATGGGGTGTGAGTTTAGATGAGCCATGCCTCCCTATTCTCTCTCTCCTCATTTAATGCATGGCATGCTTGCCATTCCTCATGATGCAAATGTCAACCCTCTCTCTCTCTCTTTCTCTCTCAAGTCAATAAATTTCAAACCCTAATTTAAAAACTAAAGGATTTAAATAAATATATATCACAACTTAATGAAATGGAGTTAGATGCCATGGCTACTTAAGCATGGTTAACCCCTAATTAACCCTAGGTTAACATACACATGTGTGTGCAAGCCAAAAATAAATATTAATAAAATATTAATTAATTTTTATAAAATATTTGAAAACTATTTTGGTAACCTTTTTATCAAAAATCCGTATTATCGCTTAATTAATATTAATCGCATCCTAAGGTGTTGCACTGCCTTTTTAATTTAACTTGCACTTTTAATTCCTTGCAATTTAATTTTTATTTTTAAATCAAAATTTTCTTTTACTTCTTTTAATATTAATTAAAATCTCAACGTCTTTTTGTGGACGATCCGTAAACTACTACAATTGAACAACTGTATATTTACGCTAAAATTTAGAGAACAATGAAATTCTTCATCAACTACTAACTCGAGAATGAGTTTTTATGAAGCCGGGGAGTCTGATATAGCACACTTTAATGCATACATCATGTATGAATGCGACCGGCCCGAGATCGAGCAGCTGAAAGGCAAATCAGGGATTTTTTCCCAATCAATTAGGATTTATCTATATTTGGATAGATCATAACTGATTGGATAGATCATAATTAGATTTTTCAATTAATTAGAATTTATCTATATTTTCATATTTGGATAGATCATAATTGATTGGTTTGATTTAATTTTATTAGGCTAGATTTGTTTTGAGTGTTTTCCTTACTAGATTAGAATTGCTTTTATACCAAATTATCTCTTAGTCTTTAAACCGACTTACTTCTCAACACGGTATTTAGTTATAAATAAAGCCTATAACCTCTTATAAAGGTTATCTTGAAAATTAATAAAAATTTGAGCTTCTCTCTTTCCTGTGGATTCGGCACGGTCGTGGATTCGACCAAACTCTATGGATCTATAGTCTTGCCTTTAGCAGCGGCGCGTCCAGTTATCCGGACTTGCGGAACTTAACAGTTCTCTGCATCCCTGTAACGACTCTAATTTTACTGTACGAAAAATTTTCAAGTTAATGTACAGAATGGAGTTTGCAAGTCTGAGTACAAGTTATAAATTTAATTGGTTTAAGAACAACAAGAAGCAACTTGTAGCTCACTGGTAAAGTCTTGCACTGCAGTGACGTAGCCCCAGTGTTCGAATCCCATCAGCCACATATTATTTTTCTGAATTTTTCTTTTAAACTTTTTTAAAGGCCAAAAGTTTACACGTGAAATATATGTAAAAATAAAAAGATAGAAAAAATAATTATGTGTAAAATGTTGTGTAGACAGCCGAGGACACGTGGCAATCATCCGACGGTCCCCTTCAACAAAATGGCTGGCGAGATGCCTCTATGGGCCGGCGACGCCGAGCCATCCGTAGGGGATGAGGCCCGTGCTTTGTACACAACACTCTTTGGCCTACCACACTACCCCTGTTCTGTTTGTTTTCTCTGCAATTTAACAGAGAATTAAAATTCATCATTAATCTCATTTTTAATGCTTTTTAATTCAATCTTTCAATTCCAAAACTCTAATTTCACCCTATAAATACGACTTCATAACCTAGCCTCTCCTTATTCTGAAATCTCAAGTCAAAATTATCAAAATTTTCTAAGTTCAAGCAGAGTACAAGTGGAGTTAACAAGAAGTCGACTTCCGGCGAGGATCTATGCAAGTTCCGGTGACCCCACGACGCCACGAAAGTTTCCACATCTTTTTCTACTTTCCCTTTTTCCTTCTAGCAAGTAAGTCTCATTTCTTATTCTACTCTTTCATCTTAAAAAGTCTCTTTTCATAAAACATGTCGGAAGTCGAGTTAATACCGACACATCCTTTAAAACATTATAAAATCCACTTTTTCTTATATGTTTTTCATGAATATTATTACATCATACTTGCTAATCAATAAACTAACATTTAGAAACAATTTTCACTCTAAAACTCCATGTAAAATAACTTTAACCTAGTTTTTGCGTTTAAATGACATGAACTTTATATACGTTATCTTTTAAACATTTTGGTTAGCATACCTTTAGAAAACTTCACGAGGTAATGACCTACCTCTCACATAAACACATATTAACATAGCACGATTCTTTTGAGACATAACTTTTGTGGCAATATACGACTTTTCATCAAAATACCTTGAACTATAAAAACCCATTTTCTTCGAATTGTATTATCAAACTCTTTGAATTATGCCTCTACAACCCATTTTGGGGAACCCGCTATTGGATAGTGCAGATTATCGCACATTCTCGGGCTAGTAGAGCGAGATGCAGACCTCCTCACGGAGAATACGATCTCGAAAGAATTTTAATACGATTTCTAAGAAAAACGAGATTTTCTACTTAATAAATAAAATTAATTTTTAATAATTATATAAATATTATCAAACTATATATTTTTAATATATAATAAAATTCCATGTTTTCTAAAAAATAAAAGAATAACAAGTTTCATTAAAATACCATCAAGTATCAATACAAGACAAGTTACACCAAAATACCATGAACTATTCAAGCTAAGTTACTATTCACCAATATACCTCATTCTTTAAAATTCACATCCATGGAAACCCTAAAGAACATAAATAATTACTCGAGATTTATTTTGAAAGTATAAAAAATATTTTTCATAAAACCCCTCGAGATATATAAAATGACGTTAAGGACCGTAGTAAATATAGGTTTAAACGGGACCAATTCTCTTAAGCCTCAGGGAGCCAGAGAAAGTGGTGTTGGATATATATGCCCTAGAGGCCAGTATGTATATGTATACATATGGATGCTAGTGATATGTATGTACAGGACAATCTTGCTCAGTTTTATAGTATATTATTTGACTTGTCTTTGTCAGGATATGTGTATTTATTTCTATTGTTGTTATATCTAGCTTGCACATATTGATAAAGACTCGATACGGTAGTATACTATTATGGTTTGTCTTTATCTTAACATGGTATATGTCATACTCGTTATTACATATTGCGGTTACATGTTGATAAAGCCCGTAGGATCTTACTTGACTACCTACGTTGTGATGGCGATCATACTTGTGGGAGCAGGATGGTCCATAAGCACATCCTTAAATGGTCCCTAGTCGCGTGAGTATCGAGACTGAGCATTGATACTCCAGAGTAGACTAGTGTATACGTTTCTAGCCCCGTCGGGGGATGGTTGGTCTCGCAGTCATTGGTCTGATGCACCCAAGATCGTATACAGGTGCTCACTGGGTGTAAGTACACTGGACGGACTCGCCGAGAACTTCCAGATGGTACTATACCTAGCGCCAGATGGAAGTTCTCAGTTGACATGTGTACAGGTTAGTCTTTGGACCTGAGATCGGCATTTTTCTCGTGTGAGTTCCCGCTGAGCTTTTGATCACTACCCTACCATGGCTCTACTGAGTCGTACAAACAGGTTTTGGTTGGGTTCAGTCCCGAGCCACATGGAGGCAGTGAGCGATTGTTGGGGATTCGTCTCTCCTGGTATTGGGAGTTGATATCGCACAGTGATCGATTGGTCAGGACTATAAGGCCTTGGCCAAGGCAGTAGGGATTTACTGATAGGTTGATCAGTAGTTTCCTGGATTTGTCCTGAGCCACATCAGCACGACTTATCAGGTTATTACGGTCTGACGTTCACCACTCCCTAAACCCGGTATGCGATACTGTTTGACGAAGAGACCGGACTATACCGATATTGTCACGGATAGGCTCAGTAGGAGTTCGGACGAGTTTGCTCGTCAGCCTTCCTTTTCGACAGGTACCTGGGTAGCCGTTACGTACAGCTAGTGCCGCTGACGTGCTTGTGGTTAAACCCACTGTCAGAGTACTGTCGAGTCTTTAGAGTCCCACACAGAGGGTTTCCCAGCTTCGGGCGAAACGAGTAGAGGTCGTATGGTTTTACGACAGGGTTCGATCACATACGTGTACTTGTGCATGTGTGATATTCGAGCGGACTATACTAGAGGGCTTTGGTTTATACCGGATCCTAGTATATGATTATTGGATTTGCTTAGTCTCATTGTATTCGTGTTTCTCGGAACACGGATGCGGGTATGTATATACGGTTGAGAGGGACAGAGAAGGAGACACGTCATTAGGGTTTTGACCATTGACTTGATTAAAACCATAATGAGATGGAGGAAATTGCTTACTAATCTTTATTAGAGATAATTTTGTCATGGTTAATTAGTTTGACCATTTGACTTGTTGACCATTGTTGACTTAGATATTTTTTATTGAGCACAAGATATTTTGCTTAGCATTAATTGTGACATGATAATGGTCAAATCAAATGAACCATCACAATTATCTTAATAAAACTTATTATTCTTTTTCCTCATATGAGAGCTCTCTTCATTATTCTTACTCTCACTCTCTTTCATGGTTCTCTCCTTCTTCCCTCTCATAACCCTAGCGTCTCATGAGTTGAGAATCAAGGGTTAGTGAGACTAAGCAACCCAAAATCATACTCTACTCACTCTAGTCTACTTAGATTAGCAAGCTAAGTATTCTAATTACCTCAACTTGGAGGTTTAGCTCAAGGTTGGAACTCTCGGGTGGATCATCGTTGACACAAGGAGGCCGAAGTTCAAGCATGATCCATACTTCCATCAAGGAGCTTAAGGAGAGGATCGAAGACCCGAAAGACTTGTTTTCTTTATGTATACTTTCTATCATAGTAGATAGAACCCTAACATGCTAACTAGGTTTATGGTAAAGATCCGGTTTAGTGTTATTCTAGCACCAAGTTTTGTATCGCTATAAAATTTTTGTTCCGCATTTGGCCACTGGAGTTGGCCGTGCTAGTGTAACCCTTCATGGTATCAGAGCCAACCCATAAATTCTACTAGCTAGTTTGCACAAGGTTAAAATCTCGATTGACCAAAATTTCCGAATCGTATTTCCAATTTTGTGTGCTTGCTGTCGAATTTTAAAGTTGTTCAAAAAATTTTTCCAGGCATCTTAAAAATATTTGCAGGCAAAACTATAGCTGTAAAAAACATTTGGGCACGTAACTCCAAAATTCGGCGGCGGAACCGGAGCAAAATGGCACAGTTTGCGGCGGTTCCGCCGCGCTTTTTGGGCTACAGTGCCCGAAATTTTTTCTGGGGCTTTAGTTCATGGAAATATGATTTTTTTGATATATGGTTTTGGCCCAGGTTTGTTTGAGTGCTCTATTTTCATTTGGGGCCAATTTGAGAAAGTTTAGTCGATCGAAATTTTGAAATACTTATTTTATTAACAGTACATTCACTTTTATCTGCGACCGTGAATGTCATTTGATCGGTAAACTCGTCTGATTACTATATGTTCTTTTAGACGGGTTTGCGAACGTGACATTCGCGTTGATGTTTTGTGCTTGTGTTGTGATTGTGGTTGGATTGTCGTGGTGGATAGCATGTGGTGTAATGTTAGCAGTACAGTTTATATTCATTTCTATATTTGTTATTGCGGGACGAGCATCCGGCATGTGGACAGCTGTCTTTGCCGGGTTGTATATTATTTTGGGGCACGACCGGGTTGAGGTCGATGTCACCATTTGTACATATTATTTTCTTTTTCTGTACTAGGATTACCCTGCGGTGGAGTGCACGAATAGCCGGGTTCTAGAAGGCAACAAGCCCACATCTCATGGCGTTGAGACGGAGGGGGCTTCATTCTAGAATTGGCGGGCTATTCGCCGCACTCGTAGGGGGTATAGGATGACCCATGGAGGGGCGCCCAAGTTACCGGATTCTGTGAAGTGCTGGGTAGCCCATTCACTTTGTTGAAGGGGGCTGCCTCACTTCTGGGATTGGCGGGTAACTTGCCGCGCTCGTAGGGGTCTAGGTTTTCATTGCACAGGCTATCCACACGACCGGGAACGATGGGTTTTATTTGCGGCTCAAATGAAACCCAGGGCTCCAAGATTATCCACCATTCTGTATTGTTGGTTGTGATTCTGTGATGTTGCTTATTATCATGCCTGGGACGAATGTTATATATACTTATATATATACTAGTAGATGTTGTATATGTTTTGCACCCGCGCTAGTCCAGCCCCTGCTCTGTCGTTAGTTAAGTAACCTAACGGGTGATGACGGGGCCCAGTGGCGAATGCGGATGGCATATACGAATATTGTATTTTCGTTCTTTTTCTGGTATGATAGGATTAAAATGATGGGACCTCATTGATTTTGATTAATGCAAGAAAATAAATCTAAAAGATGTTGTTGGAACAGATTTCAAAAAACTGACATTACAGACGTTCTCCTTTACTTTGCACTGTTGTATTCGGTTATGAATATCCAGCACCTCATTCGACGAGGTAAGGGCCGAGATCCCTTCATCGGGAGTGATCCTTTGAGTAAAAGTTTGCGTCAGCGTAATAACTTCACTATAGTCGATTATTTTTTGCTTTGCATCGTGGTATTCAGTTTAGAATATCCTGCACCTTATTCGACGAGGAAAGAGCCGAGATCCCTTCACAGGAAGTGACCTCTTTAGCAAAAGTTTCACCACTATATATTTGCATAGCTACTCGGGTTCCTTCGACGATATCAAGTTCATTACGTTAATAGGTTTTTTGCCAAAAACCTAGCCGTAGCCCTCCGTCATTTCGGATGAGTTGTACCTAGTATTCGTGCTGCGTTTGTTGGCCTTTGTCAAGGCGTAGTGTACGGTAGCTAGATATTGCTTATCTGTTGCATATTAATATGCGATTATCTAGGACAGTCGTGCAGCCTTATTG
The DNA here is from genome assembly GCA_030015575.1 of Agapanthus africanus. Taxonomy (NCBI): domain Eukaryota; kingdom Viridiplantae; phylum Streptophyta; class Magnoliopsida; order Asparagales; family Amaryllidaceae; genus Agapanthus; species Agapanthus africanus. Next base: position 387,385,156 of record JASDDO010000004.1, read on the forward strand.
GCCTTTGTCAAGGGTATGTACGGGTGGGTCAAGATTAATCCTGGATAATGACGGGTTGAACTTGACTAGTGGATTATGATTTATTGGCCTTTGTCAAGGTCATAAACCGCTAGGGAAAAAACCACATCGGGAGTTTCAAACACACAGGAAACTTGCAGGATTTAGCATACCTTCTGGAGTGTGGTGACTAGAGTGGATTCCATCTAGTGCATCATACAATGATAGTTGGATCCGATCCCACTGATGAGTAGGATTACTCTTGGGAGATTATTTCACTTAACAATCAATGCTATAAACCAAGTAGGTGTTTAGAACGGTGTTAGCGGGGCTACGCCTCTAGGGAAAAGAGATTATATAATTAAGGAATTTCGCGAAAGCGTTGGAAAATCTCCCTCGAAGTACCAACACTGGCCTGACTGAAAGGTTAAGCAAGTATTGTGACGTGCGATTAATCCTAACTAGTTCTTCTTTTAAGGTTTGAAGAAGAATTCGAGGAAACAGTGGGAGCCATCCTGATTAGATAAATTAATAACCAATCTAATCTTGCAAGAGCGCACGCTGGGTGTTTCTTTTCTCTCTTTCCAGGTAGCAACCATTTCACGCCCTAATCAAGATAATAAAATGTATTGCTTGACCGATCCGAATTCTTATTCGGGGCTGGGGAACGTCGTTTTGGCTCTAACTTATGATGGCGATCGTAAGTATGAGCAAGGGAAAGAGGATTGTATGGATTCCAAGGAGACCCAATTGAAGAAGAAGCATACTAATGCATCTACTTCAAGTGTACTTATAATTGAGAACGGTTTTTCGGTCAGTCCTACCTCCTGAGTACTAGATACTGGATCAGGATCTCATATCTGTAATTTATTGCAGGGACTGAGAAAAAGTAGGATCGTTGGACCTGGTGATATGTCCCTCAGGGTAGGGAACGGAGCACAAGTTAATGCTGCTGCCGTCGGTGAATATCACCTGGTGTTGCCAAATGGAAATACTATGATTTTGAACAATTGCTACTATGTACCTTCCATGGTTTGCAACATCATATCAGTTTCTTTACTTGATAAAGATGGATATAACTTTGTTCTTGATAGAAATATCATGAACATTTACCTTGATAAGGTGCTGGTTGCAGAAGGTACACTGTGTAATGGTATCTATGTTCTAAATCAGAATACAGTTCTCAATATACAAAACACAAGCAAGAGGAAGAGTTCAGTTATGAACGAATCCTACTTGTGGCATTGTAGACTTGGTCATGTCGGAGAGAAAAGACTAAGTAAGTTATATAAAGATGGACTTTTGAATACGTTCGAATTTTCATCTTATGAAACTTGTCAGTCTTGTTTCCAAGAAAAGATGACCAAATATCCCTTCACCGGACATGGAGAAAGAGCAGCAGAGCTCTTGGGACTCATACACAGTGATGTGTGTGGTCCGATGTCTATACATGTAAGGGGTTGGTTCTCATACTTCATCACATTCATTGACGATCTCTCTAGATTCGGATATGTGTATCTTATGAAACACAAATCTGATGCTTTTGAGAAATTCAGAGAATTCAGAAACGAAGTAGAGAACCAGATTGACAAAAGTATCAAGATCCTCTAATCTGACAGAGGAGGGGAGTACTTAAGCACGGAATTCCTAGAATACCTAAAAGAGAATGGAATTCTCTCTCAGCTTACTCCTCCGTATACACCACAGCACAACGGTGTGTCGGAGAGGAAGAATCATACCCTATTGGACATGATTCGCTCCATGATGAGTAATGTTGAGTTGCCTCTTTCATTTTGGGGACATGCACTTCAAACAACGACATATCTTTTGAATCAGGTTCCTTCCAAATCTATGCCTAAAACTCCGTATGAAATATGAAAAGGAAAAATACCATGTCTTAAGGGTATTAAGATATGGGGTTGTCCGGCCTATGTGAAAACACAGAAACCGGACAAACTAGAGGTACGATCAGTCTTATGTAAGTTTTTTGGATATCTAATGCACTCGCATGGATACCTGTTCTACCACACTGAGGAACAGAAGATGTTTGTTGCTCGCCACGCCGTCTTTTTAAAGAAGGAATTTCTTGCAAAAGAAATAAGTGGGAGCACGATAGAACTGGAAGAAATTCCAGAGAAACAAACTATAACTGAAGGTTTGGTGGAACCAGAAGATTCAATAGTCCCAGACGAACCTCAGCCACTCCGCGGATCTAGTAGGATTTCTCATCCGCCCGAGAGATACTACGGTTTTCTCATAGATGGGGATCGAGAGGATTGCATCTTGGAAGAAGATGATCCTACTAGTTTCAGGCATGCCATTATCAGTAGGGACTCTGATAAGTGGCTGGATGCTATGCGATTCGAAATGGAGTCCATGTACACCAGTAAAGTGTGGACCTTGGATATTGCTCCACCTGGGGTAAAACCCGTTGGATGCAAATGGATCTACAAAAGAAAACTTGGTGTAAATGGGCAGGTGGAAACCTATAAGGCTAGACTCGTTGCAAAAGGTTTTCGTCAAAGACCAGGTGTGGACTATGATGAAACCTTTTCTCCAGTGGCTATGCTCAAATCCATTCGGATCCTACTTGCTATTGCTGCTTTCCATGACTATGAGATGTCACGCCCCGCTTCCCAGTGTACGTTGAAGGGGACGCGACGAGGCCCGCTACGTATATACTCAGAAGTACATACGCTAAGCGTATCTAAACAATATAAAATAAATACACAAGAGACAAGAAATAAAAAGAACAACAACTTTTATTTATTAGCATTCTTTATACAATGCATGAAAGGAAATACAACTGAAATAAAAAAGATGCCTAAACAGTGGCATAACAGGAAATGAAAAGTACAGAGAGGAAAAGTGTACAATGAAACTAAAGTGCTGGATCTTCGGCAAACTGCTCCAAGTCTTCTGCAGATGGCTCGATCTCTGCTGGGTCCGAATCACCTGATGACATTCAAAGAAGAAAGAAATAGAATGTCGTCAGCGAACAGGTCGCTCGGTAAGTCCCAAAGATAAGGAAGAAATAGAATAGACAGAGAGTAAGAGGGATAGAGAGAGTAGCTTTTACAGTTGTATTATATTGTTATATTGTTGTAGTATTGTGTTAACGCTGTTGTTTGTAGCTTGGTACAGAAGGATGCCAGTGTATACGAGAGGAGTCTCACTTGCCCCGGAGACTAAGGTATCATGAACTCAAGGAACCGTTTATGCTACGGTACAACAACAATTGGATTCATGTTAGGTGTCTTAATCTTACCGTCTCGTGCCACTTTTAACACATTCCGTACCAATCTACCCCTTAAACCCCGCGATGTCTTATTTGTATTGTTATCTTGTAAATTGTATTGATTGTAAGATTGATTGACTGACCGAAACCATGATATCAGGAAACGGTTGTAACCGTAGAGTCATGTAAATGGAATACTGAGAATTATGTAAAAGGAATATATATCCATGGTTCGGTTCAGTCAAATTGTATAAATTGATAATTGTATTCATGGATTCATGTGTTCATGTTGAATTGTATTATTGGAGATTGTAGATAGTACTTGAATCATATTCAAGTCAGATTAATCAGACTAAAACCCGAGTCAGACAATCAGAAATGTGAATCAAGGTCTTATAATTGCTAGGGTCCTTAGGGTAATTTATAAAACTTGAGGGGGTTTTAAATGTGAATCGAGGTTTATAATTGCTAGGGTCCTTAGGGTAATTTATAAAACTTGAGGGGGTTTTAAGTAAAAATACTTTTATATACTTTTCAAAATACACCTCAAGTATTTATTATTCGTCTTTAGAGTTGTGGATTTTATGTTGTGACATTTCTAGTGAAAATATCCTGGTTTCATAAATAATGGTATTTATCTGTAATATTGATTATTTGAAGTTCATGGTATTTTAGTGTAAAATTTAGTATTGTGATTTTTTTTAGGAAAAGGTGAAAAATTTATATTATAGTAAAATAGGTATTTAAATGATAAATATACATATGTTTATACAAAAATAATTTTAATAAATATTTTATATTCCAAAAATCTCATTTTTCTTAAGATGTCGTATTTTAAACCTTTCGAGATCGAATGCTCCTTGTGGAGGTATGAATCTCGCACTACTAAACCCGAGGGTGCACGATAAACCGTACTATCCCTGATGGGTTCCCCAAAGGTGGGTTGTAGCGGCGCTTTGCAAAGATTGTAAAATACTAATTCTTTAGAAAACGGTTTTATAAAGTAAAATGTATTTATTTGCAAAGTGTAATTTCCGTATTTTAGATTCTAGGGTTTCCTAAGCCAACTAGCCTATTTCTAAATAGTCTAAACGACAAGTCGTTAGAAGCCTCAAATCGCCTCTTCACCGCCAATTATGGCCATGTAAGTACAAGTGAGGAAGGAGGGATCCGCTCACGAATCGTGAGACGTGCCTTTTAAAGTTACCTAAGCTCACTTGCCTAGTCTAGACACCACAAAATCAGGTTTAGATAAACGATCGATATCCACAACTTATCGTATTTCCTAATGAGAGGTATTTGTTTAAAAGCGTATCAAATCTAAAACTTTTAAGAATGATTTTATTAAGAATATGGTATTTAAATGAAAGTTTTGTTTTATCGTATTCTAAGTTCTTTGATGATTTCGTTTAGGTTTGTATTTGCGTGTGTGTGGAGGTAGGTCATTACCTCGTTCTCTACTTTAAATGTATAGCAAAGTTTAGGGGTTAAATGTGAAATCGAAACATGATGGTATTAAAGTGAAAAATACGATAGATTGGAAAGGTTATCATTTCATGTGAGAAAACTTGTTCAAATTATTCGTTGAATGTTTAATAGTCAACAATAAGATGTTTAAGCAAGATTGAATTAATTAGAAGTGAAATTTTATAGAAGACCGAGTCGGAAATCGGATTTGTTCCGATTCCGTCGGGTTTCGTAATTTCGTATTTTAAAGAAATAGAAAGGGGGATAGAATGGGACTTACGGGTTTCGATCTATACTAAGGAGTGTAGGGGAACTAAAGGAGTTGCCGAGGCGTTGCTTCGTCGCCGGTTGTTTCTAAAAACGTCGTCGGAATTCCCGCCGGAATTTCGTCGGAGCTTCGCCACGAACTTGATTTCAAAGTACACACTTCTTGGAAATTTTGAGAGAGTGAGCTTAGGATTTTGAGGGTGAGAGGGTGGTGTGTAGGGTTGGTATTTATAGGGTTAGGCTAGGGTTAGGGTAGATGAAAAGTTTAAAATAAAAATGTGATAAAATGTAATAAAAATGTATTAAAAGTGGAGTAATTGGGGGTTTTAAAGAGCTCTGGAAGTGGTCTGAGGCTGAAATTTTGCATGTACATAGGGAATATGAAAAGACACAACTTTCATGTTGGGGCCGTCGCCGGAATCGGCCGACTCTGGGGTGACTCGGCCGTGACTCGGTCGGAGCACTGAGTCGGCCGAGTCAAGGCCGAGTTGGCCGATTCCCGGCCGAGTTCGGCGGCCAGGATCCCCCCCGACGGTTCATCTAACTCCTGGAAGTGTTACATCTTTGGGTGTAGTGGGGTTTTTGTGAGATATGCACGTGTAAACTCTTGGTATTCTAAAGGTTTTAAAAAAAATCAATATTAAAAATAATGTGGGGTATGGGATTTGAACTCTGGTGGCTTGGTTCAGCAGTGCAAGGAGTTACCAATGAGCTACAAGCTCCTTCTTGTAATTATGGTGTGAAATAATTACTTAAAGTGGTAACAGCAACATTAAATACCCCAAGTATACTTTAATTTTAAAGCAATTTTATGTACACTAAAAATGGAGTTATTTAAAAACAAAATAATTACTTATATATTGTGCTCAGGTTAAAATACTCTTTTATGGATTTTGAAAAAAAAATTGTATAGAAAAGTGTATAGAAAAATTAGGGTTGTTACATGAGATCTGGAAAATGGACGTAAAAACGGCTTTTCTAAACGGTAGTTTGGAAGAGTGCGTTTACATGGATCAGCCAGAAGGTTTTGTAGACAGTGGGAGCAGCGGAAAGGTGTGCAAATTGCTTAAATCAATTTATGGATTAAAGCAAGTATCGCGGAGCTGGAACATCTGTTTTGATGAAACAATCAAAGACTTTGACTTCATCAAAAACGAAGATGAACCATGTACATATAAGAAGATTGTAGGACGAACTGTCGTGTTCCTAGTCTTGTACGTGGACGACATTCTTTTGATAGGAAATGACATTCCTATGCTACAATCGGTCAAGCTATTCTTATCACAAAGGTTATCTATAAAAGACCTAGGTGATGCCTCGTACATTCTGGGGATCAAGATCTACAGAGATAGATCTAAGAGATTATTGGGACTTTTGCAGTCCAGGTACATAGAGACCGTACTAAAGAGATTTAGTATGGAAGATTCTAAGCGCGGTAACATACCCGTATTGCACGGAATCACCCTCTCCAAGGAGATGTCTCCCAAGACTGACGAGGAGAGGGTTCGCATGAGCACTATACCCTACGCTTCGGCGGTAGGATCTATAATGTATGTGATGCTATGTACAAGACCAGATGTAGCTTACGCGCTAAGCGTGGTGAGCCGGTATCAGTCAGACCCAGGTGAGAACCACTGGAAAGCAGTGAAGAACATTCTCAAGTACCTGAGAAGGACTAAAGAGATGTTCCTGGTTTATGGTAATGGAGACCTCAGGGTCGAGTCCTTTACCGACTCAAGCTTCCACAGTGACAAGGATGACAGCAAGTCTGTCTCGAGTTTTGTGTTTACTCTCAATGGAGGGGCGGTGTGTTGGAGGAGTTCCAAACAGGACCCTATCGCAGACTCGACGATGCAGGCTGAATACATTGCTGCAAGCGATGCCGCAAAAGAAGCGGTCTGGATGAAGAAGTTCATAGCTGAACTTCAGGTAGTTCCGTCCATTGTTGACCCAATACCTTTATATTGTGATAACAATGGGGCTATAGCTTTAGCGAAGGAACCACGGCCCCATCAGAAATCCAGGCACATCTTAAGGCGGTATCACCTGATCAGGAAGATCGTAGATCGCCAGGAGATCGAGGTCCGAAGAGTGGATACGAAAGAGAACACGGCGGATCTATTTACAAAGGCCCTCCCTCAAGCACAGTTCGAGCGACTTTTTAAGATGTTGGTTATGCAGTACGCCAGCAGCTGGCCTTAGTGCAAACATTGGGTATTCGGTACGCCAATCACTGGCCTTTAGTGAAAGTGAGAGATTGTTGGATATATATGCCCTAGATGCCAGTATTGTATATGTATACATATGGATGCTAGGGATATGTATGTACATGACAATCTTGCTCAGTTTTATAGTATATTATTAGACTTGTCTTTGTCAGGATATGTATATTTATTTTTATTGTTGTTATATCTAGCTTGCACATATTGATAAAGACTCGATACAGTAGTATACTATTATGGTTTGTCTTTATCTTAACATGGCATATGTCATACTCGTTATTACATATTGCGGTTACATGTTGATAAATCCCGTACGATCTTGGTTGACTACCTGCGTTGTGATGGCGATCATACTTGTGGGAGCAGGGTAGTCCATAAGCACATCCTTAAATGGTCTCTAGTCGTGTGATTATCGAGATTGGGCATTGATACTCCAGAGTAGACTAGTGTATACGTTTCTAGCCCCGTCGGGGGATGGTTGGTCCCGCAGCCATTGGTCTGATGCTCCCAAGATTATATACAGGTGCTCACTGGGTGTGAGTACATTGGACGAACTCGCCGAGAACTTCCAGATGGTACTATACCTATCGTCAGATGGAAGTTCTCAGGTGACATGTGTACAGGTTAGTCTTTGGACCTGAGATCGGCATTTGTCTCGTGTGAGTTCCCACTGAGTTTTTGATCACTACCCTACCACGGCTCTACTGAGCGTGCAAACATGTTTTGGTTGGGTTCAGTCCCGAGCCACATGGAGGCAGTGAGCGATTGTTGGGGATTCGTCTCTCCTGGTATTGGGAGTTGATATCGCACAGTGATCGATTGGTCAGGACCATAAGACCTTGGCCAATGCAGTAGGGATTTACTGATAAGTTGATCAGTAGTTTCCCGGATTGGTCCTGAGCCATATTGGCACGACTTATGAGGTTATTACGGTCTGACGTTCACCACCCCCTAGACCCGGTATGCGATACTTTTTGACGAAGTGACCGGACTGTACCGATATTGTCATGGATAGGGTCAGTAGGAGTTCGGATGAGTTTGCTCGTCGGCCTTCTTTTTCGACAGGTACCTGGGTAGCCGTAACGTACAGCTAGTACCGCTGACGTGCTTGTGGTTAAACCCACTGTCAGAGTACTGTCGAGTCTTTAGAGTCCCACACAGAGGGTTTCCCAGCTTCGGGCGAAACGAGTAGAGGTCGTATGGTTTTACGACAGGGTTCGATCACATACGTGTACTTGTGCGCGTACGATGTTCGAGCGGACTATACTAGAGGGCTTTGGTTTAAGCCGGATCCTAGTATATGATTATTGGATTTGCTTAGTCTCATTGTATTCGTGTTTCTCGGAACACGGATGCGGATATGTATATACGGTTGAGAGGGACAGAGAAGGAGACACCTCGTTAGGGTTTTGACCATTGACTTGATTAAAACCATAATGAGATGGAGGAAATTGCTTACTAATCTTTATTAGAGATAATTTTCTCTTGGTTAATTGGTTTGACCATTTGACTTGTTGACCATTGTTGACTTAGATATTTTTGTTGAGCACAAGATATTTTGCTTAGTATTAATTGTGACATGATAATGGTCAAATCAAATGAACCATCACAATTATCTTAATAAAACTTATTATTCTTTTTCCTCATATGAGAGCTCTCTTCATTATTCTTACTCTCACTCTCTTTCATGGTTCTCTCCTTCTTCCCTCTCATAACTTTAGTGTGTCATGAGTTGAGAATCAAGGGTTAGTGAGACTAAGCAACCCAAAATCACACTCTACTCACTCTAGTCTACTTAGATTAGCAAGCTAAGTATTCTAGTTACCTCAACTTGGAGGTTTAGCTCAAGGTTGGAACTCTCGGGTGGATCATCGTTGACACAAGGAGGCCGAAGTTCAAGCACGATCCATACTTCCATCGAGGAGCTTAAGAAGAGGATCGAAGACCCGAAGGACTTGTTTTCTTTAGGTATACTTTCTATCATAGTAGATAGAACCCTAACATGCTAACTAGGTTTATGGTAAAGATCCGGTTTAGTGTTATTCTAGCGCTAAGTTTTGTATCGCTATAAAAATTTTGTTCCGGATTTGGCCACGGGAGTTGGCCGGGGCGCTAGTGTAACCCTTCAAGTAGGTGTTTGCCTATTTAAGGTAGAAAACTAAAATGAGATTATCAAGAGTAATTGTCTTAGAAAAATACACAAATCCTACCGTCCATGTGCAGCAGTTACCGATAACTCCTAAACCTAATTCAGGATCCAAATTTTGTTTAAAGTGTTTGACTCAAGTCTGAGTCCAAATCAATCTGAATCCAATTCAACATGAATCCAATATACCAAACATGAACCTGAATACTAGAACAATATCAAACATGCAAACATGACTTGACTTGACCGAACCGTGGCTATGACTTGACTTCATTACATGACTACTTGATACATCCTGAAACCGTTTACATGAACAATTTATACCATGGTCTCGACAAGTCTGATAATTACCAATCTATATAATATACATTACGGGGTTTAACGGGGTAGACTGGTATGGAATGTGTTAAAAGTGGCACGATGATGAACACTAAAAGACACCTACATGAACATCCTGTGCCATTGTCCCGTGGGTTTTGACGGGGCCTTGTACTTATATATTACCATAGTCCACGGGATAGTTGGACTCCTCTCGTATACACTGGTACATTCTGTACCAAGCTACAAACAACTACGTTAGCATAACAAACAGATAATTTACCAGTTCTATTCTCTTTACTTGTCCATTCCATTCTATCTTTTGGGACTTACCGAGCGCTAGTTCGCTGATGACATTCATGTCTCTTCTTTCTTTGGAATGTTCGTCAGGAGGACCCGATTCTCAGGAGACCGAGCCCAGTCAGGAAGATTTGGAGCAGTTCATAGAGGAGCCAGACTTCTAGACTTTTACTTGTACTTATTTTCTTTTTAGTTCATATGCCACTGTTTAGGCATCGCTTTCTATCATTGTACTTTTCTTTTCAGTTGTATGTAAAGAAAGAATGTTAATAAAAGTTGTTGTTATTATTATATCTCTTGTTATTCTTGTGTATTCATTCTATATTGCTTATTTACGCTTAATGTGTTTACTTCTGAGTAAATATGTCGCGGCCCGTCACGTCTACTTCTCTGTATACTGGGAAGCGGGGCGCGATAGGTTTTGGTGGCGGCCCATGCAGATCAGTTCTGCATGGAAACCTAAGCAATATGTCACAAGAATTATAAGAATCAACAAACATTCCTTATATTTCTAAGCTATTGAATCTATCCTAACCCTTCCTTTTCTTTCAAGGTTATGGATTCCCCGAACAAGACTAGTACTAACGTGAATGGAAACACTCCACCACCTCTACCACCACCACCTACCGTAGCAGCTCCTATCAACAAGCAGACAATATTGTTTGAAGCGATCAAGAGTCTCTTGGAGGGCCAGCAGCAGCAGACTGCTATCCTCTTACACCGCCCAGAGGCTAAGGCACCCAGAGTCGAGAAATTCCGGGAATTGCACCCTAAGCACTTTTCTGGGAAAGAGAGCCTACTAGAGGCAGAGAAATAGGCTCAGTCCATTGAAGATGATCTGGCAACAGCACAAGTGCCAGAGATTACTTGGGTAAGAGTTGCGAAGCTGCAACTCACAGATAACGCCAGAGCATGGTGGAAGGCTGAAGAAAACCGTCTTGCCCAGCCGATTGAATGGAAGACTTTTCGCGATATGTTCGACGCGAAATATTTCCCTGAGACTGCCTGTTTCGACATGGAATGGCAGTTCATCCACTTACAGTAGGGTTCAATGTGGAACAAATCTATGGATGAATATGATGTTGAGTTTATCATGCTCAGCAGGTAAGATATGTCTTAATATTTAATTTTCTAACATTACATACTACACTGCTAATACAAGACCGTAACAGCTTCGCTGCACACCTCATCCCGACTGCTGAGATCCAGGCAAGAAGATTTCAGCAAGGATTGGACCCGGAGATCCAAGCTGCATTAGTTACAGGGGATTTCCCAATCCATGATCTTGCGCTGAAGGCTGTCCGACGATATGAGGCAGTAGTGAAGAAGAAGGGCAGACATCAGACTGCCGGTGTGAAGCCACTCAGATGGCAGGAGGAGCCTCTTCCAGGCCACCTTTTGTACCCAGGAGATCGGGAGTACTATTTAACCGGCCCAGTCCAGACTTTTGCTTCTACTGCAAGAGAAATGGACACCTGGAAAAAGACTGCAGGCGTGCTAACCGCCTATGCTTAGTTTGTGGCGCATCCACTCACGCCATTGGAGATTGTCTCCATCGTCTCATCCCAGCTCCTACACCCCGACTAGCACTCACCTTTCCGCAGGGGCCAGCTATCCAGGCTCCTGCACCTCGTCTTGCCCTACCAGCTCCACCTCCTCGTGGACCTCCTGCACAGCCTCCTCGTCAGTTCCATCAGGCTCAGAGGAACATGCCTCAAGGGCAGAGGAACATGCCCCAGGGACAGAGGAATGTATCTCCGGCAAGGAGGAATGTACCTAGGCGTCAGGCTTTCACAATGACTGTGGAAGAAGATGAAGCCACTAGCCAAGTCATCACTGGTAACTCCCAATCTTTCGAACATTTTCAATCCTTGTATACATCAATATATTTTTCTTTCTATACCTAAATATATCCCACACAACTTAGGTACAATCTTAGTAGCCTTCCTACCCGCTTTAGCACTTTTCGACACTGAGCATCACATTGCTTTATGTCATAACGGTTCGTCCGAACTCATGCGATTCCATTTAAACTGCTTCTATCCAGCTAGAATGTCAATTCAAGAAATGACGTTCTAAAGGCAATTATGGGATACGATCTGTGTCCAGTGGTCATCTGCAACTGAGAATTTTATGCGGACTTCAAGGTGCTGGACATACAGAACTTCGACGTAGTCTTGGAAATAGACTAGCTAGGAACTTTCTTCGCTACCATCGACTGTCGTCAAAGGAGGGTAGTGTTCGAGATATCAGATCATCCGGTCTTTTATTTCAAGAGTGGAGACCGTACCCTGGAACCTAGCACTTACAAGGCTAAACCAAGGAAGGCAGTGATTGCAACAATACAAGCGGAAGAAGACAAGCCAGAAGTAGTTCGAGAGTTTGAGGATGTATTCCCTGAAGATATCTCAGGTTTGCCTCCCGATCGAGCTCTTGAATTCATCATTGACTTAGTACCTAGTGCGCAACCGGTGATAAAAGAACCATATCGTTTAAGTCCAGAAGGATTGAAGGAGATCCGTATTCAATTGGACGAACTTTTGAACAAAGGTTGGATTCGTCCCTGTACTTCAAGTTGAGGATCTCCAGTTTTGCTCGTGAAGAAGAAAGAAGGTTCATACAGAATGTGTATAGACTACCGAGCTCTGAACGAAGTGACGATAAAGAACAAGTATCCACTACCACGCATCGACGATTTATTCGATCAGCTAAGTGGGTCTTTTGTTTTCTCAAAGCTAGATTTTCGTTCAGGTTATCATCAGGTGAAGGTCAAGGAGTCTGATATTCCGAAGACGGCATTTAGGACTCGCTATGGTCATTATAAGTTTCTCGTGATGCCATTTGGAGTGACCAATGCACCTGCTATTTTCATGAATCTGATGAACTAAGTTTTCCGAGATTACCTAGACATGCTAGTTGTTATTTTTATCGATGACATCCCGGTGTATTAAAAGAATCGGAAAGAGCACGCTGAGCATTTGCGGATTGTCCTGGCGACATTGTGACAGCATCAACTATATGCCAAGTACATCAAGTGCGAATTTTGGCTAGATCAAGTCGGATTTCTCAAGTACATTGTTTCAGGCGAAGAAATCTCAGTAGATCCAGCTAAGGTATCAGCTATCAGCGAATGGCCGACACCAAAGACGGTGAAGGATATTCGAAGTTTCTTGGGTTTAGCAGGATACTACCGAAGATTCATAGAAGGTTTCTCGAAGATTGCAACACCCCTGACCAAGCTCACACGTAAAGATGAAGCATTTATGTGGTCAGAAGCATGTGAACAAGCTTTTGTAGAACTCAAGTCAAGATTGACATCGACACCTATTCTCGTAATACCGGATCAATCTGGAGGTTTCGTTGTGCATTGCGATGCATCCGGTAAGAGATTAGGATGTGTTTTATACCAGCATGGAAAAGTTGTAGCTTTTGCATCAAGACAGCTGAAGATTCATGAGCGCAACTATCCAACACATGACTTGGAGTTGGTGGCCGTTATCTTTGCACTTAAGATTTGGCACCATTACCTGCTTGGAGAACGAGTGGATATATACACAGACCACAAGAGTATGAAATATGTGTTTACTCAGAACGAGTTGAATATGCGGCAGAGAAGATGGCTAGAACTTATGGCGGACTTCGATATCAACCTACAATATCATCCAGGGAAGGTGAATGTAGTTCTTGATGAACTTAGTCGCCAGCCACTATCAATGAATCTCACCGCACAGTGGAAGCTTCTGCGGGAATTGCACGGGATGGATATAGAAGTGGTTATGCCAGGTAACGCTTTGTATTTGATGAACTTACAAGTTCAGTCTACTATTGTTAATCAGATCAAAGCAGTTCAAGCAAGTGATGCCAAGCTGCAAAAGATCCGAGAGCAAGTAGAAAGTGGACTACGAACAGACTTCATCATCCACAAAGACGGATCTTTGAGATACGGAAGTAGGTTGTGTGTACCACAAGGTTCTTTTCGGGAAGAGTTGATGAAAGAAGCTCACAACTCACCGTACTCAGTACTTCCTGGTGGTACAAAGATGTAACACCCTTGTCCGATCGTACGTTCCTTTTCTTTTTGGATATATTGGGCTTTGTTTTATTATTATTATAATTTGGAGTTTAACACTTTTAATTAAGATATATGCATACAATTATGGTTTTTTCAAGTTTGTTAAATATGCATATTATTAGTATTTAAATATTTATTTGTCTAACACTATTTTATAACCATATTTATATTTTAATATCATAATTTAAACAAAAGATATTTTGTTTGGTATTTCTTTAAACAATACATATACATAAGATTTTACCCATTTTTAAATTCTATTTATAAGATATTTTGTCTTACGATATTTATTTGGTTAGAATATTTAATTTTTTGAAAAGTCATGAGAGCCCCTGTTAAATCTTTTAACCATATAAATATTTTTACTAAACTAACAACTCAATTTTCTCTCTCCAATCACCATATATGTCTCACCTAATAACTTGATTCTTTTTAAAACAAATATTTTCTCTCTCCAAACTAAATAATTTTACCAAACCAAATATATTTTTAAATCTTTTATTAATCCTTGTCCTAACAATCGCTCATCTAATCTCTCTCAGCAGATTCTCTTTCTCAAATCTACTCTCTTTAATTATTTTTTTCTACAAATCTATATACATACATACATATATATAATTGAAGATGTTTTGTTATGATAGTTTAACTGAAAATATATTTTAGTTGTTTGATATCATAAAATCTTATATATATAACTAATTGTATTTATTTTTATTAACCCATAACTATATACATATCTACATATATTTTCACTATATATTAATATGTATATATACATATACTTTTCTATTATTCTAACAATATACAAACTAATATGTATATATACAACTTTTCTAATATCTTATAAAAGTATATAACAACCCATCATATCTCTCTTTTATAAAATCAAATCCAAATCTCATCTCATCAGAATATTTCTCTCTCCAATTATAATAATCTCTCCAATCTTTAAACAATCTCTCTCTTCCCTATAAATAACAACATAATTATTATCATCTCTCCCCTTCTCATATAAATCAACCTTCTCTTTTTCCAATCATAATATTTTCTTCTTCTTCAAAATTAGCCGAGCAATCAAACGTTGGAGTTGTTCTTCGTGTCGTCGTGTTTATCTGTCTCCGAGGCAAGTACTCTTACTCTTTTATTTTTTTAGTCAATGCAACATCGGGAATTCTCTAAATAAATTATTAACTTACAATATTTAAATAAAATTGTAATATTTTGCCGCTTTATTAATATATTTTATAATACTTGTACATATGATGAAAACCCTAGGATCTAGAATACCTATTAATCATTTCATCAAGTGAACAACTGTAAAAATGCAAACGTAATAAAATAACTTTTAACATGTAAATGTGGTTTAATATATAAAAAGCTTTATAAGTAATTATATGTTTCTGTTGCAACAATATTGGTATACACTAGCATGCAAAATATCAATACTTATATCATAATCTAAAACATAAAAATACACCATTATTACTGTTAATCAATAAACACTTTGGGCATAATATTTTATATATATAAATTAAACTTTCTACATTATCACTCCTTATAATATCGCTGCACTCTATGCGTCCTAGTCATATAAATTATTTTGATACTATAATTTGTATTAATATTTTCTATTATCACATGATTATAAAACTTATTATTAGCACTTACATGATAACTAGTCAATCTGTCATTTATTTTTATCTTACTTACTATTACCTCGTAATTATACTATTACCACCACCCGCTTTACGCATATGTAATTTGTCATTCTCATTTAACTATATTAACCCTTTAAAACCATATTTCAATTTATTATTCTTTTCAATAAATAAACTCGGATGTTAAATACAGATACTTGCATATTTATATTGAGTGTTGTTTACATTTTTGACCTTATCATATTCTATCATCTATATTTAATATTTTACTTGAGACTATCATTGTCGGCATGATTGAGAAACCTTAACATGCTATTCTTGTTTATGGACACTATCATTTTATAACTATTGTACTTGACATGCCATGATTACTCATTGCTCCAGACTACTCATATTAAAACAAGTTCTCTATTTTGAATGCTGAATTACATGACATGACACACCACTATTCACCAGTTTTATTTCCATACAATTACCATACTACAAGTTCCTGTCTTTTCAGCATTCTTATTTAGTGCTCTAGTCTTTACCATAGCAGCTATAAATACGTGGGTGTTGGGGTAGTTTGAGTGTGCGTTGTACAACAGGATCTCAGGAGTCCCATGCCGGCAGCTCGTACCGGGCTATAGCGGTCACATGATTACAGCTCGTACCGGGCTATAGCGGTCACATGATTACAGCTCGTACCGGGCTATAGCGGTCACATGATTACAGCTCGTACCGGGCTATAGCGGTCTCTTGTTCATTCCACAGTTGGGCCCGTGTTTCCTAGCCCCTGGGGCACCACTCTTGGGTTAGGAATACTCCTGCAGAGGTTGACGCACACACTCAAGCTTACGATAGGATAGTTTACCTTTTAGTGGCTAGTTAGGTTATGACATGATCCCTTACATACATGTTTCATAGTGTTAGTGCATTTAATTACTTATATACATGTTTTCTTGCGCACCGGGCTTCACTTTTATATATTCTTGTTATTATGCTACACACACTTTATACGTTGAGTACTTGCTGGGGTGTTCTGACATCCCTGAGATTTGCCATCTCAGGTTTAGAGACAGGTTTTTAGGCTGAGCGGGATCAGAGCGGCTACCAGGACTTTGTTGAAGATCAGTAATCGTAGTTTTATTTTCCTTTACTTTTAGCCTTTAGCATGTGCGCCCTTATGGGACATTAGGACTTTTGTATCTCTTTCGGATCTTATTTTATTCCGAATCTTTTGTTTTGGATCTTTAATTGCATCAATTATCTAGTGGACCCATTTTTAGGATTTCTTGTGGTTTCATTGCAGCATGATTATCAGTATTATTTCTTTTGGTATTGGATTTTATTTTTGACAGGTTAATCTAGACAGCCTTATGTGACTATGGAAGGACTTTTCCTTACCGTAGGTAGCACGGCTGGCCTTCGTCGCTTCTCGTATTCCACATTTTGGGAAGCGGGGCGTCACAAAGATGTACAAAGATCTACGACAACATTACTGGTGGCATGGAATGAAGCCTGAAGTAGCCAGAAGCGTAACCAAATGCTGGGTGTGTTAGCAAGTAAAGGCTAAACATCGCAGAACTGCTGGCTTACTTCAACCGTTACCTATCCTAGAATGGAAATGGCAACACATCACCATGGATTTTGTGACTGCACTTCCTCGCAGCACGAAAGGTAACGATACGGTATGGGTTATTGTGGATCGACTCACCAAGTCGGCTCACTTCATCCCATTTCGAGTTGGCCAATCTACCGAGACGCTAGGAAAGAAGTACATGGAGGTAAGAATGAATCTAATATAAGATTTAACCTCAAGATGTACTATTTCTGATACCCATGAACTCATACAGGAGATCGTGAGATTACATGGAGTACCAGTTTGCATCACCTCCGACCGTGACACCAGATTCCGATCACAGTTTTGGCAGAGTCTGCAAGCTAGCCTGGGAACGAATCTGAACTTCAGCACAGCTTACCATCCACAAACAGATGGACAGTCTGAGCGAACAATTCAGATTCTAGAAGACATGCTAAGAGCTTGTATGCTAGACTTCGGAGGATCGTGGGAAGATCACCTACATCTTGTGGAGTTTTCATACAACAACAGTTATCAGGCGAGTATTGGAATGGCACAATTTGCAGCGCTCTATGGAAGGAAGTGTCGTTCACCACTAAGTTGGGACGATATCGGAGATCGGGAACTCTTTGGACCAGAGATGATCGTGGCAACTGCGGACGTAGTTCGCACGATCAGGGAAAGAATGCGCCTAGCCCAAGACAGACAGAAGCATTAGGCTAATGCAAAGCGTCAACACCTGGAGTTCCAACAGGGAGATCATGTGTTCTTGAAGATCTCTCCAAACCGTGGAGTAATTCGCTTTGGAAAGAAGGGTAAGCTCAGTCCGAGATATATTAGACCGTTCGACATTCTCGAACGAGTCGGAGAAGTGGCATATCGTTTAGCACTACCACTCTCATTGGAAGGAGTGCACAACGTGTTCCACATATCCGACCTTCGAAGATATGTGAGCGATCCCAGCCACATCCTTGATCACTCCGAGCTCACTGTACCGACAGATCTATCTTGTGAGCAGCAACCCGTTGAAATATTAGATCGAAAGGTAAAGTCACTGAGGAACAAGGAAGTAAACTTGGTCCGAGTGATGTGGAGAAAAGACTCGCCAGGAGAATCAACTTGGGAGCGAGAAGATGATATGCGTGCAAGATACCCTTTCTTATTTGTAAAGTAGTCCTTATGTAAATGTAAATTTCGAGGATGAAATTTTTTGTAAGGAGAGTAGAATGTAACGGCTCTGATTTTAGTGTATGAATTTTTTTCAAATTAATGTACAGAATGGAGTTTGCAAGCCTGAGTACAAGTTATAAATTTAATTGGTTTAAGAACAGTAAGAAGCAACTTGTAGCTCACTGGTAAAGCCTTGCACTGTTGTGACGTAGCCCCTGTGTTTGAATCCCATCAGCCACATATTATTTTTCTGAAATTTTCTTTTAAACTTTTTGCAAGCCCAAAAGTTTACATGTTAAAAATGAAAAGACAGAAAAAATAAACATGTGTAAAATGTTGTGTAGACAGTCGAGGACACGTGGTAATCATCCGGCGGTCCCCTTCAACAAAATGGCCGACGAGATGCCTCTATGGGCCGGCGACGCCGGGCCATCCGTAGGGGATGAGGCCCGCGCTTTGCACACAACACCCTTTGGCCTACCCCACTACCCATGTTCTATTTGTTTTCTCTGCAATTTAACAGAGAATTAAAATTCATTTTTAATCTCATTTTAATGCTTTTTAATTCAATCTTTCAATTCCAAAACCCTAATTTCACCCTATAAATACAACCTCATACCCTAGCCCCTCCTCATTCTGAAATTTCTAGTCAAAATTATTAAAATTTTCTAAGTCCAAGAAAGTACAAGTGGAGTTAACAAGAGGTCGACTTCCAGTGAGAATCTACGCAGGTTCCGGCGACCCCACGACGTCACGAAAACTTTCACATCTTTTACTTTCCCTTTTTCCTTCTAGCAAGTAAGTCCCATTTTTTATTCTACTCAATCATTTTAAAAAGTCTCTTTTTATAAAATATGTCGGAAGTGGAGTTAATACCGACACCTCCATTAAAACATTATAAAATCCACTTTTTCTTATATGTTCTTCATGAATATTATTACATCATACTTGCTAATCAATAAATTAACATTTAGAAACAATTTTCACTCTAAAACTCCATGTAAAATAATTTTAACCTAGATTTTACGTTTAAATACCATGAAATTTATATACGTTATTTTTTAAACATTTTGCTTAGCATACCTTTAGAAAACTTCACGAGGTAATGACCTATCTCTCACATACGCACATATTAACATAGCACGATTCTCTTGAGACATAACATTTGTGGTAAAATATGACTTTTCATCAAAATACCTTGAATTATAAAAACCTGTTTTCTTCGAATTGTATTATCAAACCTTTATAATTATGCCTCTACAATCCATTTTGGGGAACCCGCTATTGAATGGTGCAGATTATTGCATATATTCGGGTTAGTAGAGCGAGATGCAGACCTCCTCACGGAACATACGATCTCGAAAGAATTTTAATACGATTTTTAAGAAAAACGAGATTTTCTACTTAATAAATAAAATTAATTTTTAATAATTATATAAATATTATCAAATCATATATTTTTAATATATAATAAAATTCCATGTTTTTTAGAAAATAAAAGAATGGCAAGTTTAATTAAAATACCATCAAGTATCAATACAAGACAAGTTACACTAAAATACTATGAACTATTCAAGCTAAGTTACTATTCACTAATATACCTCATTCTTTAAAATTCACATCCATGGAAACTCTAAAGAACATAAATAATTACTCGAGATTTATTTTTAAAGTATATAAAATATTTTTCTAAAAACCCCTTCAAGATATATAAAATTACATTAAGGACCTAGTAAATATAGGTTTAAGCGGGACCAATTCTCTTGAGCCTCAGGAAGCCGGAGAAAGTGGGTGCTTGCCTATTTAAGGTAGAAAACTAAAATGGGTTTATCAAGGGTAATCGTCTTGGAAAAAGACACAAATCCTACCGTCCATTTGCAGCAGTTACCGATAACTCCTAAACCTAATTCAGGATCCAAATTCTGTTTAAAGTGTCTGACTCAAGTCTGAATCCAAATCAATCTGAATCCAATTCAACATGAATCCAATATACCAAACATGGACCTGAATACCAGAACAATATCAAACATGCAAACATGACTTGACTTGACCGAACCATGGCTATGACTTGACTTCATTACATGACTACTTGATACATCTTGAAACCGTTTACATGAACAATTTATACCATGGTCTCGACAAGTCTGATAATTACCAATCTATATAATATACATTACGGGGTTTAACGGGGTAGACTAGTACGGAACGTGTAAAAAGTTTGCACGATGATGGACACTAAAAGACACCTACATGAACATCATGTGCCGTTGTCCCATGGGTTTTGATGGGGCCTTATACTTACATGTTATCATAGTCCACAGGATAGTTGGACTCCTCTCGTATACACTGATACATTCTGTACCAAACTACAAACAACTACGTTAGCATAACAAACAGATAATTTACCAGTTCTATCCTCTTTACTTGTTTATTCCATTCTATCTTTTGGGACTTACTGAACGCTAGTTCGCTGACGACATTCCTGTCTATTCTTTCTTTGGAATGTTCGTCAGGAGAACCCGATTCTCAGGAGACCGAGCCCAGTCAAGACGATTTGGAGCAGTTCATAGAGGAGCCAGACTTCTAAACTTTTACTTGTACTTATTTTCTTTTCAGTTCATATGCCACTGTTTAGACATTGCTTTCTATCATTGTACTTTTCTTTTCAGTTTTATGTAAAGAAAAAATGTTAATAAAATTTGCTGTTATTATTACATCTATTGTTATTCTTGTGTATTCATTCTATATTGCTTATTTACGCTTAACGTGTTTATTTCTGAGTAAATATGTCGCGGCCCGTCACGTCTACTTCTCCGTATACTGGGAAGCGGGGCGTGACAATCCCAATATGTGGTTCGGTACTCTTCGGATACTGTTCACACCAGAATATTACATTTAATACCGCTCATTTTTCTGCTCGTTTGTATATAGGTATGTTGGAGAGTTGAGGCCGGCCACTAAGAGGGAGGGGGCTGAAATTTTTTGGGTGTGGGTTTTGAGCTCTCATTTGGCTTGGAAAATTATATAGTTCATCTCAAAAAGCTTTCACTTCATTACCTCCACCATTATGGCAACTTCCACAACCCCAAAGAGACACATAGCTTTCTACACTACATTCTACAGCAATTTTTGGGCACGTCGGCTCGCCAACTTCGTGCCCGAGTTGCCTCGGTCCAGAGGTGGGAGCCCATAAAAGAAGCCGGCGACGTGGTGCCCTTCCGGCGAGGAGGCGAAGACCGGAGATTCCGAGGGGAGATCGGGACGACGACGAGAAGACCGAAGGACACGGATCGCTCGGTATATCTCTCTACCTCTTCTCTAGTTAGCTAGGATTAGATTAATGGCCCGATCCGGGATTTTTGTGCGCGGTGGTGCCGGTTCAAAAGTTGAAGTAAATTATCGTTTCCGCATTTTGGCCTCGGTTTGACGGCCGGGGCGCCGCCGTGCACTTACACTGGTATCAGAGCCACGCCATTAACCTAGTCTAGCTTGGTCTAATGTGTTTACATTTTCGATCGAACAAAATTCCAAAACCCACGATTTCAATGTATCAGTTCTCTGTCGAAATTTTTTTGGCTCCAAAATTTTTTCAGTATGTTTCAGAAGTACAAGCAGGAAATTCTAAGACATCTGTGAAAAAATGGTGGTGTGACACTGTAGCGTGACCGCGGCCAAACCCCTGTTCTGGCCGCGGTTCTACCGCATCAAAGTGCCTTCACTGTACCATTTTTGCACAGTGATCTTTGTACAGGGAAATTGGGGTTTTGGAATGTTCTGTTTGGGCCCAGATTTTCTTTGAGTGCTACAGTAGTGCTTGGGGCCCACTTCGGTAAATTTAATCGATCGAAAATTTTAAACGTGTTAGTTCACAGTATTTACATTATATCTGCGACCGTGAATGTCACTTGATCGGTAAATCCTATCTAACTGCTATAGCCCTTTTAGACGGATTTGCGAACGTGACATTCACGTTGATGTTCTGTGTTATGCTGTGATGTTGCGGATTGGTCGTGGGGGATAGCCTGGATGCAATGGTAGTACAGTTTCATTTTATATGTACATTTGATATTGCGGGGCGAGCGTCCGACATGTGGACTGCCGTCACTGCCTGTTTGTATATTATTCTTTTGGGGCACGACCGGGATGAGGTCGATGCACCCGTTGTATGTATATTTTACTTTCTGTACTATGATTACCCCAAGGTGGGGTGCACGGATAACCGAGTTCTAGAGGGCAACAAGCCCGCATCTCATGGCATTGAGACGGAGGGGGCTTTACTCTAGAATTGGCGGGCTATTCGCCTCACTCGTAGGGGGTACAGGTTGACCCAAGGAGGGGTGCCCAAGTTACCGGATTCCGTGAGGTGCTGGGTGGTCCATTCACGTTGCTGAAGGGGGCTGCCTCGCTTCAGGTTTTGGCGGGTAACTTGCCGCGCCCGTAGGGGTCTAGGATTTCATTGCACAGGCTATCCACACGACCAGGGGAACGTCGGGTTTCAGTAGCGGCTCTATGAAACCCGGGAATCCCAGATATCTGTATTGTTCTGTGATGCTGGTTACATTTCTGTGATGTTGCATTTTATCACGCCTTGAGCGAATATTATATATTGATATATATATATATATATATATATATATATATACTAGTAGATGTTGTATATGTTTTGCATCCGCGCTAGTCCAGTCCCCGCTCTGTCGTTAGTTAAGTAACCTAACGGGTGATGACGGGACCCAGTGGCGAATGCGGATGGCATATACGTACATCATTATTTTCGTTCTTTATTGGTGTGATCAATTGATGGGACTGCATTGATTCGGATCAATGCAAGTTAAACAAACCTATTCTGATGTTGTTGGAACACTTTTCAAAAAGCTGTTATTGCAAGGGCGTTCTCTTTTGTTTTGCACAGTGGTATTCGGTTATGAATATCCAGCTCCTCAGTCGACGAGGCAAGGGCCGAGATCCCTTCACCGGGAGTGACCCCTTGGACAGAAGTTTGCGTCAGGGCAATAACTTCACTATAGCCGATTACTTTTGCTTTGCATCATGGTATTCAGTTGGAATATCCTGCACCTCATTCTACGGGGAAAGAAACGAGATCCCTTCACCGGGAGTGACCTCTTTAGCAAAGGTTTTCGTCACTATATTTTTTTTAAAAAAAGCTATCCGGTTCCTTCAACAATATCAAGTTCATTACGTTAAAGGTTTTCGCCAGAAACCATTCGTAGCCCTCCGTCGTTTCATATGGATAGTCAATAAGTATTCAAGCTGTGTATGTTGGCCAAAGTCAAGGCACAGTGATTGGTAGCTATTGGGTATTCATATGCAACATAGATAGATGCGTTGGTTTGGGACAGTCGTACTACTATTTTGGCCAAAGTCAAGGGTATGTACGGGTGGGTTCAAATTAACCTGGAGAATGACGGGTAGAACTTGACATGTGACTTATGATATGTTGGCCAAAGTCAAGGTTATAAGAGCATGGGGTAAAAATCCACATCGGGAGTTTCTAAAGAAACCGAAACTTGCCAGATATGCACATACCTTCTGGAGTGTGATAACGTGAGCGGATTCCGTCACGTTATCATGCGATGATAGTTGGATCCCGATTCCAACTGATGAGTTGGTTTACTTCTTGGGTGACCCCGACTAATTCTTCTTTCAGGTTTGGAGGAGAATTTGAGGTTACAGTGGGAGGTTTCCTGATTAGATAAAGTGATAACCATTCTGATCTAAGTTAGAGTGCACGCTGAGTGTTTCTTTTCTCTCTCTATTTGGCAGCGACCATGACCCGACCCTAAGACTATGACTCAGTGACCAAGATTAACCGAACCTTCTTAAAACACTGGCTTTTGGAATGTCAGAGTTGTAAACCTCATTGCCACTCCTACTTTTACCCTTTTCTCCTGGACACCCCGTATTACTACGAACGTCCACTTCCATTGGATAAAACCATCGTATGGTTATATACGAACTCGAAGGAATTTATTCGAGGATGGTTTCCGGTTCTGGCGAAAACGAATAGGACTATTCAGTTATCTTTTCCTTTTACCTTCTCTCAGGTTGCGAGTACTCCTTGGTTTAGGAGATGGTACACCTATTACGCAAATTGGATAGTCTTCTTCCAAACCTTAGGCTGGTGCCGAATGGTGGAGAATAAAGAAAACCAATTAGCATAACGATGGTGTACAGAAGGTATTATGTAAAGACAAAGAAAGGGATTAGAAGGAGGGCAAAGTAAATTGCGACTGTCATTCACGACCAAACCAAGTATTTCATTACCACTCCCACTTCACCTTTGTATTTCTCCAGGACACTCCGTATCACTACGAAGATCCACAGTTTATTGGATACTCCATCGTATGGTTATATACGAACTCGAAAGGAACTTGTTCCAGTTCGGGGATGGATTCTGGTTCAGGAGAAATAGGAATAAGGTTTATTCAGTTGTCTTTTATCTTCATCTTCTCTCGCATTGCGAGTGCTCCTAGGATTAGGACAGTACACCCATTATGCTTATTGGATAGTCTTCTTCCAAACCATAGGCTGGTGCCGAACGGTAGGGAAGAAAGAAAACCATTTGGCCTAAAGGGGTGTACAGAAGATAGTGACTAAAGACATATAAAGGGACTTGGAGAGATGGCAAAGAATTATACGGTTACAGTTGTGAATCTGGATAATGGAAGAGGCATTACTAGGAATACCCGGATACCCCTACGAAACATTTCAATGTTTCAGTTTCACTGTGTACTGCTAAAAGAAAACTGATTTCCCAATTAATCCTTGCTCCAGGGTATGTATTTACCAGGTATGAATCTCACATCTGTATGGTTTTACAGATGATGAGTGGGAGTAAGTTATTGGGAATTAGGTGATTATCCTCATTATATCGGGATTCGTTGTAATCGGTGATATTTGAGGAAGTCACCTGGGTTGTTTGCCGGACGACAAATATTTGGTTTTGAATATCCGCTGTTATGCACCAATTTCAAATTGATATATCTGTACGTCTATTTTTATAGAGTGAGATATAACTTTTTGAAATTATGTCTATGACATTTACCTATATCAGTGGATGGTTAGGTAAGGAGCATTGAACAGCGGTGTAATTCTTCTTAACCATAAGTACAGTTTTCAACCTACGACACACAGGGATTGAGTTAGCAGACTCAAGGGACTTATACAGAGTATTATATGTTGTCCAGTGTCCATTAGGACAGAGGGGTTGGTCTTCGTACTATATTCGGTTTACTTATGACTTCTCTAGTTCTTAGATAAGTGTTTCGTAGAAACACAAGGTCTGAGTTTTGAGAAGTTATAGGTATATGAATAAAGTAGAGAACCAGGTGTTGCAAGTATCGGGATTCTTCAAGGTAATCGAAGATGTGGATACTTGTGTATGGTATTCAGTTGATAGTAATGATTAAGAGAACTTGCTTCTCTTTCAGATTACTCATAATTGGAAGCACTCCTAAGTTGAATAGTGCTGATCGGCCTCTCTCCATTTAGTCGACATGCACTGGAGACAGCTGCATGATTTGAATCTGGTTCAATTAAATCAGTGCCTCTGTTTCTGTATTGGATATAGAACAGTTCATATCTTAACGATGTTAAGATACGGGGAGTTGTCCGGCTTATGCTTAAAACCAGACTCTGGATAACTCAAGGCACGTTTCTGTAATGGCTGTTTGTGGGTTGACCCAGGTTATGACGAGGGTTGACTTTCTACCATCTGGAAGATCAATAGTGATATTGTTCTTGACTCGCCACAGTTTTAACAAAAATGGATTTTTTCAGAAAACAGTAGTGGGAGTATGGTAGAACTGGAAGTGATTCCAGAACCGCAAACGATTACTGAAAGTTTGATAGGAACCTAAAGATTCAATCTGGCTTGACATTCCATTGGCCACTCCGCAGATACGGTGGGTAACCTCAGGCACCCGAGAGGTACTCCGGTAGCCTCAAGGACGGTAGCAGGGAGGTTCTTGTTTACCCAGACTTGCCATTGCTGTTGTTCCAGACTGTGAGACCCGGCAGGAGGATGAGTATAGCGTCGTTCTAAACTAGCTTTAGAAGTGTACGTCTATATGACTCTGCCAGAGGGTTGTCGTAGTCAGTGGGAGCAGCGGGAGCATTGGTGGACAGGTGGCTTATGTCTATTTATAGACTAAAGCAGATATAGCGGAGATAGATCATTTATTTCTGATGTGACAGTCATAGGTCTGACTTCATCAGAATAGGGGATGGATCTGTTAAGAAGGTAGTAGGGTGTGATGTCCTGGTATTTGGATGACATACACAGAGTAGGAAGTGATATTCCTATACTACGATCGGTTATACTTTGGTTGTCACACAGTGGTTTCTCCATATGGGACTTGGATATAATATCAAGACATTCTGGTTACTAGATCTATAGATCTAGATTTGGGTGGTTTCCCAATCAGGGTACTTAGACAGCATTCTAAGAGTTTTTTAGAATGGACGACTCCTGGCATGGTAGTATACCTGCAGGTGATGGAGTCACCCTCTCTAAAGGTGTCTTACAGACTAAAGGGGAGAGGGATGTGCATGATTGGCAGATCACTTGCTTAGGCAATTGAGTCAATCATGAGATGTCAAGTACCACACCAGATGTTGTTTTTTGCAGCAGATGCAATAAGTTGATATTAATCCAATCCTGGAGAAACATTAGGAAGCAGTTTTAGAACATAAGTGGATGTTCTAGGGATATGATAACATCAGCCTCATTTAGGAGACAGTTATCATTCCAGGCTTCCAAGGTGACATGGATGACAGAGAGGTTGTCAGAGTTATAGTTTTCCCTCTGACGAGGGGTTGTATTTGGACAGGTGGTCCAGGTAGATACTGAGGGAGACATGGCGCAGGATACTGATTAAGTTCAGTTGACGATACAGTCTGAGAAGTTTGGATTTGGAGTTCATTTATGAACTAGGTCCCATCAGATATCCAGACATACTCTAAGACAGGTATTGCTCATTTCGGGAGATGACTTTCTCCGCGAACTTGAGATATAGAGAGACATAGAAAGAAACATCAAGGCGGATCCACTCACTGAGGCTATTCCTCGAACACATTAGTTTCGCAAACTGGTTTTGTGAGACTGATTAGTAGAGGAGTTGGGTGTTCGGTATCACACGGGCTGTGAGTATGCGACATCGCAATAATTAGCCTTGAGTGCAAGTGGGAGATTGTTGGAGATAGTGCCATCAGAGTCAATTATTGGATCACAAGCACGTGATTGCAATGATTGATGGAGGACCTATCCCGATAGGACAGTCTTACTCGAGATGATAGTATGCTATCTGGTTTATCTTTATCATCGTGTACTGCTTTAGGTGACCTTACAGGTCACTATTGCGCGTTGATAGAGCCCCTAGGATTCTTGCTTGACTGACAGCAGTATGAGGGAGATCATATACGTGGGAGCCGGTAGTCTATAAGCACATCCTTAAAAGGTCCTTAGTCGTGGGAGTTTCGAGACAGGGCATCGATACTCCAGAGTAGACTAGTGTATACAGTCGAGACCCCGACGAGGGGCGGTGGCCGGTCTCACAAGCCATTGGTGTCAGTTGGTTCACCTAAGATGTATACAGGTGCTCATTGGGTTATGAGTACACCGGACAGGACTCGCCGAGAATATGCTAGTTGGTCTTATACCTGACGTCAGATAGCAGTTCCCTGGTGACATGTGTACAGGTTAGTTCATCGACCTGAGATCGTCATTTGTCTCGTGTGAGTTACCACTGTACTTTGATTACTACCCTACCACGCTCAAAGGAGACGTGCAAACAGGTTTTAGTTGGGTACAGTCCCGAGCCACATGGAGGCAGTGAGCAGATCTGCAGGGGTTCGTCTCTCCCGGTATTGGGGGTGAGGTCGCGCTGTGTCTAGGAGAGCCATTACACGAAGTCCTTGGCCAAGGCAGGAGATTTACTGGTAGGTATTCCAGTAGTATCTCAGGGTGTTCTGGGCTACACTCCGACACGACTTGTACCGCTTTTGGGGGTCTGACTTTTACCAACCCCCTAGGCCCGCCATGCGATGCTCATAGACGAACGGACCGGACTGTACGGATATTGTCACTGACAGGCTCAGTAGGGTGTCAGGATGAGTTCGCTCATCGACGTCCCTTTTGGTCAATACCTGGTAGCAGGTTACGTATGGCTAATACCTCTGACTTGCTAGTGGTTAAATCCACAGCCAAAGTGTTGACGAGTCTTTAGAGTCCCCCACAGACCGTTTTCTCAAGTTTCGGGCGAAACGCTGTAGAGGCCGTATGGAGATATGGCAGGGTTCGATCAGATACGTGCGGTATTGCACGGATCATGATCGGACGGAAAATACTAGCGGGCTTTGGTTTAAGCCGGATCCTAGTATTGTACAGTGTAGATTTTGTCTCATTGCATTTGTATTCGGTCGGAATACAAATGCGGGTATGTATATACAGTAACGGGGTTTTCCTGTAATTTATTACGGGACGAGTTTTCTGAAGTTGCCAGTTTGCTTTCCGTTTCGGCCATTTTCCTCTGTTTCTTTCTTTGGCTGAATTTTGGTGGAGGAGGGCTTATTTGCAGTTGTGTAAATTAGCATTGTGGAGGGTGTTATTTGCAAGTTGTTGCTTCATGATGGTTGCACCATCATTTGATCTCTCCACTTCATGATTGCTTGACTTTGGGTGTGATGATGGTTGATGGAGTATTGGTTTTGGTTAGTGATCATTATATTTCATCATCATCCTTTTTCTCTCTCATGCATGATAGCTTTTTCTTTTTCTCTCCCTTGTGTTATTGTGGGGGCTCCCTCATTCAAAAATCCCCATTCTCATTCTTGGAGAGTTGAGGCCGGCCACTAAGAGGGAGGGGGCTGAAATTTTTTGGGTGTGGGTTTTGAGCTCTCATTTGGCTTGGAAAATTATCTAGTTCATCTCAAAAAGCTTTCACTTCATTACCTCCACCATTATGGCAACTTCCACAACCCCAAAGAGACACATAGCTTTCTACACTACATTCTACAGCAATTCTTGGGCACGTCGGTTCGCCAACTTCGTGCCCGAGTTGCCTCGGTCTAGAGGTGGGAGCCCGTAAAAGAAGCCGGCGACGTGGTGCCTTCCGGCGAGGAGGCGAAGACCGGAGATTCCGCGGGGAGATCGAGACGACGACGAGAAGACCGAAGGACACGGATCGCTCGGTATATCACTCTACCCCTTCTCTAGTTAGCTAGGATTAGATTAATGGCCCGATCCGGGATTTTTGTGCGCGGTGGTGCCGGTTCAAAAGTTAAAGTAAATTATCGTTTCCGTATTTTGGCCTCGGTTTGACGGCCGGGGCGCCGCCGTGCACTTACAAGGTAGGTCTTTTTGATCCGTATTTGCTATTTGATTACAGGTTACAGATTCTCAGTCCAGAATAACGTAAATCACGCACAATCTCCACAGTTATGATAAAGTTAAGAACTGCCAAAAATAGATAAAATCCGGGTTCCGGTCATCCATGTCCGTCTTGTACTGTCTACCAGTTCAAAAGACAAGACGAATACAACGGTCATTCGTGTCTGGGACAAGCATAGAGCACGAAGGAGGCAGCACAACGATCAAGGGGAACGCGGAGCTCGAAGGAGATTAAGGCCAAAAGGATAAAAAAGAGTAGCCATTTTGGACTGTTGGAAATCTGAAAATATTTTGGAATTATTTTGCAAATTTGAACCTGTTAAACAGAAGAATAAAGAAACATGAGGAAGCACAAGAAAAATGGCGCACCAATTCTTCAAAACGACTGCGGAAGCGCGGCTAAACATAGGTATAGACGGCAGAACCGTGGCCATACGTGGCATCTCACGATCATTTTTCTGGGGCATATTTGTAATTGTACATTGACTCCGAATATGGCCCTAGGGTTTCACTCCTCTGCTTATATATACTCTAGATTTGAGCCAACCATGGATGCCTTTTCTTTTCCTTAGATTAGTGTAGTTTAGTGTAGTTTCTTTTCCTTCTTCATCTATTCTCCATAAAATTATAGTGAGAGCTTTTGAGTGGAAATTAATAAAGATGAGGTTTTTTTTTATATCCTGTATTTTTATTTTCTTGCATTTGTATTTTAAATTTCTAATATAACTTTTATTATTTGTTGTTAAAGTAGTGGTTGGTTTTCTTGTTCACTTTTCTTCTCTTCTAATCCGTATTTTCAAGCCATGATATTCAATGAAGTCCCTTACTTAGATGAGAGCCCAAGTAGTTAGTTTGTTATAAACCGTATTTTTCCATTCTTTCTTCTCCTCTTCTTGTTTTATTTTCTTTATTATGTTTGAATAATTTACTCACTTATTAGAGCTAAGGAAGGTAGTATGAGGGATGGAAAAATCTCTTGTATTTCTCTTTGCCAAACAATTTAAAGTGAATCTAGACCAAACAAACACAACCCTCTCTCTTAAGTGCGCTATAAGTGAAATATAGCCGCGACCTGAGTCGAGAATTCGCTTAGGCGCACTACAATGTGACATGTAATTGTGGCCTAATTAGAGACTTGGTTGTGAGTGTTTGGCCTAGGGTTGGAAATAAGAGCATGGAACGGACGGACAAGAGGCACTAGAAATGGATTTAGCGTTGGAAAGATTGTTTAAACTCACAAATCTCATTCCTATGTCCTCCTAATTCCCGCTACTTCCGATTATCCCGACTTCATTTCAAGAATGGCAAAAGACAAGTACAAAGCTAATCCTAACTCTACTAACCAATTCTAACCCTAACAAGTTTTCTTTTTAACATAAAATACAAATACTTAGGATAAAATTGAACAAACATATACATTTTCACTTAACTCGTCTAAAATAAGAACGTAAATACGAACCAACTCTCAGTGGACGACTCGTACTCAACCGGCTAGCTACCAAGCGGTACTGACTTGATCGCGGTAAGTAGAACAAATAGAACAAGTAGAATGCATATCATATCGCGGTTTTCTGCTCCAATCAGATACCATGCCGCGTCGGATGGTATCAAAGTAGATGATGGCACACTTCGTTGTGTGTCGGAAAACGAGTGATGCCACCAATGTGGCGGGACTATTCTTTCGTGAGGTGGTACGACTTCATGGCGTGCCAAAGTCAATCACATCGGACCGTGACACGAAATTTCTCTCGCACTTTTGGAAGAGTTTGTGGGGATGTTTCAGTACAACGCTAAATTCACCCGCAAACCGATGGGAAAACGCAGGTCGTGAATTGTATTTTTGGAAATATCCTTCGCAACCTGACCGGGACTCAACTGAAACAGTGGGATGTCGTTTTAGCGCAAGCAAAGTTCTCTTATAACTCCATGAAAAACCGGTCGACGGGAAGATCTCCGTTCTCCATCATCTACGTCCAATTTTCTCGACATCTCCTCGACCTTACTCTCTTACCAAAACTTCCTTAATGTGTACATCACGTACGAACGCGATCGGTCCGAGATCGAGCAGCTGGAAGGTAAATCAAGGATTTTTTCAATCAATTAGGATTTATCTATATTTGGATAGATCATAACTGATTGGATAGATCATAATTAGATTTTTCAATCAATTAAGATTTATCTATATTTTCATATTTGAATAGATCATAATTGATTGGTTTGATTTACTTTTATTAGGCTAAATTTATTTTGAGTCTTTTCCTTACTAGATTAGAGTTGCTTTTATTTCTAATTATCTCTTAGCCTTTAAACCGACTTATTTCTCAAAACGGTATTTAGTTATAAATAAAGCCTATGGTCTCTTATAGAGGTTATCTTGAAAATTAATAAAACTTTAAGCTTTTCTTTTTCTTGTGGATTCGGCAAGGTAGTGGATTCGCCCAAACTCTATAGTCCCGCTGTCTTGCCCTTAGCAGCTGCCCGTCCAGTTATTCGGGCTTGCGGAACTTAACAGTTCTCCGCATCCTAATACGTGGTTCGGTACTCTTCGGATATTGTACCGCGTCAGGAAACTTAATAAATAACCCAATTCGAAACAACATAAACACTAACGATGATAGCCCATCCTACTTAAACTAACAAATTATATTTTTAATACATGTTGGCTCTCCCAGTCCGTATTGAAAATGATGCCTACACTCTTGAGGGTGCTAAATGGACCGTTATTCAGTTTGTGATCCCATTTGGTTTGTATTCCAACAATATTTTGGCATTCTTTATTTGGATGTCGAATAGCGGGTGAGCCTACCCATGGCGGTCATCGCTAATGGAGAATCAAAAGATACGGATAAAACTGCCCAAAATTGAATCGATGCCAAATCATTTGTCCATAGCCTAACCTGTATACGGCGGGTGGGAGTGCAAAGGTTCCCAATCATCCGGAGCTTTAGTCACACCGAATTTCCTTGTTCTGTTTTTTAGTAACAATCGATAACCCTTTCTTTAACTTAATATAGCTATTTTTCTTCTCGAGGACCGAAAGATTTGCAAAAGTATAAGCAAATAAAATATTGAAAAACCGAAAAAACCCAAAAAATTCTGCGATTTTTGAAATTTTATGATTTCCATGTGCTATACAAAGCAAAAAAAGAAAAAAAAGAAAATGCCTATATAATGTAAATTATTTTAAAAATGAACATAAAATTTTAGAGATTTAAAAAAAAAATTGCGATGTTACGTTCAGCAAGAAAAGTGTTTTAAAATTGAAGGAAAACAAAACTTTTTATGATTTTTTAAAATTTTACGATCTTAGTATGCATATAGCATATAAAAATTGGCAAGACAAGAAAACAAGAAATTTTTGAGATTTTTTGAAATTCAGTGTGCTACAAAATGCAAATTATTCAAAAAGGAAAGAAAGAAATTTTTTTGATCTTTTTGAAAGTAAGTTATCTTTGTGTGCTATATGACATGCATAAATTTAAAAAGAGGATGAAATAAACTATAGAGATTTTTTAGGTTCTTTAAAATTTGGTGAATTTTGTTTACTATTTCATGCAAAATATTGAAAATTTGATAAAAACAGAAAAATTATCAACTTACAAAAAAATAGCAATTTTCGTGTGCGATATATAACAACATATAAAATATTGAAAATATAAAGGAAAAAGAAAATTTTGTGATATTTTAAAATATCTGGAATTACTTGTTTTATATAGCAAGTAAAATATTGAGAAGAGAAGCCGAAGAGTATAGAAAATTTTGAGAAATTAAAAAATTTCACGATTTTCGTGTGATATAGCCTGCAATAAATTGAAAAATCAAATAAAACTGAATTTTTTTAAAATTACGCGATTTTCTTGTGCTATAGCAAACAAAATATCGAAAAACCTTAGAAAATAAACGTTTTATGAAAATTACGCGATTTTTGTGTTGTAGCATGGAATTAAATTTGAGAAAAACAAGTACTTTTGAGTTTTTTTTTAAATTTCGCAACTGTCATATACTATAGCATGCAAAATAATTTTAAAAACCAAAGAATAAGAGAAAAAATTGAGATATTTGAAAATTTATTGATTTCGTGCTAGATATTTGAAAATTTATTGATTCCGTGCGCTAGCATGGATAATATTGATAAAATGAAGAATACAAAAAAATTGAAAATTTTGTTGTGCTGCAACATGAAAAGTATTTTGCGATTTTCATGCACTATATCACGAGAAGTATTGAAAAACCAAAGAAAACAAAAAAAAATTATTTTTAAAAATTTCAAGATTTTTTGTGCTATAACAATCAAAATATTGGAAAACCAAAGAAAATAAATATTTCGCATTAATTTTGTAATATAGTGTGCAAAATATTGAAAATTTAAATAAAACAAAAAAAATAGGATTTTTGTACATTCCGAATTTCTCATGTGCTACAAGCAATACCGAAAAACCAAAGAAAAAAGGAAAAAAAATTTGAGATTTAAAAAAATTCCATGATTTCCGTTTGCTATAACAAGAAAAATATTAAATAGCTAAAGAAAAATGCTCAAGTGTTTATAAGTTAATCCTTCATATATTTTACATAAAAAGTTCATAAATATGAAATATTACAACTTACAAGTCATATAACAATAAACTTTTAAATCAATACGATTTTTCTTGACTTTGTATGTAGTACCCATGCATTGGGCAGAGGCTGTCGCAAGCCACATAGAATATTGACTATCCAATTAAGTAATAAATACAATGAGAACCCAAGCAGGCTTAGGCTCAAGAAAACACTACTGGTGCCTGTTGGGCTCTTGAAACCGTTTCTAATCGCCGAGTTGTTCTACTCGCCTTGAGAGTACAAGTAACTGATGTGAACAAATACAGCATCCCGACTCATTCGACAGCCTGCCAGGTGCGAAAGGCGATCCTTATTGCTTTATGGACAGTACTAATAAACAATCTCCAAAATTACAAGAATATCAATGCGTGATAAACTATCGTGTTCGTGCACACTTACTAAATCTGAATCTCTGCTGGATTTAACCTTAAAGTACCAGGTTTCGATTCTCTTGTCAGCAGCAAAAAATGAAATTCCAGCTGAGTTCTACATAAAAAGCAGATTTAATTCGTCAACAGAAAAAATACCTTGTAGCTCACGCCATATAGCAACAATACCTTGTCAAATGATGTATTACCGTCAACATAAACAAGTTCTAGAGTTTAATTAGACAGAAGTTTCAGGTATTTAGAGTTGAATTTAAACGTTTTTAAGTCGTCTTTGTTCGATTAGCATAAGCGGTTGTTAGTGATCCTAAATCACTTGAAGAGGTATAAGTACTATATAGGGTTTTTTTTGAAATAGGGTATTATAGGATTTAAATTATTAAAATAAAATGAATTTTTTTAAATTTAACGAAATAGAAATGTTTTGAGCCCGATCCTAACCCCAGTTTAGAGAGCGGGTTCTAGTAACCCGCCCCTTACCATATATAGAAGAGGGGAACCCGCCCTCCTATTTTATTAAGAGGGCGGGAACCCGCCCTATTTTTTTTTTTTTTTAAAATTAAATAATAAACAGAAAATGGTAAAAATATCGAATAAAAGAATAAAAATTGTATAATATTAGTGTTGTTTAAATATGAATTTGGGATACACTCTAATAACAAAATAAATCCGTCAAATTTATAATACAAAAAAATCATATCTGTTTGTAAAAGTATATAACTATCGCTTTGCCTTTCCGAATCCAAGAAGGCTTGACATAAGCCTATGCCTCTTGGGATAACTGGAGGACCCTCTCGTTTCTTTGGTATATGGCGGCGGTGGCGGCGTCTGCTCTTCTGCTTCGGCTTCTGCTTCGTCTTCAGCAGTGTCTTGGACAGGCTGTTGTTCTGTAAATCCTGAATGTGGGACAGGTGTCGGATATGTGCTGTCTCTCAACAACTGTATATAGGACGAAAAATCCGTCTCCCAACTGAGCAGTTGTTGCGAAGAACCTGTCCCGGTTTCATGCGTCTGCTGTTGCACAAAACCTGGGCCCATGGCTGGGCAAATCCTGACCCCCAAGACGGCTGTTGTGCAAAACCTGACCCTCAAGACGACTGTTGTTGCGCAAAATCGGTCCCCCAAAACTGTTGTTCCTCCGGTTGTTGCGCTTGTCCGGTATGCCAGGATTGCTGCTGACAGTATGGTGATCCAAACCACTGATCCTGCTGCTCTGGATCTCCCTAATGCTGCGGCTCTGGTGCCGGCTCATGCTGTGGCTCTAGTGCCGGTTCATGCTGCTGCTCCGGTGCCAGCTCATGCTGCTGCTCTGGTACCGGCGATAAATATGGAAGCATATTATATGAACCGAATATACCACCAATATATGAGTCTACATTTAAAAATAAAGCCCGGGTATCTGGACCAGCATCAGTCGGATATGGATCCTGCATCATTGATTGTATATGATGCAACCCACGAGCATGTCCTTACATTGGAAATAAGAAATAAGTATTGACTCATACCGCCGGATGTTAAAAAGTAATATAATTTAAAGAATTTAACTTACCATTTCTCGTTCCACGTGGCCTCTAGACTCGTACCGCTGGATGTTTGGGAAGTCGTTAGGGGAAGCAGAAAGATATTTTATGGTGACGCGCTTATACCACTGTAGATATGCTTCGGTAGCGTCAGTGGTTGTTTGGTCACCTATTTATTGTAAGGCAATATTATGCTGCATATCCTCCCATCTCAGCAAATATTGATGATGATGCTCCCTCCAATCACGCTCCGCCTTTCCTCCTCGCATGTCTCCCTCTATTGTCATAAGCGCAGACGGCGGGACAGAAATATGTTGCAATCTACTGAACTGTCGCAACACCCGGTCCGGTAGGTGCATGACAACGATATTAATGTAGAGGAGTAGGCATCGAGCCAGCTAAACTGGCTCTCATTCGATACAGATGCCAGGTAATCCTTGCAGACGATCTGCTGTATAAGGCATCCACGTAAACTGCGCAAATAACATAGTACAAAAATTGTAATGAAGCTAATTAAAAAATTTTAAACAAAGTTAATTACCTAAGTTATGGTTACGTGAGTCGTCTCCATGCGATCCAACTCATCTCTATAGTACCTAAGTACTCGACGAGAAGCCTTATAAGCTTTCTTGCCATTCCACCAAGAGCCGAGAGGCTTTCCAGGGGTATCCACGGCAGTGATTTTAACTCGATCTGGTCTTCCCATACACATGTGCTCGCATGACCAAATCTATAAATAAAGTGTCAAATGATAAGAGAAAGAACCAATATTACAATTTTGCAAATGTCTAACTGTTAAAAACAAGGAATGTACCTGAAGTAATGTAATGCAGCCACAAATTTTATGCTTCATAGGAGCATATGCCTTATCGAGTTCCTTGTAAAGATAGGCCAGGACCCCTGCTCTCCAAGCATATTGGCCACACACATCAAAGTCCGTAAGGAACCCAAGGTATAAAGGATGGACATGTATTGCAGATTGGTCTGGTATCAACCAAGAACCAATCATGTACAGAATGTGGGCACGTGTATGTTTATCGAAGACTTCATCGGTGGCTTCATCATGGATATTAGTAAATGTATCTTTCAGCCAGTTTAAACTGATCTTATACACCTTACTATAGCCTTTTGGTGCCTGATATTAGTATTTTTTATGAAATATTAAAGCTAAAAATAATGTACAAAATGTCCATGCAATAGGTACACTAAAGAGGGGAAATAAGAGAGAATCTGAATTTACAGTACAAATGACTTAATAAAATCATAAATTTACGAGTCTAGCTTGAGAACAAGAAGAGAGCAGCGACTCTAATTTGCTCAGCAAATATGACTCCAAGACACGTGAAGTGAGAAGAGGCAACAATAAAAGAAAATATTTAAGTTATGTAAGCTTTCACTGATATATGGACTCTATAAGAAATGAATTGAAATGGTTAATAAAAAATAATATTGTCACAACATATCCATGTCGGCTTATCAGGTTCATTGATATAATATTAAATATAAATAATTTACTTAGCTAAAATTTAAACTTCATAATTATATTAAAAATAAGATCTAGTTTTTAATAAGGTATAAAACAATATTTTGTGTTGAAAAAATATCAAGAGTTTATTGACATTAATTTTTTTACCTGTCCGAGAGCAGACTCGGCATATGTATCCCAGTATGGGTGGTCGGTATCTGGACCAACAATTTTTCCTCCGACCAATCCAAGCCCATTGACCCGTAAACCGAGTAAGAGGCCAATATCCTAGAGTGTGATAATGGCATCGCCCCATTTTAGATGAAAAAATGTGGGTCTCTTTTCTCCAGCGCTCAATAAGAGAGGTAACGAGACTGTGGTCGATTTGGATATGACGAAGCAATGAAACTTCATAAAATCCGGCCCTTCGAATCCGCTCGATTATGCGCTGGTTGGTAACTTGCCACTTGTCAGAACTATGGCTGACGACTGTGAGATTATCTCTACCCTACAAAATTAAATCATGTTATTTTCAACTATTAGAATTAAAAGAAATGGGGAATTAAAAAAATGAATAAGTTTTGAATTTTTCCTCCCCGTGTAATATATTGAAAGATCTGTGTTCGTTTTGATCTACGAGCAGTGATTTGTCGAATAGTTGATTCTCCATTGAAATTATTTTGATATTTTAATCCCTAAAAGATTTAGATAAGAGACAGAGGTTTAGAAGGGAATTCGGACACAGAGTTAATTTGGACACAGAGTTGCGAAAATCATACTGAAGAGGACGGGCTTTTATAGGGAAAGGAGGACGGGTTCTCGGAACCCACC
This sequence comes from Agapanthus africanus, assembly GCA_030015575.1. NCBI lineage: Eukaryota > Viridiplantae > Streptophyta > Magnoliopsida > Asparagales > Amaryllidaceae > Agapanthus > Agapanthus africanus. The sequence continues at coordinate 387,423,777 of JASDDO010000004.1, forward strand.
CTCATCTTTGCAATCAGACTGTGGTCGATTTATGTTTTTTAATGTATAATGATTTGTTTTTTCTAGTGTCACATCATGTTTTTTTCCCTTTTGTCATGTCACATCATGTTTTTTAATTTCCCTTTTGTCATGTCACATTATGTTTTTAACGTGGGGTTATTAGTGTTGTCAGAACCATATAGTGAAGAGGGCGGGTTCTTAGAACGCGCCCACTTCAATAATTTAATGAGGGCGTGTTCCAAGAACCCTCCCTCATCTTTTATTATTATTTTTTTTACAGTGTGTTGTCAAATTAAGCAAGACAAATAATTAAACTAGTGAGGGAAGAGGACGTGTTCTTAGAACGCGCCCCCTTCAATAATTTAATGAGGGCGTGTTCTAAGAACCCGCCATCATCTTTTATTTTACAGTGTGTTGTCAAATCATGCAGAAGTAATAATTATCATTTTGAAACGAAGAAGGCGGGTTCTTAGAACGCGCCTCCTTCAATAATTTAATGCGGGCGTGTTCCTATAAATACAGCTCTCTCTCCTCTCCAGCAACTCTCCATTCCGCTCTAAATACCCTTATTCTGAAATCTATAGCAAAAATTCTCTAAAAATTTCCAAGTCCAAGAGGAGTTGAATTAGTTAAGTGGGTGTTTTCTCAAGTTTTGTTCAGAACTCTTGAATTAATATAATTTGCTTTCTCTTTAATCTTTTGAGCTTTTGCCCCTTTGTCTTGACCTTGCAACTTCTTCATTGAACTTGCAAGCTTAAGGCTTAGATTCTTGACTTCAAGAATACTTGTAACTCATTTGAAATTCAATATAAAGTTCTCATTTTATTACCATGTCTTGCTCTTTATTTACTTGAACTTGTAAAATCTTTGCTCTACTTTGATCTTGCAAGCTCTTAAGTGAGCTTGCAACCTTAAAATTTGGCATTTGGATTTCACATTGTACCGGGGTACAGAACCCTTGAAGATATTCACTTTACTTGTGAAAGGTATAATACGGTTAGTTTGCGTTAGGAAATGTTTTGCTAAAACCTTAAAAACCTTAACCTTGAAATTGAAACTCCGAATAAACCACTCGCAATTTCGCTCCGTTAGACATCCTAATCCTACCACGATAGCGATGAATTCTAATCGTGACCGGATTGCAAGTGGTTTGCAGAAGGCTAAAGTCAAGAGACATCAACGGAAGGACAAGGGACAAGAAATACGGATTTAGTTAAACCACAAATACTGTATTTCAAGTTCTCTAATCCGCGTTGTTGCCTATTACCTAGCGTCAAAGTCAAGGTTGGGTCTATAAGGAACCGGAAAACATCATCCTAACACAAGCTAACCTAAAAATATCCTTAACAAGTCTTGTAATTGAACATATCCTAGTTACGACGCTTGGCATAAACCGCAACTCAAAACACGGTATTTACTCGTTAAAACAAGCCTAAAAACTCTAAAAATACCCTAAACAAGTCTTGTAATTGAACATTAGCCTAAAAATACCCTTAACAAGTCTTGAATATAATCATTATATAAGTTGTTAATGCTTTTTTTATTGTTGGCTTGATATTGTTTGATGCAGATAATGGCAAGTTCAAGTTTATTTGTTGTATGTAAATACGATGGACGGATTATCACAAGTGCATAAGGTCTCGAGTATATGGACGGGTCCGCAAGAATCATGCGATTAGAACCATCAACGACTTATAATGAAATCGAGAATAAAGTGTTTAAAATCACGAAATACGATCCCCGTGAAATTAAGCTCAAATTAAGTTGTATATGGCCTATGTTTAGTGGAAATGCATTGGTTCAAATTATAGAAGATACATCAATATCTTCGATGGTAGACTTCGGTCTGGCAAACACCCAGCATTCTTTTGAACTTTTGGTTCAGAAGGAACAATTGAAAGTATCAAATGTCGTTCCAACGGGTAATTTTGATGGTAATGCTAGAGATAGTTCCTGGGGTTACGGTCACATGGTTAACGATGATACCGTCAGTCTCAGTGGATATGACTATACACAACATTATTCAAACCTTCAAACTCAAGGGTAAACATTTTATAAATCCATCTTTTGTAATACCAAAATACTAATATATTTTATATATTGAATTCATGTTTTCCCAATCGACTGCTGCAGTTACATGCACCCCCGAAGAACAACAAGGATTACCATATACAATCTTCCAAAGATAAATAACTCTGAAACAAGTGGTTATTATGTTTATATTCTTCGTAATACGAAAATATTAAGGAATAATTATATAAGAACAATTTATATACTAAACGAAAATTTTCCCATACCTCCGCATCATTCCAACACGATCCAAGTAGCGCATTCCAAGCATGTCCGTCCACATCTTTCCGGTCTTTTCACCCCGAACCTTCCACATTACACCGACCCCAACCATCATATATTGCACCCGAGCCTTATGTTGCTACGGGTGACATTGATATGTGTGGCAGTGATGATGATGAAACTAGTGAATGTCATCAAGGGAGGATAGCGCGGAATATGCCGCTGGATTGAATGAAGTAGCATTGTTTGATGATATGGCTGCGAATAATAATTTTGTTGAACTAGAAGATCCCGGTCTCGATCCCCTGGAAGATGATAGTTGGGTAGATTTAGCTGTGGCAGAAGTAAATACTGAACCCTATTTGGAAGCGACAGTAGCAAGCGAAGATTGCGTCACTATTGGGGATATGTTTCAGGAAAAAGAAGATCTTATTTGTAAGCTGAAGTCTTGGGCTATTCAAAAAAACGTTACATTTAAAACCGAAGAGTCAAATAAGACATACTATACCGTGGTATGTACGAAAGCTCCTGAATGTAAGTGGAGATTGCATGCATGTTGTTCCAAAAGAGCCAAAGCTTGGAAGGTCACGAAATACAACCAAGAACATACTTGCATCAATTCTATTATGTTAAAAGATCACAGAAATTGCACTTTATCTTACATTAGCTCACTAATCATGCCACTAATCCGTACAGATGTGGCGATGACTCCACGAGAGATACGGTTCTACGTTAGTGGAGAGCACAAAATTCAGATTTCGTATGTGAAGGCATGAGATGCTCGTAGAAAGGCTTTATGCAAGATATTTGGGGATTGAGAAAGCTCGTACAACTCACTAGTCCCTTTTATGGAAGCCATGAAAGCATCAAATCCGGGGTCCGTATACCGGTTAAAAACCACAGAAACATATGTCGATGGCTGTGTCAGGTTTCAAATAATTTTCTGGTGCTTCGCTCCTTGTACGGCTGGTTTCACACACTGTCGGCTGGTATTGTGCGTGGATGGGACGTATCTATATGGTAAGTACAGAGGTTGCATGTTAATTGCTACAGGTGTTGATGCTAATAACGGTATATTTCCGTTGGGATTTTCTATTGTCGAGGGTGAAAATACATCATGGTCATGGTTTTTCCGTCAACTCAAAAGTATCCCATCTGTTATATATAAAACAGATTTATGCATCATATCTAATAGACATCTAGGAATTCTATATGTAATGAGAGCTATATTTCAGACGACCCCACATAGGTTTTGCCTGCGGCACTTCAGGCAAAATTTTGATAGAAAATTTAAAAATTCAGATCTACATAAGCTTATGTACAAAGCCGGTGAAGCGTCTGACCCTAATGTTCATGACATGTACATGACGAAAATTAGAGAGATGAGTCAAGCCGCGAAAGCTTGGTTAGATGAGTATCCAATACGCATGTGGTCACAAGTACATGATAATGGATGCAGATATCTACTAATGACCACTAATATGTCTGAAAGTTTCAACGCGGTCCTTAAAGGTGTCAGAGGCTTACCGATACAGGGGTTGATTGTTCGAACCTTTTTCCGAGTGAATACTTTGTGCAAAGAAGAGAAAAGTCCTTGGCGACGGAAACTCCACTCACCGCGTATTACGAAGATATATTCCGGAAAAGAGAGCGCAGAGCACAATACTAAAGATCTGAAAGATTTGACACGGCGGAGTTTCAAGTTACGGGGAGTAATGGGAATCAATATACCGTAAATTTTAGAGATGAAGGGCTCTCTTCGTGCACATGCGGTGTTTTCCAGCAACAACATTTACCATGTGCCCACGTAATTACTGTTGCAAGCAGCATGCATAACTCACATTACAATTTTGCTTCCCATTACTATACAGTTTCCAATTACCAAGACGTATACGATCCAAAATTTCATCCTATACCAGACAGTCGCTATTGGCACTATTATACTAGGAACAGACAAACACCGACTGTATTACCGCCGGAAAAAAATATAGGGCCCGGAAGACCTAAGGTGCGTCGAGATCGAATGACAATGGATGCCGATCCTCAGCAAAGGCACGCCAGATGTAACCTATGCAAACAAACAGGTCATTATAGGACCAGATGTCCAGAACAGTCAACAGGGGCGGGACCTTCGAGATCGTGACAAGTGTACCGGAAGAAAATCGGTTAGCGCTTGTAAAGAAACTTGTACAATTTACATTTTACAAACAGATACGATTTTTTTGTATTATAAATTTGACGGATTCATTTTGTTATTAGAGTGTATACCAGATTCATATTTAAACAACACTAATATTATACAATTTTTATTCTTTTATTCGATATTTTTTTCGTTTTCTGTTTATTATTTAAGTTTATTTTTTTTTAAATAACTCGCCCTCTCCTTTATAAAGAAGAACCCGCCCTCTTCACAAAATAGGAGAGGACGGGTTCTAGGAACCCGTCCTGAACCCGCCCTCTCCTATATAAGGGTAGGGGGCGGGTTCTTAGAACCCATCCTCTAAACAGAGGGGGTGGGGTCAGCTCCAAACCGTCCTATCTTTCTTAATTAAAATAAAATCATTTTACTTTAATAATTTTAATTCTATAATACCCTATTTCAAAAAAAAACCTACTATGTATGATAAACTAAACTACATGGCGGTTTTGTGCACTTAACCCGCACAAGCAAGGCCCAAAACATCTCCCAAAATCCATTTTTATCTCAATGCCAGAATCCCTTGGACTAGAATCCACTGCCTACTAATTCATTTTGTAGCCATAGCATGATGACTTGATTACACCTTTAGAATCAAATGCAACTACATCTCAACCTGCCTCAATAATCTTCGTGCCAAACTATAGCTAAAACAGATGAAAAGCCAATCTAGTCTCCAACAAAACCATAACCTTCTCTAATTTCTAATGCAAATAACATACTAAAAAAGAAACAAGAACAAGTAACAAACCAACCAAACTACAAGTGGGGGTGGGGGAGGAGTAAATTTTTTCGCCATACCATCATGAATTCTCACAAACCCCGGCAATCCTCAGCTGCGTCGTCGCCCTCTCTTGTTCGTTACTCCCCCTCTTCCAAAACGCCCGCCTCCACCAGACCTCAAACCCCCTCTGAATATTCGGGCAATCCTCCCCGCTGTTCAGAAACCTATCGAACCACGCCAACAGTATCTCCTGCTGCATCCTCATCGGCAACGTCAGTATCGTGTTCCCAAGTCCGTCCTCGATCGAATGCCGATCAAGCCCTTTGCACCCCCTCCTCATCCACCCGAAGTCCTCGTAAAACGGCTGGAGCCACGTCTTTATCAACAGACACCTCGATTCCTTCGACACCAAAACCTGCCCCTTTCCAATCCCGACGAACAACCTCGCGGTGACCCTGCTCACTTCGTATCGGTGCACCGCCGGCACTTTTGGATGCAGCGCCGCTACTTCCGCCAGCGACGCCCAAATCCTCAGGAATTCGTCGGCGAGCTGACGGTCGATCAAGATGTCGAGAATCCAATGCAGGTTATCAGCTTGCCGCGAGATTTGAGCCGCCTCTGATGTATCATCGGAGGCCGCACGCGCAAAGTGATACTGAAGAAGCCGGAGGCAGCTATCGCACGCGGAGTACAAGCTCTCCTTGCTGAGATCGATCCTGCCGTTGTTTTCCCGAAGCATCTTGGACACCAGACCTTTCATCTCTCGTCGCGCTTTCTCATCTCTCCCTTCCAAGACCACTTGAAGCAGCTTCGACAATATCTCTTCACCATTACCACCACCGCCGCCGCCGCTCTCATCAATCGCCGCGACCTCGAGAGAAACCCGCTTCAGAACCTCGCCCGCGGCGTTGGAGCTCTCGAGATGAAGCTGAGACAACAGAGACGCGATCTTCTCCTCTTCATCCTCGGCCCACGGCGCGGCCTCAAGATACTCCAAGCAGGACAGAACCCCGGCATCGAACGAGATGGCGGCCGAGACTTTCAAGATGGCGAGAACCTTGCTGACGTCTTCCTTCATCAGCCGCCGCCTCAGATCCTTGCAGTACATCAATCGAAGGGTTTCGATGTAGACCTCGACGTCGTCGCAGTCGGAGATCTCGACGAGATGCGGCAGGGAGCGCTGCTGCTTGGACCACCGGTCCGAGAGCTTCGCGGCGAAGAATCGGCTGTTGGCGACCAGAATCTGCCTGTGGACGTTGAGGGAGACGCCGAAGGCCTCCTTGGAGGTGAGGGTGAGGCGCACGTCGCTGGATTCCTCGTCGTTGAACTTGTTGCCGGGGCTGCACCCGCCCAAGATCTCGGCGATGCGATCTTGGAGGAGAATCTGAGGGTCTTGGATCGAGACCAGGCCTCCTCCTCGGGAGCTAGGGGTTTGGTTGGAGGCCATGGGATTGGATCTGGCGTAGTCTTGCTCGTTGGCCATCATGTCGAAGAGGGTCGGGCTGGAGCGGGCCTTGTCGAAGGGAGGAGGGGACATTGGGTTGAGGAGGCCCGCGTTGAGGGCGGAGTTGAACTTGGTGTAGCTGGAAGGGTAGGGGGGCTGTGGGTAGGTTGGGTAGGTTGGACCAGGGGAGGAGCCCATTGGTGCAGCAGAAGAAGAAGAATTAGAATTTGAGGAGGATGAGGATGTAGATAAAGAGATGGTGATGGTAGTGGTTTGGCGTTTGGGCCTGCGGCGTTTGGGCTTGTTATTGGAGTTGGACGAGGATTTGAGGAGGAGGGCAGAAGCAGCCATGAGTGAGTCCGCAGAGAAGTTGTCGTGAGTTGAGCATTGGGGGAATCGAAAAATATTGAAATGGAGATGGAATCGACGGAGAGGGAGAGAGAGGGAGACAATGTAACGTGTGGAATCGGTGAAAATTATAAATGAGAGCTACTGAGGGGGACAGGTTAATTTATTTTCTTGAGCACTGTCCCAGGACTCCTAACCTAAACACACCATACTCGAGCACCATAGTCATGCACGCATCTCACGCGCACGGATACGGGAATTTAAGAATTGGCTTGAAAGACATTAATTTGTGGCCACGATCCCCATGAAAAGGGATTCACGGTGGCCGCTATTACGAGGATAATAGCTTAACGGTCCAGATTCATCTAAAATTGATATGAACGGCCGAAATTTGTGTAAAACAGGGGCCTTTGATTTTGGTGTATCATGTGTGTTTTGCATGTATGATATGTGGTCAAGATGGAGGGAGAGCATCCATACTATTATTTGATAATAGGGTTTTTTTGTCGAAATAGGATGTTTAGATATAAAAATTAGTAAAATATGATGATTTAAATTATAATTAGATAAATATGGTGGTTTGGAAAGAACGAGTTATCAAAACCCATCCTGCTTATATTCCAACCCATCCCAAGCGTCCCTCGCCCCTTCTCCTCCCCATCCCACCCCACCCTCCAAAGAAGAGGGCAGGTTCTGGGAACTCGCCCCCTCCTTTGTAAAGAAGAGGAAGGGTTCCCAAAACCCTCCCTCTTCTTTAAATGAGGGGGCGGGTTTCCAGAACCCGCCATAAATAAAAAAAATTAAAATTCAAAAAAAAAATTAAAAATATTTTTAAATTAAAAAAATAATTTCATTTCTAATCGGAATACCAGTACATCGGGTTGGGATCAACAGCCTGTCCAAAATGATTTTGAAAATGAAGCGGAATAGCGGCTGGCGCTGCCATATACACAAGACACGGGGGTTGTCCAGTCACCTAAAGAGGCATAAACTTATGTCAAGGTTTTTCGGATTGAAAAAGGAAAAGGGAAAGCGTTAATTGTATACTTTTAATTTGAGTGTCAAAAATATCCAATTCTCTTAATGTATTCATTTTATTACTGATGTGTTTCTCATTCATATTTATAGTATGATCTAAGTATTGAATTCTTTCTATATATACAGTAATAACACTTATCCCTACATCAGTTTTGAAACCCGGTTTACGAAATTATTTTTTTAATTTAATAATAGTTTTATTTTAAATTTTAAAATTTTATTGATTTTTTAATTTTAATTGTTTTTAGGCAATCCGACCCGTCCTTTAAAATGGAGGGGACGGGTTCTGGGAATCCGCCCTCTCCTTTAAAAATGAGGGGGCGGGTTTACAGAACCCGCCCTCTCTTTGTGGGGTGGGGTGGGGGTGTTGGACGGGTTCCTAGAACCCGCCTTCCATGCGGGGTCGGATGGGATGAGTTGGGGCGGTAGGGTGGGGTTTGGGGTGTAAGCAGAGCGGTTTCTAAGAACCCGTCCTTCACTTTTTAAATAATAATGACAGGTTCTAGAAATCCGTCGTCTACATGTTCATTTCTCTCAAACCGTCATATTCTCATAATTATAATTTAAATTATCCTATTTTTCTAATTTTAATGCCAAGCCATCCTATTTCCAAAAACCGATAATATCGGCCACGCCTTTAATCATGAAAAGGGCCAGGTTAATTTAATAGGGAAGGAAAGGGAGGGGAAGGGGTGGGTTTTGTTGAGGGGCTGTTTGGTTGCAGGATTATGGAATTTGGATTCCAAAAATAGTACGGTTGAAATTTCTGGATTTGGTAATTTGTTGTTTGGTTGGTTTTGGATTCCTAGTATTGGATTTGTAGATCCTTGTAATCTTTGTTTGGTTGGTGAAAAAAAATGGGATTTGGATTTGAGGATTTTAGAGAGAGATAGAGAGAGAGGGGATTGTTAAATAAATAAAGTACACGGGGTCCATCTAAAAGTACAATGAATAGTGCCAAATCCTTGAAAATCCTTGAATTTTTTGGATTCATGAATCCTTGTTTTGTGGTGGGCCCCCCATAAAAAACAAAGGAATCCTAGAAATCCTAATCCTGCAACCAAACACAAAATTGTGGAATCCTAGGATTCCACAATCCAAAATCCAAATCCAAACTCATAATCCTGCAACCAAACAGGCCCTGAGATAAGGTGTACAGTTGGCTCGTGATGGGTGAAGTATGGTTTTTATAGGGATGTCGCAGTGGGAGTGGGGTGTGGGCCCAAAGATCAATGTTCAATAGCAGACTTTAAAAGATTATTAATATGGATGAGGCCAAAGAGGAAAGAAGCAAAAGGGGAACCATTTGTTCAGAGAGAGATGAAAGTGGAATGGAATTGTTATGTGTTTCAGATGCAATACATGTGGGCAGATAGTTCTACATTTTTTCGAATACATGGTTGGCATACGATATAGATGGCTATTTTTATATATAGAAAAAAAAATGAACGAGTTGATCTTATGCTGAAATTTTTCTACCGCGTCTTGTCATCTAATATAAGAACCGTACAACAAATTGTTATGACACGGCAAAGTAGCCGACGAGTACCGAACCACGTATTGGGATACAGATAACTGTTAAGTTCCGCAAGCCCAGATGACTGAACGCACCACTGCTAAGGGCAAGACGACGGGACCGTAGAGTTTGGTCGAATCCACGACCGTGCCGAATCCATAGGAAAAAGAGATTCAAATTTTTATTAATTCTAAAGATGATTTTACAAGAGGCCATATGCTTTATTTATACCTAAATACCGTCTTGATAAGCAAGTCGGTTGAAAGCCTAAGAGATAATTAGAAATAGAAGTAATCCTAATTTAGTAAGAAAAACATTCAAAAACAAATCTAGCCTAATAAAAGTAAATCAAACCAATCAATTATGATATATTCAAATATGGAAATTTAGATAAATCCTAACTGATTGAAAAATCTAATTATAATCTATCCAATTAATTATGATCTATATAGATAAATCCTAATTGATTGAAAAAAATTCTTGATTTGCCTTCCAGCTGCTTGATCTCAGGTCGGCCATGCTCGTACGCGATGTACGCATTAAGGTGTGATACATCAGACTCCCAGGCTTCAGAAAAACTCGTCCACGGGTTAGTAGTGATATGCATGGGAAGATCTGGTTCCTCTTCAGGTGGGTAATATTTAAAAAGATCTGCCACGTTGAACGTACTTGAGATGTTGAATTCTGTAACGACTGCACTATGATTTTACTTCTTTGAATCCTTTTCTTATTTTCCCCGATAATCATGTCTCGACGTAAAGGAAACAAAACAGCGAACCATTCATTTCCGGTTGATCTTATTTTGTTAATTTTCTTAATTTCTTATTGTTTTCTTTCATTGACTCTGATAGTAGAATTTGAGTGACTTAAATAGAGTTATATGATTGTAACTATGAACTGTAGCATATTTACAATACGGTACTCTACTCGAGTGGCTTAAAGTTCTGCCTTTGATTCTCTTTTCTCTTGATTGAGCAATGTTCTACTGTGTATCCTTATTCTTGATTATCAAATTCTATCTTTTTGTTAACTTATATCCTTTCTTGATTTTTAAATTAGATTTTCATTCTTATCTTTGTACCATTCTTGAATTCAATCCCTAATTACTTTTCTTCAATTTGAGTACTTGTGTCACACCCCGCTTCCCAGAGTGCGCTAAGATCGGCACGTGACAGAGCCAACCATGCTACCTGTGGCTAGGAAATATCCCTCCACAGTCATATTACGGCTGTCTATAAGATATCAAGAACAGTAAAAAAGAGAAATAAACTATCTAGTACATGTCCATATGCCAGAATAAACGAGTCAAGAAATAATATGCGGAAGCAATAAATCCAAGTAACAAAACAATCTGGAAGGTACATCCCAAATACGGGCTCACATCAGGAAATAAAATAATGCTGAAAGGAAACTAAACTAGAATACTGACATGTCCTCACTGCTCGATCTGTCGACTGAAGTACTCTTGCTCGGCCTGCGACAAGGGTAGCGGATCTGGGCCATGCAAAACCTAGACGTCAGCGCGTCACAATATCAACAATAATATAATCAGGAAGTAACAGGATATGCAGGCATGAACTATAAACTGGTAACATGAATGTAATAAGTGAGCAGGGATATCGAACAGTGAAGTGTAACAGTATATATGAAGTGCAGCGATAAAACTAAACTGTGCTACCGGGTTAACAACTCTCAAGTTTTTGAAATCAATTTAATGAATTATCGATGTAACTCAATAGTATCCCGTGCATGCCCGGAACCACGGTCCAGATTCTCGGGCTGAAATCTGAGACATGCCGCTAGGCACTAAACAAGAAACATGTACAGATGAATGATGTCAGCAGCATCATCCCCGGCCGGCCTAGCCCGTAAAACTGATCGGTATAAATATCGAACCGTCGAGTTACAAGTCAGGTTTCATCATTGGTTATGTGTTTAAGTCAGGTATTGATAATTCTGAAGCTAATGCCAACACAGGATCAAGAAGGAACAGGTTTGTCTATACAGACAACATGATATGTCCATCGGGACAACATGTCAGGATTGTTGGTATTAGAAACATGATCAGGTAACATGTCAAGTAGTAGTGTATCAGGTCATGTCAAGTAGTGCACGGTGTGTCACATGGGTGCACAACAGTAAAATGTAGCAAGTATTGAATCAGGGTAAAAGTACGGATGTATAGTAAAAGCATGGGTGCACGAATATTTATCATGGGTTACATCATGACTATGTAGGGTGCACACTATCAAGTATGGGGGACTAATGTAATAATAACATGCGTTAATGTAATAGGGCATGCAACTAGGTATACAAAATTAATGGTATGGATACACAATAAAATATGGATGCATAAATAACTATCAGGGGTTGCAACTATAGTTCCATTACTATGTAGGATGTACATTATCTAGCATGGGGTGTTACTACATCAATAACATGAATTAATATGATCTATAGATGCAGCTATATATATTTTTAAATGATATGGATGCATACGGGTATCCGAAAACAGTAAAACTGTAATATGGATGCACAATGAAATAAACGTGTAATATTATTATTAATATAGATGCAATTACAATAACATAGTATGTAGCAAGATAAACTTGCCTCGATGGATCACAATACGGATTCGCACGGCACGTCCGACGTCGGTAAATCGTCGCAACGCGCACACGGCACGCGGGACGGATCCAGGCAAGGCAAAAGGATAACCACGCAAGCAAGGGACGTTCACTGAATCGTCAGCGACGAGCAAGGCTCCGGCGGGTGATCACCGAAAAAGAAATAAGAAATCAAGAAAGAAAAGAAAAGAGAAGAAGAAGGAGAAGAAGAAGAAGAAGGTGGTCTGGGGTTGGTGCTTAGGGGTTCTCTGGTGTACGGGGACAGAGACAGGGCGAGGTCAAGGTGGTCGGCGGCAATGGCGGATGGTTCTAGGGTTGTAGGGTGTTGGGTCGGTTGGTGTAGGGTTCTTAGGTTTGCAGGGGAGGATCTTGGGTGTAGGGTGGTCTGGAGTTGGCTCGGGGTCAGAGGAGGCTGCGAGGAGGCGATTCCAACGGTGGGGTCGAAGCTCCGGCGGGTTTAGGGGAAGGCAGTGGGTGCTAGGTTCGTGGTCGGGACTGCAGCGGAGAGAGGAGATAGGGGAGGAGAAGAACAGGAAGACGAGGAGGTGGAGACGAGGGTGAGAAGGCGACGACGGAGACGAGGCGAGCGCGAGGTAAGGCTATGGTTAGGGTTTTCAGTGGGTTCTCGTCGTAGGGCAGAAGTTTAAATAAAGAAGTAGAAAGAAACGAAGAAGGGAGGTAACTTTAGCGGAGAAGGGAGGTGATGAGATCCAGGATGAACAGAATTCACGAGATGAGTGAGAAAGCGAGAGAGAGAGAGAGAGAAAGAGAAAGAGAGAGAGAGAATCGGCTGGGGAAAGGAATAGTTTAGGAAAAATTAATATATATATATATATATATATATATATATATATATATATATATATAGAGAGAGAGAGAGAGAGAGAGAGAGAATTAGAAAGTAAAGATTTTAAAAATCTATTTTAGTTTTAGAACAATATATATATTTTGACGGTTGATATATATATAATATTAGTTAAAAATTTGATATTCCGGCTAAAACAAAAATAGTCCAAAACACGTCCGGGTCGGGTCTAAAAATCCAGTTTGAAAATACGGAAAATATACGTGCCAACCAAAACAAAAATTGGATATCCGGGTAACGAAAATGCATACCCTCAAGAACGGATGCACGTAGCGTGCGCGTAGCCATCCAAACAAGTCCGTTTCACTGATCGGGACGAGAACAAGATGCGCGGATGCTACCACAGGGTCAGGGTATCATGCAGGCCATGCAATGTATATTTAAAGTATTTTATTAGACTTTATTTGTTATACTAAAGATGCACATGCCAGATAAATGCCAGTATGCAGTATATATAAATGAAAGTGCACGAGCCCACGTAACAAGTCAGGATAAATCATAAACATGAATCAAGACTGATTTCAAGCATGTGGGTCGGGTCGGATGCTAATATAGATGTTAAATACACTATTCGCATCCAAAACACCAATAATCAGGAAAACACCATGAATAAAGAAATATTTGAACTAGAACTGGTATAAATGAACTAGGGTGTTAAATTATACCCAACTACAAAAAGAATTTCGTCATCGAAATTCCAGAAACAAGAAAAGATAAACAAACATGAAGCTACAGGAAGAAATTTGGAAACTTCTGTCTAATCTTGTCTTCACGTTCCCAAGTCGATTCTCCATGCGAGCGATTTCCCCAAGAAACAAGTACGAGAGGGATAGCCTTGTTCTTGAGGACCGTTTCTCTTTGATCAACAATCGACATCGGTCATTTTTCATAGGTCAAATCCTCCGTTACAGCCAGCTCCGAATGATCCAGCACGTGTGGTTCATCTCGAACATACTTACGGAGTTGAGATACATGAAACACGTCATGAACATTCGCCAAAGATGGTGGTAAGCCAATCGATAAGCCACTTCTCCAACACGCTCCATAATCTCGAAAGGCCCTACGAATCGAGGACTAAGCTTGCCCCGACTTCCAAAACGAATCACTCCTCTAGTAGGTGATATCTTCAAGAATACCAGATCACTAACAGCGAACTCTAGAGGTCTTCTCGATGTATCGGCCCAATTCTTCTGCCGATCTTGTGCTGCCTTCATGTGGTTCCGGATAGTATTAACCTTCTTTACTGTTTGCACGATCAAATCATGTCCCAACAATCTTCGTTCTCCAACATCGTCCCAACAAACGAGTGAGCGACACTTGCGACCATACATCGCTTCGAACGGAGCCATCTGAATAGTCGCCTGAAAGCTGTTATTGTAAGAAAAATCTACCAAGTGTAGATGATCCTCCCATGAACCCTTGAAGTCTAACATGCAAGCTCTCAACATGTCTTCAAGAGTTTGGATCGTTCTCTCCGACTGGCCATCTGTCTGAGGATGATAAGCTGTGCTAAACTTCAATCACGTCCCCAAACTTTCCTGTAAACTCCTCCAGAAATGCGATAAGAATCGGGTATCACGGTCGAAAATGTTGCTCACAGGTACTCCATGCAATCTCACAATCTCCTGCATGTACCGTTCTGCCAACGCTTCCGTTGACTGACCAACTCGAAACGGTATGAAATGAGCTGCCTTGGTCAATCGATCAACAATCACCCAAACTGTATTGTTGCCCTTTGGACTTCGCGGTAAAGCTGTCATGAAATCTATGGTTATATATTCTCACTTCCATTGAGGATTCGGAAGTGGTTGCAATAAACCAGCAACTCTTTGATGTTCAGCCTTAACTTACTGACACACCAAGCACTCCGCTACAAAGCGAGCAATCTCCCTTTTCATACCTTCCCACCAGAAATGCTGTCTTAGATCACGGTACATCTTCGTGCCTCCTGGATGTACGGAATATACGGAACTGTGTGCCTCCTTCATAACTTCTTCGCGAATGTCTCCTTTCGGCACACACAAACGGCTACTATAACGCAACTAACCAACTTCATGAATCTACAAGTCCGTTCGAAGTCCCGCTTCTACCTGTTTTCGAAACTTCTGCAATCTTGGGTCCTGGGACTGCGCTTCTTTAATTCTATCGATCAACGACGACTGTACTTGCAGCTGCATCAACTGTCCTGAAGAATGCGGTAGCACAACCTATAACTCGAATCTTCGGAAATCTTCGATAAGCTCCTTCTGTGCAGTCAACATCTGAATTGCTGGCAACCGACTAAGCGCATCCGGCACTACATTAACTTTCCCCGGATGATACTTGAGATCAAGATCATTGTCAGCAATCAGCTCCAAACATCTATGCTGCCTCAAAGTAAGCTCTTTCTGCGTGAACACATACTTTAGGCTTTTGTGATCGGTGAATACTTCGACCCTTTTGCCCAGTAAGTAGTGTCTCCAAATCTTCAAAGCGAAAATCACTGCTGCAAGCTCCAAATCATGAGTTGGGTAATTTTTCTCATGGGTCTTCAACTGTCTCGATGCGTAGGCTATAACCTTCCCATGCTGCATCAAAACACATCCCAAACCTTTCCCAGATGCGTCGCTGTGAATCACCAATCCTCCGGAACCGTCTAGTACGGTCAAAATAGGAGCGGTTATCAACCTTTGCTTCAACGCCTCAAGAGCTGACGCACAACTATCCGTCCATATGAACGGTACATCCTTCCATGTAAGCTTGGTCAAAGGCTCAGCCAATCGAGCAAAATTCTCCACGAACCTTCTATAGTATCTTGCAAGTCATAGAAAACTTCTGATCTCTGCTATGTTCTTCGGAATCAGCCAATCTTGAACTGCTGCAATCTTCTCGGGATCAACGGCGATTCCATCTCCGAATACGACATGCCCCAAAAACTTCACTTCTTCAATCGAAAACTCTCACTTGCTCATCTTTGCATATAATCCTTCATCCCTCAATGTCTGCAGTGCAGTCTTCAAGTGTTCTGCATGCTCTTCTGGGCTCCTCGAGTAGACCAGAATATCATCGATAAACACCACAATAAACTGGTCCAAGAATGGTGAAAAGATTCGGTTCATCAAGTCCATAAATATCGCCGGTGCATTCGTGACTCCGAATGGTATCACTAAATACTCGTAATGTCTATATCGAGTTCGGAACGCAGTTTTGCAAATATCTTCTGATTTAACTCGGACCTGATGATATCCGGATCGCAATTCTAGCTTTGAGAATATTCTCGCGCCACTAAGCTGCTCGAACAATTCGCCAATGCGAGGGATCGGGTACTTGTTCTTAATAGTCACCCGGTTCAATTCTCGATAATCGATGCACATCCTCCTTGTGCCATCTTTCTTCTTGACTAGGAGAACTGGAGCTCCCCAAGGTGAATTACTGCTGTGAATCCAACCCTTCTCTAGCAATTCAGTAACCTGCTTCTTGACTTCTTCCAACTCCACTGGTGCCATCGGACAGTACGCCTTTGAGATTGGCGCTGCACCAAGAACAAGATCGATCGTGAACTCCACATCTCGTTTTGGCGGTAAACCCGAGATGTCCTCGAATATGTCCATGAACTCTCGAACTACAGCTGGCGCTTCCTCCTTATCAACTTCCATCGACGAAAGAACATTGTTTGTCGGCCTAGCCCTAAACTCGACTGGCCCGACAGAACTGCTTCCTCCAGCAAAAAAAAATTCCGGATGTCCGGGAATTTGGAAAATCACTTTCTTTGCCTTACAATCAATGTGAGCGTGGAAAGTGCCGAGAAAATCCATTCCCAAGACAACATCATAACTGCCTGTATCAATCACCAAGAAATCTGCAAAACATGAACTGGTAAGCAGTGAAACTGAGAGAACCAAGGTAGTAAAACGACCATGGAACAAGGAAATGAATCAAGACCAAAACTCCAAGTTACTTAAATAGAGTACCGCATTGTAACCGTGCTGCAGTTCATGGGTACAATCACATAACTCCGTTCAAGTCGCCCAAATCCTAGTATCAGAATTGAAAGAAATAATAGGGAACCAGAAGGTTTCAAGTCAAGATGCAAAGTTTTTTGCATATCGTCAAGACAAAGGATCAAGAGAAAGATAAGATTCAAGAATCACGAGAACAAGGTGGCAAGACATGTTTCTAATTACGAGTTTTCTGATTCGCGTATTGGGTCCAATACCCAACTACAAAAGAATCAAACCCGATTAACCTAAATCCTATGGCTCTGATACCAAACAAATCCTGTCACGCCCCGCTTCCCAGAGTGCGCTAAGATCGACACGTGACAGAGCCAACCATGCTACCCGTGGCTTGGAAACATCCCTCCACAGTCACATTACGGCTTTCTATAAGATATCAAGAACAATAAAAAGAGAAATAAACTATCTAGTACATGTCCATATGCCAGAATAAACGAGTCAAGAAATAATTTGTGGAAGCAATAAATCCAAGTAACAAAATAATCTGGAAGGTACATCCAAAATACGGGCTCACATCAGGAAATAAAATAATGCTGAAAGGAAACTAAACTAGAATACTGACAGGTCCTCACTTCTCGGCCTGTCGACTGAAGTACTCCTGCTCGGCCTGCGACAAGGGCAGCGGATCTCGGCCATGCAAAACCCAGACGTCAGCGCGTCACAATATTAACAATAATATAATCAGGGAGTAACAGGATATGCAGGCATGAACTATAAACTGGTAACATGAATGTAATAAGTAAGCGGGGATATCGAACAGTGAAGTGTAACAGTATATGTGAAGTGCAGCAATAAAACTAAACTGTGCTACTGGGTTAACTACTCTCAAGTTTGTGAAATCAATTTAATGAATCATCGATGTAACTCAATAGTATCCCGTGCGTGCCCGGGACCACGGTCTAGATTCTCGGGCTGAAATCCGAGACATACCGCTAGGCACTAAACAACATGTACAGATGAATGATGTCAGCAGCAGCATCCCCGGCTGGCCTAGCCCGTAAAACTGATCAGTATAAGCATCGAACTGTCGAGTTACAAGTCAGGTTTCATCATTGATTTCCCCATACCCCCAGGTTATGTGTTAAAGTTAGGTATTGATAAATCTGAAGCTAATGCCAATACAGGATCAAGCAGGAACATGTTTGTCTATACAGACAACATGATATGTCCATCGGGACAACATGTCAGGATTGTTGGCATTAGAAACAGGATCAGGTAACATGTCAAGTAGTGGTGTATCAGGTCATGTCAAGTAGTGCACGGTGTGTCACATGGATGCCCAACAGTAAAATGTAGCAAGTATCGAATCAGGGTTAAAGTACGGATGTATAGTAAAAGCATGGGTGCATGAATATTTATCAGGGGTTACATCATGACTATGTAGGGTGCACACTATCAAGTATGGGGGACTAATGTAATAATAACAAGCGTTAATGTAATATGGCATAGAACTAGGTGTTCTCCTCCGAAACACGGAGACGCGACCGCGCAGGTTCGTCTCGCTTGAATTTGGGGGCAAATGCTAATTGGTGCTATCCGTCCACCTCTCCGAAGATGCCAAGTTGATTTATGACACCATGTATCGAAGGTTTAAATGGATGTGGCCGATGTAGCAGACTTCGTCAGATTCCCCCTCATTTGAGGGGTTTTTGATTGTCGGGACGCTCTTTCCTGCAAGCACAAGCCCCTGCAGTTAATTACGCTACCACATCGCGGTAACCACTTTCTCCTTCTCCAGATGGTCACTTCATGTCGTGTGTGTTTGTTTCGTTTTTGGTTGCCCGTGGATTGTATACGGAGACTAATTTATGTTGTCGCCCATAGGGCGTGGATTAGTCCAAATCCGCATTCTTCTTAGATTTGGTTTTGGGGTTTGGTTTAAGGATCGTTAATCTCATTTGAAACTAAGATCGACTTAAATGTTTGTTGAGGATACATTAGTCTAATTTTAGACTAAGATCTACTCAACAGTTTGTTATGAATACGTTAGTCTAATTTTAGACTAAGATCAACTTAACAGTTTGTTAAGGACACGTTAGTCTAATTTTAGACTAAGGTCAATTTAACCATTTGTTAAGAATACATTAGTCTAATTTTAGACTAAGATCTACTTAACTGGATCATTTAGATCCAACAAGAGAGCATTTGGGCTCTATTGTTTTAGTTTAGGAAATTTGCGGTCAATTACCAGTTTAAGGACATGGTGGTCCAAGGATAAGGACATCATAGTCCATGGGTTTAAAGGGACCCCATAGTCCGAGGTTAAGGACATCATAGTCCATGGGTTTAAGGATCCCACAGTCCGAGGTTAATGACATCATAGTCTATAAAGTTTAAGGACATCGTAGTCCATGGGCTTAAGGACCCCACAGTCCATGGAATGATTGGTTATCGGGGCCCGTCACCTCTCTGAAGACGTTGAAGGATTACAACGACAAGTATCAAAGGAGTGAAGAGATATACCCTTGAACCAAAGTTGATTGGGAAATCTATAGTCCAATTTGGAACTAAGATCAATTAATTAGATTATGAGCACATTGGCTTAGTTAAATCTGAATTGAGGACTTATGGCCAACTTGGGCTAAGTCTAATTTAGGTTTAAAATGTAAGACCTTGGGTTGGGCTGTTGAATATTTGTCTGAGTTCAGCCTCCCATTATTTAGCAATGCTAAACAAGGGTTTGAGGATCTGACAACATTTTGTCTTTTATTGGGCACTGACCATTCATCATGGCTCTGGGGTTTACTTTGAATGTCATATGAAATGATCAAGTTTGGAAGAATGCAGTTGGGGTTCAATCAAAGGGGAGTCTTGACTCAGAAAGACTTAGCCAATTTGGGCTAAGACTGGTTTAAAAATTGTGTTAAACACTAACACATATTTGACGATCACGTGTTCCCACGTGATGCACTTAAATAGTGTTAAACACTAGGGACAGAACACTCAAAAAAGTGTTAAACACTGAAAAAATGGAGCGCTCACGTGAGGACACGTGAGGCGCCCTAGGATTGGGCTAAACTTCCGTTATTTTATTCTTAGAATATTCAAATAAGTGTTAAACACTTTAGTCTTCACGGTCATCACGTGTGGGCACGTGATGGGTACCCATGCATTTATTTATCAAAGTATTTATTAGGGATCACGTGGGGACACGTGAGGGCGCCCAAAATCTGTATTGGCTTTGTCTTTATTCCCTTCATTTTTTAGGGTCACGTATGAGCACGTGAGGCATTGCCTCCAAGCTTTGTTTTTCTCATTTTGAGGAGTCTGTTCAAGGGTCACGTGACCTAGTCTTGTTCGTTCTTTTTTGCTCATTAAGGATGAGGGTCACGTGTTACCATGTGACCAAGTTCTTTTCGTGCATGGATAACTTTAAGTCTCTTGTTTTAAGAATTAGATTCTTTTGTAGGGTTAACCTTAATTTTGTTTATAGGAATTAAATTCCCATGTGTTTGGAAGAATTAAATTCTTATGTAGGGTTAAACCCTAGTTACATTTGGAGGAATTAAATTCCTATGAATTTGGAAGAATTAAATTCTTAAGTAGGTTTAAACCCTTGTATCATTTGGAGGAATTAAATTCATATGAATTTGGGGGAATTAAATTCCTTAAACTCAATTCTCCCTCTAAGTTTTGGATCTGCATGGCAGAATCTCCCCGACGAGAATTAAATTCTCAACTTGTGGAGAGATCTGCTTCTGCAGATCTTCAACCAAAGGAAGAACTAAGTTCTTATTCAGAAGAGTTAAACTCTTAATTTGAGAATTAAATTCTCTTTTATTTTATGGAGCTTAGATTTCTTTCCCCTTTCTCACCAAGGGTTTCTGTAACACCCGAGCCCAATACTACTATTTTCAGTTATTGTTTGAGCATAATGTGGTACTCATTTCATTTAACTTGCTTGTTTGTTACTTACTGTAAAATTTACCCGGCAAAGTCATTTCTACATATAACAAATTTTAGCATCTAAAATAAAATTAAAAATATTCATCTTGGCCTGCTTGACACTCCTAACCCTGTTGTAGCGTCCGTGCATCGTGTTCTCATCCCGTTCAATGAAACGGGCAAGTTTGGACGGCTACGTGCACGTACGTGTGTCCGTTTTGGGGGTATACTTTTTTATCATAAAACATTTCATTTTAAAATTTGGAACCCGCTTAAAATCCTATTATTTAAATTTCAAATATTTGGGCGCAACCCGGGCGCGATTTGGAAATGTTTCATTTGGCGCCAAAATCCCAAATTTTAATATTATTAAAACCATCGCATATATTTTTCTAACTAACCTGATATCTTACTGTTCATTACCTATCTTTTAAATCTTTAAGTTAACCATATAATATTTTTTACAATCTTTTATATCCTTCTCAATTTATTCTCTCAGCCAATCGCAACCTCCCCTTTAACCCTGTGGGCCCCACTTTCTCTCTCTCTCTCTCCATTTTTCTCTCTCTCTCCCTCTCCCTCATATATTCTCTCGTACTTCTCTTTATCATTCTTTCTCTTCTTGCTTCATGTCTCGTTTCTCTTCTTTTAACTGTTCTTTCGTTGCCGGAATTCCGTCGTGCCGGTGACGCTTCTCGACGTTCTAGCAAGGTACCCCGACCCGTGTGGTTCCTTTGTTCGTCGTTTGGTCGCGAGTTTTCCCTGCCGACGGTTAACGTTCTGTTTTCCCGATTCGCGACCCATCGAGGCAAGTTAATCTTGCTACATGCTATATACTTTTATAATTTTCATTTTATAATGTTATACATTTGAAAATCTTATAGTTTACACATGAAACGTCGTTGAAAAATCGGATATGACAAATCTGAAATTTACTGTACACCTTATCTTATAAAATTCATTATAAATCATAGAAAAATCATTAGTATACGTTCTTTAGTTCGTTACGAAGATAATTCAGAATACTATAACTCTATGAAGTATTTACTGGCAAAATAAATTGTTTAAATAACGTAAAATGCAAATGAAAATGTCTCCAAACTGCTGTCCAGGAAATTCCAGCAGCAAACTGTCAACTTCGAATGTTCATAACTTTTTGTAGGGATAACCTGAGATGCTTATACTTATAAAACTGAAAACCTTATTGAATTATCTTTGTTTTGGTATAAGACACGTCTCTTTTGGAGAACATTTGTTATTTTTAAGCTATTTTACAAATTAGGGTGACGCTGAATTTCTGAACGGAACTTTCTTGTGCATGGTTAATCAATACCACTTTTATAGTTATTAATCGTTTTGAATATGCTATCCATATTAATATTATTATATCAATATTTATATCACATATTGCTTAGTTGTGCATCCCACATTACCATTTTATAGTTTTATAACCTTTCGGATACCCGTTTGCATCCATCGCATTTAAGTTGCATATAATTACATCCATGAAGTCTTAAACTTATTAACATGATTAAATGGCTATAATTGTCTTACTGCATTCTTGAAATGTTGAAATCCTCTCCGTGACACAACTAATAACTGTATTGCAAACGAGTGCATCTGCCTATTGCTTAATTCATTGCTTATATTATGTTGTTGATGACCATGCTTGATTCTATAACTGACTGTGAATTCACATATGATATTGTTCACAACTTGACCTGACTTACTACATGTATATGGATCTACCCGACATGGTACCGTATACTGTTTGACTTGACCCGTTACCTGATCGTGTGTCTAATGCCAACAAACCTAACATGTAGTCCTCATGGACCGTTCCTGTTGTCTATCCAGACAAACCTGTTTACCTGATCCTGTGTTGACATTAGTTTCTTGATTACGGGATACCTGACTTGACTTACACATATAACTTGGGGGTATGGGGAAATCAGTATTGTAACCGAACGTAACTCCAAGGGCCATCCTATTGTTTGCCATTTTTCCGGGCGTTACGGAATATCCTATTGTTTGTCGTTTTTCCGGGCGTTACGGAATATCCTATTGTTTGCCGTTTTTCCGGGCGTTACGGAATATCCTATTGTTTGCCGTTTTTCCGGACGTTACGGAATACCTATTGTTTGCCGTCTTTCCGGGCGTTACGGAATAACTACCGACGAGTTACGATGAGGATTACCTTACCTGGTTTCAAAGACTTTAGAACAGAGAACCTGATAGCACAGTTTAGTTTACCCACTGCATACAACCCTGCACTACTCTGATTCGTATTATTGTTACTCTTGCTTATTTCATATTCATATTCGCATTGCTTGTCTATTATGTTATTACTGGTTGACATGACGCGCTGACGTCTGGGTTTTGCATGGCCCAGATTCCGTACCGCTGTCGCCGACCGAGCAGGAGTACTTCAGCCAGCAGGCTGATTTGTGAGTTCTGTAGTGATTTGTTTATTTCTTGCATTTTATTTCCAGATGTGAGCCCGCATTATGGGACGTACTTTTCTATTATTGTATTGGATCATTTGCTTCCGCACTTATTTATCATTGACTCTTGTTATTCTGGATTTGGACATGTGTTAGATAGTTTATTTATCTTGTTCTTGATATCTCTACAGCCGTAATGTGACTGTGGATGGATACTTCCTACCCACAGGTAGCATGGTTGGCTATGTCACGTGCCCAATCTTGCGTACTCTGGGAAGCGGGGCGTGACATGGTTCTTTTAGTATCAGAGCCATAGGATAGTCGGGTTGATTCTTTTGTAGTTGGGTATTGTACCCAATACACGAATCAGAATACCCGTGTTTAGGAAACATGTCCTGCCACCTTGACTGTTTTACCATTCTTGAATCACATTCTTCCTGCTTATATCTTTTACGATGTGCAAACTTTCTTTGCATATCGATTCGAAAACCCGATTCCTTGTTATCTCTAGGACTTAGGCGACTTGGATGGAGTTATGTAATTGTGGCTATGATAGCGCGGCATAGTTACAATGCGGTACTCTATTTAAGTATCTTGGAGTTCTAGCCTTGATCTATATTCAGAATCTATCATCATGCTAATGTTGGGTGTTTTGAGTTCAGGATTATGGCAAGTAAGAAATTGAAGACATACCAGAGGCGTGTGGACGAAGCCGCCATGCTTGGAGTGATAAGAAGAATGCTGGAGAATCAAAGAAACAGACCGAGCTGATCCAGCAGCAAGCGGACTCGTTTCGGGAAGGTTTGCAGATCGTTCAGCAGTCTGTAAACAATGTTGGAGCTAGACCAGTTGACCGAGTAGGGACCGTAGCAGATTTCAGGTGGTTGGGTCCGTCTACATTTACTGGTTTAAAGGAGCCGTTGCTAGTGGAGCAGTGGCTAGTTGACATAGAGAATTTTCTGATTGCGGCACAGATTCCAGAGGACAAAAGAGTTGATGTGGTGCGCATTCAGCTAGTGGACTACTCCCAAGAATGGTGGCTTGTTGAGGAGACCCGCTTGCCCAAGCCGATCCAGTGGGCGAATTTTTCTAAGAGTTTCCTGGAGAAGTTCTTCCCGCGGACTGCACGGGAGGAAATGGAAGAGAAGTTCATCGGACTAAAGCAGAAGGGAGCACCCGTAGATGTGCATGTAGCAGAATGGACGAGACTCAGTAGTTTCGCTGGACCTTTAGTTCCAACGATGTAGACAGAGCACGGAGGTTCATGCGCAGACTGGACGTGGACATCCAGAGGCAGATTGTCTCCCTGGGTTTGACCACTTTCTCACAAATACTTGCAGCAGCCAAGAGCAGCAGAGTTTATCTGGGATGAAAGGGAGTTTGCAGCAGACAGCAGTTGCGTTAAGGAAGCAGTTCGGTCGGGCCGGTCGAGTTTAGGGCTAGGCCGACAAACAATATTCTTGCATCAATGGAAGTGATGAAAGTAAAGAACTGGCTGTTGTTCGTGATTCTATGGACGTGTTTGAAGATATATCGGGTTTACCGCCGAGGAGAGACGTGGAGTTCGCAATTGACCTTATTCCTGGTGCAGCGCCAGTATCCGAAGCGTATTATCCAATGGAACCAGTAGAATTGGAAGAAGTTAAGAAACAAGTTACTGAATTGCTTGAGAATGGTTGGATTCGAAGCAGCAACTCGCCTTGGGGAGCTCCAGTTCTTCTAGTAAAGAAGAAGGATGGCACGAGAAGGATGTGCATCGATTATCGAGAATTAAACCGGGTAACTATTAAGAACAAGTACCCGATCCCTCGCATTGGAGAACTTTTTGAGCAGCTTAGTGGCGCGAGGGTATTCTCGAAACTGGATTTGCGATCCGGATATCATCAGGTCCGAGTGAAAGCAGAAGATATTTGCAAGACGGTGTTTCGAACTCGGTATGAACATTACGAGTACCTAGTGATGCCCTTCGGAGTAACGAATGCGCCGACAGTATTTATGGACTTGATGAACCGAATCTTTTCACCATTCTTGGACCAGTTTATTGTGGTATTCATTGACGATATTCCGGTTTACTCGAAGAGTTTTGAGGAGCATGCTGAGCATTTGAAGATCGCACTGCAGACTTTGAGACAGGAGAAACTGTATGCGAAGATGAGTAAGTGCGAATTTTGGCTGGAAGAAGTGAAGTTTCTAGGGCATGTTGTGTCGGGCAATGGAATCGCCGTCGATCCCGAAAAGATTGCAGCAGTTCGAGATTGGCCGATTCCAAAGAATGTAGCTGAGATAAGAAGTTTCCTTGGATTAGCCGGATATTACAGGAGATTTGTAGAGAACTTCGCTCGTCTGGCAGAACCGTTGACCAAGCTTACGCGCAAGGAGGTACCTTTTGTATGGACGGATAAGTGTGTGTTAGCTTTTGAGACATTGAAGCAGAAGTTGATAACCGCCCCAATTCTGACCGTGCCAGACAATTCCGGAGGATTGGTGATTCACAGCGACGCATCTGGGAAAGGATTGGGATGTGCTTTGATGCAGCATGGGAAGGTCGTAGCATACGCATCAAGACAACTGAAGACCCATGAGAAGAATTATCCAACTCATGACATGGAGTTTGCAGCTGTGATCTTCGCTTTGAAGATTTGGAGACACTACCTTTTGGGTGAGAGAGTCGAAGTTTTTACAGATCACAAGAGTCTGAAGTATGTGTTCACTCAGAAGGAGTTGAATATGAGGCAGCGTAGATGGTTGGAGCTGATGGCCGACTACGACCTTGATCTTAAATACCATCCGGGAAAGGTTAACGTCGTGCCGGATGCGCTTAGTCGGTTACCAGCAATTCAGGTGTTAACTATGTAGAGGGAGATCATTGCAGATTTTCGAAGATTTGACTTGGAAGTTGTGCTACCACATTCTACGGGACAGTTGATGCAGTTGCAAGTACAGTCGTCCTTGGTTGAGAAGATTAAAGCAGCACAATCGTAGGATCCTAGACTGCAGAAGTTTCGAGAGCAGGTTGAGGCTGGACTACGAACAGATTTACTGGTCCACGAAGATGGTTCGTTGAGGTATGGTAGCCGTGTGTGTGTGCCAAAGGGAGATGTTCGTGAAGAGCTTATGAAGGAGGCACACAGTTCAGCTTACTCTGTACATCCAGGAGGCACAAAGATGTACCGTGATATTCGACAGCATTTCAGGTGGGAAGGCATGAAATGGGAGATTGCTCGCTTCGTGGCTAAGTGCTTGGTATGTCAGCAAGTCAAGGCTGAACACCAAAGGGTTGCTGGTTTGTTGTAACCACTTCCGATTCCTCAGTGGAAGTGGGAACATATAACCATGGATTTCGTGACGGCTTTACCGCAAAGTCCAAAGGGCAACAATGCAGTATGGGTGATTGTCGATCGATTGACCAAGGCAGCTCACTTTATTCCTTTCCGGGTTGGTCAATCAACGGAGACTTTGGCAGAGCGGTACATGCAGGAGATTGTATGATTGCATGGCGTATCGGTGAGCATCGTGTCCGACCGTGACACTCATTTCTTATCACACTTCTGGAGGAGCTTACAGGAAAGTTTGGGGACTCGATTAAAGTTTAGCACAGCTTATCATCCTCAAACTGATGGTCAGTCGGAGAGAACGATCCAAACTCTTGAGGATACGTTGAGAGCATGCATGTTGGACTTCAAGGGTTCGTGGGAGAATCACCTACACTTGGTGGAGTTTTCTTACAACAATAGTTTCCAAGCAACTATCCAGATGGCTCCGTTTGAAGCTTTGTATGGTCGTAAATGCCGTTCACCTGTTTGTTGGGACGATGTCGGTGAACGAAAATTATTGGGACCAGATTTGGTTGTGCAGACAGTTGAGAAGGTTAACCCTATCAGAAATCATATGAAGGCAGCACAGGACCGACAGAAGAGTTGGGCTGACACGTCAAGAAGACCTCTAGAGTTCGCCGTGGGTGATTTGGTATTCTTGAAGATATCACCGACTAGAGGAGTGATTCGCTTTGGGAGTCGGGGAAAGCTTAGTCCTCGATTCGTTGGACCCTTCGAGATATTGGAGCGTGTTGGAGAGGTAGCGTACCGTTTGGCATTACCACAGTCCTTGGCAGGTGTGCACGATGTGTTTCATGTATCTCAACTGCGAAGGTATGTTCGAGATGAAACCCACGTCTTGGATCATTCGGAGTTAACAGTACGAGAAGACTTGACTTTTGAGGAGCGACAGATTGAAATCGAGGATCGAAGGGAAAAGGTTCTTAAGAACAAGGTTATCCCTCTTGTGCTAGTCTCTTGGGGTAATCGATCGCATGGAGAATCCACTTGGGAACGAGAAGATGAAATCCGGCAGAAGTTTCCTCACCTTTTCTTGTAGATATCTATCTTTGTATTCTTGGAATTTCGAGGACGAAATTCTTTTTGTAGTTGGGTATAATGTAACACCCGAGCCCAATACTACTATTTTCAGTTATTGTTTGAGCATAATGTGGTACTCATTTCATTTAACTTGCTTGTTTGTTACTTACTGTAAAATTTACCCGGCAAAGTCATTTCTACATATAACAAATTTTAGCATCTAAAATAAAATTAAAAATATTCATCTTGGCCTGCTTGACACTCCTAACCCTGTTGTAGCGTCCGTGCATCGTGTTCTCATCCCGTTCAATGAAACGGGCAAGTTTGGACGGCTACGTGCACGTACGTGTGTCCGTTTTGGGGGTATACTTTTTTATCATAAAACATTTCATTTTAAAATTTGGAACCCGCTTAAAATCCTATTATTTAAATTTCAAATATTTGGGCGCAACCCGGGCGCGATTTGGAAATGTTTCATTTGGCGCCAAAATCCCAAATTTTAATATTATTAAAACCATCGCATATATTTTTCTAACTAACCTGATATCTTACTGTTCATTACCTATCTTTTAAATCTTTAAGTTAACCATATAATATTTTTTACAATCTTTTATATCCTTCTCAATTTATTCTCTCAGCCAATCGCAACCTCCCCTTTAACCCTGTGGACCCCACTTTCTCTCTCTCTCTCCACTTTTTTCTCTCTCTCCCTCTCCCTCATATATTCTCTCGTACTTCTCTTTATCATTCTTTCTCTTCTTGCTTCATGTCTCGTTTCTCTTCTTTTAACTGTTCTTTCGTTGCCGGAATTCCGTCGTGCCGGTGACGCTTCTCGACGTTCTAGCAAGGTACCCCGACCCGTGTGGTTCCTTTGTTCGTCGTTTGGTCGCGAGTTTTCCCCGCCGACGGTTAACGTTCCGTTTTCCCGATTTGCGACCCATCGAGGCAAGTTAATCTTGCTACATGCTATATAATTTTATAATTTTCATTTTATAATGTTATACATTTGAAAATCTTATAGTTTACACATGAAACGTCGTTGAAAAATCGGATATGACAAATCTGAAATTTACTGTACACCTTATCTTATAAAATTCATTATAAATCATAGAAAAATCATTA
Organism: Agapanthus africanus; assembly: GCA_030015575.1. Taxonomy (NCBI): domain Eukaryota; kingdom Viridiplantae; phylum Streptophyta; class Magnoliopsida; order Asparagales; family Amaryllidaceae; genus Agapanthus; species Agapanthus africanus. The sequence continues at coordinate 387,452,629 of JASDDO010000004.1, forward strand.
GTATACGTTCTTTAGTTCGTTACGAAGCTAATTCAGAATACTATAACTCTATGAAGTATTTACTGGCAAAATAAATTGTTTAAATAACGTAAAATGCAAATGAAAATGTCTCCAAACTGCTGTCCAGGAAATTCCAGCAGCAAACTGTCAACTTCGAATGTTCATAACTTTTTGTAAGGATAACCTGAGATGCTTATACTTATAAAACTGAAAACCTTATTGAATTATCTTTGTTTTGGTATAAGACACGTCTCTTTTGGAGAACATTTGTTATTTTTAAGCTATTTTACAAATTAGGGTGACGCTGAATTTCTGAACGGAACTTTCTTGTGCATGGTTAATCAATACCACTTTTATAGTTATTAATCGCTTTGAATATGCTATCCATATTAATATTATTATATCAATATTTATATCACATATTGCTTAGTTGTGCATCCCACATTACCATTTTATAGTTTTATAACCTTTCGGATACCCGTTTGCATCCATCGCATTTAAGTTGCATATAATTGCATCCATGAAGTCTTAAACTTATTAACATGATTAAATGGCTATAATTGTCTTACTGCATTCTTGAAATGTTGAAATCCTCTCCGTGACACAACTAATAACTGTACTGCAAACGAGTGCATCTGCCTATTGCTTAATTCATTGCTTATATTATGTTGTTGATGACCATGCTTGATTCTATAACTGACTGTGAATTCACATATGATATTGTTCACAACTTGACCTGACTTACTACATGTATATGGATCTATCCGACATGGTACCGTATACTGTTTGACTTGACCCGTTACCTGATCGTGTGTCTAATGCCAACAAACCTAACATGTAGTCCTCATGGACCGTTCCTGTTGTCTATCCAGACAAACCTGTTTACCTGATCCTGTGTTGGCATTAGTTTCTTGATTACGGGATACCTGACTTGACTTACACATATAACTTGGGGGTATGGGGAAATCAGTATTGTAACCGAACGTAACTCCAAGGGCCATCCTATTGTTTGCCGTTTTTCCGGGCGTTACGGAATATCCTATTGTTTGCCGTTTTTCCGGGCGTTACGGAATATCCTATTGTTTGCCGTTTTTCCGGGCGTTACGGAATATCCTATTGTTTGCCGTTTTTCCGGGCGTTACAGAATACCTATTGTTTGCCGTCTTTCCGGGCGTTACGGAATAACTACCGACGAGTTACGATGAGGATTACCTTACCTGGTTTCAAAGACTTTAGAACAGAGAACCTGATAGCACAGTTTAGTTTACCCACTGCATACAACCCTGCACTGCTCTGATTCATATTATTGTTACTCTTGCTTATTTCATATTCATATTCGCATTGCCTGTCTATTATGTTATTACTGGTTGACATGACGCGCTGACGTCTGGGTTTTGCATGGCCCAGATTCCGTACCGCTGTCGCCGACCGAGCAGGAGTACTTCAGCCAGCAGGCTGATTTGTGAGTTCTGTAGTGATTTGTTTATTTCTTGCATTTTATTTCCAGATGTGAGCCCGCATTATGGGACGCACTTTTCTATTATTGTATTGGATCATTTGCTTCCGCACTTATTTATCATTGACTCTTGTTATTCTGGATTTGGACATGTGTTAGATAGTTTATTTATCTTGTTCTTGATATCTCTACAGCCGTAATGTGACTGTGGATGGATACTTCCTACCCACAGGTAGCATGGTTGGTTATGTCACGTGCCCAATCTTGCGTACTCTGGGAAGCGGGGCGTGACAGTTTCTTTTCTCTGAAAAGATCTTCTTTTCTCTCTTGAGAATTAAATTCTCCTCTCGTTTTTCTCTCTGTTGTTGTATATCTCCCAGAAAAAAGACCATTTCTCTTCTCTTCCTGGCTCCTATTTATAGGAGAAAGAAAAGAATCAATTTGTTTAGTCAATCTTTCATTGAAAGATTTTAATTGATTTTGTAACCAACATGATCTTTTATATCACCCAGTGAATTTTATTCACCATTGGATTTATAATCCAAAAGATCTTTTATCTGTTATTCCTGGCAAATTTCAGGGAAATCTTTCCTTGTATAGAAATTTTCTATAAATTGGTGATTTTTAATCACCATTGGATTTTTAATCCAATGGTGCTCCACTTTACAGAGCACAATCTTTTTGTTTTGGAAAGATCTAGGGAAATATTTTTCCAACTAGGGTTTTTAATTTCCCTTAATTAGAATTTAATTCTATTAGTTCAGAAGGTTTAAGAACCTATCACGTGTTAGCACGTGACCCCATTGATTGACCAATTAATTAGAATTTAATTCTATTGGTTTAGAGGGCTCAGGAACCCATCACGTGTTGGCACGTGACCCCACCGATTAATTATTTAATTAGAATTTAATTCTATTGTTTCAAAGGGTTTATGTCACGACCCGAAGTTTGGCCCGTGACCGGCACTTAACCACGTAAAGTCTACAGGCGTAACGCGACTAAGTGAACCGAAAACCCAGAAATCAAACCAGTGAAAGTATAGAGTGTTATAAGTTTTAAAATGAAAGCACTTACTAACATGATAAGAAATCTAAGTAAACAATCACCAAGATAGTAATATACGACGCCGTAGCGAAGATCAAGATCCACAAGTGGGAATAACACAGATAGGATAAACTGCAAGTACAGTCGGCTCGCAACGAGCTCGACACCAGAATACAAATATAATACATCATCGTCCTCACACTGTCTCTAAGTCAAATACATACATGGTAGATGGAGAATACTAGATACAACAATGTACATACTGAAAGATAAACAGATACCGCACAAAACCCACCTATCAGCAAAAGAGCTAGTACACCAACTATGGGGGTATCTGTGTCAAAAGATGCAACCCCAGCCTGCCGCGACTACTCCGAAGGGCAACCTGCAAACACTGTGGCACAACGGGGGTGAGTTGCCAACTCGTGAATAGAGATAACATATAAAGGTAATCGCGAGCATGCACGTACTGCGCTACTCTATCATATGCCAACAGATGATATCAATATATGATAAGCAGTATGTGCAATAATCATGCAAGTACTCTATCAGGTAATGTAACTACAGGATGAGGTACAATAGTAAATGCTGAGCAGGGGCAATATAATATCTACACGGAATGTCAACGTGGAATATGTAATCGGTGTCCATCAATGCACCCAGGTCCCCCAAATAGCTCAGGCGCCGGCACTCTCATCGGCCCTCAAATCCTGTACATCTCTGAGAATCCCGAGTGCCCAACATCGGCACCCAAATATCATAAATACTCGTGTCTAGCATCGACACGCAAATCCTCATCCATCGGGCCCCGTCAGTCCGGGTCAGCCCACGGGCTCCGTCTGCGGTATCGGCCTTCGGCCCCGGCAATACGGATCACCCCGCATCCATCTATAGACTCTGATCAGTACCCTCCGGATAACTGTCAGGTCCAACCAATCACCGGTAGGTAGTAGTCCCTCTGCCAGGCTCACCGTCTACTGCACAGCGAAACCGTTCTCGCCCCGGGGTACCATACCGGGTCCACCATGTACCCGTAATCGGTCTCAACCAACTCCTCGATTCGGGTTCACATATATCACTCTAGCACCGAGAAAACACATGGTGGACGCACCGAAATATCATATCAAGGGAACCGGGTTTTTAAATGATTACATATTTGCAATAGCCACGGTTCCCAAATCCAGAAATCACATGTAATCCAAACCAAAATGCAAGTCAATGATCCGATATGATATGTGCGTCAAATATAACTATCATGTCAAGTCACATATAGATAAGCTACAATATAATGATCCAATGTGATATAGGCATCAAGTATGAATAGCATGTCAAGTCACATATAGATGAGCTACAATATGATGATCCGATGTGATATAGGCATCAAGTATGAATAGCATGTCAAGTTACATATAAATGAGCTACAATATAATGATCCGATGTGATATAGGCATCAAGTATGAATAGCATGTCAAGTCACATATAAATGAGCTACAATATAATGATCCGATGTGATATAGGCATCAAGTATGGATAGCATGTCAAGTCACATATAAATGAGCTACAATATAATGATCCGATGTGATATAGGCATCAAGTATGGATAGCATGTCAAGTCACATATAAATGAGCTACAATATAATGATCCGATGTGATATAGGCATCAAGTATGGATAGCATGTCGAGTCACATATAAATGAGCTACAATATAATGATCCGATGTGATATAGGCATCAAGTATGGATAGCATGTCGAGTCACATATAAATGAGCTACAATATAATGATCCGATGTGATATAGGCATCAAGTATGGATAGCATGTCAAGTCACATATAAATGAGCTACAATATAATGATCCGATGTGATATAGGCATCAAGTATGAATAGCATGTCAAGTCACATATAAATGAGCTACAATATGATGATCCGATGTGATATACTACAGTGTGAGTGTCATGGCAATTACTAACGGTGTGTGTGTAACATGCAGGATAGTGCTCGTGCAACATGGACCGTTAGTAATGGTGCGGTGTTCTATCAATTCTAGTTTATATCCAAATAGCAGGGAATGCAGCATGCACTAAATAGTAGCCATGAATAGTCAATGTGTACAAAGGAAACTATAAGGTCCTATCAGCCCTGACGTAGAACGCCATGCGGGCGATATCCCCGTAGATGTGAAATCTACTCACCGTAGTTCTTGCTAGGTATAACCAACAACTTGTTTCCCCTTCTGCGCGGCGTCCGCCGTACTCGCCTGCGAACCTAGAATTACACAATATATCACACGTAAGCTTAAAGTCATACAAACGCGACATTAAAGCCGAACTAGTAACTCGTGTCGCGAACCAAGCGCGTGTGTGCGCGATACGCTAAAACGTGTGGTTACGCGCCTGAAACCACTCCGACGCGTCGCGATACGCAGAAACCCCAAACCCACACACACGTATCACGCGTGTCGCGAAAGATTGAAAATACGGGAAAATAGGTAATCACCTCCAGATTTTGATACAGGAAAGATATTGTAAAACTATATATACCAAAACAACCCACATAGCAGCAGACACCCACACCCCAAACCCCAACCCAAAGCACCCCCATCTGGCCGCAATTTGCGGCCAGAATGCATATTTCGGCGGCCCCAAATAGGAATTGGGCTCCCAGGTTTGGTGTGTGCACTCTATACCCTCCATACATGCTACAGTAACATCTAGTTTTACTCTGAAATGTCTCGGGTAGCAGCAGATCCTACAGGGCCTTATTTCTAGTTAAAATCCACACTTTGCACTAAAATGGAACTTTAGGGTATTTTTGTGCAAACTGAAACAAAACTTGGCCTAAGATAGCTCTAACAACACTTAATAGAGCTAACACAACTAACAAAACCCTAATCTAACATGTGAATCATAAATATCCTTAAATATCACCAAAAATGCACAAAAATGAGATTTTTACTAAAGAATACTACAAGTTTAAGGAAAAGGAGTGCTAATATGAGTTTATACCTTCTAAAGACCTTAGAAAGACTAAAAGTTCCAGCTTTTTCCCTCAAGTATGCAGATTTGCTTCAAACACCTCAAAAAGCTCACTTTTCCATGGTTTTGTGAAGAAAATGAGTTGATAAGTATAGGGTTTTGTGTATGGATCAAAGGGGAATGAAAAGAGAAGAGAATATGGAGGAAAATGGAGGGTTTGCTGCTGGAAATTCTCCAGAATTCTGGAGTGGGGAAAGAGAGAGAGAAGAGAGGGAAAAATGGGTCAAAAGTCAAGCTTTTTACCTACCCCCCATGCCTCATTTGTTTAATAGAATTTGAATTATAAAAATGGGGTTTTGTTTAGGTTAAAATGGTGGGGAAAATAACAACCATGCAACACAAGAAAAATGGTTAACATGCTACCAAAACCCTAAGTCTCAAAAATGTCTAAGTGTGCACGTGTGCACTAGCACAAGAAAATTCCCAATATGCAAACACTACTAAATATAACTAATAATCCTAGGAACACATATATATAATAACACGTACGATCACTAATTATCATGAAAGACATTTTAACGGAAATCTAAAGTGTTACAATCTACCCCCCTTAAAGAATTTCGGTCCCCGAATTTAAAAAATCTAACTATACGCACCTTCAAAAAGATGGGGATACCTCTTCCTCATCTCGCTCTCGGTCTCCCAAGTGACTTCCTCGCCGCTCTGGCCACGCCAAAGTACCTTGACGGACGGTATCTCTTTCGACCTCAATTTCTTCACTTGCCGATCCAAGATCCTCTCCGGCTGCTCTGCATAGGAAAGGTCGCGCTCAAGCTGGATCGTCGGGTGCTGAATCGCATGCGAAGGATCATGAAGATATCTGCGGAGCATCGAAACGTGAAATACAGGGTGCACGTCTGGAAAACTGGGCGGAAGGGCTAATCGATACGCAACCGTACCAATACGCTCCAGGATCTCGAAGGGGCCCACGTATCTGGGACTAAGCTTCCCCTTCTTCCCAAACCTCATCACGCCTTTCATTGGGGAGACCCTCAAGAAAACATGATCACCAACGGAAAACTCAAGTCTGCGCCGACGACGATCCGCATAAGATCTCTGCCTACTCTGGGCTGCTCTCATCCTATCACGAATCAACTGGATCTTCGCGGTCGTCTCCTCCACAATCTGCGGCCCTAAGATACTGCTCTCACTGAGCTCCGTCCAACAGGTGGGCGATCTGCATCTCCTCCCATAAAGAGCCTCAAACGGTGCCATCTGAATGGTCTCCTGGTAGCTGTTGTTGTAGGAGAACTCTACTAAGGGCAAATGATGATCCCAGCTACCTCCGAAGTCTAAAACGCATGCTCTGAGCATGTCCTCGAGAGTCTGAATAGTCCGCTCTGACTGTTCGTCGGTCTGCGGATGGAATGCTGTGCTGAAACTCAAGCGAGTGCCCAAAGCCTTCTGAAGCCTCTGCCATAGCCGGCTGGTAAACTGGGTGCCTCTATCGGACACGATGCATGTCGGAACTCCGTGCAGTCGTACAATCTCATCAATGTAAATCTGGGCATACTGAGCAAATCCGAAAGTCGTCTTCACCGGTAGGAAGTGAGCCGCATTCGTCAAACGATCCACGATCACCCAGATGGAGTCATACCCTCGACTAGTCCTGGGTAGACCCACAATGAAATCCATAGATATCTGTTCCCATTTCCACTCCGGAATGGGTAACGGCTGTAGCTCTCCCGCGGGCCTCTGGTGCTCAGCCTTGACTTGCTGACAAGTCAGGCATCTCGACACAAAATCTGCAATGTCCCTCTTCATACCGTCCCACCAGTAAACATCTCTCATATCATGGTACATCTTGGTGGAACCGGGATGAACACTATATACCGACCGATGTGCCTCCTCAAGAATCTCGCGCCGCAATCCCTCAGCATCTGGTACGCACAGTCTAGCTCCAAATCGTAGTATCCCCTGATCATCGATCACGAACTCGGAAAATCTGCCCTGTCCCATCTGTGTCCTGATCTCTGAACAGCGGTCATCACTGTGCTGTGCCTCATGTATACGGTCAAGCAACTGTGGGCGTGCACGAACATGCGCCATCTGTCCTCCGATCGGCGTAAACTCGAACTGTACCCGGCTGTCGCATAAGATCTGCCAATCCGCCGACGACTGCCTCTGCACTGCGCTCAAACAGGATAGACTACCCCCGGGCCTCCTGCTCAAAGCATCCGCCACTACATTCGCCCTGCCCGGGTGATACAAGATCTCAAAATCGTAGTCCTTCACTAACTCTATCCATCGGCGCTGTCTAAGGTTCAGGTCTCGCTGCTGAAATATGTACTTTAAGCTCTTGTGGTCAGTGAATATCTGGCACGACTCTCCATACAGATAATGTCGCCAGATCTTGAGTGCAAAGACCACTGCAGCCATCTCCAGATCATGAGTGGGGTAATTCTGTTCATGTTTCTTTAATTGCCGTGAAGCATACGCGATCACTCTGTCATGCTGCATCAAAACGCACCCCAGCCCTACTCGTGAAGCATCGCAGTAGACCACAAATCTGCCTGATCCTGAAGGCAATGATAGCACTGGTGTCGTAGTCAGTAGAGCCCGTAGCCGCTGGAAACTGTGCTCACACTCCTCCGTCCAATCGAAGCGAACTCCCTTCCGGGTCAACCCGGTCAAGGGTGTAGCAATGCGAGAGAAGTCCTGCACAAATCGCCTGTAATAGCCTGCCAGCCCTAGAAAGCTGCGAACCTCCGTCACTGACGTGGGTCTAGGCCAACTCCGAACTGCCTCGATCTTCCTCGGGTCGACACATATACCATCTCGTGTAATCACGTGCCCCAAGAAGTCTACGCTGTCTAGCCAGAAGGCACACTTGGAGAATTTGGCGAAAAGCTGATGCTCCCTCAAGGTCTGCAGCGTAATCCGCAGGTGCTGCTCGTGCTCCTCTCTACTCCGAGAATACACCAAGATATCGTCAATGAACACTATGATGAATAGATCAAGATACGGCCGGAAAATACGGTTCATCAAATCCATAAATGCTGCTGGCGCGTTGGTGAGTCCGAACGACATCACCAAAAACTCATAATGGCCGTAACGTGTGCGGAAGGCCGTCCTAGGAATGTCCTCCTGTCGAACCCGCAGCTGATGGTAGCCCGATCGCAAATCGATCCTTGAAAAGTATCCTGCCCCCTGAAGCTGGTCGAACAAATCGTCGATGAGTGGCAAAGGATATCTGTTCCGCACTGTCACCCTGTTCAGCTGGCGGTAGTCGATACAAAAATGCATACTGCCGTCCTTCTTCTTGACGAACAGGACCGGAGCACCCCAAGGAGAAACACTGGGTCGAATAAGTCCCTTATCCAGCAAATCCTGCAACTGACCCTTCAATTCTCTAAGTTCCGCCGGGGCCATCCGATAAGGCGGTACAGAAATAGGCCCCGTGCCAGGAACCAAGTCAATACAGAAGGAAATATCATGCTCGGGCGGTAGCCCAGGAAGCTCGTCAGGGAACACATCAGGGAACTCGCTAACAACCGGAACCTGATCCACCGGAACCTCTGTAGCTCTAGTATCGCAAACATAGGCGAGAAATCCCTGACATCCCTTCCTCAAAAGCTGTCCAGCGCGAAAAGAAGAAATCACACTGTGAGGGGTGGCACCACGGTCCCCCAACACAACAACAACTGACTCGTCGGGAAAACAAAATCGAACTGTCTTCTCGCGGCAGTCAACAGAAGCATAGCACGTGGCTAACCAATCCATGCCCAAAAGAACGTCAAAGTCCAATATCTCAAGAAGGATCAAATCGACCGGCAACTCTCTCTCGCCAATACGGACGGTACAGGATCGGAACACGTGCCTAGCAACAAACGACTCTCCCACAGGAGTAGTCACAACAAGCGGCTGGTCAAGCAAACCGGACTCTCTACCCAAACTCGGCACGAAGTGTGTGGATACGTACGAGTGCGTAGATCCGGGATCGAATAACACGTGTGCATCAACCGTACATACAGAAAGGATACTTGAGACCACCGCATTGGACGCCTGCGCGTCCTGATGCGTCAAAGCAAAAACTCGCGCCTGTCCTCCACCTGCAACTAACTGTCCCCTGCCGGCCGCTGGCTGCCCTCTACCTCGGCCACCTCGTCCTCTATGAACAAATCCTCCGCGACCACGACCTCTCTGTGTATGTGTCTGACGCGGAGTAACGACAGGTACTATCGGCAATGCCGTCTGGGGTGGTGAAGGTGGTAATGTAACATGTGGTGCTGCCGCCCCACTCCGGGGTACCTCAGGACAATCTCGCACACGATGATAAGAACTCCCGCAACGGTAACATCCCGATGACGGTCGCTGGCCCTCCTGGGAATAGGAGCTAAACAATCGGCCTCGTCTCGAATCTCTGCCACCTGCAAGGTGTCTGTCACGACGCCGGAATGGCCGTCTCTGCACTGACGTATCTGCATGAACTCTCTTCGGTCCTGGAACTGCCGACGTCTCAGCAAGGCGCTCCTCAACTAATAATGCTGCATCTACTGCTGCTGCGTATGTCTCGTAATGCTGCGCGCTGATAGCAAGGAATAGTGGTGTAAGCAAGCCTCGGACAAATCTCTTGACTCGCAACTCCTCAGTAGCCACTAGATACGGAGCATAAACGGATAGCTCGGTGAACAGCACATCGTACTCTGCCACTGACATCTCTGGCGTCTGGCGTAAGGACTCGAACCTGCATGCTCTAGCATCTCTGACACTCAGGGGAAGAAAGCGGGCAAGGAATAGCGCCACGAACTCTGTCCAGGTCATAGGAGGAAGACCTGCTGCTCTACCCTTCTCGACTGATTCGCACCATTTCTGCGCAAGACCTTCCAGGCGAAAGCTCGCGAACTCAACCCATCTCGCATCTGCGCATCTAAGTGAACGACATATCCACGCCATCCTATCAATGAAAGACTGTGGATCCTCGGCCACATCGGTGCCTGTGAAGACCGGAGGCTTCAGCCTCATATACTCTGACAGCGATACTGTAATAACCTCTGTAGTCGCAGGTGCAACTGCTTGAACTGTGGGTACCACCGCGGTCTCTGCAACGGGTGGAACTACCTCTGGTTGCTGCGCTCGAAGTGTCTCAACTAGAGATCCCATCATCTGGCGCATCTCCTGCATACTGGATCCCATCGTCTGGCGTATCTCCTGCACACCAGCCCCTAACATAGCAATCTGATCTGTCATGGCAGGAACAGCCTGCTCGGGCACAACCGGTGTACTACCCGGATCAGTCCTCGTCTCGGACGAGTCAACTCGAATCTCAGCCCTCGCGGCCGCTCTCTGCGCCCTCGTAGTCTTTGGCGGCATATTGGCTGGAAGGAACAATAGGATTCGATAAGGATACGGAAATCGAATCTCAAGAATGTATATACTCAAGAAGGAAGTTTATATCAACAAGTCCTAAGGTCGCGTAGGCGGAGTACCGTGTTGTGAGTATGCCGCGGAACATACACACGCTACGCTACCCTGCTGCAGCTACCTACTCCATCATACCAGGGTCATCCTACACTCCAAAAGGTAAAACCTACACTCTGATACCAACTTTGTCACAACCCGAAGTTTGGCCCGTGACCGGCACTTAACCACGTAACGTCTACAGGCGTAACGCGACTAAGTGAACCGAAAACCCAGAAATCAAACCAGTGAAAGTATAGAGTGTTATAAGTTTTAAAATGAAAGCACTTACTAACATGATAAGAAATCTAAGTAAACAATCACCAAGATAGTAATATACGACGCCGTAGCGAAGATCAAGATCCACAAGTGGGAATAACACAGATAGGATAAACTGCAAGTACAGTCGGCTCGCAACGAGCTCGACACCAGAATACAAATAAAATACATCATCGTCCTCATACTGTCTCTAAGTCAAATACATACATGGTAGATGGAGAATACTAGATACAACAATGTACATACTGAAAGATAAACAGATACCGCACAAAACCCACCTATCAGCAAAAGAGCTAGTACACCAACTATGGGGGTATCTGTGTCAAAAGATGCAACCGCAGCCTGCCGCGACTACTCCGAAGGGCAACCTGCAAACACTGTGGCACAACGGGGGTGAGTTGCCAACTCGTGAATAGAGATAACATATAAAGGTAATCGCGAGCATTCACGTACTGCGCTATTCTATCATATGCCAACAGATGATATCAATATGTGATAAGCAGTATGTGCAATAATCATGCAAGTACTCTATCAGGTAATGTAACTACAGGATGAGGTACAATAGTAAATGCTGAGCAGGGGCAATATAATATCTACACGGAATGTCAACGTAGAATATGTAATCGGTGTCCATCAATGCACCCAGGTACCCCAAATAGCTCAGGCGCCGGCACTCTCATCGGCCCTCAAATCCTGTACATCTCTGAGAATCCCGAGTGCCCAACATCGGCACCCAAATATCATAAATACTCGTGTCTAGCATCGACACGCAAATCCTCATCCATCGGGCCCCGTCAGTCCGGGTCAGCCCACGAGCTCCATCTGCGGTATCGGCCCCTGGCCCCGGCAGTACGGATCACCCCGTATCCATCTATAGACTCTGATCAGTACCCTCTGGATAGCTGTCAGGTCCAACCAATCACCGGTAGGTAGTAGTCCCTCTGCCAGGCTCACCGTCTACTGCACAGCGAAACCGTTCTCGCCCCGGGGTACCATACCGGGTCCACCATGTACCCGTAATCGGTCTCAACCAACTCCTCGATTCGGGTTCACATATATCACTCTAGCACCGAGAAAACACATGGTGGACGCACCGAAATATCATATCAAGGGAACCGGGTTTTTAAATGATTACATATTTGCAATAGCCACGGTTCCCAAATCCAGAAATCACATGTAATCCAAACCAAAATGCAAGTCAATGATCCGATATGATATGTGCGTCAAATATAACTATCATGTCAAGTCACATATAGATAAGCTACAATATAATGATCCAATGTGATATAGGCATCAAGTATGAATAGCATGTCAAGTCACATATAGATGAGCTACAATATGATGATCCGATTTGATATAGGCATCAAGTATGAATAGCATGTCAAGTCACATATAAATGAGCTACAATATAATGATCCGATGTGATATAGGCATCAAGTATGAATAGCATGTCAAGTCACATATAAATGAGCTACAATATAATGATCCGATGTGATATAGGCATCAAGTATGGATAGCATGTATCCACTAGATACGGAGCATAAACGGATAGCTCGGTAAATGGATAGCATGTCAAGTCACATATAAATGAGCTACAATATAATGATCCGATGTGATATAGGCATCAAGTATGGATAGCATGTCAAGTCACATATAAATGAGCTACAATATAATGATCCGATGTGATATAGGCATCAAGTATGGATAGCATGTCAAGTCACATATAAATGAGCTACAATATAATGATCCGATGTGATATAGGCATCAAGTATGGATAGCATGTCAAGTCACATATAAATGAGCTACAATATAATGATCCGATGTGATATAGGCATCAAGTATGGATAGCATGTCAAGTCACATATAAATGAGCTACAATATAATGATCCGATGTGATATAGGCATCAAGTATGGATAGCATGTCGAGTCACATATAAATGAGCTACAATATAATGATCCGATGTGATATAGGTATCAAGTATGGATAGCATGTCAAGTCACATATAAATGAGCTACAATATAATGATTCGATGTGATATAGGCATCAAGTATGAATAGCATGTCAAGTCACATATAAATGAGCTACAATATGATGATCCGATGTGATATACTACAGTGTGAGTGTCATAGCAATTACTAACGGTGTGTGTGTAACATGCAGGATAGTGCTCGTGCAACATGGACCGTTAGTAATGGTGCGGTTTTCTATCAATTCTAGTTTATATCCAAATAGCAGGGAATGCAGCATGCACTAAATAGTAGCCATGAATAGTCAATGTGTACAAAGAAAACTATAAGGTCCTATCAGCCCTGACGTAGAACGTCATGCGGGCGATATCCCCGTAGATGTGAAATCTACTCACCGTAGTCTCTTGCTAGGTATAGCCAACAACTTGTTTTCCCTTCTGCGCGGCGTCCGCCGTACTCGCCTGCGAACCTAGAATTACACAATATATCACGCGTAAGCTTGAAGTCACACAAACGCGACATTAAAACCGAACTAGTAACTCGTGTCGCGAACCAAGCGCGCGTGTGCGCGATACGCTAAAACGTGTGGTTACGCGCCTGAAACCACTCCGACGCGTCGCGATACGCAGAAACCCCAAACCCACACACACGTATCACGCGTGTCGCGAAAGATTGAAAATACCGGAAAATAGGTAATCACCTCCAGATTTTGATACAGGAAAGATATTGTAAAACTATATATACCAAAACAACCCACATAGCAGCAGACACCCACACCCCAAACCCCAACCCAAAGCACCCCCATCTGGCCGCAATTTGCGGCCATAATGCATATTTCGGCGGCCCCAAATGGGAATTGGGCTCCCAGGTTTGGTGTGTGCACTCTATACTCCCCATACATGCTACAGTAACATCTAGTTTTACTCTGAAATGTCTCGGATAGCAGCAGATCCTACAGGGCCTTATTTCTAGTTAAAATCCACACTTTGCACTAAAATGGAACTTTAGGGTATTTTTGTGCAAACTGAAACAAAACTTGGCCTAAGATAGCTATAACAACACTTAATAGAGTTAACACAACTAACAAACCCTAATCTAACATGTGAATCACAAATATCCTTAAATATCACCAAAAATGCACAAAAATGAGATTTTTACTAAAGAATACCGCAAGTTTAAGAAAAAGGAGTGCTAATATGAGTTTATACTTTCTAAAGACCTTAGAAAGACTTAAAGTTCCAGCTTTTTCCCTCAAGTATGCAGATTTGCTTCAAACACCTCAAAAAGCTCACTTTTCCATGGTTTTGTGAAGAAAATGAGTTGATAAGTATAGGGTTTTGTGTATGGATCAAAGGGGAATGAAAAGAGAAGAGAATATGGAGGAAAATGGAGGGTTTGCTGCTGGAAATTCTCCAGAATTCTGGATTGGGGAAAGAGAGAGAGAAGAGAGGGAAAAATGGGTCAAAAGTCAAGCTTTTTACTTACCCCCCATGCCTCATTTGTTTAATATAATTTGAATTATAAAATTGGGGTTTTGTTTAGGTTAAAATGGTGGGGAAAATAACAACTATGCAACACAAGAAAAATGGTTAACATGCTACCAATACCCTAAGTCTAAAAAATGTCTAAGTGTGCAAGTGTGCACTAGCACAAGAAAATTCCCAATATGCAAACACTACTAAATATAACTAATAATCCTAGGAACACATATATATATAATAACACGTACGATCACTAATTATCACGAAAGACATTTTAACGGAAATCCATAGTGTTACAGTTTAAGAGTCTATCACGTGTTGGCACGTGACCCCACTGATTAATTATTTCCAATTATTTATTTTATTCAGTGCCTACAGACTTTGCCTGTAAATGGTCACGTGTCTGCACGTGATGCCCGGTCACGTGTTTGCACGTGCTCGGTCACGTGTGGGTACGTGATGCCTCATAAATTTTGATCCCGGATGAATTATGAGGCCCATAATATATCAAATCGAAGGATTTTTCGAGAGACTTTCGATACCATAAGAATTTAGCTGTTTCTCATTCGGGAGTTTGTCAAAATGCAGCCAGGAAAATACTGGTTCACATTTTCTTAAACGTATCACTGCCATTAGATACCTTGGGCTCTTTTGTGCAGAAAATTTTTTTTGGTCGGAACAAATGCCCCCCACTACTTTTCCCATGTAAGTATATACGTGGGTGAAGTAGTGCAGAGTAATTCATAGCGTATGACCAGTTTTGGGTTGATATATAATTTTCAGAATCTTGATCTGAGAAGATAATGAGTGGACACAAGCGTCGTCATTTATCATTGACTCAAATCTCGACTCTTAAGGGATATAGTTCCAAACCCTCAGCTCCATGAGCCACACCCTTCTATTTCTTTATGTTTTACTCTGGCATGAAGTAGTTTATATGCTCATGAGTAATTTCTCCATTTCAGTGGCATGTAGCTTTGGCAAGTATGGCACATAGATGGTAGATAACAGTTCATCTTGAACTCTTTATAAGGTAGCGATGGTTTAGCAAACAGGGTTAGGATCTGTTGCCTAAGACTTTCCAACTTTATGAGCCGTGAGGGTCTCACAAAGGCTTTTCTCCCTATGAGTCGTGAGGATCTCGTAGGTGTCTTTTCTCCTTAGGAGTCGTGAGGACTCCTAAGTGCGTTTTTTCTTGAGAACCGTAAGGATCCCATAAGAGAATTTTCTTTATATGTAGGGACACTAATTTCCACGCAAGTTGAGACGATTCAAGAGATTCTCGCAAAGACACTGATTTCTTTGCGGGTCGAAACGAATCGAGAGGTTCTCGCCAAGGACGCTGATTTCCCTGAATCGAGATAAGAAGCGATGGCTTAGAAAACAGGTTCAGATCTGCCGCCTAAGACTTTTCAACTTTATGTGCCGTGAGGGTCTCATAAAGATTTTTTTCTCCCTACGAGTCGAGAGGATCTCGTAGGTGTATTTTATCCTTAGGAATCGTGAGGATTTCTAAGCGTGTTTTCACTTGAGAGTCGTAAGGATCTCACAAGAGAATTTTCTTCCTTACAAGTTGAGAGGACTCGTAAGTGATTGATGAGTTGACCTACTCCCGAGTCAAAGCATTGCTTCAACAGGGAGGTTGAGGGTTGACTTTGGTTTGTCTATGCACCGTCGAGTCATGGAACTGGGAACTTTGCCGCGGCTCCGTTTTGCTGACGTCGTATATTCCTGTAGAGACACTGATTTCTCTGCGGGTCGGCAATAATCGAGATGTTCTCGTCAAGGACACTGATTTCCCTGAATCGAGGTATTTGCCAAGGACACCGATTTCCCTGGAGTCGAAAAGAATCGAGATATTCCTGCAAAGACACCGATTTCTTTGCAGGTTGACGCGAATCGAGGTGCTCTCGTCAAGGACGCTGATTTCCTGAATTGAGGTTTTCGCCAAGGACACTGATTTCCTCGGAGTTGAAACAAATCGAGGTATTCCTGCAAAGACGCTGATTTCTCTGCGGGTCGATGCGAATCGAGGTGCTCTCGTCAAGGATGCTGATTTCCCTGAATCGAGGTTTTTGCCAAGGACACTGATTTCCTCGGAGTTGAAATGAATCGAGGTATTCCTGCAAAGACACTGATTTCTTTGCGGG
Source organism: Agapanthus africanus (assembly GCA_030015575.1). NCBI lineage: Eukaryota > Viridiplantae > Streptophyta > Magnoliopsida > Asparagales > Amaryllidaceae > Agapanthus > Agapanthus africanus. The sequence goes on from JASDDO010000004.1 coordinate 387,469,439, forward strand.
TTGACGTGAATCGAGGTGCTCTCGTTAAGGACGCTAATTTCCCTGAATCGAGGAGGTTGCCAAGGACACTGATTTTCCTAGGGTTGAGACGAATCGAGATATTTCTGCAAAGAAGCTGATTTCTCTGCGGGTCAACGTTAATCGAGAATGCTCTCGTCAAGGACGCTGATTTCCTTGAATCGAGGTTTTTGCCAAGGACACTGATTTCCCTGGGGTTGATACGAATCGAGATATTCCTGCAAAGACACTGATTTCTCTGCGGGTCGACGCGAATCAAGATGTTCTCGTCAAGGACGCTGATTTCCCTGAATCGAGGTTTTTGCCAAGGACACCGATTTCCTCAGAGTTGAAACGAATCGAGGTATTCCTGCAAAGACGTTGATTTCTCTGCGGGTCGATGCGAATCGAGATGCTCTCGTCAAGGATGCTGATTTCCCTGAATCGAGGTTTTTGCCAAGGACACTGATTTCCCTGGGGTTGAGATGAATTGAGGCATTTCTGCAAAGATGCCGATTTCTCTGCGGGTCGATGCGAATCGAGGTGCTCTCGTCAAGGACGCTGATTTCCCTGAATCGAGGTTTTTTCCAAGGACACTGATTTCCCTGGGGTTGATACGAATCGAGATATTCTTGCAAAGACATTGATTTCTCTATGGGTCGACGCGAATCAAGATGTTCTCGTCAAGGACGCCGATTTCCCTGAATTGAGGTTTTTGCCAAGGACACCGATTTCCTCGGAGTTGAAACGAATCGAGGTATTCCTGCAAAGACGCTGATTTCTCTGCGGGTCGATGCGAATCGAGATGCTCTCGTCAAGGACGCTGATTTCCCTGAATCGACGTTTTTGCCAAGGACACTGATTTCCCTGAGGTTGAGACGAATCGAGGTATTCCTGCAAAGACGCTGATTTCTCTGCGGGTCGATGTGAATCGAGATGCTCTCGTCAAGAACGCTGATTTCCCTGAATAGTGGTTTTTGCCAAGGACACTGATTTCCCTGGGGTTGAGACGAATCGAGGCATTCCTGCAAAGACGCCGATTTCTCTGCTGGTCGATGCGAATCGAGGTGCTCTCGTCAAGGACGCTGATTTCCCTGAATCGAGGTTTTTTCCAAGGACACTGATTTACCTGGGGTTGATACGAATCGAGATATTCCTGCAAAGACACTGATTTCTCTGCGGGTCGACGTGAATCAAGATGTTCTCGTCAAGGACGCTGATTTCCCTGAATCGAGGTTTTTGCCAAGGATACTGATTTCCTCGGGGTTGAAATGAATCGAGGTATTCCTGCAAAGACGCTGATTTCTCTGCGTGTCGATGCGATTCGAGATGCTCTCGTCAAGGACACTTATTTCCTTGAATCGAGGTTTTTGCCAAGGACATTGATTTCCCTGGGGTTGAGACGAATCGAGGTATTCCTGTAAAGACGCCGATTTCTCTGCGGGTCGACGCGAATCGAGATGCTCTCGTCAAGGACGCCGATTTCCCTGAATCGAGGAGGTTGCCAAGGACACTGATTTCCCTGAGGTTGATACGAATCAAGATATTCCTACAAAGACACTGATTTCTTTGCGGGTCGACGCGAATCAAGATGCTCTCGTCAAGGACGCTGATTTCCCTGAATCGAGGAGGTTGCCAATGACACTGATTTCTCTGGGGTTGAGACAAATCGAATCGAGAAGTTCTCGCAAGAATGTCCTAGCGTCACAGTTAACCTCTGCTCTTTACGGCAGAGGTCCGTTAGGGTCTGTGGTACTAGGGTTTTGTCTGTCGTACCGTCGCGCTGGCTGATGTATTCCTCAATACGCGATCTTGCTGATCGAGTAGCCCCGCGAGTGTCGTGTCTCTGATCCCTTCGGGGTCTGGACAAGACGTCTTCAAGAAATCTTCCAGGTGATATTACCGTCGAAAGAGTAAGCGTTAGGGACATTCCATGTCGCTTTTTATTGAAGGTTAGGCTCAGTTTGGGAGCCCCGATGAGTCATGACCACTCCGCGCTGGTGTGGGATGATCTCCGATAGTCTTTCAGGTTTTATATGAGTTTCCGTCAAGATCCTGAAGCTAGGAATATTGCCTTCGCTTCATTTTCTGGCATTGCATCTGCTGTATCGAGACGAATGTCGCGGTTGTCTCTAGGTTGTTGGTGAACCGTCGAGGCTTGGAACTAGGGACTTTGCCATGGCTCCGTCGTTGGTGTTGCGTCTGCATCCTGTTGGAGGAAGAACGCTGGGGTGATATCGCATCTGCTGTATCGAGACGAACGTCGAGATGGTCTCTAGGTTATTGGTGAACCGTCGAGACTTGGAACTAGGGACTTTGCCATGGCTCCATTGTTGATTGTCACGTCTGAATTCTACTGGAATGAGGAGGAATGCTGTTGTGGGTCTCCGGGCTGTAGATGTGGCCGTCGAGACTTAGAACTAGGGACTTTGCCATAGCTCCATTGTTTTGACCCTGGGTCGTTTGTTGACGTCGCATCCGCATCCTGCTGGAGTAAGGAGAAATGCCGTTGGTGATCTCTAGGCTGTCTGTGAACCGTCGAGATTTAGAACTAGGGGACTTTGCCATGGTTCCGGGGTAGTCTCTAGGCTGTCTGTGAACCGTCGAGATTTGGAACTAGGGGACTTTGCCATGGTTCTGGGGAAGTCTCTAAGCTGTCTGTGAACCGTTGAGATTTGGAACTAGGGACTTTGCATGGCTCCATTTGTTGACGTTGCGTTTGCATCCGATTGGAGGGAGGAAGAACGCCGGTGTTGATCTCTAAGTTGTCGATGTTGACGTCGAGACCCTGAAGCTAGGGATCTTCCTTCGCTTCGTTTGTTGACATTGTGTCTGCAATATTGCGACAAATGTCGAGGTTGTCTCTAGGTTATCTATGAACCATCGAGATTTGGCTTCGCTTTGACGAAGCCTGGTGGGACGATATGGTTCCCTCTCGTTTATGCCCATGGATTGTATACAGGGGTCAATGTGACCTCACCTGCAGGGCAAAAAGTTTCATTCTTTCATTTTTTTAAATTCTTTCCGCGATGCTCTATCATTTCAGCTTTTTACATCGCGAAAAATCGCGATTGCCCAATCATTTTGGCTATTTTCGTGGTGCCCAATCATTTCGGCTATTTGTTTTATTTACTCACTGCTTTTTATTGCGAGTTGCCCAATCATTTCGGCTGCTTTCGTATGCATACATTTTTACTTGCTGATTTCGTTGCAAGTTGCCCCATCATTTCGGCTATTTCATATGCATTTTTGGCTCGCTGATTTTTTTATCGCGAGTGTAGAACTTGGAATCTGGTGCCAATCTCAGCATCAACATTGCTGCGACTGGAATATTGCCAGGAGCGAATCATCATTTGCCATGAAAGGACTTGGAATTTGATACCGATTTAGGCATTAGTATCGCTACAACTGGGATATTGCGAGGAGCGAATCATCATTTGCCTCTGTCGATGTCGAACAAAGGTGGCTTAGCAAACAAGGTTAGGATCCCGTCGACTAAGGCTTTTGACTTCATGAGCCATAAGGGTCTCATAAAGGTGTTTCTTCCTACGAGTCGTGAGGATCTCGTAGGTGCGTTTTCTCCTTAGGAATCGTGAGGATTCCTAAGTGTGTGTTCTCTTATAAGTCATAAGGATCTTACAAGAGTGTTTTCTCCTTACAAGTCGAGAGGACCTATAAGTGTTTGTTCACCGTGTGAGCATATCCCTAGTCGCTGATGGGACTCTGTTAGGGAAATGTTCATTCGTGCCCGTGGATTGTATACAAGGGTCAATATTGAACCGCTTGTAGGGCAAAATCGGGGGGTATGACTACTTAAGAACAGGTTCAGATCCCTGTAGCTTAAGGCTTTTGAATCTTATAATCCGTGAGGGTCTCATAAGAGGGTTTTCCTTACGAGTCATGAGGATCTCGCAAGTGTAATTTATCGTTAGGAATTGTGAGGATTCCTAAGTGTGTTTCTCCTTTGTGAGTCGTAAGGATCTCACGCAGGTATTTTCTTCTCACAAGGTCGAGAGGACATTGCAAGTGTCTTTTAACGAGATTGCGCTGTTGGAGAAAGTGCCCTCAGAGTCAATTATTGGATCACAGGCACGTGATTGCAATGATTGAGGGAGGACCTATACCGGTAGGACAGTCTTACTCAAGATGATAGTATGCTATCTAGTTTATCTTTATCATCGTGTACTTCTTTAGGTGACCTTACAGGTCACTATTGTGCGTTGATAGAGCCCCTAGGATTCTTGCTTGACTGCCAGCAGTATGAGGGCGATCATATACGTGGGAGCTGGTAGTCTATAAGCACATCCTTAAAATGTCCCTAGTCGTGGGAGTTTCGAGACAGGGCATCGATACTCCAGAGTAGACTAGTGTATACAGTCGAGACCCCGACGAGGAGCAGTGGCTGGTCTCACAAGCCATTGGTGTCAGTTGGTTCACCTAAGAAGTATACAGGTGCTCATTGGGTTATGAGTACACCGGATAGGACTCGCCAGGAACATGCTAGTTGGTCTTATACCTGACGTCAGATAGCAGTTCCCTGGTGACATGTGTACAGGTTAGTTCATCGACCTGAGATCGTCATTTGTCTCGTGTGAGTTCCCACTGTACTTTGATTACTACCCTACCACGCTCAAAGGAGACATGCAAACAGGTTTTAGTTGGGTACAGTCCCGAGCCACATGGAGGCAGTGAGCGGATCTGCAGGGGTTTGTCTCTCCCGGTATTGGGGGTGAGGTACCGTTGTGTCTAGGAGAGCCATTACACGAAGTCCTTGGCCAAGGCAAGAGATTTACTGGTAGGTATTCCAGTAGTATCTCAGGGTGTTCTGGGCTACACTCCGACACGACTTGTACCGCTTTTGGGGGTCTGACTTTTACCAACCTTCTAGGCCCGCCATGCGATGCTCATAGACGAACGGACCGGACTGTACGGATATTGTCACTGACAGGCTCAGTAGGGTTTCAGGATGAGTTCGCTCATCGACGTCCCTTTTGGTCAATACCTGGTTGCCCGTTACGTATGGCTAATACCTCTGACGTGATAGTGGTTAAATCCACAACCAAAGTATTGACGAGTCTTTAGAGTCCCCCACAGACCGTTTTCTCAAGTTTCGGGCGAAACGCTGTAGAGGCCGTATGGAGATATGGCAGGGTTCGATCATATACGTGCGGTATTGCACAGATCATGATCGGACGGATAATACTAGCGGGCTTTGGTTTAAGCCGGATCCTAGTATTGTACAGTGTAGAGTTTGTCTCTTTGCATTTGTATTCGGTCGGAATACAAATACGGGTATGTATATACAGTCGCGGGGTTTTCCTGTAATTTATTACGGGATCGTTTTTCTGAAGTTGCCAGTTTGCATTCCGTTTCGGCCATTTTCCTTTGTATCTTTCCTTGGCTGAAAATTGGTGGAGGAGGGCTTATTTGCAATTGTGCAAATTAGCATTGTGGAGGGTGGTCTTTGTATATTGTTGCATCATGAAGGTTTCATGATGGTTCCACCATCCCTTGACTTTCTTTAGTCCATGATTGCTTGACTTTTGGAGTAATCATGCTTGATGATGATGGAGGGTTATGATGATGGATGTGAGACTTGCTTTTTCCCTTACACTCAACCTTGCATTATATTTTGGCTCACCCCCTTGGTATTATTCCTCTCCCCCTCCAATTTTTGGCCGGCCATACTCTTTAGGGGCTGTCCATTTTTTTGTGTGAGGGTTTTTGATCTTGTTGGCTCCCACAAAAATGATATAGTTCATCAAAAAAAGCCTATTACTCATTCCTCCACCAAAAGGGCAACTTCTAGTAACCCCAAGAGACAAACCATTCCACACTATTCTACAGCACTTCTTGGGCACGCCGGCTCGCCAACTTCGTGCCCGAGTTGCCTCGGTCCAGAGGTGGGAGCCTGTAAAAGAACCCGGCGATGTGGTGCCCTTCCGACGAGGAGATGAAGACTGGAGATTCCGCGGGGAGATCGGGACGACGACGAGAAGACCGAAGGACACGGATCGCTCGGTATATCTCTCTACCCCTTCTCTAGTTAGCTAGGAATATGTTAATGGCCCGATCCGGGTTTTATAGTGCGCGGTGGTGCCGGTTCAAAAATTAAAGAAAAGTATCGTTTCCGCATTTTGGCCTCGGATTGACGGCCGGGGCGCCGCCGTGCACTTACATGGTATCAGAGCCACGCCATTAACCTAGTCTAGCTTGCTCTAACATGTTTACAAGTTCGATCGATTGGATTTTCCAAAAACCGCTTTTTTCATTCATCCGTTTTCGGTCGATTTATTTTTGGCTCGAAATTTTTTTCTGTATATTGCAGAAACACGTGCAGGGAATTATATGCATTCTGTGAAAATTTGGTCGCGTGACGTCATTGTTCCACCGCGGAACCGCGGCCAAACCCACGCATTAGCCGCGGTTCCGCCGCTACCTTGACTGTTCATGGCATCAAATTTTTACAGTGGGCTTCTGGTTTGAAAATGGGGTTTCTGGAATATTCTTTTTGGGCCCAGATTTTCTTTGAGTGCTACAGTTGTGCTTGGGGCCCACTTGGGAAAATTTAGTCGATCGAAAATTTTAAACATGTTAGTTCACAATATTTACATTATATCTGCGACCGTGAATGTCACTTGATCGGTAAATCCTGTCTAACTCTTATAGCCCTTTTAGACGGATTTGCGTACGTGACATTCACGTTGATGTTCTGTGTTGTGCTATGATTTTGCGGATTGGTCGTGGGGGATAGCCTGGATGCAATGTTAGTACAGTTTGGTTTATTATGTACATTTGATATTGCGGGGCGAGCGTCCGACATGTGGACTGCCGTCACTGCCCGTTTGTATATTATTCTTTTGGGGCACGACCGGGGTGAGGTCGATGTACCCGTTGTATGTATATTTTACTTTCTGTACTAGGATTACCCCAAGGAGGGGTGCACGGATAGCCGGGTTCTAGAGGGCAACGAGCCCGCATCTCATGGCATTGAGACGGAGGGGGCTTTACTCTAGAATTGGCGGGCTATTCTCCGCACTTGTAGGGGGTACAGGTTGACCCAGGAGGGGTGCCTAAGTTACAGATTCCGTGAAGCGCTGGGTGGTCCATTCACGTTGCTGAAGGGGGATGCCTCGCTTCAGGTTTTGGCAGTAACTTGCCATGCCCGTAGGGGTCTAGGATTTCATTGTACAGGCTATCCACACGACCAGGGGAATGTCGGGTTTCAGTAGCGGCTCTATGAAACCCGGGGATCCCATATATCTGTATTGTTCTTTGATGCTTATTACATTTCTGTGATGTTGCATTTTATCACGCCTTGAGCGAATATAATATATTGATATATATACTAGTAGATGTTGTATATGTTTTGCATCCGCGCTAGTCCAGTCCCCGCTCTGTCGTTAGTTAAGTAACCTAACGGGTAATGACGGGACCCTGTGGCGAATGCGGATGGCATATACGTACATCATTATTTTCGTTCTTTATTGGTGTGATCAATTGATGGGACTGCGTTGATTCGGATCAATGCAAACTAAACAAACCTATTCTGATGTTGGAACATTTTTCAAAAAGCTGTTATTGCAAGGACGTTCACTTTTGTTTTGCACAGTAGTATTCAGTTGGAATATCCTGCACCTCAGTTGACGAGGCAAGGGCCGAGATCCCTTCACCGGGAGTGACCCCTTGGACAGAAGTTTGCGTCAGGGTAATAACTTCACTATAGCCGATTACTTTTGCTTTGCATCTTGGTATTCAGTTGGAATATCCTGCACCTCATTCTACGGGGAAAGAGCCGAGATCCCTTCACCGGGAGTGACCTCTTTAGCAAAGGTTTTCGCCACTATATTTTTATAAAAGCTATCCGGTTCCTTCAACGATATCAAGTTCATTACGTTAAAGGTTTTCGCCAGAAACCATTCGTAGCCCTCCGTCGTTTTATATGGATAGTCAATAGTATTCAAGCTGTGTTTATTGGCCAAAGTCAAGGCACAGTGTTTGGTAGCTGTTGGGTATTCATATGCAGCATAGATAGATGCGTTGGTTTGGGACAGTCGTACTGCCTTGTTGGCCAAAGTCAAGGGTAGGTACGGGTGGGTTCAAATTAACCTGGAGAATGACGGGTAGAACTTGACATGTGACTTATGATTTGTTGGCCAAAGTCAAGGTCATAAGAGCATGGGGTAAAAAATCACATCGGGAGTTTCTAAAGAAACTAAAACTTGCCAGATATGCGCATACCTTCTGGAGTGTGATAACGTGAGCGGATTCCGTCACGTTATCATGCGATGATAGTTGGATCCCGATTCCCACTGATGAGTTGGTTTACTCCTCGGGTGATCCCGACTTATTCTTCTTTCAGGTTTGGAGGAGAATTTGACGGTACAGTGGGAGGTTTTCAGATTAGATAAATTGGTAACCATTCTGATCTAGGTTAGAGTGCACGCTGAGTGTTTCTTTTCTCTCTCTCTTTGGCAGCAACCATGGCCCGACCCTAAGACTATGACTCAGTGACCAAAATTAACCGAACCTTCTTAAACACTGGCTTTTGGATTGTCAGAGTTGCAAACCTCATTGCCACTCCTACTTTTACCCTTTTCTCCAGGACACCCCGTATTACTACGAACGTCCACTTCCATTGGAAAAAACCATAGTATGGTTATATACGAACTCGAAGGAATTTATTCGAGGATGGTTTCCGGTTCTGGAGAAAACGAATAGGACTATTCAGTTGTCTTTTCCTTTTACCTTCTCTCAGGTTGCGACTACTCCTTGGTTTAGGAGATAGTACACCTATTACGCAAATTGGATAGTCTTCTTCCAAACCATAGACAGGTGCCAACCGGTAGGGAATGAAGAAAACCAATTAGCCTAACGATGGTGTACAGAAGGTATTAAGTAAAGACATATCAAGGGATTAGTAAGAGGGCAAAGTAAATTGCGACTGCTATTCACGACCAAACCAAGTATTTCTCCGCCAATCCTAAATCACCTTTGTATTTCTCCAGGACACTCTGTATCACTGCGAAGATCCACAGTTTATTGGATACTCCATCGTATGGTTATATACGAACTCGAAAGGAACTTGTTCCAGTTCGGGGATGGATTCTGGTTCAGGAGAAATAGGAATAAGGTTTATTCGGTTGTCTTTTATCTTCACCTTCTCTCGCATTGCGAGTGCTCCTAGGATTAGGATAGTACACCCATTATTCTTATTGGATAGTCTTCTTCCAAACCATAGGCTGGTGTCGAACGGTAGGGAAGGAAGAAAACCATTTAGCCTAAGAGGGTGTACAGAAGGTAATGACTAAAGACATATAAAGGGATTTGGAAAGATGGCAAAGAATTACACGGTTACAGTTGTGAATCTAGATAATGGAAGAGGCATTACTAGGAATACCGGGATACCCCATCGAAACATTTCAATGTTTTAGTTTCACTGTGTACTGTTAAAAGAAAACTGATTTCCCAATCAGACCTTGCTCCAGGGTATGTATTTACCAGGTATGATTCTCACATCTGTATGGTTTTACATATGATGAGTGGGAGTAAGTTATTGGGAATTTGGTGATCATCCTCATTTTATCGGGATTCTTTGTAATCGGTGATATTTGAGGAAGTCACCTGGGTTGTTTGCCGGACGACAAATATTTGGTTTTGAATATCCGCTGTAATGCACCAATTTCAAATTGATATATCTGTACGTCTATTTTTATAGAGTGAGATATACTTTTTTGAAATTATGTCGATGACATTTACCTATATCAGTGGATGGTTAGGTAAGGAGCATTAAACAGCGGTGTAATTCTTCTTAACCATAAGTACAATTTTCAACCTACGACACACAGGGTTTGAGTTATTAAACTCAAAGGACTTATACAGAGTATTATATTTTGTCCAGTGTCCATTAGGACATAGGGGTTGGTCCTTGTACTATATTCAGTTTACTTATGACTTCTCTAGTTCTTAGACAAGTGTTTCGTAGAAACACAAGGTCTGAGTTTTGAGAAGTTATAGGTATATAAATAAAGTAGAGAACCAGGTGTTGCTAGTATCGGGATTCTTCAAGGTGATCGAAGATGTAGATACTTGTGTAGGGTATTCAGTTGATAGTAATGATTAAGAGAACTTGCTTTTCTTCCAGGTTACTCATAATTGGAAGCACTCCTAAGTTGAGTAACGTTGATCGGCCTCTTTCCATTTAGTTAACATGCACTGGAGACAGTTGCATGATTTGAATCTAGTTCAATTAAATTAGTGCCTCTGTTTCTGTATTGGATATAGAACAGTTCATATCTTGACATTGTTAAGGTACGGGGAGTTGTCCGGCTTATGCTTAAAACCAGACTCTGGATAACTCAAGGCACGTTTCTGTAATGGTTATTTGTGGGTTGACCCAGGCTATGATGAGGGTTGACTTTCTACCATCTGGAAGATCAATAGTGATATTGTTCTAGACTCGCCACAGTTTTAAGTAAAATGGATTTTTTCAGAAAACAGTAGTGGGAGTATGGTAGAACTGGAAGTGATTCCAGAACCGCAGACGATTACTGAAAATTTGATAAGAACCTAAAGATTCAATTTGGTTTGACATTCCATTGGCCACTCCGCAGATAAGGTGGGTAACCTCAGGCACCCGAGAGGTACTCGGTAGCCTCAAGGACGGTGGCAGGGAGGTTCTTGTTAACCCAGACTTGCCATTGGTGTTGTTCCAGGCTGCGAGACCCGGCAGGAGGATGAGTATAGCGTCGTTCTAAACTAGCTTTAGTAGTGTACGTGTATATGACTTTGCCAGAGGGTTGTCGCAGTCAGTGGGGAGCAGCGGAAGCACTGGTGGACAAGTGGCTTATGTCTATTTATTGACTAAAGCAGATGTAGCGGAGATAGATCATCTATTTCTGATATGACAGTCATAGGTTTGACTTCATCAGAATAGGGGATGGATCTGTTAAGAAGGTAGTAGGGTGTGATGTCCTGATATTTGGATGACATTCACAGAGTAGGAAGTGATGTTCCTATACTACGATCGGTTATACTTTGGTTGTCACACAGTGGTTTCTCCACAAGGGACTTGGATATAATATCAAGACATTCTGGTTACTGGATCTATGGTTTTAGATCTAGATTTGGGTAGTTTCCCAATCAGGGTACTTAGACAACATTCTGAAGGTGTTTTAAAATGGACGACTCCAGGCACGGTAGTGTACCTGCAGGTGATGGAGTCACCCTCTCTAAAGGTGTCTTACAGACTAAAGGGGAGAGGGATGTGCATGATTGGCAGATCACTTGTTTAGGCAATTGAGTTAATCATGAGATGTCAAGTACCACACCAGATGTTGCTTTTGCAGTAGATGCAATATGTTGATATTGATCCAATCCTGGAGAAACGAACGAAAGCAGTTTTAGAACATAAGTGGATGTTCTAGGGATATGATAACAACAGCCTCTTTTACGAGACAGTTATCATTCCGGGCTTCTAAGGTGACATGGATGACAGAGAGGTTGTCAGAGTTACAGTTTTCCTTCTGACGAGGGGCAGTATTTTGGACAGGTGGTCCAAGGGGATACTGAGGGAGGCATGACGCAGGATACTGATTAAGTTCAGTTGACGATACATTCTAAGAAGTTTGGATTTGGAGTTCATTTATGAGCTAGGTCCCATCAGACATCCAGACACATTCTAAGACAGGTATTGCTCATTTTGGGAGATGGCATTCTCCGCGAACTTGAGATATAGAGAGACATAGAAAGAAACATCAAGGCGGATCCACTCACTGAGGCTATTCCTCGAACGCAATAGTTTCGCAAACGGGTTTTGTGAGACTGATTAGTCGAGGAGTTGGGTGTTCGGTATCACACGGGCTATGAGTATGCGACATCATAATAATTAGCCTTGAGTGCAAGTGGGAGATTGTCGGAGATAGTGCCCTCAGAGTCAATTATTGGATCACAGGCACGTGATTGCAATGATTGAGGGAGGACCTATACCGGCAGGACAGTCTTACTCAAGATGATAGTATGCTATCTGGTTTATCTTTATCATCGTGTACTGCTTTAGGTGACCTTACAGGTCACTATTGCGCATTGATAGAGCCCCTAGGATTCTTGCTTGACTGCCAGCAGTATGAGGGCGATCATATACGTGGGAGCTGGTAGTCTATAAGTACATCCTTAAAAGGTCCCTAGTCGTGGGAGTTTCGAGACAGGGCATCGATACTCCAGAGTAGACCAGTGTATACAGTCGAGACCCCGACGAGGGGTAGTGGCCGGTCTCACAAGCCATTGGTGTCAGTTGGTTCACCTAAGATGTATACAGGTGCTCATTGGGTTATAAGTACACCGGACAGGACTCGCCGGGGACATGCTAGTTGGTCTTATACCGACGTCAGATAGCAGTTCCCTGGTGACATGTGTACAGGTTAGTTCATCGACCTGAGATCATCATTTGTCTCGTGTGAGTTCCCACTGTACTTTGATTACTACCCTACCACGCTCAAAGGAGACGTGCAAACAGGTTTTAGTTGGGTACAGTCCCGAGCCACATGGAGGCAGTGAGCGGATCTGCAGGGGTTCGTCTCTCCCGGTATTGGGGGTGAGGTCGCGCTGTGTCTAGGAGAGCCATTACACGAAATCCTTGGCCAAGGCAAGAGATTTACTGGTAGGTATTCCAGTAGTATCTCAGGGTGTTCTGGGCTACACTCCGACACGACTTGTACTGCTTTTGGGGGTCTGACTTTTACCAACCTCCTAGGCCCGCCATGCGATGCTCATAGACGAACGGACCAGACTGTACGGATATTGTCACTGACAGGCTCAGTAGGGTTTCAGGATGAGTTCGCTCATCGACGTCCCTTTTGGTCAATACCTGGTTGCCCGTTACGTATAGCTAATACCTCTGACGTGCTAGTGGTTAAATCCACAACCAAAGTATTGACGAGTCTTTAGAGTCCCCCACAGACCGTTTTCTCAAGTTTCGGGCGAAATGCTGTAGAGGCCGTATGGAGATATGGCAGGGTTCGATCATATACGTGCGGTATTGAACGGATCATGATCGGACGGATAATACTAGCGGGCTTTGGTTTAAGCCGGATCCTAGTATTGTACAGTGTAGAGTTTGTCTCTTTGCATTTGTATTCGGTCGGAATACAAATGCGGGTATGTATATACAGTCGCGGGGTTTTCCTGTAATTTATTACGGGATCGTTTTTCTGAAGTTGCCAGTTTGCATTCCGTTTCGGCCATTTTCCTTTGTATCTTTCCTTGGCTGAAAATTGGTGGAGATGGCTTATTTGCAATTGTGCAAATTAGCATTGTGGAGGGTGGTCTTTGTATATTGTTGCATCATTGGTTCCACCATCCCTTGACTTTCTTTAGTCCATGATTGCTTGACTTTTGGAGTAATCATGCTTTATGATGATGGAGGGTTATGATGATGGATGTGAGACTTGCTTTTTCCCTTACACTCAACCTTGCATTATTCTTTTGGCCCACCCCCTTGGTATTATTCCTCCCCCCTTCCAATTTTTGGCCGGCCATGCTCTTTAGGGGCTGTTCATTTTTTTGTGTGAGGGTTTTTGATCTTGTTGGCTCACACAAAAATGATATAGTTCATCAAAAAAAGCCTATTACTCATTCCTCCACCAAAATGGCAACTTCTAGTAACCCCAAGAGACAAACCATTCCACACTATTCTACAGCACTTCTTGGGCACGTCGGCTCGCCAACTTCGTGCCCGAGTTGCCTCGGTCTAGAGGTGGGAGCCCGTAAAAGAACCCGGCGATGTGGTGCCCTTCCGACGAGGAGATGAAGACCGGAGATTCCGCGGGGAGATCGGGACGACGACGAGAAGACCGAAGGACACGGATCGCTCGGTATATCTCTCTACCCCTTCTCTAGTTTGCTAGGACTATGTTAATGGCCCGATCCGGGTTTTATAGTGCGCGGTGGTGCCGGTTCAAAAGTTAAAGAAAAGTATCGTTTCTGCATTTTGGCCTCGGATTGACGGCCGGGGCGCCGTCGTGCACTTACATGCGCCCTTTCGGGTTTTCACAAAACTCGCCGGTAGCCCTGCTGTTTTTACTCACGGAGCCCTTTCGGGTTTTCATTCATGCCCATTTCGCTTATGGACGTACCGTTTTTTTACCACGTCGGGCTGAAGATGCCGCAGGTTGGTAGTTGTTTAACGACGTTTCGGTCATAGGTCCGAGATTTTTTGGGCAACGTACGATTACGCAGCTAGATTTTCTCGCAAATCTTCGCATCTTTTGTGTCGGAAGTGGATTCCTTGAAGAGAGGGCTGAGGGCGATTTCTTCGTCAGATTCGCTTCCAAAGGTGATGACTTGCGATCCTTTGGTGTCGACTATGTGACAGTTGCCAGCGGCTCTTTTGCGCTCATCTGTCATGCTTTTCTGTTCCCGACGAGCCTTGCACTTCACTCGTTGAACGTGTTGTCAGTGGGCAACATATCCCTGTCACCAGTTTTTAAAGGCTATGCACTCCTCGATAGGGTGTGCAATCCTCTGATGGTATAAGCAGAAGTTAGGATATGTGTCCGCTTCATCAAGATGTATACCGCCAGGAGAATTTCCTCTGAAAGAGGGAAACTTCATTCCTATTGACAGGGCCCCAGCGAATCATTTCCTTACTTTAAGCTTACTTTTGCTGGCGATAGGGATGCTTCGATCCGGTTGGGGTGCCTCGACCTTTTCATCCAGTCGTCGACGTTTGGCTTTTTCGAATATAGCCAGTTCGCGCTCTCGATTGGCTTTGCTTTTCTGACGGGGTTCGTTCAGTAGCAAGTCGATCATCTCGTCAGGCGGTTCTAAGGGTTTTGGCTTCGATCCTACCCCCAGCTCTTTTATGCTGTCTTCTATCGCCGAGTGAGCATCTTTGTTAGTTAACGACGAATGAGAGATCATGTGGCAACTTGCTACATAGTCCTAAGATTCTCTTGACGAGTCATCCCCGTCGTTATTGTCGTTATCTCCGCTCTCAAGGATATTGTTGAGAAATTCTTGGAGTGTGACTGGGCTTCGCGCCTTCTGGTTATATTCCTCCAGCGTGTCAATATGCTTTTGCAGATCCGTGCGCTTGTCATCGAACTGCGCGGGCTTTTTGGTCTTCTTCTTTTTCTTCGAAGACTTTGACGGCTGGTCCTGAATGTTTTGTTCACCATCGCTATTAACTTCCAATGTTGGGCGTGGTTTCAGCATCTCCTCGATAATCTCCGGTTCTTGCGGACTTTTCCACCTGATCGTCGGACACGTTTGAAGATCTTTCAGCATTTTTTAGTTTTTGTCGAAAGAACAACTTCCCATGAAGCTTCCTCTTTGAACGAGCATGATGCCCTCGGCATGTCCATCTTTTTCGGAGCATGTTGTTGTGGCGGGTTCACCTTCAATTTTCAGACAACGCGAATTTGCCTTGCTGGTATTGGTCTTCAACCCAATTTTTGAAGACATAGCAATCTTCGAGTGGATGGCCCAATACTCGATGGTAGGGGTAGTATTTAGGATCGTTGACGTCGTTTGGTTGTGTTGGGTGTCTCGGCTCCGGTAGAGTGATGAGCCCGTTGTGCACTGCAAGTTCGAACGGTCTCCTTATTTTATCTCGGGGAAACGAGTAAGGACGTCTCAACTTCTCATCAAGGGATTGCCGCTTGTTGCTTTGGCGAACAACTGGACTCGGGCCACTCGGTTGTTGTTGAGCATTGGCGACAAGGCCTTCCTTTTTCCTTTTCATTCCAAGGCTCCGTCTTTGAAGAGAAAGGCCTATGGCCCATCTGGTCCATTTGGGCCAGCTTGTCAATCAAGGCCTGGAAGGTGGTCGGCTTGAAGAACATCATGAATTTGGATATGGTCGCTTGAGGATCAAGAGTACCCATGAACATGCCTACCGCAGGCGCTTCTTCGATGCGCTGCTCGCACATCGACCATAGATTTCGCCACCGTATTGCATACTGGACCCATGTTTCTCTAGGCTTCACTCTGGCATTGATCAATGCCGTGATTGGGGCGCGTTCACTAGCACTCGCGAAACGCTGGGTGAATAGCAACTCCATCTCTGCGAATGTCTTGACAGAGTCATTTGGGAGTTCGGAATACCACTCGAATGTCGTCTCCGACAAACTGCCAACAAACTGGAGGAGCAGTAGCTTATCGTCACCTCCAGTGTTGCCGCATAAGCTTCTGAATTGAGCGACGTGCTGATGCGGATTTCCCGTCCTCTTGTATACGTGGAATTTGGGGATTGTGTATCCCGGCGGGTACTTTATTTGGTCGTACCAACCCGGATAGGGTCATCCCGTTTTACCAATTTGCCCAGCCGCTTCATTCCCCTGATGAACTCGTATCTGCTGAGCGATGTAATCATCCAGGGCAGCTTCGGATATTGTCTCCTCCTTGGCTGTTGACAGAGCCGGCAGAGGATTTGATGTCTCTCCTCTATCATCTTCAATTATTATTGGAGTATCTTCAGCTGGAGGGTCCGGCTGGATCATCATGCCCACCATATCTTGGAACAGAAGGACCATTTGTTTTATATTGGCCGCCTGTTCCGCGGCCTCTTTGTCTTTCCTCTCAAGCATTCTCCGAAGGAATTCGGCATCAGTTTCCTGCTCACGGCGCTGCTCCGAGGATGTCTCTGGGCTTGCTTTTGGTTCCGTTAGTGCGGCCATAGCTGTTAACATCTCATGGAGCTTTTGTTGTTGTTTCTCCTGAGCCTTAGTCACTGATCGTGTAAGCGGTCGATGACCTATGGAGATGCGGCTATCCTCTTTTCCGGATGCTATATAGATGGTGTGCACCACCATGCCCCGAGACTTGGGGCGTTTAGACTGAGTGTTCTTGCGATTCGTCATAGACACCGGGATTTTCTCCAGCTTTCTCCTCTTGTGAGCAACCGAGGTTGAGGGGGCCGTTGCAGTGGGCACCCAAGTAGCTGTCACTTTCTGTGGTTTGACAGGGTGATCCTCTTTTTGCCGAACCTTCATCTTTTCCTGTTGGCGGGGATAGTTTTGATCAATAACCGAGTCTTGGACTTGACGCCAAACTTTATAAATTTTAGAGGACAGCCGCTGAGGGGGCTGCTCCAGCTTCGCCTTTATAGCGTTCTCCATTGGTAGAGGAGATCTTTTCAGCACAGCAGTTGGCGAATTCTTGCTGTCACGACCCGAAATTGGCACGTGACGGCCCTAATACTACGCAACGCCTAAAGACGTAATGCAGTAAAAGAAAGCCAAATCCAGAAATCTAAACCATGAAAATACGGAAAAGATAATAAAAGTATTTTGAAACATTTGAAATCACAACCCAAATTCTTTAAAAGTCCCACTTTCTTTCCTTAAAATTTTGGCAACACCCCTTTTGTAAAAACTAGCCCAAAGACAGAAAACAATCACATCATAAATATACGACGCCGTAGCGAAGAAATAAGAGACAATAAGAAGGAAACTGTATATAAAAGACAACAAATCCACAAATAATATACAATAACGTCCTCACCAAGTCTCTAAGTCAACAACATAATAGTAGATGGAGAGTACAAGATACAACGAATGTACAATATGAAATACAGATAACCACCAAAACCCACCTACGCAAAATAGTATACTGTGAGCCGATGTGGTATCTGTAGCAAAAGATGATAGATGAATAGCTGAATAGCCTGCCTCGACTACTCTGGGGAACACCCTGCAATACCTGTGGCACAACGGGGGTGAGTTGCCAACTCGTGAATAATAAATAACATATGCAGGTAATCGCAAGAATGTACGTACAACATGAATCTAAGATATACAATTTACAGTAATAACAGGTCATGTGAATGCAGAATAATGGAAAGTACACTAGCAGATACAATAAATATGTGAAGCAGTAATAACATGACAGTAGTATGCAATAACCATGCAATAGGGATATGAGAATGTAGATATGCAGCAATCATAAGGGTACACTAACAGGTACTACCAATATATGAAACTGTGCATAAATAGATAAGTGTGAGGTATGGGGTGAAACATGTCATCCCACGGAATCCTGTCATTGTGGTAGGATCACAATCCATCAATACACTCAAATCCCAATTCCTCAAGTCAGCCCCCAAGTTGGGCTCTCACATCATATAAGTCTCACATCTCCTCAATTTACAATATCGGGTAATTTCCTATATTCTGAATGTACAAATCAGTAATCCCATATGTATGTCCAATATCCAATCTCAATGAATCACCTAATATCCCAAATCAAATCTCAAGTAGAATTCTAACATCCTAAAGGTATATATATTTGCAGAAATAAATATGATGGGGGTCAATACACATATATTAGCGTCCCATTCCACTAATATTGGTGTAAGGGTATATATAACAACGGCTAAATCTCCTGTTATATATACAAAGGTGTTTAAAGGAAATATCATGAAAACAATATGCCAAGCATCGACAAAGAAATCCTGATAGGTACGTATCATACGACATTCCGAAAGCACGAGTGCCTAGCTCTGACCCCCGCCTTTCGACGTATGCATACGTGCATGATTCCCAACGGTATCTCCATGATCCCCGCCGATTCATTAGTACTGTCACCGGTAGGTACTCGCCCGCCTCCAGGCTCAATCGGCAAAATACATCGATCTTCTTGCCGAGGGGAACCATACCGGGCCCCACCATGTACCCTCATACGGCAACCATACCTCGTATGGAGTATATAATCAGAACCGATAAATCTCATGGTGGGTGCGCAAATATCATATCAAGGAAACCGGGTTTTTCAATGTATGCATAATTTCATGAACTCCCGCGGTTCCCAAATCCAGAAGACATCATGTAAAATCCAAATAGACAATGCGCAAATCCAGGAATAAATATATGCGATATATCTGGAATGCGAGCATATAAATGAGAATATGTAGCTGAAACCAGATGTATGCGAAACCAACAAAGTACAGCTAAGTAACATCAGTAAAGGTAAATATGTAACTGCAACTGAATATGTGTGTAACATACAGGTGTAGCAATGTATAGGTATCTACCTATAAGAACTGATGAAGTATACCCCCTCCGGGTATGAGTGGAATATGTGAGTAAGGTATATCGGTAACTAAATGTCCAAAGTGATAAGTAATGTGAATCGATGTCGTAAAGTCCCTAACCAAGCAATATGATATCTATAATGGTTTGTGTGTTACATGGCAATTATTGACGGTGTGTGTGTAGCATGCAATCCGTGCTCGTGCAACATGAACCGTCAATAATATGTGCAGTGTCCTACGGCTGCTAGTCACAGTACCATTATATCTAATAAATAGGGTAAGGCGCAATTCTAACAATGACGTAGAAACACAACAAGTATTAGATTCCTAGCCCAGACACATAACGCCATGCGGGCGATTCCCCTGTAGATGTTAAATCTAGTCACCTATGCTCCACGCTAGGTGAATCCTACCATCTCCTCCCCTTGTAGCAGTGTCCGTAGTCTCCGCCTGCAAACCTGCAATTTAGACATGGAAATCATATATAAGCCAAATATTCTGCAAAACGCGATATCGAACCCAAACGAGAAACTCGCGTCGCGAACTAAACGCGCGTGTGCACGATACGCTAAAACGTGTGTATACGCTTCTAAAACTACCGCGACACGCTGGTTCGCAGAACCCACTCACATATCGCGCGTATCGCGCAAACAAAACGGTCTTGAAATACGATATTTGATCCTAGACTTTCCTACAGGTCAAATCTTACAAAACTATACATGCCAAAACACTAGATAACACAGCAGAGAACTCTAACCAAGACCCCAACACCCCAGCCCCTACTTGGCCACAATTTGCGGCCAAACCCATTAAATCTGCGGCCTAATTTAAGAGTTAGGGGCTCGTGTTCTGGTGGTGTGTTCTAGACCTAGTGTGCATGCCCCAGTTTTCTCAATTTTACCCCGAAGGGTCCGGGTCAAAAGCAGATCACAGAATGCTAATATATCGCCTAAAAACATCGATTTTGCATAAAACACAAACCCTATGGTATTTTAGTGAAATCCAGGGTTAAACTCAGTTAAGGTGACCCTAACAACACTTAAATAAGTAGGGTTAACTAACACAATCATCACTTAATCAACATTCCACATAAATCACCTTAATTAGCACTAAACTCACTATTTAACACTAATCGAAGCTAATCAATGCACAACTTAAGCAATGAGGTGATTTGGGTTCAGATTTTATACCCTAAGGTACCCTAGAAGCAGGTGAAGAAGTGGATGGAGGAAATGAGGGCTTGCTATTGCTGCTGGGCTCCTGCTGTTGCTGTTGCAGAAGCTGCTGCCACTGCTGTCTGCTGCTGCTGCTGCTACTGTTGCTTGCTGATGCTGCTTCTGGTGCTGCTGCTTGCTCCTCTGCTACTGCTGGAGCTGCTGTGTGTGTGTGAGAGTGTGTGTGAGAGAATGAGAGAAAAGAATATGAGAGGGAGAAATGAGAGCAGCACAAAACCCCTCCCCTTCTCACTCTCTCTCATCATTAATGAGGCATGGCTTGAGCCATATTGCCCATGCCCTTTCTCTTTCTCAAAGTCAACACTTCAAACCAATTAAAAACCCTTTTAATTATAACAACCATGCACACTTAAAACCTATAACACTTAAACAATTTATAAAACTAGATTAGGGAAAATGGTTAGCTAACCATGATTGCTAATCATGTTTAACCCCAAATTACAACCTTAGTAATCATGCACAAGTGTGTGCAAGCCTAGGAAAAATCTAATAGAATATTCATTAAATAGGATAAAATAATTGGAAATCATTTTGGTAAACTTTTATTAAAAACCATATATTAAAATATAATTAACCACAAAACACATTCTAAGGTGTTACAATCTCCTCCCTTAAAAGAAATTCGTCCCCGAATTTAAAAATATACTACTACGCCTACCTTCAAGAAGAAGATTACAACTCTCAAATCTCGCTCGCAGCCTCCCAAGTGGTTACCTCACTATACGGCTACGTCCAAGAAAACCCTTCACAGATGGCAAGACCCTTGACCGACGTTTCTCTGCATGCCGAGCCATTAACACAATTGGCTGCTGAGGAACGAAAGATCGCGTCTAAGCTAAATGGTCTGGTGCCAATCATGTAAGAAATGTCATGAAGGTAATTGTAAAGTATCATCACAAGGAATACGGGGTGAAAACTCAGTAATCTGGGTGGAAGTGCCAAATTAAAGGCAACAAAACTAACCCGCTTATAGGATCTCAAAAGGACCTAAAATCCTGGGACAAGCTTCCCAAAATCCAACACGTCATTCATCGGAAAAATCCGTAGGAATACATGGTTTGCCACTGCGCACTTAAGTCTACGACCAACACGGTCGGCATAAGACCTCTATTGCACTGGCTACAATTCTCATCCTGACCTGAATCAATTGGATCATCTCCGAAGTCTCTAGACATAGATGGGGTCCAAAATCCTACTTACACGGAGTCAGAAAACAACAGACTGGTGATCGACACGACCTAACCCCTAAACCTAAAGGTTGCCAATTGGAGTGTCTCCTGATAACAACTATCGAAAGAGAACCCTAACGATGGCGAGTGACGATCCCCAACTGCTGACAACAATAACACAAACGCACAACTTAACAAAGAACAACTGAGCAAACTGAGTATAACCGGACGACAAGAATCTGAATGGAGTCACACCCTGACTAATCCTGGGTAGACACCATAACGAAATTCATGGAGATCTGCTCCCACTCCTACTTCGGAACGGTAAAAGGTTGCAACTCTCCAGCCGGCCTCAGATGCTCGACCCAAGCACACAACAAGACAGACACCTTGAATCGAACCATGAAACTTCTCTTTACATTCCTGTCCACCCGTAACTATCGCACAAGTCACGTCAATGTTGGTGGAACTTGAATGAATATAGAGAGTTGACAGATGTGCCTGCTCTAGGATTGCACGTCTCTACCTGATAATATCAGGTATACAAACACGTCCCTAACTTAGCAGACCCTTGTTATAAATCAAGGACTCCGAATCATTACCCAGCCGAGTATGCTCAAGTATCTCTGACGAATGAGCATCGGCGGGCAGTGTCTCGCGAAAGCGATTTAAGAAAAGTGGTCGGGCGCGGACATGAGCAAGCTGTCCCCTCAGTAGAGACGAACTTAAGCTATACTCGACGATCACACAAGAACTGTAAATTTGCAGAAGACTATCACAACCATCAAAATTTGCTGCAGGAAGATGTACTTTAAGCTCCGGTGGTCCGTGAAAATCCGACACGACTCTCGGACAAGTAGTGTCTCCAAATCTCCAACGCAAAACCACCGCGGCCATCTCCAGATCATGAGTGGAATATCTTTCTCGTACTTCCTCCAAATGTAGGGAAGCAAAAGTGATAACTCTATAGTGCTACATCAGTGCACGATCGAGCCCCACTCAAGAAACATTACAGTTAAACAACAAAGTCGTCCGAACTAGGAAGCAAAGAAAGAACTGGTGCAGTTGTTAACAGAATCTTCGACTGCCGAGAATTCCGCACACATGCCTCAGTCCAAGGAAGAAACCTTCCTTCCGGTCAATTTAGTCGACGGTGCAACACTACTCTAGTAATCCTGCACGAAACGGTGGTAAGAACCTGCTAAGCCCAAAAATCCACGGACCTCCATCCTGCACACAAGTCTGGACCTAAGTTGTACGGCCACGATCTCCCTCGGGACCATACAAAACCGTCTCCCGTGACAACAAGACCTAGGAGTCAACACAACAAGCCTGAAGAAACACTCTGAGAATCTAGCAACCGCTGGGACGCTCCAAGTATCTGCATAAAAAATTCTCAAGTGCTGCTCCTGTTCCTCAAGACACATTAAATAGACCAGAATGTCATAAACAACACAACAATAACTGGTCGAGGAACGGCCTGAAGAAATCTGGTTCATCACATCTACAAATGCTGCTAAGGCATCAGTGAATCCAATGACTCACCAAAGCACACAAAGCCCGTAGCACGCACAAGGAAGTCTTCGGAATGCCATCACTCCGATCCCGCAATAATGATGAACTGATCCCAAACAAACTTAGAAAATGTCTCGCACTGTGGAGCTGATTGAAGAAATCGTCAATGCGAGGTAAATGATACCTATCCGCACCGTAAGCCGGTTCAATTAACGATCCGTCGATACCCAAACCTAAACTGCCGTCCTTCTTCTTGACAAACAGAAATAGGAGCTTCCAAAAGAGAAACACTCAGGCGTACAAAACTCCCCAAACAACCACTCTGCAGCTGATCCTTAAGCTCCCTAAGCTTCGCCGGCTCATCTGGAACAACGTCGGAAAACTCTCGCACGAAAAGAACTCGATCCAACAAACCAACTGTGGCTACGGTATCATGAATGAACGCTAAGAATCCATGACATCTCCTCAGAAGCCGACTAGCGAAAAAGGCTGAATTCGAGCTGTGAGAGGCGGCACAACTATCCACCTGCACAACAAGAACTGACTCGCCGGGAAAACAATTTTTGACTGTTTCCTCATGGTAGTCTTCAGACGCCTAGCACGTAGCTAACCGGTCCGTGCCCAGGAGAACGTCAAATCCAACATCTCTAGAAGGATCAAAACGACGGACGAATCACTATCTCCTATCCGATTGGCACACAACTGAATACGTGTCGCGTAACAAAAGAATCGCTGACAGAAATTAACACAACTACGACTAATCTACCCAACCACGGTACAAGTATGAAAAACAAACGAATACATCAAAAGAACATGCGAACTAAGGATACCTGAAAACTCTGCATTGGACGTCTGCGCGTCCCGATGAGTAGAAGCAAACTCTTGTGTCTGCCCTCTACCCGCAACTGACTGAACTCCTTTGGTAGACCGAGCCCTATGAGCGAACCTTCCACGTCCACAGCCCCTCTGTATACGATCCTGACGCCGTGCTAAGGAACAATCCCTGATGAAGTGCTGAAGGCTTCCGCATCGAAAACATCCACACGCTGACTGCTGACCATCCTGGGGATGAGAGCTGAACGACTGTCCTCGTCCTAGGCCTCTGCTAATCACACGACGGCCACAAAATCTGTCTCGACGACCAAACCTCTGTCTTTGGGCTGGTACACTGGTACGAGTCCTCCACTGTCCTGGAACTCTCAGCGTCTCTGGAATATGCGCCTCGTCAACTGGAGCTGCAACCACTGGTGCTATGTAGGTGACGGACTGCTGCATGCTGATCGTAAGTGACAACTGAGTAACAGGGGTGACAACCTCCTGTCGTAGCTCCTGAACGACATCAACCAATGAACTTATTGTTCCCCTCCGAATGGCGGCCGAGACACGGGCGTCTCACCTGAGATTCGGGGCAGATGCTAATTGGTGCTATCCGTCCACCTCTCCGAAGATGCCAAGTTGATTTATGGCACCATGTATCGAAGGTTTAGACGGATGCGGCCGATGTAGCAGACTTCGTCAGATTTCCCCTCGCTTGAGGGGTTTTTGATTGTGGGGACGCTCTTCCCTGCAGGCGCAAGCCCCTGCAGTTAATTACGCTACCGCATTGCGGTAACAACTTTCTCCTTCTCCAGATGGTCACTTCGTGTCGTGTGTGTTTGTTTTGTGTTTTGTTGCCCGTGGATTGTATACGGAGACTGAGTTATGTCATCGCCCGTAGGGCGTGGACTAGTCCAAATCCGTATTATCTTAGATTTGGGTTGGGGGGTTGGGTTTAAGGATACGTTAGCCTAAGATCGACTTAAACGTTTGTTAAGGATATGTTAGTCTAGTTTTTAGACTAAGATCGACTTAACGGGATCGTTTGGATCCGACAAGAGAGCAATAAAAGGGGCTCTGTTGTTTAGTTTAGTGACGTTGCGGTCGGTAGGTAGTTTAAGGACATTGCGGTCTATGGGTAGTTTAGGGACATTGCGGTCCATGGGTAGTTTAAGGACATTGCGGTCCAATGTTAGTTTTAAGACATTGCGGTCAAGGTTAAGGACCTCATAGTCCATGGGTTTAAGGACCCCACCGTCCGTTGTTAGTTTTAAGATATCTCGGTCAAGGTTAAGGACGTCATAGTCCATGGGTTTAAGGACCCCACAGTCCGTTGTTAGTTTTAAGACATCTCGGTCAAGGTTAAGGACCTCATAGTCCATGGGTTTAAGGACCCCACAGTCCGTTGTTAGTTTTAAGACATCTCGGTCAAGGTTAAGGACCTCATAGTCCATGGGTTTAAGGACCCCACAGTCCGTTGTTAGTTTTAAGACATCTCGGTCAAGGTTAAGGACCTCATAGTCCATGAGTTTAAGGACCCCACAGTCCGTGTCAATGTGTGGTCGTTGGGACCCGTCACCTTTGTGAAGACATTGAGGAATTACAACGCCAAGTATCAAAGGAGTGAAGAGATGTACCCTTGAACCGGGATGGATTAAATAGTCTTTGGCCCAATTTGGGATCAAGACCAATTAATTATGTTATGAGCCCATTAGCCCAGTTAAGTCTGAATTGAGGACTTATGGCCATCTTGGGCTAAGTCCAATGATGTTTGGAATATTGGCTTCCTGTTGATCCATTGAAGAAGAGGCTTTGCCTCTGGCCATTTAGCCAATTGGGCTAACGTTAATTCAACAATGTTGAACACTGGGATCAAGTTATTGTTTTAACATTAAAAGACAGTTGGTGTTAAACACCAGCAACAGGGCGTCCAAATTAGTGTTAAACACCAGAGCAAATCAGTGTCAAACACTAGCAGCAGAGGCTTCAAATTAGTGTTGAACACTAAGAAATTCAGTGTTAAACACTGCAAATAAAGTTCTTTGATTAGTGTTGAACACTAAGGCCAAACAGTGTTTTAACACTGGATTCAGGGGTTCCAATTTAGTGTTAAACACTAAGGCAAGAGGGGTCACGTGGTAACACGTGAGGGCGCCCTCCCTTCATTTGTTCTGCTGAGAATATCGCATCTTTTGGAGCATCACGTGCCATCACGTGACGGGCATTTAAATGCTTGTATGTTAAAGCCTCTGCCAAGGGTCACGTGGGTCACGTGAGGCACTGCCTCAAAAGGGCCTTTTCTGTGGATCTTTTCGGGGGTCACGTGGTGACACGTGACCCTGTCTCTATGTATGTTTCTTTTTTTTTTAGAAGATCTGTTAATCCCTTTCAAGAATTAAATTCTTCGTAGGGTTGAACCCTGACAATAGTTTTAGAGGAATAAAATTCCTATTTCCTTTTGAAGATTTATATTCTGAGATAGAGTTGAACTCTGAATTTTCTGCAGGAATTAAATTCCTCATATATGTGAAGAACTGATTGTTACGAAAGAGTGTTTGTTTGTAGTAGTTTAACCGCAATCAGAACGGTGTCGCGTGTAGCTAGACCGAGGTGAGTACGGGTCGTCCTCTGGGAAACGTGGAACCTTTTACTTTTACTTTAGATGTGTTGAGAAAGAGAGGAGGGATAAAGAATTTTATAGAAAGATTTCTAGATCTACGTTAAACAAGAATGTAAAATATAGATCTAGATTATTTTAAAGATGTAATTAATATAATAAGAGGGCTTGTAGGGTTCGTTAGGATTTAGTAGTTATGGACGATTAATTAAAAGTTACCATTTTTATCCATTAATAGATTTAGAACTAGAACGACGGTGATGCGTGTAGATTAGGGTTTCTGGAGGGAAAAGGAATCCCACTCTTAACCCTTATCTCGACACGGAACTCCGTTCAAATCTAGCCTTTACCAAAACAATCATTAATCTAATCTCTAATCGCGGTCGGAACTAGCAAAGAATTGCTAGCGCGCCCGATTAGGATGTTAATGATTCTTTTGATAAAGTTCATAAACTTTATAGGACTTAAAAAGGGTTTAGGGATGTTCATCATCCATTAGCCTACCCTAATCCTACGAACCCTAACAAGCGGAGAATTACTCGCGCATGTTGGGAGAAAAAGTGATGGAGAGAAAATGCATAATTAAACTACGAAGAAATAGAATAAGAAAAAGAACTACCTTTATTAATCAAAAATCCATTACACTTTGATCCTTAGAAAATGATTACAAAGACTAGCTTGCTTCTCGATCTCTTCCAAGGAGGTAGATGAACAGTTGATGATCAGTCTGGATGCGTGAGCCGTCTTGGACTTCGTGATCGCGTCGACTTGATAAATTTTCCAAGAGGCTCTCGGTGCCTTTTTATTGTGCAAAGCCAGAATCTTATTGTTGAAAACTTGGTAAAATTTAGGTTTGATTCACCCCAAAAAATCTTGCGCTCTAACTCCCTGGAATTGCGGCGGATCCGCGCTCAATGGGTGAGATCTTTTTATGAGTTTTCTTGGGATTGCATCTTGTGACATGTGGCAATCCTAGGCACCTTCAGAATTCAGAAATCTTCTCTCGGTTGCTTCCAGACTTGGTCTCCAAGTTTTGCTTCTTAATTTGGCAAGATTTCTTCAACAGCTTGATTTCTTTGATATATTCTGCATAACAACTTGGAAAATTCTGTACAATAATCTTAAATAATATTTAGTAGACTTAGTTCTACTAGGATTTTGTCAATGAATTTATTTGCATACATTTTTCTACCAAATGCTAATTAAAATATATTAACACATGGAAAATGGTGTTTTCACACATAAACCCTCATATATATAATATATTATAATAAAGTCCTTTTTTAATATGAAAATGGTAGGAAAAATGTAATACAACTGTGCCGTTTTATCAACTGAACAAGAACTGATTTCTATCATAGGGTTAAACCCTAATAAAAGCTTTAAGGAATTAAATTCCCACTCTCTTTTTAGAGAATTATTTTGAGGAATGAGATTCTGTCATAGGGTGAAGCCCTAATTTCTCCTTTCTTAAGGGAATTAAATTCCTGTTATTTTAACAGAACTAAGTGCTTGACTAGGGTTAAACCCTGATTCTGTTTATTCTGAAGGAATTAAATTCCCATAACATAGGGTCAAACCCTAATTTTATTTTAAAGGAATTAAATTCCTATAGTTCTGTGAGAATTAAATTCTCAAGCTTCTATTCCCTCTCTATTCTTTGGATCTGCATGGCAGGATCTCAACCCATTGAGAATTAAATTCTCAACTCAAGAGGAGATGTGCACTTTACAGATCCTCCACCAAAGAGAGAACTGTGTTCTTCTGTTTTATATCAGAGTTAAACTCTGTTGAGAATTAAATTCTCTTTTCCTTTCAAAAAGCTTTCCCTTTCTTACCTAGGGTTTTCTTTTGCAGAAGATCCAAATTTCTCCAAAGTATCAAGGCTCTCCTCTTTTTTTTGTATCGATTCCTTTCTGCCTCTATCTATCTATATCTCTCTGTGTGTG
The DNA here is from genome assembly GCA_030015575.1 of Agapanthus africanus. Lineage (NCBI taxonomy): Eukaryota > Viridiplantae > Streptophyta > Magnoliopsida > Asparagales > Amaryllidaceae > Agapanthus > Agapanthus africanus. The sequence continues at coordinate 387,497,767 of JASDDO010000004.1, forward strand.
TCTCTTGGCTCCTATTTATAGGAAAAGCAGCCGAATCAATTAGTTTTTGACGAATCTTTCATTGAGAGATTTGATTTGTATTCACTATTCGTTTGGACCTTTGGATTATTAGGTGAATTTTATTCACCATTGGATTTTAAATCCAGAGATTTTCCTTTGTTATTTCGGTTAGATTCTAAGGGGAAATCTTTCCAAAATCGAGATTTTTCCATAGATAGATGATATTTAATCACCTTTAAATCTTTAATTCAATCGGTTCCTTTGGAAAGATTTGAGAGGTCTTTTCTCAGAATTTAATTCTGTTAACAGATAGGCTTTGAAAGCCAATCACGTATGGCCACGTGACCCTTGGTCACGTGTGGGCACGTGACCCCCTTGGAACGAGCCCTCTTCTTTATTTTTGCGCTCTGCCTTCTGGTCGCTGTTTAGCCGTCACGTGCCACCACGTGACCCCTGGTCACGTGTGAGCACGTGACCCTCGTCTGGAGCCTTTTTCTTGATTTAATCAGAGAACTGTTGTGCCTTTGCCGCTGCTTTTAAATGTCACGTGCCGACACGTGATTGCTGGTCACGTGTGAGTACGTGACCCTTTTCTGAAGCCTCTTCCGTAGGCTTTCCTGATTTTAAATCAGGAAACAAATGCCCCCACAGCGTTGTTCTCACGTGTCTGCACGTGAGTGCAATGCTGTCATCTTTTGTGACCGTTGGATTCCTCTAGGGATCTGGGGAGATGAAACGTTTCTATAACCTCCTATAAATATTGGGGTCATTTCAGAGACGCCTCGACTTTGTTCATCTTCTTCCTTGCAAACTTTATCTGAGAATTTAATTCTTTTCTTCCAGAGCTTAGTTCTCTGCCTTGAAATAACCCTCGGAGTTTAACTCCGTTCGAAAAGACCTTTCTCTTTAGGTAATGCTCTCGAATGAACGATGAACTCTCACATTCCTCTGGATTTTAAATCCAAAATAAGGGTTTTTACCCTCTTTTTTTTTTAACAAAGAACCCATTTTTCGTCAAGCTTTTTAACCGAAGTATGAAACCATTTTAGCCTTCAAAGGTAGATCTCTTAGGGTTTAGATGATCTTTAGGGAAATAATGGTGATAATCCATGGAGCTTAACCCCGTTCACAGGAAAAAATGCTTTTGGGAATTTAATTCCCTTTCTCTTAATAAGGAATTTAATTCCTGTGAAGAACTAGGTTTCTTTCCATGGAGGCTTCTTGGGGTCTCTTGACCCGAGGTCGTCCTTCTGCAATTAATGAAACAGGAGCTTTATAATGATTCTCATGACCTTTATTTCAGGTATCATGGATGCCCATTTGTATGGTCTTGACGAGATCATTTCCTATGGGAATATTCGTGCACTGGGCCGCAGTCAGAACCAGGAGTTCACCGATGCTCAGTGTGCCGAGATCATGAGCCGCTTTGACGAGTACAACCATCGGCTACTCCCCCATCGCTCTTCTCTTCTGAGGCTGATCGTGCTGGCGATCCGGGAGGCACTTCCTCTCTTTTACACCGGCATACCGCTCAGGGCCTTGGACACTGCTGAGGATAAGGTACATTCGGTGTACCTGATGGGCTTGATTTCAAAGAGGAGGCGAGATCGCCTCATTGATCTCTTGCACCAAGCCTTTCAGCAGTCAGCCATACTTGCCGCCTATCGGAGGGTGGAGGATATTCGTGAGGACCCCGACGCTTGCGACCGCGAGAGGAAGCATACCAGGATGGTTCGAAACGCCTGGAAGATCTTGGACAAAGTTACCTTCGATTTCCTCAATCCATGTCCTGCGTCTGAGGTCTTACCGTTGTAGTTGCGTCCTCTTTATTTTGTATGAACTTCTCAAAGTATGAATGATAAGTTTTATTATGTTTTTCCCTGTTTGCATGCCTTTCTCTGGGATTTCATCATTTTGCTACTGTTGTTGTTGATGTTTTTAATATGCAGGGTGCTACTCCATCCATTTTTTTTAGTGCACATCAAGTTTGGGCCTCACGTGTTCTGCACGTGGGGTCCCTTGATGGGGCTGTTCACAAAATTTTCCCATGCCATATTTTCAGTGCACAATATCAGATGCAGAAAAAGGGCATTGGAAATAGTTCCATCTCCCTGATTTTCGATGCCTTTCCTTTTTTTTGGCCTTGGAAATAGCTTCATCATGCAAGATTTTCTGCACACAGCACTTAATGCACTTCTTTATATATGAGGCTATAGCCTTCTTTTCCCTTCACAGAGAGATTTATATTTTTTTTCTTATTTTGGTGTAACTTGTTTTGAGAAACAAACGAGCGCCATGGCCTGCAATCGCCCTCATGATCGTCGACAGCCATGGGAAGTTCCTATCGAGGAGATGATCCCCCGCTTTGCTGCTCGGTTGGTGGATCCACTCCTTACCGACGACGAATGCGACTCAGCAATGTATGAACTCTCGATCCGTAGGGGGTCCCCCCTCCCGATGGGTTCCCTCTGGCTCCGGATGATTCCCACGGCCGTGCTTGCCGACATCCCTCCTCACCCGGCGGAGATGACCCTGGCGATGCTTGACGCGGCTGAAGAAAATCTCGAGGCCTTTCATGAAGCGTGCCTGATTACTCAGGCTTTGAAGGATTGCTCAATTCATCTGCTGAGCCAGATAAAGGCCCGGCGAGCTATTATGTCTGCTTTCGCGAACGAACACGGCGCCAATCGATGGGGAGCGACTCCTCGTGAGAACCGTCGCTTTGATGTGCTGGAGAAAGCAGAGAGAGAGATGGAGAATTTTGTCCTCTGCTTCATTAACCCTTGTGCCATTGATCCCGTGTTTGGTGATCTTTTCCCGTTAGCGTAGCATTTTTAAATTAGTCCTTCTTTTTGTATGCTTTATGTTGAACTTCCATGTAGGCTCGGTACTCGTATGTATGTTTTCGCTCGCATGAATAAATTTTGTGTTCCTTTTATGAAAACTTCCTTCAATTATCAACACTGTTGTCATGTCGCATGCGCATTAAAGCTTCGAATTTTATTTCTTTTTCGGATGTTCATATGATTGCGAACACATGCCCGATAGGATAATCATCGGAAAGTTTCTCGTTGCTTTTCATACCAGGTTATGTGAGCGCGTTTTAGATCGATTATTGCTGTCGACCGAAAGCCCATTTATATGGTCTTGAGCGTGTATGTCCCGTTTCCAAGGTTGCAGTCGCGAAAGTGAGCTTACATGGCCTGATAGGGCGACGCGTGGCGAACATTTTATCGTGCGAGAAAAGGGGTTCGGCCGTAAATTCTCGGAGAGGGAGCTGGCTTCTAAGGTGCTGAGCGAGCTTCAGGCGAGTCTTAGGCCAAAGCCAACAAAGCATACGAACTCTGGCGGGTGCTTCAGGAGTCCATAAAAGAGGTGGTGGCTCTCGATAAAGCTGCCACGTTCACTCGTGAGAGGGTCGAGGCTCATAAGGTCACCGAGAAAGAGCTTGAAGGCCGGCTCGCTTCGTATCCGGCCCAGCAGGCGCAGGCGGAGGCTCGTCTTCTGGAGATCTTGCATCATGAAGCCGTGGCTCAGCAACAAAACGATGAGCTGGTAAAATTACTACATCGCCCGCCGGCTTGAGGACTTGTATCTTTTCCCCTTTTTTTGTACATACTCATGGATGAGAGTATCTTTCTTTTTGTTTCTTTCATGAATTGTACTTTGTATCCATTTTGGTTTATGAATAAAAGATACATTTTCTTCTCAATGGTGTGTCCCCTTTTTATTGAATGTATTCTGCGGATATTCTATCTTGATCTCCTTGCAGGACAACGATGGCTTAGGATTCAGGGTTAAGATCTGCTTCCTAAGACTTTTGCATTTTATGAGCCACGAGGGTCTCATAAAGAGTTTTTCTCCCTACAGGTCGAGAGGATCCCATAGGTGTAAGTTCTTCTTAAGAATCGTGAGGATTCTTAAGCGGGTTTTCCCTTGAGAGTCGTAAGGATCCCACAAGAGAGTTTTTCTTCCATACAGGTCGTGAGGACCTGCAAGTGTTGGATGTGGTCACCCTTATCCGTGTTTCATGGGGTCAGGGGCTGCTCTAGGTATCGTAGTTTAAAGACGTCGCGGTCAAGGTTAAGGACCTCATAGTCCGTGGATTTAAGGACTCCACAGTCCGATGTTAGTTTTAAGACATCACGGTCAAGGTTAAGGACCTCATAGTCCGTGGATTTAGGGACTCCACAGTCCGATGTTAGTTTTAAGACATCACGGTCAAGGTTAAGGACCTCATAGTCCGTGGATTTAGGGACTCCACAGTCCGATGTTAAGTTGCAGGGACCCGTCACCTCTTTGAAGACGTTGAGGAATTACAACGTCAGGCATCAAAGGAGTGAAGAGATGTACCCTTAAACCAAGGTAGAATCAGTACAGAATCAGAGTGGTTGATTGTTAGTTTTAAGACATTACGGTCGAGGTTAAGGACATCATAGTCCGTGGATTTTAAGGACTCCACAGTCCGGTGTTTGCTCTGGATGCTTCACACGGGTTCACTGCCGTGCTTGGCGAGGACCAGGCTCCGCTCTGGGCGTTTTCCGCGGGGTCAAAGAGTGACGTTATCCGCGTTCCACGTAACCATGAATTTTGCACTAGATGCTTCACACGGGTTCACTGCCGTGCTCGGCGAGGACTAGGCTCCGCTCTGGATGCTTCACACGGGTTCACTGCCGTGCTCCGCGAGGACCAGGATCCGCTCTGGACGTTTTCCACGGGGTCAAAGAGTGACGTTATCCGCGTTCCACGTAACCAGGAATTTTGCACTAGATGTTTCACACGGGTTCACTGCCGTGCTCGGCGAGGACTAGGCTCCGCTCTGGATGCTTCACATGGGTTCACTGCCGTGCTCCGCGAGGACCAGGATCCGCTCTGGACGTTTTCCACGGGGTCAAAGAGTGACGTTATCCGCATTCCACGTAACCAGGAATTTTGCACTAGATGCTTCACACGGGTTCATTGCCGTGCTCGGCGAGGACTAGGCTCCGCTCTGGATGCTTCACACGGGTTCACTGCCGTGCTCTGCGAGGACCAGGATCCGCTCTTGACATTTTCCACGGGGTCAAAGAGTGACGTTATCCGCGTTCCACGTAACCAGGAATTTTGTACTAGATGCTTCACACGGGTTCACTGCCGTGCTCGGCGAGGACTAGGCTCTGCTCTGGATGCTTCACACGGGTTCACTGCCGTGCTCCGCGAGGACCAGGATCCGCTCTGGACGTTTTCCACGGGGTCAAAGAGTGACGTTATCCGCGTTCCACGTAACCAGGAATTTTGCACTAGATGCTTCACACGGGTTCACTGCCGTGCTCGGCGAGGACTAGGCTCCGCTCTGGATGCTTCACACGGGTTCACTGCCGTGCTCTGCGAGGACCATGATCCGCTCTGGACGTTTTCCACGGGGTCAAAGAGTGACGTTATCCGCGTTCCACGTAACCAGGAATTTTGCACTAGATGTTTCACACGGGTTCACTGCCGTGCTCGGCGAGGACTAGGCTCCGCTCTGGATGCTTCACACGGGTTCACTGCCGTGCTCCGCGAGGACCAGGATCCGCTCTGGACGTTTTCTACGGGGTCAAAGAGTGACGTTATCCGCGTTCCACGTAACCAGGAATTTTGCACTAGATGCTTCACACGGGTTCACTGCCGTGCTCGGCGAGGACTAGGCTCCGCTCTGGATGCTTCACACGGGTTCACTGCCGTGCTCTGCGAGGACCAGGATCCGCTCTGGACGTTTTCCACGGGGTCAAAGAGTGACGTTATCCGCATTCCACGTAACCAGGAATTTTGCACTAGATGCTTCACACGGGTTCACTGCCGTGCTCGGCGAGGACTAGGCTCCGCTCTGGATGCTTCACACGGGTTCACTGCCGTGCTCCGCGAGGACCAGGATCCGCTCTGGACGTTTTCCACGGGGTCAAAGAGTGACGTTATCCGCGTTCCACGTAACCAGAAATTTTGCTGATTGTATCCACGTTTCACGGGATGGAGGTTTGACTGTTGGCGATATGTATACCACAGAGCCATGGAACTGGGAGTTGCCGCTGTTCCGCTTAGATTTAGAGTTGTGTTCGTTGTTACGAGACGAGTGTTGAAACGATCTCCAGGTCTCCTTTGGCCCGTCGAGACTTGGCTTCTTCTTCTGATGAAACCTGGGGGAGAAGTATGATCCCTTTTTGTTTACGCCCTTGGATTGTGTACAGGGTGTGATGGAACATCACTTGTAGGGCATAAATTAAAACTTTTTTTTATTTCTCTTTCCGCGATGCTCTATCATTTCAGCTTTTATATCGCGGAGGTCGCGATTGCCCTATCATTTCGGTGATTTTTCGCGGTGCCCAATCATTTCGGCTATTTATTTCATTTTCACTCGCTGTTTTTTATTGCGAGTTGCCCCATCATTTCGGCTGTTTTTCATGCATACATTTTTACTTGCTGCTTTTTATCGCAAGTTGCCCCATCATTTCGGCTATTTCGTATGCATGTGTGGCTTGTTAGCTTTTTCGCCGCAAGCTTGGATTTTAGACACCGATTTCGGCATCAGCACCGCTGCAACTGGGATGTTGCCAGGAGCGAATCATCATTTGCCTCTGTCGATGTTGAACAAAGATGGCTTAGTAAACAGGGTTAAGGGTCCTGTCGACCAAGGCTTTTGACTTCATGAACCGTAAGGGTCTCACAAAGGTATTTCTCCCTACAAGTCATGAGGATCTTGTAGGTGTATTTTCTTCCTAGGGATCGTGAGGATTCCTAAGTGTATGTTCCTCTGTAAGTCGTAAGGATCCTACAAGAGGGTTTTCTCCTTATAAGTCGAGAGGAATTATAAGGGTTGTTCACCATATGGACAAGTCCCTAGTCACGGGTGTGACTTTGCTGGGGAAATGTTTATTCGTGCCCGCGGATTGTATACAAGGGTCAGTATAGAGCCACTTGTAGGGCAGCATCGAAGGTTGTGGGGGATTTTCTTAAGAACAGGTTTAGGTTTCTGTAACTTAAGACTTTCAAATCTCATGAGCCGTGAGGGTCCCATAAGAGAATTCTCCTTACGAGTCGTAAGGATCTCGCAAGTGTATTTTCTCCTTAGGAATCGTGAGGATCCCTAAGTGTGTTTCTCCTTTGTGAGTCGTAAGGATCTCACGCGGGTGGTTTCTCCTTACAAGGTCGAGAGGACCCTGTAAGTGTCTTTTAACGAGGTTGCGCCCTTTCAGGTTTTCACAAACACTCGCCGGTAGTCCTGCTGTTTTTACTCACGGAGCCCTTTCGGGTTTTCATCCGTGCCCCTTTTGCTTATGGACATACCGTTTTTTTAATTCTTTTTCCCTTTTTTTTTCTTTTTTTTTACAAGGTCGCACCCTTTCGGGTTTTCACGAACACTTGCCGGTAGCCCTGCTGTTTTTACTCACGGAGCCCTTTCGGGTTTTCATCCGTGCCCATTTTGCTTATGGACATACCTTTTTTTTTATTTTATTTTTCTTTATATTTTTTCTTTCTCTCTTTTTTTTTATCTATCTCGTCAGCCTAAGGATGCTGCGGTAGTAGTTTAAGGACGTTTCGGTCCGTCGTTAGTTTAAGGACGTTTCGGTCCGTCGTTAGTTTAAGGACGTTTCGGTCCGTCGTTAGTTTAAGGACGTTTCGGTCCATCGTTAGTTTAAAGACGTTTCGGTCCGTTATTAGTTTAAGGACATTTCGGTCCGTCGAGGAGAGGGCCAGCTACTACTCATAAAGCTTTGAGCTTTAGGAAGATAGCGAGCGGACATAGTCGTCGTCATCTATCATTGACCTAGGCTGTGGCTCATTAAGCGTAGTATTTCTTTAGGAAGCGGCCGTTTATTGGCCTGAAAGGCCTTTCACCATGCATGTCCATGAGTAGATAGGCTCCACCCTGGTAGACCTTATCTATGATGTACGGGCCTTCATAGTTTGGCTCGAATTTTCCCCGCTTGACGCGATTGGGGATCATAGGTCTTTTGACCACTAGTACGAGTTCGCCTTGGCGGAATGTCCTTGGTCGGGTCAATCTTTCGTATGAGCGCGTCATCTTTGCTTTATAAGCTTCTAGATTTTGTTGCACTATGAGCCGTGTTTCTTCAAGAGCATCAAGCTCCTCGAGCCGGAGGTTAGCATTTTCTTCGTTCGTCAGTTCGTAGTGGACTGCCATTCATAGAGAGGGTATCTCTATTTCGAGGGGGAGTACCGCTTCCGTACCGAATACCAGTGCGTACGGCGTTGTGTTTGTGGCCGTCTTGAACGTAGTTCGATAGGCCCAAAGGGCCTCTTGCAGCCTCTCGTGCCAGTCTTTCTTATTTCGGGACACCGTCTTTTTCATGATTTTTGTCAAGGTCTTATTGAAGGCCTTGGCTAGACCATTAGCTCGCGGATTGTAAACTGAAGAATATCTCCAGTCTATATTGTGATGCTGCGCGAAGCGCCTAATTTTATGGCTTCTGTAGGCCGTCCCGTTATCGGAGATAATCCGCCGTGGAGTTCCAAACCGATAGATGACGTGCGTCTTGAAGAAGTGGAGGATATTCTCCGTCTTCACTTCCCTCAGCGGTACTGCTTCTGCCCATTTGGAGAAGTAATCAGTTGTCGCCAGGATGAAACGATGTCCCCGGGACGATGTTGGTTCGATGGGGCCGACTATGTCAGTCCCCCACATTTCGAATGGCCAGCTAGCCACCGTCGGATGTAGTGGATTCGGATGCTGGTGGATGAAATCCCCGTGGATTTGGCACGAGTGGCATTGCTTCGCATACTCGAGGCAGTCCTGGATCATCGTGGGCCAGTAGTAACCCATCCGTTTAATTTTTAACTTCATCTTCGGGCCTGCTTGATGAGAACCACAGATTCCGTCATGAACCTCTTGAACGACTCTTTCTGCTTCGTCCGGTCCTAAACATCTTAGCCACAGAGAATCAAACGACCTCTTATACAGAGTATTATTGACGAAAGCGAAAGATAGAGCTCGTTCATGAGCTGATGTCTTGAGGACGCTTCTTCAGGCATTCGGTGGGACTTAAAGTAGTCTATGAAGACTTCCCTCCAATCCTCAACCCTTTCTCGTTCTTTTGCTTGTAAGGTCATCCGGTCGGTCGCTCCCTTCTCTTCGGGTGATTCCAGAGATATCTCCGTTGGGGCAAGCACCCGACGGCTTTGTACCACGATTTTTACATCATCGAGGTCTTCGTCAGCCGGCTCTTTAGCAAGTTTGGCCAACACGTCTGCTTTGCTATTTTCCGCGCGTGGTATGCTTTCCAAAGTATAGGAAGGAATTTGGGTCAACAGTTGTTGCACCTTTTCGCCGTATTTCACCAATTCTGGTTTGCATGTCTGGTAGTCGCCGTTTATTTGACTAACGACCAGTTGGGAGTCCCTATATACGAGAAGATTTTCAATTCCCATGTCGATGGCGATCTCGAGGCATGCTATCAGAGCTTCGTATTCGGCTTCATTGTTTGTCCTCGGCTCTGTTAAGGAGAAGACGAAGCGCATTATCCCTCCTTCTGGAGTTACGAAGATGAGGCCTACCCCCGATTTGATCATTGGGATACCTTGTTTGCGCTTCTTTACGGAGGACGCTCCATCGAAATAGAGTTCCCATCGGGTACTACCGCCGCCGATCGCATCAAATGCATGCTCGTCCGGCAGATCGCAGTTCAGAGGAGAACCGGCAGGTACTGGATGCTCAGCAAGGAAGTCGGCAATGGCCTGGCCTTTCACTGTCTTAAGAGGTCGATACGTTATCGAGAACTCCATCAGGAGTAGAGCTCATTTAGCGAGTCGACCCGTCAATATAGCCTTTGACATCAAATATTTAAGAGGGTCCACCTTCGAGATGAGACGGACTTCGTGCGCCAACGCATAGTGCCTGAGCTTTGTTATCGCGAAGATCAACGCCAAGCAGTGTTTTTCAATGGGAGAGTAGTTGCTTTCTGCCCCGAGCAGAACTCGACTTAATTAGTAGAGTGCTCTCTCTTTTCCTTGATCGTTCTCTTGTGCCCATAATGCGCCTAAGGAACCTTCGAGGGCGGTTGTATAAAGAATGAGGGGTTTTCCCTTGACCGGCGCAGCCAACACCGGAGGGTTCTGCAGATACTGCTTGATCTCGTCTAGTGCACCTTGGCATTTGTGATCCCAAACGAATGGAGTTCCCTTCTTCATCAGGTGGCTGTAAGGACGGCACTTTCCTGAAAGATTGGCGATAAATCGCCGGATGTATGCGAGCTTCCCTTGGAGAGACCGCAACTGTTTGAGGGTTCTTGGCGGAGGCATTTCCATGATCGCCTTGATCTTAGATGGATCTACTTCGATACCTCGGTGTCGGATGATGAATCCCAGAAATTTACCCGAGGAGACTCCGAACGCGCATTTGAGGGGATTCATCTTCAAATTATATTGCCGAAGGCGTTGAAATACAGTCTCCAGATGCTTTAAATGCTCTTCGTATGACATGCTCTTCACTACGAGGTCATCGATAAAGCACTCGACGATGTCATGTATGAGATCGTCGAAGATCTTTGTCATGGCCCTTTGATAGGTAGCGCCGGCGTTCTTTAGAACAAAGGGCATAACCTTGTAGCAGAATATACCCAAAGGGGTTCGGAAAGCGGTGTGCTTCTGGTCTTCGGGATACATCTTTATCTGATTGTACCCTGATGAACCGTCCATAAAGGAGAAAACCTCGTGAGTGGACGTGTTGTCTATCATTAGCTCGGTTACCGGTACTGGGAAATCGTCCTTCGGGCAAGCTTTATTGAGATCCCTGAAATCCACGCATATGCGTACCGCCCCATTTTTCTTCATTACCGGGACGATGTTGGTGATCCAGTCGGGATATTGGACTTCCTGGATAAATCCAGAATCGATCAGCTTCTTGACTTCGGCGTTGATGCTCATCTCAAGCTCGAGCCGCATCCTTCTCGGCGCCTGCTTGACTGGCTTGATATCCGGGGATATTGATAATTTATGCACAGCAATCTCCGGATCTAATCCTGGCATCTCGGAATAGTTCCACGCGAAGCAGTCTTTATGCTGTAGAAGCACGTTCTTTAACGCAGCCACCCTTTCTTCGGATAGCAGTTCGCTGACAAATGTCAGTCGCGGATCATCTGCCGATCCCAACTCAATCTTCTTGAGGTTATCTGCAGTAGTATGTATGCCATCTTCCAGTTCTTTCGGAGCTGGCGGAAATTCTGAGATCACCTCATCATTGCTGTTCTCAAAGCACCAGGGAAGGTCATCCATGTTCTTGGGATCTTCTTTTAATATCGTAATCGTGTAACAGGTGCGAATCCGCTTCCAGGACTGAGGTGGATCTGGTTATGCTTTTGCGGCTTTGGGTTCGTGCTTTTGTGGCGGCGTTACCCTCCAGCCGTTGGATAAAGCGAATCTGCCCTGTTGGTACTGGTCCTCGACCCAGTTCTTGAAGGTGAAGCAGTCTTCGGTAGGATGTCCTATGGCTCGGTGATAAGAGCAATAGCTCAGATGAGAAGCCTTGTTAGCTTGCTCAGGGTGTCTAGACTCTGGAAGCGCGATCATTTGATGTTTTATAGCGAGCTCGAGTAACCTCTCCGTCTTGTCTCGAGGGAAGGAATACGCTCGACTCATCTTCTTCATGAGGGACAAATCCGGACCACGCAACGCCCGATCACACGACTGTCTAATCCTGCGTCGTTGTTGTCGGCTCCTCTTTCCGCTTCTTGATTTATTTCTGCCTCTGCGTCGGGCCTTTCGTACAACGGGTTGACAGGGATGAGCATCTTTGTCTTTTGCAGCCTGTTGAAACAGACGTTGTGTCCTGGCCTTCTCGTAGATGGCCATCTCGCGGTTGTGGTCTTCCCGAGCTTTTTGACCCACTTTCCTGATAAGCTTGTCCATTCGTTCTTCAAACGACGGACTTGGCCTTTCAATTGCGGGATCTAGTTTTGATGAGGGGTTGGCATTTCCTGACAGGGCATCCTCTTCTTCATCAAAGGTATATATGGCGTAGCTACTGTGGGCCCGTTCCCGTTTTCCGGCTCTCACGTATCCAAGCCCAAGTGTTTCCATTTTCCCGTTGGGCAATTTGCGTTGAGTCCCATAGATATCCCAAATCCTGTTGTAGAACCGAGCTTGTCGAACAGTCTGTTTTAAGGGTACCCCTTGGCGCTTCAATAGCCTCTTTAGTCCATTTGTGTAGTATCTGGGCAAACGGATGGGTTGGAGCCTGTCGAGTGTAGCATCCGCGCCATGCCAGATCTCTTTCTCTACTTTCGACTCTGAGGATCGGTAGAATAGGATTACCTTCTCACCCCTTGCCTGGGAGGGACGTAAAATGTTTGCAGGTCCTGCACATTGTAAGCTTGAAGTGTGTCGAGATCCTTGTAGTGTTCTCGCGGCACCATGGTGATTTGCAAACTCTGATCATCGCTAGGGGGTGCTTGTATTGACGGCCGATTGGAGAACACGACATTAACCTCATCTTCCGAGTCACTTCCGAAGACCAACATGGGGGCGGACGTCCCCGGGTTGTTGCGTTGAGATGGCCCAGCATAAACTATCTCTTCTTCTTCTTCGGTATCGCTCCTGAAAACAGGGATGGTGGCGGCGGCTTTGTTCTCCGGCTTGCGACACCTTTCTGTATCCTCGAAATCTGGCAAAAAGTACTTCGCATCTTCGTATTTGCGGACTTCGTTCACGGAAAATGGGTTCAGCTCACCCGTTACGGTATACTCGAAACCATCCTTAAAGTACTTCATACACTGATGTTGTGTAGAAGGGATGATGTTGTACTCGTGTAACCAAGGGCGACCGAGCAAGGCGTTGTTGCAGGTCTTGGCGTCAATGACGTGAAACTTGATGTCCGTGACGAGCAGTCCGAAGCGTAATGTTAGTATTACAGATCCGAGAGTCCGTGGTGACTGGGAGTCAAAACCGGAGATGGTAATTTTGTCACGAGCGAGGTGCTGCACGCTCATGCAGATTTCCGTCAACACCCGAACATTAAGGAGATTGACGGAGGATCTATTATCCACCAGGATCTTGCCTATCTTGATATCATGGCAGTATCCAGAGACATATAGGGGACGGTTGTGGTCGCACGTCCCGAGGAGAAGGTCTTCGTCACCGAAAGTGATGTCGGCCGTGTGCACTTCTTCCAGTTCATCGTTCATCCTTTCTGCGGCGAGGAAGGCTTGGAATTGCTCAGGTTCTCGTAACGCCTTAATTAGTGAATCTCGCGCTTCTTTTGATAATAGGAGGGCATCGAGAATGCTAAGCTGAGAAGGTAGCTTCCTTAGGTGCGCCAGGATATTGTAGTCCACCTTACCCTTCCTGGGAGGGTCTTTGGTAGTCAGCTCTTTCATGACTTGGTCATCTAAAGTGATATCCTCAGTGACCTTTTCCTTTTCCTTATCTTTTCTATTTGCGGGCCCGAAATTCTTTTCCGGGAGTGTGCGATTGCGCAGCTGAATGTTTTCGCAGGCCTCCGATTCCTCCTCTTTCCCCAAAACGGATTCTTTAAAGAGAGGGCCCAGAGCCATTTCTTCATCAGAGTCACTCCCAAAGGTGAGAACTTGTGACCCTCTGGCGTTAACCATGTAACAGTTGCCAGTGGTTCTGTTGTGCCCGTCGGCCGTACTTCTTCGTTCCCGACGAGTCTTGCGTTTCATGCGCTTAAAATGTTGCCGATGAGCAACATATCCTTGCCACCATATCCTAAAGGCGTCGCACTCCTCCGTGGGGTGTGAAATTTTCCGATGATATGCGCAATAATCAGGGTGCCTCTCCGCCCCATTGAGCGTGTTTTCTTCCGAGGGTGGTAGCTTCATTCCCATTGACATGGCTTTGGCAAACCTTTTCCTCGTCTTGAATATCTTCTTGTCTGCCTCGGATGCCTTTCGATCTGGCCGGAGTACTTCAACTCTTTCGTTCAGTCGCCTGCATTTGGCTCCTTCCGATGCGTCCATCTCACGCTCCTGATCCGCTTTACTCTTCAGACGAATCTCTTCTGGAAAGGCGTCGATCATTTCTTCTGTTGGCCACACAAGCTCTGGTTCAGGCTCTGTCCCCAGTTTCTTAGTGCCAGGAGTTTTTTCATCGTCGGTAAACGAGTGGGAGATTACGTTACAACTCGCCACATATCCCTCGGATTCATCCGACGAGCTCTCTCCATCATCTTCCTCTTGAAAGATGTGGTTGAGGAACTCTTGCAGCGTGACAGGAGTTCGCGCCTTTTGATTGTACTCTTCTATCGCGTCGATTTGCTTCTGCAAGTTCGTGCGCTTGTCTCCAGGCTTCACGGGCCTCTTGGATTTCTTTTTCTTTTTCTTCAAAGATTTTGACGGTTGGGCGTGAGTACTTGGGCCATCACCACCGCTTTTTGTAGTTGGGCGCGGCTTCAGCATTCCTTCAATGATCTGGGGTTCCAGCGGGTCCTTCCATTCGACTGTCGGGCACGCATGAAGGTCCTTCAGCATTCTTTTGGTTTTAGTTGACAGCACGACCTCCCATGGAGCTTCCTCAATAAAGGAACAGGTTGCCCCCGGTGTATCTGCTTTCTTAGGAGCATGCGGCTGTGGTGGGTTCACCTTCCACTTTTCGGACAGCGCAAACTTCCCTTGGAGGTATTGGTCTTCAATCCATCCTTTGAAGATGAAGCAATCCTCAATCGGATGACTTACCATTTGATGGTAAGGGCAATAGTTAGGGTTATTCACCTCAGTGGGTTATGGCGGTCGCCTTGGATTTGGTAGGTTTATAAGTCTGTTGCGTACTGCCAGCTCGAATAACCGTTTCGTCTTGTCCCGTGGGAACGAGTAGGGACGCTTCATCTTCTCATTATAATACCGGCGTCTTTCTTCCAATTGATCCGCCAGCTTCGGGGCGTTGGGTTGCTGCTGGGCATTCGCGACGAAGGTTGCCCTTCCTTTACCCTTGTCATTCCGAGGTTCCGACTTCGGGGGAGGTGGTCTATGACCCATCTGGTCCATCTGAGCCAACTTGTCGATTAAAGCCTGGAATGTGGTTGGCTTAAAGAACATCATAAACTGGGAGATTGTTGCATGAGGGTCTAGGGTTCCCACGAACATGCCCACCGCGGGCGCTTCCTCAATGCGTTGCTCGCATTTCGACCACAAATTCCGCCAGCGTATAGCATACTGGACCCAAGTTTCGCCTGGTTTTACCCTGGCGTTAATCAATGCCGTTATTGGAGTGCGTTCGCTGGCGCTTGCGAATCGCTGAGTGAATAGCAACTCCATTTCAGCGAACGTCTTGATAGAATCGTTCGGGAGTTCCGAATACCATTCGAACGCTGTTTCTGATAAGCTGCCTACGAACTGGCAAAGCAACAGTTTATCATCACCGCTGGTGTTACCGCAAAGGGCCCTGAACTGGGCGACATGTTGGTGGGGATTGCCGGTCCCCTTGTAAACATGGAACTTGGGAATTGTGTAACCCGGCGGGTACTTGATTTGGTCGTACCCGCTTGGATATGGCCGCCCCGTCTTTACGACTTGACCAGCTGCCTCAGTCGCATGATGAACCCGGATTTGCTGGGCTATATAATCGACCAAATCAGCCTTAGAGATTGTCTCCTCTTTGATCGTTGAGAGGGCCGGTGGTGGATTTGACGTTTCTCCCCTGTCGTCTTCAAGGACGATCGGGGGATCCTCAGCGGGTGGGTCCTGTTGGATCATCATTCCTATCATATCTTGGAAGAGAAGGCCCATACGCTGTATGTTTGCTGCTTGTTCAGCAGCCTCTTTGTCCTGCTTCTCCAATATTCGACGAAGGAATTCGGCGTCGGTTTCTTCCTCCTGGCGTTCGTCCGAGGACGTTTCTGGGTTTTCTTTTTGCCTGGTAAGTGCGGCCATAGCATTCATCATTTCCTGGAGCTTTTGCTGTTGCTCCTGAGCTTTGGTCACCGACCGTGTAAGCGGTCTATGACCTGTAGACACACGGCTGTCTTCCTTTCCTGACGCCATGTATACGGTATGGACCATCATGCCCCCAGACTTAGGGCGTCTGGGCTTAGTGCCTTTAGCTGTCGTTGCCAAGTTGATTTATGGCACCATGTATCGAAGGTTTAGACGGATGCGGCCGATGTAGCAGACTTCGTCAGATTCCCCCTTGCTTGAGGGGTTTTTGATTGTGGGGACGCTCTTCCCTGCAGGCGCAAGCCCCTGCAGTTAATTACGCTACCGCATTGCGGTAACAACTTTCTCCTTCTCCAGATGGTCACTTCGTGTCGTGTGTGTTTGTTTTGTGTTTTGTTTCCCGTGGATTGTATACGGAGACTGAGTTATGTCGTCGCCAGTAGGGCGTGGACTAGTCCAAATCCGTATTATCTTAGATTTGGGTTGGGGGTTGGGTTTAAGGATACGTTAGCCTAAGATCGACTTAAACGTTTGTTAAGGATACGTTAGTCTACTTTTTAGACTAAGATCGACTTAACGGGATCGTTTGGATCCGACAAGAGAGCAATAAAAGGGGCTCTGTTGTTTAGTTTAGTGACGTTGCGGTCGGTAGGTAGTTTAAGGACATTGCGGTCCATGGGTAGTTTAGGGACATTGCGGTCCATGGGTAGTTTAAGGACATTGCGGTCCAATGTTAGTTTTAAGACATTGCGGTCAAGGTTAAGGACCTCATAGTCCATGGGTTTAAGGACCCCACCGTCCGTTGTTAGTTTTAAGACATCTCGGTCAAGGTTAAGGACGTCATCGTCCATGGGTTTAAGGACCCCACAGTCCGTTGTTAGTTTTAAGACATCTCGGTCAAGGTTAAGGACCTCATAGTCCATGGGTTTAAGGACCCCACAGTCCGTTGTTAGTTTTAAGACATCTCGGTCAAGGTTAAGGACCTCATAGTCCATGGGTTTAAGGACCCCACAGTCCGTTGTTAGTTTTAAGACATCTCGGTCAAGGTTAAGGACCTCATAGTCCATGAGTTTAAGGACCCCACAGTCCGTGTCAATGTGTAGTCGTTGGGACCCGTCACCTCTTTGAAGACATTGAGGAATTACAACGCCAAGTATCAAAGGAGTGAAGAGATGTACCCTTGAACCGGGATGGATTAAATAGTCTTTGGCCCAATTTGGGATCAAGACCAATTAATTATGTTATGAGCCCATTAGCCCAGTTAAGTCTGAATTGAGGACTTATGGCCATCTTGGGATAAGTCCAATCATGTTTGGAATATTGGCTTCCTGTTGATCCATTGAAGAAGAGGCTTTGTCTCTGGCCATTTAGCCAATTAGGCTAACGTTAATTCAACAATGTTGAACACTGGGATCAAGTTATTGTTTTAACATTAAAAGACAGTTGGTGTTAAACACTGTAACACCCGAGCCCAATAATACTATTTATATTACCAGTTGAGGATTATATATTGCTCATTTCCAATTATTCTGTTTTTCTGGGGTTTATTGCTAAATTTTAACCGGTTAAGTCATTTTGGCACATAACAAATTTTAACTCCTAAAATGAAATTTAAGATGTCCATGTTGGCCTACTCGTCGCCACTAGTCACGTGGTAGCGTCCGCGTGTCGAGATTCCGTTCCGTTTGGCTAAACGGGCAAGTTTGGACGACTACGCGCGCGTGCAAGTGTCCGACTTGGGGGCATACATTTTAATCATTAAACACCTCTTTTCAAAATTTGGAACCCGCTTAAAATCCTATAATTTGAATTTGGAACAATTGGGCGCAACCCGGGCGCGATTTGGAAATGTTTCATTTTGCGCCAAAAAGGCCCATTTAATTTAATATACTAAAACAAAAAATATATATACGAATAAAATTCCTTAACAGTTTAAATCCCCTCGAATCTTTTCCTCACCTCGTGAACAGCCAATCACGAGCTCCCAATTGAGCTCGTAGGCCCCACCTCCCCTTTCCCTATCTCTCTCTCTCTCTTCCCTCAATCTCTCTCTCAATCTCTCTCTCTCCAATCTCTCTCTCTCTTTATATGTAAACCCATGCAGCCGCCTATTCCTCCCTCATCCATCGCGACCTCGAGGAACCCACAAAACCCTAACCCTAGCTCCTCGCAACCTCACCGCCGACCTCCTCACGACTTCACCGTCGCCGTCACCACCTCGTCGACCTCACCGCACCTTCCTCCCCTCGTTCTCCCGCTCTTTCCCGCACCTGCACCCAACCCCGACGTCGCCTCCGACCCCCGCAGACCTCGCCGTCGACGCGACCTTCCGTCGCCGACGACTCCCGCGACACCCTCTCACCCTCCTCGTCCCGACCTCGTCGTCGCTGCCCTCCTCCCCTCGCCGGACCACCAACCCGAGCCCATAAACCCATCGTCTACCCTCCGCTGTTCGCCGGAGAACGCGCCGGCGATCATCTCCGTCGTCACCAGAGCCATCTCCGTCTCCCCCTCGACCACCAGAGCCGACCACCCCCTCCTCTACTCGTCGCAACATCCTCTCTCGCGAACCCCCGAGGCTGTTCAAGCCTTCGCAGCCGCCGTCGCTGCCTCGCCGGCGTTCCTGTGCCGTCGAGCCATCGCGGTTGCACCCTGCTTCTTCTCTGTAAGTTTTCCTTGTCCTCCCTTTTGGTACAATCCCCCTCGCTGGTCGTTGTTTGCGTGTATCATATCGTAATTGCTAACTTCGCTACTTTTGTTGTTGCCGGAATCCGACCGTGCCGTCTTGGCGAACCCGACGCTCCAGCGAAGCCCCTGGTCCGTGTGACCCCGTTGTTCTCTGTTGGGACTCTATCCGTGGCCCGTGCTATCATATCGTGTTTTCTGCCGACATTGCATCCGTGCGTTCCGGTTTGCGAAACCGTCGAGGCAAGTATCCGAATACTTGCTTTAACATGCTACAAACTTAATCATCATGTTATCTGTTATAACCATACGGCTTGGTAACATCGATTAGAATTGATAGTTACAATTATCCGTAACTTTAAATCAATATAATCGTTGCTTGTATTAACCGGTCTGCTATTAATTCACACTTAACTAACTAAACCAAGTAGATCGTCCTCACTTCATTTGTTAAATCACCCATGAGACAATTATTATGCTTAGTTTAAATTCATGTAACTCCATTACGTATGTTATCGATATTGCTTCACCTTGTGGCTATTGCACCCCAAAGGTGCGTGAACCTGTTAATAAGAGAATACAAAACATCACTGTGATGCATGGAATAATAGGGTTAATTACTGTTTCCTGCTGCTGTTCATTATTTGATTGTACACCTGTTGTGAGCACATAACCGATTGCACTACATATTGGCCTGACCCGGCTACACATGACATATACATACATACCAACTCATCCTGTTGTACCATGACATTACTTGTTTCATGATTTCATGCCTAATGCCGACAAACCCGACCATCCCTGCTGTCTATCCAGACAGACCTACTCTTACCGGATTTTGTGTTGGCATTAGTCCTTGACTACTGAATACCTGACCTGACATACATAGCTTGGGGGTATGGGGAAATCAAAGGTGAAACCGACTTGTAACTCAACAGTTCGATACATTGTTCTGATCAGTCTTACGGGCTTGGCCAGCTCCGGAGTGTTGATGCTGACATCACTCGTCCATCCTACTACCTTTTACTGCTTAGCGGCACGTCTCGGATTCAGCCCCGAGGGCTTTGACCGTGGTCCCGGGCACGCACGGGATACTATTGAGTTACATCGACGATTCATCAATTGGTTTCAAAGACTATAGAGTAGAAAACCTGAAAGGACAGTTTAGTCACCATTGCACATTACCCTGCTTGATTATTTCTTATTACTGCTTTACTCATGTTCATGCTTGCATTGTTCATTACCATGTTATACTATATATTTGATGTCATAACGCGCTGACGTCTGGGTTTTGCATGGCCCAGATTCCGTACCACTGTCTACGACCGAGCAGGAGTACTTCAGCCAGCAGGCTGAACTGTGAGTTCCTTAGAGTTTAGTTTATTTATTTCATTTCATTTCCAGATGTGAGCCCGCATTATGGGACGTACTGTTTATTCATTGTATTGGATCATTAGCTTCCGCACTTATTGTTTATTGATTCTTGTTATTATGGATTTGGACATGTATTAGTTTAGCTTTCTATCTTGTTCTTGATATCCTTACAACCGTAATGTGACTGTGGATAGATACTTCCTACCCACAGGTAGCATGGTTGGCTATGTCACGTGCCCAATCTTGCGCACTCTGGGTAGCGGGGCGTGACAAACACCAGCAACAGGGGGTCCAAATTAGTGTTAAACACCAGAGCAAATCAGTGTCAAACACTAGCAGCAGAGGCTTCAAATTAGTGTTGAACACTAAGAAATTCAGTGTTAAACACTGCAAATAAAGTTCTTTCATTAGTGTTGAAAACTAAGGCCAAACAGTGTTTTAACACTGGATTCAGGGGTTCCAATTTAGTGTTAAACACTAAGGCAAGAGGGGTCATGTGGTAACACGTGAGGACGCCCTCCCTTCATTTGTTCTGCTGAGAATATCGCATCTTTTGGAGCATCACGTGCCATCACGTGACGGGCATTTAAATGCTTGTATGTTAAAGCCTCTGCCAAGGGTCACGTGGGTCACGTGAGGCACTGCCTCAAAAGGGCCTTTTCTGTGGATCTTTTCGGGGGTCACGTGGTGACACGTGACCCTGTCTCTATGTATGTTTCTTTTTTTTAGAAGATCTGTTAATCCCTTTCAAGAATTAAATTCTTCGTAGGGTTGAACCCTGACAATAGTTTTAGAGGAATAAAATTCCTATTTCCTTTTGAAGATTTATATTCTGAGATAGAGTTGAACTCTGAATTTTCTGCAGGAATTAAATTCCTCATATATGTGAAGAACTGAATTCTATCATAGGGTTAAACCCTAATAAAAGCTTTAAGGAATTAAATTCCCACTCTCTTTTTAGAGAATTATTCTGAGGAATGAGATTCTGTCATAGGGTGAAGCCCTAATTTCTCCTTTCTTAAGGGAATTAAATTCCTGTTATTTTAACAGAACTAAGTTCTTGACTAGGGTTAAACCCTGATTCTGTTTATTCTGAAGGAATTAAATTCCCATAACATAGGGTCAAACCCTAATTTTATTTTAAAGGAATTAAATTCCTATAGTTCAGTGAGAATTAAATTCTCAAGCTTCCATTCCCTCTCTATTCTTTGGATCTTCATGGCAGGATCTCAACCCATTGAGAATTAAATTCTCAAGTCAAGGGGAGATGTGCACTTTACAGATCCTCCACTAAAGAGAGAACTGTGTTCTTCTGTTTTATATCAGAGTTAAACTCTGTTGAGAATTAAATTTTCTTTTCCTTTCAAAAAGCTTTCCCTTTCTTACCTAGGGTTTTCTTTTGCAGAAGATCCAAATTTCTCCAAAGTATCAAGGCTCTCTTCTTTTTTTTTGTATCGATTCCTTTCTGCCTCTATCTATCTATATCTCTCTCTGTGTGTCTCTTGGCTCCTATTTATAGGAGAAGCAGCCGAATCAATTAGTTTTTGACGAATCTTTCATTGAGAGATTTGATTTGTATTCACTATTCGTTTGGACCTTTGGATTATTAGGTGAATTTTATTCACCATTGGATTTTAAATCCAGAGATTTTCCTTTGTTATTTCGGTTAGATTCTAAGGGGAAATCTTTCCAAATTCGAGATTTTTCCATAGATAGATGATATTTAATCACCTTTAAATCTTTAATTCAATCGGTTCCTTTGGAAAGATTTGAGAGGTCTTTTCTCAGAATTTAATTCTGTTAACAGATAGGCTTTGAAAGCCGGTCACGTGTGGCCACGTGACCCTTGGTCACGTGTGGGCACGTGACCCCCTTGGAACGAGCCCTCTTCTTTCTTTTTGCGCTCTGCCTTCTGGTCGCTGTTTAGCCGTCACGTGCCACCACGTGACCCCTGGTCACGTGTGAGCACGTGACCCTCGTCTGGAGCCTTTTTCTTGATTTAATCAGAGAACTGTTGTGCCTTTGCCGCTGCTTTTAAATGTCACGTGCCGACACGTGATTGCTGGTCACATGTGAGCACGTGACCCTTTTCTGAAGCCTCTTCCGTAGGCTTTCCTGATTTTAAATCAGGAAACACTTATCGTCTTGCGGAAGTCCTGCATCTTAGCCACAAGCCTATCGATACTATATGTCAAAGGCTGATCCGTCTGCACCTGTGCAACTAGAGTGCCATCCTGGTTAGTGCTCGTCTCACCCGAGCCAACTCTGATCTCGGCCCTCGCTGCATCACTCTGAGTCCCCATAGTCATCGGCGGCAAGGTATAAATAGATATAAGATTCGATAAGAATAAGAAAATCGAATCGCAAGGATATGAATCATTAAGGAAGGAATTTCAAGCAATTTGTACTTAGGTCACTTAAGGCGAAGTACCGCATCGTGGGTATGCTGCAGACATACACATAATACGTTACTTTGCTTAAGCTACTTACTCAATCATACTAAGGTCATCCTACACTCCGAAAGGTAAAACCTAGCGCTCTGATACCAACTTTGTCACGACCCGAAATTGGCACGTGATGGCCCTAATACTACGCAACGCCTAAAAACGTAACGCAGAAAAAGAAAGCCAAACCCAGAAATCTAAACCATGAAAATACGGAAAAGATAATAAAAGTATTTTGAAACATTTGAAATCACAACCCAAATTCTTTAAAAGTCCCACTTTCTTTTCTTAAAATTTTGGCAACACCCCTTTTGTAAAAACTAGCCCAAAGACGGAAAACAATCACATCATAAATATACGACGCCATAGCGAAGAAATAAGAGACAATAGGATGGAAACTGTATATAAAAGACAACAAATCCACAAATAATATACAATAACGTCCTCACCAAGTCTCTAAGTCAACAACATAATAGTAGATGGAGAGTGCAAGATACAATGAATGTACAATATGAAATACAGATAACCACCAAAACCCACCTAAGCAAAATAGTATACTGTGAGCCAATGCGGTATCTGTAGCAAAAGATGATAGATGAATAGCTGAATAGCCTGCCTCGACTACTCTGGGGAACACCCTGCAATACCTGTGGCACAATGGGGGTGAGTTGCCAACTCGTGAATAGTAAATAACATATGCAGGTAATCGCAAGAATGTACGTACAACATGAATCTAAGATATACAATTTACAGTAATAACAGGTCATGTGAATGCAGAATAATGAAAAGTACACTAGCAGGTACAATAAATATGTGAAGCAATAATAACATGACAGTAGTATGCAATAACCATGCAATAGGGATATGAGAATGTAGATATGCAGCAATCATAAGGGTACACTAACACGTACTACCAATATATGAAACTGTGCATAAATAGATAAGTGTGAGGTATGAGGTGAAACATGTCATCCCACGGAATCCTGTCATCGTGGTAGGATCACAATCCATCAAGACACTCAAATCCCAATTCCTCAAGTCAGCCCCCAAGTTGGGCTCTCACATCATATAAGTCTCACATCTCCTCAATTTACAATATCGGGTAATCTCCTATATCCCGAATGTGCAAATCAGTAATCCCATATGTATGTCCAATATCCAATCTCAATGAATCACCTAATATCCCAAATCAAATCTCATGTAGAATTCTAACATCCTAAAGGTATATATTTGCAGAAATAAATATGATGGGGTCAATACACATATATTAGCGTCCCATTCCACTAATATTGGTGTAAGGGTATATATAACAACGGCTAAATCCCCTGTTATATATACAAAGGTGTTTAAAGGAAATATCATGAAAACAATGTGCCAAGCATCGACACAGAAATCCTGATAGGTACGTATCATACGATATCCCGAAAGCGCGAGTGCCTAGCTCTGACCATCGCCTTTCGACATATGCATACGTGCATGACTCCCAACGGTATCTCCATGATCCCCGCCGAGTCATTAGTACTGTCACCGGTAGGTACTCGCCCGCCTCCAGGCTCAATCGGAAAAATCCATCGATCTTCTTGCCGAGGGGAACCATACCGGGCCACACCATGTACCCTCATACGGCAACCACACCTCGTATGGAGTATATAATCAGAACCGATAAATCTCATGGTGGCTGCGCAAATATCATATCAAGCAAACCGGGTTTTTCAATGTATGCATAATTTCATGAACTCCCGCGGTTCCCAAATCCAGAAGACATCATGTAAAATCCAAATAGACAATTCACAAATCCAGGAATAAATATATGCAATATATCTGGAATGCGAGCATATAAATGAGAATATGTAGCTGAAACCAGATGTATGCGAAACCAATAAGGTACAACTAAGTAACATCAGTAAAGGTAAATATGTAACTGCAACTGAATATGTGTGTAACATACAGGTGTAGCAATGTATAGGTACCTATAAGAACTGATGAAGTATACCCCCTCCGGGTATGAGTGGAATAGGTGAGTAAGGTATATCGGTAACTAAATGTCCAAAGTGATAAGTAATGTGAATCGATGTCGTAAAGTCCCTAACCAAGCAATATGATATCTATAATGGTTTGTGTGTGACATGGCAATTATTGACGGTGTGTGTAGCATACAATCTGTGCTCGTGCAACATGAACCGTCAATAATATGTGCAGTGTCCTACGGCTGCTAGTCACAGTACCATTATATCTAATAAATATGGTAAGGCGCAATTCTAACAATGACGTAGAATACGCAACAAGTATTAGAATCCTAGCCCAGACGCATAACGCCATGCGGGAGATTCCCCTGTAGATGTTAAATCTACTCACCTACGCTCCACACTAAGTGAATCCTACCATCTGCTCCCCCTATAGCAGTGTCCGTAGTCCCCGCCTGCAAACCTGCAATTTAGACATGGAAATCATAAATAAGCCAAATATTCCGCAAAACGCGATATCGAACCCAAACGAGAAACTCGCGTCGCGAACTAAACGCGCGTGTGCATGATACGCTAAAACGTGTGTATACGCGTCTAAAACTACCGCGACACGCCGTGACACGCTGGTTCGCAGAACCCACTCACGTATCGCGCATATCGCGCAAACAAAATGGACATGAAATACGATATTTGATCCCAGATTTTCCTACAGGTCAAATTTTACAAAACTATACATGCCAAAACACTAGATAACACAACAGAGAACTCTAGCCAAGACCCCAACACCCCAGCCCCTACTTGGCCGCAATTTGCGGCCAAACCCATTAAATCTGCGGCCCAATGTAAGAGTTAGGGGCTCGTGTTCTAGTGGTGTGTTCTAGACCTAGTGTGCATGCCGCAGTTTTCTCAATTTTACCCCGAAGGGTCCGGGTCAAAAGCAGATCACAGAATGCTAATATATCGCCTCAAAACATCGATTTTGCACAAAACACAAACCCTATGGTATTTTAGTGAAATCAAGGGTTAAACTCAGTTAAGGTGACCCTAACAACTCTTAAATAAGTAGGGTTAACTAACACAATCATCACTTAATCAACATTCCACATAAATCACCTTAATTAGCACTAAACTCACTATTTAACACTAATCGAAGCTAATCAATGCACAACTTAAGCAATGAGGGGATTTGGGTTCAGAGTTATACCCTAAGGTACCCTAGAAGCAGGTGAAGAAGTGAATGGTGGAAATGAGGGCTTGCTATTGCTGTTGGGCTCCTGCTGTTGCTGTTGCAGAAGCTGCTGCCACTGCTGTCTGCTGATGATGCTGCTACTGTTGCTTACTGATGCTGCTTCTGGTGCTGCTGCTTGCTCTTCTGCTGCTGCTGGAGCTGCTGTGTGTGTGTGTGAGAGAGAGTGTGAGAGAATGAGAGAAAAGAATATGAGAGGGAGAAATGAGAGCAACACAAAACCCATCCCCTTCTCACTCTCTCTCATCATTAATGAGGCATGGCTTGAGCCATATTGCCCATGCCCTTTCTCTTTCTCAAAGTCAACACTCCAAACCAATTAAAAACCCTTTTAATTATAACAACCATGCACACTTAAAACCCATAACACTTAAACAATTTATAAAACTAGATTAGGGAAAATGGTTAGCTTACCATGATTGCTAATCATGTTTAACCCCAACCTTAGTAATCATGCACAAGTGTGTGCAAGCCTAGGAAAAATCTAATAAAATATTCATTAAATAGGATAAAATAATTGGAAATCATTTTGGTAAACTTTTATTAAAAATCATATATTAAAATATAATTAACCACAAAACACATTCTAAGGTGTTACAATCTCCCCCCTGTTAAGTAGTTCAAAGCTGTTCTCAGTTGGAATAGCAGCATCAACTTCCACCGTTGGAGTTGGCGGAGTCAGTCCAGAAGGGGAATTGCCCCCAGCTTTCCTCACTCGGCGCCAGTGGCGACGTCGAGCATGTCGTGCGGCCGGGATCACCTCCACTGTTGGATGAGCTTCTTCATGCCCCCTACTTTGAGGAGAGACTGTTATTGGTGCTAGCCTGTCGAAGACTGACACCCGTTGAGAGGGGGTAGTCAGTCTTGCAAAGGCCGACTTTCGAACAGGGGAAACAACCTTCATGACTTTGTCTGGAACGGGAGATGAAACGGCCAGTCTCGTGAAGACCGACCCCTTAGCAGGAGAAGCCGCCTTGGGGACTTCAGGAGTAGGAATGGCTAACCGCTTAGGAATAACACCTTCAGGTATTGCGGGCTTCTTCACGGGCCCGTTGGAGCTTTGACCCAGTCTGCTGAAAACTGAGGCGCTTGGTTTGGGTGACCCGTTAAGAGGAGCCGCAGTAGTTGCAAGCCGATCAAATGCCGACTTCTTCTGAGCTTCTTGCAATGAAGGCCAAAATAGTAGTACGGCTATCCTAAACCAACACATCTATCTATGCTACAGATGAATACCCAGCAGCTACCAATCACTATGCCTTGGCGAAGGTCAAAATATATAGCTTAAATACAACTGAAAACCCAACTGAAATGACGAAGGGCTACAAATGGTTTTGGCGAAACCGTGAACGTAGTGAACTTGATATAATCGAAGGAACCATGATAGGTTTTAAAGGAGTGGTTTAGGCTCTTCATTTAAAAGTTGCTTTTTGAAGAAAACCGAGTGGTTTTGAAACTGTTCCAACGATTCAACTTTGGTTTATTTCCTTTGCATTAATCAATTAATGTTGTCCCATTATTTAAACCTATCATTGCGAAAAGAAACGAAAATACAACGTACACTTATGCCATCAACATTCGTCACGAGGCCCCGTTATATATATATATATATATATATATATATATATATATATATATATATATATATATCCATTCGTCTTACGCAATAATAAGCATTCCAGATCACAGATGAACATATTGGATATACTAGGAATTTCGCGTTTCGTTTAAGCCCTGAACGAAAGACGGATTCCACGATTATGATGAATATCCAAACCCTACCCTAGACCCCTACGGGTGAGGCAAACTACCCGCAAAATTCCCGAAGTGAAGCAACCTCCCTTAGTAAAATGAGTAAGCCACCCGGCACTTCAAGAACCCAGTAGTTTGTGCACCCCACCTTGGGTCTATCCTGAGAATAAAAAACATTAAATGAAATAACACAACGGTGGCTACAACCTCAACCCGGATGTGCCCCGAAAAATAATATTACATCACTTTACAAATTTACATGAATGAATGAAAAGAAAACACTCTTCTCACATCTCCTGGCTATTCATCTACGACGATCCAATACTCCATATACACAAACCATAAACACATCACAGATATGTTCAACCCCCACTAATCAACGTATAACGATTAGCTGACGTTCGGCATCATATATAAAAACATATAACACCTGATTAACCAAGTAACTAAAGAATTTCGTTTGAACATATTTTCCATGTCTACCCCATGTACAAACCAGCACACAAACAATACTGAGTAGAAACCAAATATAACAGAAATCGCAACTCCACAATTAAGACCCACAGAATAAAATCAGGGCAACTCGTCCTTGAATCGACCGCAGAACCTCGGCAAAACACATTGTTTCTCTGTGCTTCCGCGGTGGTCTTGACGAGTTACTGACTCGTTTTTCTTCCGTGTTCTTAGAATACCCTGGTTGTAATTTTAAGGCCTCTGGAAAAAAAATTTAGACCAGTTTTTTAAAAACGACAGCAAGCATGGGTTTTGAAGGTATGATTTTGGATTTTTCCGATGATCGAAGTTCTAACTACTTGCTAACTAGCTAATTAAGGTTTAGTAGGCTCTGATACCACTATAAGTCAATGTCCCGCAACCCGCGGGTTCGCGAGGAGGTGGAATATGCAAAAAACGATTTTTATAAGCTTCGCAACACCGACTAAACTCCAGGATCTTTACTTGAACCTTAACTAACTAAATACTATGAGGTTTAACTACTCGGAAGAAAGTTATACCTCCTAGTATCAAGTCCTTAGGGTCTTCTTGTTCTCTTCCTCCTCGTATTAAGCTCCTCGAAGTGTGCAGATCGCGCTTGATCCTTCCTCCGCTTGAATTGCCGCAATCACTGCCTTCTTTGGTTTCACCTTAAAAGTACTTGGCTCCAGAGTACGGTCTCCACTTTTGAAATAAAAGACCAAATGGTCTGGAATCTCGAATACTACCCTCCTTTGACGACAGTCAATGATAGCATAGAATGTTACGAGTCAATCCATACCTAGAACCACATCGAAGTTCGGTATGTCCAGCACCTTGAAGTCAGCATAAAATTCACTACTGCAGATGACCACTGGACACAGGTTGTATCCCATTGTTGCTTTTAGAACGCCATTGCCTGAACTGACATTCCAGCTGGATACAAGCGGTGTGACTGGAATCGCATGAGTTCGGACGAACCGTTCCGACATAAAGCAATGAGATGCTCCAGTATCGAAGAGTGCAAGTGTAAGAAGTGAGGCTACTAAGATTGTATCTAAGTTATGTGGAATATATTTTAGGTATAAGGGAAAATGTATATAGGTATGTCTATGAACTGAAAGATAATTTGAAAGGGAGATGTTACCAGTGATGGCTTGGCCGGTGGCTTTAGCTTCTTCTACGGTCATTATGAAAGCCTGTTGCCTCGGCACATTCCTCCTTTCTGGAGGATCATTCCTCTGTCCGTTCCTTGGTTCTTGAGGTGGGTTCCTGTGAGCTTGATGGAACTGACGAGGAGGAGGTGCAGTCGGTCCACGAGTAGGTGGAGTAGGTAGTGCAAGTCTCGGAGCAGGTGCCTGGATGGTTGGGCGCTGCGGGTATGTGATTGCCGGTCTGGGTGCAGCATATGGGTTGTGTCTATGAGGACAAGACCCAATGTCATGAGTAGCTGAGCCGTAGACTAAGCAAAGGAGATTTTCTCGCCGATAATCTATCATCAGATGCCCATCCCTCCTGCAATAGGTGCAAAAGGCTGGGCTAGGCCGGTGATTTCGTACTCCCGATCTCCTTGGCACAAATGGTGGCCTTGAAGAGGCTCCTCCTACCATTTAGTTGACAGGGCGCTTCATCCCGGCAGACTGAGTTCTGCCCCTCATCTTTACCACTGCCTCATATCGGTGGGCAGCTTTTAGAGCCAATTCATAAGTCGGGAAATCCCCTGTGGCTAATGCAGCCTAGATCTCCGGGTCTAACCATTGTTGATATCGTCGGGCTCTAATCTCATCCATCAGTATCAGGTGTGCCGCAAATCTGTTAAGGTTTTGTGTTAGCTGTCTATTATGTAATATTTTAAAATCGAAATATTGAGACGTATCTTACCGACTGAGCATGGTAAACTCCGCATCATTCTCATCCACTGATTTGGTCCACATTGAACTCTGTTGTAGGTAGATGAACTGTTGTTCCATGTCGAATCTGGCAGTCTCGGGGAAGTACTTTGCGTCGAAGATATCACGAAAAGTCCTCCATTCGATCGGCTGTGTGAGACAGCTTTCTTCCGCCATCCACCAAACCCGTGCATTGTCAGTGAGCTGCAACTTTGCAACTCGAAGCCAAGCTTTCTCTGGCACTTGTGCCGCTGCCAGGTCATCTTCAATACTCTGAGCCTATTCATCGGCTTCTAGAGGGCTCTCTTTTCTTGAGAACTGCTTATGGTGTAAGGCCCTGAATTGCTTCACCCTAGGTGCTTCTGCCTCGGGACAGTTCATCAAGATAGCAGTCTGCTGCTGCTGTCCCTTCAGGAGGCTGCGGATCGCCTCAAGCAATACCGTATGCTCATTGATCGGAGATGCTACGGCAGGTGTAATTGGTAGGGGTGGTGGAGTGTTGCTGAAGTTAGTGCTGGTGTTGTTTGGGGAATCCATAACCTTGAAGGAAAATTTTGGGTCAGGACAGATTCAAAACATATGAAATTGGAAGATTCAAGGAATATGAATTGTAAATAATGTTTTCATTTGCTGGTTCTTGTGTTATATTGCTTAGGTTGCCCAAGCAGAACTGACCTGCATGTCCATACAGAGCTGACCTGTATGTCCACACAAAGCTGACCAGCATGGGCCATCAACAAAACCTGTCACGTCCCGCTTCTCAGTGTATGGACGGAGGACGCGACGAGGCCGCTACGTATTTACTTAGAAGTAAACAGGCTAAGCATAGCTAAGCAATATAAAATAAAATGTACACAAGAGACAAGATATAAATGAACAGCAACTTTATTTATTAACATTCTTTTTACAATACAACTGAAATGAAAATACATGGAATAAAAGCAATGCCTAAACAATGGCATAACAGAAATGAAAATGAAATGAACAAGTAAACTAGAGCTCCGGGTCGAAGGCTAGCTGATCAAAATCCTCGCTGGTGGGCTCTGTCTTCAGAAGGTCCGAATCACCTGACAATATTCCAAAAAGAGAAGAAAAGGAATGTCGTCAGTGAACAATCGCTCGGTAAGTCCCAAAAGTAAGAAGAGACAGAATAGACAGAAGGAGAATGTAACTTTTAACGTTGTATTATATTGTTAACGCTGTTGTTTGTAGCTTGGTACAGAAAATTCCAGTGTATACGAGAGGAGTCCCACTATCCCGGAGACTAAGGTATATGGAGTATAAGGAACCGTTCAGCCACGGTACAACGGCAATGGAGATTCAGGTTAGGTGTCTTATGGTTACAGTCTCGTGCCACTTTTTGTTAGTTATATGTATGCCGTAGAGGCCATTACTGTACATATGATGTATATTGTAGTGGATCCTTGAACATATATAGGGAGGACTTTCTTGCTCGACATGATAGTATGCTATCTAGTTGCTCTTTATCTTAACATGTACATTTATTGTCTCTTTATTACATGTTGGTAAAGCCCTTAGGATGGGTACTTGACTACCGGGATTATGATGCAGATCATACTAGTGGGGACAGAGTAGTCGGTAAGTACATCCTTTAAATATTCCTAGTCGTGGGTGTATCGAGACATGGCATCGATATACCAGAGTAGACTAGCATAACCTTCTTGACCCATGTAGATGGGCGATGGATGATCCCATATCCATTGGTGTTTGACATCAGAGATAGTATACGGGTGCTCAATAGAGGCTGGGTACACTGGACGGACTCGCCGAGAACTCCCAGATGGTATTATACCTCCCGTCAGATGGCAGTTCTCTGGTGACACTGGTACAGGTTAGTCTGTAGACCCGAGATCGTCATAGAGTCTTGTGTGATTCCCACTGTGCTTTGATTTCCACCTTACCACGTTCAAGAGAACGTGCAAAACGGTGGCTTTTGGGTACAGTCTCGAGTCACATGGAGGCAATGAGCGATAGGAAGGGTTTCGTCTCTCCCGGTATTGGGGGTTGATGTTGCGATGTGCTCGATTGGCTATCACAGGAAGTCCCTGGCCAAGGCTGATTCAGAGATATACTGGTAAGTGTTATCAGTAGTTTCTCGGCCCGTTATAAGCCTCATATCGGCATAACTTATCGAGTTACTGGGGTCTGACGTTTACCACCCCTAGACGAGATATGCGACATATCAGACGAAGAGACGGGACTGTACGGTAGTGTTACTGATTGGATTCGCAGGAGTATGAGCAGGCTTGCTTGTTGATCTTCTGATCACTCAATACCCGGGTGGCCTTTACGTTTAGCATATCGCTTGTGGCTTGTGGGTGTTTGATATGATCCTCACCTACTGCCGGCGTATTGACGAGTCTTTAGACTCCTACACAGAGGTTTCCTGACAAAAGCGAAACGGAGTAGGAGCACATATGTGATATGTGCGGGACCGAGATTAATACTATATGTGATACCATATTCTATTCTCGCGATATGTGATATCGGTCGGTTATATATGATATAGCCGGGTTATCGGATCAAGTGTTGATTCGATAAGTTGATTCATTTGATATTAGTCGGTTATATGTAATATAGCCGGATTATTAAATCAAGAGTTGATTTAATAATTTAATGTATAATTATATATTTGATATATTACATTACATTAACTAATATTAGCTCACTTAAGATTTCTTTTTCTCACATTTGCTACACTTTACATATATGTGATATATGTATTGTTTTCTTTTAACACGTAAATATATATGTGATATATATTCATGTGTCATGCTAGGTTACATATGCAACATGAGTGTATGAGACTTACACCAAACTAGGGTTAATGTTAGGTTTTGATATTTATCACTTAAGTTATCACAAATTAGTGGAGACTTAGTCAATGTTTCAAGCTTGGATGAAGCTTGTAGAACATTGACCAAGTCCACTCTTTTGTCATTGCTTAAGATATTTGTTAACCCAACCTTAACCCTTAACCTTAGTTTATTCTCTACATGAGTTAGGCATGGCATATTAACTCACCATGGTTGCATTTCTAATCTCATGGATTCATTCATCACTTGATCACTAGATCATCTTCCTCTTCCTCATAATTTATGCTCTCTAGCTTTTGTTCATATGATGAAAAATAGTGAGAAAATTAAATCTAAAATGAGTAAAATTCCTACTTCATCATCCTCTACTACTTGCCATTTAGTATAGGGTGTTTACTTCAGTAATTCCATAATTAGTGAAGGGGTAGCTTGGGTTAGTGTCTCCTCGACGTAGATCATTTTCGGCCTCGAAGACTTCGTGCATGCTTGCTCATTTCTTCAGGAGAACCCTTTCGAGAGTTCGGGCGTTCATGATTCGCAGCAAAAGGACGACTACACGGAGCTATTGAAGTGAAGGACTGGTCTACAAAGGTTGCATTCCTTGTTCACTTGTTTGCAAACTTGTTTGCATAATATTTCTTCGGATTTTCTAGTATACGATTCTAGGTTAGGGTTAGCTAGTACGGCTAAAAATTTAATTTGGAATGGAAGATGCCCCGAAACCTTGCAGCCGTGCTAGAGAACCCTGCACTTTTAACATCTTCCGTACCAATCTACCCCTTATAAACCCCGCGATGTCTTAATTGTATTGTTTGTATTGTATTGTCTTGTATTATAATATTTATATGGATGACTTGCCGAAACCATGATATCAGTAATGGAACGGATATAATGGATGAACATGTAGATGGAGTATATCTATGGTTCGGTTCAGTCAAGTTGTATAGACTGAATAGATTGAGTATATGGATTGAATTATGGCTTTATACTTGAATCACAATCAAGTCAGATTGATGATATTTATACTCAGTCTGAGTCAGACAATTAGAAAAGAAATTGAAGTTCTGAATTAGGTTTTGATGTTATCGGTAACTGCTGCACATGGACAACAGGATTTGTGTCTTTTTCGAAGAAAATTACCGTATTAATAACACCGTTTGTTAGGTTGTCTACCTTAGATAGGCAAGTACCTATATCACCGGCTCCCTGAGGCTCAAGAGACTGGTCCCGCTTAAACCTATGTTTACCAAGGTCCTTATTGTAATTTAGTATAACTTGAGGGGGTTTTATGTAAAAATAGTTTTGGCATAATTTCAAAATACTCCTCAAGCATTTAATTATCGTCTTTAGAGTTTTCATAGATGTGTATTTTTCAATTGTGCAATTTCTCGTAAATAGAACCTAGTTTTCATAGTATGTGGTATTTTCTTGAAATAATGTACTTATGTTGTACTTATGTTGTATTTGGATGATATTTGCATGTAATAGTAATTCCTTTAATTTTGAAAATTTAGAATATTTATATAATTAAAATAGGTCTTTTGATTATATATATATACATATATATATTTAATGAAAATAATTTATTTATTTTCTTGTAGAAATCTCATTTTTCTAAAGGAAAATGTATAAAAATTTCCATCGAGATCGAATGATCCTTGCGGAGGACTTCATATCGCTCTACTAAGCCCGAGGATATGGTATAATCCGCACCATCCTGAACGGGGTCCTCAAAATGGGTTGTAGAGGCGTAATTGCATGGAAATTGTTAATTCATCTTTTCATAGAAAGCTGTTCTATAAGTTTAGGGTATTTATTTGAAAGGTCGTGCTTCCCGTATTCTATTGTCCAAAAATCAATCATGCTATGACAGAGATGTGGGTTGTGAGGATATAGGTCATTACCTCGTGAACTATCTAAAGGTATAGCAAGGAATAAAAGTTATAATATCGAAATGGATGGTTTGTGGTATTTTTATGTAAAAATGCGATAATGTCACAAAAATAATTATTTTGATGTGAAACTTGTTTTATTGAGTTTTTTAATGTTTATTAATCAACATATAAGAATAAGGTTTTATCTTGTTAAAGAAAAGTGTAGTTTTTAAAGAAAACCGAATCGGAAATCGGACTAACTCCGCTTCCGTCGGGTTTTAGAAATGGAACTTTTTAAAGATGAAGATGAGAGAGGGAATTGGGACTTATTGGCTTTGATGAGAGGGGGGTAGAATAAGGTCTAGGATTCGTCGGTGCTTTGTTTTGTCGCCAGAAACTCCTCGTATCGTCGCCTAAACTTCGCCTTTTGTTAACTCCACTTACACAGTATAAAGACTTAGGAATGCTTGAGAGTTTTGGCAGGGATTTGTGAGTGAGGATGGGTGTGAAATAGAGTGGTATTTATAGGAAACATTATGGTTTAGGGGTGATGAATGGGTGAATTAAAATATGTATTAAAAATGAATTAAATGGGTGATTTATTGCCTCTGGAAAATGTGCAGAATAAATAAGCAATACAAGAGTTAAGGGGGGAGTCCAAGGGTCTAGGGTTTACAAAAAAATTTAGGTTTGGACTTGGAAAATCCGGCGGCGCCGGCCCGTGGAGCATTCTCGCCGGTCTGATCATGGAGGTGGGGGCTTGGATTAGGGCCACGTGTCCCTGACGGTCTAAATACCTCAGTGCACTTGTTTGTTTTAAGTGTGACTCTTGGTTTTACGTGTTGTGCACATGAAGACTCTTGGGCTTCTAAAAACATTAAAAGAAAAATAACTAAAAAGATAATATGGTAGGGGGGATTCGATCCAGGGCTACGCCATAGCAGTGCAAGGCTTTATCAATGAGCTACAAGTGTTTTCTTGCTGTTCTAAATCAAAATAAATACTTATAGTATTCACAGAAATTGTAAATACCCCAATTGTACATTAATTTTAAATGAATTTTATATACACTGAATTTGGAGTTGTTACAACACGAGAGTCTATAGTTCGAGCTCCAACCACAATACCAAGGTAACTAGGGCACCTAGTTCGCTAAACTAGATGTCCTAGAGGATTTAGAGAGTGATGATGGATTAGTTTGTCTCAAAATACCCTAGGTTTCTCAACACATGATACATTTAGGGTTGAGGAAGAAGAAGGAAGCTTGAGGAGACAGAGTGTTGAGGAGATAATGAATTGAAGAAAGGCTAAGGGTGATGACTATGAAGCATACCAATAATTCCACACAAATATCTTTATGCACCATGCCTCAATAGTCATCCATGAGTCACCAAGTAGCCACGCTTCATCATTTGTCAAATAACACCTCATCCTCCACCTCATTATCCATTTAAACTAAATGTATTAAACCAACAAATGAGGTGTCTTCTTCTAGAAACATTCTTGAGAAAATTAAAAGAATACCCCTCACAGTATATACATACCCGTATCCGTATTCCAAAAAATACGAATACAAAGTGACAAAAATAATCCAAGAATATAATACTAGGATCTGGCTTAAACCAAAGCCCACTAGTATTATCTGCCCGAACATCTTCCGTGTACAAGTACACGTATGTGATCGAAGCCCTGCCATAAAACCATACGGCATCTACATCTTTTGCCCGATGCAGGGATACCCTCTGTGTTGGACTCTAAAGACTCGACAGTACGCTGGCAGTGGGTTTAACCACAAGCACATCGGCGGTACTAGCTGCACGTAATGGCTACCCAGGTATCCATCGATAAGAAGGGCGATGAACAAACTCATCCGAACTTCTACTGAGCCTATCTGTGACAATCTCCGTATAGTCATGTCTGTTCGTCTAAGAGTGCAAATCGGGCCTAGGGGGCGGTAATCGTCAGATCCCTAATAGCACAATAAGTCATGCTGGAGCAGAGCCCAAAACACCCTGAGAAACTACTGGAGTACCTACCAGTAAATCTCGCTTGCTCTGGACAGGGACATTGTGTAATGGCTTTCCGAACATAGCGCGATATCAACCCCCAATACCGAGAGAGACGAATCCTATCTAACCGCTACTGCCTCCCAGTGCTTCAGGACTGCACCCAACTACTATCTGTTTGCACGACTCCTTTGAGCCGTGGTAGGGTAGTAATCTAAGAACAGTGAGAACACACTCGAGGCGAAGTAGCGATGTCAAGTCAACGGACTAAGCTGTACTGATGTCACCTAGGAATTGCTACCTGACGATAGGTATAATACCAACCAGCAGTTCCCCACAAGTCCTGTCTAGTGTACTCATAATCTAATGAGCACCTACATACTATCTCTAGTACGACGTACTAATGGCTGTGGAACAGACCATCTCCCCTGCTGGAATGAGAATCGTAAACACTAGTCTACTCTGGAATATCGATACCCCGTCTCGATAATCATATAACTAGGGACCTGTATAAGGATGTGCTTATAGACTATCCAACCCCCGCTAGTGTGACTGCCATCACAACGCTGGTAGTCAAGCAAATATCCTAAGGGCTCTACCAATATGTATAAGCGATATGCTAAAAGAAACGTATACACATATTGAGGTAGAAACAAACCAAGTAGCATACTACCATATTGAGAAAGATTTTTAATATATCCGTGTATATCCCAAGCTTCCAAAATGTAATATACAAACCAGTATGATACAATAATGGCCTCTAGGGCATATATCACTAACAACCCCGTGAACGATATACCGTTAAGAAATGTTCTAAACACATTCAATTTCTTCTAATGAGCGTGAAGTCCTTAAAGGTTTAAAGTCTAGTTTCTTTTTAAAATTTATGCGGGTAAACGTTATGCTCAATTTCGTGATTTATGGGCCACGGAAAAGGTGATGAAATCATTTACCGTATATTGTAGGGTTCTCTTGCAAAGGTGATTTGTGGGCCACGGAAAAGGTGATGAAATCCTTAAAGGCTTAAGTCCGTATTAATGGATGTTATGCGCAAATCAATGAAAAAATTGTTCAAAACATCAAACAATTGTTTTTTTGTTTAAGCGCGGCGCTGGAAAAAATACGGGTTAGTTCTTTCAGCGTTTGGCAGCGAACTTGCAACGAATTCTGCAAAGATAAAATAGTGGATGCGTCGGATTTAAGAAAAAAAGGTGTTAGGATATACGTACCGATAGGTTTTTGGGTTAAGAAACCCCCGTTGAATTGAATCTGATTAGCCTGAAAAGTTTGATTGCGCGGGTTAAAATACCCGGATCTTTGAAACTGTACTTCGCTATCACCTTAGCTTTGAATGTACACTTTGCTCCGCACGATCGCAGTTTGCAATTCCTTAAAATCTGCAAATGTCGGAAAAATGGATATTTAGTGCGAAAAAGCGATATATGTGGCCAAACTCCTGCACACTCAAAATTATGAAAATCAAACAATAAAATGGGATAATAATATAACGGTGGATCCGAGAACAAAAATTTGGAGCAAACAGAGAAGTATTGGCCAGCGGTAGTGGGAAATGTGAATAAACCGCCGGTCGGCTATTTGAATTGGGGCTCCATCTTTCTGCAGTGTTCCCTATGTTCTAGTATTGTCCCAATGTTATAGTTTAATTTTTCTAATCAGTCTCAGAGTGTGAGCAGGTCCAAATAACATAGAACAAAATATCAAAACGTTAAATTTTTGTTTTGGTTTTTTATTCAAAATTTTCGATTTTTTTAGTTTCGTTTTCAGAATAATATTAGTGTTATCAACAAGATATACATAGATTAACCCGAAATAACAAGAATAACAACATTACCGTCTCCCCGGAAACGGCGCCATTTGATTGAAATGAGATTTTACGTGTTGTATCTTAAGTTTTAAAGTAACCTCAATTAAGATGGCGTCGTGTGTAGCTAGCCGTGATGAGTACGGGTCGTCCGCAGGGAGATGGTGCGTTCTAAGTTCTTGTTCTCACGAGTTAAGCCGAAGGTCCGAATGAGTTCAATTATAACCTAAGTGTAACGTATATATGCAACGAAACGTTTGTTAGGAATAGAGATGGGTTTGTTTAAGTTAGGAAAATCTGTACTCGTTCATTTGTGCCTTACTTGACTTATCGAAGCTGTGGTAATCGGCAACAACGTGGATTAGGGTGCTTAAACATGGTATTTCGAGAAATCCGACTTATTGACCCTTATCCTTCCGTTCTTGTCTCTTATCCTTCGCCTCCGGCCAAACCAAACGCAGCCGGTCACGGTTAGGGATTGCCGCTACCGTGGTAGGGTAGGGTGCCTAACGGAGCGCTTGCGTGAGGTTTGGGCGGAGTTCGATTAGCAATTCTCGGGCAAAGGAAATGAGTAAAAGAAAAACATAACTTAAATAACCATTATCTTTCCCTAACAAGATATACTATTCACAAACCATGATCAATATCAAAAGAAAATGCAAGGAGAAGAGATCAAAAGAAAACACATTGCAAGTAAGTAAATGGAAAGAAAGTAAAGTGCAATAAAATAAGAAGTAAGAAAATACTAAGAACCATAGTTGCAAGAATGTGAAAGCTTCATTAAGTTCAATACAAAAGTACAAGCAATGAGTTCAATAACCAAAACCTAAACATGCAAGCTCAATGAAAAGGTTGCAAGATCAGAAGAAGGCAAGGAACTCAAGCCAACTAACTAATATGTACAAAGAGTCAAACAAAAATTACAAAATGGAAATGGAATCAAGTGTCAAAGTATATCCTTGAGCTTGCTCTATGTTCTGGTATTTATAGGCACAAAATAAAAAAAAACAATAAAAATGAGATGCTGTGACAATATGGAATGACCAGAAGAAAGTTGGAGCCAAAATATGATGGTGGGACCGGTGGTAGCGGTATTTTTAGGGTTTCTGCCGGTTTTCTTGGGTGTGGTAAGGCTCTTTTTTGTGTGGTGATCACATGTCCTCTCCATAGTCTCTCTAATATTGTTTGATTCTTCTATATAAGCTTGGTCTGCAATCTGTAGATTTGGAGGGAAAATGCGACTTTAAATCATATCACACCTTTTTACTTCACTCATCACACACCCACTTGCCTCATCTACTTGCACAAGTCCTGATTCTTGTGTGTCCACTTATGCTAGGTTGTCCCACCATGGTTCATGCATCAAAAGAGGTTTGTGTTCACACTTGTATTGTTGCATTATGCTTGATAAAAAAAAATGTGTACACTTGTTTGTTGCAAAATGAAACTCTTTGAATATTGATCAGTTTTCTGTTCTGGTTGCAGTGTCAACTCACAAATGTCGTATCCGTATGTTTGAGTGTGTTTTCAGTGTTTTGTCATGAATACATGTAATCTGTATTTATTGAGCAGACACGGGTAAATAGTATCAATATATCACAAAATTGATATGAATGAGCGGTATTGAAATGCAGTTTTTCGTGATGAACAGGCAGTTTTGACTTTTTGTAAGGGCACAGAAAAAGACCCTAGGTCTTCACTTCACTGCCTATAAATACTCCAGATCATAACCATATCAAATATGTATATTTTCACTAGTTTTTGTTAGAATTTAGTATAACTTCTTCTTCATCTCTCCTCCATTAAAATTGTAGTGAGAGTTTTTTGAGTGGATGATAAATGAAGAGGAGTGTTTTTTTATATGCATGTCTTGTACATTTGTTAACTAGTTTTTAGTTAGATTGCTTGTTATTTTCTTTGTTAAATAGCTGTTGGTTTTCTTGTTCTTTTTCTTCTCTTTTCTTTTATCTTTACAACCATGATGCTTAAGAGTGATCCTTGCCTAGGTGAGGTCTCAAGTAGCTAGTTGTAATTTTCTACCTCATTTCTTTCTATCTTCTTTACTTGTTTTATTTTCTTTTATTTTATAATGAGTGGGTAATTTTTTCACTTGTTAGGATAGGATAAGGAAAGTTTGAGAGAAGGAAATCTCTCTCACTCTTTCCTTTGCCCAACAACTTGATTCGAACTTCCATCAAGGCAACCACAATCCGCTCCCTACGACACCCTATCTTATATGATAGCAGTGACACCCTAGTGAGACCGGTTGTGGTTGAATTGACCGAAGGTTATAGCTAAGAGCCAGGAACGGACGGACAAGGACCAAAAGGAAGGAACTAAGCGTTAGAAAACCTAGCTTATACTCGCAAGTTTACCTCATAGTCTTTCTAATCCCCGTTGTTGCCGATTACCGTAACATCGATATCAAGAGTGGCAAACGAAAGAAGTGAGAAAACTCCTAACTCAAACTAACATAATCCTAACCCTAACAAGCTTCTATTAACATACATATCTAAGCACATAGTTAACTTTGAACAAACTCGGACAATTCGGACTTTAACTCATTAAAACACTAAGAAAAAGATTCACATCTCTCCATGGATCGACCCGTACTCAACTGGCTAGATACCAAGCGAAACTGTCTTGACTGCGGTAATTAAAACTAGCATAAAAACTTAACAATCAAATGGCGTCGTTGTCGGGGAGACGGTGGTTTATTTCTTTTTGTAGTTTTGGGTTAATTTGTGAATATATATATATATATATAATAAACAAAACTATAAAAATCAACTTGTTATTTTTTTATTCTTTTTGTACAAGTGTGAAGGATAGGGAGAAGATCAAGTTCAGTGCCAAA
Organism: Agapanthus africanus; assembly: GCA_030015575.1. NCBI lineage: Eukaryota > Viridiplantae > Streptophyta > Magnoliopsida > Asparagales > Amaryllidaceae > Agapanthus > Agapanthus africanus. The sequence continues at coordinate 387,538,842 of JASDDO010000004.1, forward strand.
GTCGTAGGGAATTAGACCCACATCATGCGGCTACACCGCGATGAATCAAGACGAAACCGCAGCTAACTGTACAAATTCTGGAGTAAATCTATTGACCAATTCAAGACCTAGAGACTCAAACCAGAAGAAGAGATCACATTTAGTACAGAGAAAAAATTTGGAGCTCTAAATCGTCCAAAGAACCGCGAAACCGCCGCTAAATAGTGGTTTTGACCGCTGAACCGTGGTCAAAGTTCGGCTTTAAAGCACCAAAAATTTTGTGAGTATTTAATTCTGCTGATTACCCCCTCTAAACTCTACTGAACTGTTTTTTCTGCAGTATTCTTTGCGCAAACTCTCTCTCCTTCTCCAATAAACTGCTTTTTGTGCAGAATTTTTTGTGTCGCCGCCAAATAAAATTTTTGCAAGTGTTTTAGATTTTTGTTTGTTATCGTTTTGCATAAATAATACGGACTTTAAGGGGCTATAACACTAATTCAGATTGGGTGGGGATTTCATCATCCTTCCTAAGACCCCAAAAATCACAAAATGCATACGCATTACCCTTGAGCTTAATTAGAAAATATCTAGACTCATCCAACTAAGGACTTGTCGTGCTCAATAGGACAGAGCAAGGTTGTGGGCATTCGATCGTTTATCTAAACTCGACTTTGTGGTGCCTAAGGCTTGACAAGTGAGGAGCTAATTTTAAAAGGCCCGTCTCACGGTGATTCATGAGCGGAACCCTCCTTACCTCACTTGTGCTTACCTGGCCACAATTGGAAGTGAAGATGCCATTTGAGGGTTATCTCACAACTTGTCACTTTGGAACAGTTAGGAGCGGTCTAGTGGACTTTAAAGACCATAGCTCTAAATATGATTGTGCATATTGTGACTACGATTGTTTGAAGTTGTGACCATAAATCCATATTTATTTTGCAAAACTCTGTAAAAAAATATTTAAAAAAAACTCAAACTTTCATAAATACTTTCCATTTGTCACCAAATTTCCATTCCACCTACCTTTCACCTGCTTTTCTCCATTGACGTTTTCTTACCCTCACCTTCTACAATTTGACTACACTAAACTCAATTAGTGTATGTCCGTATAGACTAGGGACACTAGTTTCCGCCTAGTCCGTGTTACGTTAGTCGCTACCGACTACGCGATCGACTCCGGCGTCGAAACTCCCCCACGCCTCTTTCACTCTTACCTTTGCCGGCCAACTCCGACGTTGACCGTGATTCTGTTTATACATCTTCACCTTCACCTTCAACTTCACCCAACTCTTCTTCCAAAATGTCGAGATTTCCTCCTAACATCACTTTACCTCCCTCGGGAATAATTCCATCTCCACTTGATGCGAATAACCCATCACCACAAGCACAAGTGCCACAACGAATCGCGCTTCAAGATCTTTTCTATCCTACCCGCACTGCACTCCCCATTTGTCTTTCTCTTCCACCAGTCAATGGGGATAATTTCAAAATTAAGCCCTACTTCATCAACATGCTGCTCAAATTTCACGAGCTTGAATCCGAAGATGCCTACATCTTCATCAATAAATTCCAAAATGTGTGTGCGGTGATGAATACAACCCAACTGTCTGATGATGTTATACGGCTACGAGTTATTCCTTTCACTCTTTGTGACCTTCCTGAAAAGTGGTTGTATAGCACCGCATCTCATTCGATAACCAGTTGGGACGAGTTTGTGAAATCGTTTCTGAAGAAATTCTACCCAAATCACAAGACCGCACAGATCCGAAATAAGATAAACCAATTCATCCAGTTTCCAACCGAACCTTTTTGGAAGTGCTTTGACTAGTACAAGGACCTCCTTGTTCAGTGTCCTCATCACGGTATCGACAAATTGCAACTTTGCCAAATTCTGTACGAGGGCCTGAATCCAGCAACTAGACAGTTAATGGAGACCATCTTTTAAGGCTACTTCCTGTCCAAATCTGACGAGGAGGCTTGGCAGTTCTTTGATCATCTTGCGGAAAAAATGCTGCAGTGGGAGAGCACCTGGCCAAACGCTTCAATTTCTTCTTCTTCAGGTCTCTCTAGGACAGGAGTTCACTAACTCAATATCTCAATTGCAATGAAAGCTGAGATGGCTGCAATCACACGGAAACTTGAGGCAATTAAGAACAAATTCTCATCTCCTTCTCCTAACCCTGCTCCTCCCCATCTTACCATTTGCGCTTGTTGTTCGGATCCATCTCATTTGACCAAAGAGTGTCCTTACAATCCACCATATCAAGGACAGGATCAGGTCAATACTGCATTTCAACAGAGACCAAGAAACGATCCATACTCTTCCACCTATAATCCCGGTTGGAGGAACCACCCTAATTTCTCCTGGAATCAAAGCCAACACCAATTCTAAGGACAGAACAACTTTCAAAGGCCTCCTCCTCCTCAACAACAATCTCCGCAACAATTTCAGCAACCTTTCCAACCCCAACCTTTTCAGAATCCGACCAACAACTTTGCACCTTACAACAATTCTTTTCCTCAAAACAACTTTGTTCTGTCAAATAACAATAAGGTTTCCTCTCTATAACGGAGTCTAGAGGCTTTTGTAAAGCAATCGACTCAATCCACCGCCAACATCCAGTCTTCTATTCAGTCTCTGGTGCACCACACCGTTGCACACAGGCAAAGCATCAATACTATCGAAGCCCAGATTGCACGGCCGAACACGGCCTTGAGCGAGCGAGATAAAGGAAAGCTTCCATCTCAACCACTCCCAAATCCTGGTCGCCCACATAATGTACATGTTGCTCTTAAACAACAGAACCATAATGTGAGTGCCGTGACTACGTTGAGATCTGGAAGAATGCCGAACAACAACATTGGCGTACGAATTGATGATGATAACACCCCGGCCGTTTCTTCCTCTCCTTCCTCTTCTTCTTCTTCTAAGCCCATTCTCCATTCTTCAAAAGGCTATTCTTCTTTAACTGCTTCTTCGAATGGATCCACATCTCACTCCACTCAAACTCCAGTTTTGGGTTTCATTACATCTCCACAATCTCCTTCACAAGTATTGGACTCAACAAATTTCAACAAAACTCCATTTCCAAACCGGTTGAGATCTAATAAACAAAATCCACAAATAGAGAAGATTATGGAGTTGTTCAAACAGGTTAATATCAGCATTCCCCTCTTAGATGCAATTCAGCAAGTCCCGTCTTACGCAAAAGTCTTGAAAGACTTGTGCACTAAGAAGAGGAAATCTCATGTACCAAAGAAAGTTTTCTTGGCTGGTAACGTGAGTGGTGCTCTTATCCAAGATTTACCACAAAACGGAAGGACCCTGGCTGTCCTACGATTTCAATAACCATTGTGGATAAGAACATCAATTGCGCACTTTTGGATCTTGGTGCCAGTGTTAACCTTCTACCTTATTCAGTTTATGAGCAACTCGGTGTAGGAGAACTGAAATCTACAATTATACTCTTGAAATGGCTGACCGATCTATCACCCATCCTAGGGGTGAGCTAGAGGATATGTTGATCAAGGTTGGGGACTTCATATTCCGCGTAGATTTCATTGTTTTAGATACATAACCTGTAGCCAATCCCCGGAATCAAATTCCGGTGATTCTCGGTCGCCCATTCCTTGCAACCTCAAATGCGGTGATCAATTTTCAAAACGGTTCCATGAACCTATCTTTTAGTAATATGACAATTGAACTCAACATTTTTAGGTTAGGGAATCAGCCATCCGAACCGAGCGCTCATATACTGGATGTCTGTTCCATTCAGGAGATCGCCCCCAAGGACTGTGAATTTAAAGAATTCCTGTTTAATCACGGTGATCTTAACGCCACTAGTGCGTTCCTCTTTGAACCTGTTGCTTCCGCTTCTGACAACGAATACGAGTGCTTCACGTTTTTAAACGATCTTGGCTTGTCACCACCTGAGTTTCAATCTTTTGAATTTTCAGATGCGTTAGTTGAACTATCCGACTCGATTGCATACACTCGCTTTGAGCCCCTCTTGGAATCCTTTGAGTTCGAGACATTTTCTCCGATCTTGCCTTCAGTTGTTTCTCCTCCGACGCTCGAACTTAAGCCTCTGCCGTCTCACCTCAAGTATACTTAGGTGAAAACGAGACCCTCCCAGTAATCATCTTGGCTTCTCTAGCTCTAGAGCAAGAGAAAACTCTTCTCACGGTCTTGCAATCAAATCGGCAAGCTTTTGGCTGGACGATGGCGGACATCAAGGGGATTGGTCCTCTGATCGTTGAGCATTGCATTCATATGATAAATGATGCCAAACCAGCTAGGGATCCACAGAGATGATTGAATCCAGTCATGAAGGAGGCTGTGAAGAAGGAAATTATCAAATGTCTGGATAGTGGTATCATTTACCCTATTTCCGACAGCCAATGGGTCAGTCCGATACACGTTGTTCCTAAAAAGTTGGGCATGACGGTCATCACAAATGAGGCAAATCCCCACTCGCACCCAAACCAAATGGCGAGTATGCATTGATTATCGAAAACTCAATGCCACAACGCGTAAGGATAACTTTCCGCTACCATTCATTGACCAAATGCTCGAAAGATTAGCTGGACATGAGTTCTACTGTATTCTGGACAGTTACTCAGGCTACAACCAGATTCCCATCGCTGAGAAAGACCCGGACAAAACCACTTTCACTTGTCCTTTCGGCATGTTCGCATATCGCCGCATGCCCTTTGGGATATGCAATGCTCCCGCTACTTTTCAGCAATGTATGATGGGAATATTCTCTGACATGGTTGAGAAATTTCTGGAGATATTCATGAATGATTTCTCCATATTTGGTGATTCCTTTGACGAGTGTTAACAACATCTTGACGCTGTCCTTACCCAATGTAAGGATAAAAATCTCACTTTAAACTGGAAGAAATGCCACTTCATGGTGCCTGAAGGTATTGTCTTAGGACATATCATTTCGCGAAATAGTATCGAGGGTGACAAATCAAAGATTGATGTTATTTCTAACCTCCCTCCTCCCAAATGCGTAAGAAATATCAAATCTTTCCTTGGCCATGCCGGTTTTTATAGACAGTTCATCAAGGACTTTAGCAAGATTGTTAGACCCTTGACTCTTCTTCTGGCCAAGGATACCACGTTCAATTTCGACTCAAGCTGTTTAACTGCTTTTGAATCACTAAGAATCTTACTCACCACTGCTCGTGTTCTTTCTTCTCCCGACTGGACGCATCCTTTCGAGATTATGTGCGATGCATCCGACTTTGCTATCAGTGCGGTCCTGGGACAGCACATCGATAAGATGCCGCACGTAATCTACTACGCGAGCCAGACCTTGAATGACACACAAATGAACTATACGACAACCGCGAAAGAGTTCTTGGCGGTTGTATTCGCTTTGGAGAAATTTAGGCCATATCTCATTGGCTCCCCAGTCATTGTCTACACTGATCATTCTGCTCTGAGATATCTTTTTGCAAAAAAGGATGCTAAATCTCGGCTAATACGTTGGATTCTTTTACTTTAAGAATTTGACCATGTCAATAAGGAAAAAAGAGGATGTGAAAACATAGTAGCCAATCTTTCACGACTTCCTTCTTCGCCAATGCTTACTCTCCCAATTAACGATGTTTTTCCTGATGAAAAACTCTTGACAGTATCTTGCGAACCGTAGTTCGCAGATATTGTGAACTATTTGGCGACAGGACTCATACCAAGTGAATGGTCGAGTCAGGACAAACTTAGATTTTTATCCTAAGTAAAAAAAATTTACTGGGACGAACCCTACCTGTTCAAGTATTGTCCGGACCAAATCATTCACCGGTATGTCCCTGATAATGAGTTCAAGAGTGTGTTGTCGTTTTACCACGATCAAGCGTATGGCGGGTATTTTGGCCCAAGATAGACAGCTGAGAAATTCTTGCAGTGTGGCTTTTACTGGCCAAAACTTTTCAAAAATGCACATGATTACTGCAAGACTTGCTCCCGATGCTAACATTTGGGCCGGATTTCCAGGAGAAACGAGATGCCTCTCCAACCAATTTTAGTTGTTGCGATGTTCGATATTTGGGGGATAGATTTCATGGGCCTGTTTCCCAACTTTTTTGGGAACCTGTACATTCTTTTAGCTGTTGATTATGTCTCCAAATGGGTCGAGGCAGTGCCGAGCTGAACGAACGACAACAAGGTTATTGTTAGATTCCTTAAAGAAATCATCTTTTCCCGGTTTGGACACCCTCGTGCTATCATTAGCGACAATGGGACACATTTCTGCAATAAGTCTTTCGAGACCTTGATGCGGAAATACTCGATTAATCACAAGCTATCCACGCCCTACCACCCCCAAACATGTAGACAAGCCGAGATTTCAAATCGGCAAATCAAGCAAATATTGGAGAAAACGGATTCTAGGAACCATAAAGATTGGTCTTTAAAATTAATCGATGCCCTTTGGGCATTTTGAACTGCGTACAAGACTGATCTTGGCATGTCTACCTATTGGCTTATGTACGGAAAGGATTGCCATCTCCCTGTAGAAATCGAGCATCGTGCATTTTGGGCAATTAAAGAGCTGAACTTCAACCTTGAAGATGCGGGCAGCTATCGGAAGCTGCAACTTAATGAATTGAACGAGCTTCAGGATGAGGCTTACGAAACGCGATTGTTATAAAGAACCGAACGAAGGTATTTTATGATAAACACCTTATGCGCAAAACTTTCACGCCTGAACAACATGTACTTTTTTACGACACCAGACTCCATTTCCATCCTGGTAAGGTTCAATCTCGCTGGAAGGGACCTTTTCTTGTGCGGTGTGTATACCCGCACGGTGCGGTGGATTTGGAGAATGCGAAGAACGGTTCACTATTCAAAGTGAATGGACACAGAGTAAAGTCGTTTCATAGCACAGAACCATCGGAGGAGCTCTTGATGTTGCAGGAGCTGGTTTACATTGCCTAATCTTCCTCTGTTTACAACCAAACTTCTGTCATCCAGCCATAAACAGTGGAAACACCGTTTCAAATAAGTTTAGGGGTATGTATATACCATCTTGTATATATATATATGGATATTCTTGTCCAATGCATATCCATTTTGTTTTGTTCTTCTGACGAGCATCTCGGTCTTATAAATACTCTGTTTGTGTGTCGGGATATTTCTTGCCTGGTGAAATTCCCTTTTGTAATATATATATATATATATATATATATATATATATATATAATAAAAGGAAAAAAAGAAGAAAAAAAGGGCGGGTTCTTTTGTAAATATTGAAGAATATGTGAGAAGAGGACAATTCATAAAAATATCCAAGTTTTAGAAGGGTGTTAGTGCAAATAAGGTCCATTTTTTACCAACCTTTGACTCCCCCTTTAAAAACCTCTCTTTTCTATTCTATCCCCAACCCGAGTCTTCAAACCCTTTTTCACCCAAATCCCTAGCAGCCACCAAGAGCACCACCAGCGATCCTCCGAAACGACTATGTAACCGCCGGCGGCAGCTCCCCAGACTGCGCATCCGCTACCGTTCTTCCACTACACCCTCTGAAAATTTCAGAGGAGGTTTGAATTTTCGATCTCATCTCTTTAGAACTGTTGAAATTGTATTTTCTGTTCAAATGGCTCATGGTTTTCAATTTGAGAGGGAGTTCTCTGCAATGTTTGCCCACGACCTGTATGGTAGTTATTTTGGCAACAAAATCCGGAAACGTGGATGGAATTACTTATTGTATAACCATCCAAACGCTTTCGCCCTTCCGGATCTCGTTGATCATTTTTTTGAGAGCATGGAGGGGGGATGTTTAGCCAATTATGGGTTTATACGCTGGTTTTTGGGGGATCGAGAAATTGTGGTAGATAGGAACATGATTCATGTAGTAACTTTGATACCCCGTATCCAAGCTCATGACCAACCCTTCCGATTTGAGGATTACATGTCATTGATGGGTGATAGTTGTTTTAGGGAACCCAAGAAAGGAATTCTTCGACGTACGCTATAAGCGAATGTCTTAACCGTGTGCCGTTGGGCACAAAATAACATCTTTGGTAGCTCGCATAACACTACTTTTTCACTCCATCCCTACACATTGTGCACACACTGATGATGAAAAACCCAAGTTATGACACGTGCACCGTACTGTTACACTCGATTAGCACCGGCAAAGGGGCGGCCAATTATCCGTGCCTAATGTTAGTGACACAATTGTGTTGCTATTTTCTTCCTGTAGAGGAGTTTGATGCTTTTATGCATATGGGGGTTCCCATTTGATCCCTAATTGAGGGTGTGTCCATGTCATACACTATACTTCACGAATTATGGTCGCGCACCGAACCGGCGGAGGATGTAATGGCAGAGACCCCCATCTCGAGTTTCACAGCGAGCGATGAGGAGCTGACCTCCGCCGAGCAAGCACGCTTGCTGCGGCGTACTCACAGAAGGGTCGAGAGAGTGTTAGGGATGCTGACAAATTTTGATCAGCGTATTACAAGCCTAGAGAAGAGGATGTCTACCCTGTTGGCACGGGGTAAAAGAACGAGATCGAGGGGTCGTGGTGCTGACACCAGTGGAGCTGGCACGAGTAGTGCTGGCCCGAGTGGTACTGCGTCTGGTTCTAGGAGACGTAGTAGGTAGCAGTGAGGACACTGCTATGAATAAGTTTTGGAGTGGGGTTGTTGTAAATAGCTGTCCATGCATTCTGCATCTGCACGTTTTTTTTTGTAAATATATGTTCTTTTGTTTGCATGTTTAAATTCTGCGTCGCATCATGTTTATATTTTTGCATTGCATTGTCATCCCTAAAACCCATAAAATTTTGAAACTTAAAAAAACATCGCATCATATTTATATTTCTGCATTGCATTGTTATTCCTAAAAAACCAAAAAAAATTGAAACTAAAAAAAACCAAAAAATGTGTCAAATTGGCTATTTAGACTCAAATTCGACAGGATGGTTGACTAGTTAGAAATAACTAAATCGTAGGCTTAGTAATTAAAAACACTAAAAATAACCCTCCTTGAAATATAACTGTAATAAATATACGTCCTTGCATTTTGTTTAGAAGTAAGTAATCTTGAGTTCAATTCTTGAGTTAAGCTGAAATGAAGGAAAGGTATTGAAAACTTTATTGAATAATAAGCCTGAAAAATAGTTTCTATTCTCAAATCCAAATTCAGAAAGTATATACCCTGCAAACTGCACTTACACACAACTTAAAACTTGGGATAGTAGAGAACACCTAGAAATACTCTTTCCTGAAAACCTGGTATAAAAGAAAAAATGGTATTTGTAACTAACTGCCAAAGGAGCGTCGTTAAAAAATATATCCGGTCTTGAAAAAAAATGAAAAAAAGGAAAAAAAATTGCATATATTATAAGACCTGGAAACTGTTATTTACGTTTTAATAAGCCCACACACTCAGTAATCGGCTGATTAGTGCCTCAGGAAGCAATAGTAGTCGCATGAAAAGAGTGTGAGCAAATCTGCGCATCATTAATAAAAAGAAGTAGTACTAGGTATTAAGGAAAGGGTACTATAGCTTGAATTGAATTCCTAAGTGTAAGGGAGAAATTACACACATAGGGGTATATGATCGATGTTTGGAGGAGAGATAGAAATGAAGAACAGGGCTTATATCTTCCTTAGAGATGATAGAAATTCCCGATTAGAGACTGCGTTTTAGAAGAAAAACTCAAGAGAAACTGATGTCTTTATAAACTGACAAAACATATAGGATCTTAAGTTAAATGAATAGGAGGTGTGAAGAATAAGAGATGAATATTTCTAACTTAGAATAACAGAGTTTCTAGCTAGAATGTTGAACTGTGGGATTAGAGTCGACGGCCAACTTGACAGGATTTTGTGGGTAGTATCCGCTGAAAACCTTCAGGAGACCAAAACTCCTCCTCTATGGCAACTTAGGGGTTTAACGTCTTTTTGCACATGCTAAGTGCAACCGTGATGCCTACGAAAGTGAGCTTTTTGGAAATAAAATGACTTTGCTTGGGACGAGCAAAAGATAAGTTTGGGGGTATTTGTTCATATCAAAATTTTGCACTTTTATACCACCCATTCTTGATCGCATTGCATATAGGTAGGTACTTTTGATCCGTATTTTCTACATAATTGCAGCTTACAGGTTATCAGTCTAAACAATGAAAATCATAAACAATCACGACAAATTCAGGACAACTGCCAACAACGGATAAAAATATGGGTTCCGCTCATCATCCGTCAGGTGTCGTTTACCAGTTCAGGAGACAAAGGTCAAGCAAGGGTCATTCAAGCACAAAGCACGAGAGAGGCAGCACGAGAATCAAGTTGAAAACGCGGAGCTCAAGAAAATTAAGGCAAAAAGTCCATACATTTTCATCTTTTGGACCGTTGAAAATCTGGGAGCAAAATGAAATGATTCTGCAAATACAAGTGCACTAAACAGAAGATAAAAGCAATACAAAACAGCCCAAGAAAATGGAACTCTAACTCATCAAAACGACCGTGGTTCCGCTGTCTAAGGCACCTATTGGCGGAGGAACCGCGGCCACTACGTGGTGTCTCGCGCCAAAATTTCAGAGGTAGTTTTGACTTTTTGTAAGGGCACAGAAAAAGACCCTAGGGCTTCACTTCACTGCCTATAAATACTCCATATCAGAGCCATATCAAATATGTATATTTTCACTAGTTGTTGTTAGAATTTAGTGTAACTTCTTCTTCTTCATCATCTTTCCTCCATTAAAATTGTAATGAGAGCTTTTTGAGTGGATGATAAATGAAGAGGGGTGTTTTTTTTATATGCATATCTTGTAAATTTGTTAACTAGTTTTTAGTTATATTGCTTGTTATTTCCTTTGTTAATTAGTTGTTGGTTTTCTTGTTCTTTTTCTTCTTTTTTCTTTTATCTTTGCAACCATGATACTTCAGAGTGATCCTTGTCTAGGTGAGGTCCCAAGTAGCTAGTTGTAATTTTCTATCTCATTTCTTTTTATCTTCTGTACTTGTTTTATTTTCTTTTATTTTATAATGAGTGAGTAGTTTTCTCACTTGTTAGGATGGGATAAGGAAAGTTTAAGAGAAGAAAATCACTCTCACTCTTTCCTTTGCCCAAAAACTTGATTCGAACTCCCGTCAAGATAACCACAATCCTCTCCCTATGGCACTCTATCCTATATGATAGCAGTCACACCCTAGTGAGACCAGTTGTAGTTGAATTGACTAGAGCTTATGGCTAAGAGCCAAGAATGGATGGACAGGGACCAAAAGGAATGAACTAAGCGTTGGAAATCCTAGCTTATACTCATAAGTTTCCCTCCTAGTCGTGCTAATCCCCGTTATTGCCGATTACCGTAACATTGATATCAAGAGTGGCAAACGAAAGAAGTGAGCGAACTCCTAACTCAAACTAATCTAATCATAACCCTAACAAGTTTCTATTAACATACATATCTAAGCACATAGTTAACTTTGAACAAACTCAGACAATTTGGATTTAACTTGTTAAAATACTAAGAAAAAGATTCTCATCTCTCTATAGATCGACCCGTACACAACTAGCTGGCTACCAAACAAAACCATCTTGATTGCGGTAATTAAAGCTAGCATAAAAACTTAACAATCAGGTACACCAAATCGAGGAAATAAGTTCTTCTTTAATTTTCTTTAGTGAGGTCTATCCTTCTTCGTAGATGGGTGTGTTTCTTATGGAGATACTTCGTTTTGTCATTGGAAAAAATATTTGATTTTGTGAAGTAGGGATGGAGAGGAGAGAATGAAATAAAGAAGTCTCTATTGTTTTTCCTCTATATATAGGGAAAAATCACAGAGAGAAATCAAAATGGTTAAAAAATCCGTCAGAATTTCAATTTAAAATTCAAAAACTGAAAATTACATAGATAGACGTCTATTTTATGTATAATAGACGTCTCTGAAACATCTATAACTTTATTATAGACGTCTATAAAAAAAAATTTAAAATGTGAATTAAATTATAGTTAAAATTATATTTCTAATTCTAACATATTTAATTCACCTCTAATTTTGGCAAAACGAGTTCTATTTAGTGGTTTTGTGAACATATCGGCTAATTATGAATCGGTTGGTACATATTCAAGAACAATATCACTTTTATGACAGTGATCTTGTAGGAAATGATATCGAACATCAATGTATTTGGTTCTGCTATGTTGATTAACATTTTTGGTCATTTGGACTGTTCTGGTATTATCACAAAGTATTGGTATTTTAGAAACTAATTCTTTATAGTCTTCTAAACTATATTTAATCCAAAGACTTTGTGCACAACACATACCTGCGGCAATGTACTCGGTTTCAATAATAGATAAAGCAGCTGACGCTTGTTTCTTAGATTGCCATGATACAAGGTAATTTCCTAGAAAATGACAAGTGCCACTAGTGCTTTTGCGATCGGTTTGACTTTCAGCATAGTCGGCATCTGAATAACTTGTTAAGTTAAATATGTTATTCTTTGCATACCGTAATCTTTAATTGATAGTGCCTTTGAGATATCTAAATATTCTCTTGACCGCTACTAAGTGTGACTCTCTAGGATCAGCTTGGAATCGTGCGCAAAGACAGACACTGAACATTATATCAGGTCTACATGTAGTTAAATATAATAAATTTCCAATCACATCTTGGTAGAGTCGTATATCTACCGCTTTTCCGGTTTCGTCCTTGGAAAATTTAATTGTTGTTGCCATGGGTGTCTCACAAGTCTTTGTGTCTTCTAATCCGAACTTCTTGATGAGTTCCTTTGTATACTTAGATTGATTGATGAAGAGTCCTTCTGAACTCTGTTATATTTTAAGTCCGAGAAAGAAGTTTAGTTCTCCCATCATACTCATCTCAAATTCATCCTATATAGACTTAAAGAATTCTTGGCAAAATTGCTCATTAGTAAAACCAAATATAATATCATCAACATATATCTGAACTACTACAATTTTTGGATATAGTGCCCTCAAGTCAATTATTGTAATCGCAGGCACGCGATTGTAATGATTGAGGGAGGACCTATACGGGTAGAACAGTCTTACTCAAAATGATAGTATGCTATATGGTTTGTCGTTATCATCATGTACATGCATTGTGTGGTATTACAAATCACTATTACATGTTATAGGGCCCATAGGATTCTTGTTTGACTACCAGCATTATGATGGTGATTATATACATGGGAGCTAGGTGGTCTATAAGCACATCCTTAAATGTCCCTAGTCGAGGGAGTGTCGAGACTGGGCATCGATACTCTGGAGTAGACTGGTGTATACTTATCGAGACTCCGACGAGGGATGGTGGCCAGTATCACAAGCCATTAGTGTCAGTTAGTCACCTAAGATTTTATACAGGTACTCATTGGGTTATGAGTTATACTTGATGGACTCACCAGGAATATGCTAGATAGTATTATACCTATTGTCAGATAGCAGTTCTCAAATGACATGAGTACAGGTTAGTCTGTCGACCTGAGATTGTCATTTGTCCCATGTGAGTTCCCACTGTGTTTTGATTACTACCCTACCACGGCTCAAAGGAGTCGTGCAAACAGGTTTTAGTTGGGTACAATCCCGAGCCACATGGAAGCAGTGAGCGGATCGTCGGGAATTCACCTCTTCCGGTATTGAGGGTTGATGTCGCGCAGTGCACGGGTGGCCATCACCAGAAATCCTTGGCCAAGGTAGACGGGAACTACTGATTTGGATCAGTAGTTTCTCAGCGGGTGATGAGCTTCATACCGACACGAAATATCGCATTATTAGGGGTCTGAATTTATCCACCTCCTAGACTCGATATGCGATACTCTTAGACGAATAGACCTGATTGTATGAAGATTGTCACTGACTGGCTCGGTAGGGGTATGGATGAGTTTGCTCGTTGGCCTTCCTTTCGCTCAATACCTGGGTAGCCGTTACGTACAGCTAGTGTCGCTGACATGCTTATGGTTAAACCCACTTCCAGCGTATTGACGAGTCTTTAGAGTCCCACACAGAGGATTTTTCCGGTTCAGGCGATATGAAGTAGATGATGTATGTTGGTACATACAGGTATCCGATTAAATATGTGTACATGCTACACAGACTTTAATCGTACGGTTGATAGTACTAGCGGCTTAGGATTAAGCCGGGTTATTAAATCAAGTTTTTATTTAATAATTTATATATATATTTTTAATATATGTATTCTAGTATTATTGTTCACTATTCATTTTCTCTCTTGGCTATTCGTATTTTTATACGAATACGCGTATATTTATTTCGATACGTATACCGGGTTGTATTCCGTATTTATATGGAATATCTTCTAAAAGATGGAAACCTCATTATATGATTTTCTTATTAGAAAATCATTTAGAAATGAGGTGGAGGGTTAGGTGGCATGAGCATGGTTGGAGGTATGTAGAGAGGTATGGCTTTTGATTGTTTATTGTAAAATGTGTGAGATATTTCTTACATGGTTGAAAAATGAGGAGCCATTCTTTCTACATGCCATTCATTCTTTTCATTGATACTCTCTTGACTCTTCATGCTTGAGAGCTCTTCTACACTTAGCTCATTTTCCTTCTTAAGTTACTCATGCCTTGGTTTTCCTCACCTCCTCGTCCTTCTTTGATTGCTCACTTGAGGTTTAGAGATGAGAGAAAAAAGATAGTGAAAAATTCCTACATCCCCACTCTCCATTACTAGCGACCTTGGAGTGTCGGTTGCTTTGCTAGGCGAAACTGGAGCCTGCATCATTTCTCTCAGGTGGATCATCCTCGGTGAAGGAGGACCAGCTTCCAAGCTCGATCCAGAAGATCTCTAGGTGCTAAGGAAGATGGTAGAAGACCGAAGGACACGGTTCATTCGGTATAACACTTCTAACCTTGTAGCTAGAATATCTTTTGTAGCTAGTCTAGGTTTATGGTTCAATTCTAGATGGGTTTCTTAGCGCCAAGTTTTTTAAACGCCATTTTTTGTTCCACATCGGCCATGATAGATGGCCAGGGCATTAGCAAACCCCAACATGGTATCAAAGACACCCCATAAACCTTTACTAGATAGTTTACATATGTTTAAAGTATCGATCGACGGAAGTTTCCGAATCGTATATTCAAAACTGTTGCTTGCTGTTCGAATTTCAAATTTGTTAAAAAAAATTTCTGGTTGTATTAAAATTATGTGCAGGAAAAACTAGAGCTAAGAAAAAAATTTGGGCACCTAACTCCAAAATCGGCGGCGGAACAGAAGCAAAATGGCACATTTTGCAGCTGAATCACCGCGCATTTTGGGCTACGGTGCCCCAAATTTTTTCTGGGGCTCTAGTTCATGGAAATATGATTTTTGGGATATTTGGTTTTGGTCCAGATTTGTTTGAGTGCTGGTTTGCATTTGGGGCCAATGTGGAAAAGTTTTTGTCGATCAAAATTTTGAATATGTGTTTATCGGTGCATATGTTAATATCTACGACTGTGAATATCATTGAGCGGTACAACCCGACTAGTTCCATATGTTCAACTAAACGGGTTTGCGAACATGATATTTACGTTAATGTTCTAAGTTGTGCTAATATTGTGGGTGGATTGTCGTGGTGGATAGCCTATGGTGCAATGGAAGTTGTACAGTTCAAATTCTTTTATATATTCATTATTGCGGGGCGAGCGTCCGACATGTGGACAGCCGTCTCTGCCAGATTGTATATTCTTTTATTAGGGCACGACCGGGTTGAGGTCGATGTCGCCATTGTATATATATTTTTCTTTTCTGTACTAGAATTACCCCGCGGTGGAGTGGTCGAATAGCCGGGTTCTAGAGGGCAACGGGCCCGCATCTCATGGCGTTGAGACGGCGGGGCCTTATTCTAGAATTGGTGGGCTATTCACCGCACTCGTACGGGGTATAGGATGACCCACGGTGGGGTGCTCAAGTTACCGGATTCCGTGAAGTGCTGGGTGGCCCATTCACTTTGTTGATTGGGGTTGCCTCACTTTTGGGATTGGCGGGTAATTTGCCGCACTCGTAAGGGTCTTGGTTTTACATTGCACAAGATATCAACACGACCGGAGAACGTCGGGTTTCATTTGCGGCTTAAAAGAAACCTGGGGTTCGTAAATTATCCGTTATTCTATGTTGCTTATCGGTTTTCTGTGATGTTGCTTATATCATGCCTAGGACGAATGTTATATATATATTTATATATACTAGTAGATATTGTATATGTTTTGCATCCGCGCTAATCCAGCCCCCGCTCTGCCGTTAGTTAAGTAACCTAACGGTGCATGACGGGGCCCCATGGCGAATGCGGATGGCATATAGTATATTGTATTTTCGTTCTTTTCTGGTGTGATATGGATTAATTGATGGGACTGCGTTAATTTTAATTAATGCAAGGAAAAATAAACCTAAATGATATTGTTGGAACCAATTTTTGAAAACTGTCATTACAGACGTTTCTTTTGAAGTGTTCCCTAGTACCGCCGCTAGGTTTTGGGAGGCATCGACTATGCCGTTTTCAAAAAATTGGCACGCTAAAGAACCCTAATCTAGAATCTTAACTAGAGAATTAGACGTAACAGGCATGTAAACATCTTTATATCTAAGTGAACAAGGAATACAACCTTTGTAGACCGGTCCTTCACTTCAAAAGCTCCGTGTAGTAGTCCCTTTGCTCCAAGTAATGAACTCTCGGACTCTAGAAAGGCTCCACAAGATGAAAGGAACAAACTTGCTTGAAGTCTCCGAGGCCGAAGATGATCTACGTCGAGGAGACACTAACTCAAACTACCTCTTCACTAATTAGGAATTAGTGAAACAAACAACCTAAACTAAATGGCTAGTCTAGTGTAGGTTGATGAAGTAGGAATTTTGCCCACTTTAAAAATATTTTTCTCACTGATTTTCTTTACCTCCCAAAAGCTAGAGAGCTTGAGGAAGGAGATGAAGAAAAGCAACCATGGAAAAGGGCAAGTCAAGAATGACAACCATAGGTGAGTTAATATTATATACTAACTCATGTAGAGACTTAACCATGGCTTAAGGTAATGGTTGGGTTAATAAATATCTAATGTAAAATAAAATCAGTGGACAAAATCAATGATTCTACAAGCTTCCACTAAGCTCAAACCATGTGACTAATTTCCAACTAATTTTGATTTACTTTAAATAAATAAAATCCTTCATTATGTTAAGCATGGTGTGAGTTCCATACACCCATGTTGCATGTAGCAACAAGCATGACACAATAATATATCACATATATATTAAGTGCACACTACTGAGAAAAAGAAATGCTTAAGTGAGATAATATTAGTTAATGAAAATTAATATATCAAATATATAATTATACATTAAATTATTAAATCAACACTTGATTTAATAATCCGGCTATATCACATATAACCGACTAATATCATATGTATCAACTTATCGAATCAACACTTGATTCGATAACCCGACTATATCACATATAACCGACCGATCCAACTTCGAGAAGTATGAAGCGCTCAGTCAAACAAGTATCACATATCGCGAGAATAGAATACAATATCACATACGCGTATTAATCTCGGTCCCGCATATATCACATATGTGCTCCTACTTCGTTTTTCCTGAGCCAGGAAACCTCTGTGTAGGACTCTAAAGACTCGTCAATACACCGGCAGTAGGTGATGATCATATCATTCATCCACAAGCCGTCAGCGGTACTAGCTGGACGTAACGGCTACCCGGGTATTGAGCGATCAGAAGATCAACAAGCAACCCTGCTCATACTCCTGCGAATCCAATAAGTAACATTATCGTACATTCCAGTCTCTTCGTTTGATATGTCGCATATCATAGACTGGGATGGTAAACATCAGATCCCAATAGACTGATAAGTCATGCCGATGTGAAGTATAATACCATATAGGAGTTCTCGGCGAGTCCGTCCAGTGTACCCAGTCTCCACTGAGCACCTGTATACCTTCTCTGATGTCAAACACCAATGGATGTGGGATCATCCATCGCCCAACATATGGGTCAAGAAGCGTATACGCTAGTCCACTCTGGAATATCGATGTCCCGTCTCGATACTCCCACGACTAAGAACAATTGAAGGATGTACTTACCGACTAACCTGGCCTCCACTAGTATAATCTCCATCATTATCCCGGTAGTCAAGTACTCATCTTAAGGGCTTTATCAACATGTAACAGAGAGACAATTAGTGTACATGTTAAGATAAAGAGCAAGCAGATAGCATACTATCATGTCGAGCAAGAAAGTCCTCCCTATGTATGTCCAAGCATCCACTATAATATACATCCTATGTACAATAATGGCCACTAGGGCATACATATAACTAACAATCTCCCACTTGCACTAAGGACATTTGTTGTAGTATCTCATACTCAACGCCCTATAAATGTCTCTCTAGGGAAATGCCTATGTGAGTGGATCCGCCGTGTTATCCTTCGTGTCAACTCTCCTTACCTCGATCCCTTGGAGATCAACCATCTCCCTGATCAGGTGATACTGCCTCAGAATATATCTAGATCGCTGATGGGACCGGTGTTCCGAGGCCAAAGCCACAACTCCATTGTTGTCACAATAACAGTTATTGGACGCTCAATGGTGGGAACCATGTTCATCTCATGAACAAGAAATGTCCAGACACCCACTTTGGCAGCATCGTTGGTAGCGATGTATTCAGCCTTTATCGTCTAGTTTGACACGGTATATAGCTTGGAACACTTTCAACATACCGTCCCTCTACTAAGGGTAAAGACAAAGCCCAAGACTGACTTTCAGTCGACCTTATCACTCTGGGAGCTCGAATTGGTAAAGGACTCCCACTGGAGTTCACCGTTACCAAACACCAAGAACAATTATTTAGTGCTTACTCAAATACTTAAAAATGTCCTTCACAGCTGTCCAGTGATTCTCTCAAGATCCGATTGATTCCTTATCACTACTCCTATTGAGTCAGCTACATCTGGTCTGGTACATAACATCACGTACATGATAGAGCCTACTGCTAAAGCATAGGGTATCCCTTGCATGCGAGCTCTCTCCAAATCAGTCTCAGGAGACATCTTTTTGGAGAGAGTGATTCATGAGTAAGTGGGCAAACCATCACGCTTAGAATCCTCCATACTAAACCTCTTTAGTATGGTGCTAATGTACCTGGATTTGGGACACTTCCAACATCCGCTTAGATCTATCTCTATAGATCATAATCCACAAGATGTAGTAGGTATCATCCAGATCTTCCATGGAGAATCCTCGTGATAAGAGGAGCTTGACCGAGTGTAGCATAGGAAACCATTTCCTATCAAGAGTATGTCATCTATATACAATACGTGGAAAACAACCTTACTCTCTACAACCTTCTTGTATATACAAGGTTCATCTACCTTTTTGATGAAGTCAAACTCTTTGACTGCCACATCAAAACAGATGTTCCAACTTCGCGATGCGTGCTTTAATCCTGATGGACTTAAGCATAGCCACTGGAGAAAAAGTTTCATCATAATCCACACTTGGTTGCATGACGAGAACCTTTTACTACAAGTCTAGCTTTGAAAGTCTCAACTTTTCCATATACGCCAAGAATGTTCTCAACTTCCACTTGCTCCCGGTGGGTTTTACCCCTTCAGGTGCAACATTCAAAGTCATACTTTGTTGGTGTACATAGATTCCATTGATCACATAGCATCTAGCCATTTCATAGATTCCCTACTCGCGATGGCCTACATGAACCTAGTTGGGTCATCATCTGCCATGATGCAATCCTCACTCCCACCGTCACTGAGGAAACCGTAGTATCTCTCAGGTGGATGAGGAACCCTACCAGATTCGTGGAGAGGCTAAGGTTCGTTGGAGACTATTGAATCTTTTAGTTTCACCAAATCATCAGCCGTTAGTTTGTCTAGCTGGAACTCCTTCCAGTTCTACATCATGACCACTAATTTCTTCCATAAGAAATTCCTTTTCTATAAAAGGTGGCATGTTGAGAAACAAAACACCTTTTGCTCCTCGGTTTGGTAGAAGATATAACCTCGCAAATGTTCAGGATATCCTACAAACTTATACAGAACTGACCTTGCCTCGAGCTTGTCCGGATTTTGCTTTTCAACATAAGCCGGACAACCCCATATCTTAACTCGTTTAAGACATGGTATCTTCCCATTCTATATCTCATATGGAGTGGTAGGCACTGATTTGGATGGAACCCCATTCAATAGGTATGCAGCTTCTCAAGTGCATAACACCAAAAGGAAACAGGCAACTTAGCAGTACTCATCATAGAGCGCACCATATCTTATTGGGTGCGATCCTCCGTCCCGATACACCGTTGTGCTGTGGTGTACACGGAGGAGTAAGCTGAGAGAGAATCCCATTCTCTTTTAAATAATCCAGGAATTTCATACTCAAGTATTCTCCTCCTCGATCACATCAAAGGACTTTAATATTTCTACCCGTCTGGTTCTCAACTTCAAGCTTATATTCCTTGATTTCTTAAAAGTTTCAAACTTGTGTTTCAACAAGAACATATGTCCAAATCTTGAGAGATGGTCAGTGAATATAACAAAGTACGAAGAACAATCCCTGGCATTTGTAGACATAAAACTGTATATATCACCATGTATCAGTCCCAAGAGTTCAGTAACTTTTTCTCTGTTTCCAGTAAACACGGTATTGGTCATTTTATCTTTGAGACAAGACTAGCAAGTATCATAAGATGAAAATTCGAACGGATTCAAATATTCATCCTTACGTAACTTCGCTAGTTGTGTCGCATTGATATGACCTAGTCTACAATACCATAAGAAGGATTCGTTCATTTCTGAACTACCCCTCATGTGTGTGTTCTATACACTTTGAACTATGATTTGATTTAGAACATATATGCTATTACATAACGTGCATGATCCAATCAACTCTTGATTAAGGAAAATGTTCACAACATTATCTTGTAATACAAAATTATATCCTTCTTTAACTTAATAAAGAAACTGATGTAATATTGTATATCAGGTTCGGTATCTAATAACATTTGTTCAGAATCAATGTATTTACCATTTGGTAATACAAGGTGATATTTGCCAACTGATTTGGCTGCAATAATTGCACCATTCTCTACACTTAGAAATATATCACCCAATCCCAGTTCTCTACCTTTCTGTAGCCCATATAACAGATTACATATGTGGGATCCTGATCCGGTATTTCATACCTAGGACGTAGAGGATACTGAGAAATAGTTCTCGGTAACGAACACACCCGAAGAAGATACATCAACATGCACACTCCTCGCTTGGGTCGCGTAGGAATCCGGATATTCCTATATTTTCTGCTCGAACTTATAACAATTATAAGGTAGAGCAGAACCAACGTTCCCGGCTCAGTATAACAAGAGGGTTCGGTCAAAACATCCATATTATTATCTTGATTAAGGCATGACATGGTCGCTACCAGGAGAGAGAGAGAGAAGAAAATACTCTGCGTATGCTATTGCAAGATCAGATTGGTTATTATTTTATCTAATCCGAATGGCTCCCACTGTTTTTATCAAATCTTCCTTCAAACCCTAAAAGGTAAGACTGGCCGGGATTAATTACACCCTACAAGTTCGCCAATCTTTCGGCCAGGCCAGGGTCGGTACTTTGAGGGAGGTTCCTCATACTTTCGCACGGACCTAATTAAAATAAACCTTATTTTCCCATGGGCATAACCCCGTTAACACCTTTCTAGACACCTACTTGATCGGCTAATTGTAATATGCAAAACTCTTTCAGAAGTAACTCTCACTCGCAGTGGGTATCGGGATCCAACTATCTCATAGAAGATATGCAATCTCATTGCAAATTTCAACACTTGAAATTCCCGATAATATTTTTCCCCAAGCGATCTATGACCTTGACAAGGTCAACAAACCATAAATCACAAGTCAAGTTCAACCCGTACATTTCATGATTGAATTAAACCCACCCGCACGACCCTTGACAAGGTCAACAAGGCCGCACGACTACCCTAATCCAATCGCATCTCATGCTTTGCAGATAAGCACTAATCATCTACCGCACACTACGCCTTGACAAGGTCAACAAACGCAGCACGAATACTAAATGGTCCTTATCTGAAATGACGGAGGGCTACGACGGGTTTTTAAGAAAACCTTTTGCGTAATGAACTTGATATCGTTGTAGAATCGAGTGATTTTGAAAAGGAGTGTTTTAAGGCTTTTACTAGTTTTGCTAAAGAGGTCACTCCCGGTGAAGAGATCTCGGCTCTTTCCTCATCGAATGAGGTGTTGGATATTCATCAATACCACTATGCAAAGCAAGAACTAAAAATGCAATCAAAAGCAAAACCGAGTGGGTTGTAGCATCTGCCAGTTTCGCTAAAGAGGTCACTCCCGGTGGAGGGATCTCGGCTCTTTCCTTATCGAATAAGGTGCTGGATATTCAACAAGGAATACCGCTATGCAAAGCAAGAACTAGAGCTACCAGTTTTTAAACAAGATTCTACAACACTTTAGGTTTCTTTTCTTTCATTAATCCCATTAATGAAATCCCATCAATTATGCTTCCTAAGTATCACAGAAGAAACGAAAATACAACATACGCTTATACCATCCGCATTCGCCACGGTGTCTCGTTATGCACCGTTAGATTACTTAACTAACGACATAGCGGGGCCGGACTAGAGCGGGTGCAAAACATAAGCAACGCTTATTATATATCATATATATAATAACAACATTCGTCTCATCATATAAAGTGATCACATCACAGAATATCAGCAGCAGAAGTCACAGAATATCAGCAACCACCTTAGACATCATAAATACCCGGAATATCACATATTCTGAATTTCATGCCTAACAATTATAAACTCCGCATTTTAGTCTCGTTATTGAAAACACTTTCCAATAACAAGTCGGGCAATTCAACAAGATTCCCGACATCCTGATCGAATGCTCGTCGAAATATTAGTAGACGGCCACACCCCTGATGTCGTTGATGAAGTGCACTTAGGCGGAACATCGCGGCCGCGAGCACCCGGACGAATGCTTTTGGCAACGGGGTTCTCCAATAGTTACTTGGTCGGGGATATGGGGCGTGGCTATCTAGTAAGGTTACCCAGTGAGTATCCGCGTACACTATGTAATTGCGACGAAGTTTTCACAAAACTAATTATTGTGGATTCCAAATATTGTATCATAATCATAGATAGTTAGACGATGTTAAACTTTTCGATCAAATCAATGAATTCCCAAAATTTTCCAAAGAGCTCAACACTTGAGCGCAGTTTAAAAAATACCCAGAACATGCCACGGCACCTATAGACCAACCGTACAAGGGCCAACCCTTGTCTCACCTATGGCACCGCGGAATTACCACAAACCCTAGGGTTTGGTGGCGGTTCCGGCGGTCAAAGAATCGAGTTAGGGTTTCATTCTTCTAGAGGATCCATAGAAAACACCTGCATGATTTTCTGAAGATTTTAAACTTGGAAAAATCCAACTCTTGGAAAATTTCCAGCGAGGGAGAAAAATGGGTAGTTGATATTCATTCGAACATTTTAACGTCGTCAAGATTACCCGAAACGATGTTAAAATTACGACTACGAAGCACTCTGAATTGCCTTTATATAAAGATAACATCACATGCAATCTCAGTAAAAACAAGCAACACCTGAAACACCAAAACCCAGAGCCTGGAACACCAAACTATGACGAAGCCCAAATCACCCTAGAAAACCGGTGGGGCCGGTTTTTGTGCTTATGTCGCCGGGTCAAATCTGTCGAAAAGAGTTCGTTTTGGTCTCGTGTCCATGTTACATCATATGAAATATTCTGCAGTTGCTTAAAAAAAATTTAGACACTCTGAAAATTTCGACAGAAACTAGGCTTTTTATTTCGATGTTCCGGGGTTGTTTCGGTTTCGTAATTCTATAAATATCGTCTAATTCTCTAGCATGGCTCTGATACCACTGAAGGGTTCTCTAGCACTACCGCTGGGTTTCGGGGGTATCAACCATGCCGTTTTCAAAAAATTGGCGTGCTAAAAAACCCTAACCCAGAATCTTAACTAGAGAATTAGACGTAACAGGGATGTAAACATCTTTACATCTAAGTGAACAAGGAATACAACCTTTGTAGACCGGTCCTTCACTTCAAAAGCTCTGTGTAGTAGTCCCTTCGCTCTAAGTATGAACTCCTGGACTCTAGAAAGGCTCCACAAGATGAAAGGAACAAACTTACTTGAAATCTTCGAGGCCGAAGATGATCTACGTCGAGGAGACACTAACTCAAGCTACCACTTCACTAACTACGAATTAGTGAAGCAAACAACCTAAACTAAATGGCTAGTCTAGTGTAGGTTGATGAAGTATGAATTTTGCTCACTTTAGATATTTTTCTCACTAATTTTCTTCACCTCCCAAAAGTTAGAAAGCTTGAGAAAGGAGATGAAGAAAAGCGACAATGGAAAAGGGCAAGTCAAGAATGGCAACCATGGGTGAGTTAATATCATATACTAACTCATGTAGAGACTTAATCATGTCTTAAGGTAATGGTTGGGTTAATAAATATCTAATGTAAAACAAAATGAGTAGACTAAGTCAATGGTTCTACAAGCTTCTACTAAGCTCAAACCATGTGACTAATTTCCAACTAATTTTGATTTACTTTAAATAAATAAAACCCTTCATTATGTTAAGCATGGTGTGAGTCTCATACACCCATGTTGCATGTAGCAACAAGCATGACACAATAATATATATCACATATATATTAAGTGTACGCTAGTGAGAAAAAGAAATGCTTAAGTGAGATAATATTAGTTAATGTAAATCAATATATCAAATATATAATTATACATTAAATTATTAAATCAACACTTGATTTAATAATCCGGCTATATCACATATAACCGACTAATATCATATGTATCAACTTATCGAATCAACACTTGATTCGATAACCCGACTATATCACATATAATCGACCGATATCACATATCGTGAGAATGGAATACGGTATCACATACGCGTATTAATCTCAGTCCCGCACATATCACATATGTGCTCCTACTTCATTTTGCCTGAGCCAGGAAACCTCTGTGTAGGACTCTAAAGACTCGTCAATACACCGGCAGTAGGTGATGATCATATCAGTCACCCACAAGCCGTCAGCGGTACTAGCTGGACATAATGGCTACCCGGGTATTGAGCGATCAGAAGATCAACAAGCAAGCATGCTCATACTCCTGCGAATTCAATAAGTAACACTACCATACAGTCCGATCTCTTCGTCTGATATGTCGCAGATCACGGCCTGGGGGTAGTAAACGTCAGACCCCAATAGCCTGATAAGTCATGCCGATGTGAAGTATAATACCATCTAAGAGTTCTCGGCGAGTCCGTACAGTATACCCAGTCTCCACTGAGCATCCGTATACCTTCTCTGATGTCAAACACCAATGGATGTGGGATCATCCATCGCCCATCATATGGGTCAAGAAGCGTATAAGCTAGTCTACTCTGGAATATCGATTCCCCGTCTCGATACTCCCACGACTAGGAACAATTGAAGGATATACTTATCAACTACCCTGGCCCCCACTAGTATGATCTCCATCATAATCCCGGTAGTCAAGTATTCATCCTAAGAGCTTTATCGACATGTAACAGAAAGACAATTAGTGTACATGTTAAGATAAAGAGCAACCAAATAGCATACTATCATATCGAGCAAGAAAGTCCTCCCTATATATGTCCAAGCATCCACTATAATATACATCATATGTATAATAATGGCCTCTAGGGCATATATATAACTAACATCTTTTTGCTTTGCACAGCGATATTCAGTTATGAATATCCAGTACCTCATTCGATGAGGCAAGAGCCGAGATCCCTTTATAGGGATTGGCCTCTTGGGCAAAAGTTTGCGTTTTTGTAATAACTTCTATATAGTTGTATTCTTTTGCTTTGCATAGTTTGTTCGTTCAGGAACATTCAGCACCTCATTCTAGGAGGCAAGAGTCTAGATCCCTTGACAGGGAGTGACCTCTTGAGCAAAAGTTTATGATACTGTAGATTACTCGATTTTCTTCAAAACCATGGTTTTCTATAAAACCACTCGTTTTAAAAAATGCGGAGCCTAAACCTCTCCTTTTTCAAAAAACTGCTTGAGTTCCTTCAACGATATCAAGTTCATTACGTTAAAGGTTTTTCGCCAAAATCCAGTCGTAGCCCTCCGTCGTTTTGGATGAGTAGTACCTAGTATTGGTGCTGCGTTTGTTGCCCTTTGTCATGGTGTAGTGTACAGTAGCTAGATATTGCTTGTCTGTTACATAGATATGTGATTATCTAGAACAGTCGTATAGCCTTATTGGCCTTTGTCAAGGGTTTGTACGGGTGAGGCTAGATTAATCCAGGATAATGACGGGTTGAACTTGACTAGTGATTTATGATTTGTTGGTCTTTGTCAAGGTCATAAACCGCTAGGGGCAAAAACCACATGGGGAGTTTCAAATATACAGGAAACTTGCCAGGCATGCGCACACCTTCTGGAGTATGGTAACTTGAGTGGCTTCCATCAAGTTATCATGCGATGATAGTTGGATCTCGATTCCCACTGATGAGTAGGTGTTACTCCTCGGGTGATTTTTAGATGATCCCGACTAATTCTCCTTTTATGGTTTGAAGGAGAATTCGAGGAAACAGTGGGAGCCATCATGATTAGATAAAATGATTAACCAATCTAATCTAGGTTAGAGTGCATGCTGAGTGTTTCTTCTCTCTCTCTCTCTCTCTCTCTCCAGCAACGACCATGACCCGACCTAAACTAAAACTCATAAACCAAGTTAACCGAACCTTCTTACACATTTTGGTTTCGGATTGTCATGTTTCACGACGAAGTCGCATATATCCCTGCCACTCCTACTTCCCCTTTGCATTTCTCTATAACACTCTGTATCACTACGAGGATCCATATTGCTTGGATATTCCATCGTATAGTTACATATGAACTCGAAGAAACTTGTTTCAGTTCGAGAATGGTTTCTGATTCTGGAGAAATTGAATAGGATTATTCGGTTGTCTTTTCTTTTTCCTTTCTCTCAGGTTGTGAGAGCTCCTGGTATTAGAAAATTACACCTATTACGCGTATTGGATAGTC
Source organism: Agapanthus africanus (assembly GCA_030015575.1). Taxonomy (NCBI): domain Eukaryota; kingdom Viridiplantae; phylum Streptophyta; class Magnoliopsida; order Asparagales; family Amaryllidaceae; genus Agapanthus; species Agapanthus africanus. The sequence continues at coordinate 387,565,977 of JASDDO010000004.1, forward strand.
TTCTTCCAAACCATAAGCAAGTGCCAAAAGGTAGGGAAGGAAGAAAACCAATTAGCCTAAGTGTGGTGTACAGAAGCTAATAAGTAAAGACATGTAAAGGGATTAGAGTGAGGGCAAAGGAAATTGCGATTACTATCATTCACGACGAAGCTACGTATATCCCTGCCACACCTACTTCCCCTTTGCATTTCTTCAGAACACTTCGTATCACTACGAAGATCCATATTGCTTGGATATTCCATCGTATAGCTGCATACGAACTCGAAGAAACTTGTTTCTGTTCGTGAATGGTTTCCGGTTCAGCAGAAATTGAATAGGATTATTCGGTTGTCTTTTTTATTTACCTTCTCTCAGGTTGCGAGAGCTCTGATTGATCTTGAAAGAGTGTTTGTGTAGTAACCGCAATCAATAATGGTGTCGCATGTAGCTAGCCGAGATGAGTACGGGTCATCCGCAGGGATGCGTAGAGCCTTTAATCTTGATTTAGACAAGTTGATTAGAAATAGGGGAGAGTGATTCTAGATCTATGTTTAACATGGATGTAGAATATATGAAGAAGAGGCTTGTAGGGTTCGCTAGAATTTAGTAGTTGATGGATGACTAATAAAGATGACTCCATTTATCTTTTGATAGATTTAAAACTAGATCGATAGTGATGAATGAGAATTAGGGTTCTTGGAAGAAACTAGGGTTTCCCAACTATTAACCCTTGTCCCTTTATTGATCTCTATTAATATCTAGCCCTTAACAAAACAATTGTTAATCTAATCTCAAATCGCGGTCAAGACTATCAATAAATTGATAGCGCGCCCGATTAGGATGTTAACAATTCTTTTGCTAGAATTTATAAACTTCATAAGATGTAAAAGAAGTGAAAATATTTTCTCATCTATTGTTCTACCTAATCCTACGAACCCTAGCAAGTTAGGAATTACTCGCGCATATTGGGAGAAGAAGAAAAAATGATAGAGAGGGAGATCATAATGTAAATGCAGAAAATAATGCAGAAATTAAATGCAAAGAACTAAATTAATGATCTACCTTTATTAATCAACAATACAAATACAATCCTTCGAATTTAGATTACAAGAGGAAGAAATTGCTCTCGATCTCTGCCTCGTAAGAAGTAAATGCTCCATCGTTAATCGCGTCGCTCTATCACGTATAATCGCGGACCTGACGTGGATTTCTTGTTCTTTTGACGGTGATTTGCTTCATGTTCAAGGTGATGAATTCTAACTATAGCTCTCAGTCCTTTAAATAGCCCTAAAAGCCGAAACCTTAGATCCCATGTATTAGGGTTTGTTGATACGATCCTACCCATAAAATCTCAGATCCTACGGCCATGATACGGCCGCGAATCCGCCGCATATGTGGGTTTTTAGCCGCGGAAGCGCCGCGCTTTGGAGAGATCATGGTTTCAATCTTCTGGTGCTGCCTGATGTTGACACGTGGAGATTTATATAATGTCTGGATTTTGGAAATATTTCCTGAGTCTCCGCCAGTATTGATACTACGATTTTATTTAGCAGATTTTTTATCCTGACATCTTGAATATCTTGATCTCTTGACCTGAGCTAAATCTGCACAATATCTCCATGAATAATGTTAGTAATATTTGTTATATTAGAGATATAATCTTAATCCTTTTATATGGTAATAAATCTTTAAGCAATTTGATTAAGAATATTTGATATGATATGCATATTTAAATTATCAAAATATCTTATAAATATTATATGCATATATTTTCCTTCATAATGTTAATTATAATATATAAACATATGGTAAATAGTATTTTGCAGATAAACCCCAAATATGTTCTATATTTATAATAAACACATTTAAATATTTAAGAAGAGTGAGGAAAATGTTATATCAAATGTGCAATATTTTCGACTGAACAATACCCCCAAACTTAACTTTGATCATCCCAAGTAAACTAGTTATTCAAGAGAGGGAGAAAAAAGAAAAAGAAAAACCTAGCACACTTTCGTAGGCAACACGATTGCACTGAGCACATACAACAAGCCGTTAAACCTCTGGATGTCCCTAGTAGGAGGAGTGTTGTCTTCTGAGGGTTTTCAGCGGATTACACCCATAAAATCCCATAATAAAATAAAGAAGATGAAAGTTACATACAAACATAAGAACTATAAAAGAAAGAACTTGAAAATAAGAGTTTCAAACTACACTAGCTTTTCGATTTCCATGATCCCTATCTTAATGGTCATGAAAAGATGTCGGAAATCATATCATCCCTCAATAAAACACCGCCTTTAGTCTTTCTACCTACCTTTCTTCTAAACATTGATCATATACCCCTACATGTGTGTAAAAGACATCCCTACACTTAAAGAATTCAATTCAAACTATCATACTCTTGTCTATCTTCCTTAATATTTTTTAGTCGGTGAATAATTTTGATGGAATTGCTCACACATTTTTCATGCGACCGTTAATCCTTCTTGAGATACTAACCGACCGATTACCAAATGTGCTTGCACATTTAGGCGTAATATCCTCTTCTTGCAACACCTAAGGTTTAGCAGTGACTCCCAAACCAGTTGGTCTAACACACTAAATGATAAAGCACTCTCGCTATATTTTTTATGCTGTCTTAAATAATTACAAAACCAGTATTCATTTTTCTTCTCCATTTTTTTATTCATATTTTTCTTCATACTAAGGCTTTTAGACAAGAGCATTTCAAGGTATCCTCTACTATCCCAAGTTTCAAGATGTGTGCAAGTGCGTATAATAGGGTATCAATGTTCAGATATTTGGACTTAAGAATATGGACTATTTTTCAGACTTATTTTTATCCTGGGATTAGTAATTTCCTTTATCTTTCTAACCCTTGGGACAACGGTTCATGAATAGTTATTACTAGTTTCGTTTAAGAAAATATCTAACTTTCTTGTTCTTCTCAAACTATTCCTATTCTTCATATATAAATTTTCCCTTTCTAACTTTTACTATCAATAAAGATGTTTGTGCTTATATTTATGATAATGCAAAATATTGCGTGAATAAACACAAACCTCCCCCAAACCTGTTTGCAGCAGTGTCCTCACTGATATCATCATTTAAGCTCAAAAAACTGTAGACTTGGGAAGAAAAAAAGGGGACAAGAAAAATGACATTAAAATCCTCCCCCAAACTTATTTTTGGCTCAAAATTTTGTAAAAATTTATTTTCTTTCAAGAGACAAAATATTTTTATCCCCCCCTCCAAACTTGCGTAAAACCGTATTAAGCATTTTAAAATTATAAAGAGGGGGTAAAGTTATTGGTCAATATAAAACTTTATAAAGACCAAAAGTCAACACCAACCATTCGAATATTTTATCAATGTAGCACCAATGTTGGTAGAAGAACATGTCACCTATAGACGTGAAGAAATGGGGAGGAGATAAGAAGTGTGATAGAACGGGTTTACGTCTCGGTTTATAAAGACGAAACAATGATGATGGATTACTCGCATTCTCTTCCTTGATAAGAAGAAGAGGTGGTGGTTCAATTTTTTGGGGTTGGGGTTGATTCATCACAACTCCCATGTCTTCGAGAAATGCGAGTTCATCAGCAAAAATTTCTTTAAAGCTTTCATCGATATCCTGAATAATAATCTCATCGGAACTAACAGGATGATACTCGGACTCTATAAAAAGTTCATATTTAGCGTTAGATGTTGACCCGGACAGCTCGATAGAAGGGTCCGCAAGTGTATAATAAATAGCAGGGTCAAACAACAACGTACTAACGGAGTCATGATCAGTATCGTGAAGCTGTTCAAATTCGCTACTGTCGGATTTATCCTTTCGACAGAGCACACATGAGCATAGGGTTATGATGGTTGACTTCCTAACTTGTGGATGTTAAGCTCAATTGTCATCTTCTCGAAGGATAGGTTCATAGAACCGTTACGACAATTGATTATCGTGTTTAAAGTTGCTAGGAAAGGTCGACCTAGAATCACCTGAATTTGGTTTAGGGGGTTTGCTACAGGCTGTGTATCAATAACTATGAAATCCACAGGGAATATAAATTCCCCGATTTTGATTAACACGTCGTCTAGCTCACTCCGTGGTTTGGTGATAGATCGATCGGCCATCTGGAGAGTGCAATACGCAGGTTTTAACTCTCCGATCCCTAATTGCTCATAAACAGAATATGGAAGCAAGTTAACACTAGCACCTAAATCGAGTAGAGCACGATTGATATTTTTACCCCCAATGGTTATAGATATTGTAGGACAACCGGGGTCCTTACGTTTTGTGGGCACCAATTGGGTAAGAGAATTGCTCATATTACTTGTTACGAAAACCTTTTTAGATATTTGAGTTTTCCTCTTCTTAGTGCACAAGTCCTTTAGAATTTTCGTATAGGACGGAACTTGTTGGATAGTATCCAGGAGAGGATTATTTACATTAATTTACTTAAAATTTTCCACAATCTTCTCCATTTGGGGACTCGGTCTGTTGCCCCTTAACCTGTTTGGATAAGGAGATTTATCAATAAGCCTTTAGTCCATCATTTGTGAAGAAGTTTGTGGGGATGGAATTGATCCCAGAATTGAAGTTGGGATCATTTTAGATTGACTCGAGGAAGTGGGTTGAGGGTTCGAGCCTAGTGGAAAACGGAGAATAGGCTCGGAAGAAGGTGTACTAGACGAAACAGGGTTAGAAGTAGAAACCGGGGTGTCATTAATATCATCAACATCAACATGTTCAACATATTCACCGACTTGATTGTTCAACACTCTTCCCGATCTCAATATAGTTACGACACTCACATTATGACTTTGTGAGTGGCCAAGGTTCGATAGGGGTTGAGATGGAATTTTCCCTTTCTTTCTCGCACTCATCGCGGCATTTAACTGTGCAAGTTGTGCTTCTATCGATTTTATGCTTTCACCGTGGGAAGCGGTACGCTGCACTAATGTTTGGATAGAAGAAGTTAAATTAGCCGTCGCTTGCTCGGAATGTTTAATAAAAGTTTTCAAGCTTCGTTCAAGTGCAGAGGATTGTTTGGTACTGGCCGTTTGGAAAGAATTATTACAGGGTGCAAAATTGTTCGCCGGATTTTGAAAGGATTATGGTTGAAAGGGGTGCTGACTCGGTTTTCTTGGTTGTTGTTGTTGTGGGGGAGGTCTTTGATAGTTGCTTGGGAACTGGTTTTGACATTGAATTTGGTTTTGGTTCCAAGCAAAATTGGCGTGATTTCTCTATCCCTGATTGTATGTGGAAGAATAAGGATCATTTCTAGGTCGTTGCTGAAAAGTAGCATTAGTTTGTTCGTGACCTTGAAACGGTGGACTCAAAAGACATTCTTCCGTTAAATGTGATGGGTCGGAACAGCAACCACACACGGTTTTGGGACGTGTAACCTGGTTTAGAGAGGATGATGAGAATTTGTTTTCCATAGCTTCGAGTTTCTATTGCATCGCGGCCATTTCGGCTTTCACTGCGATGAAAACATCGAGCTGATGAATACCTGCCCTAGATGAAGTTGGTCTAACGCTTTCCCACGGTAAATTTTATTCAGCGAGATCTTCCAGGAATTGCCAAGCTTCACCATCGTCTTTAGACATGAAATGACATTGACAAATGGTTTCAAGCATTTGTTTTGTCGTTGGATTAATGCCTTCATATATAATTCGGCAAAGGTCCCATTTATCAATTCCGTGGTGGGGGAATTGTAGAACAAAATCCTTAAACCGTTCAAAATATTTCCAGAATGGTTCGTTGGGAAGTTAGGTAAACTAGTGAATCTCGCTTCGAACGCCGGCGGTCTTATGATTAGGATAAAATTTCTTAAGGAATGCTATAACGAATTCATCCCATTTGGCAATAGATTGTGCGGCAGTGTTATAAAGCAATTTTTCTGCTAGATCGCACAAAGTAAAAGGGAGAAGACGTAATCTCACAGCATCCACAGAAAGTTGTGTAGTGCCCATCATTGCACATACGTTTTCAAATTTGGTGATAAAAACGTATACGTCTTCAGACTCAAGCCCGTGAAATTTAGGCAACGGGTTGATGAAGTAGGGTTTAATTTCAAAATTATCCCCATTGGCTGGTAGAATAGATAGACGGGTAGGAAGGGGACAGCGTATCGGGTAGCATCTTTCTTGGAGAAAGATGTGCGGTGGATTCTGCGCACCGACGGGTGGTGGCAGGGTGGTGTTATAATCTAATGGAGAACCGTACATCTCGGTTGGTGGAAGGGAAAAAGAAGATGAAGAAGTACCGACTTCGGAGTCGATAGCAGAAACGCGGACAAGACGGGCACTAGAATCCTGTGTCCAGCTGAGCATGCACTAAACAGGTTTAGCGCACGTGGCAGCGTGTGTGAGAATTAAAAAGGTTTGTTTTGAAAAAAATTCGGACGTGAGACAAATCACACAAAAAAATGTACAAACAACCCTAGTACTGCGGTCACCTAGGTCAAGCTCTAGACCGCTCATAGACTTCCAAAGGATAAACCGCAGGATCAATCCTCTACTGCCTCTTTATCACTCTTGTGGCCAGGTAAGTGGGAGATATCCGCTATACGATTCACCGAAAATAGAGGGCCTAATTAAGTAACCACTTGCCTTAGTCATACTTGCCTAGACACCACAAGAGACATGCGGATAAGCGATAAATTACCTACGACCTTCCTCTGTCCTAATTGAGCGTGACGGTCTTTGGAGTCTTGGTCTAAATATTTTTTAATTAATGTAGGGTTATTCAGATGCTCGTTTTGTGATTTATAGGGCCTAGGAGGGATGATGAAATCCCTATGTAATCTGAATTTTGGTCTTTACCCCTTAAAGTCTGTATTAAAAATATGCAAAAACAAACCAATAACAAAACACGCAAATTATTTTTGAGCGGCGCTTTTTGTAAAGAATCCTGCAGAAAATCAAATTATTGGATTTGTAGAGGAGAGAGAAAGATATATAGAAGATACCAGAGGAGTTTGGCGATCTAGGTCAACCAAGCCGCTGCGGTTCCGCCTCAATAAGCTTACTTATGTCGTGGTTCTGCTACACTATGGTGGTTTCGTCTGATAATTTTTTCTACAGTGCCTCCTTTTCTCCTCTGGTCCTCTCTGAAAGTCTCTGAATCTCAATTTCCCCATTCCAGTGACTCCAGATTCTCTCGCAAAAAGTTGCACAATAATCGTTAAATATGCAATATGCCGTTTTGCTTTATTTTTATGATATGGATCGAATAAGAATTCAACCCGAATAGCAAGAAAAAAATTACGCACGTATCCCCGGCAACGGCGCCATTTGATTGATCTTGAAAGAGTGTTTGTGTAGTAACCGCAATCAATAACGGTGTCGCGATTAGCTAACCGGGATGAGTACGGGTCGTCCGCAGGGATGCGTGGAACTTTTAATCTTGCTTTAGATGATTTGGTTAGAAATAGGGGAGAGTGATTCTAGATCTATATTGAACACGGATGTAGAATATATGAAGAAGAGGCTTGTAAGGTTCACTAGAATTTAGTAGTTGATGGATGACTAATAAAGATGACTCCATTTATCTTTTGATAGATTTAAAACTAGATCGATAGTGATGAATGAGGATTAGATTTCTTGAAAGAAACTAGGGTTTCCCCACTATTGACCCTTGTCCCTTCATTGATCTATATTTATGTCTAGCCCTTAACAAAACAATTGTTAATCTAATCTCAAATCGCGGTCAAGACTATCAATAAATTGATAGCGCACCCGATTAGGATGTTAACAATTCTTTTGCTAGAGTTTATAAACTTCATAAGATGTAAAAGAAGTGAAAATATTTTCTCATCTATTGTTCTACCATAATCCTACGAACCCTAGCAAGTTAGGAATTACTCACGCATGTTGGGAGAAGAAGAAGAAATAATAGAAAGGGAGATCATAATGTAAATACAGAAAGTAATGCAGAAATTAAATGCAAAGAACTAAATTAACGATCTACCTTTATTAATCAACATTACAAATACAATCCTTCGAATTTAGATTACAAGAGGAAGAAATTGCTCTCGATCTCTGCCTCGTAGTAAGTAGATGCTCCGTCGTTAATCGCGTCGCTCTATCACGTATAATCGCGGACGTGTCGTGGATCTTTTGTTCTTTTGACGGTGATTTACTTCGTGTTCAAGGTGATGAATTCTAAGTTTAGCTCTCGGTCCTTTAAATAGCCCTAGAAGCCGAAACCTTAGATCCCATGTATTATGGTTTGTTGATACGATCCTATCCATAAAATCTCAGATCCTACGGTCATGATACGACCGCGGATCCTCCGCGTATGTGGGTTTTAGCCGCGGAAGTGCCGCGCTTTGGAGAGATCATGGTTTCAATCTTCTGGTGCACGTGGAGATTTATGTAATGTCTGGATTTTGGAAATATTTCCTGAGTCTCTGCCAATATTGATTCTATGATTTTATTTGGCAGATTTTTATCCTGACATCTTGAATATCTTGATCTCTTGACCTGAGCTGAATCTGCACAATATCTCCATGAATAATGTTAGTAATATTTGTTATATTAGAGATATAATCTTAATCCTTTTATATGGTAATAAATCTTTAAGCAATTTGATTAAGAATATTTGATATGATATGCATATTTAAATTATCAAAATATCTTATAAATATTATATACATATACTTTCCTTCATAATATTAATTATAATATATAAACATATGGTAAATAGTATTTTGCAGATAAACCTCAAATATGTTCTATATTTATAATAAACACCTTTAAATATTTAAGAAGAGTGAGGAAAATATTATATCAAATGTGCAATATTTTCGACTGAACAGGCTCCTAATATTAGGAGAGTATACCTATTACGCTTATTGGATAGTCTTCTTCCAAACCTTAGACTGGTGCCGAAAGGTAGGAAAGGAAGAAAACCAATTAGCCTAAGTGCGGTGTACAGAAGGTAAGAAGTAAAGACATATAAAGGAATTGGAGTGAGGGCAAGAAAATATACGGTTATTGTCATGAATATGGATGGTGGAAGAGGCATTACTAGGAATACCCAGCTACCCTTTCAAAACATTTTCATGTTTCAGTTTTACTGTGCGGTGTTAATTGAAAACTATTTTCCTAATTAGATTCTGACACCAGGGTATGTATTTACAAGACTTGATTCTCACATCTGTATGGCGTTACGGATGCTGAGTGGGAGTAGAATATTCGGAATTGGGTGATTAGATCCTTAATATATCAGAATTCTTTGTAATTGGTGATATTTGAGGAAATCACCTGGGTTTTGTCTAATGATAAATATTTGGTTTTTGAATATCCGTTGTTATGTACCAATTTCAAACTGATATATCTATACGTTTATTTTATAAAGTGAGATATAACCTTTTGAAATTATGTCTATAATATTTACCTATATCAATTGATGGTTAGGTAAGGTGTATTCAACAGCGGTGTAATTCTTCTTAACCATGGTACAGTTTTCAACCTACGACGCACAGGGTTTGAGTTATTAAACTCAGAGGACTTATACAAAGTGTTGTATTTTGTCCGATGTCCGTTAGAACAAAGGGGTTGGTACTCGTACTATATTCCGTTTACTTATGACTTCTCTATTTTTAAATAAGTATTTCGTTGAAATACAAGGTCCAAATTTTGAGAAGTTATAGGTATAAGAATAAAGTAGAGAGCCATATGTTGCAAGTATTAGGATTCTTCGAGATGATCGAAGATATAAATACTTATGCTAGGTATTTCGTTGTATGTAATATATTTGAGAACTCGATTCTCTCTCAGGTTACTCATCCGTGAGTACGCTCCATGATGAGTAATGCTGCTTGGCCTTCTTCTATTTAGTTGATATGCACTGGAAACAGCTGCTTGATTTTTTTGAATCTGGTTCTAATTAAATTAGTGCATTTGTTTCTATATTGGATATAGAATTGATTCGTATCTTAACGATGTTAAGGTATATAGAGTTGTCTGACTTATGCTTAAAACCAGAATCCGGATGAACTCAATGCACGTTTCAGTAATGACAGTTTGTGGGTTTTCCCGGGCTTTGACGAGGGTTAACATTCTACCATTTGGAAGATCAATAGTTATATTATTCTTGACTCGCCACCTCTTTAGTAAAATGAATTCTTTTCAGAAAAAGTTAGTGGGAGTATGGTAGAACTGGAAGTCATTCCAAAACCACAAACGGTTACTAAAAATTTAGTAGAACCTGAGGATTCAATTGGTTTCGACGATCCATTATCCACTCCCCAGATTTGGTGGGTAAGCTCAGCCACCCGATAGGTACTTCGGTCTCCTCAAAGATGGTGACATGGAGGTTTTTGATGACCCAAGCTTACCACTACTGCTGTCTTAGATATGAGATCTGGCAGGTGGATGACTATAACGTCGTTCTAAATCAGCTTTAGAAGTGCACGTGTATATGACTTTGCCAGAGGGTTGTTGTAGTCAGTGGGAGCTGCGGAAGTATGGTGGGAAAGTAGCTTATGTCTATTTATAGACTAAAGCAAGTAAAGCGGAGATAGATCATCTAGTTTTGATGTGACGGTCATAGAGTTTGACTTCATCAAAACAACAAATGGACCTGGTAAGAAGATGGTAGGGAGTGATGTCCTGGTATTTGGATGACATGCTCTTGATAGGAAGTGATCTTCCTATACTACGATCGGTTATATTGTGGTTGTCACAATTTGTTTTTCCACATAGGATCTGGATAAAATATCTGGGATTCTGGTAACTAGATCTATAGTTTTAGATCTAGATTTGGGAAGTCTCCCAATTCGGCTACTTGACACCATTCTAAAGTGTTTTAGAATGGACGACTCCTGGCATGGTGGCGTACCCGCAGGTGAAGGAGTCACCCTCTCTAAAGAGATGTCTTATAGACTGATGAGGAGAGGGATTTACATTATTGGCATATCACTTGCTTAGGCAATTGAGTCAATCATGAAATTTCAAGTACCACACCAGATATTGTTTTTGCACTGACTGCAATAAGTATATATTAATCCAATCCTGGAGAAACATTAAGAAGCACTTATGAACATAAGTGGATGTTCTTGGTATATGGTAACGGCAGCCTCCTTCAGGAGGCGGTTATCATTTCAGGGTTCCAAAGTGACCTGGATGACAGGGTGACTATCAGAGTTATAGTTTTCCCTCTTTTGAAGGGCAGTATGTTGGACAGGTGGTCTAAGCGGATACTGAGGAAGGCATTGTAAGGTTTCCCTAGGGTCGCCGTTGGGTTTCAGGAGGCATCGACCATACCGTTTTCAAAAATTTGGCACGCTAAAGAACCCTAATCTAGAATCTTAACTAGAGAATTAGACGAAACTAGAATGTAAAAATCTTTACATCTAAGTGAACAAGGAATACAACATTTGTAGACCGGTCCTTCACTTCATAAGCTCCATGTAGTAGTCCCTTCGCTCCAAGTAGTGATCTCCCGGACTCTAGTAAGGCTCCACAAGGTGAAATGAACAAGCTTGCTTAAATTCTTCGAGGCCAAAGACGATCTACGTCGAGGAGACACTAACTCAAGCTACCTCTTCACTAAGTGATGAACTAGTGAAGAAACAATCCAATCTAAATGGCTAGTCTCGAAGAGGTTGATGAAGTAGGAATTTTGATCACTTTAGAAATTATTTTCTCACTCATTTTCTTCACTTCCCAAAAGCTAGAGAGCTTGAGGAAGGAGATGAAGAAAAGCAACCATGGAAAAAGTCAAGTGTAGAATAGCAACCATGGGTGACTTAATATCATATATTAACCCTTGTAGAGACTAAACCACGGCTAATCATAATGGTTGGGTTAATAAATATCTCAAGTAAAACAAAATTAGTGGACTTGGTCAATGGTTCTACAGGCTTCCACAAGCTTCAACCATGTGACTAAATTCCAACTAATTATAATTTACTTTAAATAAATAAAACATCTCATTATCACAAACATGGTGTGAGTCTCATACACCCTTGTTGCATGTAGCAATAAGCATGACACAATAATATATATCACATATATATTAAGTGTACAAACTAGTGAGAAAACGAAATACTTAAGTGAGCTAATATTAGTTATTTTAAGTTAATTTATCAAATATACAATTATACATTAAATTATTAAATCAACACTTGATTTAATAATCCGGCTATATCACATACAACCGACTAATATCAAATGTATCAACTTATCGAATCAACACTTGATCTGATAACCCGGCTATATCACATATAACCGTCCAATATCACATATCGCGATAATAGAATACGGTATCACATACTCGTACTAATCTCGGTCCCACGCATATCATATATGTGCTCCTACTTCGTTTCGCCTGAGCCAGGAAACGTCTATGTAGGACTCTAAAGACTCGTCAATACGCCATCAGTAGGTGGTGATCATATCAGTCACCCACAAGCCGTAAGCGGTCTGCTAAACGTAATGGCCACCCGGGTATTAAGCGATCAGAAGATCAACAAGTAAGCCTGCTCATACTCCTTCGAATCCAATAAGTAACACTACCGTACAGTCTGCTCTCTTCGTCTGATATATCACATATCTCAGCCTGGAAGTGGTAAATGTCAGACCCTAATATCCTGATAAGTCATGCCGATGTGAGGTTCATAACGGTTCGAGAAACAACTAATAACACTTACCAGTAGATCTTAGCAACTCTGGCTAGGGATTTCCTATTATGGCCAATCAAGCATAGCGCAACATCAACCCCCAATACCGGGAGAGATGAAATCCCCTCTTATCGCTCATTGTCTCCATGTGACTCGAGACTGTACCCAAAAACCACCGTTTTGCATGATCTCTTGAACGTGGTAAGGTGGAAATAAAAGCACAGTAAGAATCACACAAGACTCTATGACGATCTCGGGTCGACAGACTAACCTGTACCAGTGTCACCAGAGAACTGCTATCTGGTGATAGGTATAATACCGTCTATGAGTTCTCGGCGGGTCCGTTCAGTGTACCCAGTCTCCACTGAGCACCCGTATACCTTCTCTGATGTCAAACACCAATGAATGTGGGATCATCCATCGCCCATCATATGGGTCAAGAAGTGTACACACTAGTCTACTTTGGAATATCGATACCCCGTCTCAATACTCCCACGACTAGGAACATTTGAAGGATGTACTTACTAACTACCTCTGGCCCACTAGTATGATTTGCATCATAATCCTGATAGTCAAGTACTCATCCTAAAGACTTTATCAACATGTAATAAAGAGACAATAAGTGTATATGTTAAGATAAAGAGCAACCAAATAGCATACTATCATGTCGAGCAAGAAAATCCTCCCTATATATGTTCAAGCATCCACTATAATATACATCACATGTATAATAATGGCCTCTAGGGCATACATATAACTAACAGGCATGGCTCAGGAGGCATGGCGCAGGATGATGATTAAATTCAGTGGAAGATACGGTCTAAGAAGTTTGTTAGATTTGGAGTTCATTTGTGAACTGGGTCCCATCAGATATCCAGACAAATTCTAAGACAGGTATCGCTCATTTCGAAAGATAGTCTTTCTCCGCGAAGTTGAGATATAGAGAGATAAAGATATAAACATTGGAGCGGATCCACTCACTGGGATAGTTTCATAAATGGGCTTTGTGAGACTGATTAGTAGAGAAGTTGGATGTTCGGTATCACGCGGGCTGTGAATATGCGACATCGCAATAATTAGCCTTAAGTGCAAGTGGAAGATTGTTGAATATAGTGCCCTCAAGTCAATTATTGTAATCTTAGGCATGCGATTGTGATGATTGAGGGAGGATCTATACGGGTAAAACAGTCTTACTCAAAATGATAGTATGCTATATGGTTTGTCTTTATCATCATGTACATACATTACGTGGTATTACAGATCACTATTACATGTTGATAGAGCCCATAGGATTCTTGCTTGACTACCAGCATTTTGATGGCGATCATATACGTGGTTGGGTGGTCTATAAGCACATGCTTAAATGTCCCTAGTCGAGAGAGTGTCGAGACTGGATATCAATACTCTGGAGTAGACTAGTGTATACTTATCGAGACCACGACGAGGGGCGTTGGCCGGTCTCACAAGCCATTGGTGTCAGTTAGTCATCTAAGATTGTATACAGGTGCTCATTGGGTTATGAGTTACACTGGACGGACTCGCCGGGAACATACTAGATGGTATTATACCTATTGTCAGATAGTGGTTCTCAGGTGACATCTCAGGTGACATGAGTACATGTTAGTCTGTCGACCTGAGATCGTCATTTGTCTCGTGTGAGTTCCCACTGTGTTTTGATTACTACCCTACCACAGCTCAAAGGAGTCATGCAAACAGGTTTATTTGGGTACAGTCCCGAGCCACATGAAGGAAGTGAGCGGATCGTCGGGGATTCGTCTCTCCCGGTATTGGGGGTTGATGTCAGGCGGTGCACGGGTGGCCATCACCATAAATCCTTGGCCAAGGTGGATGAGAATTACTGATTTGGATCAGTAGTTTCTCAGCGGGTGATGGGCTTCATACCGACACGAAATATCACGTTATTAAGGGTCTGACTTTATCTGCCCCCCTAGACTCGATATGCGATACTTTAGATGAACAGACTGGACTGTATGGAGATTATCACTGACTGGCACGGTAGGGGTACGGATGAGTTTGCTCGTCGGCCTTCCTTTTGCTCAATATCTGGGTAGCCATTACGTACAGCTAGTGCCGCTGACGTGCTTGTGGTTAAATTCACTGCTAGCGTATTGACGAGTCTTTAGAGTCCCATACAAAGGGTTTTTCCGGTTCAGGCGATATGATGTAGATGGCGTATGTTAGTACATACAGGTGTCCGATTAAATATGTGTACATGCTACACAGACTTTAATCGGATGGCTGATAGTACTGGTGGCTTAGGATTAAGCAGGATTATTAAATCAAGTTTTGATTTAATAATTTATATATATATTTTTAATATCTGTATTATAGTATTATTGTTCACTATTCATTTTCTCTCTTGGCTATTCGTATTTTTATACGAATACGCATATATGTATTTCGAATCGTATACCTGATTGTATTCCGTATTTATACGGAATATCTTCTAGAAGATGGACACCTCATTATATGATTTTCTTTTTAGAAAATCATTTGAAAATGAGGTGGAGGGTGAGGTGGCATGAGCATGGTTGGAGGTATGTAGAGAGGTATGGCTTTTGATTGTTTATTGTAAAATGTGTGATATTTCTTGCACGGTTGAAAAATGATGAGCCATTCTTTCTACATGCCATTCATTCTTTTCATTGATACTCTCTTAACACTTCATGCTTAAGAGCTCTTTTACACTTAGCTCATTTTCCTTCTTGAGTTGCTCATGCCTTGGTTTTCCTTACCTCCTCCTCCTCCTTCTTTGATTGCTCACTTGAGCTTTAGAGATGAGAGAAAAAAGATAATGAAAAATTCCTACATCCCCACTCTCCATTGCTAACGACCTTGGAGCGTCGGTTGCTTCGCTAGACGAAACTGGAGCCTGCATCGTTTCCCTCAGGTGGATCATCTTCGGTGAAGGAGGACCGGCTTCCAAGCTCGATCCAGAAGACCTCTAGAAGCTAAGGAAGATGGTAGAAAACCGAAAGACACGGTTCATTCGGTATAAAACTTCTAACCTTGTAGCTAGAATATCTTTTGTAGCTAGTGTAGGTTTATGGTTTGATTGTAGACGGGTTTCTTAGCGCCAGGTTTTTTAAACGCCATTTTTTGTTCCGTACCGGCCACGGTAGATGGCCAGGACGCTAGCAAAACCCAACAACAATATCCTTTCCATAGGATTTAGTGAATAAGGTTTTGTCTACCATTCCTTTTGTATACCCTATCTTGATTAGGAATGTACTAAGTCTCTTATACCAAGCTCTAGGGGCTTGTTTGAGACCGTACAAAGCCTTTTCTAGTTTGTATACATACTCAAGATGTTTGTGATCTTCAAATCCTGGTGGTTGTGCTACATAAGCTTCCTTTTCTAATATTCCATTTAAGAAAGTGTTCTTCACGTCCATTTGAAATACTTTAAAGTTTTTGAAATAAGCAAAGGCTAACAGTATTTTAATAGCTTCATATCGTGCAACAGGAGCGTAGCTTTCGTCATAATCAATTCTTTCGATTTGATTATAATCTTGAGCAATTAGACGTGCTTTGTTTCTTACTATATTTCATGTTTCATCCAACTTGTTTCTAAAACCCCATATAGTACCTACAATTGGTCTACCCTTGGGTTTTAGAACTAATTTCCAAACTTTATTTCTTTCAAATTGATTTAATTTTTCTTGCATTGCTTCTATCCAATGCTCATCATTTTCGGCTTCTTTATAATTCTTTGGTTCAATGACCAATATAAAAGTTGAATTGATACATAATTAAACGTTAATGATCTAGTGACAACTGCCCTATCTATATCTCCTATTATAAGGTCTTTGGGGTGATTTTTGTTGAATTGTCAATATTTTGGAAGAGAAATATCATCTACTTGCGCTTACTGTTCCAATTGATTGGTTTCACTATCCCCAATAGTTGATGGAATATATTTTGATAGGATAGATTCATCATCATCTAATATAGTTTCAGGTCTTGAAGAATTCATCTCATCAAATTGGATGTGCATGCATTCTTAAATAATTAAAGTTTATTTATTATAAACACGATAGGTTTTGCTAGTTAATGAATAGTATTCCTTCATCGCATTTAGAGTCGAACATTTCTAGATTATCTAAGGTATTTAATATGTAGCACTTGCACCCAAACACCTTGAAATATTTAACGTTTAGGGTCCTACCATAAAGTAGTTCGTATGGTGTCTTGTTTAAATATTTTCTTATTAATACTCGATTTATTATGTAGCATGAAGTGTTAAAGCTTCAGCCCATAGATATTCGGTAGATTATTTTCATTTAATATGGTGCGTGTCATTTCGTGCAAGGAATGATTTTTCCTTTCAACAACTCCATTTTGTTGTGTAGTTCTGGCACATGAGAATTCATATTTGAAACCCTTTTTATTACAATATTCTTCGAATATTTGGTTTTCAAACTCTCCACCATGATCACTTCTTAGTTTAGATATTCTTAGGTTTATTTCATTTTGAATTTGTTTTGAAAAGATATTAAATGTATTGAATGTTTCATCTTTGTTTTTAAGAAGAAAACCTAAGTAAATCTTGAGTAACCATCTATTATGACGTATGCATAGAATTTACCTCCTAAACTTGCACTGCGACTAAGACCAAATAAATTCATATGTAGCAATTGTAAAGGAGTATCTGTGGATACATTATTCTTATATTTAAATGATATTTTAATTTATTTTCCTCTTTGGCAAATATCGCACAATCTATTTTTAACAAAGTTTACATGTGAGATGCCTTTAACTAAGTTATTCCTAGTGATCTTGGTTATAGTATCCATTAAGGAATGACCATATCACTTATGCCAAAGAAACGAGTCTATTTGATTATTAGCTATAAAACATTTTATATCTGGATTATTAAAGTCTTCTGTATATATTATATGTATGTTATGATATCTTTTACCAGTTAAAATGGTTTGATTATCAAATATTATTTTACATGTATCCTTTTTAAAAATTACGTTATAATCTTTATGAAAAAAATGGCTAACACTAAATAAATTGTGTTTTAGGTTTTCAATATATAATACATCTTTTATTTTAGTTGTATTAGTTAAATTATTAAAGCAAATATCACCTTTACTGATGATCTTGCCCTTTTTGCTATCTCTAAAAGTGACATTGTCATTTTCTTATTTTGATAGCATTTTGAAGTTTTGAATATTTCCAGTCATATGTCTCAAGCAACCACTATTAAGTATCCAACGACTATTACGTCTTTGGAAGTTCTCATCTTCTTGTGCCATAAAGCACACGTTGGAGACTTCTTCGGCTTTCGAATCTCTTATATCAGTATCATCCCAGATAGCTTGAAATGATCTCTTTTCTAATTTCTTCTTGGACTTCCACTTGTTTTTGTTTAGATTCGGACATTCGAACTTTAGATGGCCCTCTTTGTTGCATTAAAAATAACGCAAAGGTTTATTAGTATTAAAAAATTTATTTGTCTTATACGTACTTTTCTTTTGGGGGAATTTTCTGGATTTCAAATATCTTCTGAAGTATCATACGCTATATTCCATCTCTTCATCATCACTATCATCATCACTTGATAATTCCTAATGCTTCGGCTTGGTGGTTTCCTTTAGTGCGATGGATTTCTTTTGAGTGTTTATTTCTTGTTTTATCTTAAGGTCTCCTAATTGCATCTCATAGGTCTTAAGTTTACCTATTAGGGTGTCTATCATTAGCCTCTTCAATGGCGGTGACTTTTGGTTGCCAGGATATCGTAAGAGATCTTAGCAACTTATACCACTTGTCTTTGTCATCGAATTTCTTTTCTAAATTGAAAATCTCGGTAACGACATTTTTGAATTTAGAGAACATTGAGTCGATGGATTCATCGTCTCTTATTTGAAACATCACATATTTATGCATGAGACGGTTGATCTTACTCTCTTTGACTTGACCGGCTTCTTAATGGGCAGTCTCGAGAGTAGTCCAAATCTCATTAGCAGTCTGACACATAGAGATTCTATTAAATTCTTCTGAATTTAATGAACAATGAAGTGCATTCATTGTCTTGACATTTAACGTCATCAATCTCTTGTCAGCATCAGATAAAGGATTTGCAATAGGAGGAATAAAGAGAGTTTGAATAATTTCTAGAAATTCTAGATCGATACATTGGAGAAAAATCATAATCTTAGTTTTCCAAAATTGATAATTTGTACCATTAAAAAGAAGATGACGGTTAATGGTTTGTCCTTCTATTTGATTTGCTATATGATCATAAACTCGAGAGGTTAATCTTATAAACAGAGTAAGTTGCTCTGATACCAATTGAAAACAGACATAGAGAGGGTGAATAAGGCTATATAGCAAACTCAGAGTATTTAGAATTATTTAAAAATAAATGCAGCGGAATAAAGAAAATTAAATACTAACTAATTACAATCACTGAGGCAATCATAGAAATGCAGAAAAAGTAAAATGACACTGACGATTTTTAACGAGGTTCACCACTCTTGTGGCTAATTCTCACTTGAGACTACTACTTAGAATTCACTGACTCCTTTATGGGTGGAGAAACCCAGACCTTTTCTAAGGCTCAAGTCCGAACTTTTACACGTGCAGGCAGTCAACGCTTAGATTTTTTACAACAGGCTCAAGTCCTAAAGATTTACAATTTGGGAAGGACTTAAATATGTTAGTTATATGTATGCCCTAGAGACCATTACTGTACATACGATATATATTGTAATGGATGCTTGGACATATATAGGGAGGACTTTCTTGCTCGACATGATAGTATGTTATCTGGTAGTACTTTATCTCAACATGTACTCTGATTGTCTCTATGTTACATGTTGATAAAGCCCTTAGGATATGTACTCGACTACTGGGACTATGATGAGATCATACTAGTGGGGCCACGGTAGTCGACGAGTACATCCTATAACTGTTCCTAGTCGAGGGTGTATCGAGACAGGGCATCGATGCACCAGAGTAGACTAGCGTATACGCATCTTGACCCATATGATGGGCGATGGATGATGCCATATCCATCGGTGTTTGACATCAAGGATGGTGTACGGGTGCTCAGTAGAGACTGGGTACACTGGACGGACTCGCCGAGAACTCCCAGATGGTAGTATACCTTACGTCAGATGGCAGTTCTCCGGTGACACTGGTACAGAGTAGTCTGTTGACCCGAGATCGTCATAGAGTCTTGTGTGATTCCCAATGTGCTTTGATTTCCATCATACCACGTCCAAGAGGGTGTGCAAAAAGGTAGCTTTTGGGTACAGTCCCGAATCACATGGAGGCAATGAGCGAAACGAGGGGATTCGTCTCTCCCGGTATAGGGAGTTGATGTTGTGCTGTGTTCGATTGGCTATAACTGGAAATCCCTGGCCAGGGTTGCTGAGATTTACTGGTAAGTGTTATCAGTAGTTTCTCGAACTGTTATAGACCTCATATCGACACGACTTATCGAGCTACTGGGATCTGACGTTTACCACCCCTAGGCGAGATATGCGACATATCAGACGACGAGACCGGACTGTACAGGAGTGTTACTGATTGGATTCACAGGAGAATGTACAGGCTTGCTTGTTGATCTTCTGAGCGCTCAATACCTTGGTAGCTGTTACGTTTAGCTGACCGCTTGCAGCTTGTGGGTGTTTGATATGATCATCACCTACTGCCGGCGTATTGACGATTCTTTAGAGTCCTACACAGAGGTTTCTTGACTCAGGCAAAACGGAGTAGGGGCACATATGTGATATGTGCAGGACCGAGGATAATGCGATATGAGCTACCGTATTCTATTCTCGCGATATTTGATATTAGCCGGGTCATCGGATCAAGTGTTGATTCGATGAATCGGTAAATGATATATTAGTCGGTTATATGCGATATAGCCGGATTGTCGGATCAAGTGTTGATTCGATAATTTAATGTATAATAATATATATGATATATTAAATTACATTAACTAATATTAGCTCACTAAAAGATTCTTTTTCTCACTCGGGTAATACATTGATATGTATGCGATATATGTTAATTGTATTATTTTATTTTGTTACAATAAATATTATATATGTGATATATAATATTGTAACATGATGTGGTTATTAATGCAACATGTTTAGTGGAGATTAAACATGGTTAGGGTTTGATTAGGGTTAAGCTTTTCTAGAAGTTTCTAGAAGCTTTCATTTTTGTTTTGGAAAAGATATTTTATGAAGATATTTCCTTAACCCAACCCAAAACCTAGACCTAGTTAAATCTCTACAAAGGTTTAGTTGACCATGGTTGCATTATTCATCATTATTATCTTTGCATTATTCATCACAAAAGGATTATGATATTCTTTTTCTTCTTCCTTCTTCTTTTCATGAAAAAGCTTTCTAGCTTTTTCTAAGTGATGATTATGTGTGAGAAAAAGATTATAAATGAGAGAAAAAATCCCACTTCATCATCCTCATCTATCCTTGCCATTTAGATGAGGGTGTTCACTTCATTTAGTGAGTGTTAGCTTGTGTTAATGAAACTTCAAGGTAGATCATCTATGTTATCGAAGATCGGAAGCAAGACTGCATCTTTCTCTTCGTGGAGACTCTCGAGAGTCCGGAACACGATGATCGCAGCGAAGGGACCTCAACACGGAGCTTAAGAAGTGAAGGACCGAATCTACAAAGGTTGTAATCCCTCTCACTTAGTGTTAAAGTGTTTAACATGCTTGTTTTCGCATAAACTCTAGTTTAAAGATCCGGCTTTGGGTTGTTCGGCACGGCTATTTTTTAAATCGGGCATGGTTGATGCCTCGTAGACCCTTGTGCGTGTGCCTAGCAACCCTACAGTGGTATCAGAGCCAAGCTAGAGCTTTAGGAGAAATCTAGACGAAGTTTAAAGTCCGATCGAACTCTGACACACCCGAGTATACCCCTCTCTGGACATTTTCTAAAAATGTGATATTTTCTGAATTAAAAATGCTCAGAAAATTAAGCATGAAAAACTAAGGATTACTGTGAAGTAAGGCCCACTAATGCTCTTATATGACCGCGGAACCGCGGCCAAACCAAGGGTTTGGCGGCGGTTCCGTGGCCAAAATTATGACTTAGTCCCTCATGCTTCATATATTTATTCTTAGGTCCTTTCTTGTCATTTTTTTCTGGGAATTTTTAATTCCACTCAAGTGTTGAGTGTTCTAGGCTTGTATTGGGGACTCGTTGATTCGATCGGATAATTTAACTTTGTTTATTTTGTCCGGGTAATTTTTAGATCGTATTAAAAAGTTCGACCGGATATCAATAACTCACCTTTTCCCCTGCCGGAAAATTTCCAAGCGTTGGACTTTTTCGTAGTTTAGGAACGTTCTAAGTCGTGCAAGTAACGCGGTGGACCCTCTAGAAGACAACAAACCTTAACTCGATTATGTGACCGTCTTGAACTGCCTCTGAACCTTAGGGTTTGTGGCAGTACGGCGTGCCACATGTGAGGCGTTGGCTTGACCCTTCTACGGCTGGACCATTGGTACTGTAGCATGTGATGGATGTTTTTAAACTAATTTCAAGTGTTGAGAACTATTTGGAAAAACTTGGATGTTTGATTATTCGATCGGAAAGTTTAACATTGTCTATTTATCTGGAATGTGATACAATATTTGGAATCCACAAGTAGTTATGAGATAACTAATTTGAATGTTATAAATCTAGCAGTTCAGTCTCAATTAATCGGTTGCCACGGAATTTTGATGTGATCAAAAGTCCGTCGCAATCAGGTAGCGTACGCGGATACTCGCCGGGTAAACTTAATAGACAACCACGCCCCATAGCCCCGACCAAGTGACTGTAGGAGAACCCCGTCGCCAAAAGCATCCGTTCGCGTGCTCGCGGCAGCGGTGTTCCTCCTTAGTGCACTTCGTCGACGGCATCCGGGGGTGCGGCCGTCTACTAAAGTTTGCGACGAACATTCGATCAGGATGTCGGGAATCTTGTTGAATTGCCCAACTTGATATTGAAAAGAGTTTTCGATAATGAGACTAAAATGCGGGGTTTGTAATTGTTAGGCATGCGATGTCTAAGGAATTCATTTGCTTAGGCATACGATGTCTAAGGAAGTTGCGGATTCCAACTGTTGTAGTTTTACACTTTCTTTTCTGTGACCGTAAGCGTAGTATGTGGTGTATCGCCGGCTTCGTTGCTATACATCAACGACAATCGGGATACGCATACTTGCTTACATTGATGATATGAGATATTATGTATTGCTGTGATATGTTGTATTGGATCGTCGCGTTTGAATAGCCGGGGTTTTATGTGAGATGAGAGTTTTTCTTTTTCATTCATGTAAAATTCATTTGTATGTAATATTCTTTTATTGGGGCACTTCCGGGCTGAGGATGATGTCACAATTGTATATTATTTACTTTTCCGCATTAGGTAGACCCAAGGCGGGGAGCATAAGTAACCGGGTTCTAGGGTCCAGTGGGAGACCATCTCGAGGAGTCGAGACCGGGTCTCCTAACCCTAGAATTGGCAGTGTTGCTTGCCGCTCTCGTAGGGGTCTAGGGATGTGGGTTTGGCTATTCATCGTGACCGTGGAATCCGTGTTTTATACAAGCTCGTATTAAAACACGGACGTCCTAGTATATCCAATATTTCATATATGTTCTTCTGCTGCAATGTTCTGTGATGAGATCATATTACTGCCTGAGACGAATGTTTATATTATATATATGAGATATATGTTATATTGCAGATTTCGTTTCAAATGTGATGCTTGTGAAGCATAATAAAATAGGACTTCATTAATGAGATTAATGAAATAAAAGAAACCTAAAGATGTTGTAGAAACTTGTTTAAAAACTGGTAGCTCTAGTTCTTGCTTTGCATAGCGGTGTTCCTTGTAGAACATCCAGCACCTTATTCGATAAGGAAAGAGCCGAGATCCCTTCACCGGGAGTTACCTCTTTAGTGAAACTAGCAGATGCTACAAACTCGGTTTGTCTTTTGATTGCTTCTATAGTTCTTGCTTTGCATAGTGGTATTTGTGAAATATCCTGCACCTTATTCGATGAGGAAAGAGCCGACGATCCCTTCACCGGGAGTGACCTCTTTAGCAAAACTAGAAAAGGACTCAAAAACATTACATTTAAAATCACTCGATTCTACAACGATATCAAGTTCATTACGCAAAGGGTTTTCATAAAAACCTATCGTAGCCCTCCGTCATTTCAGATAAGTACTGGTTAGTATTCGTACTGCGTTTGTTGACCTTAGCCAAGGCGTAGTGTGCGGTAGCTGATTAATGCTTATCTGTATAAGCATATGATACGATTGAGTTAGGGTAGTCGTGCGACTTTGTTGACCTTAGCCAAGGGTCATGCGGGTGGGTTTAATTCAATCGGGAAATGACGGGTCGAACTTGGCTAGCACTTATAATTTGTTGACCTTAGCCAAGGTCATAAGTTGCTAGGGGCAAAATATTATCGGGAATTTCAAGTGTTGAAATTTGCAATGAGATTGCATACCTTCTATGAGATAGTTGGATCCCGATACCCGCTGCGAGTAAGAGTTACTCCTGGGAGAGTTTTACACATTACAATTAGCCGATCAAGTAGGTGTCTAGAAAGGTGTCAACGGGGTTACGCCCCTGGGAAAACAAGGTTTACTTTAATTAGGTCCGTGCGAAAGCACGGGTAACCTCCCTCAAAGTACCGGCACTGGCCTGGCTGAAAGATTGGCGAACTTGTAGGGTGTAATTAATCCCGGCTAGTCTTTCCTTTTAGGGTTTGAAGGAAGATTTGACTAAAACAGTGGGAGACATCCTGATTAGATAAATTGATAACCAATCTAATCTTGTAAAAGCGCACGCTGAGTGTTTTTCTTCTCTCTCTCTCCTGGTTACGACTATGTCACGCCTTAATCAAGATAATAATACAGATGTATTGACCGAACCCGCTTGTTATACTGCACTAGGGAACGTTGGTCCCGCTCCAACTTATAATTGTTATAAGACAGAGCAGGAAATTAGGGAATACCAGATTTCCCGTGCCGCCCAAACGAAGAAAGTGCATGTTGATGCATCATTTTCGGGTGTGTTCATTACAGAGAACTGTTTCTCAGTATCATTTACGTCCTGGGTATGAGATGCCAGATCAGGATCCCGCAAATGTAATTTGTTACATGGGCTACAGATAGGTAGAGAACCGAGAACGGGTGATAAGTTTCATGAGATAGAAACGGTGCAAGTGTTGCAGCCAAGTCTGTTGGTAACTATCACCCTGTATTACCAGAATACATTGATTCTGAACGAATGTTATTAGATACCGAACCTGATATACAACATCATATCAATCTCTTTATTAGTAAAGAAAGGATATAATTTTGTATTGTTGGATAATGTTTTGAACATTTCCTATATCAAGAGTTGATCGGTTCAGGCACGTTATCTAAAAGCATTGACGTTCTAAATCAAACTACAGTTCTTAGTATACGGAACACACACAAGAAGAAGAGTTCAGAAATGAACGAATCCTTCTTGAGGCATTGTAGACTAGGTCATATCAATGCGATCCGACTAGCTGAAGTTACATTAAGATGCATATTTAAATTTGTTTGAATTTACATCTTGTGAAACTTGCCGGTCATGTCACAAAGATAAAATGACCATAGCTCTGTTTATTGGAAACAGACAAAGAGTTAGTGAACTCTTGGGATTGATACATGCTGATGTATGAAGGTCCCATGTCTACACATGCCAAGACCGGTTCTTTGTACTTCATTACATTCTCTGATGATCTCTCAAGATTTAGACATATGTTCCTGTTGAAACACAAGTCCGAAGTTTTTGAGATATTCACAGAATATAAGTTAGAAGTAGAGAATCAAAAACGGGTATAAGTATTATGTCCTTTGATGAGATCAGGGAGGAGAATACTTGAGCACGGAATTCCTGGACTATTCTAAAGGAGAATGAGATTCTCTCTCAGCATTACTCCTCCGTATACACCATAGCACGATGGTATATCGGGGCGGAGAAATAGCACCCTATGTGATATGGTGTGCTCTATGATGAGTACTACTGAGTTTCCTATTTCCTTTTGGGAGTTATGCACTTGAGAAGTTGCATACCTACTGAATAGGGTTCAAATCAAATCAGTTACTTACCACTTCATATGTGATATGGAATGGGAAGAGCCCATATCTTAAGTTTGTTAAGATTTGGGGTTGTCCAGCCTATGTCTAAAAGCATAATCCGGACAAGCTCAGGGCATAGTCAGTTCTGTGGAAGTTTGTTGGATATCCCAAGCATTCGCAAGGGAATATCTTCTACCAAACAGAGGAACAAAAGATGTTTTGTTTCTCAGCATGCCACCTTTGTGAAAGGTAATTTCTTGTGAAGAAATTATTGGTCATGAGGTAGAACCGTAAGGAGTTCCAGCTATACAAACTATAGCAGATGATTTGGTAGAACCAAAGGATTCATTAGTAACCAACGAACCTCAGCCTCTCCGTCGATCTAGTAGGGTTCCTCACCCACCTGAGACATGCTTCGGTTTTCTCTATGATAGTGGGAGCGAGAATTGCATCATGAGATGATGACCCAACTATTTTCGAGCTGGCCATCAGGAGTGGGACTCTGTAAGAATGGCTGGATGCTTATCGATCTGAGATGGAATCCTTATACACCAACAAAGTATGGACTTTGGTTGCTTTATCTGAAGAGTTAAATCCCCATCAGGAGCAAGTATATCTTGAGAAGATTACTTGGTATACTTGGAAAAGTTGAGACTTTCAAAGCTATGCTTAAGTCCATCCAGATCCTACTTGCCACGGCTACATACCATGACTATGATATCTGGCGGTTGGGTGTCATGACTGCTTTTCTAAATATTGATTTGGAAGAGAGCGTCTACAAGTACACAGCCAGAGGGCTTCATAGACAATGGGAGCAGCGGAAACGTGTGCAAGATGTTTTATGTGATAAAGCAGGCATCGCGGAGTTGGAACATCTGTTTTGATGTGGAAGTCAAAGAGTTTGACTTCATCAAAATGGTAGATGAACCTTGTATATACAAAAGGGTAGTAGGGAGTATGGTGGTGATCCTCGTAGAGTATGTGGATGGCATGCTCCAGATAGGGAAGGAGTTTCCTGTGCTACGCTCGGTTAATCTCCGCTTATCACAAGGATTCTCCATATAGGATTAAAATGATACCTCCTAAATCCTGGGTTTTGGATCTATGAGATAGATCTAATTGGATGTTAGGATACTCACTAGTTATAGTGAGATGGTATCAATCGATCCTGGGGAGAATCACTGGAAAAGTTCCAGGGTGATAAGGACGACTAAATGTCAGTCGTAGGCATTGTCTTTACCCTCAGTGGAGGGACGGTATGTTGGAAGAGTTCCAAGCTAGACACCGTGACATACTAGACGATCAAAGGCAAGATACATCGTTACCAAAGATGCTACCAAAGAGGTAGTCTGGATACATATAAGTTCATGAGATGAACTTCGTTCCTACCATTGTGTGGCAATGGAGTTGTGGCTTTTGCCAAGGAACCCCCCGTCCCATCAGAAATCCAGATATAATTCTTAGGCAGTATCACCTGATCATGGAGATGGTTGATGTCCAGGGAGATCGAGGTTAGGAGAGTATACACAGAGGACAATAGCGCGGATCCACTCACAAAGGCCTATTTCCCAGTAGAGACTTTTATGGGATGGTTGAGTATGAGATACTACAACCGCAGCTAATTGTTGGGTATGTGATACCATAACAGATGGCCCTAGTGCAAACGGGAGATTGTTAGTTATATGTATGCCCTAGAGGTCATTACTGTACATACGATGTATATTGTAATGGATGCTTGGACATATATAGGGAGGACTTTCTTGCTCGACATGATAGTATGCTATCTGGTTGTACTTTATCTTAACATATACTATGATTGTGTCTATGTTACATGTTGATAAAGCCCTTAGGATATGTACTCGACTACTGAGACTATGATGAAATCATACTAGTGGGGCCACGGTAGTCGACGAGTACATCCTATAACTGTTCCTAGTCGAGGGTGTATCGAGACAGGGCATCGATGCACCAGAGTAGACTAGCGTATACGCATCTTGACCCATATGATGGGCGATGGATGATCCCATATCCATCAGTGTTTAATATCAAGGATGGTGTATGGGTGCTCGGTAGATACTGGGTACACTGGACGGACTCGCGGAGAACTCCCAGATGGTATTATACCTCAGGTCAGATGGCAGTTCTCCGGTGACACTGGTACAGAGTAGTCTGTTGACCCGAGATCGTCATAGAGTCTTGTGTGATTCCCACTGTGCTTTGATTTCCATCATACCACGTCCAAGAGGGCGTGCAAAAATGTGGCTTTTGGGTACAGTCCCGAATCACATGGAGGCAATGAGCGATAGGAGGGGATTCGTCTCTCCCGGTATAGGGAGTTGATGGTGTGCTGTGTTCGATTGGCTATAATTGGAAATCCCTGGCCAGGGTTGCTGAGATTTACTGGTAAGTGTTATCAGTAGTTTCTCGAACTGTTATAGACCTCATATCGACATGACTTATCGAGCTACTGGGGTCTGACGTTTACCACCCCTAGGCGAGATATGCGACATATCAGACGACGAGACCGGACTGTACGAGAGTGTTACTGATTGGATTCACAGAAGAATGTACAGGCTTGCTTGTTGATCTTCTGAGCGCTCAATACCTGGGTAGCTGTTACGTTTAGCTGACCGCTTGCAGCATGTGGGTGTTTGATATGATCATCACCTACTGCCGGCGCATTGACGATTCTTTAGAGTCCTACACAGAGGTTTCTTGACTCAGGCAAAACGGAGTAGGGGCACATATGTGATATGTGCAGGACCGAGGATAATGCGATATGAGATACCGTATTTTATTCTCGCGATATTTGATATCAGCTGGGTCATCGGATCAAGTGTTGATTCGATGAATCGGTAAATGATATATTTGTCGGTTATATGCGATATAGCCGGATTGTCGGATCAAGTGTTGATTCGATAATTTAATGTATAATAATATATATGATATATTAAATTACATTAACTAATATTAGCTCACTAAAAGATTCTTTTTCTCACTCGGGTAATACATTGATATATATGCGATATATGTTAATTGTATTATTTTATTTTGTTAGAATAAATATTATATATGTGATATATAATATTTTAACATGATTTGGTTATTAATGCAACATGTTTAGTGGAGATTAAACATGGTTAGGGTTTGATTAGGGTTAAGCTTTTCTAGAAGTTTCTAGAAGCTTTCATTTTTGTTTTGGAAAAGATATTTTATGAAGATATTTCCTTAACCCAACCCAAACCTTAGCCCTAGTTAAATCTCTACAAAGGTTTAGTTGACCATGGTTGCATTATTCATCATTATTATCTTTGCATTATTCATCACAAAAGGATTATGATATTCTTTTTCTTCTTCCTTCTTCTTTTCATGAAAAAGCTTTCTAGCTTTTTCTAAGTGATGATTATGTGTGAGAAAAAGATTATAAATGTGAGAAAAAGTCCTACTTCATCATCCTCATCTATCTTTGCCATTTAGATGAGGGTGTTCACTTCATTTAGTGAGTGTTAGCTTGTGTTAATGAAACTTCAAGGTAGATCGTCTATGTTATCGAAGATCGGAAGCAAGACTGCATCTTTCTTTTCGTGGAGCCTCTCGAGAGTCCGGAACACGATGATCGCAGCGTAGGGACCTCAACACGGAGCGTAAGAAGTGAAGGACCGGATCTACAAAGGTTGTAATCCCTCTCACTTAGTGTTAAAGTGTTTAACATGCTTGTTTTCGCATAAACTCAAGTTTAAAGATCCGGCTTTGGGTTGTTCGGCACGGCTATTTTTTAAATCGGGCATGGTTGATGCCTCGTAGACCCTTGTGCGTGTGCCTAGCAACCCTACAAAATAACCCCACTTCACTAGGTTTTACAATTCACGATTATAACAATCTCAATTTACACCAATTTTGACAATCTTAACGATCTCAAAAGAATAATCTAAAACTTAGAATCAAGGAGATGTTGGATTGTACTTTGGAGAATAGAAAAGTTTAAAATCAAATCAAAAAGGCTTCTCAAAAGATTAACACATGTTTAAAGTCGGTATCTTCTCCGATAATTTAACAATCTTTCTTTTCTAATGTATTTAGAAAAGTCTAAAGGCGATTGAGTTTAGAGTCAACTTTCTCGTATATTCCGTTGAAATCCATATTGAATGCGATTGAGTGACTTTGATACTCCATTTGATATTAGTTAATTCCAATGATTGTCCTGATACTTGAATAACTCCATTGTTTAGCATTTTGACGTTTCTGACATAATTAGATTATATTGTATATAGTTTTTGTAAAATAATCAAAACATGAAGAGATTCTTTTTAAAAGATAGATTCTTTTTAAAAGCTAAAAAACACCTTTCTAAACACCTAATGTGTTAGCTAGTTGTGAAGTGAAAATCTCGCGGGAATAATCCTACTCACAGTGGGAATCAGTACCCAACTATCATTGTGTGTTAAGCTTAATGGAAGCCACTCAAGTCACCACACTCTAGAAGGTATGCACTCACCTTGCAAGTTTTCCTTATATTTGAAACTCTCGATTTAGTTTTTACTCCTAACGGATTATGATCTTGATATGGGTCAACAAACCATAAGTCGCTAGTCAAGTTCAACCCGTCATTATCTTGATTGCACAAGACCCATCAATACGACCCTTGACAAAGGTCAATAAGGCCACACGATTGTCCTAACTAATCGCGTCACTAATGCTACAGAAAATCACCACTTAGCTACCATTCATTACGCCTTGACAGAGCTCAACAAACATAGTACAAATACTAAACACTAATTATCTGAAATGATAGAGGGCTACAACTAGTTTTTGGCGAAAAACCTTTAACGTAATGAACTTGATTTCGTTGAAGGAATATAGTGATTTCGGAACGAGTGGTTCAAGCTCAATTTTGAAAATATTTGGTTTTGTAGAAAACCAAGTAGTTTTAAAAAGATCCGAGTGGTTTTGAAATTTGATTCCCACAACATCATTTTAGGTTTATTTTCTTGCATTAATCAGACTTAATGCAGTCCCATCATTTAAGTTCATATGCATTACAGAAACAACCAAAATACAATGCTTTATATGCCATCCGCATTCGCCATGGTGTCCCGGGTATTCACCGTAAAGTTACTTAACTTACGGCAGGATGGGGACAGAGCTAGCGTGGATGCAAAATGTATAAACGCATTTATAATATATCATCATCACAGGCGGGTAATAAACATCACAAGCATGCGATAATCAAAATGGAATAGCGGATAAACTAGGAGCCCCATCTTTCGTTTGGGCCACAAACGAAAACCAACGTTCTCCGGTCGTATGGATAGCTCGAACTGTAAGTTGATATTGCACACTCTACAGGGTTTGTAGAGAGGAGGGATACATGAAAAACGAGTTTTTTGGCAAGCAACATCAACTAGGTTCTCTAGATTTAGCATAAGCCTTATCTAGAAAAAATAACATAGGTTCTAATCTACTCTGATAGTGATTATACCTATGAGATCGTGTCCTTCGGGTCTTCAAAATCCTCTTTCTTATCTCCTAGTCCGTCGGGATCGAGATTGGACGTTAGCCTGCTCGTATCAAAGATGATCCACCCGAGAGTTTGTCATTCAAGCTTCAACTTCAAAAAGAAAGTAACTAAAAGCACTAGTTTGCTAATCTATAGTGCTCAGTGATGTAGGAAGTGTTTGTAGTGTTAATCTATCTCTTGATCTCTAGGGTTCTCAACTCATGAGAGGGTTAGGAATGAAGAAGAAAAGGAAGCTCAAGAGAGGAGAGAGAGTGAGGAGATGAGAATGAGAATGGATAAGTCTTGAAATGGCTATATCAATTGTTTTTCCAAAATACATTTACTATATAAAATGGTAGCCATGGTTGTATAGTAAATATAAATGGATAAATAATTAATCTAGCCATGCCTCTCACCATTCTCTAAGCCGCCTCACCCCTCCACCTTATTCTTATTTTCTAATAAATAAAAGATGCAATAATGAGGTGTCCACTTCTAGAAGTATTCTTGTACAAATACAAGAATACAATAAACTGTATATGCATACTCGTATTCATATAAAAATACGAACACCAAAAGAGAGATAATGCAACAAATATAATACTAGAATACATACGTACATACATGTGTGTGTGTGTGTATGTAAATTATTAAATCACTAAATGATTTAATAATCCGGCTTAATCTTAAGCCGGCTAGTATTATCAAACCATCCGATTAAAGTCTGTGTATCAAGTACACATATTTAATCGGCAGCCTACACGTATCAATATACGTCCTCTACATCATTTCGTCTAAACCAGGGAAACCCTCTGTGTGGGACTCTAAAGACCCGATGGTACGCTGGCAGTGAGTTACTGGATAAATCCATAACCATAAGCACGTCAGTGACACTAGCTGTACGTTACGGCTACTCAGGTACCTGTCGAAAAGAAGGCCGACAAGCAAACTCATCCGAACTCTTACTGAGCATGTCCGTGACAATCTCCATACAGTCTGTTATGTTCGTCTGAGAGTATCGCATGTCGGGTCTAGGGGTAGAAAACGTCAGAACCCTAATAACCCGACAAGTCATGCCGACGTGGCTCAAGACCATCCGAGAATTTACTGATCTAACTATCAGTAATTCTCAACCGCCCTGGCCAGGGACTTATGGTGTTGGCAAACCGAACACAGTACGACATCGACTGCCTATATAGGAAGAGACGAATCCCCAACAATCTCTCACTGCCTCCATGTGGTTCGGGACTGTACCCAACTAAAACCTGCTTGCATGATTCAATAGAGTTATGGTAGGATAGTAATCAAAGCACAGTGGGAACTCACACTAGACAAATGACGATATCAGATCGACAGACTATCTGTACTCATGTCATCAGAGAACTGCTATTTGACGATAGGTATAATACCATCTAACCAGTTCTCGGCGAGTCCGTCCAGTATACTCACCCCCAGTGAACATATGTATACAATCTTAAGTGAAACACACCAATGGCTATGGGACCAATCACCGTACCTTGTAGGATCTAGAATCATATACACTAGGCTACTCTGAAATATCGATACCCAGTCTCGATACTCCTACGACTAGGGACGTTTAAGAATGTGCTTATGGATTACCCAGCTCCCGCAAGTATGATTGTCATCACAACGCGGGTAGTCAAGCAAAAATCCTACAGGCTTTATCAACATGTATTAGCGATATGAAATAACTAGTAAAACATATACACATGTTAAGATAAAGACAAACCAAATAGTATACTATCATATTAAGCAAAATTGTCCTGTATATATATACCCCTTGCATCCTATACAATAAAGTCATCTAGGGTATACATATCCAACAATCTCTCACTTGCACTAAAGCCTGTTATTAGCGTATCAAGTACCCAACGTCTGCACTAGGGACAGTTGTTGGCGTATCGTATACCCAACATCTTGAATAGTCTCTCGAAATGTATTTGAGAGATGGCCTTGGTGAATGGATCTGTCATTTTGTCCTTCGTATCTACTCTCCGCACCTCGATCTCTCGACGATGTACGATCTTCCTGATTAGGTGATACTGCCTCAAGATATGTCTGTATTTCTGATGGGGCCGTGGTTCCTTTGCCAATGCCATGGATCCGTTGTTATCGCAATACAAACGTATTGGGTTAGCAATGGATGGAACCACCTGAAGTTCAGAAATGAACTTGAGAAGTGTCGTGAATCACTTGTTGCTCCATTTATTTAGGCACTTAATCTAGAAAAGATGGACGAACTATGATAGTGTTGAGTACATTGCATTCTCATAGATTGGTCTCCTGGCATCATTCATGTACTTCTCATATTTAGCTGCATGAGGAACTTGACAGGAAAGAGGATTACTATCACCGAGAGCAGTCTCTACCATATCCTCCATTTTCTCTTCTGGAAACAAGTTATCATCTTCTTCTTATGCCGCATTATCTTCTTCTCCTCCTCCTCCTCCTTCCCCGTGATATATCCAAGTCGAATAAAATTTGGTAAAACCATGCTTAACGATGTGTAACTACCATTTCTACGTTCTGTCAATCCTTATTGCCACACCTGTCACACGGACAAAGGATCTTCTCCAAGATTTCCTTATGATGTTCGCGTGCAAATTTGATGAAAGCAGCGACTCTGTCGACGAACTTAAGGTTCATGCGTTGATGCAAATCTACGTACATTCAGCCCTTAACTCTGATATGCTCATGGGACATATTAGACTATATGACATATAAATTGTAAATTATGAAAGTTCGTTTTTTATGATAACTTGATAAATCTAAGAACGAGATGGTTATTAACAAAGAAGAGAATGGGAAGGGCAAGTTTGTTGTTGATTTCAATTTTTGATTTCGCTTACGTGTAGGTTTATTATTGTGTATGTCTTTGTGTATGTGTGTGTTGTGTATGCGTGTTGTATGTGTGTATTTCGGCTGTCAGGGGTGAGACTTCTATTCCATTAAGAATGTACTTATGCTTTTATCCGTTTCGAGAAAATTTCGGCAGCACCTCTCCGTTGTTCTTTGAGTACGCTGTAATAGAAAAGATGATCATTTCAATACTGTCAAAAAATATTGAAACGAATATCTAATCTATCGTTATACACGGAGAATCAGTAGAAAGGTACCGACGGAATATCTCGAATCGAATGAAAAACATAAGTAAATGCAGGTGTTTGCTTTATACATTCCTAACTTGTCGATACGGGATAAATCTGTCGGTTATCATACGATTGAATATTCTCGTCATATAGACTACGCGACGGTTGTCAGAAACCGAAAGATACCTTCCGATATTTAACAGCCTTAATGTAGTTTTATATCACGACGAATATTGAACGTATGTTAACCGATAGACGGAATCTAAATCGCGTTTTTATTTTTATATATGATTATTGATGATAATATGAAAAATTCATATTATCATCGAGTATCATATATACACTTAGCGTTAAATTTAACTTGAATTGGTTTTACCGTTTACATTTTAATTACACGGTTTTGAAGTTTTTAGTTTAGGGTAAAAAAATTTACATTTACGTTATCATCGAGTATCATACACTTAGCTAATTTTTCCCCACTAAACTACCTTAAAATTCTTCCTAAACAATCTATTTCTTTAATTTTACTAAATTACACTAAAATACCCTTAACTATTGTTGGTTTTTCACTAAACTACCTTAAAAATGTAGCTAATGATTCATCTTCTTAAATTAACTAAATAACTATAAATTTCACTAAAATACCCTTAACTATTATTGTTGTTGTTCACTAAACTATCATTAAAAATTTTAGTAAAAAACCAATTGCTAAATTTTATTTTTTTACACTAAAATACCCTTAACAATTGTAGGTTTTTCACTAAAATACTCTAAACTATGGTTGCTTTTCACTAAACTAGCTACAATAATTCACTAAAAGGTTACCTTAATCCTAACACTTCAACCCAATTGATAATAAATTTAGCCCTAAACCAAGTCATAACAATAACCCTAAGCATTAACCCCTAATTAACCCTAATCATAACAATAACCCTAATTAAATCTAATCCTACCCCTAATCATAATCCTAACCCTATCCCTAACCCCAATTACCATAACCCTAACACTAACCCCCTAATTAACACTAACCATAACCCTAATCACCCTAATCAATCACTAACCCAGCCCTACCTTATACCCCTAACCCTAAATTCAACAACATTAACAACAAAAACAACTAAATAATAAATCATTTTCTACAATTAAACAAATCAAAATCAAAATTAATTAGGAAAATTAAAATTTAAAATGGAATAAATAACTTACCTGTGAACGAATCGACGACCGGCTAGACGGAAAGACGGTGGAGGAATTGAAGGCTTCTGCTTGACGAGACGCTGGAGGATCGGAGGAGAGGCGCTGGAGGTGATGAAGACGGCGTTGGAGGTCGGAGAAGACGACGAGCGAGGAGGCGCTAATGGCGTTGGAGGTCAGAGAAGGTGACGAGGGAGGAAGCGACTCGAGGAGGAGGCAATAATGGTGCTAGAGGTCGGAGGAGGCAATAATGGTGCTAGAGGAGGCGACTCGAGGGCGGGGAATATATTTGGGGAAATAGGATACTGTGTGAACGGTAAGGGGAAAATTTTGGGTTTTTTTAATGTCCGACTTTGTTTTTACGGGTACTACCGTAGGGACAACTGTATATGTTAAATTTTTACAAATTTTTATGTATATATATCCATACGGACTAAATCGTAAGAGCATTCGTTGTCCCTACGGTGGAAACCTTAAGGGCAATCTAAAATTGCCCCTATGGATTTTTCCATCCGTAGAGACAAGGCGTCTTTGTAACAATGTAAGGAAATATATTTCGTTTATGAGCCATCCGTACATAAAGAATTTCATATACAATTTCTTTTTCCTCAATCGACTTGGTCATTTGAGACGGTTTCTTGGATGTCAGTGCAAGCGAGTTTCTAACCACAACTGCACGGTATTCTAAAAGGATTTCAATCGAGCATTAAGAATAAAAACAATTGAATTTCTATTTGAAAGCAAAGTAACAAAATTGCTAATGTTATTTTCAAGGAAGCTTGCACTATAGATTGAGGAAAACTTTACACTTTTGGCATGAACATGTGAGTAGGACCAGCTAATATGCTCTCCCCTTTCATGGAGAATCGAGCGCCAAAAGATTAACAAACACACAAGGCAAGCATATAAGCGTGCAACTTCCCCCCTTTATCTTTCCTTTGCTTTTGGTTTGACATGGATCCTTTGCATGTGTTTGGTTTTTCCTTCTTCTTTTGCCCTTTCTTTTTTAATTTTTCTTATTTTTACTTTTTGGATAGTAAATGCATGATGAACATGATGGACCGTCATGATGAACACCCCACCCGACCACCACCACTTCGGAATACATGCTACTATCATCCCTCTACTATTATGAACTATAAGATTCAACGGTGAATCGATGGATAAAACGCGTCGTGGGAGACATAGGTCTGTATTTTTTACATTTTGATGTATGATTGTCCAGGATCCAATAACGGCAGGGAATATATAAAAGAGTAACATAAGTCCCTGATCTCCCAACCCCACCCCTTTTTTTTGGGAAACATTATAAGGGTCATAAATGTATATCTGCAATTTAAAGTTGAAGCTTTGTTAGAGTTGGCAAGTTATTGTCTACATATTGCCTAGAAGACAAGTACCACTACATCCACCGGTGAAACCTCTTGCAGTTAAGCGAAAGGTCGGGGGTTCTATCCTTGATTAGCTCTGGTTACTACAGTACATCTCATTTTTATTGGTTCTAGAGTTTATTTCGATGTTGATAAAAGAAACATATATCCACATGATGTACATCCTCAATCTTCCGCTATATGGACTTCTTCCTAAGACTTTAGTAAACCTTGTGATTTATGAAATTTAATGATCTTTCTAATCTAAGAAGAAAACTGGACAAGGGCCTAGTACGTGGTATACGAAATCCAAAGACCTTAGATGGGTCGACACAAAAACATCCTTTCTTAGTTAGCTAGCAACTATTCAGCCCAAAAATACTGTAATGGGTGAGCAAACAAATTTCAGCCCAATAATAACAGCATAAATAAAATCTGAGAAAAGCTTGTCATGGTATTGGCCCATGGACTTAATTTAAGAGACTATTCCTTTGTGACGAACGAAAAATGCTTCTTTGACGGAAGAAATATCATATCTCAAACTTTTTTAGGTCTCCAAATTAATTTTTCACTTTTTACGTACCTGTAGTTGGCCCCTGCTTTTATGGAACATAGTTATAAAGTCATTCTAGACCATCCACTGTATGAATTACTGCCTAAAACTTTTGCATGGGCCCCTAAAAATTGCTCCGCCCTCGAAAATTTCTCACCCACTCACTTGATCTCTTTCTCTCAAGGATAGCTGAATATGAGCCGCAACGCAAGCAGATGAACTGATGGGTGAACCGCTTCTCTCATTGTAAAAAGAGAAAATATTATTCTCAAAAGATTTGTATATAGTATTAACAAATCATTGAAACAAGGAATGAAAACTTATTAATTAACGCATAATAATTCTAATGGCCTCGGTACCAATAGGATGCCAGGTAGCATTCCTACTTAACAGAGAAAATATTGCTCTAACTTTTATCGCTGCATATTAAGTATTGAGCTACACATAAAATGACACATTTCAATATGCATTACTAAATAAATACACCATTGCATTCGGATTCCTAAATAGTGCTCTACTTTTATTTTTTTGCTTAATTTCGTGTAACTGTTTATCATCGCATTTAAAAAAGAAGAATACTTTTTCCCTCGCCCTTAAGGCTGGTAAGAAATATACCAGGCCTCTTATTGGCCGAAAGCAACGAGGCCTATGCTTCCTACCAGCGCTCACGGCTGGAAGCTAAGTAAAGCATTGCTCTTTGAAGAAATTTGAATCAAATACATTCTAATTGATGAATTGTGTCCCTACTTGTTTTTGGCTTTAACTTAAGCTCAATAGATACTACATGAATAACGAATTGGAGTTAATTAGACCTGGCTCTAATTAGTTTATACTTCATTCAGCTAGGTGTTCATGAGAACCATTAAGTAGAATAATAAATAGACAAATGTAAGCAAACATGTCGCTTTGAAGACCATTATTTCAGCTTAATCCGTTTATTTAGGATGCTTATGGACAGTGACAATGAAGTCTTAATGATTATGTACATAATGTTGCGAAATTGACCTGTATTCAACAAAGTTGCGCGTCAGACGTCTGAGCCATAGTGCTTCAGACGTCTGAAGAAGAAGTGTTTGGAAGAACAGGACGTGGACAGACGTCTGAGCACTTGTGCCTCAGACGCCTGTCGACGATTTTGGGTGTTATAGAAAGATTCGTTTGGAGATATTTGTTTGAAAATTTATTTGAAGATTTATGAAAAGATATTTGAAGATTTGATGAGATCCTAAGTAAAGTAGAAATTCTATTGTTTTGTGCTATAAATAGAGAAGAGTTTCATCAGGAAAAAACGGCCAAACATTAAGAAAAATAAAATGAAGAAGAAGAAGAAGAGAAGACAAATGCGAAGGCGAAGGCGAAGGGTGGTGATGAAGGTGGAGTACTAGAAAAGTAGGCTTTGTGTTTGTATGAAGAGACGAAAGCAGAGACGAAAGGTAGTCATTCACAGGTGAAGGTGGAGATATTTATCAAGAGTCGTCTTTGTGTTTGTATGAACGTTGAGATGTAAAGAGAGATGAGAGAGAATATAAAATGTACCAGTTTTCTTGATCATTAACGAATAGATTTTCAAGTTTGCCACGTGGATGTAGATTGTTGGTCGAACCACGTTAAATATTGGTATTGCGTATTCTTATTCTTGCTCGTCTTCCTTCCATGCCTAGCGAAAAAACCTCAACAATTGGGTATTAGAGCGTAGGAAACCGAAAGATTTTCGATTTGACGATCTAAATTTATGGTGGATGACGACGCTTGTGTCCGCTCCCCATCTTATTAGATTATAATTTCAAAAGTGTTGGTTTAAAAATCCGAGAGAGAATATTAAGTTTACTGCGGCGGTAAAAAAAAGATGGCATGGAGGAAGTTTATGTTAAGGTGGAGCTTAGAAGAAGAAGCGGCTGTAAATGTAGGGTTGGCTTAGCACCTTAGCAAGGTTTTAGCAAGCATCAATCATGCTACTTTAAAAATTTTGGGGTTCTAAACAAACCTTAACCAAGATCTTAACTAGAGCCTTAGGGTTAAACATGATATGTAAACACTTTACATCTAAGTGAACAAGGAATACAACCTTTGTAGACCGGTCCTTCACTTCATTAGCTCCGTGTAGAAGTCTCTTCGCTGCGATCACGATCGTCCGGACTCTAGAGAGGCTCCCACAAAGAAAC
The DNA here is from genome assembly GCA_030015575.1 of Agapanthus africanus. Taxonomy (NCBI): domain Eukaryota; kingdom Viridiplantae; phylum Streptophyta; class Magnoliopsida; order Asparagales; family Amaryllidaceae; genus Agapanthus; species Agapanthus africanus. Next base: position 387,605,610 of record JASDDO010000004.1, read on the forward strand.
GAACAAGTTTGCTTCGAAGTCTTCGAGGCCGAAGATGATCTACGTCGAGGAGACACTAGCTCATGCTATCTCTTCACTAATTGTGTAGATTAGTGAAGCAAACATCCTAATCTAAATGGCAAGTAGTAGAGGATGATGAAGTAGAAATTTTGCTCACTTTATTGTTTATTTTCTCACTATTTTCTTCTCTTTTCTCACAAGCTAGAGAGCAAAAATCAAAATGAGGAAGAAGATGAATAATGAAAGAGATGAGGTTAGAAATGCAACCCTAGCTTAGTGTATGTCATCCACTAACTCTTGTAGAGAGTTAACCATGGCTATGTGTCATGGTTGAGTTTAGAAATATCTTAAGCAAAACAAAAAGAGAAGACTTTGTCAAAATTTATCATGAAGCTTCACAATGACTCATTTCTTTCTTTTTGAATTACTTAAGAATTTAAACTCAAACATAATATATAGCATGGTATAATTCTCATACATCCATGTTGCATGTATAACCTAGCATGTCACAATGTTATATATCGCATATATAATATTTATACAACAAAAGAAAAACAATACAATAAACATATATCATATATATGTTAAATGTATTACAAGTGAGAATAATAAATATTTAAGTGAGCATATAATATATATATATATATATATATATATATATATATATATATATATATATATATATATATATATATTATTTCATCGAATCAACACTTGTTCCGATAACCCGGCTATATCATATATAACCGGCCGATATCACATATCGCGAGAATAGAATACGGTATCACATACTCGTATTAATCTCGGTCCCGCACATATCACATATGTGCTCCTACTCCGTTTCGCATGAACCATAAAACTTCTATGTAGGACTCTAAAGACTCGTCAATACGCCGGCAGTAGGTGATGATCATATCAAACACCCACAAGCCATAAGCGGTCTGCTAAACGTAACGGTCACCCGGGTATTGACCGATCAGAAGATCAACAAGCAAGCCTGCTATAACTCCTGCGAATCCAATCAGTAATACTACCGTACAGTCCGGTCTCTTCGTCTGATATGTCGCATATCACAATCTAGGGGTGGTAAACGTCAGACCCCAGTAACCGATAATTCGTGTCGATATGAGGTCCATAACAGTTCGAGAAACTACTGATAACTCTTACCAGTAAATCTCAGCAACTCTGGCCAGGGATTTCCAGTTATAACCAATCGAACACAACGCAACATCAACCCCCAATACCGGGAGAGCCGAAACCTCTCCTATCGCTCATTGCCTCCATGTGATTCGGGACTGCACCCAAAAGCCACCGTTTTGCACGATCTCTTGACCGTGGTATGGTGGAAATCAAAGCACAGTGGGAATCATTCAAGACTCTATGACGATCTCGGGTCTACAGACTAACCTGTACCAGTGTCACCAGAGAACTGCTATCCGACGATAGTTATAATACCATCTAGGAGTTCTCGGCGAGTCAGTCCAGTGTATCCAGTCTCTACTGAGCACCCGTATGCCTTCTCTGATGTCATACACCAATGGATATGGGATCATCCATCGCCCATCATATAGGTCAAGAAGCGCATACGCTAGTCTACTCTGGAGTACCGATGCCCTGTCTCGATACTCCCACGACTAGGAACATTTGAAGGATGTACTTATCGACTACCCTGTCCCCACTAGTATGATCTGCATCATAATCCTGGTAGTCAAGTAATCATCCTAAGGGCTTTATCAACATGTAATCACAAAACAGTATTTGTTTATATGTTAAGATAAAGTGCAACCAGATAGCATACTATCATGTCGAGCAAGAAAGTCCTTCCTATATATGTCCAAGCATCCACTACAATATATATCGCGTGTACAGTAATGGCCTCTAGGGCATACATATAACTAACAATCTCCCACTTGCACTAAGGCCATCTGTTGTAGTATCCAATACCCAACAATATAGCAGAGGTTGTAGTATCCCATACTCAACCATTGTAGAGAAGTCTCTCTAGGGGTAATGCCTTTGTGAGTGGATCCGCTGTGTCAACCTTCTGGTCTACTCTCCTAACCTCGATCCCTTGGAGATCAACCATCTCCCTGATCAAGTGATACTTGCCTCAGAATATGTCTGGAACGCTGATGGGACTTGCGTTCCTAGGAATAAGCCACAACTCCATTGTTGTCACAATAACAGTTATTGGACGCTCAATGGTAGGAACCTTGTTCATCTTATGAACAAGAAATGTCCAGACAGCCACTTTGGTAGTATCGTTGGTAGCAATGTATTCAGCCTTTATCGTCTAGTATGTCACGGTATCTATCTTGGAACTCTTCCAACATACCGTCCTTGCACTGAGGGTAAAGACAATGCCTGTGACTGAGTCAAACTTATCACTCTGGACGCTGGAACCAAGAACTTTCTTTTAGTGCTTCTCAAGTACTTAAGAATGTCTTCTACAGCTGTCCAGTGACTCTCCCAAGATCCGATTGATTCCTGATCACTGCACCTAGTGAGTCATCTACATTTGGTCTGGTACATAACATCGCACACTCTGATAGAGCCTACTGCCGAAGCATAGGGTATCTCTTGCACGCGAGCTCTCTCCAAATCAGTATTGGAGAGAGTGATCCATGAGTAAGTGGACGAACCACCACGCTTAGAACCTTCCATACTAAACCCCTTTAGTATGGTGTTTATGTACCTGGATTTGGGACACTCCCAACATCCACTTAGATCTATCATCATAGATCATAATCCACAAGATGTAGTAGGTATCATCCAGATCTTATATTGAGAATCCTTGTGATAAGGGGAGCTTGACTGAGTGTAGCATAGGAAACCATTTCTTATCAAGAGTATGTCATCTATGTACAATACGTGGAAGACAACCTTACTCTCTACAACCTTTTTGTCTATACAAGGTTCATCTACCATTTTGATGAAGTCAAACTCTTTGACTATCACATCAAAACAGACGTTCCACCTGCATGAACCCGGTTGGGACATCATCTTATGATGCAATCCTCGCTCCCACTGTCACCGATAAGACTGTAGTATCTCTTAAGTGGATGAGGAACCCTACCAGATTCGGAGGGGCTGAGGTTCGTTGGAGACTATTGAATCCTTTGGTTTTACCAAATCATCAGTTGTTAGTTTGTCTAGCTGGAACTCCTTCCAGTTCTACCTCATGACTACTTAATTTCTTCACAAGAAATTCCTTTTCTAAAAAGGTGGCATGCTGAGAAACAAAACACCTTTTACTCCTCAGTTAGGTAGAAGATATTCCCTTACTTATGTTTGGGATATCCTGACAAACTTACACAACTGACATTGTCTCGAGCTTGTCCGGGTTTTGCTTTTCAACATAGGTCGGACAACCCCATATCTTTACTCGTTTAAGACATGGTCTCTTCCCATTCCATATCTCATATGTAGTGGTAGGCCCTGATTTGGACGGAATCCCATTCAATAGGTATGCAGCTTCTCAAGTGCATAACACCCAAAAGAAAACAGATAACTCAGCAGTACTCATAATAGAGCACGCCTTATCTCATAGGGTGCGATACCTCCGTCCCGATATACCGTTGAGCTGTGGTGTATACGAAGGAGTAAGCTGAGAGAGAATCACATTCTCCTTTTAGAAATTCCAGGAACTCCATACACTAGTATTCGCCTCCTCGATCATATCGTAGGACTTTAATACTTTTACCCGTTTAGTTTTAAAAAGAACCAACCTTGGCATTTGCAGACATTGGACCGTATACATCATCATGTATCTGTCCCAAGCGTTCACTAACTCTTTCTCTGTTTCCAGTAAACGGAGTATTGGTCATATTACCTTTGAGACAAGACTGGAAAGTATCATAAGATGAAAATTCGAACAGATTCTCGTGTCACATTGATATGACCTAGTCTACAATGCCTCAAGAAGGATTCGTTCATTCCTGAACCACTCCTCTTGTCTATGTTCTATATGCTTTGAACTGTGGATTGATTTAGAACGTATATGCTATTATATAACGTGCCTGATCGAATCAACTCTTAATTCAGGAAAATGTTCACAACATTATCCTCCAATACAGAATTATATCCTTCTTTAACTTAATAAAGAATCTGATGTAATAATGTATATCAGGTTCGGTATGTAATAACATTCGTTCAGAATCAATGTATTGATACAAGGTGATATCTGCCAACTGATTTGGCTGCAACAATAACACCATTCTCTAACTTAGAGACATATCACCCTTTCCCAGTTCTCTACCCATCTGTAGCCCATGTAACATATTACATATGCGGGATCCTGATCCGATATCACATACTCAGGACGTAGAGTATACTGGAAAAATAGTTCTCGGTAATAAGGACACCTGAAGAATATGCATCAACATGCACTTTCTTCGATTGGGTGGTATGGGAATCCGGATATTCCCCTATTTCCTGCTCGTACTTATAACAATTATAAGATTGAGCGGAACCAACGTTCCCTAACTCAGTATAATAAGCAGGTTCGGTCAATGCATCTATATTATTATCTTGATTAAGGCGTGACATAGTCGCAACCAGGAGAGAGGGAGAAGAAAACACTCTGCGTGCGCTTTTGCAAGATTAGATTTGGTTATTATTTTATCTAATCAGTATGGCTCCCACTGTTTTAGTCAAATCTTCCTTCAAACTCTAAAATGTAAGACTAGCCGGGATTAATTACACCCAACAAGTTCGTCAATCTTTCAGCCAGGCCAGTGTCGGTATTTTGAGGGAGGTTCCCCGTGCTTTCGCACGGACCTAATTAAAATAAACCTCGTTTTCCCAGGAGCATAAGCCCGTCAACACCTTTATAGACACCTACTTGATCGGCTAATTGTAATGTGTAAAACTCTCCCAGGAGTAACTCTTACTCGCAGTGGGTATCGAGATCCAACTATCTCATAGAAGGTATGCAATCTCATTGCAAATTTCAATACTTGAAATTCCCGATAATATTTTTCCCCTAGCATCCTATGACCTTGACAAAAGCCAACAAACCACAGTCCGCTAGTCAAGTTCAACCCGTCATTTCCTGATTGAATTAAACCCACCCGCACGACCCTTGACGAAAGCCAACAAAGTCGCACGACTACCCTAACACAATCGTATCATATGCTTTTGCAGATAAGCATAAATAGCTACCGCACAATACGCCTTGACGAAAGCCAACAAACGTAGCACGAATACTATGAAGTACTTATCTGAAATGACGGAGGGCTACGACGGGTTTTTAAGAAAACCTTTTGCGTAATGAACATGATCTCGTTGTAGAATCGAGTGATTTTGAAAAGGAGTGTTTTTTGAGGCTTTTACTAGTTTTGCTAAAGAGATCACTCCCGGTGAAGGGATCTCGGCTCTTTCCTTATCGAATAAGGTGCAGGATATTTCGCAAATACCGCTATGCAAAGCAAAAACTATAGAAACAATCACAAAGACAAACCAAGTGGGTTGTAGCATCTGCTAGTTTCGCTAAAGAGGTCACTCCCGGTGAAGGGATCTCGGCTCTTTCCTTATCGAATAAGGTGCTGGATATTCTACAAGGAATACCGCTATGCAAAGCAAGAATTAGAGCTACCATTTTTTTTAAACAAGTTTCTACAACATTTTTAGGTTTCTTTTATTTCATTAATCTCATTAATGAAGTCCCATATATTTATGCTTCACAAGCATCACAGAAGAAACGAAAGCGATAATATTTATTATATCTCATATATATAATATAGGCATTCGTCTGAGGCAGTAATATGATCTCATCACAGAACATTGCAGCAGAAGAACCGCATATGAAATATTGGATATACTAGGAATTCCGTGTTTTAAGTTAAGCCAGTATAAAACACGGATTCCACAGTCGCGATGAATAGCCAAACCTACATCCCTAGACCCTTACGAGAGCTGCAAGCAACCCTACCAATTCTAGAGTTAGGAGACCCGGTCTTGACTCCTCGAGATGGTCTCCCACTGTACCCTAGAACCCGGTTACTTATGCTCCCCGTCTTGGGTCTATCCTAATGCGGAAAAGTAAATAATATACAATGGTGACAGAATCCTCAACCCGGAAATGTCCCAATAAAAGAATATTACATACAATGAATTTTACATGAATGAAAATGAAAAAACCCCATCTCACATAAAACCCCCGGCTATTCAAAACACGACGATCCAATATAACATATCACAGCAACACATAACATCACATATCATCAACGTAAGTAAATATGTGTATCCCAGTTGTCGTTGACATATAGCACCGAAACCGGTGATACACCACATATTACACTTACAGTCACAGAAAAGAAAGTGTAAAACTACAATATTTGGAATCCACAATCACTTTAGTCATCTTAAATCCGAAATATCACATACTTCGCATTTCATGCCTAACTATATGAATTCCAGATATTGTATCACATTTCAGATAAATAGACAATGTTAAACTTTCCGATCGAATAAACAAACACCCAAGATTTCCCAAATAGCTCAACACTTGAGCGGAGTTCAAAAAGTCCCAGAACATGTCAGAGCCGCTATGAACCAGCCGTAAAAGGGTCAAACTAACGCCTCACATGTGGCAATGCTAAACTACCACAAACCATATGGTTCAGTGGTAGTTTTGACGGTCACATAATCGAGTTAAGGTTACGTTCTTCTAGAGGGTCCACAAATTCGCTTGCATGATTTTCTGAAAGTTTTAAATTCAGGAAAAATCCAACACTTGAAAGTTTTCCGACAGGGAAAAAAGTGAGTTATTGATATCCTTTCGAACTTTTTAACACGTTCTAAGTTACCCGGAAAAACATAAACGAAGTTAAAGTTTCCGATCGAATCAACGAGTTCCCAATATTTCCCAGAAAGCTCAACACTTGAGTAGAATTAAAAATTCCTAGAAGCATGAAAAAGTACCCAAGAATAAATCCCTGAAGTATTAGTCCCTAACTCCCAAAGTTGGCCGTGGAACTGCCGCCAAACACATGGTTTGGCCGCGGTTCCGCGGTTGCTTGAGTGAGTCATGGCTTCATACTTCACAGTAATCCTTAGAATTCCCTGCATGATTTTCTGAGTATTTTTAATATGAAAAATTTCAACTTTTGAAAAAATTTCCAGAAAGTGGGATTTTTCAGGGTTTCGGAGTTCGATCGGACTTTAAACTTCGCCTACACGACGCCTAATGCTGTAGCTTGGCTCTGATACCACTGTAGGGTTGGCTTAGCACCTTAGCAATGTTTTGGCAAGCATCAATCATGCTACTTTAAAATTTTTGGGGTTCTAAACAAACCCTAACCAAGATCATAACTAGAGACTTAGGGTTAAACATGATCTGTAAACACTTTACATCTAAGTGAACAAGGAATACAACCTTTGTAGACCGGTCCTTCACTTCATTAGCTCCGTGTAGAAGTCCCTTCGTTGCGATCACGATCGTCCGAACTCTAGAGAGGCTCCCACGAAGAAACGAATAAGCTTGCTTCGAAGTATTCGAGGCCGAAAATGATCTACGTCGAGGAGACACTAGCTCATGCTATCTCTTCACTAATTGTGTAGATTAGTGAACCAAACACCCTAAACTAAATGGCAAGTAGTAGAGGATGATGAAGTAGGAATTTTGCTCACTTTATTGTTTATTTTCTCACTATTTTCTTCTCTTTTCTCAAAAGCTAGAGAGCAAAAATCAAAATGAGGAAGAAGATGAATAATGAAAGTGATGAGGTTAGAAATGCAACCCTAGCTTAGTGTATGTCATCCACTAACTCTTGTAGAGAGTTAACCATGGCTATGTGTCATGGTTGAGTTTAGAAATATCTTAAGCAAAACAAAAAGAGAAGACTTTGTCAAAGTTTATCATGAAGCTTCATAATGACTCATTTCTTCCTTTTTGAATTACTTAAGAATTTAAACTCAAACATAATATATAGCATGGTATAATTCTCATACATTCATGTTGCATGTATATCCTAGCATGTCACAATATTATATATCGCATATATAATATTATGCAACAAAAGAAAAACAATACAATAAACATATATCATATATATGTTAAATGTATTACAAGTGAGAATAATAAATATTTAAGTGAGCATAATATATGTATATATAATATATACATATATATATATATATATATTATATTATTTCATCGAATCAACACTTGTTCCGATAATCCGGCTATATCACATATAACCGGCCGATATCACATATCGCGAGAATAGAATACGGTATCACATACTAGTATTAATCTCGGTCCCGCACATATCACATATGTGCTCCTACTCCGTTTCGCATGAACCGGGAAACCTCTATGTAGGATTCTAAAGGCTCGTCAATACGCCGGCAGTAGGTGATGATCATATCAAACATCAACAAGCCGCAAGCGGTCTGCTAAACGTAACGGTCACCCGGGTATTGAGCGATCAGAAGATCAACAAGCAAGCCTGCTATAACTCCTGTGAATCCAATCAGTAACACTACGTACAGTCCGATCTCTTGGTCTGATATGTCGCATATCACAGTCTAGGGGTGGTAAACGTCAGACCCCAGTAACCGATAAGTCGTGTCGATATGAGGTCCATAACAGTTCGAGAAACTACTGATAACTCTTACCAGTAAATCTCAGCAACCCTGGCCAGGGATTTCCAGTTATAGCCAATCGAACATAGCGCAACATCAACCCCCAATACTGGGAGAGACGAAACCCCTCCTATCGCTCATTGCCTCCATGTGATTCGGGACTGCACCCAAAAGCCACCATTTTGCACGATCTCTTGACCGTGGTATGGTGGAAATCAAAGCACAGTGGGAATCACACAAGACTCTATGACGATCTCGGGTCTACAGACTAACCTGTATCAGTGTCACCAGAGAACTGCTATCTGACGATAGGTATAATACCATCTAGGAGTTCTCGGCGAGTCAGTTCAGTGTACCCAGTCTCTACTGAGCACCCGTATGCCTTCTCTGATGTCATACACCAATGGATATGGGATCATCCATCGCCCATCATATAGGTCAAGAAGCGCATACGCTAGTCTACTCTGGAGTACCAATGCCCTGTCTCGATACTCCCACGACTAGGAATATTTGAAGGATGTACTTATCGACTACCATGTCCCCACTAGTATGATCTGCATCATAATCCTGGTAGCCAAGTAATCATCCTAAGGGCTTTATCATCATGTGATCACAAAACAGTATTTGTTTACATGTTAAGATAAAATGCAACCAGAGATCATACTATCATGTTGAACAAGAAAGTCCTTTCTATATATGTCTAAGCATCTACTACAGTATACATGGCATGTACAGTAATGGCCTCTAGGGCATATATATAACTAACAGTAAAGCATTGAAGAAAAGAAGATAGAAAATAACTCATTGAATACACGTCAAGGTGGAGATTGTTGAGAAATAGACATGTATTCAATAGAGTTGTGCGTCAGACATTTGAGCCATAGTGTTTCAGACGTCTGAAGAAGTGTTCAGAAGAACAGAGCGTGGACAGACGTCTGGGCACTTGTGCCTCAGACATCTGTCGACGATTTTAGCGTGTTATGGAAAAATTCGTTTAGAATGATTTGTTTGAAGATTTATGAAGGATGTTTGAAGATTTAATGAGATCCAAATTGGTGTAGGAATTCTTATTTTGTGTTATAAATAGAGAAGGGTCTCACCAGAGAAAAGCGGCCAGACTGGAAAAAGAAGAAAAGAGGACGAAGATAAAAGCAAAGACGAAGGGTAGTCATCCACAAGTGAAGGTGGAGAAACAGAAGAGTAATTTTTGTGTTTGTATGAGGAGACGAAGGCAGAAGCGAAGGGTAGTCATCCACAGATGAAACTGGAAGGATTTACCAAAAGTAGTATTTCTGTTTATATGAGCGTTGAGATGTGAAGAGAGATGAGAGAGAATAAAATGTACCGGTATTCTTGATCATTAATGAAGAGATTCTCATGTTTGCCCCATAGATGTAGGCCGTTATTCGAACCACGTTAAATATTGGTGTTGCGCAGGGGCGACCCCGCTTGAGGGCAGGATGGGGCTATGACTCCACCCTATTTTGAAAAATAAACACCCCATATATGTATATATATATTGATGTGTATATATATCATTATATAGATATAAATAAAAACACGAAGATGAAGATGGCCTAGTGGTGTCAGGCGCTAGACCTAAGTTCTGGTCTTTGAAAAGAACGTCCTCTTATTTTAATTTGAACTAAAATTCTTATTGATACTGGAACTCACAGGAAAGAATATCAAAAATATAGATGGATAATATATTGGATTTTCCCTGTTCTATTTTTACAAATTTATCGTGTCCTATATATATATATATAAAGAGAGAGAGAGAGAGGAGGGTATTTCCTCCTATGGCGTCGAAAAAATACAACCCCACCATTTTTTCTGACGATCGGCATCCATCATCATCATCGTTATCATCTAAGATGTGCGTACACCAAATTTCATGTGATTATACCATTTTTTCACCGTTGATTTAGTTGGTGCAGAATTAATGGTTTACCGACAATAGAACTTTTTACATTGCTAATTCAACAGTGAACAAGTTATGGCATGCAACAACTGGATTTCGGTTAGTGTTAGTTTAGACGTTAATGCGGGGTTTTAATAAAAAGTTTACCAATTCGGGTACCTCACATTTTATAACATTTAATTAATAATTTATTATTATTTTTTATGGCATGCACGCACGTGTGCACGTTAATGTGAGGGTTTGTTTGCGCTAATCTTGTTCTTAGCAACCAGGACAACTTAACCATTAAGCTAATCCTTTGCTTTAACCTAATCCTTTGCTTTAACCTAATCCTTTGCTTGATTAAACCTCTAGGTATTTTGTTTGTGAGAGAGAGATATTTCTTTTGGATCTTTTGTTTTGTGAGAGGTGGCATGGTGAACCTAAGCTTGCATTTAATGAATGGTGCACTCACTCTTGCACTCACTCTTGCACACACCTCTCTCTTTCTCTTTATCTTTTCCTTCACTCATTTCTCTCTCACTTTTTCCCCTTATCATTATTTCTCTATCTCCTCTAAGCCTAAACCGAACACTCATTATTCCATCACAAATCCATCTCAAAACTTCACCCAAACTCACAAAAATCACATCTTGTGTCTTGATTTGCCTCTTGGATGCCTTGGAGCTTGCAAAGCTTGGATCTTTGAGTTCTTTGGTTAGGTAATGATCTCTTTCTGTTAAGTAGGTGCTTATTGTGTAGCTTAGCTTTTAAGTTTCAGTTTAGATCGCGTATCGTATCGTTTCGGGTAAATATCGTATTTTTTTAGTGTTGCTTTGGGTCTGGGATGATCTTCTATCAAACCAGGTAATTATTGCAAAAGTTCCTATCACAGTGACCTAGTGTAGTGACCTAGAACCTACCCTTAAAATACGAGCCCCTTTCCTTTCCGTACGGCCGCATATTTATTGCTTCTGGCCTCAATTTGCGGCCAGACTAGGGAGTTGGGGTTTGGGTTTTTGTGTAGGGATCTCTGGGGTTGTATGTGGTCTCATGGTACTTGCAACTTTTACAAATTATTGGTACAGAAAAATCTGGGACCACTTGCTTGTTTTCTTGTGTTTCGTTTCACGCGTTACGTTATCCGATACGGTTCGTGTTCTGTTGCTCTTGAGTTGGTTTCGTAGTGTCGCTATGGACGTTAGCTACAATACGAACACTTGAGAGTATGTTTGTGTTGTCGCGTTGGTCCGCGTAGTTTGTACGTGTTTTGGGTCTATTGCTAATATATACTTGATTTGTTGTTTTATTGTTTTAGGTTCGCAGGCGGGGACTTCAGGCGCTGCGATGAAGGGAAAACAGGTGGTTGGCTTTATTTAGCCAGGAGTGTTGGTGAGTAGATTTAACATCTTCAGGGGAATCGCCCGCATGGCGTTATGCGTCTGGGCTAGAGATGTTATATTATTGTCCCATATTCTATTTCATATATAAAGTTGCGCATACACCTTATTGCTTAGTTACTAGTTGTGCTTGGACTTGTACCCTTAGGACACTGCATTATTATTGACGGCTCATGTTGCACGAGCACTGATTGTATGCCACACACACCGTCAATAATTGCCATGACACGCACAAGACATATATAGATATGATATTGTTTGGTTAGGGACATCGAGACATTGATTCATATTTCTCTATGCATATGACATATTGCATACCTATATACCTACATGCTTACACATATGCCTTGACATGCTTACATGCTAGTTACCTGTATACCTATAGGGTATTGTACCATTAGCGATATGTACATACACACATAATGACATAGCTACATGTATACCTTGCATACATACTTCACTTATACCTGAAGGGTATATTACATTATTACTGATAGGTAGATATTTATACTTTGCTATACCTTTATGTCTACACATATATTTGGCTATAGCTATATGTTTACCTTTATTTGATGTTATATAGACTTGGAGAAATTAGGAACCACATGATATTTATATTAACTTGTTGCAGTCAAATAGCGGTTTTTCCTATATATGCTTACATTACAGTTTTATGTTGCATATATTATATTCATGGATTTTCGCATTGAGATATGGATTTTTCACGATGTTTACTGGATTTGAGGACCGTGGTAGTTTCATGAAATTATGCATTATTTGAAAAACCCGGTTTCTCTTGATATGATATTTCGGCATCCACCATGAGTTTTATCGGTTCTGATATATATACCCCATGCGAGGAGGAGTCGTGGGCCGTATGAGGGTACATGGTGGGGCCCGGAGGTACCCGGGGCAAGAAAGGGATGTCGATGTAACATGCCGATGAGGTCTGGCAGGGGAACCATACTCTCCGGTGACAGTACCAATGACTCGGCGGTTATCGTGGGGATACCGACGGGAGTCATGTACATATGGATACGTCGAGAGGCGAAGGTTAGATCTAGGCACTTGAGCTTTCGGATAGCGTATGATACGTACCTATCAGGGTGCCAGTCGTGGTGACAGCACCTGATAGATCAACCTTTATGTGTCGATACTTGGCACAGGTTTTCATGATATTTTTACTCCTAAGTATATATAACAGTGGAATGGGACGCTGTTATATATGCATATATATATATATATATATATATATATTAGTGGAATGGGACTCTAATATATATGTATACATATCAATTCATATACATCATCTTAATTATTCATGCAAATATACTTAGGATATATGAGATTCACTTGAAATTGGATTCAGGATATTTGAGTTTCACTTGATATTGGGTACAGGATATATGAGATTTACTTGATTTTGTACATTCAGGATATATGAGATTTACTTGATATTGTACATTCATGATTTGTGAGACTTACATGATATGAGAGCCAATTTGAGGGCTGATTTGAGGAAATTGGGATTTGGATTGTCTTGATGGATTTTGGTCCTACCATGAGGTCAGGATTCCGTGGAAATGACATGTTTCATCCCATACTCCACAATTATTGTTTATGCACCGCTTCATGTATTAGTAGTACCTGATAGAGTACCTTTCATGATTGTTGCATATGTACATTTTCATATCATTGCTTCATGTATTAGTAGTACCTGATAGAGTACCATACATGATTATTGCATACAGATTGGCATATTATTATTACTTCATATATTATTTGTACCTACTAGTGTACCTTTCATGACTGTTGCATTCATATGACTTTTATTGCATTAGCTTGCATATGTTAGATTCGCGTTGTACGTGCATACTTGAGATTACCTGCATATGTTATTTACTATTCACGAGTTGGCAACTCACCCCCGTTGTGCCACAGTGTTTTGCAGGTTGTTTCCCAGAGTAGTCGAAGCAGGCTATTCATCTATCTTATCATCTTTTGCTGCGGATACCGCTTCGGCTCACAGTGTGCAGTTTTGCTTTAGGTGGGTTTATGGTTATCCAATGTTGTTTATTGTATATTCGTTGTATCCATGTACTCTCCATCTACCACTTTCATGTATGACCTAGAGACTTGATGTGAGGACGATATTGTATATTATTTTGTGATTTGGAGGTCTTTCATGCAGTTTTATTTATATCGTCTTTTATTTATTCGCTATGGCGTCGTATATCTGTTATGGTGTTGTTTTCCGCCTTTGGGCGTGTTTTGCTCCCGTTTGGCGATGCTTTACTTATATTATGTTGTACCCAATTTTGGGGCTGGTTTTTACAAAGGAGGTGCTGCCAAAATTTTAAAAGAAATAAAGTTGGACTTTTAAAAGATTTGGGTTGAGATTTCAAAGGTTTGAAAATGCTATTATTTCTTACTACTTTTGATGGTTTAGATTGCTGGGTTTTCGGCTTACTTAAATTGCGTTACGCCTGTGGACGTTGCGTAGTTTAAGGGCCGTCATGTGCCAAATTTCGGATCGTGACAAAGTTGGTATCAAAGCGCTAGGATTTACCTTTCGGAGTGTAGGATGACCTTGGTATGATGGAGTAGGTAGCTTAAGCAGAGTAACGTAGTGTGTGTATATCCGCGGCATACACACGACGCGGTACTCCGCCTAAAGTGACCTAAGTACTAATTGCTTGAAATTCCTTCCTTGATGATGCATATCCTTATGATTTGATTTCCGTGTTCATATCGAATCTTATTTCCATTTATAGGCTTTGCCGCCGATGACTATAGGGACTCAGAGTGATGCAGCGAGGGCCGAGGTCAAAGTTGACTCGGGTGAGACAAGGACTGACCAGGATAGCACGCTTGTTGCACAGGAGCAGATGGATCCGCCTTCGATAGGTCGTATCGATAGGCTTGTGGCAGAAATGCAGGACTTGAGCCAGACGATGAGTTCATTGGTTGAGGCCATTTGAGCGCAGCGACAGGAGGTTGTCACCCTTGTTACCCAGTTGTTCCTTGCGATCAGCACTCAGCATAGTGTTACCTACATAGCACTAGTGGATGCAGCCCCAGTTGACGAGGCACGTCTTCCAGAGACTTTAGGACTTCCGGAACAGTGGAGGACTCTTACCGGTGTACCATCCCATAGACAGAGGCTTAGTCGTTGAGACAGATTTCGTGACCGTCGTGGGAGTAGCAGAGGCTTAGGACGAGGATAGTCGTTCAGCTCCCATCCCTAGGAGGGTCCCTCCTAGGGTCAGCAGTCATCGCGTGGATGTCTTCGATGCGGGAGCCTTCGTCACTTCATCAGGAGTTGTTCCCTAATACCTCGTCAGGGTCGTATTCTGCGACATCGTGGACGCGGAGAGTTCGTTCAGAGGGGTCAGTTTGGCAGAGGAGGAGTTCAGTCAGTTGCGGGTAGGGGGAAGACACTAGAGTTTGCTTCTACTCATCGGGACGCGCGGGCGTCCAATGCAGAGTTTTCAGGTATTCTTAATTCGTATGTTCTTTTGATGCACTTGTTTGTTTTACACACTTTGTGCCGTGGTTGGGACGAGAGTCGAGTTAGCTAGATCATCCGTTTGTTGTGTTAACTCCTGTCAGCGATTCTTTTGTTGCGCGACACGTGTTTCGGTCGTGTGCCAATCGGATAGGAGTTAGAGATTCGTCTGTCGTTTTGATCCTTCTAGAGATGTTGTATTTGACGTTCTCCTCGGCACGGACTGGTTAGCTACGTGCTAAGCGTCTGTGGACTGCCGTGAGAAAACAATCAGGTTTTGTTTTCCCGGCGAGTCAGTTCTTGTTATGCAGGGGGACAGTGGTGTCGCCTCTCACAACTTGAATTCAGCCTTTTTCGCTAGTCGGCTTTTGAGGAGAGGATGTCGAGGATTCTTGGCGTTCATTCGTGATACCGGAGCCACAGTGGGTTTGTTGGACCGGGTTCCTTTCGTGCGAGATTTTTCCGACGTTGCTCCAGATGAGTCGACGGAGCATAGGGAGCTTAAGGATCAGCTGCAGAGTTTTTGGTTGGGGGGGCTTGTGCGTCTGAGTGTTTCGCTTTAGGTGTTAGTTATATGTATGCCCTAGAGGCCATTACTGTACATACGTTGTATATAGTAGTGGATGCTTGGACATATATAGGGAGGACTTTCTTGCTCTACATGATAGTATGCTATCTGGTTACTCTTTATCTTAACATGTACTCTGATTGTCTCTATGTCACATGTTGATAAAGCCCTTAGGATGAGTACTTGACTACCAGGACTATGATGCAGATCATACTAGTGGGGACAGTGTAGTCGCCAAGTACATCCTCAAATGTTCCTAGTCGTGGGAGTACCGAGATAGGGCATCGATACTCCAGAGTAGACTAGCGTATGCGCTTCTTGACCCATATAATGGGTGATGGATGATTCCATATCCATTGGTGTTTGACATCAGAGAAGGTATACGGGTGCTCAGTGAAGACTGGGTACACTGGACGGTGTCACGCCCCGCTTCCCGGTATACGGCGAAGGGGACGCGACCGGTCCGCTACGTATATACTCAGAAGTACATACGCTAAGCGTATCTAAGCAATATAAAAGAAAATATACACAAGAGACAAGGTATAATAAAAACAACAACTTTATTTATTAACATTCTTTTGTACAATGCATGAAAAGGAAATACAACTGAAATAAAAGTGATGCCTAACAATGGCATAACAGGAAATGAAAAGTACTGAATGGAAAAGTGTACAATGAAGCTAAAGTGCTGGATCTTCGGCAAACTGCTCCAAGTCTTCTGCAGCTGGCTCGATCTCTGCCGGGTCTAAACCACCTGACGACATTCAAAGAAGAAAGAAATAGAATGTCGTCAGCGAACAGGTCGCTCGGTAAGTCCCAAAGATAAGAGAAGAATAGAATAGACAGAATAAGAAAGTATCTTTTAAAGTTGTATAATATTGTTGTAATGTTGTGTTAACGCAGTTGTTTGTAGCTTGGTACAGAAGGATGCCAGTGTATACGAGAGGGGTCTCTATATGCTAGAGACCAGGGCAAACGGAAAGTACAAGGCTCCGTTATACAACCCGGAATAACGGCAATTTGATTCATGTTAGGTGTCTTAATCTTACCGTCTCGTGCCACTT
Organism: Agapanthus africanus; assembly: GCA_030015575.1. NCBI lineage: Eukaryota > Viridiplantae > Streptophyta > Magnoliopsida > Asparagales > Amaryllidaceae > Agapanthus > Agapanthus africanus. The sequence continues at coordinate 387,622,639 of JASDDO010000004.1, forward strand.
TTAACACCTTCCGTACCAATCAACCCCTTAAAACCCGTAGTGTTTTAATTGTATCATTTGTCTTGTAAATTGTATTGCAACTTGTATTGTCTTATATTATAGATTATATAGTTGAATGACTGACCAAAACAATGATATCAGTAAACGGATGTAACTGTATAATCATGTAAATGGAATATCTGGAGAATCATGTAAATGGATGTATATCCATGGTTCGGTTCAGTCAAGTTGTATAGATTGATAATTGGATTCATGGATTCATGTTGAATTGTAATATTGAAGATTGCAGATTATAGATTGTACTTGAATCATATTCAAGTCAGATATAATCAGGCTCAAACCCGAGTCAGACAATTAGAATGTAAATCAAGTCTTGATTATTTCTTAAACCTATAATTGCTAGGGTCCTTAGGGTAATTTATAAAACTTGAGGGGTTTTTATGTAAAAATACTTTTATATACTTTTCAAAATACACCTCAAGTATTTATTATTCGTCTTTAGAGTTGTAATGAATGTGGATTTTGTATTGTGATATTTCTAGTGAAAATATCCTAATTTCATAAATAAAGGTATTTATTTGTGATATTGATTTATTTGGAATTCATGGTACTTTAGTGTAAAATTTATTCTTGTGATTTTTAGAAAAAGGTGTAATATTTATATCATAATAAAATAGGTATTTTAATGATAAATATACATATATTTATACAAAAATAATTTTAATAAATATTTTATATTCTAAAAAATCTCATTTTCTTAAGATGTCGTATTTTAAATCTTTCGAGACCGAATGCTCTTTACGGAGGTCTGAATCTCGCACTACTAAGCCCGAGGATGTGCGATAAACCGCACCATCCCGAACGGGTTCCCCAAAGTGGGTTTTAGCGGCGCTTTGCAAAGATCGTAAATACTAAATCCTTTAGAAAACGTTTTTATGAAGTAAATGGTATTTATTTGTAAAGGTGTATATTTTCCATATTGTATGTTCTAGATTCTCCTAAGTCAACCGGTCCATTCCTAACTGGTCCATACGACAAGTCGTGAGATGCCTCAAATTGCCTCTTTACCGCCAATTGTGGCCAGGTAAGTACAAGTGAGGAAAGGAGGGATCCGCTCACGAATCACCGTGAGTCGGGCCTTTTAAAGTTACCTTTCTCACTTGCCTAGCCCAGACACCACAAAGTCAGGTTTAGATAAACGATCGATGTCCACAACTTATCGTATTTTCATAATAAGATGTATTTATTTAAAAGTGTATCAACTCTAACTCTTTTAGGAATAGTTTTATTAAGTGTATGGTATTTAAATGTAAATGCTTGTTTTCTCATATTCTAAGGTTTCAATGGTATCGTGTTAGGTTGTAAGTAAGTGTGTGAGGAGGTAGGTCGTTACCTCATGATCTACTTTAAATGTATAGCAAGTTTGATGGGTTAAATGAAGGATTGAAACAATGTGGTATTTAAGTGAAAAATACGATAATTTGAGAAAGCTATCATTTCATATGATGAAACTTATTCAAATTGTTTAATTAGTGTTTAATAGTCAACATGAGGAAGTTTAGGTATGATTGTATTAGTGAGAAGTGTAATTTTATAGAAAACCGAATCGGAAATCGGATTTGTTCCGATTCCGTCAGGTTTTGTAATTTCGTATTTTTTCTTGAATATGGAAGAGAGATAGAAAGAGACTTACGGGTTTTAGATTACACTAGAGGGTGAGAGGGAACTAGAGGGATCGTCGATGTATTGCGTCGTCGCCAGTAGTTCCTAAAACGATCGCCGGAAATTCCGCCGGGAATTCGTCGGAGCTTCGCCTCGAGCTTGATTTCAAAGTACACGATTCTTGAAAATTTTTTGAGAGAGTGGGCTCAAGATTTTGGGGTGAGAGGGTAGAGGGTAGGGGGTGTATTTATAGGGTTAGGGTAGGTGAAAAGTTAAAATGAAAAATGTGATAAAATGTATTAAAAGTGGAGTAATTGGGGTTTTAAAAGAGCTCTGGAAATGATCTGAGACTGAAATTTTGCAGGTGCATAGGAAATATGAAAATACACAACTTTCATGTTGCGGTCGTCGCCGGAATCAGCCGACTCGGCCATGACTCATTCTGAGGACTGAGTCGGCCGAGTCGGGGCCGATTTGGCCGATTCCCGGCCGAGTCAGGCCGCCGGGATCCCCCCCGACGGTTCATCTAACTCCTGAAAATGTTACATATTTGGGTGTAGTGGGGTTTTTTGTGAGATATGCACGTGTAAACTCTTGGTATTATAAAGGTTTTTAAAAAATTCAGTATTAAAAATAATTTGGGGTATGGGATTTGATCTCTGGTGGCTTGGTTCAACAGTGCAAGGTATTACCAATGAGCCACAAGCTCCTTCTTATAATTATGGAGCTAATTAATTACTTAAAGTAATAACAGTAAATGTAAATACCCTAAGTATACATTAATTTTAAAGAAAATTTTTGTACACTAAAAATGAAGTTGTTACATTCTGTTAACTTGTAATTAAAAAGAAAAATAATTACTTATAACTTGTGCTCAGGCTAAAATACCCCTTTATGGATTTTGAAAAAAAATATTTGAAAAAATCTGTATAGGAAATTAGGGTTGTTACATTCTACCCTTCTTATAAAAATTTCGTCCTCGAAATTTGTAAAAGGAAAGTGTAACAGATTCAAGGAAAGTTCAGTGACTGAAATACTGACAGTATGTGAAAAAAATGACAAGGTGGTGCAAGGGTTTTTAAAAATGTGAAAAGTATGTGAAAGAATGAAAGAATGCGAAGGTTTTGGTAAGATTGTAAAAGAGATGAGGGAATTTGTGGGTTAGGACAGTTTCAAAGTATATGATTCAAGGAATATAAAAGATAGGATTCAAGGAACATGATTGTAAAGAATGTTATAGTTGCTGATTCTTGTGTTATATTGCTTAGGTTTGTTCACGCAGAATAGAACTGCATAATAGGGTTTCATACAGCTCTGACCCGCATGGGCCATCAATAAAATCTGTCACGCCCCGCTTCCCGGTATACGGCGAAGGGGACGCGACCGGTCCGCTACGTATATACTCAGAAGTACATACGCTAAGCGTATCTAAGCAATATAAAAGAAAATATACATAAGAGACAAGGTATAATAAAAACAATAACTTTATTTATTAACATTCTTTTGTACAATGCATGAAAAGGAAATACAACTGAAATAAAAGCGATGCCTAACAATGGCATAACATGGAATGAAAAGTACTGAATGGAAAAGTGTACAATGAAGCTAAAGTGCTGGATCTTCGGCAAACTGCTCCAAGTCTTCTGCAGCTGGCTCGATCTCTGCAGGGTCCAAACCACCTGATGACATTCAGAGAAGAAAGAAATAGAATGTCGTCAGCGAACATGTCGCTCGGTAAGTCCCAAAGATAAGAGAAGAATAGAATAGACAGAATAAGAAAGTATCTTTTAAAGTTGTATAATATTGTTGTAATGTTGTGTTAACGCAGTAGTTTGTAGCTTGGTACAGAAGGATGCCAGTGTATACGAGAGGGGTCTCTATATGCTAGAGACCAGGGCAAACGGAAAGTACAAGGCTCCGTTATACGACCCGGAACAACGGCAATTGAATTCATGTTAGGTGTCTTAATCTTACCTTCTCGTGCCACTTTTAACACCTTCCGTACCAATCTACCCCTTAAACCCCGTAGTGTTTTAATTGTATCATTTGTCTTGTAAATTGTATTGCAACTTGTATTGTCTTGTATTATAGATTGTATAGTTGAATGACTGACCAAAATCATGATATCAGTAAACGGATGTAACTGTATAATCATGTAAATGGAATATCTGGAAAATCATGTAAATGGATGTATATCCATGGTTCGGTTCAGTCAAGTTGTATAGATTGATAATTGGATTCATGGATTCATGTTGAATTGTAATATTGAAGATTGTAGATTATAAATTATAGATTGTACTTGAATCATATTCAAGTCAGATATAATCAGACTCAAACCCGAGTCAGACAATTAGAATGTAAATCAAGTCTTGATTATTTCTTAAAGCTATAATTGCTAGGGTCCTTAGGGTAATTTATAAAATTTGAGGGGTTTTATGTAAAAATACTTTTATATACTTTTCAAAATACACCTCAAGTATTTATTATTCGTCTTTAGAGTTGTAATGAATGCGGATTTTGTATTGTGATATTTCTAGTGAAAATATCATAATTTCATAAATAAAGGTATTTATTTGTAATATTGATTTATTTGGAATTCATGGTACTTTAGTGTAAAATTTATTCTTGTGATTTTTAGAAAAAAGGTGTAACATTTATATCATAATAAAATAGGTATTTTAATGATAAATATACATATATTTATACAAAAATAATTTTAATAAATATTTTATATTCTAAAAAATCTCATTTTCTTAAGATGTCGTATTTTAAATCTTTCGAGACCGAATGCTCCTTGCGGAGGTCTGAATCTCGCACTACTAAGCCCGAGGATGTACGATAAGCCGCACTATCCCGAACGGATTCCCCAAAGTGGGTTGTAGAGGCGCTTTGCAAAGATCGTAAATACTAAATCTTTTAGAAAACGGTTTTATGAAGTAAATGGTATTTATTTGTAAAGGTGTATATTTTCCGTATTATATGTTCTAGATTCTCCTAAGTCAACTAGTCCATTCCTAACTGGTCCAGACGACAAATTGTGAGATGCCTCAAATCGCCTCTTCACCGCCAATTGTGGCCAGGTAAGTACAAGTGAGGAAAGGAGGGATCCGCTCACGAATCACCGTGAGTCGGGCCTTTTAAAGTTACCTTTCTCACTTGCCTAGCCCAGACACCACAAAGTCAGGTTTAGATAAACGATCGATGTCCACAACTTATCGTATTTTCATAATAAGATGTATTTATTTAAAAGTGTATCAACTCTAACTCTTTTAGGAATAGTTTTATTAAGTGTATGGTATTTAAATGTAAATGCTTGTTTTCTCATATTCTAAGGTTTCAATGGTATCGTGTTAGGTTGTAAGTAAGTGTGTGAGGAGGTAGGTCGTTACCTCATGATCTACTTTAAATGTATAGCAAGTTTGATGGGTTAAATGAAGGATTGAAACAATGTGGTATTTAAGTGAAAAATACGATAATTTGAGAAAGCTATCATTTCATGTGATGAAACTTGTTCAAATTATTTAATTAGTGTTTAATAGTCAACATGAGGAAGTTTAAGTATGATTGTATTAGTGAGAAGTGTAATTTTATAGAAAGCCGAATCGGAAATCGGATTTGTTCCGATTCCGTCGGGTTTTGTAATTTCTTATTTTTTCTTGAATAGGGAAGAGAGATAGAAAGGGACTTACGTGTTTTAAATTACACTAGAGGGTGAGAGGGAACTAGAGGGATCGTCGATGTATTGCGTCGTCGCCAGTGGTTCCTATAACGATCGCCGGAAATTCCGCCGGGAATTCGTCGGAGCTTCGCCTCGAGCTTGTTTTCAAAGTACACGATTCTTGGAAATTTTTTGAGAGAGTGGGCTCAAGATTTTGGGGTGAGAGGGTAGAGGGTAGGGGGTGTATTTATAGGGTTAGAGTAGGTGAAAGGTTAAAATGAAAAATGTGATAAAATGTATTAAAAATGTATTAAAAGTGGAGTAATTGGGGTTTTAAAAGAGCTCTGGAAACGGTCTGAGGCTGAAATTTTGCAGGTGCATAGGGAATATGAAAATACACAACTTTCATGTTGCGGTCGTCGCCGGAATCGGCCGATTCGGTCGTGACTCGGCCGTGACTCGGTCTGAGGACTGAGTCGGCCGAGTCGGGGCCGATTTGGCCGATTCCCAGCCGAGTCAGGCCGCCGGGATCCCCCCGATGGTTCATCTAACTCCTGGAAATATTACATATTTGTGTGTAGTGGGGTTTTTGTGATATATGCACGTGTAAACTCTTGGTATTCTAAAGGTTTTTAAAAAAATCAGTATTAAAAATAATTTGGGGTATGGGATTTGAACTCTGGTGGCTTGGTTCAGCAGTGCAAGGTATTACCAATGAGCCACAAGCTCATTCTTGTAATTATGGAGATAATTAATTACTTAAAGTAATAACAGTAAATATAAATACCCCAAGTATACATTAATTTTAAAGCAAATTTTTGTACACTAAAAATGGAGTTGTTACATTCTTTTTACTTGTAATTAAAAAGCAAAATAATTATTTATAACTTGTGCTCAGGCTAAAATACCCTTTTATGGATTTTGAAAAATATATTTGAAAAAATTTGTATAGGAAAATTAGGGTTGTTACAGACGGACTCGCCGAGAACTCCCAGATAGTGTTATACCTCACGTCAGATGGCAGTTCTCTGGTGACACTGGTACAGGTTAGTCTGTAGACCCGAGATCGTCATAGAGTCTTGTGTGATTCCCACTGTGCTTTGATTTCCATCATACCACGTCCAAGAGGGCGTGCAAAACGGTGGCATTTGGGTACAATCCCGAATCACATGGAGGCAATGAGCGATAGGAGGGGTTTCGTCTCTTCCGGTATAGCGAGTTGATGTTGCGCTGTGTTCGATTGGCTATAACTGGAAATACCTGGCCAGGGTTGCTGAGATTTACTGGTAAGTGTTATCAGTAGTTTCTCGAACTGTTATGGATCTCATATCGACACGACTTATCAAGCTACTGGGTCTGATGTTTACCACCCCTAGGCGAGATATGCGACATATCAGACGAAGAGACCGGACTGTACGGCAGTGTTACTGGTTGGATTCACGGGAGAATGTACATGCTTGCTTGTTGATCTTCTGATTGCTCAATACCTGGGTGACTGTTACGTTTAGCTGACCGCTTGCCGCTTGTGGGTGTTTGATATGATCATCACCTACTGCCGGCGTATTGACGATTCTTTAGAGTCCTACACAGAGGTTTCCTGGCTCAGGAAAAACGGAGTAGGAGCACATATATGATATGTGCGGGACCGAGAACAATACGTATGTGATACCGTATTAGATTCTCGCGATATGATATTGTAAGTCGATGTACAACACCCCACGACTTGCGGGGAGGCGGAATAATGAAAAACGATCTTGTTCTTTGCATAAACATCGACTAATCGAGAATCTTTGCTAAACTATAACTAACAAGAAACATAGAAGTGTTAACTACTATGATAAGTGATTATACCTAATGAACCGTGCCCTTCTCCTTTTCGTTATCCACGTCCTTCTCGGCCTCCTCCACGTAATAGATGATCCACCCGAGAGCTATACTCCAAGCTTCACCTCTAACTTGAGGTAACTAGGTTTCTTAAAGTGCTAATCTAAGTAACCTAGGTGATATAGAGAAGTGTTATGGATTAAATAGTCTTTTCTAATTCTTGGTCTCAACACATGAGAGGGGAGGATTAGGGTTTGAAGAGAGAGAGCTTGAGGAGAGAGAAGGTGAGCAAGAATAATTGATATAATTGTTTCTCACTTCTAATATACCATGAAGCATAAGATTTATCAAATAAATAAAATTAAGTGATTTATCACCATGCTTCATTTAATATTGCAATGAATCATCAAGTGAGTCATTAAGCAATTTAATGCTTCATTAACTCACTTGTATGATTCACTAGTGAGTCACAAATGCATTTAATATAAATGCCACCTAAACCCTCAAGTCACCATGCTTCTAGAAGCTTCCCGCGAAATTACGAGAACTCCCCTCCTATCCGTGAAAACACGGAAAAACTTTAGACTGTATAAATCCAATAATCCGATACTAGAATCTGGTTTAAACCAAAGCCGGCCAGTAAAAACTGTCCGAATGTCGTACGTGCGTAAACACACGTATGCGTCCGAACCCTTGTCGTAAAACCATACGACCTCTATATATTTTCGCCTGGAGCAGGGAAACTCTCTGTGTGGGACTCTACAGACTCGACTACTATGCTGGCAGTGGGTTTAACCACAGACCGCAAGCGGCACTAGCTGTACGTAACGGTCCCCAGGTAGATGTCGATAAGAAGGCCGATGAGGAAACCCATCCGAACTCCTACTGAGTCTGATGTGACAATCTCCGTACAGTTCGGTCTGTTCGTCTAAGACTATCGCATATCGGGCCTAGGGGGCGGCAAGCGTCAGTCCCCTAATAGCGGTATAAGTCGTGTCGGAGCATAGCCCATTACACCCTGAGAAACAACTGGAACCTACCAGTAAATCTCGCTTGCCCTGGCCAGGGACTTTGCGTAATGGCTCTCTGACACAGCGCGATATCAACTCCCAATACCGGGAGAGACGAATCCTGTCTAACCGCCACTGCCTCCAAGTGCTCGGGACTGCACCCAACTGCTACCTGTTTGCACGACTCCTTTGAGCCGTGGTAAGGTAGCAATCTAAGAACAGTGGGACACACTCGAGGCGAAGTAGCAGTGTCAAGTCTGCGGACTATGCTGTACTCATGTCACCTGGGAACTGTTAACTGACGACGGGTATAATACCAACCAACAGTTCCCCGCGAGTCCTGTCCGGTATACCCGTAACCCAACGAGCACCTTTATACAATCTCCAGTACGACGTACTGACGGCTGTGGGACAGACCATCTCCCCAACTGGGATGAGAAGCGTACACACTAGTCTACTCCGGAGTATCGATGCCCTGTCTCGATAATCCTACGACTAGGGACCTGAACAAGGATGTGCTTGTAGACTACCCAGCCCCCACTAGTGTGACTGCCATCACAACGCTGGTAGTCAAGCAAGATCCTAAGAGCTCTATTAATACGTATACTCACATATTAAGATAGAAAAAAGCAAGTAGCATACTACCATGTTTAGCAAGACTGTCATATAACTGTGAATATCCCAAGCTTCCATTAAGTAATATACAAGCTAGTATGATACAATAATGGCCCCTAGGGCATATACACTAATAATCTCCCACTTGCACTAGGGCCATGTACTGGCATATCGAAGACCGATGATCTCGAGTGGCCTCTCGAACTGAATCTGCGGTAGGGCCTTTGTGATTGGATCAGCAATGTTCTCTTCAGTAGCAACTCTCCGGACCTCGATCTCCCGACGATTAATGATCTCCCTGATCAGGTGATACCGCCTTAAGATGTGTCTGGACTTCTGATGGGATCTTGGTTCCTTCGCTAAAGATATAGCTCCGTTGTTGTCGCAATACAGAGGTATTGGATCAACAATGGTAGGAACCACTTGAAGTTCTGTTAGGAACTTCTTCATCTAGACCGCTTCTTTTGCGGCATCGCAAGCAGCAATATACTCCGCTTCCATCGTCGAGTCAGCAACGGTGTCCTGCTTGGAACTCTTCTAGCACACCGCCCCTCCATTGAGGGTAAATACATAACCTGACATGGACTTGGAATCGTCCTTATCACTCTGGAAGCCGGAATCAGCAAAGGCCTCCATCTTGAGGTCTTTTCCGCCGTAAACCAAGAACATCTCCTTACTCCTCCTCAGGTACTTGAGAATGTTCTTTACTGCTATCTAGTGCTTCTCCCCTAGGTCTGACTGATACCGACTTACCACGCTCAGTGCGTAAGCTACATCTGGTATGGTTCACAACATCGCATACATTATAGAGCCTACCGCAGAAGCGTAGGGTATAATAGACATGCGTTCCCTTTCCAAATCAGTCTTGGGAGACATCTCTTTGGATAGGGTGATTCCGTGACAAGCCGGTAGATTACCGCGCTTAGAATCTTCCATACTAAATCTTTTCAGTATAGTGTCGATATACCTGGACTGCGAAAGTCCCAACATCCTCTTGGATCTATCACGATAGATCCGGATCCCCAGAATGTAAGAGGCATCACCCAGGTCTTTCATGGAGAACCTGTGTGACAAGAATCCTTTGACAGATTGTAGCATAGGAATGTCATTTCCTATTAATAGAATGTCATCCACGTACAAGACGAGGAATACGACAGTTCTTGCTACAACTTTACTATATATGCATGGTTCATCTGGATTTTTGATAAAGTCATATTCTTTGACCGTTTCATCAAAACAGATGTTCCAACTCCGCGATGCCTGCTTTAGTCCATAAATGGACTTAAGCAACTTGCATACTTTCCCGCTGCTCCCACTCTGATTAAAACCCTCTGGCTGATCTATATAGACGCACTCTTCTAAATTACCATTCAGAAAAGCCGTCTTTACGTCCATCTGCCAGATTTCATAATCATGGAAGGCAGCAATAGTAAGAAGGACCCGAATGGATTTGAGCATAGCCACTGGAGAAAAAGTTTCGTCATAGTCCAAACCAGGTCTTTGACGAAAACCCTTTGCAACAAGTCTAGCCTTATAGGTTTCCACATGTCCGTCTACACCAATCTTTTTCTTGAAGATCCATTTGCATCCTATGGGTTTTACCCCATCTGGAGCAAAGTCCAAAGTCCAAACTTTGTTGGTGTACATGGACTCCATTTCGGTCCGCATTGCATCTAGCCATCGTACCGAGTCGCCGCTCTGGATGGCCTGCTGGAAGCTAGTAGGTTCATCATCATCTATGATGCAATCCTCTCTATCCCCATCTATGAGAAAATCGTAGTATCTCTCAGGCGGATGAGACGGCCTACTACTCCTGCGGAGGGGTGCGGGAATGTCCTGTTCTTCTTGAACTACTGGTTCTACCAAACTTTCAGTAGTAGTTTCTGGTTCTGGAATTTCTTCCAGTTCTATTTCGCTCCCACTTGTTTCCTTTTCTAAAAATTGATGTTCTAGAAAATGGGCTTTACGATAAACAAATACCTTTTGTTCCTCTGCGTAATAGAATAGATACCCCCTGGAGTTCTTTGGATATCCCACAAACTTACACTTTACTGATCGTGCCTCGAGCTTGTCCACATGCTGCTTTTTAACAAAAGCTGGACATCCCCAAATTTTCAGATACTGAAGATAGGGTTTCTTCCCATTCCACATCTGATATGGCGTGGTAGGCACAGTCTTGGTAGGAACTATGTTCAAAAGATATGCCGCTGATTCTAGCGCATAACCCCAGAAAGATCGCGGTAACTCAGCATTACTCATCATGGAACGTACCATATCCAATAGGGTTCGATTCCGTCTCTCCGATACACCGTTATGCTTTGGAGTGTATGGAGGAGTAAGCTGAGAGAGAATTCCTTTCTCTTTTAGGTAACCTAGGAACTCGGCACTTAAGTATTCACCACCTCGATCAGATCTTAGTGTCTTGATACTTTTGCCGGTTTGGTTTTCTACTTCATTATTATACTCTTGGAATTTCTCAAAAGCCTCGGATTTATGTTTCATCAGATAAATGAATCCGTACCTTCATCCGTAAAAGTAATGAAATAGGAAAAACCACCTCTTGCATGTGTAGACATTGGACCACATACATCGCTGTGTATGAGTCCTAAGAGCTCGCTCGCTCTTACTCCATGTCCAGTGAATGGAGTCTTTGTCATCTTTCCTTTGAGACATGATTAACAAGTGGCATAAGTTTGATATTTGAACGAGTCCAAATATGCTTCTCTATGTAACTTAGTCAACCTTCTCTCATTGATGTGACCCAGTCTACAATGCCATAAGAAAACTTTATTTAAATCTGGAGACTTTCTTTTTAGTGTGTTCTGGACATTGAAAATTTGGAGTTGGTTTAAAACATATATACCATTATCCAGTGTACCGGACCCAATCAAACTATGATTAAGGTGGATGTTAACAACACCACTTACAAACGTGAAATCATAACCTTTATTTGATAACAAGGAAACTGATATAATATTACACGTTAAGCTAGGTACAAAAAAACAGTTATGTAAAACCAAAATGTGTCCACTCGTCAATCCCAGATGATAATCCCCTACGGACACAGCTCCCACGCTAGCTCCGTTAGCAACCATCAGGGTCATATCACCATCCTTCAGCACTCTACGGTTTCTCAGTGCCTGCAATGAATTGCATATATGAGATCCTGATCTGGTATCCAATACCCAGGAAGTAGAGTTGATTGACAGATAATTCTCAATTACAAACATACCTGAAGTCGAAGCCACAGCTTGCTTCGGTTCCTGGTTCTTGGCGTTCCACGCCTTGCAATCTTTCTTCCAGTGCCCTTTCCTATGACAATGGAAACACTCATCCTGGGGCACTACTGGTACCGCAAACTTTTTCTTTCCCTTCGCTCCCACCTTACTTACACCTCCTCTAGGTTTGGTGGCGGCCTTCTTTTTCCTTCCTTTGGCCCTAGCCTTGGACCCGGAAGAAGAAGCACCGCTAACAAACATAGCGGGTATTTCCCTTGCCTTCTGCAAGGTGCCCTCTGCACTCCTCAATATGTTAAGGAGTTCCGAAAGTTCAACTTCTTTTCTTTGAATGTTGAAGTTCAGAATAAACTGGGCGTAGGTGGAAGGAAGGGACTGGAGAATAAGGTCTGTATAGAGCTCATTATCCAAAGTCGTCCCAAGGTCTGCGAGCTCTTCTATATAGCCAATCATCTTTAGGACATGTTCTCCTACCGATGATCCGACGGCCAACCTCGCTCGAAACAAGTTCTTAGAGGTCTCGTATCTTGCTATACGAGATTGCTCTCCATAAAGTTCTTTTGTATGGAGAAATATGGCATCAAGATCCATATCCTCGTGCCTCCTCTGATGTTCATTGTTCATCGAGGCAAGCACGATGCACTTGGCCTTCGTGCAATCATACTCCCAGGTTTTGCGGATTTCCTTATCCGCATTACTGGATTTGGGACCTGGGACCGCAGGTGCCTTAGCGGTGAGGACGTACCCCAATTTGTCATAGGTCAAAGCCATTTTGACATTCCGCAGCCAATCTTTATAGTTTGGCCCTGTCAGTATATTTTTCTCTAAAAGTAACTTAAGTCCAGTCATTTTCAGGGTCGCTGCAAGTAGGAGAGAGAGAAGAAACACTTTAGCTTGATGCTCTTGCAAATTTAGAGTGGTTTTTAATTTATCTAAACTGGATGGCTCCCACTGTTTCTCGAATCCTTCCTCAAACTATAAAAGAAGAATTAGCCAGGACTATTCTCACTGTACAATACTTGCTTAACCGTTCAGCCAGGCCGGTGTCGGTACTTCGAGGGAGGTTTTCCAACGCTTTCGTGAAGTTCCTTAATTAAATAACCTCTTTTCTCTGGGGGCGTAACCCCGCTGACACCTTTCTTGACACCTACTTGGTTTATAGCATTGATCGTTAAGTGACGAATCTCCTGATGAGTAGCATATACTCACAGTAGGATCGGGATCCAAATATCATCGTATGATAATGTTGAAGGAATCCTACCAACATTCATCAAACTCCAAATGGTATGCATCTCTTTGCAAATTTCAGTTTCTTTAGAAATTCCCGATATATATTTTTGCCCCATGCTCTTATGACCTTGGCGTTAGGTCAAAATTTCATAAGTCACATGTCAAGTTCTACCCATCATTATCTTGTTAATTATGATGGGACAAACTAACTCATCATCTATCTGTACATATCCTTGACGTTCGGCCAAAATGATAATACGACTGTCCCAAACTAACTCATCTATCTATGCAGCATATGAATACCCAGCAGCTACCAAATACTATGCCTTGGCGTTAGGTCAAAATGCATAGCTTGAATACTATTGAATACCCAAATGAAATGACGGAGGGCTGCGAATGGTTTTGGCGAAACCGTGAACGTAGTGAACTTGATATGACCGAAGGAACCTGATAGCTTTTAAAAGGAGTGGTAAAAGCTCCGCAATTAAAAATATCATCTGTTTTAAAATAACCGAGTGGTTTCTTTTAAATTGTTCCAACGATTCAACTTTTGGTTTATTTTATTTGCATTAATAATAATGCGTCCCATCATTAACCTATCATTGCAGAAAACAACGAAAATACAACGTCCTCTTATGCCATCTGCATTCGCCACTGGGTCCCGTCATCACCCGTTAGGTTACTTAACTAATGGCAGAGCGGGGGCTGGGCTAGCGTGGGTGTAAAACATAAGTGACGTCTAAATAGCTATCATATATAGATATTGTACATTAATCAGACGCAATAATAGGCATTCCAGATCACATATGAACATTATTGGATTTGCAAGCAATCCGTGTTTGTTTAGAGCCTGCAACAAAAGATGGATTACACAGTTGTGATGAATAGCCATTACCCCACCCTAGACCCCTACGGGTACGACAAACTACCCGCCAAATACCCGAAGTGAAGCGGTCTCCCTCAACAACGTGAGTAGGCCACTAAACACTTCAAAGTACTCGGTAGTTTGTGCACCCCACCTTGGGTCTATCCTAGGAGCAAAAACAGTAAAATGAAATAATACAACGGTGGCTACAACCGCAACCTGGATGTGCCCCGCAAAATAATATTACAACATATTACAATTACATTGAATGAATGAATATAACAACCCATCTCAAACCCCGGCTAATCATCACAACAGTCCAATACAGTTCATAACCACAAACAGTAAAATCCATTACAGAAATGTGCAACCCCCTGCCAACCGACATACTAGCAGTTAGGGGAGGTTTACGAACACATTATACAATCACAGATATAATCAAATTAGCAAACATCATAAAATTTTGATCGAGCAAACACTTTAGATTCTACTCCAAAACTTCTCTGTGCACCTGAGATCTTAGCAGAAAATAAAATATCCCAGAAATATCATTATTAACACATAAGAGTTACTGAAGAAATTTGGGCTGACTCGGCCCCAACTCGGCCGCGGATCCACGGCGGATCGCATGGATCTGCCGCGGTTCCGCGGTGAGTTTGCCGAGTCACGAGTCCAAATTTCTGCAGTAGCCCTATTATTCTCTGCTTGTAATTTTAGAGGTCCCTGAAAAATTTTTAGACCACGTTTTAAATTCGACAGAAACTGTGTTAAATCGATGATTTTTCCGGTTCTTTTTGCGTTCGAAATTCTTACGACTTTGCTAATGAGTTAATTATTGTTTAGCGAGGCTCTGATACCACTGTAAGTCGATTTACAACACCCCATGACTTGCGGGGAGGCGGAATAATGAAAAACGATCTTGTTCTTTGCATAAACATCGACTAACCGAGAATCTTTGCTAAACTATAACTAACAAGAAATATAGAAGTGTTAACTACTATGATAAGTGATTATACCTAATGAACCGTGTCCTTCTCCTTTTCGTTATCCACGTCCTTCTCGGCCTCCTCTACGTAATAGATGATCCACCCGAGAGCTATACTCCAAGCTTCACCTCTAACTTAAGGTAACTAGGTTTCTTAAAGTGCTAATCTAAGTAACCTAGGTGATATAGAGAAGTGTTATGGATTAAATAGTCTTTTCTAATCCTTGGTCTCAACACATGAGAGGGGAGGATTAGGGTTTGAAGAGAGAGAGCTTGAGGAGAGAGAAAGTGAGCAAGAATAATTGATATAATTGTTTCTCACTTCTAATATACCATGAAGCATAAGATTTATCAAATAAATAAAATTAAGTGATTTATCACCATGCTTCATTTAATATTGCAATGAATCATCAAGTGAGTCATTAAGCAATTTAATGCTTTATTAACTCACTTGTATGATTCATCTAGTGAGTCACAAATGCATTTAATATAAATGCCACCTGAACCCTCAAGTCACCATGCTTCTAGAAGCTTCCCATGAAATTACGAGAACGCCCCTCCTATCCGTGAAAACACGGAAAAAATTTAGACTGTATAAATCCAATAATCCGATACTAGAATCTGGCTTAAACCAAAGCCGGCCAGTAAAAACTGTCCGAATGTCGTACGTGCGTAAACACACGTATGCGTCCGAGCCCTTGTCGTAAAATCATACGACCTCTATATCGTTTCGCCTGGAGCAGGGAAACTCTCTGTGTGGGACTCTACAGACTCGACTACTACGCTGGCAGTGGGTTTAACCACAGACCGCAAGCGGCACTAGCTGTACGTAACGGTCCCCAGGTAGATGTCGATAAGAAGGCCGATGAGGAAACCCATCCGAACTCCTCTGAGTCTGATGTGACAATCTCCGTACAGTCCGGTCTGTTCGTCTAAGACTATCGCATATCGGGCCTAGGGGGCGGCAAGCGTCAGTCCCCTAATAGCGGTATAAGTCATGTCGGAGCGTAGCCCATTACACCCTGAGAAACAACTGGAACCTACCAGTAAATCTCGCTTGCCCTGGCCAGGGA
This sequence comes from Agapanthus africanus, assembly GCA_030015575.1. Classification (NCBI taxonomy): domain Eukaryota; kingdom Viridiplantae; phylum Streptophyta; class Magnoliopsida; order Asparagales; family Amaryllidaceae; genus Agapanthus; species Agapanthus africanus. The sequence goes on from JASDDO010000004.1 coordinate 387,638,797, forward strand.
CTTTGCGTAATGGCTCTCTGACACAGCGCGATATCAACTCCCAATACCGGGAGAGACGAATCCTGTCTAACCGCCACTGCCTCCAAGTGCTCGGGACTGCACCCAACTGCTACCTGTTTGCACGACTCCTTTGAGCCGTGGTAGGATAGCAATCTAAGAACAGTGGGACACACTCGAGGCGAAGTAGCAGTGTCAAGTCTGCGGACTATGCTGTACTCATGTCACCTGGGAACTGTTAACTGACGACGAGTATAATACCAACCAACAGTTCCCCGCGAGTCCTGTCCGGTGTACCCGTAACCCAATGAGCACCTGTATACTATATCCAGTACGACGTACTGACGGCTGTGGGACAGACCATCTCCCCAACTGGGATGAGAAGCGTACACACTAGTCTACTCCGGAGTATCGATACCCTGTCTCGATAATCCGACGACTAGGGACCTGAAAAAGGATGTGCTTGTAGACTACCCAGCCCCCACTAGTGTGACTGCCATCACAACGCTGGTAGTCAAGCAAGATCCTAAGAGCTCTATCAATACGTATACTCACATATTAAGATAGAAAAAAGCAAGTAGCATACTACCATGTTTAGCAAGACTGTCATATAACTGTGAATATCCCAAGCTTCCATTAAGTAATATACAAGCTAATATGATACAATAATGGCCCCTAGGGCATATACACTAACAGATATATCGGCCGGGTATATGTGATATAGCCGGGTCATCGGATCAAGTGTTGATTCGATGAACTGATACAGATTATATTAGTCCGTTATTTGTGAAATAGCCGGATTATCGGATCAAGAGTTGATTCGATAATTTAATGTATAATTATATATTTGATATATTAAATTACATTAACTAATATAAGCTCACTAAAAGATTTTTTTTCTCACTCGGGTAATACATTGATATATATGTGATATATGTTAATTGTATTATTTTATTTGTTACAATAAATATTGTATATGCGATATATAATATTGTAACATGTTATGGTTATAAATGCAACATGATTTGTGGAGTTTAAATATGGTTAGGGTTTGGATTAGGGTTAAGCTTTCATGAAACTTTCAAGAAGCTTCTTGAAGCTTTGACTTTGACCTTGATATTTTGTGATATTTTGCAAAGATATTTCTTTAACCCAACCCAACCCTTTAACCATAGTTAAATCTCTACATGGGTTAAGTCTTCTTACTTAACCCATGGTTTTATTTCTAACCATACACTTGATTCATTATTCATCACAAAAGGAAAATTCTTCTTCTTCTTCCTTGAGTTCTTGAAAAGCTTTCTACCTTTTTCATATATGATGATATTGAGTGAGATTTTGAAAACAAATGAGAGCTAAATTCCTACTTCATCATCCTCATCTATTCTTGCCACTTAGATTAGGGTGTTTGCTTTGCTAATTCTTGATCAGCAAAGTAAGAGCTTGGGTTTGAGTTTGTTCAAGGTAGATCATCTTTGTTATTGAAGATCGGAAGTAAGATTGCATCTTTCTCTTCATGGAGCCTCTCTAGAGTCCGGGTACTCGATGATCGCAGCGAAAGGACCTCAACACGGAGCTTTAGAAGTGAAGGAACAGACTACAAAGGTTGTAATCCCAAACTCTTAGAAATAAAGTTGTTTACTTGCTTTGTTTCGCCTAATCTCTAGTCTAAGATCTTGGTTAGGGTTGTTCGGCACGTCTAAATTTTAAATCGGGCATGGTTGATGCCTTATAGACCCTTGTGACAGTGCCTAGTAACCCTACAGTGGTATCAGAGCCAAGCTAGAGCTTTAGGCGAAGTCTAGACGATGTTTAAAGTCCGATCGAACCCCGAAACCCCATTTTACACCCCTCTCTGGAAATTTTTTAAAATGTTGATTTTTTCTTTATTAAAAATACTCAGAAAATTAAGCACGGAATTCTAAGGATTACTGTAAAAAACGAGCCCATAATACCTTTAAAGGGCCGCGGAACCGCGGCAATACCCTGCCTTGCGTGGCTGTTCCAGGGCCAAAAAGGAGAATTAGGGTTTACTTTTTGCACAGTAACATCCGTAGGCATTTCTACTTGCTTCTGGGAATTTTTAATGTTACTCAAGTGTTGAGTTTTCTGGAGATCTTTTGTATTCGTTGATTCGATCGGAAAGTTTAACTTCGTTTAGTTTTTCCGGGTAATTTAGAACGTGTTAAAAAGTTCGAACGGATATCAATAACTCATTTTTCCCCCTGTCGGAAAATTTCCAAGTGTTGGATTTTTCCTGAGTTAAAGAACGTTCAAAGTCATGCAAGTAACGCGGTGGACCCTCTAGAAGAACACAAACCTTAACACGATTATGTGACCGTCTGAACCGCCTCTAAACCTTAGGGTTTGGGGTAGTACGGCGTTGCCACATGTGAGGCGTTGGTTTGACCCTTCTACGGCTGGACCATTGGTACTGTGGCATGTGATGGATACTTTTTGAACTCCGCTCAAGTGTTGAGCTATTTAGAAAATCTTGGGTGTTTGTTTATTCGATCGGAAAGTTTAAATTGTCTATTTATCTGGAATGTGATACAATATTTGGAATCCACAAGTAGTTATGAGATAACTAATTTGAATGTTATAAATCTAGCAGTTTAGTCCCATTTGATCGGTTGCCACGGGATTTTTATGTGATCAAAAGTTCGTCACAATCACGTAGCGTACGCGGATACTCGCCAGGAAAACTTAATAGATAGCCACGCCCCATAGCCCCGACCAAGTGACTGTAGGAGAACCCCATCGCCAAAAGCATCCGCTCGGGTGCTCGCGGCAGCGGTGTTCCGCCTTAGTGCACTTCGTCGACGACATCTGGGGGTGCGGCCGTCTACTAAAGTTTGCGACGAGCATTCGATCAGGATGCCGGGAATCTTGTTGAATTGCCCGACTTGATATTGAAAAGAGTTTTCGATATTGAGACTAAAATGCGGGGTTTATAATTGTTAGGCATGCGATGTCTAAGGAATTCATTTGGTTAGGCATGAGATGTCTAAGGAGGTTGCGGATTCCAACTGTTGTAGTTTTACACTTTCTTTTCTGCGACTGTAAGTGTAATATGTGGTGTATCGCCGGTTTCGTTGCTATACATCAACGACAATTGGAATACATATATTTACTTACGTTGATGATATGTGATATTATATGTTGCTGTCATATGTTATATTGGATCGTCGTATTTTGAATAGCCGGGGGTTTTATGTGAGATGAGAGTTTTTCATTTTCATTCATGTAAAATTTATTGTATGTAATATTCTTTTATTGGGGCACTTCCGGGATGAGGTTGATGCCACCATTGTATATTATTTACTTTTCCGCATTAGGTAGACCCAAGGAGGGGAGCATAAGTAACCGGGTTCTAGAGTCCAGTGGGAGGCCATCTCGAGGAGTCGAGACCGGGTCTCTTAACCCTAGAATTGGCAGTGTTACTTGCCTCTCTCGTAGGGGTCTAGGGATGTGGGTTTGGCTATTCATCGCGAACGTGGAATCCGCGTTTTATACAGGCTCGCATAAAACACGGAAATCCTAGTATATCCAATATTTCATATGTTATCTTCTGCTGCAGTGTTCTGTGATGGGATCATATTACTGCCTGAGACGAATGTTTATATTATATATATGAGATATATGCTATATTGCTGATTTCGTTTCATATCTGATGCTTGTGAAGCATAATTAAATGGGACTTCATTAATGAGATTAATAAAATAAAGAAACCTAAAGATGTTGTAGAAACTTGTCTCAAAAACTGGTATCTCTAGTTCTTGCTTTGCATAGCGGTGTTCCTTGTAGAACATCCAGCACCTTATTCGATAAGGAAAGAGCCGAGATCCCTTCACCGGGAGTGACCTCTTTAGCGAAACTAGCAGATGCTACGAACTCGGTTTGTCTTTTGATTGTTTTTATAGTTTTTGCTTTGCAAAGTGATATTTGTGAAATATCCTGCACCTTATTCGATGAGGAAAGAGCCGAGATCCCTTCACCGGGAGTGACCTCTTTAGCGAAACTAGAAAAGCCTCAAAAACACTCCTTTTAAAATCACTCGATTCTACAATGATATCATGTTCATTACGCAAAGGGTTTTCTTAAAAACCTGTCGTAGCCCTCCGTCATTTCAGATAAGTACTTCATAGTATTCGTACTGTGTTTGTTGACCTTGTCAAGGCGTAGTGTGCTGTAGCTATTTATGCTTATCTGCAAAAGCATATGATGCGATTGAGTTAGGGTAGTCGTGTGACTTTGTTGACCTTGTCAAGGGTCATGCGGGTGGGTTTAATTCAATCGGGAAATGACGGGTTGAACTTGACTTGCGGTCTATGGTTTGTTGACCTTGTCAAGGTCATAGATCGCTCGGGGCAAAATATTATTGGGAATTTCAAGTGTTGAAATTTTCAATGAGATTGCATACCTTCTATGAGATAGTTGGATCCCGATACCCACTGCGAGTAAGAGTTACTCCTCGGAGAGTTTTACACATTACAATTAGCCGATCAAGTATGTGTCTAGAAAGGTGTCAACGGGGTTAAGCCTCTGGAAAAATGAGGTTTATTTTAATTAGGTCCGTGTGAAAGCACGGGGAACCTCCCTCAAAGTATCGGCACTGGCCTGGCTGAAAGATTGACGAACTTGTAGAGTGTAATTAATCCTGGCTAGTCTTTCCTTCTAGGGTTTAAAGGAAGATTTGACTAAAACAGTGGGAGACACCCTGATTAGATATATTAATAACCAATCTAATCTTGCAAGAGCATACGCTGAGTGTTTTCTTCTTTCTCTCTCCAGGTAGCGACCATGTCACGCCTTAATCAAGATAATAATACAGATGTTTTGACCGAATCCGCTTTTTATACTGCGCTAGGGAACGTTGGTCCTGCTCCAACTTATAATTGTTATAAGACAGAGCAGGAAATAGGGGATTACCAGAATTCCCGTGCTGCCCAAACGAAGAAAGTGCATGCTGATGCATCTTCTTCGGGTGTGTTCTTTACCGAGAACTGTTTCTCAGTATCCTTTACGTCCTGGGTATGAGATACCGGATCAGGATCCCGCAAATGTAATTTGTTACATGGGCTACAAAGAGGTAGAGAACTGAAAAACGGGTGATAAGTTTCAAGAGTTGGAAATGATGCAAGTGTTGTAGCCAAGTCTGTTGGCAGTTATCACCCTATATTATCAGAATACATTGATTCTGAACGAATGTTATTAGATACTGAACCTAATATACAACATCATATCAGTCTCTTTATTAGTAAAGAAGGATATAATTTTGTATTGTTGGATAATGTTTTAAACATTTCCTATATCAAGAGTTGATCGGTTCATGCACGTTATCTAAAAGCATAGACGTTCTAAATTAAACCACAGTTCTTAACGTACAGAACACACACAAGAGGAAGAGTTAAAAAATGAACGAATCCTTCTTGAGGCATTGTAGAATAGGTCATATCAATGCGACCCGACTAGCTGAAGTAACATAAAGATGCATATTTAAATTAGTTTGGATTTACATCTTGTAAAACTTGCCAGTCATGTCACAAAGATAAGATGACCACAACTCCGTTTATTGGAAACAGAGAAAGAGTTAGTGAACTCTTGGGATTGATACATGCTGATGTATGAAGGTCCCCTGTCTACACATGCCAAGACCGGTTCTTTGTACTTCATTACATTCACTGATTATCTCTCAAGATCCGGACATATGTTCCTGTTGAAACACAAGTCTGGAACTTTTGAGAAATTCAATGAATATAAGTTAGAAGTAGAGAACCAAAAACGGGTATAAGTATTATGTCCTTTGATGTGATCAAGGAGGAGAATACTTGAGCACGGAATTCCTGGACTATTCTAAAGGAGAATGAGATTCTTTCTCAGCATTACTCCTCCGTATACACCATAGCACGTCGGTGTATCGGGGCGGAGCAATTACACCCTATGTGATATGGTGTGCTCTATGATGAGTACTACTGAGTAGTCTATTTTCTTTTGGGGTTATGCACTTGAGAAGTTGCATACCTATTGAATAGGGTTCCAACCAAATTAGATGCCTACCACTCTATATATGATATGGTATGGGAAGAGCCCATCTCTTAAGGAAGTTAAGATTTGGGGTTGTCCGGCCTATGTCAAAAGCAAAATCCGGACAAGCTCGAGGCAAGGTCAGTTCTGTGGAAGTTTGTTGGATATCCCAAGCATTCGCAAGGGAATATCTTCTACCACACCGAGGAACAAAAGATATTTTATTTCTCGGCATACCACTTTTTGAGAATAAAGGGAATTTCTTGTGAAGAAATTAGTGGTAATGAGGTAGAACTGGAAAGAGTTCCAGCTATACAAACTGCAGCTGATGATTTGGTAAACCCGGAGGATTCAATAGTTTCCAACGAACCTCAGCCTCTCCGCCGATCTGGTAGGGTTCCTCATCCACCTAAGAGATACTTCGGTTTCTCTATGACAGTGGGAGAGAGGATTGCATCATGAGATGATGACCTAACTAGTTTTGAGCAGGCCATCGGGAGTGGGGACTCTGTGAGAATGGCTGGATTCTTAACGATCTGAGATGGAATCCTTATACACCAACAAAGTATGGACTTTGGTTGCTTTATCTGAAGGGTTAAATCCCCATCAGAAGCAAGTAAATCTTGAGAATATTACTTGGTGTACATGGAAAAGTTGAGACTTTCAAAGCTATTCTTAAGTCTATCCAGATCCTACTTGCCACTGCTACATACCATGACTATGATATCTGGTGGTTGGGTGTCATGACTGCTTTTCTAAATGATGATTTGGAAGAGAGCGTCTATAAGTACACAGCCAGAGGACTTCGTAGACAGTGGGAGCAGCGGAAACGTGTGAAAGATGTTTTATGCGATAAATCAGGCATCGCGGAGTTGGAACGTCTGTTTTGATGGTAGTCGAAGAGTTTGACTTCATCAAAATGGTAGATGGACCTAGTATATACAAAAAGATAGTAGGGAGTATGGTGGTGATCCTCGTATAGTACGTGGATGACATACTCTTGATTGGGAAGGAGTTTCCTATGCTACGCTCGGTCAATCTCCTATTATCACAAATATTCTCCATATAGGATCAAGGTGATACCTCCTAAATCCTGGGTTATGGATCTATGGGATAGATCTAATTGGATGTTAGGAATCTCACTAGTTGTAATGAGATGGTATCAATCGATCCTGGGGAGAATCACTGGAAAGGTTCCAAGGTGATAAGGACGACTCAATGTCAGTCGCATGCATTGTATTTACCCTCAGTGAAGGGACGGTATGTTGGAAGAGTTCCAAGCAAGATACCGTGACTTACTAGACGATTAAAGGCAAGATACATCGTTACCAAGGATGCTACTAAATAGGCAGTCTGGATATATATGAGTTCATGAGATGAATCTCGTTCCTACCATTGTGTGACAATGGAGTTGTGGCTTAGGGCTAGGAACCCCTGTCCCATTTGTGATCCAGACATATTCTTAGGCAGTATCACCTGAACATGGAGATGGTTGATCTCCAGGTAGATCGAGGTTAGAAGAGTAGACACAGAGGACAACAGCGCGGATCCACTCACAAAGGCCTAATTCCCAGAAGAGACTTTTATAGGATGGTTGAGTATGAGATACTTCAACCACAGCTTAGTGTTGGGTATGAGATACTACAACAGTTGGCCCTAGTGTAAGTGGGAGATTGTTAGTTATATGTATGCCCTAGAGGCCATTACTATACATACGTTGTATATAGTAGTGGATGCTTGGACATATATAGGGAGGAATTTCTTGCTCGACATGATAGTATGCTATCTGGTTACTCTTTATTTTAACATGTACTCTGATTGTCTCTATGTCACATGTTGATAAAGCCCATAGGATGAGTACTTGACTACCAGGACTATGATGCAGATCATACTAGTGGGGACAGTGTAGTCGCCAAGTACATTCTTCAAATGTTCCTAGTCATGGGAGTACCGAGATAGGGCATCGATACTCCAGAGTAGACTAGCGTATGCGCTTCTTGACCCATATAATGGGCGATGGATGATCCCATATCCATTGGTGTTTGACATTAGAGAAGGTATACGGGTGCTCAGTGAAGACTGGGTACACTGGACGGACACGCCAAGAACTCCCAGATGGTATTATACCTCACGTCAGATGGCAGTTCTCTGGTGACACTGGTACAGATTAGTCTGTAAACCCGAGATCGTCATAGAGTCTTGTGTGATTCCCACTGTGCTTTGATTTTCATCATACCATGTCCAAGAGGGCGTGCAAAATGGTGGCTTTTGGGTACAGTCCCGAATCACATGGTGGCAAGGAGCGATAGGAGGGGTTTCGTCTCTCCCGGTATAGGGAGTTGATGTTGCGCTGTGTTCGATTGGCTATAACTGGAGATCCCTGGCCAAGATTGCTGAGATTTACTGGTAAGTGTTATCAGTAGTTTCTCGAACTGTTATGGACCTCATATCGACATGACTTATCAAGCTACTGGGGTTTGACGTTTACCACCCCTAGGCGAGATATGCGACATATCAGACGAAGAGACCGGACTGTACGGGAGTGTTACTGGTTGGATTCACGGGAGAATGTACGGGCTTGCTTGTTGATCTTCTGATTGCTCAATACCTAGGTGGCTGTTATATTTAGCTGACCGCTTGCAGCTTATGGGTGTTTGATATGATCATCACCTACTGCCGGCGTATTGACGATTCTTTAGAGTCCTACACAGAGGTTTCCTGGCTCAGGCAAAACGGAGTAGGAGCACATATATGATATATGCGGGACCGAGAACAATACGTATGTGATACCGTATTAGATTCTCGCGATATGAGATATCGGCCGGGTATATGTGATATAGCCGGGTCATCGGATCAAGTGTTGATTCGATGAACTGATACAGATTATATTAGTCGGTTATTTGTGAAATAGCCGGATTATCGGATCAAGAGTTGATTCTATAATTTAATGTATAATTATATATTTGATATATTAAATTACATTAACTAATATAAGCTCACTAAAAGATTCTTTTTCTCACTCGGGTAATACATTGATATATATGTGATATATGTTAATTATATTATTTTATTTTGTTACAATAAATATTGTATATGTGATATATAATATTGTAACATGTTATGGTTATAAATGCAACATGATTTGTGGAGTTTAAATATGGTTAGGGTTTGGATTAGGGTTAAGCTTTCATGAAGCTTTCAAGAAGCTTCTTGAAGCTTTGACTTTGACCTTGATATTTTGTGATATTTTACAAAGATATTTCTTTAACCCAACCCTTTAACCATAGTTAAATCTCTATATGGGTTAAGTCTTCTTACTTAACTCATGGTTGTATCTCTAACCATACACTTGATTCATTATTCATCACAAAAGGAAAATTCTTCTTCCTCCTCCTTGAGTTCTTGACAAGCTTTCTACCTTTTTCATATATGATGATATTGAGTGAGATTTTGAAAACAAATGAGAGCTAAATTCCTACTTCATCATCCTCATCTATTCTTGCCACTTAGATTAGGGTGTTTGCTTTGCTAATACTTGATGAGCAAAGCAAGAGCTTGGGTTTGAGTTTCTTCAAGGTAGATCATCTTTGTTATTGAAGATCGGAAGCAAGATTGCATCTTTCTCTTCATGGAGCCTCTTTAGAGTCCGGGTAATTGATGATCGCAGTGAAGGGACCTCAACACGGAGCTTTAGAAGTGAAGCAACGGACTACAAAGGTTGTAATCCCAAACTCTTAGAAGTAAAGTTGTTTACTTGCTTTGTTTCGCCTAATCTCTAGTCTAAGATCTTGGTTAGGGTTGTTCGGCATGTCTAAATTTTAAATCGGGCATGGTTGATGCCTTATAGACCCTTTTGACAGTGCCTAGTAACCCTACATTAGGGAGCTCCTATTCTGTTCGTCAGGAGAAGGACGGCAGTTGAGGTTGTGTATCGATGGATCGTCAATTGAACCGGCTTACGGTGCGGATAGGTATCCTTTACCTCGCATTGACGATTTCTTTGATCAGCTCCAGGGTGCGAGACATTTTTCTATGTTTGTTTGGGATCAGGTCATCATTAGTTGCGGGTTCGGAGTGATGTCATTCCGAATACTGCTTTTGTGTGTGCTATGGGCAATATGTGTTTTGGTGGTGTCATTGGACTCACCAATGCCCTAGCGGTATTCGTGGATATGATAAACCGGATTTCTTTAGGTCGTTCCTCGACCAGTTTATTGTTGTGTCATTGATAACATTCTGGTCTTTTCTAATGTGTCGTGAGGAATAGGAGCAGCACTTGAGGATTTGTTTTGTAGATACTGGGAGAGCACCAGCTGTTTGCTAAATTCTCGGAGTGTTCCTTCAGGCTTGATTGTGTTGACTCCTAGGTCTTGTAGTTACGGGAGATGGTTTTTGTATGGTCCCAAGGAAGATCGAGGCCGTACAGCTTGGGCCCAGACTTGTGTACGGGACGGAGGTCCGCAGATTTTTGGGCTTAGCAGGTTTTTACCACCGTTTCGTGCAGGATTTCTTGTGTAGCGCTGCACCGTTGACTGGACTGACCGGAAAGGAGATTCCTTTTCTTTGGACTGAGGCATGCGTGCGGAGTTTTCAGCAGTTGAAGACTCGGTTGACAACTGCACCAGTTCTTTCTTTGCTTTCTGGTTCGGGTGGCTTTGTTGTTTAACTGTGATGTTTCGCGAGTGGGGCTCGATTGTGTACTGATGTGATACTATAGAGTTATCGCTTTTACTTTCCGACAGTTGGAGGAAGTACGAGCAGGATATCCCACTCATAATCTGGAGATGGCCGCGGTGGTCGTGCGTTGAAGATCTGAGAACACTACTTGTTCGGAGAGTCGTGTCAGATTTTCACGGACCACCAGAACTTAATGTACATCTTCCTGCAGCGGGTTTTGATTGTTGAGACAGTCTTATGCAGATTTACATTTCTTGTGCGATCGTTGAGTACAGTTTAAGTTCGTCTCTACTGAGGAGACAGCTTGCTCTTGTCCGCGCCCGACCACTCTTCCTTAATCTCTTTCGTGAGGCACAGCCCGCCGATACTCGTTTGTCAGAGATTCTTGAGCATACTCGGCTGGGTAAAGATTCAGAGTCCTTAATTTGTGACCAGATGTGCTACGTTTAAGGACGCGTTTGTGTGTACCTGTTGCTGATGGGCAGAGACGCGAAATCCTAGAGCAGGCACATCGGTCAGCTTTCTATGTTCATTCAAGTTCCACCAACATTTGACGTGACTTGTGAGATAGTTATGGGTGGGCAGGGATGAAGAGTGAAGTTTCGGATTTCGTTTCGAGGTATCTGTCTTGTTGTGAGCTAAGGTTGAGCATCTGAGACCGGCTGGAGAGTTGCAACCTTTAACCGTCCCGGAGTGGGAATAGGAGCAGATCTCCATGAATTTCGTTATGGTGTCTACCCAGGACTAGACAGGGTGTGACTCCATTCGGGTGTTTGTTGTTCGGTTATGCTCAGTTTGCTCAGTTGTTCTTTGTTAAGTTTGTGCGTTTGCACAGAGTTCCTTCAGGCGTTGTGCCAATGGAGGCACCCTGTTCGCTTGCCGTCTTGGGCAGAACCTTCAGGAAGCCTTGGGTACTGGTTGAGATTTAGTCCGCTTTCCATCCGTTGGCTGATGGTTAGACATAACGGACTATATAGACTCTGGAGGATATGCTTGTGCGTACGTACTAATTGTTGTTGGCGGTTGGGATCGTCACTTGCCATTGTTAGGGTTCTCCTTCGATAGCTGTTATCAGGAGGCACTCCAATTGGCAACCTTTAGGGTTTGTTGTTAGGTCGTGTTGATCGCCATTCTGTTTTTCTGACTCTGCATAAGTAGTATTTTTGGACCCCTGCTAGTCTAGAGACTTCGGAGATGATCCAGTTGGTTCAGGTCAGGATGAGAGTAGCCCAGTGCAGATAGAGGTCTTATGCCGACCGTGGTGGTCGCAGATTTGAGTTCGTAGTGGGAGATCATATATTCCTAAGGATTTTTTTTCCGATGAATGACGTATTGAGTTTTAGGAAGCTTATCCCAGGATTGTAGGTCCTTTCGAGATCCTTAAAGTGAGTTAGTTCCGTTGCCTTTAATTTGGCACTTCCGCCCAGATTATTGAGTATTCACCCTGTTTTCCTTGTGTCGATACTTTGCAAATACCTTCATGACCTTTCTCACATGATTCGGCACCAGACCATTTAGCTTGGACTCGATCTTTTCGTTCACCGGCAGCCAATTGTGTTAATGGCTCGGCAGGTGGAGAAACTTCGGTCAAGGGTCTTGCCGTTTGTGGAGAGATTTCTTGGGCGTAGCCGTATAATGAGGTAATCATTTGGAAGGCTGCGAGCGAGAATTGTGAGTTTTGCATTCATCTCCTTGAAGGTACGCTTAGTGAGAATTTTAAATTCGGGGACGAATTTTTATAAGGGGGGAGATTGTAACGCCTTAGATTTCGGTTAGTGTTAGTTTAGACGTTAATGCGGGTTTTTGATAAAAAGTTTACCAATTCGGGTTCTTCACATTTTATAACATTTAATTAATAATTTATTATTATTTGTTATGGCATGCACGCACGTGTGCACGTTAATGTGAGGGTTTGTTTGTGCTAATCTTGTTCTTAGCAACCATGACAACTTAACCCATAAGCTAATCCTTTGCTTTAACCTAATCCTTTGCTTGATTAAACCTCTAGATATTTTGTTTGTGAGAGAGAGATATTTCTTTTGGATCTGTTTTTTTGTGAGAGGTGGCATGATGAACCTAAGCTTGCATTTAATGAATGGTGCACTCACTCTTGCACTCACCTCTCTCTTTGTCTTTCTCTTTTCCTTCACTCATTTCTCTCTCACTTTTTCCCCTTATCATTATTTCTCTATCTCCTCTAAGCCTAAACCGAATACTCATTATTCCATCACAAATCCATCTCAAAACTTCACCCAAACTCACAAAAATCACATCTTGTGTCTTGATTTGCCTCTTGGATGCCTTGGAGCTTGCAAAGCTTGGATCTTTGAGTTTTTTGGTTAGGTAATGATCTCTTTCTGTTAAGTAGGTCCTTATTGTGTAGCTTAGCTTTTAAGTTTCAGTTTAGATCGCGTATCGTATCGTTTCGGGTAAATATCATATTTTTTTAGTGTTGCTTTGGGTCTAGGATGATCTGCTATCAAACCAGATAATTGTTGCAAAATTTCCCATCACAGTGACCTAGTGTAGTGACCTAGAACCTACCCTCAAAATACGAGCCCCTTTCCTTTCCGTACGGCCGCATATTTATTGCTTCTGGCCTCAATTTGCGGCCAGACTAGGGAGTTGGGGTTTGGGTTTTTGTGTAGGGGTCTCTAGGGTTGTATGTGGTCTCATGGTACTTGCAACTTTTACAAATTATTGGTACAGAAAAATCTGGGACCACTTGCTTGTTTTCTTGTGTTTCATTTCACGCGTTACGTTATCCGATACGGTTCGTGTTCTGTGTTCTGTTGCTCTTGAGTTGGTTTCGTAGTGTCGCTATGCACGTTAGCTACAATACGAACACTTGAGAGTATGTTTGTATTGTCGCGTTGGTCCGCGTAGTTTGTACGTGTTTTGGGTCTATTGCTAATATATACTTACTTTTTTGTTTTATTATTTTAGGTTCGCAGGCGGGGACTTCGGGCGCTGCGACGAAGGGAAAACAGGTGGTTGGTTTTACTTAGCCAGGAGGGTTGGTGAGTAGATTTAACATCTACAGGGGAATCGCCCGCATAGCGTTATGCGTCTGGGCTAGAGATGTTATATTATTGTCGCATATTCTATTTCATATATAGAGTTGCGCATACACCTTATTTCTTAGTTACTAGTTGTGCTTGGACTTGTACCCTTAGGACACTGCACTATTATTGACGGCTCATGTTGCACGAGCACTGATTGTATGCCACACACACCGTCAATAATTGCCATGACACGCACAACACATATATAGATATGATATTGTTTGGTTTGGGACATTGAGACATTGATTCATATTTCTCTATGCATATGACATATAGCATACCTATATACCTATATGCTTACACATATGCCTTGACATGCTTACATGCTAGTTACCTGTATACCTATAGGGTATTGTACCATTAGCGATATGTACATACACACATAATGACATAGCTACATGTATACCTTGCATACATACTTCACTTATACCTGGAGGGTATATTACATCATTACTGATAGGTAGATACTTATACTTTGCTATACCTTTATGTTTACACATATATCTGGCTATAGCTACATGTTTACGTTTATTTGATGTTATATAGACTTGGAGAAATTAGGAACTGCATGATATTTATATTAACTTGTTGCAGTCAAATAGCGGCTTTTCCTTTATATGCTCACATTACAGTTTTATGTTGCATATATTATATTCATGGATTTTCGCATTGAGATATGGATTTTTCATGATGTTTTCTGGATTTGAGGACCGTGGTAGTTTCATGAAATTATGCATTATTTGAAAAACCCGGTTTCTCTTGATATGATATTTCAGCATCCACCATGAGTTTTATCGGTTCTGATATATATACCCCATGCGAGAAGGAGTCGTGGGCCGTATGAGGATACATGGTGGGGCCCGGAGGTACCCCGGGGCAAGAAAGGGATGTCGATGTAACATGCCAATGAGGCCTGGCAGGGGAACTATACTCTCCGGTGACAGTACCAATGACTCGGCGGTTATCGTGGGGATACCGACGGGAGTCATGTACGTATGGATACGTCGAGAGGCGAGGGTCAGAGCTAGGCACTCGAGCTTTCGGATAGCGTATGATACGTACCTATCAGGGTTCCAGTCGTGGTGACAACACCTGATAGGTCAACATTTATATGTCGATACTTGGCACATGTTTTGATGATATTTTTACTTCTAAGTATATATAACAGTGGAATGGGACGCTGTTATATATGCATATATATATATATATATATATATATATATATATATATTAATGGAATGGGACGCTAATATATATGTATACGTATCAATTCATATACATCATCTTAATTATTCATGCAAATATACTTAGGATATATGAGATTCACTTGATATTGGATTCAGGATATTTGAGATTCACTTGATATTGGATTCAGGATATTTGAGTTTCACTTGATATTGGATACAGGATATATAAGATTTACTTGATTTTATATATTCAGGATATTTGGGATTTACTTGATATTGTACATTCAGGATTTGTGAGACTTACATGATATGAGAGCCAATTTGGGAGCTAATTTGAGAAAATTGGGATTTGGATTGTCTTGATGGATTTTGGCCCTACTACGAGGTCAGGATTCCATGGAAATGACTTATTTCATTCCATACTCCACATTTATTGTTTATGCACCGCTTCATGTATTAGTAGTACCTGATGGAGTACCTTTCATGATTGTTGTATATATATATATTTTCATATCATTGCTTCATGTATTAGTAGTACCTGATAGAGTGCCATACATGATTATTGCATACAGATTGGCATATTATTATTGCTTCATGTATTAGTTGTACCTGCTAGTATACCTTTCATGACTGTTGCATTCATATGACTTTTATTGCATTAGCTTGCATATGTTAGATTCGCGCTGTACGTGCATACTTGCGATTACCTGCATATGTTATTTACTATTCACAAGTTGGCAACTCACCCCCGTTGTGCCACAGTGTTTTGCAGGTTGTTTCCCAAAGTAGTCGAGGCAGGCTATTCATCTATCTTATCATCTTTTGCTGCGGATACCGCTTCAGCTTACAGTGTGCAGTTTTGCTTTAGGTGGGTTTGTGGTTATCCAATGTTCTTTATTGTATATTCGTTGTATCCATGTACTCTCCATCTACCGCTTTCATGTATGACCTAGAGACTTGATGTGAGGACGATATTGTATATTATTTTGTGACTTGGAGGTCTTTCATGCAGTTTTATTTATATCTTCTTTTATTTCTTCGCTACGGCGTCGTATATCTATTGTGGTGTTGTTTTCCGCCTTTGGGCGTGTTTTGCTCCCGTTTGGGGATTCTTTACTTATATTTATGTTGTACCCAATTTTAGGGCTGGTTTTTACAAAGGAGGTGCTGCCAAAATTTTAAAAGAAATAAAGTTGGACTTTTAAAGGATTTGGGTTGAGATTTCAATGGTTTGAAAATGCTATTATTTCTTAGTACTTTTGATGGTTAAGATTGTTGGGTTTTTCGGCTTACTTAAATTGCGTTACGCCTGTAGACGTTGCGTAGTTTAAGGGCCGTCACGTGCCAAATTTCGGGTCGTGACACTTGGTACATACACATTTCACATTGAGTTCACATGATCGCAAGACCCGTTAATATGAGATTCAATCGTCTCAAAGTGAGGGGTAATTAACGACAGCTTTGTCCGCGACTGCCGGAAATTAGAATTACCATAATCAATAAACCTCCGGCCACAATCGGAAGGGGAAAATTTGTATACCGGTCGACAAGCGAGTGCATCTATCTAATAGGTGACGAAAAACACTTTACAGATTCAAGCATGGATGGTGGGACCTATCTCTCCTCCCATTTTTCGGATCAAACAATCATGTGAACTCATTCGACATATAAATCGTACTCTGTACTGAAATCATACTCTTTCATACATCAATCAATTTTCAACAATCAACGATCTAGAACAATCAATATCATTCAACAATGTCTCAACAAACAAGCTCGGCTTCCCATGCGACCACCGTCGCATACACAATCAAGGCTACCGCTAAAGTGACTCTTCCATTAACTCTCATGCAGCAGTGGAAAAAACCTCCAGTTCAGTTCGGGTCCATCATATTCTTCTCGGTCTCTACCAACGCTTTTACCGTAGAGGCGCCAGTGAACCAAATAGCTAAACCGGCCTCAAAGAGGAAAGTCTGAATGTTATGATTGTAAAGACAACTGAGCCAGCACACAAATTTGTGTTCAATCGGCTATCTGTCGCACCAACTGGGGGCAAAACCGTCGACCCAAAGAAGGCAAGATGTTTACGGTCGGCCAAGACAAGGCCTATGACAACTGTGTGCTTGAATGTACTCTTTAGACTCTCAGTTAATCAGCCTACAGCGGCCACCAAAAATACGGATGCTTACCAAGTCCTCGAAACTAAGAAGCTAGGACAGAAATGGCTCAAATACGAAGCCAATAAAAGGGTAGGGCTCCTGCTAAATTATACTTCGTGAGGTTCTAAGAACATGATTACCCCGTGACGAAAGCCAAACCGGCCATAAAAATCCGCAACTCTTTTGAACCGCTAAAACTCGTTCGGGAAAATGCCATGATTGCGAAGATACCCGAGCCAAAGCACAAGTCTGTTTTTGATCTATTTTCTGTCACTCCAGCTATGGGCAAAGTCGTCAACTCACATAGAACAACAAGACATCCTAGGCCAGCCCAGGTAAGGTCCATGACGACCGCAAATACAAATGTCTTCTCTGAACTCTCTATCTATCGGCCCAAGACAACTGTCAAGGAGGAAGATTCCTGTTAAGCCTTTAAAACCGAAAAATTGAAGCAGAAACAGCTCATATATAGAGCCAATAAGAGCGCTAAGGTATCTACTAAATTGGAGTTTGTCGGGTTCCAAGAACACGGCTACCATGCGACAAAAATTGAACCCGCTATAAAAATCATCAATCTTTTGAACCCTTATGGTCGGTGTAGAAAAATGCTACGACCGCAAAGAGCAAGAAGTCGACAATTCAAAGAATTCGGCAAAAAGACGAGTCTAAACCTTAGAATTGTCACGTCCCGCTTCCTAGAGTGCGCTAAGATAGGCACGTGACAGAGCCAACCATGCTACCTGTGGATAGGAAGTATCCCTCCACAGTCACATTACGGCTGTAGAGATATCAAGAATAGTAATAAACTATCTAACACATGTCCATAAGCCAGAATAAACGAGTCATGAAATAAAATAATGCGGAAGCAAAAGATCCAAGTACAATAATAAACTGGAATGTACGTCCCATAATGCGGGCTCACATCAGGAATGAAATACTGAAAGGAAACTAAACTAAACTAATAACAGGTCCTCACTGCTCGGCCTGTTGATCAAAATACTCCTGGACTGCCTGCGTTAAAGATAAGGGATCTGGGCCATGCAAAACCCAGACGTCAGTGCGTCATAATATCAATAATTCTAAGCAAACAGGATATAATGAGATATGCAGGCATGAAGTATGAACAATAACAAGTAAACAGTAACATGAATATATATCTCAGTGAACAGGATATAAACAGGTGAAGTGCAGTGAGTAGTCTAAACTGTGCTATAGGGTTATCTACTCTAAAGTTATTCGAAATCAATTAATGTAATGCTCATCGTAACCCATCGGTCTATGCCCCGTTCATTCCCCACGGGACCACGGTAAAAATGATGTAATAGACCGTGAGTCTATGTCTCGTTCATTCCCCACGGGACCACGGTAAAATGATATAATAGCCCTTTGAGTTACGTTCAGCTACATTCTTGATTTCCCCATACCCCTAAGTTATGTGTGTAAGTCATGTATTGATAAATCGGGAGCTAATGCCAACACAGGATCAAGTAGATACAGGTTTGTTTAAATAGACACAGGATATGTCCTTAGGGACAACAGGTCAAGATTGTCGGCATTAGTAACAAGATCAGGTAACATGTCAAGCTGTGGTACATTAGGTCATGTCAGGTGGTGTACATGTATCAAGTCATGTCAAGTAGTGCACAGGTATCAAGTCGTGTCAAGTAGTAGTGTATCAGGTCATGTCAGGTAGTGCTCAAGTATCAAATGGGTGCTCGTAATCAAACTGTAATAAGTATGGGTACACAAAATCAAGTATGGAGTACTAATATAACAATAAAATGAAATAATGTGATATGGTATGCAAATAGATATAAAGTCAATGATATGGATGCATAATTATCGATTAGGGTTACATTATAGTTCCAATACTAATTAGGATGCACTTTATTAAACATGGGGTATTAAAACAACAGTATTAGGTTATTAATGAGATCTGTAAATGCAGCTATATGTATTCTATATGATATGGATGCAAACGGACATCATATAACCGTAAAATGATAAACTAACGAGTGCGGAATATATAACTAAGCAATATAAAATGTAACTATTCAATTTGATGCAGTATATGATAGTATAGAATGTAACAAGATAAGTTTTCATGACCTAGATCTGAAATGATATGAATGGATGCAAACGGAACATCGAAAAGCTGTAAAACTAAACATGGGGTGCATAAATAATCATTATGGGGTGTTATCATTTAAATAGGCATAGGTTGTAGTAGTATAGCATGTAGCAAGGTTAGCTTGCCTCGACGGATCACGAAACGGATATGTACGGCACATCCGACGTTGGCAAAACGTCGTAACGCACGCACGGCACACGGGACGGGTCTCAGCAACGCAAGAAAGTGATCACGCAGGCAAGGTACGTCCTCTGGGTCATCTGGATCGGCAGAGACGGTCACGGCTCTGGCGATGGCTGCAAATCAAGATTTCAAGAACGGGAAAAGAAAGGAAAGAAAAGAAGAAGAGGAAGAAGAAGAAGGGAGAAGGAGATGCTTACTGGGGTTGTGGTGCACAGGTATCAGAAGAGAGGTGAGGGTGACGAAGGCAACAGGTCTCCGGCGATCACCGGAAAAGGTGAAAACAAGAAAAACCAAGAAGAATAAGAATAAGGGGAAGAAAGAGAAAGGAGAAGAAGGTTAGGGTTCTCTGGTATGACTCTGGGTCAGAGGAGGCTGCAAAGGGGTGATGAGGTTGGGATGGTTGGCAAGGTGGTCGGGCTCCGGCGATGGGCCAAAAAAGATGGCTGCAGGGTGTAAGTTACTGCAGGGTTGGGTTTTGTGTAGGGATGAGCAGGGGTCGTGGGCTTGTAGGGTGTTGGTGAGGAGAGGAGAGGAAGGAGAGAAAGAAGTGTCGACGAGGGTGGTGGCGACAGCGAGGGGTCGCCGGAGAAAGGGAGGCGATGGGTGTCGTGGGTTTCTTTGGGTCGGGATCTTGGGGAAAGAGGAAGTGAGGAGGTGGTCGAGGAGGGGAGACAAGGGTGCTGAGATGGTCGACGACGATGAGGAGGCGAAGCGGCGGGCACGCGGCTAGGTTAGGGTTAGGGTTATGTGTGGGTCTCGTTCTCGTGGGGTTTAAAAAGAAGAGGGAAGAGATGAAGTGTGAAGGGAGGTAACTATAAGGGAGAGGGGGGTGATGGGACTCAAGAAATGTACAGGATTCGCGAGATGTGAGAGAAAAGAAGAGAGTGAGAGAGAGAAAGAGAGAGAGGGAGAAAGATTGTGTTGATAAAAAATTTAAAAGATTTAAAGAAAGAGAGAGAGAGAGACTGGGGAATGATTAGGGAGTTAGAAAATATATTTTGGTTATAATAAATATAAATAGTAAGTTTATATTTTATAGTAATAGTAATAATCTATTAGAATATAATATTAGTACGTTTTGAGATTTTGGTAAATACAAACCTATTCCAAAACACGCCCGGGTTGGGTCTAAAAATCCGGTTTTAAAATATGAAAAATATATGCGATGACCAAATTTCAAAACGAAAGTCCAGGTAACGAAAATGCATACCCCGAAGAAAGGATGCACGTACGTGCGCGTAGCCATCCAAACACGTCCGTTTCACTGAACGGGACGAGAACAAGATGCGCGGATGCTACCACGGGGTTAGGGGTATCATGCAGGCCATGTTATGTATTTTTAAAATATTTTACGTGACTTAAAATGTTATCTGGTAAAAGATGCAATGTCAGATAAAATGCCAGTATGCAGTATTCATGAAAATGCACGTGTCTATGTAACAAGTCAAGATAATTTATAAATATGAATCAAACAAGTTCAAGCAGGCGGGTCGGGTCGAATGAAATGTAAAATGTAAAATACCATTCGTACCCAAAATATAATAAATCAAGAAAATACCACAAATAAGGAAATACGAGAACTGGAATTGGTATAAATGAACTAGGGTGTTACAAGAATCAAAAGCATGACACGGTTTCATCAAAAGAATATCAAGCGCTCCTTGCCGTGTGGAGGCAACAAAAGAAATCCAAGCGGAAGGTACCAGTTGTATCCGAAACCCCAGTCGGACCGACTATTCTCAATCGATTGTCCTTCCTTGAGAGGAACGGGCCACTACAACAATCCAAAAGTCCAGCAAATAGCATTACCGATGATGAGGCAACAGAATGATTACAATCCATACGGTTTACATGGTGGGACCCGAAAGCACAAGTTCTACGCTTCACAATCATGATAATGATATGGTTGCCACTGTCCTGTCCCGGTTCGATTCAGATGATGATACAGGCTCTGCATAGGCAACTAAACAAAGAGAACCAACAGCTCCTAAAGAGCCAGATAACAGTAATGGACCGGTCTTCATCCCCTAAACTACATAACAAGTATTATTCCAAGAGCTTCAGAAGCAGCTTCAGGACAGAGACAAAAAGTTGACCAAGGTCTATTCTAAAATCGACGATTTGGTGAATGTCGTGACAAACCTCACGACCCAAGTCGCTCGAATGCAGTCGCAGCAAAATCAAGACTCGGTCCGTGGATCAGGAATTGACATCTCTAAATAGCTAATGACTATTCCCTCCAGCCCGAAGGTGGGGGATCTTCATGAAAATCAACGACAGCCAGCTTCTAGCAAAATTCTCGCACTTGACCACGACTAATTGACACCGGACAAGATCAAAGGCAAATCATCGATGGTCGAAGCCAAATTATAGAAAGGTTGCACCGATAATGAGTCATACCCCGGCAAATACGATCTTGTGGAATATCCCCTTAGATATATCATCCCTAATTTCGAAAAGTTCAATAGGATAGGGAACACCGATCAACATATTGCCCAATTCAAGGCGTCATGTGGAAACACAGAAGGCAATGATGTGCTGCTCCTTAAACAGTTCATCAAAAGTTTGACCGACTTTGCTTTCCACTGGTACACAAGTATACCAAGCTACTCGGTTAAGACATTTGCTCAAATGGAATCACTGTTCAAACAAAGATTCATTAGTGTCGGTGATAAAATCACTATGGCTGGCCTCGTTAAGACTAAACGGGATAAAAATGACAGCATTGTCGATCATATAAACCAGCAGTGTAATCCTCGCACCAAATGCTTACAGTGGATAGAACAGGGGTAAGCTGTCAGCTTTATCAGGGAAAATGTCGATAACTGGATGATCCTCTCCTTATGCACGGCAGACCCCAAAACTCTTCGGGACCTGACTGAAAGGGTCCAGATAATGGGGCATGCAAATCCCGAGTCCACCCGGACATCTAAATTAATAAAAAATCTGGATACCGTAAGGGCAACAGCCGTAGAGACGGAAGTTCTAGTGATACCAACTCCTTCGATACGTCTGTTGACTGGAGCAAGCAAACAGCGAACGGACCAAAAACCGATCGGCCTCGAAAATCAATTTTAGAGGGATTACTTACTCTGATGGAGAGAAAGAACAAAATCTACTCTTTCATAAAGGATAAAATCCACAAGATATTTAAGGACGCCCTGAATAGCGACCTGCAGCTGCCAGTGCCAAAAAGACCGCATGAAACAAAAATGACCGATGGCCCCAATTGCTGCCCATATCATAGAATGTTGGGGCATACAATCGAAGAATTCTATGTTTTCAAAAACTGGGTCGAAAAACAGTATAAGATGGGAGAAACTTCACTGCCTTCCGGCATGCTGACGAGCAAGAAAACCATGACTACCAACATTATACAAACGACCGTCGAGATCCTCTGGAAAAAAACAACCCAATCGCCAGCTCCAAGGAACGACATGGACCTGCCGCGGCCTTTGTATGATATATGCTTGGCCAAAGGTCGAAGAAAATGTTGAAGCTGTTTCAGAAGGAGCCAATGATCAAATGAAAGAATCAAATAAGGTCTACTGTATCGGCCATCGATCCAACTCTATCAAATTCAAAATCCGAGAATCTCAAATGACTTTGCAACAAGGCACAAATAAAGCCAAACAAAGAATAAGCATAGTATTGACCGCTAAGTCGTTAAACTGGGAGTAAAAAAAGAAGAGAATATAAAAAAGAAAAGTAAAAATTAAAAAATAATTAATGGATTGGTCCACAAACAAAAGAGGCACGAATGAAAACCTGAAAAGGTTTCGTGAATAAAAACAGCGAGATTACCCGCGAGCTTATGAAAACCTGAAAGGGCGCACTCATAAAAAAACTTTCTAAAGCAGATGTTGAGTCGCTCCTGACACCTATAGTTCAGTGTTAGCGGTGTTGATGCAAATTCAATATCCAACAAATTCTCAATTCTTTCCAAAAGCGAATGATGAATCGCTCCTGATTGATATTCCAGAGTAGCAATACAGACGCCAACCAAAAGTCCAAATTTTAAAATCCTCCAACGACGCTTCTGGTAATATTCCAGTGTTATCGATGCAGACGCCAAACAAAAAAAACTCCACATCTAAATTCTTCAACGACGAATGATGAGCCGCTCTTGGTATCATTACAATGTAAACGATGCAGACGCCAAATAAAAGAAACTCCACATCCAAATCCTCCAAAGACGAATGATGAGTCACTCCTGGGACCAATGCAGACGCCGAACAAAAAAATAAAAAACTCTCAAATTCACAATCCTCCAACGGAGGATGATGAGTCGCTCCTGGTACTATTCCAGTACTAACGATGTAGATGCCGAAAAAAATTCAAATACTCAAATTCTCCAACAGTGAATGATGAGTTGCTCCTAACATCATTCCAGGGTTAGCGATACGAAAACCAAACAAAGATCCTAAATCCCAACTCCTCCAACAGCGAATAATGAGTCGCTCCTAACACCATTCCAGTGTTCACGATACAGACACCAAACAAAAATCCTAAATCCCAACTCCTCCAACGGCGACTGAGTCGCTCCTGTCACCATTCCAGTGTACGCGATGAAGACACCGAACAAAAGAAAAAAACTCCACATCCAAATTCTTTAAAGGCGAATGATGGATCGCTCCTGATACTATACTCCAATGTAGCGATGTGGACAAAACCCCCCCACAAATTCCCACTCCATGAAAAGGCGAATGATGAGTCGCTCATAGCACCATTCCAGTGTTTGAGATGCAGACACCAACCAAATCCACCTCCAAATTCAATTTCTCCAATGACAAATGATGATTCGCTTTTGAAACCATACTACAGTGTTAGCGATGTTGATATCACCCAAAAAATTCAAATCCCTAAATTTTCCAACGGCAAATGATGAATTGCTCCGGACACTCGTGCTCCAGTATAAGCAACGCTGATGCCAGCCCAGAACCTAAAATTTCAAACTCCAAAATTCAAACTCTAAATCCTAATTCAATTTCCAACCCCAAAATTCCAGCTTTCAATCCAAACTCAGATTCAACTCCTGTCTAAATCTCAACCCAACTTCAAATCCCTCCAACTTAAAAAATCCAAATTCCAACTCCAAAATCTAATCCTAGCTTCTAATCCAGCTTCCATTTAAAATTCTCAAATTCAATTTCCAAATCCTGAAATACCAACCCAGTCAAGATCCTGGCTCAAATTCAAACACAACCCAAATTTCAATTCCAAAAAAATGCGAACCTTTGAGTCTTAATTCAACTCTTAACTCAAAACCAAACCCTACCAATTTCAAAAATCCAAATTCCAAGTCCTGCTCGGCAGTGCTTCCAAGTTAAAAAGTCTCATCGGACAAGGCAGAAATCAAGCAAATCAAATTAAAGTCCCACCAGATAGTACTTCCAAGCTCAAAAGTTCCGCCGGACAGAATGAGACCTCCCAAATCAAATTAATCAAATCAAATCAAGCCAAGAAAAATAGCCAATCAGCTAGGGCGGCGGACGAGTTTCCTATGGAGCCCAATTCCAGTGGTAGATATGTTGACTCCATTCCCAAATCAAATTCAGTCAAGCTAAGCAAAATAGCCGATCAGCTCGGGCGGCGAACGAGTTGCCTCTGGAGCCCAATTTCAGTGGTGGAGATGTTGACTCCACTCCCAAATCAAATCTAACCAAGCCAGGAGAAATAGACGATCGGCTCGAACGATAGACGAGTTGCCTATGGAGCCAAATTCCTGTGGTAGAGATATTGACCACTTCCAAATCAAATGAAATCAAATTAGGCAAAATAGCCAATCAGCTCGAGCGGCGGACAAGTTGCTCCTGGAGCCCAATTCAAATGGTAGAGATGTTGACTTCGCTCCCAAATCAAATCAGAACAAATCTAATCAATCAAGACAAGCACCGACACCGCAGAAGTGGATCAAGTTGAGCACCGACGCCGCAGAAGTGGATCACGTCAAGCACCGACACCGCATAAGATTATCAAGACAACCATCGACCTTCTGTCAGAAGAAAGCTCCGCCTCGGCAGCAAGTTAACCATCGACCTCCCTATTAGAATCAAGCTTCATCTCGAAATCAAATCAATCATTGACCTCCCCTTCAGAAACATGCTCCGCCTCAGAATCAAGTTAAGCCATCGACCGTCCATATCGTAAAAAGGGCAGTGTCAGACTCTCAAAAATAGGAATCAAATCAAGTCAACCTCTCCAAGAAAGAAGATCGATCAATTTTATGCACACGACACATACATATCATATGCATTTATTGATAGGGGCATTTTGTTAGGGGCGAAATTTACCTCACTGCCAAAATTAATTAAAGTCAAAAAAGTCAGTCAAAATTCAATGCCAATGCCCAGACAAGTAAATACAAGTCCAACCAATCCGGGCCCAAGCAAGTGGGCCCACGTCCAAACCGCCTCAATCCCAAGCGAAGACGGCCGACCATCGAAGAAGAAAAAGAAAAAAATTGTAATAAATAAATTTTGTTATACAAATAAGTGTGAAAATGTAATACAAATAAGCAAAAAGCCAATATTATGTAAAACCCATGGTTTATGTGTAAAAAGAAATAAGCACATGGGCATGGGAGAAACAAAAAGAAATTATGTAAAGCCTAAGGGCTATGCTGCAAATTGTAATGGGTATTTAAACCCAACCATATGATGAAATGAAAAGTTTTTCTCATTTCCACAAAATACTAGGATTTATGCCCTCTCTTCTCTTTCTTCTTCTTCAAATATATCAAGAGAAAAACCTCTCTTTTTCTTAAATTAAATAACAAAAACGCATAAATCCTTTGAAATGGAGTCTCTTTCTTCCATCAAATCCCATAAAGAAGAGTTTTGGGCCTCCTTCATCATCTTCCTCAAATCTAAAGAAAAAGAATAAAAAAGAACGCATATCTCAAAACACCTCTATTTTAAGGTCAAGGATAAAAAAGAGGGAAAAGAAGTTCATTTTCCCTCATCCAAGATTCAAGTCCTAAGTTCTAAGAATCAATAGAGCTCTTTTGATAAAATAGAGAAAATGTTGAGTGTGACCCCACAAAAAGGAAAGCCTCCGAGCTTCTCCCTTAGAGAAACCTTCAGGCATATGGATTTCGACTCATGCTCTTTTCTTTGAACATGAATTTCATCCGCGCTTCACCCAAACGCGGCAAAACATAAAGGTTGTACTATGTTTCTCTCAAATAAACAATAGAACGACAAAATCAAGCGTTTATGCCGCAGAAATTTTGTCGAAATGCGTACACTTAATCATTTTACAAAACAAAACTTAAAATAAATAAATAAATAAAAAGAATAATATGTTTATATATAAAACAAGTGCCACGCCGACCCCCTCCCAGAAAGGGAGGGGAAAACTCCCCCCGATCTCCCCCGAGAGGGGGAGCCAAACCCCAGGCTCCCCCTGGGGGAGACGACCACAAGTACCTCCTTAGGAGGCAACCAACCCGATCTTTGGGGGCACCCGTCCCGGGTACCCCCGTCGTATTTTCCTAATAAAATAAAATAAATGAAATATAAATAAACAAAAAAATGAAATGCACAAACATGCCTCCTTTCTTTTCAAGTACACGCACATTTCACATTAAGTTCGCAAGACCCATTAATCGGTGGTTCGCTCGTCTCAAAACGATGGGTAATTAACGATAGATTTGTTCGCGGCTGCTGGAGATTAGAATCCCCACAATCAATAAACTCTCGTCCACCATCGGACGGTGGAAGTCTATATAACGCCAGAAAAACGAGCGCATCCATTTCAATGGTCGACTAAAAATACAATACAAATACACCGACCGACATAGTGTACATTGACCAAATAATCAAATAATCAGACTTTTTAACCACAGCTCTCTTTGTTATCAAAATTCAAGTGATCTCGCACGTGCTTAAATTATTTGGCAATCGTCTATCTTCCCGCATGAATTTAGCAATACTCCTCTCCTAATTAAATTAGCAAAGCCTAATTTCAACTATATAAATTGCATCAGCTAAACTAAGCATCGTGTAAGGTCGATTAGTTGCATGGAATATTCAGAATATAACTAGCTGTTTGTAAATTAACTCTAAGGTTGTAAATCGCATATGACGGTCTATGGCAGTTTCATAGCGGATATCGGATAGCGGCCTTTATGACGGCTTTTATATATAAATGGCTCTACAAGTGTTATGGAATGAAGTTTATTATAGAATTAGATTAAATAACATTTCACATAAGTCTCCATACACATCAATATTCAAAATAAAAGGAACGATCATCATCATTATCCAAAGCCAAAAAGCAAAACTACTAACAAGCAACCATGAGTTTCATGCATAATTCAGAAAACCAAAATGAAATAAGTTTTCAATAAACAATCAAGTATCACAAAAGAAAACTCAATCAACTCCATCAACATCGGAGTCGGAGATAGAATCATTATTTGCGGGTGCCATGGCGCCTGCTATACTACAAATATTGCAGGTAGCGGGTGCCATGGCGTCCGCTATTTCCTAACCAGCTATTAAATCATACCCGTGCATCCCGTATAGCACGTGAGGGTCTAAAACGCTATAATGGCGATATTGCGAACGCTATGGCCGCAATTTAAAACATTGACTCATAGAAAGAACCAAAGATCCGAATCAATCTAATATTATTCCCGATTCCTTGATACTTTCTATAAGAGGATAAGTAGAAATATGATATTGCTATGTTGACGGTGTACAACTTAAGCAGTAATTCGGTGGGGCGGGGCGGGGCGGGGCGGGGCGGGGGGGGAGGGGCAATTGCTTAAGATCTAGGAAGTTGACACGGAATAAGATATCAATGAATGTGCAGCGTGAAAGTCTTGTGGCAATGTCGGAAAGATCGTAATCCACATACATCCCAACTTATTTTTCAAAGGATAAACTAAAACCCTTTGCACTGTAAGATTTTTATATTATGGATTGTTTCTATTTAATTCAACAAATAATATTTCTTATACCAAACCTATCTATCAAAGTGCCAGTTACATGATTCATTGGTTTATTGAAACTATAACCCAACATAAAAGTAAGAACACTTTCTCAGGTTCAGGCATTCAGCTAATTTGTGTCATCTAATATAAATATGCACTCAAATCATTAAGGCTTGTTTGGCAATGGGGGTTTACGGTTTTTGGAACCTTGATTTCTGGAGGTTTTGATGCCAAACTCAAAAATCTGAAATTGAGCCTCTTTTGGCAACCAAATTGAGTTTTACAAAATGGAGTTTTACGGGTTCTGAATCGCATTTTCAAGACTCGGACTCCAAAAAAATGGAGTTTTAAGGTTTCATGCCGTATCTCTTTTTTCTTTCCCTCCCATTCTTTAAAAAAAAGATGTTAAACGAAACCTTGGTTTCATAAATTATATTGCTGAACCCAGGATCTCCCATTTAAAGCTTCGAAGAGGGGCACGCGGGGCCAGTGACTTCGTTGCGGTCAAAATAAACTATGTTGCTAGACGGCCCTAAGCTTAGGGAGACCCCAATCAAGTCAGATACCTTGTTGCCAAACTAGGCCTTATTAGCTTATCTACCATTACTCTTATCGAAACATCCAGGTAAATTAAATTGAACTAACATAATGCACAAACAACAAAACAAAGGCACACATATCTTTGTTCTCTCATGGGAACTGAATAAAATACAGATAAAACATCAAGGAAAGCCTCCAAAGGGGGCATCACGTGCCCACACATGACCGGGTCTCACGTGCAAACACGTGATCTTTTTATGGGCAGATTCTATTTACGCTTGAATGCCTAATTGATAAAGTCACGTGCCCACACGTGATGGGCTCTTGAACCCACTGAATTAATAGAATTAAATTTTAATTAAAAGGAATTAAAAGCATTTGTTCGCTCATGGGAAATGAATAAAATATATAAATAAACCAGCGAGGAAAACCCCCAAAGGGGGCATCACGTGCCCACACGTGACCGGGTCTCACGTGCAGACACGTGACCTTTTGCAGGCAAACCCTATAAACGCTGAATAAAATAAACAATTGGAAATACTTAATCAGTGGGGTCACGTGCCAACACGTGAATGGGTTCCTGAGCCCTCTGAACTAATAGAATTAAATTCTAATTAAATGCTTTATCAGTGGGGTCACATGCCAACCGTGATGGGTTTCTGAGCCCTCTGAACTAATAGAATTAAATTCTAATTAAATACTTAATCAGTGGGGTCACGTGCCAACACGTGATGGGTTCATGATCCCTCTGAAGTCTGAATCAATAGAATTAAATTCTAATTAATTGCTTAATCAGTGAGGTCACGTGCCAACACGTGATAGACTCCTAAACCCTCTGAACTAATAGAATTAAATTCTAATTAAAAGAATCAAAAACCCTAATTGGAAAAATATTTCTCTAGATCTTTCCAAACAAAAAAGATTGCACTCTGTAAAAGAAAGCACCGTTGGATTAAAAATCCAATGGTGATTAAAAATCACCAATTTATAGAAAGATTCTATATAAGGAAATATTTTCCTAAAATTTGCCAGGAACAACAAATAAATTATCTTATGGATTAAAAAATCCAATGGTGAATAAAATTCACCGAATGATCTAAAAATCATGTTAGTTATAATATCAATAAAAAAATCTCTCAATGAGTGACTGGCTTAACAAACTGATTCTTTTCTTTTTTCTATAAATAGGAGCCAAAAAGAGAAGAAAAAAGGGGAATACAACAACGGAGAGAGAAGACAGAGGAGAAAAAAAAGAGAGAATTTAATTCTCCAGAAAGAAAAGAAGAACTCTTCAGAGAAAAAAACTCTAAGTAAAGAGAAGGAAGGAGATCATTTCATAAAACAAAAGAGAATTTAATTCTCAAAACCAAGAGTTTAACTCTTCTAAATAAAAACTTAGTTCTTTCTCTGGTTGAAGATCTGCAGAAACAGATCTCCCCATAAGTTGAGAATTTAATTCTCATCGGGGAGATTCTGCCATGCAGATCCAAAACTTAGAGGGATAATTAGGTTTAAAGAATTTAATCCTTTCAAACACATAGGAATTTAATTTCTCTAAATAAAATTAGGGTTTAACCCTATAAAAGAATTTAATTCTTAAATAAGAGATTTAACTCTCCATGCACGTAAAAGAGATCAGTACCCAACATGATCACGTGATAACACATGACCCCCCCCTTTTTTGAACCAGAAAAAAAGAGATTTCCCAAAGTGTTTAACACTTATTTAAAAGGGAAAAGGGAAAACAATAAAAACAGTTTCTCTTTTAAGGTGTATCACGTGTTCCCACGTGACCCTTAAAAAGCTCCTCAAAATAAAAAGGAGTAAGGCCAAGACAGTTTCTCTTTTAGGGTGTATCACGTGCTTCCACGTGACCCCTGACAAATACTTTTAATATCCAACGCATGGATACCCATCACGTGCCTCACGTGACGGTCATAAAGATCGAGTGTTTAACACATATAAATTCTGGGAGTAAATTAAAAGAAGTAAGGTCCAATCTACAGGCGCCTCACGTGACCCCACGTGAGCGCTTCAGTTTTAGTGTTTAACATTACTTTAAGCTTCTCACGTGGGAGCACGTGAGCGCCGAATGTACTCTAGTGTTTAACACTATATTCGAGCAAATTTTAGCCCAAATTAGCTAAGTCTTCAAGAGGAAAGATCCCCTGAAACTGAACCCCAACTATACTCATGTCTTCCAAAATTGATCATCTCATATGGCATTCAAAGTAATTCCCAGAACCTTTCAACCAACATTGGTTCAAGGGTACATCTCTTCATACCTCTGATATATGTCGTTGTAATCCTTCAACGTCTTCAGAGAGGTGACGGGTCCCGACAACCAGATATTCCACGGACTGTGGGGTCCTTAAACTCAAGGACTATAATGTCCTAAAACTTTACAGACTATGATGTCTCTAAACCATAGTCACAAATTCGTCGTTCGGGTATAATTCGGCGAGGTCGAAAATTCGGATTCGGAGAACTATTCGGAAAAATCGGAAGGTATTCGGGAAAGATTCGGTAAGTGTTCGGGAAATGTTCGGGGAGGATGTCGAGCAAGAAATTAATATATGAGACGCTATGTTTTGATTTTGTGAATTATTCACTGTTTTTTGAATTATTCGCTGTTTTTTCACATAATTCGGGAATAATTCGCGAATTATTCGGCCTGCCGATTAATTCGGCGATTAAGTCGGCCGATAAAAAATTCGTGAATTCGGCGAATAATTCGCGAATTATGTGACCATGCTCTAAACTACCATGGACTGTGAGATCCTTAAACTCATAGACTATGATGTCTTTAAACATTACAGACTATGACGTCTTTAAATTGGACCGCAATGTCCCTAAACTAAAACAATAGAGCCCAAATGCTTTTTTGTTGGATCTAAACGATCCCGTTAAGTTGATCTTAGTCTAAAATTAGACTAACGTATCCTTAACAAACGTTTAAGTTGATCTTAGTCTCAAATGAGACTAACGCATAATTAAACCCAACCCCAAACCCAAATCTAAGAAAATACGAATTTGGACTAATCCACGCCCTACGGGCGACAACATAAATTAGTCTCCGTATACAATCCACGGGTAACCAAAAATAAAATAAACACACACGACACGAAGTGACCATCTGGAGAAGGAGAAAGTTGTTACCGCGATGCGGTAGCGTAATTAACTGCAGGGGATTGCGTCTGCAGGGAAGAGCGTCCCTACAATCAAAAACCCTTCAAACGAGGGGGGATCTGACAAAGTCTGTTACATCGGCCGCATCTGTCCAAACCTCCGATACATGGTGCCATAAATCAACTTGGCATCTTTGGAGAGGTGGACGGATAAAACCAAATAGCATCTGCCCTTAAATTCAGGAAAGACGAACCTACGCGGTTCCTTCTTGCCCGTCTTTCGGCGGCGAACAAATTCTGGCACGCCCGGTGGGACTCTTTTCCTCTTTCCACTCCACACTTCGTGTGTCGTGTTTCGCGAACGAATCACGGTTTGCTATGGTTACCCCTGGATTTGAGGTACTAAGATTTGATGTCTTGCTCCGTGCATAAAACAGAGGATCAATGGCTTTCAACTGCACAAATTGCAACAACTGCAACAACTCTCACTCTATCCTCACTAGAGGAGTGACCTACGGGCCTCAAGCGGCCTCCCTTTTTACGATGCCGGTGGACCAGGTGACGCAATCCACCACAGGGCTATTCTTTGGGACCATGCTCCCACCAATGAGCTTCAACGCCCCATTGCCGTCGCAAGAAGCTCCGAAGAAGTCAGTCTTTGATTGTCTTACAACTACCGCAGCCCCTCTCAACGGGTCGCCCAAGCCCAGTGCCTCAGTTTTCAATAGACTGGGCCAAAGCTCATGTGGGCCCGTGAAGAAACCCGCGATACCTGAAACGGCCATCCCAAAATGGATAGCCATCCCTGCTCCGGTGAAAGAAGTCATCAGAGCGACTTCCCTTGCTAAGGAGTCGGTCTTTGCAAGACCGACCGTTTCAGCTCCCGTTCCAGGCGAAGTTATCAAAACTGTTATCCCTGTCCGAAAGTCTGCCTTCGATAGGTTCGTGATCCCCTCTCAGCGGATGTCGGTTTTCGACAGGCTAACGATGACAACAGCACCTTATTAGAGCAGGGGGCATGAAGAAGCCACCCCAATAGCTGAGCCAGTACCGTCCGCTCAACACGCTTGACGCCGCCCCTGGCCCCGAGTAAGGAAAGCTGGGGGTAATTCTCCTTCTGGATTAACCCCGCCGGCTCCAACGGTGGAAGTCGACGCTGCTGTTCCAACTAGGAACAGCTTTGAACCACTCAGTAGGGTGCGTAAAAACTCTCCGATGGCCGTGCTGAAAAGATTTCCTCCACCTATGGAGAACGGTACAAAGGTGAAATCAGAGCAGCCCCCTCAGCGGCTGTCCTCTAAAATTCATAAGGTTTGGTAACAGGTCCAAAAACTTGGTGATCAAGCAAGACTACTCCTGCCGATCAAAGAAGATGAAAGTTCGGCAAGAGAAGGACCACCTTGTCATACCACAGGGGATGTTATCTATTTGGGTGCCCGCTACAACGGCTCGCTCAAGTTCGACCGCCCACAAAAGAAGGAGGCCGGAGAACGTCCCTGTGGCCGCGACGAATCTCAAGGGCACTAAATCTAAATGCCCCAAGTCTGGGGGCATGGTGATGCACACTGTTTATATGACATCCGGGAAAGAGGATAGCCGTATCTCTACGGGTCATCGACCACTAACCAGATCCGTAACAAAGGCCCAAGAGCAACAACAGAAGCTTCAGGAAATGTTAACACAGATGGCCGCACTCACTGGGCCAAAAGAAAGCCCGGAGACGTCGTCAGAGCAGCGTCATGAACAAGAAACCGATGCTGAGTTCCTCCGCAGAATTCTTGAGAAGAAGGATAAAAAGGCAGCGGAACAAGCTTCCAACATAAAACGAATGGCGCTATTATTCCAAGACATGGTCGGGATGATGTTACAGCTGGATTCTCCAGCTGAAGACCCTCTGATTATTCTCGAAGACGACCGAGGGGAGACATTGAACCCTCTTCCGTCTTTTTCAGCAGCCAAGGAGGAGACCATCTCCAAAGCCGCCTGGATGACTATATCGCTCAGCAGATATGAGCTCATCAGGAGAGCGAAGCGGCCGGGCAAATTGTTAATACTGGACGACCCTATCCGAGTTGGTACGACCAAATAAAGTGCCCACCGGGATATACGATCCCTAAATTCCATGTATATAAGGGGACGGGGAATCCACACCAGCACGTTGCTCAATTTAGGGCTCTGTGCGGCAACACCGGAGGCGACGACAATCTGCTGCTTCGCCAGTTTGTTGGCAGCTTGTCGGAGACAGCGTTTGAATGGTACTCCGAGCTCCCGAACAACTCCGTTAAGACATTTGCAGAAATGGAGTTACTGTTCACACAAAGGTTCGCAAGCCCTAGCGAGCGCGCCCCGATCACCGCATTAATTAACGCCAGAGTGAAGCCAGGCGAAACATGGGTTCAATACGCGATACGGTGGCGGAATCTATGGTCGAAGTGCGAGCAACGCATCGAAGAAGCGCCTGCGGTAGGCATGTTTGTGGGTACTCTTGATCCACAGGAGACCATATCCCAGTTTATGATGTTCTTCAAGCCAACTACTTTCCAGGCCTTGATTGACAAGCTGTCCCAAATGAATCAGATGGACCATAGACCATCTTCTTCAAAGTTGGAATCTCGAAACGAAAAAGGGAAAGGGAAAGCGACCTTCGTCGCCAATGCTCAGCAGCAGCCCAGTGGTCCAAAACCAACTGATCGCCAAGACGATAAACGGTGATTCTTCAATGAGAAACCGAAGCGCCCTTATTCGTTTCCCCGGGATAAAACGAGGAGACTGTTCGAGCTGGCGATGCGCAATAGGCTCATCACCTTACCGGATCCAAAATTCCCATTGCAACCTAGTGAGGCCAATAATCCCAATTATTGCCCCTATCACCAAGTGGTAGGCCATCCAATCGAAAATTGCTTCATTTTCAAAGGCTGGATTGAGGACCAATACCAACAGGGCAAATTCGCACTGTCTGAGAATTGGAAGATAAGCCCGCCACAACCACACGCTCCTAAAAAGGTGGACACGCCGGGGGCATCGTGCTCTTTTATAGAAGAAGCTCCATGGGAGGTCGCTCTTTCAGCCAAGACGAAAAGAATGCTGAAGGATCTCCAAACATGCCCAACAATCAGGTGGAAAAGTCCGCTAGAACCCGAGATCATTGAGGGAATGCTGAAGCCGCGCTTGACTCCAAGAATTGGTAGCGATAATCAAAATGCTCAGGCCTAGCCGTCAAAATCTTCGAAGAAGAAGAAGAAGACCAAAAAGCCCGTGAAGCCTGATGACAAGCGCACGGACCTGCAAAAACATATTGACGCGCTGGAGGGATATAACCAGAAAGCGCGAACCCCGGTCACACTCCAAGAGTTTCTCAACCACATCCTTGAAGATAGAGATGGCGATGAAGATGAGGGAGAAGACTTGTTAGACGAACCTGAAGATTACGTGGCAAGCTGCCATGTGATATCTCACTCGTCAGTAGATGGTGAAGAAGCTCCTGATGCAGAAAAACTGGGGGCAGATCTCGAACCGGAACTCCTAGGACCGTCAGACGAAACTATTGACGTATTGCTGAACGCAACCTTTCAGAAAAGCAAAGCCGATCGGGAGCGCGAAATAGCCATATTCGAAAAAGCCAAATGTCGGCGGCTGAACGAAAGGGTTAAAATACTCCCACCAGATTAAAGCACATCCGCCGCAAACAAAAGCAGGTTCAAGACAAGGAAAAGGTTCGCCAAAGCCATATCGATGGGAATGAAGTTGCCACCCTCCGAAGGAAACACTCCTGATAGGATACATCTTAACGAAGAGGATGCACATCCAAACTACTGCTTGTACCATCGGAGGACCACACACCCTACTGAAGAATGCAACGCCTTTAAAAATTGGTGGCAGGGATATGTTGCCCATCGGCAGCATTTCAAGCGGATGAAGTGCAAAACCCGTCGAGAGCAGAAGAGCACGACAGATGAACACAAAAGAACTGCCGGCAACTGCCAAATGGTAGATAGAAAGGGATCGCAAGTTCTCACATTCGGGAGCGATTCCGATGAAGAAATATCCCTCGGCCCTCTCTTCAAGGAATCCATTTCTGAGGCAGAAAAGACGAAGACCTGCGAAAACATTCAGCCGCGCAATCGTACGCTACCCGAAAATAATCTCGGACTCACAAACAAAGGGTCGAGTAAAAAAGATAAGGGGAAGGAAAAAATCTTTGAAGATATCACCCTTGATGATCAAGTCGTCGAAGAGCTCACGGCCAAAGACCCGCCCAAGAAAAACAAGGTGGATTACAATGTTCTGGCGCACCTGAGAAAGATACCCTCACAGCTAAGCACTCTTGATGCCTTTCTGCTATCTAAAGAGGAGAGAGATTCTTTGATCAAGGCACTACAAGAGCCTGGGCAGTTCCAAGCTTTCCTTGCCGAAGAAAAGATGAAGGACGAACTGGAAGAAGTGCACACTGCTGACCTCACTTTCGGCGATGAAGATCTCCTCATCGGAACATGCGAGCACAACCGTCCCCTATATGTCTCTGGGTATTGCCATGACATTAAGATAGGGAAGATCCTAGTTGACAATGGGTCCTCTGTCAATCTCCTAAATGTGAGGGTGTTAAAAGAAATCTGTATGAGCTTTCAACATCTCGCTCGGGATAAAATCACTATCTCCGGATTCGACTCACAGTCATTACGGACGCTCGGGTCTGTAATTCTGACGTTACGCTTTGGGCTGCTCATCACCGATATCAAGTTTCACGTTATTGATGCCAAGACTTGCTACAACGCTTTGCTCGGCAGGCCTTGGTTGCACGAGTACAACATCATCCCTTTTACACAACATCAGTGTATGAAGTATTTCAAATATGGTCTCGAGTATACCGTGACAGGGGAGCTGAACCCATTCTCCGTGAATGAAGTCCGAAAATACGAAGATGCAAAATACTTCTTGCCAGACTTCGAAGACACGGAAAGGTACCATAAGCTGGAGAATAAGCAGAAAGCTATCACCACTATTCCGGTCTTTGAGAGCGATACCGAAGAGGAGGAAGAGATAGTCTATTCAGGACAGCCCCAATGCAACAAGCCAGGACCGTCCACCCCTATTTTGGTCTTCGGCAGCGACTCTGAAAATGAGGTTAATGCGGTATTTTCTGTTCGGCCATCAATACAAGCCTTCACTGGCGATGAACGAAGTTTGCAAATCGCCATGGTTCTGCAAGAGCATTACAAAGAGCTCGACGCACTTAATACCTACAGTGTGCAAGAACTGCAAATGTTCTACGTCCCTCCCAAGCGAAAAGATGAAAAGGCGATTCTCTTTTATCGATCCACGGAAACCAAAGTGGAGAAAGAGATCTAGCATGGTGCTGATTCTACGCTTGACAGGCTTCAGCCCATCCGTTTGCCCAGATACTACACAGAAGGATTAAAAAGGCTGTTGAGGCGCCAAGGCGTACCCTTGAAGTAGACTGCACGACAAGCCCAGTTCTACAATGGGATCTGGAACGTCCCCGGAACTCAGCAAAAATTGCCCAACGGGAGAATGGAAACGATCGGGCTTGGATATGTTCAATCCAAGAAAAGGGAGCGATTCCATGGCTGCTATGTTATATATGATTTCGATGAAGAAGGAGATGCTATGTTAGAAGACGCTAACCTTGAACCAAAATAAGGTCTCTCTATGAAAGTGCCAAGTCCGTCGTTTGAAGAACAGATGGATATGCTAATAAGGGAAGCGGGTCAAAAGGTCCGGGATGACCATAGCCGCGAAATGGCCATCTATAAAAAAGCCAGAACGCAGCGCCTCCTTCAGCAGGCTACGAAAAATGAAGATACCCTTCGTCGCCAGCTTGTCATACGGAAGAATCGACGCAGAGGCAAAAATAAACTGAAGAACGGAAAAAATATTCGACAGCAACAAAGCGGGTCCAAGAAGCCTCACGATCGAAAATTGAGCAGCCGGGATCCGTCTCTTATAACGAAGATGGATCGAGCATATTCTTTTCCCCAAGACAAGACAAGAAAGATATTCGGTCTTGTCATGAAATATCAGATGATTACCCTCCCGGAGTCCAAGCACCCCGAACAAGCAGACGAGGTCTCTCATCCGGATTACTTCTCCTATCACCAAGCGATCGGACATCTTCTGGAAGATTGCTTCACCTTCAAGAACTGGGTCGAGGACTAGTATCAGCTCGGCAGGTTCGCTCTATCCAGTAGTTGGAGGGTAACCCCACCAAGCATGAACCGAAAGCCATATATGCAGCGAGAGTAGAGCCGGATCAACATCGGTCTTGGAAGCGATCTCGTAGCTGTCACGCGATAACGCTGTCAGAAGAAAGAGAACACGAGGATATGGCTGACCTCCCCTGGTGCTTCGAAAACGATGAGGACGAGGTGATCTCAGAGTTTCCA
The DNA here is from genome assembly GCA_030015575.1 of Agapanthus africanus. NCBI lineage: Eukaryota > Viridiplantae > Streptophyta > Magnoliopsida > Asparagales > Amaryllidaceae > Agapanthus > Agapanthus africanus. Next base: position 387,677,233 of record JASDDO010000004.1, read on the forward strand.
CCGACGCCAAAAGAGCTAGAATATGGGATACATACTACTTCAGATAACCTTAGAAAAATCGATTTGGGGACGGCAAACGACCCACGGCCGACGTTCGTCAGTGAGCAGTTGTCTGAAGAAAAGGTGGCTACGCTCAAAGACGTGCTTATGCAGTATAAAGACTGCTTCGCATGGAACTACTCCAAGATACCGGGACTAAATCCAGAAATCGCCGTGCACAAATTGGCGATATCTCCGGACGTCAAGCCGGTCAAACAAGCGCCGAGAAGAATGCGGCTCGAACTTGAGATGAGCATCAATGCCGAGGTCAAGAAGTTAATCGACTCCGGCTTCGTCCAAGAAGTTCAATAGCCCGACTGGATCGCCAACATCGTCCCAGTGATGAAGAAAAATGGGACGGTGCACATCTGCGTGGACTTTCGGGACCTCAACCAAGCATGTCCGAAGGATGACTTTCCCGTATCGATCACCGAGCTGATGATAGACAACACGTCCACTCACGAAGTCTTCTCCTTCATGGACGGCTCATCAGGATATAATCAAATAAAAATGCATCCCGAAGACCAGAAACATATCGCTTTCCGGACTCCTCTGGGCATATTCTGCTACAAAGTGATGCCTTTCGGCTTGAAGAAAGCCGGTGCTACCTATCAGAGGGCCATGACGAAGATCTTCGATGACCTCACACATGAAATGGTCGAATGCTATATTGACGACCTCGTGGTAAAAATCAAATCGCATGAAGAGCATTGGGAGCATCTAAAGATAGTGTTCCAACGTCTTCGGAAATACAACCTGAAGATGAACCCTCTCAAATGCGCATTCGGAGTTTCCTCAGGCAAGTTCCTGGGATTCATTGTACGACACCGAGGCATCGAAATAGACCCATCAAAGATCAAGGCGATCATGGAAATTCCTCCGCCAAGAACTTTCAAACAACTGCGGTCTCTCCAAGGAAAGCTCGCGTATATCCGACGGTTCATAGCTAACCTCTCCGGCATGTGTCGCCCCTACAGTCATCTAATGAAGAAGGGGACTCCATTCGTCTGGGATCGAAAATTTCAAAGTGCACTGGACGAAATCAAGCAATACTTGCAGAATCCGCCAGTACTGACCGCTCCGGTCAAAGGAAAGCCTCTCATCCTGTACACAATAGCCCTTGAAGGTTCCTTAGGCGCACTATGGGCACAGGAAAATGACCAAGGGAAGGAGAGAGCCCTCTACTATTTGAGTCGAGTGCTCCTGGGGGCAAAAAACAATTACTCCCCCATTGAAAAACACTACCTGGCGTTGATCTTCGCGATAACGAAGCTCAGGAACTATGCGTTGGCGCATGAGGTCCATCTCATATCAAAGGTGGACCCTCTCAAATATTTGATGTCGAGAGCCATACTAATAGGACGACTCGCTAAATGGGCCCTCCTCCTAATGGAGTTTTCGATAACATATCGACCGCTCAAGGCAGTGAAAGGCCAGGCCATCGCCGACTTCCTCGCCGAGCATCCTATACCTGCCGATTCACCCCTAAATTGCGAATTGCCAGACGAGCATGAGTTTGACACGATCAATGGGGAGAAAGGAGAGAGTGACACCCGATGGGAAGTCTACTTCGACGGGGCATCTTCCATGAAGAAGCAAGAGTACAACACCCCCATAATCAAATCTGGGGTAGGCCTCATCTTCATGACTCCACAAGGAGGGATAATGCGTTTTGTTTTCTCCCTAACAGAGCCGAGGACAAACAATGAAGCCGAATATGAATCTTTGATAGCAGGTCTTGAGATCGCTGTCGACATGGGAATCAAAAACCTCCTTATATATGGAGACTCCCAGTTGGTCGTTAGTCAAGTAAACGGCGACTATCAAACGTGCAAACTAGAGTTGGTAAGTTACGGTGAGAGAATGCAACAATTGCTGACTCAAATTCCCTCCTATGCCCTGGAAAGCATACCGCGTGCAGAAAATAGCAAGGCGGATGCGTTAGCCAAACTCACTAAAGAACTGGCTGACGAAAACCTCGATGATGTGAGGATCGTTGTGCAAAGTCGTCGGGTTCTCGCACCGGCAGAAATATCTCCGGAGTCATTTGAAGAAAATGAAGCGACCAAGCAACCGGCCCTATAGATAGAGGACCAGGAAAAGGTCAAGGATTGGAGAGAAGTCTTTATAGACTACTTCAAATCCCGTCGAACACCTGAAGATGCGTTCTCAAGACATCAGCTCATGAAACGAGCTCTATCCTTCGCCTTCTTCAATGACACTCTATATAAGAGATCATTTGATTCTCTATGGCTAAGATACCTGGGACCTGAAGAAGCAAGGAGAGTCGTCCAAGAAACGCACGACGGACTCTGCGGTTCTCACCAAGCCGGGCCGAAGATGAAACTGAAGATCACAAGGATGGGCTACTATTGGCCTACGATGATCCAAGACTGTCTCGAATACACGAAGCAGTGCCACTTGTTCCAGATTCACGGGGACTTCATCCACCAGCATCCAAATCCGCTACACCCAACGGTGGCGAGCTGGGCGTTCGAAATGTGGGGAACCGACATAATTGGGCCCATCGAACCAGCATCGTCCAGAGGACATCGGTTCATATTGGCGATAATCGATTACTTCTCTAAGTGGGCAGAAGCAGTACCACTAAGGGAAGTGAAGACGGAGAACATTCTCCTTTTCTTTAAGACACAGGTCATCTATCGGTTCGACACTCCGCGACGGATTATCTCCGATAATGGGCCGGCCTACAGAAGCCATAAAATCAGCCGCTTCGCACAGCAGCATAATATACACTGGAGATACTCTTCGGTCTATAATTCTCGAGCTAATGGTCTTGCTGAGGTTTTCAACAAGACCTTGACAAAGATTATAAAGAAGATGGTGTCTTGAAATAGGAAGGACTGGCATGAGAGACTGCATGAAGCTCTCTGGGCATATCGAACCACGTTCAAAACGGCCACAAACGCAACGCCGTATGCATTGGTATTCGGCGCTGAAGCAGTACTCCCCTTGGAGATAGAGCTACCCTCCTTACGAGTGGCGGTTCATTATGAGCTAACAGACGAAGACAATGCTCATCTTCTTCTTGAGGATCTCGACGCCTTTGACGAAACCCAGCTCACGGCGCAACAAAAGTTGGAAGCTTACAAAGAAAAAATGACGCGCTCATACGAGATATTGACTAGGCCGAGAACATTCCGCCAAGGCGACTCGTGCTAGTGGTCAAAAGACCTACGATCCCCAATCGTTCCAAACAGGGGAAATTCGACCCGAACTATGAAGGCCCGTACATCATAGACAAAATCTACCAGGGTGAGGCTTATTTGCTCATGGATATGCATGGCGAAAGACCCTTCAGGCCAATAAACGGTCGTTTCTTGAAGAAATACTACGCCTGACCGAGACGTCTATAAACTACTAAGGACCGCATCATCCCAAGGCTGACGCAAAAAAAAACGGTACGTCCATAAGCGAGATGGTCACGGATGAAAACCCGAAAGGGCTCCGTGAGTAAAAACAGCAGGGCTACCGGCGAGTTTGTGAAAACCCGAAAGGGCGCAATCTCGTTAAAAGACACTTGCAAGGTCCTCTCGACCCTGTAAGGAGAAAATACCTGCGTGAGATCCTTACGACTAATAAGGGAGAACACACTTAGGGATCCCCACGATTCCAAGGAGAAATTACACTTATGAGATCCTCACGACTTGTACGGAGAATCCCCCTCTGAGACCCTCACGGCTCATAGGATTCAAAAGCCTTAAGCTACAGGGATCTGAACCTGTTCTTAAGCCATCACCTATCCCAGATTGCCCTACAAGCGGTTCAATATTGACCCTTGTATACAATCCACGGGCATGAATAAACATTTCCCTAACAAAGTCCCACGTGAGGCGCTTAAACCTTCTGCAAGATATTGAGCTCATCACAGGGATTCCACTTCATCTTCTTAATCGCCTCAACCTCGCCATTCATCCATTAGTCCCCTATAAACCGACTCTTATCAAACCCCTCCGTCCAACTCCTCCATCCTAAAAACCTTGTACTTATCCAACCAGTCTGATATATCGGTCATCAGCTTCTCGTCCGACATGCTCCTCCAAAACTTCCCAATCCTCTCTTTCCCCTTAAATTTCCCCTCCTTCTCTTCCCATTCTCCCCTCCTCAGATAAAAAGCCCTCCTTTTCCAAAAGTACCCATCCCCATCACCCAAACCACCCACAAAACCAATAAGATTCCCAATCCAATCGCGAGCCCAATCACAACCCCTTTCCTCTCATCTCCATCCCCTGCCGGCGGCGGAGGCGCTGAGTGGTTGAGTATGAGAGGCGGCGGGACTTTGGAAACTGGGATGAAGATCGTCAAGTAGGTCTTCAGTGTCGCCTCGGCGCCGTTGATGGATTCTAGGGTTTGGACGTCGGTTCCACTCTGAGGTGAGGGAGGCAAAGGAATCGTTGAGCTGAAACGAGTAAGTGATTATGAATTTATTAAATTTTGATGAGTTTTGATTGCTAGGGCACTGGCAGAATAACGAAAAGATAACGGTAACACCTACGGTGAGGTTGGTAGGGACGAGCGAAAGGTTGACGGCCTCGACGGCGGGATACGACGTTAAGTTGCCGAACTTGTATGCGGAGACCGTATAATACGTGTCGGCGACGTCGATCTGGTACAGGACGGGTGCATCGGATAGGTGGGAGGAGGCGCAGGCGCACGTTAGTGGGACGAGGAGGGGTTGGCCTGGGGCTAATAGGGAGGAGTTGGCTGTGAGGTTGCTGGCGCGTGCTATCGTGAGCCGGCTGAGAGCGAAGAGGTCGCCGAAGGAGGGTAGGTCGAGGAGGCACGGGTAAGGACCCGATTGGGACTCGCCAAGTAGAGGAATTAGGATAGGCAAGGGCAGGAGGAGGAGGAGGACGTGGAGCAGTTGTAGCCGTTGGATGTCAGCGGGGATTTCGGTTTCTGGCCGTTGGATATGGATACGGGGATTTGGAAGAGGAATAGAGATAATATTTATAGGATTAGCATTTGCGTCCTGCTCATTTTTTTTATTTTAGGTTTTTATGGAGATTGTGATCAACCTCAGATGTTGTCCTCCGTCAATCTGGAGCAAGCGGTGATGATACTCGATATCGGTGATCTCCCAGATCGTGACACGTGCTTATGATGTGTCCCGAAGCTCGCAAGGAAGGACCAAGGACAACACGTCGGAGGAACACCCGGGTCTGCGACCCATGGATGTGGCCGACCTTCTGGGCCATCCACACCAATCCTATGCCCGCCTTGCAAACAACCGTTGGCTCGCCTCCGAGCCTCCTGCACACTTGGCCTCCTCGGCCCTCTCAGCTCGCCTCTGGGCTACCACAGAACCAAGATAGCTCGGCCTCCCGCTCGCTCCCGAGCCCCCGCCGAGCTCATCTTTCTCGGTCCCTTCGACCGACCAACGACATCATTCGCAGGTGCTTCCGCCTCGCCTCCGTGAATCTTGCCGTGCGAGAGATCTCCGCTGCCCATGATCCCGCGTTCCATGCCATCACGATCCCCATTAACGAGCCTGTCTTGACATTAATGAGAGATCCCGCCCATCACGCGGGCGTGACATCGGGGGAGTAACGGCCGGCGTGATTCTCACACCTGCCTGCCTACTGCCACCGCTATATAAACTCCTCCTTCAGACGGTTCAAGTAAGTCATTCTCCACTCACTAGGCCGTTACTCTGCACGGATTTCCTGTCTAACTTGATCATCGGAGGGTCCTCGGTGGTACAACCACCCCGGGACTTCCTTGCAGATAGCTCGGCCCCAACAACCTCAAACCCATTGAGATCCACACACTTCAGCAGCTATCCTCCAACTCAAATCTCGGCCGTCCATCATCGCCAACAGCAGATCAACGGAAGGTAACATCTTGACGCGATACGACTCGCGTCAGCTGGCTCCGTCTGTGGGAACCTTGATTCCACTAAGACAAAGTTCATCTTTCGATCTCAACCCAATGGCGAGCGGTCACCACGACGATCCAAGAACTAGCCGCCGCCTCCCCCACAATGGAGACACGGACGAATCTCCTCCCCCGAACGCCATCAACGCCCTAACCATCCGGATAGATCGACTCGCGTCCGTCGTGAACGTGCTCGTCCGTGTCCAAATGGTAGGGCAAGCTCCTCAGGTCGAAGCTCCCCCACCTCGGAACCAGGACCCCTACTGAGGGGAGAAGATTCTGCTCGCGTCGGCACGAGCTGTCATTGCCTCGCTGTGTCCAATAGTCGCAGGTCCCTCGGGCAGACCTATTTGACTTCGAGGTCTCATGTCAGAGAGCTTCGCGCCGAGTCTCGTTGCACCCATGTCCCTTCCGAGGCGGTAGCGGTCAGCTCGCCTGCTCCTAGGTATGACCAGCACCCTCTCCCTCGATGGGGTCACGTACGCGAAACTCGCCAAGGAAACTCAGAAACGACCTCTCCAGGAGACCTAAGGGACCTCGCCGAAAGGAACTGAGGCTCATAAAAAATCATGGTCATGTCAGCAGGGGGTCCGTCGAGCACCTATGAGACTCAACACTCCGTGCCGACAGTGGGGGCCGACAGCCGCCCAAGGAAGAAGGCTAAGGATAACGAGCCGATCAATTTTTACGATGTGGCTTCCACGGCATATCCCTGCCCCACAATGAATCTCTGGTGATCACGGCTCGAGTCCACCAATATAAGGTGCACAGGATACTGGTCGACTTGGGTAGCTTGGCGGACGTTCTCTTCTACGACTGCTTTCTGCACATGGGGCTCACCCCAGAAGACCTAAGGCCGACCTCCCACATCCTTTCAGGGTTCACCAACCACTCCATCCCGACGGAAGGGGTAGTCACTCTGCAGTTTAACGTCGGGGAGGCCGGCCGCACGCGAACATTGCCCGTGGAATTCATCGTAGCAAGAATCCGATCGGCCTACAACATCCTCCTCGGCCGCCCAACGCTGAACTCCCTCCGGGCCCAGATATCGACCTACCACCTGGCGACGAATTTCCCTCTCGATCAGGGCGGGATAGGTCGGGTCTATGGAGACCAGCGGATTGCAAAGTTATGCTTCACCGCAACATCTTCGTCTGAGCAGCCAGCCGACAATGTCGAGGGTGAAGGTGACATCAGGAGTTCTCTGGACACTCGAGACAAGCAAAAAGTGGTCGAGGAACCCCGGTCGAACCGCTGATAGAGGTCCCCATGATAGAAGGGGACGGCGAAAAGATCGTTGATTGGTAGGGTTTTTGCGTGCTAAGTTTGTTACCGCAATCAAGACGGTTTCGCTTGTAGCTAGCCGGTTGAGTACGGGTCGTCCGCAGGGAGATGGGAATCTTTTTCTATGTGCTTTAACGAGTTAAGTCCAATTTTCCAGGTTTGTTTTCAGATTACTTATGTGCTAAAATGATATATATAGAGAGCTAGTTAGGGTTAGGATTAGGTTAGTTTGAGTTAGGAGTCTCTCACTTCTTTCGTTGCCACTCTTAATGTCGGTGTTACGGTAATCGGCAACAACGGGGATTAGCACGACTAGGAAGGAACTTGCGAGTATAAGCTAGGCTTTCCAACGCATAAGTTCTTCCTTTTGGTGCTTGTCCGTCCGTTCTTGGCTCTTAGCCTTAACCTCCGGTTAATTCAACCACAACCGGTCTCACTAAGGAATCACCGCTATCATGTAGGATAGGGTGCCGTAGGGAGCGGATTGTGGTTCAATTAACGGGAGTCCGAATCAAGATGTTGGGCAAGAAAAGAGTGAGAGAGATTTCCTTCTCTCAAACTTTCCTTATCCTACCCTAACAAGTATGAAAACTACTCACCCATTATAAGGAAAAGAAAATAAAACAAAGGAGAAAGATAGAAAGAAAGAGGTTAGAAGATTACCACTAGCTATTTGCAACCTCACCTCGGCAAGGATCAAGCGTAAGCATCATGGCTGTTTAAGGATAAAGGAAAAGAGAACAAGAAAGAAACAAACAATAAATAACAACAACTAGATTAGCAAAAGAAAAATTACAAGCAATTATAAAAAGAACAAGGCATGCATGATAACTAAAAGAACTCTTTATTCATTCTTCACTCACAAAAGATCACTACAAGTTTTTAATGGAGAAGAGATGAGAAGAGGAAGAAGAACAACACATGTATTCTAAAATTCTAAATACAAGATTATGGACCCTTGGCTTTGGCAAGTTTTGGACTATTTATAGGCAGGAAACTGGAAGCCTTGGGCAAAATTCTGCCTCTATACAAAAAGTCCAAACTACCTTTGAAATACGACACACTGAGGAGCCAGTACGGCCGCGGATCCGCGGCCTAGACCCCTTATTGGCCGCGGATCCGCGGCCTTTTAGGGGAGTTGGGCCCTCCAACTTTTTGTGCTTCTTAGTGTTGATGTTTGGATCAGTTTGGTGCACTTTGTTTCTCAGAATCTCTCCACATTTCTTCCAGATTTGCAGCAGGTCAAATGGTGATTGGATGTGGATCTTTTGTCATGATTTTCTTGAGCTCCGCGTAGATTTCTTGGACTTTGTGTTGCCATTGAGCTTTGTGCATTAAAATAACATTGATTTGCCATTTTTTCTCTTAAACTGGTGTGTGGCAACATACGGATAGAGAGCGGAGACCCGTGTTTTATCTGTGGTTGGCAGTAATCCGGAATTTGTCGTGTTTTTCCATAAATTTCACCGTTTAGAGCCGAGAACCTGTATCCTGCAATTGACTAGCAAACACGGCTCAAGAGTACCTACCGATAAGCAATGTGATAAAAATTGGGCGGTATAAAAATGCAAAAATCTGATATGAACAAATACCCCCAAACTTATCATTTGCTCGTCCCGAGCAAAGCCAATTTATTCACAAAAATTTTCCTAACCTCACTTTCGCAGGGAACGCGATTGCACTGAGCATGTGCAACAAGCCGTTAAACCTCTAGATGTCCCTAGTAGGAGGAGTGTTGTCTCCTGAGGGTTTTCAGCGGATACTACCCACAAAATCCGGTCAAGCTAGTTTTGCAAAATAACTTATGATTCAAATCCTGAAGTTTTGTTTCAGAAAATAACAATTCTATGATCCTAAGTCTAGACTATCGAACCCTTATTTTTCACACCTCGCTTCTTATTTAACTTAAGATTTTATATGTCTTTACGTGCAGTATAAATAGTGTCGTTAAGTTTCAGAAGGATCGATTAAAGTCATCATGTCACACAATAAAGTCCAGATAACAATTTTAAAAGAATCACATAAGTTTTATAAAGAGTTAAGTATTTTTCATGTTTCTTTTTCCAGTAAGGTTTCAACTTCAGAATTTCTATCTTCCTTAACAGGAAACTAGGTCTTATTTTTCACTCCACATTTTTCTTGTTTTCATTTCATACACACCTCTGTGAACGTGCAATAGTCTTTATCATAGAATAAAACCTTCATATCTCCGCTAGAAATATTTTTTTATAAAACCTGTCTTTTGTCAAGATTATTCTCACACAAAGAACCGTTAGGAATTTTAACTCGGAGAGAACACTTGCTTGACGTTGTTTTAATCTGGACTTTCTAGATTTCTTAGCGAGCTTTGGGCCAATGCACCCAAACCAGTTGGCTTTAGGGCATTAGGTGTAGAAACACCCCAGTGGACTTAATTACTCAAGTTACCTAGGTCCAAAAACAAAAGACAATTTAGCGTGAAAATCATGATGATTCAATACGAACGGAGATATAACCGACAGTTCAGTTATTTTTTTTGGATAAAAGACGTGTTTAGTAGGTTAGGTGTGTAATCATTCCAATCAAGTTCCAGATGGGTTATTTTTCAGACTTAGTTCCAATTAAGGCATCAATAACATTCCTTCATATTCACTTTACTTCATAAACTATTCTTGATATTACTTATTTCAGAACAAACCTATTTGATCCTCAGAAAATCATTTATCCATTTAAAAGGTTTTAGACATAAAAGAGTTGTCATCTAATTTCCAAAACTCACGATACGTGTAGTGTGATGTAAAGATGTATATCAGCTATAGTTAACTTCAAAGGAGAGTTATCTTTCAGGTTTTCAAAATCTAAACATAAGATTTAGTTATTCTTATCTTATTAAACAAAACCGTCGAAATGTTGAATCAGAGTTCTCCCACTAGCTAACTTGACAGAAAAGTTTTTATATATTTAGAAAATTTTCTGATTTTTATGGATTTTATGGATTTTAATATGCAGATGCAAAATATACATATGAATGCGAAGGTTAGAAATGCGTACCGAGCGTACCCCCAAACTTAAACTGGGCAGTGTCCTCACTGTCATTGCATGAAGAGATCATTTGAAGGGTCAAAATTGTCGGTTAGATATACACAATTTTTTTTATATGTTTGTAAAGAGTAAAAACGGAAAAGAATATCCTCAAATAAATACAAAATGGTATATACATACCCCCAAACTTATTTGGAACAGTGTCCACTGTTCTTGGCTGGATAACCGAAGTTTGGTGGTAGGCAGAGGAAGATTATGCAGGGTAAACCGGCTCTTGTAAGACCAGGAGCTCCACTTTTGGATCGACGCTAAGGTACGGTTTTAGTCGGTGTCCGTTCACTTTGAAAAATGAACCGTTCTTTGGATTCTCCAAATCCACAGCGCCCTGCGGATACACATTCCGCACAAAATACGGCCCTTTCCAGCGAGATCTGAGCTTTTCTGGATGGAAGTGTAGCCGGGTGTCGTAAAGCAGTACCTGCTGACCAGGTACGAAGGTTTTGCGCAAAAGGTGTTTATCGTGAAACACCTTCATTCGGTTCTTAACGACAACCGCGTTATCGTAAGCCTCATCCCTAAGCTCGCTCAATTCGTTCAGTTGCAGCTTCCGATGGCTGCCCGCATCTTCGAGAGACAGATTCAGTTCTTTTATCGCCCAAAATGCGCGATGCTCTATTTCGACAGGTAGATGGCAAGCCTTTCCGTACACAAGCCGATAGGGAGACATACCAAGATCGGTCTTATAAGCGGTTCGAAATGCCCAAAGGGCATTAGTGAGTTTCAGTGACCAATCCTTACGGTTCTTGGAAACAGTCTTCTCCAGTATCTGCTTGATTTGCCAATTTGAAACTTCGGCTTGCCCACAGGTTTGGGGGTGGTAGGGCGTAGATAGCTTATGATTAATGGAATATTTCCGCATCAAGGCCTCGAAAGTCTTATTGCAGAAATAAGTTCCATTGTCGCTAATGATCGCTCGGGGGTGCCCAAACCGGGAGAAAATGTTTTCTTTAAGAAACCTTAGTCCGGCTGGGCACAGCCTCGACCCACTTAGAGACGTAATCAACAGCGAGAAGGATGTATAAGTTCCCGAAAGAGCTGGGAAACAGCCCCATGAAATCTATCCCCTAAACGTCGAAAATCTCCACAACCAAGATTGGTTGGAGCGACATCTCGTTCCTCCGGGATATCCGGCCCAAGTGTTGGCACCGGGAGCAAGTCTTGCAATAGTCATGGGCGTCTTTGAAGAGTTGTGGCCAGTAGAAACCACATTGCAAGATCTTCTCAGCTGTCTTTCTGGGGCCAAAATGCCAGCCACATGCTTGATCGTGGCAAAATGACAGCACACTCTTGAATTCCTCGTCAGGGACACACCGACGAATAATCTGGTCGGGACAGTACTTGAACAGATAGGGTTCGTCCCAGTAAAAGTGTTTTACTTGGGATAAGAATCAAAGTCTGTCCTGACTTGACCATTCAGTCGGTAATAACCCTGTGGCTAAATAATTCACAATATCTGCGAACCAGGGTTCGCGAGATACTGTCAAGAGCTGTTCATCCGGAAAAACGTCATTGATCGGAAGTTGAGGTGACGGCGAAGAAGGAATTCGCGAGAGATGGTCGGCGACTACGTTTTCACATCCTTTTTTGTCCTTAATGACAAGGTCAAACTCTTGAAGCAAGAGGATCCAACGTATTAGCCGAGATTTTGCATCTTTCTTCGCAAAAAGATGGCGCAGAGCAGAATGGTCTGTATAGACAATGACTGGAGAGCCGATGAGGTAGGGCCTGAACTTTTCTAAAGCAAATACAACAGCTAAGAATTCCTTCTTAGTTGTTGTATAATTAAGTTGGGCGTCGTTCAGGGTTCGGCTAGCATAATAGATTACGTGCGGCATCTTGTTGATGTGTTGTCCAAGGACAGCACCAATGGTAAAGTCGGATGCATCGCACATAATCTCAAATGGGTGCGTCCAGTCAGGTGAAGAAAGAACGGGAGCAGAAGTGAGTGAGCTTTTTAATGACTCGAACGCAATCACACAGCTCGAGTTGAAGTCGAATGGCGTGTACTTGGCCAGTAGAAGAGTCAAGGGCCCAGCAATCTTGCTAAAGTCCTTGATGAACCGTCTATAGAAACCGGCATGGCCAAGGAAGGCTTGGATGTCTCGGACGCATCTGGGAGGAGGGAGATTGGAAATGACCTCAATCTTCGCTTTGTCAACCTCTATGCCATTTTGCGAAATGATATGTCCTAAGACAATACCTTCGCGCACCATGAAGTAGCACTTCTCCCAATTCAAAGTGAGGTTCTTGTCCTTACATCGGGTAAGGACAGCGTCAAGATGCAGCAAACACTCGTTGAAGGAATCACCGAAGATGGAGAAATCGTCCATGAAGATCTCCAGGAATTTCTCCACCATGTCGAAGAAGATTCCCATCATACACCGCTGGAAGGTAGCGGGCGCATTGCATAACCCAAAGGGCATGCGACGATATGCGAACGTGCCGAAAGGACAAGTGAATGTGGTCTTGTCCTGGTCTTTTTCGGCGATAGGAATTTGATTATAGCCGGAGTAGCCATCAAGAAAGCAGTAGTACTCGTGTCCGGCCAATCGTTCAAGCATTTGGTCAATGAAAGGTAGCAGAAAGTGGTCTTTCCGCGTTGCGGCATTGAGTTTTCTGTAATCGATGCAGACTCGCCACCCAGTTTGGGTGCGAGTAGGGATTAACTCATTTGCCTCGTTAGTAATGACCGTTATGCCTGATTTCTTGGGGACAACGTGAATGGGGCTAACCCACTGGCTATCGGAGATAGGGTAAATGATACCACTATCCAAACACTTCACGATTTCCTTTTTCACAGCCTTCTTCATGACTGGATTGAGCCGCCTTTGTGGATCTCTGGCTGGTTTGGCATCATCCATCAGATGAATGTGATGTTCAACGATCAGGGGACTAATCCCCTTGATGTCCGTCATGGACCAGCCAAAAGCTTGCCTATTGTTGTGCAAGACCGCAAGAAGGGCTTTCTCTTGCTCTGGAGCTAGAGAAGCCGAGATGATAACAGGGAGGGTCTCATTCTCACCCAACTAAGCGTACTTAAGGTGAGACGGCAAAGGCTTGAGTTCGAGCGTTGGAGGTGAAACGATTGAAGGCAAGATTGGTGAAAAGGTCTCGAACTCGAAGGATTCCAGCAAAGGTTCAAAACGAGTGTAAGCGACCGAGTTGGATGGTTCAGATAACTCATCCGGAAATTCGAAGGATTCAAACTCGGGTGGTGAGGGGCTACGATCGTTCGAGAAAGTAAAACACTCGTAGTCACTATCGGGCGCAGAAACAGCAGCAGGTTCGAAGAGGAACACACTAGTGGCGTTAAGGTTATCGTGATCGAATAAAAACTCCTCGAATTCACATTCTTCTGGGGTGATCTCCTGGATTGAGCAAACGTCTAGTATATGAGCATTAGGTTTGGAGGGCTGATTCCCCAACCTAAAAATGTTGAGTTCAATTGTCATGTTTTCAAAAGATAGGTTCATTGAACCATTGCGACAATTGATCACAGTATTAGAGGTTGCAAGGAATGGGCGACCGAGTATCACCGGAATTTGATTCTGGGGGTTAGCTATAGGCTGTGTGTCTAATACAATGAAGTCAACGGGGAATATGAAGTCCCCAACCTTGATTAACACATCCTCTAGCTCACCCCTAGGATGGGTGATTGATCGGTCGGCCATTTGGAGAGTACAGTGTGTGGGTTTCAGCTCTCCTACACCTAATTGCTCATATACTGAGTACGGAAGCAGGTTAATACTGGCACCAAGATCTAATAGTGCGCGGTTGATGTTCTTATCCCCAATGGTAATAGAAATCGTAGGACAGCCAGGGTCCTTCCGTTTTTGCGGTAAAGATTGGGTAAGAGCATCACTCACAGCACTAGCCAAGAAAACTTTCTTGGGTACCTGAGACTTCCTCTTTTTCGTGCACAAGTCCTTTAAGATTTTCGCGTAGGAAGGGACTTGTTGGACAACATCTAAAAGGGGAATGTTAATGTTAACCTGCTTAAACAACTCCAGAATCTTCTCCATTTGTGGATTTTATTTATTGGACCTCAACCGGTTTGGAAATGGAACGTTTTTAAAATTGGTTGAGTCCAATGCTTGTGGAGGAGATTGTGGAGCTGGAACGGATCCCAGAGCTGGTGTTTTCGTGGAGTGAGAAGCGGGTCCGTTCAGAGCAGAAGAAGAAGAAGAAGAGCCTTTTGAAGAATGGAGAATAGGCTCAGAAGACGAAGAAGAAGAAGAAGAAGCGGCCGGGGTGTCATTATCCTCATTTGCTGTGCCGATGTTGTTGTGCAGCATCCTTCCCGATCTCAATGTAGTCACGGCACTCACATTATGGTTCTGTTGTTCAAGAGCAACATGTACATTATGTGGGTGACCGGGATTTGGGAGTGGTTGAGATGGAAGCTTCCCCTTTTCTCGCTCGCTTAACGCCGCATTCAGCTGTGCAATCTGGGCTTCGATGGTCTTGATGCTTTGCCCGTGTGCAGCAGTGTGTTGCACCAAAGACTGAATAGACGACTGGATGTTGGCGGTGGATTGTGTCGATTGTTTAACGAACGCCTCCAGACTTCGTTCTAGCGAGGAAACCTTATCGTTGTTTGACGGAACAAAGTTGTTTTGTGGAAAAGAATTGTTGGGTGCAAAGTTGTTCGTTTGATTTTGAAAAGGTTAGGGTTGGAAGGGCTGCTGAAACTGTTGTTGAGTTTGTTGTTGCGCTTGTTGTTGCGGAGGAGGAGGCCTCTGGAAATTGTTGCCTTGGAATTGTTGCTGATTCTGATTCCAGGCGAAATTGGGGTGGTTCCTCCAACCGGGATTGTAGGTGGAAGAGTATGGATCATTCCTCGGTCTTTGCTGAAATGCAGCATTAACCTGATCCTATCCTTGGGATGGTGGATTGTAAGGACACTCTTCGGTTAAGTGAGAAGGATCGGAACAACAAGCACAAATGGTACGAAGGGGAAGAACAGGGGCAGGAGCAGGAGATGAAAATTTGCTCTCTATCGCTTCAAGTTTTCTTGTTATTGCAGCCATTTCAGCTTTCATCGCAATAGAGACATCGAGTTGGTGAATTCCTACCCTAGATTGACCAGTAGAAGAGCGCGCAAGGAAGAAGAAGAAGAAGTTGGTCGGGTGCTCTCCCATTGAAGCGTTTGTTCCGCAAGGTCGTCGAAGAATTGCCACGCTTCCTTGTCAGATTTCGATAGGAAGTGGCCCTGACAAATGGTTTCCAACAACTGCTTGGTTGCTGGGTTCAGGCCCTCGTATAAGGTTTGGCAAAGTTGCCATTTCTCGATACCATGGTGAGGACACTGAACAAGAAGGTCTTTATACCGGTCAAAGCACTTTCAGAAGGGTTCAGAAGGAAGCTGAGAGAATTGGTTGATTTCGTTACGGATCCTTGCGGTTTTATGATTCGGATAAAATTTCTTGAGAAACGCTTTCACAAACTCGTCCCAACTGGTTATGGAGTGGGAAGCGGTGCTATACAGCCATTTTTCAGCAAGATCGCATAAAGTGAACGGAATGACCCGTAGTCGTACAGCATCGTCCGACAGCTGGGTAGTTTTCATCATGGCACAAACATTTTGGAACTTGTTGATGAAGATATAGGCATCTTCAGATTCAAGCCCATGAAATTTCGGAAGCATGTTAATGAAATGGGGCTTAATTTCAAAATTATCCCCATTGGCCGGTGGAAGAGAAAGACAGGTGGGAAGTGCAGAACGGGTGGGATAGAAACGATCCTGGAGCGCGATTCGCTGCGGTGCTACAACAGGCGGTGGTGGTGGGTTAGTTGCCTCCGTAGGAGGTGGAGTCAATCCTGGGGTAGTCAAAGAGATGTTTGGATTAAATCCTGACATCGTGGAAGAAGAGGTTGGTGATGGTGACGGTGAAGATGTATGAACAGAATTCCGGTCAATGTCGGAGTTGGCCGGCAAAGGTAAGGGTGAAAGAGGCGTGGACGGAGTTTCGACGTCTGAGTCGATCGCGTAGTCGGTAGCGACTAACGTAACGCGGACTAGGCGAGCGCTAGTGTCCCGAGTCCAAGCGGACATACACTAAACGAGTTTAGTATAGTCAAAGCGGAGAAGGTGAGGGTAAGAAAACGCCAATGGAGAAATACGATGGGTGGTGGGTGAAAAAATGGATTCTGGCGACAAAGGGCAAGTTTTTATAAAAAGTTTTTGGTTTTGTGTTTTTTTTAGAAAGAGTTTACAGAAATATGTACGGACTTACGGCTTCAAGCAATCACAAACAAGATATGCACAATCACACCTAGATATAGGGTCACCTAGGTCAGCTAGACAGCTCCTAACTGTTCCAAAGGGCTAGAAATAGGACCTCAAACCGCCTCTTCTCCAACAATTGCGGCCAGGTAAGTGCCAGGTAAGTGGGAGGATCCCCACTACGTAAGTAGTGGTCCTAATTAAGTAACCACTTGCCTTGGACACACTTGTCTAGACACCGCAAAAGTCAGGATAGAATAAACGGCCGATGCCTGTAATTAGTCCTTTGTCCTATTGAGCGCGAAGTCCTTAAGGCTGAGTCTAGTATTTTTTAATTTAAGCAATGGTCAATGCATATGCTTTTTGTGATTTCTGGGGTCCTGGGAAGGGTGATGAAATCCCCACCCAATCTGGATTGGTTTCAAGCCCCTTAAAGTCCGTATTAATAAATGCAAAGCAGTAACAATCAACTGCAAACAATTTTTATTTTTTAGCGCGGCGCAAAGAATCCTGCACAAAAACAATTTATTGGAAGGGGGAAGAGAATTTGCGCAAAGAATGCTGCAGAAAACACAGTTTAGTGGAGTTCAGTGGAGTGGGGGAGAGAATAGAAAGACTCACAGAAAGTTTTGCACCCTGAAGGAGCCAAACGGCCGCGGTTCCGCGGCCTAAGCTTGCTTATGCCGCGGTTCCGCGGCAATATAGTGGAGTTGGGGCTCTGTTTTTCTGGTGTGTGCTGCCTTGTCTGTTCTCTTCTTTTCTGGAGCTCCTGAATCTTGATTTGCTTATTGGATCTGCTCCAGAATCTTTCAATAGACCGTCTTTTCCGTCTTGTTCACCCGCGGTGTAGCCGCAAAGATATGGGTCTAACTTCCCACGTCTTTGGCACTGAACTTGAACTTCATTTTATCCTGCACACTTGCACAAAAACTAATCAAAAATAACAAGTTTTTTTTTACAATGTATTTTTTTTTGTTTTGTTTTTCGGTTAGATTTATATTCACAAATTAACCCGAAATTACACAAAGAAATAAACTACCGTCTCCCCGGCAACGGTGCCATTTGATTGGTAGGGTTTTTGCGTGCTATGTTTGTTACCGCAATCAAGACGGTTTCGCTTGTAGCTAGCCGGTTGAGTACGGGTCGTCCGCAGGGAGATGTGAATCTTTTTCTATGTGCTTTAACGAGTTAAGTCCAATTTTCCAGGTTTGTTTTTAGATTACTTATGTGCTAAAATGATATATATAGAGAGCTTGTTAGGGTTAGGATTAGGTTAGTTTGAGTTAGGAGTCGCTCACTTCTTTCGTTGCCACTCTTAATGTCGGTATTACGGTAATCGGCAACAACGGGGATTAGCACGACTAGGAAGGAACTTGCGAGTATAAGCTAGGCTTTCCAACGCATAAGTTCTTCCTTTTGGTGCTTGTCCGCCCGTTCTTGGCTCTTAGCCTTAACCTCCGGTTAATTCAACCACAACCGGTCTCACTAAGGAATCACCGCTATCATATAGGATAGGGTGCCGTAGGGAGCGGATTGTGGTTCAATTAACGGGAGTCCGAATCAAGATGTTGGGCAAGAAAAGAGTGAGAGAGATTTCCTTCTCTCAAACTTTCTTTATCCTACCCTAACAAGTATGAAAACTACTCACCCATTATAAGGAAAAGAAAATAAAACAAAAGAGAAAGATAGAAAGAAAGAGGTTAGAAGATTACAACTAGCTATTTGCGACCTCACCTAGGCAAGGATCAAGCGTAAGCATCATGGTTGTTTAAGGATAAAGGAAAAGAGAACAAGAAAGAAACAAACAATAAATAACAACAACTAGATTAGCAAAAGAAAAATTATAAGCAATTATAAAAAGAACAAGACATGCATGATAACAAAGAGAACTCTTTATTCATTCTTCACTCACAAAAGATCACTACAAGTTTTTAATGGAGAAGAGATGAGAAGAGGAAGAAGAACAACACATGTATTCTAAAATTCTAAATACAAGATTATGGACCCTTGGCTTTGGCAAGTTCTGGACTATTTATAGGCAGGAAACTGGAAACCTTGGGCAAAATTCTGCCTCTATACAAAAAGTCCAAACTACCCCTGAAATACGACACACTGAGGTGCTAGTACGGCCGCGGATCCGCGGCCTAGACCCCCTATTGGCCGCGGATCCGCGGCCCTTTAGGGGAGTTGGGCCCTCCAACTTTTTTTGCTTCTTAGTGTTGATGTTTGGATCAGTTTGGTGCACTTTGTTTCTCAGAATCTCTCCACATTTCTTCCAGATTTGCAGCAGGTCAAATGGTGATTGGATGTGGATCTTTTGTCATGATTTTCTTGAGCTCCGTGTAGATTTCTTGGACTTTGTGTTGCCATTGAGCTTTGTGCATGAAAATGACATTGATTTACCATTTTGTCTCTTAAACTGGTGTGTGGAAACATACGGATAGAGAGCGGAGACCCGTGTTTTATCTGTGGTTGGCAGTAATCCGGAATTTGTCGTGTTTTTCCATGAATTTCACCGTTTAGATTCGAGAACCTGTATCCTGCAATTGACTAGCAAACACGGCTCAAGAGTACCTACCGATAAGCAATGTGATAAGAATTGGGCGGTATAAAAATGCAAAAATCTAATATGAACAATCGTCCAGATCGGATCGCTTCTGACAGGAACTCAGCGAGATGACCTGTTAATTTCCTCAGGAACAACTCCGACGTTTTCGCCTGGGCGCCTGCTGACATGCCTGGGATCGACCCCAAAATCATATCTCACAAGCTCGGGGTCCATCCTACGGCCCGACCAGTCAGGCAGAAAAAGCGAAGTTTCGCCCCGGTCAAACAGAAGGCTATTGAAGACGAGGTGGATCGGCTCCTCGCCGCCAACTTCATTCGGAATGTACCCTATTCAGAGTGGCTGGCGAACGTAGTTCTGATCAAGAAGTCGAGCGGAAAGTGGCGCATGTGCGTCAACTTCACCGACCTCAATAAGTCCTGCCCCAAAGACAACTTTCCCCTCCCTCGGATAGATCATCTCGTCGACAGCTCGGCTGGCCATGAGCTATTGAGCTTCATGGATGCCTTCTCCGGCTATAATCAGATCCGTATGAATCCGCCAGACGAAGATCTTACCGCATTCACAATGGACCGGGGGGTATACTGCTACAAGGTGATGCCCTTCGGCCTCAAGAACGCCGGAGCTACGTACCAACGATTGGTCAACCGCATGTTCAAGCCACAGATCGGTAGGAACATGGAAGTTTACGTCGATGATATGCTCGTCAAATCAGTCTCGTTGACCGACCACGCCAAGGACCTGGGCGAGGCCTTCGGAGTACTCCGCAAGTTCAAGATGAAGCTGAACCCCACAAAGTGCGCATTCGGGGTCACCGAGGGAAAGTTCCTCGATTTCATGGTTACCCACCGTGGAATCGAAGCTAACCCAGAAAAAATCAATGCTATCCTCAACATGACCGCGCCCAGGACCAACGTCAAGAACATGCGACTAACAGGACGGGTAGCCACTCTGGGCTGTTTCATGTCGAGGTCTGGAGAGAAGTGCCTCCCATTCTTCAAAGCTCTAAGGAAGATCCCGAGGTTCGAGTGGTCATAGGAGTGCCAGACCGCCTTTGATCAATTAAAGAGGCACCTTGCGCCGACCAGTTGAAGGATACGGGCTATCACTGTATCTGGCGGTATCCGACCAAGCAGCAGGCTCAGTTCTCGTCTGAGAGGTCGATGGAGTGCAGAAGCTGGTGTACTACGTGGGCCATGTTTTCAAAGACGCTGAAACGAGGTACCCATCCATAAAGAAGATTGTTCTGGCGCTCATTGTGGCCTCAAGGAAGCAACGACACTACTTCCAGGCGCACACCATCCTCGTTCTTACCGAGCGCCCGCTGGGGGCTATCCTCACGTCACCCGAATCCTCGGGCCTCTTAGAGAAGTGGAGGTAGGAACTGTCCCAATTTGACATAAAATACCGCCCGAGGCAGGCCATTAAACCACATGCCTGGTCGATTTTATCGTCGAATGCACCATCCCAGAAAGGAGCCGGAGTCCGCGCCGACCCTCGCGGCTCAACCCTCGATCAAGGCGGGGCCTAACTCAGTCCCTGAGTGGATCATTTACGTCGACGGGTCCTCGACCGAGGAAGGCTTTGGAGCCGGCCTCATCATTCGAGGCCCGAACGAGGCAGAAATGGAGTATTCTCCGAAGCTCGGGTTCAAGGCCTCAAACAACGTGGCAGAATACGAGGCCCTGCTGGCTGGACTTCGCATGGCTCCGGGCTGGGGTTGAAAACAATTCGGGTCCGCAGTGACTCAGCCCTAGTTATTGGCCAAGTGAATAGCCATTTCGAAGCCCGGGAACCTCTAATGGTGAAGTATCTCGCCGAGGTAAGAAGACTTCGGAAGAACTTCGACGAGATCCAGGTAGAGCAAATACCCAGACAGCTCAATACCCAAGTCGACGCCCTGAGTAAGCTGGCTTCATCCTAATCGGCCAACAACAAGTGATATATCCTATTCGAGACCCTGCCACGGCCCAGCGTGGAAGACGGGACGACAATGCTTCATGTGTACACAGCCCAGGAAGAGGACTGAGACTGGAGGAATCCCCTCGTGGAATTACTAAAGGAAGGCACGCTCTCAGAAAGATTGGAAAGCAGCCCGCCGTCTTTGAGCCAAAGTCCGTCTCTTCTTATGGAGCAATGGGAACCTTTATAAGAAGTCTTTCACTCAACCCCTGCTCCAGTGCGTCGACCCCCGCGAAGCCGACTACGCCCTCCGCGAAATCCACGAAGGGGTCGACGGCGCACACCAAGGGGCCCGCACCTTGATCCAGAAGGCATTGCTCCAGGGGTACTACTGGCCAACTATTCACCAAGACGCCCAGAAGCTCGTCAAAAGATGCAAAAGTTGCCAACTCCATGGAAGCATACCCCGCCTTTCGGCCACCGACCTGACCGCTCTTACCTTCCCGTGGCCGTTCGCCCAGTGGGGGTTGGACATGATAGGACAGTTCCCTACCGGTACGGGTGGGCATAAGTATGTCCTCGTTGCGGTGGATTACTTCACGAAATGGATTGAGGCCGTCCCCATCAGGAAACCGGATGCCACTACGACCATCAAGTTCCTGCAGAACAACGTGATACTCCGGTTCGGCATCCCGAGTGTATCATTACTGACCACAGAACAAACTTCGAGAACGAGAAAGTGAAGGAATTCTGCAATGAATATCACATCCTCATGAAGTTCGCCGCGGTTGCGCATCCCCAATGCAACGAGCAAGCCGAAGCCGCTAATCGGGACGTCCTCCAAGGTCCGGACCCGCCTAGAAGGACGCCAAAGCAGTTGGGTCGAGGAATTACCCCGGGTCTTATGGGACCTGTGCACGTCAAAGAAGACCCCCACTGGGGAAACCCCTTTCAGCCTCTGCTACGGGACTGAGGCAATGTTCCCCGCGGAGATTGGGCTATCCAGTCCCGGGTCGAACACTTCGACTACGAAGTAAACACCACGGCCCTAAGGACCAACCTAGATATCTTGTTGGAGAAACGAGACCGGACTCAGATCAGAGCTGCCGCTTATCAGCAGCAAACCGCCCGACATTGCAATGCGCAAGTCAAGCGCCTCTTCTTCAAGACCGGAGACCTAGTCCTGAGGCGAAACGAGTTCGTCGATCAAGGCATGCTGCATAAGTTTTCCCCTAAATGGGACATCCCCTTCCTCCTCTCCAAGGTCCTTCCTGGCGGAGCCTACCGATTGCAAGATGCGGACGGACGCAAGTTTCCACGGCCTTACAACACTGAGAAACTCAAGCTATACCAGTGAATGGAATATCCACGAGTGTGTATTTCTTCTTTCACAAGAACAATGTAAACTCTTCTAAAGTCCTTTCTATTTAATAATACGAAGGGAACGCTAGAATGTTGCGAAAAGAAAAATTTTATTCTTTCAAAAAGGTACTATAGGATCCTCAGCTTTACAAAAAGAGGTCACAACAGAGGTGGAACGGGATCAAGTAAGTACTCCTGGTGATACTCAGAGTAGATTTCAGTCAGCTGGGCCTTAGCCGTTGCAGCCCGCTACTGCCGACGCTGCACACGGACCCAGGACGCCACGGAAGCACCAAGGGGCAACCGAGCGGCTACCCTGCTCGGCTATCCTTGGCTGGTAGTTCCCTACCCCATGACGCCAGGAATCGAAGCCCTCGCCAAGAGGCAACCAAGCAGCTTCACTGCTCGGACCATCCTTAGCATGCCTCTTACGGCCCTTCCCACGCTAAGGATCGAAGCCCTCGCCAAGAGGCAACCAAGAAGCTTCACCGCTTGGACCATCCTTAGCAGGCCTCTTATGGCCCCTCCCACGCTAAGGATCGAAGTCCTCATCAAGAGGCGGCCGAGCGGCTACCTTGCTCGGCTATCCCTGGCTAGTAGTTCCCTACCCCCACAATGCCAGGGATCAAAGCCCTCATCAAGAAACAGCCAAGCGGTTACCCTGCTCGGCTGTCCCTGGCTGGTAGTTCCTTACCCCACGACGCCAGGGATCAAAGCCCTCACCAAGAGGCAGCCGAGCGGCTACCCTGCTCGGCTATCCCTGGCTGGTAGTTCCCTACCCAACGATGTCAGGGATCAAAAGCCCTCACAAAAGAGGCAGCCGAGCGGTTACCCTGCTCGGCTATCCTTGGCTGGTAGTTCCCTACCCCCACGACGCCATGGATCAAAAGCCCTCACCAAGAGGCAGTCGAGCGGCTATCCTGCTCGGCTATCCCTGGCTGGTAGTTCCCTACCCCACGACGTCAGGGAACCAAAGCCCTCGCCAAGAGGCACCGGGCAGTAACCCTACTCGGCCCGTCCTTAAGGATCAAAGCCCTCGCCAAGAGGCACCGGACAGTAACCCTGCTCTGCCCGTCCTTAGTAGGCCTCTTACGGCCCCTCCTGCGCTAAGGATCAAAAGCCCTCATCAAGAGGCAACCGGGCCCGCCCTTGCTCGGTTATCCCTGGCTGGTAGTTTCCTACCCTCACAACGCCAGAGATCAAAGCCCTCGCCAAGAGGCACCGGACAGTAACCCTGCTCGGCCCGTCCTTAATGATCAAAGCCCTCGCCAAGTGGCACCAGGCAATAACCTTGCTCGACCTGTCCTTAGTAGTCCTCTTACGACCCCTTCCGCGCTTAGGATCAAAAGCCCTCATCAAGAAGAAACCGGGCCCACCCTTGCTCGGTTATCCCTGGCTGGTAGTTTCCTACCCCACAACGCCAGATATCAAAGCCCTCGCCAAGAGGCACCGGGCAGTAACCCTGCTCGGCCCGTCCTTAAGGATCAAAGCCCTCGCCAAGAGGCACCGGACAGTAACCCTGCACGGTCCGTCCTTATTAGGCCTCTTACGGCCCCTCCCGCGCTAAAGATCAAAAGCCCTCGCCAAGAGGCAACCGGGCCCGCCCTTGCTCGGTTATCCCTGGCTGGTAGCTCCCTACCCTACAACGCCAAGGATCTAAGCCCTCACCATGAGGCACCGAGCAGCTACCCTACTCAGCCCGTCCTTAGCATACCTCACCGCGCCACCCGTGACTAAGGAACAAAGCCCTCACCAAGAGGCGTCCGGTCTATCTACGTCTGAGCGATCTCCACCTCGACTTCGGGGCCATGGAGATACCGTCTCCCCACCGGTCTTTGCACACTTAGCAAATGGACAAATTCAACTCAACGTGTGATCGCTAGACGAAAAACAGGCCCAACACGAAGGCAATACTGTGCAAATACAAGTGTTTACCGACAAAGGAAAATACGCGCGCAAATACTACTGCAAAAAGTTTTTATTCACAAAGCCAAAAGTCTTTACAAGGGTATTGTGGGCTCCCCACCCTTATCAAATTACCTGGAGGCTTACAAAAGAGAGAGGAGGAAAAGCCAAAAAGTTCGGGCCGTAAGCCCCGCCTAGACCTCACCTCGCTCATCACTATCGGCCGGAGGCATGACCACCGAAAGTGGGACCCGAGCACGGAGCTCACCGTCGGCAAACTCCGGAAACTGATCCTTGACAGCATCAAGAGCTTTGTTCCATGCAATGGCGGAGGCCTCGCCAAGGTCGACGTAAAACTGGTCCGACCCCTTGTAATCAGTTACCGCCTTTCTAGCCCGAATCTTGGCAACCTCCGCCACCTGAAGCGCTGCCTCGGTGTCCCGCCTGCTGGCATCCCTCACCATCTTCATAGCTGCAAAGTGATCAGCCAGTTCCATCAACTTCGCCTCGATGACTCGGTGGGACTCATTTAGTCGGTGATTGGACTCCCAGCACTTTGAGACAGCGAGCTCTGCGGCAGCCGATCGGGCTTCAAGGACGGTCATCCTCTCCCTCTCCAGACGCAGCTCAAGTCGCAGATCCTTGGCCTCCGAAGAAGACTCTCCCACCGGCCTCATAGCATGAATATTCCCCTCGGCCTCTATGCGAGTAACGAGGGCGCAGTGCTGAAGGACCTGACGAAAAACATCAAAGAGACTTAGAGA
Source organism: Agapanthus africanus (assembly GCA_030015575.1). NCBI lineage: Eukaryota > Viridiplantae > Streptophyta > Magnoliopsida > Asparagales > Amaryllidaceae > Agapanthus > Agapanthus africanus. The sequence goes on from JASDDO010000004.1 coordinate 387,702,260, forward strand.
CACTCGAACTAAAGAAAGGGCGCTCGAAATAACACATGAGGGAGTACATACATGCACCGCCTCCTGAGCTATAGCCGTCATTTGGGCCCTTAGGGTCCCCCACGGAATCTTCCCCCGGCCGACTCTTCCATACCAGCAAGCAGGCTGGCAGCAATGGAAAGCCCGGACGGGACTACGAAACGGACGTCCCCTCCTGCACAGGAATCCCCTCAGGAATCTCCGTCGGTGGCGCGTGAGAGACCGTCCTCTTCCTCTTAAGAAGAACCTCGTCTTCGTCATCTCCTGCATCCCTCGTCCGGGGCTCGGGAACCCGTGGATGCCTTTGGCCGCCGCTGGGGCAATCATCGGGAGCTCGTGACGATGCAGATGGCCCCGCCGCTGGCGACATATTTGGTGCAAGGCTCGGGTCAGCCGGAGGTGAGGCCGCACCGTCGGCCCCCCTCCGGGACAGAGCACCGAGGGTACCAAGAGTCCTGGATCGACCCATTTGCCCTGCCAATGGGAGAGGTAGGCTCGACTCAGAAGGAGAAGAAGCAGAGGAAGAAGAAGAGGAGTCTACAGGGGGCTCCCTTGACCCTACCCGATCTATTTCTACAAACTCTTCAGAAGAAGACATCTAACCTGATGACCAAGATGGGTCCTCGGAAGGGGAAACACAGAGATCCGACCTAAAAGGGGAGCACCGAGCTAACGAGACCCAGGACGAGGAAAATTTATAAAGGTATGGGCCATGATAAGGACCCCACCTCTGTTTATAGCTGCCGGCGTACACATCCTACGGCGACATTCATCTCCCACCGAAACGGCTCAGTACATTCGACGGCCACGATTGCTCCACCTGTCGCATGCGCAATGGCCGTATCCCATCAGACGCCAGAAGCCAGCAGCCCGTTGCGTCAGCAAACCAGCGCCCGACATGTGGGCTATCGCTTCAGTGATCGTACGCACGATCCGGCACATCCTCTTTAATGCGAGATCTGGCCCCTGATCCGCTGACATCACCAAGAAAATACAGTTGATTTCCCGGGAACACACGCTCACGATATCTACGACAAGGAGTTCACCTCAGGTGACTCGACAGACCATCCTCGACCCGACCCGTGAACAGGTCAGGATGAGAGTGGGGGGATAATGATGATGCTCGATATCGGTGATCTCCCAGATCGTGACACGTGGCTGATGACGTGTCCCGAAGCCTGCAAGGAAGGACCAAGGACAGCACGTCGGAGGAACACCCGGGTCTGCGACCCATGGACGTGGCCGACCTTCTGGGCCGTCCACACCACTCGTATGCCCTTCTTGCAAACAACTGTTGGCTCGCCTCCGAGCCTCCTGTACACTTGGCCTGCTCAGTCCTCTTATCTCGCCTCCGGGCTACCACAGAACCAAGATAGCTCGGCCTCCCGCTCGGTCCCGAGCCCTTGCCGAGCTCATCTTCCTCGGTCCCTTCGACCGACCAACGGCATCATTCACAGGTGCTTCCGCCTCGCCTCCACGAATCTCGCTATGCGCGAGATCTCCGCCGCCCACGATCCCGCGTTCCACGCCATCACGATCCCCATTAACGAACCTGTCTCGCCATTAATGGGAGATCCCGCCCATCACGCGGGCGTGAAATCAGGGGCGTAACGGCCGACATGATTCTCGCACCTGCCTGCCAGCTGCCACTTCTATATAAACCCCTTCTTCAGACGGTTCAAGTAAGTCATTTTCCACTCACTAGGCCGTTACTCTGCTCAGATTTCCTGTCTAACTTGATCGTCGGAGGGTCCTCAGTGGTACAACCACCCCTGGACTTCCTTGCAGGTGGCTCGGCCCTAACAATCTCAAACCCATTGAGATCCACACACTTCAGCAACTATCCTCCAACTCAAATCTCGGCCGTCCATCATCGCCAACAGCATATCAATGGAAGGTAACATCTTGAAGCGATACGGCTCGCGTCAAGCGGTTATGAGCAGTTGAGACTTGGTTTGAGGGATGAGTGTGTGGATCTCAATAGGTTGATGTCGACGCCTAGCTATTGATTGAAAGTGAGATTTTGTGATCAAAGAATTGTTAACCGCAATCAAGAACGGCGTCGCTTGGTAGCTAGCCGGTGAGTACGGGTCGGTCCATAGGGATTTTGTGTATTCTCAATTTGTTCTAACGAGTTAATTCCAAATGGAGTTGGATTGATTAAATCTAAAAACTAAGGTTGATCTAGACTAGGATTAAAATCTTGCTAGGGTTAGGTTTAGGTTAAGTTTGGAAAGTAAATATTTCTCACCGCTTTCTATGCCCTAATTAAGATCTATTGGGTGTTATGGTAATAATTAATAAAGTGGATTAATACCATCGGGAAGAAACGATGTTTCTTCCTCTAGGTTCTTGTCCTTCCTTTCTTAATTCTTACCCTAACATCCATGGAAAACATGCACAACCGGTCTTTTAAACTACGGTATCACCGCTACCTCGTGGGATAGGGTGCCGTAAGGAGCGGTGTGTGTATGCATGCATGGAGTCCTATAAAAATATGTGATGGGCAAGAAAGGGGTGAGAGATTTTCATCTCTCAAACCTCTTATATTCCTAACCCTAACAAGTGAGGATCTACTCACTCATTAGGGAATTCATAAACATGTTCTAAACTAATTAACTAGGGCAGATAATAAAAGTTATACTAGGGCAGAAAGAAAATTAACTAGGGCAATAAAAAGAAAACTTACTCTAACTTTTATTTGATACTCTCTTCAATCATTTACAGGAATTGAATTCTGAATTTTGATAAATACAATGAGGCACAAGAAGATGCATACCTCAAAAAGAGATTTAGGATTTCTATTTATAGATCATAGAAACCCTAGGGTTACATTCGATTCACATCTGCATTTAAAAATTTGCCCCTACGAAGAATAGTCAACGCACCGCCGTATCGACACGAAACTGCACCGACACGTGCACTATATGGCCGCGGATCCGCGTCCATAAGCTTGGTTTGGCCGCGGTTCCGCGGCCATCTTTTGGGCTTGCTGGCTGCTTTTTCCTGGGGTTCTTTCTGCTACTTTTGGCTTCTTGTTTCTTTACTTGGTTTCTCAGTTTGTCTTCTAGATTTCTTCCAAATTTCCACAGTGAATAAAGTCGTGGACTTTTACCGCTTGCTTCGTGTCGAAGTCTTGAACCTTGCGCTGCCTTTGTACTTTTTTATTGATCTTCATTTATTCTCCAAACTGTAGGCTTGATCAAGATTCTTCCATTTGTTGGTCGTAGTCTCACTTTTGTATCGTCTTTTCATCTTTTTCACTGTTTTTGTTCTGAGAACCTGTAACCTGCAACTATGTAGCAGACATGGATCAAAAGCACCTGTTTATTTGTAAAATGACTAAGAATGGGGAATATAATAATGCAAAATTATGATATGAACAAATACCCCCAAACTTATCTTTTGCTCGTCCTCGAGCAAAACTAGTTTTATTCTCGAAAAAGACCTAACCTCACTTTCGCACGAAAACGCGATTGCACTGAGCTCGTGCAACAAGCCGTTAAACCTCTAGGTGTCCCTAGTAGGAGGAGTGTTGTCTCCTGAGGGTTTTCAGCGGATACTACCCACAAAATCCTATCAATTTGGCATATTGACTTTTATTCTCCAATTATGTTTTCCAACAAGGAATTCTGTTATCTTTGACTCAGAAATTATCCACCTGTATTTTTCACACTTTCATATCATTTAACTTAAGATTATATATGTTTTGTAGATTTACTTAGCTTTTAGCATCTTTTGAGTTTTCCTTTTAAGGTTCCATCTTAACTTAGGAATTTTTATCATCTCTACTAAAGATATAAGTCCTATTCTTCATTCTTATCTCTTATCTAAACCCCAATCACATACCCCTACGTGTGTGTATATATCACCCCTACACTTAGAAATTCAAATCAAGCTATTATACTCTTGTCCATCGTCCAAAGTACTTTTCAATTGGTGAATTTTTAGATGAAATTTGCTCACACATTCTTCATGCGACCGTTGATACTTCTTGAGGTACCAACGACCGATTACAAAATGTGTTTGCACATTAAGGCGTAATTCCTAGTCTTGTAATACCTAAGGCTTATAGCAGTGGCTCCCAAACCAGTTGTTCTAAGGCACTAAGTGATAAAGCACCCTCGCTAAATATTTTTTCTATTAATGCAGCCTTAAGTAATTACAAAAACCAGTGTTCATTTTTTTAATCTCTTTATTCACACTTGTATTTTTATTTTATTTTTCTTCGTACTAATGACTTTAGACAAGAGCATTTCAAGGTCTCTTCTACTATTCCAAGTTTCAAGGTTCGTGTTTGTGCAAATTGTAAGGTATATATTTTCAGAATTTAGATTTAAGCTTAGGAATTATTTTTCAGACTTATACTTTAATAAAGATATCAATACTTTTCCTTTATTTTGACTTAGCCCAAGAAGTGAACTTAGCCCAAGAAGTGAACTCAAAATTTGCCTATTTCTAAGTAAACTACAAAAACATATATTTTTCTATCGTTAAATTTTAAGAAAGGTTATTATTAGGGTTTTTAATTTCCTAAGTCTAAGATCTAGTTGTTCCTAGCTAGTTAACCTTTTTGTCAAACTCAAGTTAATTATCGCCAAAATTGAATGTTTTAATTTTTATAATTTTTAATTTTTTTTTCAATTTTTATGGGTTTTAAAATAAGTATGCAAATGCAAAAATATACATATGAATGCGAAGGAAGAAAGCTTACCGAGCACACCCCCAAACTTAAACTTGACAATGTCCTCACTGTCATGCTATACCAAGAGGGTCAAAATGGCCGGTATTCCCCTATTTTTTTTTGTTTTTTTATTGTTAACAGAAAAACAAAAAAAATATATATATATACACACAAAAAGCCCTCCCCCCCGCCAAATTTAAGTGAAACAGTGTTTCCACTGTTTAAACGTTAAAGTTCAGAGTTAGGGAGGAGAAAAATCAAACTATACAAGGCCTTACACATGCCAAAGGTTAGCACCAACCATTCAAAAAATTTATCGTTATAATTGTAGGGTTGGTGAAAAAATAGAGTGTAGAGAAAAGAAATGAGAAACACACGAGACCGTGTGGGAATAGAAACAGTATACGGTCTCGGTGGAGGAGATGAATGGCGGAAACGAGAAAGAAGTGTAGTACGAACTTGAGGGTGTAAATTGAGTGAATAAATTAGCATAAATTGTGATGACCGATGTGTTAAAAGCGATTGTGCTAATTTATCAACCCGTCGAGAAATGGGGTCAAATCCCTCAAGATTCGCAAGAAAACATGGGTACGTTGAACTTGGTAAACCATCCATTGAAAATGGAAGCGCGACAGATTCTTGCGCGGTCGAAATGATGGAAAGGACGAAGGGGAGTGATTTAGAGATAGTCTTATTCTCACCTAAGTAAACTGTCTCGAACTCGAAGGATTCCATCAATAGTTCGAAATGACTGTAAGCAACCGAGTCTAACGGTTCAACTAACTCATCTGAAAATTCAAAGGACTCAAACTCGGGCGGTGAGTCTTCAAAATCGTCTGCAAAAGTGAAACACTCGTAATCGTTATCGGCTGTGAGAACTGTGTCTGATTCAAGGAGGAACGCACTAGTGGCATCAAAACTGCTGTGATCGAACATAAATTTTTTAAGCTCACAGTCCTCCTGCGTGATCTTTTGTGTGGTCGGAACGATTGGAAGGATGAGGGGGGTGATTTAGGAAATATAACAGTTAAAGGTTCAGGGTCCGACACATCAAACAAAACTGGTTCATCCTCAATACTATCCTCAATACTCTCCTCACTACTATCCTCATAATTCTCCTCAAAAGTTATCTCATCCATGCAATTATCATCAAAATCAAGACGCATATGAAGTTCGGGAGAAACATTTAATGACTCGGGATGATGAATTGGAGAGAAAATTTCAGTCAAATCTACGGGTTCATCATCCAAAATATTCCCGGCGTCACTATCCTCAATCAAGTGAAAATCAATTTTTTTAGACACCTCATCACAAGCATGGATATTTATCAATTCAGGTTCTAGATTGGAGGTGTAGAGGTCAAAAGGATTGGTGACGGTTTCACTCGAAAGGGACCCTTCACAATCTGGCAAATCAAGCACTACAAAGTCGCACAACTCATTAAACGTTTTATTTTCAACTGGTGAATCATTTGGGACACTTGTTTGAAAACTAGAGTTGTGGGATTCAATTGGTGATGAGTAGGTTTGATTTGGAAGGGTGCACAGCTCACTCTCTCCACTCAAATTCTTACTCCGTCTAACCGCCTCATCATATATTGGAATTTTTGGAGCTAGTTGGAAACTAGTTACCGGGTCACTAGGTTGCATAAGGGCGGCAATGGACGCATCCAAATTCCTCATCTGTTGGTTTGTCACTACAATATAAGCTTCCAACGACTTTTCCAGACTAGACATGGGTTGTGAAGGGGTTTCAGTAAAAGATTCAAAATTGTTTGGATACGTGAAACTCCCAAATGGTTGTGTAGAAGCAATGTCTAGGGAAGTTGTGAAAGTCAGGTAGGACTGATAGGAATTGAATGGTTGGACAGGAGTAGGATCAACATTTGGATAAAAAGGTGAATGGACTTGTTGATCCCAAGAACTGGAAGTGTTGAAAGGAGTGAAAGATCGGTTACGAGATTGTTCAATATGTTCAGCGATAGACATGGGTTTCGGAGTTACAACAGGACTTGAAAAAGTATTATCAACATAAGAAGGTGGTGAAGGTTGAAATGGTTGACACAAAGTGGATTGCGGAGTCGAACTGTTTCTCCTAGACGCTTCTATTCGATCTTTCAAAGAAATTTTGTGCATGGAGGGGTCGTCCGTAATTCGACCAAAACAATTCGCGTATGAAGCAATGTTTGGATGAGGGTACCAAAGTTCGGCAAGAGTTTTCGGAGGTGGGGTACCCATGATGTAAGAAGGGGAAGAAAAAGAATGTGGGTGCAAGTGGGGTGCACTAGATTTCTTAGTGACAAGTGGCAAGTTTTGTTAAAAAAAAATTTCGTTTTGTGTTTTTTTTTATAAGGAGTTTTTTGCAAAAAGATTTTTAATAAAAGGCTTAGACACACTTTCAATCAATCACCATATGCACAATCAAGCCTAGATCTAGGGTCACCTAGGTCAACTAGACTGCTCCTAACTGTTCCAAAGGGCAAGTTGTGAGGACCTCAAATCGCCTCTTCACCGCAAATTGTGGCCAGGTAAGCACAAGTAGAGAAAGGAGGGATCCGCTCACGAATCACCGTGAGACGGGCCTTTTAAAGTTACCTTTCCCTACCTGTCTAGCCTAGGCACCACAAACTCAGGTTAGGATCAACGATCGATGCCTACAACTATTCTTTTGTCCTATTGAGCGCGAAGTCCTTAGGGCTGAGTCTAATCTTTTTTTAATTAACTTGATGGTCAATGCAATATGCTTTTGGGGGTCCTGGGAAGGGTAATGAAATCCCCACCCAATCTGGATTGGTGTAAAAGCCCTTTAAAGTCAGTTTAAATATGCAAAGCAGTAAACACAATCACTTGCAAACAATTTTTTTAGCGCGGCGCAAAGAATCCTGCACAAGATCAAGTTATTGGAGAAGGGAAAGAAATTTTTGGCGCAAAGAATCCAGATCTGAATTCGTTTGTCTCTTCAATCCTGCACAATTCAAACGAAAACCCTTCAAGAAGAACAAGATGATAAATTTTTATATTTTTTAAATTTTTCAGTTTTTATGATTTTTCAATTTATATTAACCCGAAATTACAAAAAGAAAATAACTACGCCATCCCCGGCAACGGCGCCATTTGATTGAAAGTGAGATTTTGTGATCAAAGAATTGTTAACCGCAATCAAGAATGGCGTCGCTTGGTAGCTAGCCGGTGAGTACGGGTCGGTCCACAGGGATTTTGTGTATTCTCAATTTGTTCTAACGAGTTAATTCCAAACGGAGTTGGATTGATTAAATCTAAAAACTAAGGTTGATCTAGACTAGGATTAAAATCTTGCCAGGGTTAGGTTTATGTTAAGTTTGGAAAGTCAATATTCCTCACCGCTTTTTATGCCCTAATTAAGATCTATGAGGTGTTATGGTAATAATTAATAAAGTGGATTAGTACCATCGGGAAGAAACAATGTTTCTTCCTCTAGGTTCTTGTCCATCCTTTCTTAATTCTTACCCTAACCTCCATGGAAAACATGCACAACCGGTCTTTTAAACTACGGTATCACCACTACCTCATGGGATAAGGTGTCGTAGGGAGCGGTGTGTGTATGTATGCATGGAGTCCTATAAAAATATATGATGGGCAAGAAAGGGGTGAGAGATTTTCATCTCTCAAACCTCTCCTATTCCTAACCCTAACAAGTGAGGATCTACTCACTCATTAGGGAATTGATAAACATGTTCTAAACTAATTAACTAGGGCAGATAATAAAAGTTATACTAGGGCAGAAAGAAAATTAACTAGGGCAATAAAAAGAAAACTTACTCTAATTTTTATTTGATGCTCTCTTCAATCATTTACAGGAATTGAATTCTGAATTTTGATAAATACAATGAGGCACAAGAAGAGGCATACCTCAGAAAGAGGTTTAGGATTTCTATTTATAGATCATAGAAACCCTAGGGTTGCATTCGATTCACATCTGCATTTACAAATTTGCCTCTAAGAAGACTAGTCAACGCACCGCCGTACCGACACGAAATTGCACCGACACGTACACTATATGGCCGCGGATCCGCGGCCATCTTATAGGCTTGCTGGCTGCTTTTTCCTGGGGTTCTTTCTGCTACTTTTGGCTTCTTGTTTCTTTACTTTGTTTCTCAGTTTGTCTTCTAGATTTCTTCCAGATTTCCACAGTGAATAAAGTCGTGGACTTTTACCGCTTGCTTCGTGTCGAATTCTTGAACTTTGCGCTGCCTTTGTACTTTTTATTGATTTTCGTTTATTCTCCAAACTGTAGGCTTGATCAAGATTCTTCCATTTATTGGTCGTAGTCTCACATTTGTATCGTCTTTTCATCTTTTTCACTATTTTTGTTCCGAGAACCTGTAACCTGTAACTATGTAGCAGACATGGGTCAAAAGCACCTGTTTATTTGTAAAATGACTAAGAATAGGGAATATAATAATGCAAAAGTATGATATGAACAGCTATCTGCAAAAGAAGTCCTGAGATGGGTGACCATCCTAGGACCCTTCGACGATCAAGTTAGTACCGTGAAATAAAAGAAGAGTAGCGGCCTATTGGAATGAATTCGACTTACCTGAGTCGTCTGAAAGAGGGGTTTATATAGGGGTCACATGGAGCGAGCCGGCATGAGATCTTTACCGTTCATTATGCCCCTGCGTTACGCCCGCGTTGATGGCAGGATCCATCCATTAATGGCGGGATACGCTCATTAATGGAGGGATGTGCCAACGTGGAACGCGGAACGTAGAACGTGGGGCGGCGGATATCTCGCTTTGGCGAGAATCACAGAGCTGTGGCGGGGGCGCTTGGACTCCGCACTCTCGGTTGATCGGGAAAGCTGAGGAAACTCAGCTCGGCGGATGGCTCGAAGATGAGTGTTCATATCAGATTTTTGCATTTTCATACCGCCCAATTTTTATCACATTGCATATCGGTAGGTACTCTTGAGCCGTGTTTGCTAGTCAATTGAAGGATACAGGTTCTCGGCTCTAAACGGTGAAATTCATGGAAAAACACGACAAAACCTGGGTTCCTGCCAACCACAGATAAAACACGGGTCTCCGCTCTCTATCCGTATGTTGCCGCACACCAGTTTAAAATATAAAATGGCAAATCAATGTCGTTTTCATGCACAAGGCTCAATGGCAACACAAGATCCAAGAAATCTACGCGGAGCTCGAGAAAATCATGACAAAAGATCCACATCACATCACCTTTTGTTCAACAGAAATTCTGGAAAAATCGTGAAGAAATTATAAGAAAAAACATATACCATATTGAAGGACACTGCTATTCAGGAGAAGCCACCAAAATTGGTGACCTAATTCCCCAATAGGGCCGCGGAACCGCGGCCATACGGAGTCGTCAGAAGTCCAGTTTTTAGGGGCAGTTGGGTCTTTTCACATGAGTCCAGAATGTTGCCCTAGAATTTCTGTTACCTGCCTATAAATAGTCCAGAACTTGCCAAAGCCAAGAGTGCTTAATCTTGTATTTTTTAGGGTTTAGAATACTTGTTCTTCTTCCTCTTCTCATCTCTTCTCCATTGAAAAACTTGTAGTGAGCTTTTGTGAGTGAAGAATGATGAATAAAGAAGTTCATTTTGTTATTATACTTGTCTTGCTCTTGTTATGTTAATTGCTTGTAATCTTTAATTGATAAGTAGTTGTTGTTATTTATTGTTGTTTCTTTCTTTTCTTTTTTCCTTTATCCTTAAACAACCATAATGCTTACACTTGATCCTTTCCAAGGTGAGGTCGCAAATAGCTAGTTGTTATCTTCTAATCTCTTTCTTTCTATCTTCCTCCTTTGTTTTATTTTTCGTTCTTCTTGTAATGTGTGAGTAATTTCCATACTTGTTAGGGTAGGATAAGGGAAGTTTGAGAGAAGGAAATCTCTCACTCTTTCCTTGCCCAACATCTTAAATCGACTCCCGTTAATTGAACCACAATCCGCTCCTTACGGCGCCCTATCCTACATGATAGCGGTGATTCCGTAGTGAGACCGGTTGTGGTTGAATTAACCGGAGGTTATGGCTAAGAGCCAAGAACGGACGGACAAGCACCAAAAGGAAGAACTTAAGCGTTGGAAAGCCTAGCTTATACTCGCAAGTTCCTTCCTAGTCGTGCTAATCCCCGTTGTTGCCGATTACCGTAACACCGATATTAAGAGTGGCAACGAAAGAAGTGAGCGACTCCTAACTCAAACTAACCTAATCCTAACCCTAACAAGCTCTCTTTACACTCATTTTAACACTTAGTTAATCACAAACAAATCTGGAAAATTGGACTTAACTCGTCAAAGCACATAGAAAAAGATTCCCATCTCCCTGCGGACGACCCGTACTCAACCGGCTAGCTACAAGCGAAACCGTCTTGATTGCGGTAATTAACTAAACTTGAACACGCAGAATCTCTAACAATCAAATGGCGCCGTTGCCGGGGAGACGGTAATTTATTTCTTTGTGTAATTTCGGGTTAACTTGTGAATATAAATCTAACCGAAAAACAAAAAAAAATACATTGTAAAAAAATCATCTTGTTATTTTTGATTAGTTTTTGTGCAAGTGTGCAGGATAAAACGAAGTTCGAGTTCAGTGCCAAAGACGTGGGAAGATAGACCCATATTTCGCGGCTACACCGCGACGGATCAAAACGAAGTAAATGGTCTACTGTAAAAATCTGGAGCAGATACAGTAAGCAAGTCAAAATTCAGCACATCCAGACAAGCAGAGGACACCCAACAGAGCATAACCCAGAAAAATGAAGGCCCAAGCCCATCATATTGCCGCGGAACCGCGGCATAAGCTAGCTTAGGCCGCGGAACCGCGGCCGTTTGGTGGACTCAGGGTGTCAAATTCCCTGTAAGTCTCTCTCTTCTCTCCCCCACTCCTCTGGACTCCAATAAACTGTGTTTTCTGCAGCATTCTTTGCGCAAACTCTCTTCCCCCTTCCAATAAACTGTTTTTGTGCAGGATTCTTTGCGCCGCGCTAAAATAAAAATTGTTTGCAGTTGATTTGTTACCGCTTTGCATTCATTAATACGGACTTAAGGGGCTTGAAACCAATTCAGATTGGGTGGGGATTTCATCACCCTTCTCAGGACCCCAGAAATCACAAAAAGCATATGCATTGACCATTGTTAATTAAAAAATACTAGACTCAGCCCTAACGACTTCGCGCTCAATAGGACAGAGGACTAGTTACAGGCATCGGCCGTTTATCCTATCTGACTTTTGCGGTGTCTAGGCAAGTGTGTCGAAGGCAAGTGGTTTTTAATTAAGGAACTTCGCGAAAGCGTTGGAAAACCTCCCACTTACCTGGCACTTATCTGGCCGCAATTGACGGAGAAGAGGCGGTTTGAGGTCCTATTTCTAGCCCTAAACAGTTAGGAGCTGTCTAGCAGACCTAGGTGACCCTAGATCTAGGTGTGATTGTGCATATCTTGTTTGTGATTGTTTAAAGCCGTAAGTCCGTACATATTCCGGTAAAGCTCTTTCTAAAAAAAAAAGGAAAAAAATCAAAAACTTTTATAAAAACTTGCCCTTTGTCGCCAAAAATCCATTTTTCACCCATCACCCATCGTATTTCTCCATTGACGTTTTCTTACCCTCACCTTCTCCGCTTTGACTATACTAAACTCGTTTAGTGTATGTCCGCTTGGACTCGGGACACTAGCGCCCGCCTAGTCCGCGTTACGTTAGTCGCTACCGACTACGTGATCGACTCAGACGTCGAAACTCCGTCCACGCCTCTTTCACCCTTACCTTTGCCGGCCAACTCCGACGTTGACCGGAATTTTGTTCATACATCTTCACCTTCACCTTCACCAACCTCTTCTTCCGCGATGTCAGGATTTAAACCGAACATCTCTTTGACTACCCCTGGATTGGCTCCACCTCCTACGGAGACCAATAACCCACCACCACCGCCTGTTGTAGCGCCGCAGTGAATCGCGCTCCAGGATCGTTTCTATCCCACCCGTTCTACACTTCCCACCTGCCTTTCTCTTCCACCGGCCAATGGGGATAATTTTGAAATTAAGCCCCACTTCATCAACATGCTTCCGCGATTTCATGGGCTTGAATTTGAAGATGCCTATATCTTCATCAATAAATTTCAAAACGTTTGTGCCATGATGAAAACCACCCAGCTGTCGGATGATGCTATACGTCTACGGGTCATTCCGTTCACTTTATGCGATCTTGCTGAAAAATGGCTGTATAGCACCGCTTCCCACTCCATAACCAGTTGGGACGAGTTTGTTAAAGCGTTTCTCAAAAAATTCTATCCGAATCATAAAACCGCAAGGATCCGCAATGAAATCAACCAATTCTCTCAGCTTCCTTCTGAACCCTTCTGGAAGTGCTTTGACCGGTACAAGGACCTTCTTGTTCAGTGTCCTCACCACGGTATAGAGAAATGGCAACTTTGCCAAACCTTATACGAGGGCCTGAACCCAGCAACCAAGCAGTTGTTGGAAACCATCTGTCAGGGCCACTTCCTATCGAAATCTGACGAGGAAGCGTGGCAATTCTTTGACGACTTTGCAGAGCAAACGCTACAATGGGAGAGCACCAGACCGACTTCTTCTTCTACCTCCACTTCTACCGGTCAGTCTAGGGTAGGAATTCACCAACTTGATGTCTCTATTGCGATGAAAGCTGAAATGGCTGCAATAACAAGAAAGCTTGAAGCGATAGAGAGCAAATTTTCTTCTCCTGCTCCTGCCCCTGTTCTTCTCCTTCGTACCATTTGCGCTTGTTGTTCCGATCCTTCTCACTTAAACGAAGAGTGTCCTTACAATCCACCATCGCAAGGACAGGATCAGGCTAATGCTGCATTTCAGCAAAGACCGAGGAATGATCCATACTCTTCCACCTACAATCCCGGTTGGAGGAACCACCCCAATTTCACATGGAATCAGAATCAGAATCAATTCCAAGGCAACAATTTCCAAAGGCCCCCTCCACCGCAACAACAAGCGCAACAACAAACTCAACAGCAGTTTCAGCAGCCCTTCCAATCCCAACCTTTTCAAAATCAGACGAACAACTTTGCACCCAACAATTCTTTTCCACCAAACAACTTTGTTCCGTCAAACAACGATAAGGTTTCCTCGCTCGAACGAAGTCTGGAGGCGTTCGTTAAACAATCGACTCAGTCCACCGCCAACATCCAGTCTTCCATTCAGTCCTTAGTGCAACACACTGCCGCTCACGGGCAAAGCATCAAAACCATCGAGGCCCAGATTGCACAGCTGAATGCGGCCTTAAGCGAGCGAGAGAAAGGGAAACTCCCGTCCCAGCCACTCCCAAATCCCGGTCACCCACATAATGTACATGTTGCTCTTGAACAACAGAACCATAATGTGAGTGCCGTGACCACATTGAGATCGGGAAGGATGCTGCAAAACAACATCGGCACACGGATCAACGATGACACCCCGGCCGCTTCTTCTTCTACTTCTTCTTCTTCTTCTTCGTTTTCTGAGCCTATTCTCCATTCTTCAACAGGCTCTCCTTTCTCTTCTTCCGCTCTGAACGGACCCACTTCTTACTCCACGAAAACACCTGTTCTGGGATCCGTTCCAACTCCACAATCTCCTCCACAAACATTAGACTCAACCACTTTTAAAAACGTCCCATTTCCAAACCGGTTGAGGTCTAATAAACAAAATCCACAAATGGAGAAGATTCTGGAGTTGTTTAAGCAGGTTAACATTAACATTCCTCTTTTAGATGTTGTCCAACAAGTCCCGTCCTACACGAAAATCTTAAAGGACTTGTGCACGAAAAAGAGGAAATCTCAGGTACCAAAGAAAGTTTTTTTGGCTAGTGCTGTGAGTGATGCTCTTACCCAATCTTTACCACAAAAACGGAAGGACCCTGGTTGTCCTACGATTTCTATTACCATTGGGGATAAGAACATCAACCGCGCACTATTAGATCTTGGTGCCAGTGTTAACCTGCTTCCGTACTCAGTATACGAGCAATTAGGCGTAGGAGAGCTGAAACCCACGCACTGCACTCTCCAAATGGCCGACCGATCGATCACCCATCCTAGGGTGAGCTAGAGGATGTGTTAATCAAAGTCGGGGACTTCATATTCCCTGTTGACTTCATTGTATTAGACACACAGCCTGTAGCTAACCCCCGGAATCAAATTCCGGTGATACTCGTTCGCCCATTCCTTGCAACCTCAAATGCTGTGATCAATTGTCGCAATGGTTCGATGAACCTCTCTTTGGAAACATGACGATTGAACTCAACATTTTTAGGTTGGGGAATCAGCCTGCCGAACCTAATGCTCATATACTGGACGTTTTCTCAATCCAGGAGATCACCCCTGAATAGTGTGGATTCGAGGAGTTTCTGTTCGAACACGATAACCTTGACGCCACTAGTGCGTTCCTCTTCGAACCTGCTGCTGTTTCTGCGCCCGACAACGACTACGAGTGTTTCACGTTCTCAAACGATCTTAGCCGCTCACAACCCGAGTTTGAATCCTTCGAATTTCCGGATGAGTTACCTGAACAATCCAACTCGGTCGCTTACACTCGTTTCGAACCTTTGCTGGAGTCCTTTGAGTTCGAGACCTCTTCACCAATCTTGCCTTCCATCGTTTCACCTCCAACGCTCGAACTCAAGCCTTTGCCGTCTCACCTTAAGTACGCTTACTTAGGTGAGAACGAGACCCTCCATGTCATCATCTCGGCTTCTCTAGCTCCAGAGCAAGAGAAAGCCCTTCTCGCGATCTTGCACAGCAACAGGCAAGCTTTTGGCTGGTCCATGGCGGACATCAAGGGGATTAGTCCCCTGATCGTTGAACATCACATTCATCTGATGGATGATGCCAAACCAGCCAGGGATCCACAAAGACGTCTCAACCCAGTCATGAAAGAGGCTGTGAAGAAGGAGATCGTAAAATGTCTAGATAGTGGTATCATTTACCCTATCTCTGATAGCCAGTGGGTTAGCCCCATTCACGTTGTCCCCAAGAAATCAGGTATAACGGTCATAACCAACGAGGCGAACGAGTTAATCCCTACTCGCACCCAAACTGGGTGGCGAGTATGCATTGATTACAGAAAACTCAACGCCGCAACGCGGAAGGACCACTTTCCGCTACCTTTCATTGACCAAATGCTTGAACGATTGGCCGGACACGAGTACTACTGGTTTCTTGATGGCTACTCCGGCTATAATCAAATTCCCATCGCCGAAAAAGACCAGGACAAGACCACCTTCACTTGTCCTTTCGGCACGTTCGCATATCGTCGCATGCCCTTTGGGTTATGCAATGCGCCCGCTACCTTCCAGCGGTGTATGATGGGAATCTTCTCAGACATGGTGGAAAAATTTCTGGAGATCTTCATGGATGATTTCTCCATCTTCGGCGATTCCTTCAACGAGTGTTTGCTGCATCTTGACGCTGTCCTTACCCGATGTAAGGACAAGAATCTCACTTTGAATTGGGAGAAGTGCCACTTCATGGTACGCGAAGGTCTTGTCTTAGGACATATCATCTCGCAAAATGGCATAGAGGTTGACAAAGCGAAGATTGAGGTCATTTCCAATCTCCCTCCTCCCCGATGCGTCAGAGATATCCAAGCCTTCCTTGGCCATGCCGGTTTCTATAGACGGTTCATCAAGGACTTTAGCAAGATTGCTGGGCCCTTGACTCTTTTGCTGGCCAAGGACACACCATTCGACTTCAACTCGAGCTGTGTGACTGCATTCGAGTAATTGAAAAGCTCACCCACTTCTGCTCCCGTTCTTTCTTCACCTGACTGGACGCACCCATTTGAGATTATGTGCGATGCATCCTACTTTGCCATTGGTGCTGTCCTTGGACAACACATCAACAAGATGCCGCACGTAATCTATTATGCGAGCCGAACCCTGAACGACGCCCAACTCAATTATACAACAACTGAGAAGGAATTCTTGGCTGTTGTATTTGCTTTAGAAAAGTTCAGGCCCTACCTCATCGGCTCTCCAGTCATTGTCTACACTGACCATTCTGCTCTGTGCTATCTTTATGCGAAGAAAGATGCAAAATCTCGGCTAATACGTTGGATCCTCTTGCTTCAAGAGTTTGACCTTGTCATTAAGGACAAACGAGGATGTGAAAACGTAGTTGCCGACCATCTCTCACAACTTCCTTCTTCGCCTTCGCTTCCAATTCCGATCAACGACGTTTTCCCGGATGAACAGCTCTTGACAGTATCTTGCGAACCCTGGTTCGCAGATATTGTGAACTATTTGGCCACAGGATTACTACCGACTGAATGGTCAAGTCGGGACAGACTTCGCTTCTTATCCCAAGTAAAACACTTTTACTGGGACGAACCCTATCTGTTCAAGTACTGTCCCGACCAGATTATTCGTCGGTGTGTCCCTGACGATGAATTCAAGAGTGTGCTGTCGTTTTGCCACGATCAAGCGTGTGGCGGGCATTTTGGCCCCAGAAAGACAGCTGAGAAGATCTTGCAATGTGGTTTCTACTGGCCACAACTCTTCAAAGACGCTCATGACTATTGCAAGACTTGCTCCCGGTGCCAACACTTGGGCCGGATATCCCGGAGGAACGAGATGCCGCTCCAACCAATCTTGGTTGTGGAGATTTTCGATGTTTGGGGGATCGATTTCATGGGGCCGTTTCCCAGCTCTTTTGGAAACTTGTACATCCTTCTTGCTGTTGATTACGTCTCTAAGTGGGTCGAGGCTGTGCCCAGCCGGACTAACGACAACAAGGTTGTCGTTAGGTTTCTTAAAGAAAACATTTTCTCCCATTTTGGGCACTCCCGTGCGATCATTAGCGACAATGGAACTCATTTCTGCAATAAGACTTTCGAGGCCTTGATGCGGAAATATTCCATTAATCATAAGCTCTCTACGTCCTACTACCCCCAAACCTGCGGGCAGGCCGAAGTTTCAAATCGGCAAATCAAGCAGATACTGGAGAAGACGGTTTTCAAGAACCGTAAGGATTGGTCGCTGAAACTCACTGATGCCCTTTGGGCATTTCGAACCGCTTATAAGACCGATCTTGGCATGTCTCCCTATCGTCTTGTGTACGGAAAAGCTTGCCACCTACCTGTCGAAATAGAGCATCGCGCATTTTGGGCGATAAAGGAGCTGAATCTGTCTCTCGAAGATGCGGGCAACCATCGGAAGCTGCAACTGAACGAACTGAGCGAGCTTAGGGATGAGGCTTACGATAACGCGGTTGTCGTTAAGAACCGAACGAAGGTGTTTCATGATAAACACCTTTTGCGCAAAACTTTCGTACCTGGTCAACATGTATTGCTTTACGACACCTGGCTACACTTCCATCCAGGAAAGCTCAGATCTCGCTGGAAAGGGCCGTATTTTGTGCGGAATGTGTATCCACATGGCGCTGTGGATTTGGAGAATCCAAAGGACGGTTCATTTTTCAAAGTGAACGGACACCGACTAAAACCGTACCTTAGCGCCGAACCAACAGAGGAGCTTCTGGTCTTACAGGAGCCGGGTTACCCTGCATAATCTTCCTCTGCCTACCACCAAACTTCGATTATCTAGCCAAGAACAGTGGACACTGTTCCAAATAAGTTTGGGGGTATGTTTAGACCATTTTGTATATATTTGTGGATATTCTTTTCCATTCTTTTTCTTTTTCTTTTCTTTAAAAACGAAAACAAAAAAAAAATTGTACCGCTAACCGATAATTTTGACCCTTCAAATGATCTCTTCATGCAATGACAGTGATGACACTGTCCAGTTTAAGTTTGGGGGTACGCTCGGTACGCATTTCTTACCTTCGCATTCATATGTATATTTTGCATCTGCATATTAAAATCCATAAAATCCATAAAAATCTGAAAATTTTCTAAAAATATAAAAACTTTTCTGTCAAGTTAGGTTGTGGGAGAACTCTGATTCAACATTTCGACGGTTTTGTTTGATAAAATAAGAATAACTAAATCTTATGTTTAGATTTTGAAAACCTGAAAAATAACTCTCCTTTGAAGTTAACGATAGCTGATATACGTCTTTACATCACACTACACGTGTCGTGTGTTTTGGAAATTAGATGACAAGTCTTTTATGTTTAAAAACTTTTAAATAGATAAATGATTTTCTGAGGATCAAATAGGTTTGTTCTGAAATAGTAATATCAAGAATAGTTTATGAAGTGAGTGAATATGATGGAATGTTATTGATGCCTTAATTGGAACTAAGTTTGAAAAATAACCCATCTGAAACTTGATTGGAATGATTTCACACCGAACCCACTAAACACGTCTTTTATCCAAAAAAATAATTGAACTGCCGGTTATATCTCCTTTCGTATTAAATCATCCTGATTTTCACGTCAAACTGTCTTTTGTTTTTGGACCTAGGTAACTTGAGTAATTAAGTCCGCTGGGGTGTTTCTACACCTAATGCCCTAAAACCAACTGGTTTGGGTGCATTGGCCCAAAGCTTGCTAAGAAGCCTAGAAAGTCCAGATTAAAACAAAGTCAAGCAAGTGTTCTCTCCGAGTTAAAATTCCTAACGGTTCTTTATGTGAGAATAATCTTGATAAAAGACAGGCTTTTATAAAAATTTTAGCGGAGATATGAAGGTTTTATTCTATGATAAAGACTATTGCACGTTCACAGAGGTGTGTATGAAATGAAAACAAGAAAAAGATGGAGTGAAAAATAAGACCTAGTTTCCTGTTAAGGAAGATAGAAATTCTGAAGTTGAAACCTTACTGGAAAACAAAACTTGAAAAATGCTTAACTCTTTATAAAACTTATGTGATCCTTTCAAAATTCTTACCTGGGCTTTATTGTGTGACATGAGGACTTTATTCGACCTTTCTGGAACTTAACGACACTATTTGCACTGCACGTAAAGACATATAAAATCTGTAGTTAAATAAGAAGCGAGGTGTGAAAAATAAAGGTTCGATAATCTAGACTTAGGATCATAGAATTGTTATTTTCTGAAACAAAACTTTTGGGTTTGAATCATAGTAATTTTCGCAAAACTAGCTTGACCGGATTTTGTGGGTAGTATCCGCTGAAAACCCTCAGAAGACAACACTCCTCCTACTAGGAACACCTAGAGGTTTAACGGCTTGTTGCACTTGCTCAGTGCAATCGCGTTCCCTGCGAAAGTGAGGTTAGGAATTTTTTTGTGAATAAATTGGCTTTGCTCGGGACGAGCAAATGATAAGTTTGGGGGTATTTGTTCATATCAGATTTTTGCATTTTCATACCGCCCAATTTTTATCACATTGCATATCGGTAGGTACTCTTGAGCCGTGTTTGCTAGTCAATTGCAGGATACAGGTTCTCGGCTCTAAACAGTGAAATTCATGGAAAAACACGACAAAACCTGGGTTCCTGCCAACCACAGATAAAACACGGGTCTCCGTTCTCTATCCGTATGTTGCCGCACACCAGTTTAAAAGACAAAATGGCAAATCAATGTCGTTTTCATGCGCAAGGCTCAATGGCAACACAAGATCCAAGAAATCTACGCGGAGCTCGAGAAAATCATGACAAAAGATCCACATCACATCACCTTTTGTTCAACAGAAATTCTGGAAAAATCGTGAAGAAATTATGAGAAAAAACATATACCATACTGAAGGGCACTACTATTCAGGAGAAGCCACCAAAATTGGTGACCTAATTCCCCAATAGGGCCGCGGAACCGCGACCTAAGCATGCTTAGGCCGCGGAACCGCGGCCATACGGAGTCGTCAGAAGTCCAGTTTTTAGGGGCAGTTGGGTCTTTTCACATGGGTCCAGAATGTTGCCCTAGAATTTCTGTTACCTGCCTATAAATAGTCCAGAACTTGCCAAACCCAAGAGTGCTTAATCTTGTATTTTTTAGGGTTTAGAATACTTGTTCTTCTTCCTCTTCTCATCTCTTCTCCATTGAAAAACTTGTAGTGAGCTTTTGTGAGTGAGGAATGATGAATAAAGAAGTTCATTTTGTTATTATACTTGTCTTGCTCTTGTTATGTTAATTGCTTGTAATCTTTAATTGATAAGTAGTTGTTGTTATTTATTGTTGTTTCTTTCTTTTCTCTTTTCCTTTATCCTTAAACAACCATGATGCTTACGCTTGATCCTTGCCAAGGTGAGGTCGCAAATAGCTAGTTGTTATCTTCTAATCTCTTTCTTTCAATCTTCCTCCTTTGTTTTATTTTTCGTTCTTCTTGTAATGGGTGAGTAATTTCCATACTTGTTAGGGTAGGATAAAGGAAGTTTGAGAGAAGGAAATCTCTTTCACTTTTTCCTTGCCCAACATCTTAAACCGACTCCCGTTAATTGAACCACAATCCACTCCTTACGGCACCATATCCTACATGATAGCGGTGATTCCGTAGTGAAACCGGTTGTGGTTGAATTAACCGGAGGTTATGGCTAAGAGCCAAGAACGGACGGACAAGCACCAAAAGGAAGAACTTAAGCGTTGGAAAACCTAGCTTATACTCGCAAGTTCCTTCCTAGTCGTGCTAATCCCCGTTGTTGCCGATTACCGTAACACCGATATTAAGAGTGGCAACGAAAGAAGTGAGCGACTCCTAACTCAAACTAACCTAATCCTAACCCTAACAAGCTCTCTTTACACTCATTTTAACACTTAGTTAATCACAAACAAATCTGGAAAATTGGACTTAACTCGTCAAAGAACATAGAAAAAGATTCCCATCTCCCTGCGGACGACCCGTACTCAACCGGCTAGCTACAAGCGAAACCGTCTTGATTGCGGTGATTAACTAAACTTGAACACGCAGAATCTCTAACAATCAATGAGCCGGGAGGCCGAGAAAGCTGAGTCCTGTAACAGCTCGGAGACGAGCAAGGAGTTTGTGGAAGCTCGGTTATAAGAAGCTACTCCGGGGAGGTCTCCGAGAGGTCGGACGCGACCTCAGAGACGAGGTTCCCCGAGGAACGTCCCCATTGCATCATACTTATTCCAGCACTGAACTCCTCAGAAATCTAGTGGACTTACATAGATGACACGTCATTCGCTACGTGTCATGATATGAGAAATTCCCACTTGTGAGCATTATCATTAGCCCCCCACTCTCGTTTCAACCTACTTATGGGTCGGGTCGAGAGTGGTCTGCTTGGTTTTCTCTGCTAAGCTTGGTGCCGAGAATTCTTCGTGGAGGATTGTCCGGGGACGACAGGGCGTTTAGCAGTTGCGTCTTTTCGATCTTCGAGTCCACGCGGCGTCTCACCGTGCGCCTAAATTTTCGCTCGTATCCCCGATGACGTCAGCGGATCGGTGAAATGATTGTGCTTTAAAGAAGGGGTGCCGTTTCACTCGATCTTCAGTTGGGTTACGGGCCACGTGTCCGACGTTGGTTGGCAGGGCACGACAAGCTATCCCCGCCTCCTGCCATGAAGAGAAGATTCCATGCGGAGTCTCAACGGCCGCTAGGCGCGACGCTTCGTTTTGGCGAGAATCGATTGGACTGTACGATGTTCTCTTTGGAGTGTATAAATAGGACGGGGCTGATCAGTCGAAAATATTGCATTTTTAACGCATCAATTTCCCTACTATTTGCAATCATCTAAAGGTGTTTGGTATAAATATAGCACATATTAGTAATTTGTCTGCAAAATACCAAATAACATGTGTTATACATTATAACCGGCATTTTGAGGGAAATTGAGTGTTTATTATTGCACGCATGATCTTTTGTATATCAACACTTGTCTCGAGATTGTGTGCAGGAAATTCTCCAGGTAAAAGAGCCGGAATCATAAAAGTGCTGATAAAAATACACCAAGTCCAAGACTTGTGATCTGGCAGTAAACAAGAAAGATTTATAAGATTCCAGAGATCAGAAAAGTATCATGAGGCCAACACAAATCAGCACGGGAAATTGCATGCACCAATACCACCAAACGGCCGCGGATCCGCGGCCGAATGGGCCTATCTGCCACGGATCCGTGGCCACGGTGACTCATCATCGGCAAATTATTATTTCAGAGGTCTTCTTTCAGTAGCCAAACTTCTTCAAGACACTTCAGTCTCCAGAGATCTCCAGAAGCTTCTCTTCTAACAGCCAAGCTTCTTGTACAAACCTAATATCTACCAAGCTTCTCAAGCAAGCTAGCTAATCAAGAAGCTTCTCCTCAACTACCAAGCTTACAAAGGAAGCTAAACCTAGCTTAGCTTATAAAGGAAGCCAAACCTAGCTTCTAGGGGAAGCTAAAGGAGAAGACTATATAAAGGGACCCAAGTCTTCATTAAAAAGGTTGTTCGTTGTTCATCAATTAAAGAAAGATTCTAGTGAGTTCCAAATCAATTCTAAACAAATTGAGTGACACAATTTGATCCAAATCAAGATCATCGAGTACTGATTCGAGCAAGCATTCAACGAGCCTTTTTGAAGCAACGCCGATCTTCATCCAAGCAAGTGATCCACGACGATAGAAGACGATGCGAAGCTAGTTCGACGATCGAGTTCTCTCCTCAATTCTTGTAGTCTTTGAGTGTATTGTAACGAAACATCGAATGATAAAAGGTGAAAATTCTTGATCTTGCTTTTCTTTACATTTAAGCATTATGAAGAGTTATCAATTCTTGATTGTATTCTTTTTCATGATGTTTGAGTGAAAACTCCGCTCGTGGAGGAATCGAGAAAATAGATAGATGATGATGATTAAATTCTTGAACGATTCTTAAGTCTTATGTGTTTTATAAACTTTTGGAAATTGAATCATCGACAACCTAGTTTTGAGCAAGACGCTTTCTTGAATGTTTTCGCTCTTAATTAGAGATCAACGATCAATGATTGAATTTCCTAGAGGCTAGAATTTGAATGCTAATCAACGATAGGACAAGGGATGTGATGAAGAAACCCTAGTTTCTTCAATAGATCCTTAATTCTCGTTGATCGTCATCGATCTAGAAATAAATCTTCAATATATAAGAATTTGTAATCATAATTCTTCATCATCGCTATCGATTGGATCGATTCCTACGAGCCTCTTTACAAATCTTGATAATTCAAACGATTTGGATATTTTCTTGATTTCTACCATTTCTTGATTTTAGATCTAGCTTGTGATGATTCTTAAAACTAAATTTCACAATTCTTGAATCATTTTCTTTTATCTTTTAATTTTTGACTCAACTAAAACAATAGCGAGCAAATCACACTTTCTTAGTGGGCGATCCGTTCTCATTGACGAAACTACAATAGACACCGTCAATTGATTGAGATATAAATTTCTTTGGTTGTGAAACATTTCTAAACACGACAAGGAAACGATCAATCAAATAGCGCCGTTGCCGGGGATAGTGTGCTAATTTTTTTGTTTTTGTAATTTGAGTTGAAAAATTTATTATTTCATCAGAATTTTTAGATCAAAATTCGCACAAGCGCTTAACGATTTGTTGTGATTTGTTGCAAGGAGATCTGGAATCTGTGGAGCGAGAGGAAAAAATTTCAGAGCATCTCAGGGAGTTCAGTGAGTGAACATGAGCATTTGCATAAATTTTTGTGCAGTGATCTCTTCATCACGTGGCGGAACCGCGGTTTTTTGAGCCTTACTGCGGCGGAAGCGCGGCAAGGAAGTTGCTTCACTGTTCCAAAAATTTTTAGGTTCATTTTTGTCTTTCTTATCTCCTCCCTGCTCTGTCCATTAACCAATTTCTGCAGGTTTCTTTGCAAAAATTCGCAGCGCCGCAAAAAGAAAAATTTGTTGCTTGTTTGATCTTAGTTGTTTGCATTTTTAATACGGAAATTAAGAGGCAAAGACCAAATTCAGATTAGGTGGGGAGTTCATTACCTTTCCTAAGCCCCAAAAATCATAAACTTGCATCCGCATCACCCTCATTAACTAAAAAATATCTAGACATGACTCTAAGGACCGTCGCGCTCACTTAGGATAGAAGGAGGTCGTGGGTAATCTATTGCATATCCGCGTTTCATTTGTGTTGTCTAAGGAAAGTGTGTCTAAGACAAGTAGTTACTTAATTAGGCCCACTACTTATGTAGTGGAGAATCTCCCACTTACCTGGCACTTACCTGGCCACAGAAGGGGCAAAGAGGCAGTAGAGAATTTACCTTGCGACTTGTCTTTTGGAAGTCTAGGAGCGGTCTAAAGACTTGACCTAGGTGACCATTAGATCTAGGGTTGCTTGTGCATTTTTGTGATTTGAATTTTTCAAAATCCGTATTTTTCAAAACCAAACACCAAACTCATCTTTTCCTTAATTATCACTTTACGCTGCCACTTGTGCTAAAACATTTAGTGCATGCTCGGCTGGACAGGGATTCTAGTGCCCGTCTTGTCCGCGTTCCGCCTATCAACTCCGAAGTCGGTATTTCTACGTCTACTTGTTCTTTATTCTCCACCACACCCACTTCGATGGACGGTTCTCCATCGAACTTCTTTAACACTATTCTGTCACCGTCCGCAGGTGCGCAGAATCCACCCCGCATATCTCTCCATGAGAGATGTTACCCTATGCGAGGTCCTCTTTCGACCTGTCTCACCATTCCACCAGCCAATAAGGATAATTTTGAAATAAAACCCCAATACATCAATCTTCTACCCAAATATCACGGTCTCGAGTCTGAAGATGCATATGTCTTTATTACCAAATTTGAAAATGTATGCGCTATGATGGGTACTTCACAGCTTTCTGTAGATGCTATGCGTTTACGTCTTCTCCCATTTACCTTGTGCGATATAGCCGAGAAGTAGCTTTTTAACACAGTCGCACATTCTATTTCAAACTGGGGAGAATTCGTAACAGCTTTCCTAAAGAAATTCTACCCTAATCATAAAACAGCTCGAGTCCGTAGCGAAATAAATCAATTTACCCAGCTTCCAAATGAACCATTCTCGAAGTGTTTTGAACGCTTCAAGGATCTGTTAGTTCAATGTCCACATCACGGAATTCCTAGATGGGATCTATGCAGAATCATATAAGAGAGCATTAATCCTACCAAAAAACAGACCCTTGAATTCATGTGTCAAGCCACCTTCATGACTAAAGATGATGGTGAAGCCTGGAGATTTTTAGAAGATTTCGCTGAAAAATCTTTACAGTGGGAAAGTGTAAACCAACCATTGTCTAGGGGTGGTAACCACCAATATGATGTTTCCATAGGAGTTAGAGCTGAAATGTCAGCAATGCAAAAGAAACTCGAAACTATGGAAAATAAATTTTTAGCAGCTGCCCTAAATCAGATGTCACTCTCCAAAACTGTCTGTGGATGCTGTTATGATCCATCACATCTTACGGAAGAATGTCCTTTAAATTCTCCGTTTCAAGGTCAAGAGTATATAAATGTTGCTTTCCAACAAAGACCTAGAAACGACCCGTATTCTTCCACTTATAATCAGGGATGGAGGAATCACCCTAACTTTGCTTGGAACCAACAACAAACTCAAAACACGGTTCCAAACCAAAATAATTTTCAAAGGGCTCCTCCACCACAACAGCAACCACTTCAACTGAGTCAGCACCCCTATCAATCACAAAATCCTCAAAATCCGGCCACAAATTCTGTACCTGGGAATAATCCTTTCCAAACGGTCGGTTCAGATAACTCCTCTTCACTCGAACAAACCGTGAATTTGCTTCTGACAAATTTCATGCAAGTTACGGCAAATTTTCAGTCTTCCGTCGATAAAATCCAGAAAAACTCTGACTCCCAAAGTGAGAGTATTAAATCTATGGAAGCACAAATTGCACGAATAAATGCCGAATTGAGTGCTAGAGAGAAAGGGAAACTTCCAGCTCAACCCCTACCAAATCCTGGCTATTCACATCATGTGAACGCTATTACCACGTTGAGATCTGGAAAAGTTCTTGACAACCATGTCGGTGAAGAGATTGATAATAATGAAGAATCAATCGATGATACCCCGGCTGAGACTTTTCCTTTCACTTCTGCTTCTACTTCTGACCCCAGTTCGTCTACCCCACCATTTTCTTCTGAGCCTATTCTCCGTTTTCCCCAAGGCTCGAACCCTCAGCATACTTCTTCTAGTCCACCAAAGACGATCCCCACTCCTATTTTGGGATCTTTTCTACCCACACGATCTTCTCCAATGTTGGACCCCGCTCTTATTGCTAAAGCTCTTTATCCGAATCGGTTAAGAGGAAACAGACCAAGCCCGCAAATGGAGAAGATCACTGAAATCTTTAAACAGGTTAACATCAACATCCCTCTCCTAGATGCAATACAACAAGTCCCCACTTATGCAAAAATTCTTAAAGACTTGTACACTAGGAAGAGGAAGACTCAAGTGCCAAAGAAGGTATTCATGTCAAAGACTGTAGACACAGCTTTTCCCCAACAATTACCTAGGAAACGTAAGGATCCTAGCTATCCTACTATTTCTATTTCTATTGGGGATAAACACATTAACCGTGCTCTACTTGACCTTGACGCAAGTGTTAACCTGCTTCCTTTCTCGATTTATGAGCAGTTAGGGATCAGAGAGTTGAAATCAGCTCACTGCACTCTTCAGATGGCCGACCGATCAATCACCAAACCTAGGGGTGAGCTGGAGGATGTGTTAATAAAAATGGGAAAATTTGTATTCCCTGTGGACTTTATTATTCTTGATACACAGCCTGTAGTGAACCCACGGAATCAAATTCCGGTGATCCTTGGTCGCCCCTTTTTGGTCACTTCCAATGCTATAATCAACCGTCGTAACGGCTCTATGACCCTATCCTTCGGGAGGATGTCAATTGAGCTTAACATATACAAGTTGGGAAGTGTACCCTCCGAACCTACTGCTCAAGCATGTTCTGTCGAATTAATGGATGTCGACAGCAGCGAATTTGACGAGCCTCATGATACTGATCTAGACTCTTTTCATATGTTGTTGTTTGACCCAACTATGTATCATACACATACATACTTTTCCACCGAGTTGTCCGGGTCAACAACTAACACTGATTATGAACCGTTTTTGGAGTCTGAAGATCACCCCGTGCTTTTTGATGACATTATTCTTCGGGGTATCGATGAGAGTTTTGAGGATTTTTTCGCTGATGAGCTCGCATTTTTAGCAAACACGGGTGTTGAGATGAATCACCCTCAATACAAAGAAATTGAACCTCCACCCCTTCTTCTGGACTATAAAGAGAATGCGAGTAATCCATCACAACCACTGTGTCGTCTCTCCAAAACGAGACGCAAACACATTCTTTCACACCACTTATCTTTTCCCCACTTCTTCTTGGCTCTTTTCAACTTGTTCTTCCACCAACCGGTGCACTACACTGATAAAATCTTCTAATGGTTGGTATTGACTTTCGGTCTTTGCAAAGCTTGGCATTGGCCAGTAATTTTGACCCCCTCTTGTGATTTTCAAAGCTTAACATTGTTTAACTCAAGTTTGGGGGGGGGGGGTAATCTGGCTCTTGAAAAGAAATTTTTTACACAAAATGGTGAGCCAAAGAATAAGTTTGGTGGAGAATTTTCACGATCATATTTATTGCCCTCGCTAATAATTTCCTCCCAGGCTTACAGGTTTTTGTGATCTAACAGAAGACAACAGTGAGGACACTGTTGAAAACAAGTTTGGGGGAGGTTTGTGCTTATTTTCGCATCATTTTGCATCATACTTTGCATAAGCACAAAACAAAACATATGAAAAAAAATTGTACATAAATAAGATAATAAAAGATTAGATAGTGAAAAATTACATCCAAAAGATTGGAAAAATTTAAGAAAACCAAGAAAATTAGAAGTTTTCTTAAACGGAACTAGTAATAAGTAGTTATGAGCCGTTGTCCCAAGGGTTAGTAAGATGAAGGAAGTCACTAATCTGAGGATAAAAATAAGTCTGAAAAATAGTTCCTATTCTGGGAGCCAAACATTTGAACGCTGATACCCTACTATTCGCACTTACACACGTCTTGAAACTCGGGATAGTAGAGGATACCTTGAAATGCTTTTGTCTAAAAGCCAAAGTATGAAGGAAATAATAAATGAAGAAAATATAAAATGGTGTTAAAATAATAAAAAATGAACACTGGTTTTGTTATCGCCAAGGCAGCAATAAAAAAATATAGCGAGGGTGCTTCATCACCTAGTGCCTTAGACCAACTGGTTTGGGAGTCACTGCTAAGCCTTAGGTGGTGCAAGACGAGGAAAATACTAATACACCTAATAAGCAAGAACATGAGTAATCGGTCGGTTAGTACCTCAAGAAGTATTAACGGTCGCATGAAAAATGTGTGAGCAATCCCATCTAAATATTCATCAATTAAAAAGTACTGAGGCGAAGGACAAGGGTATGATAGCTTGAATTGAATTCTCTGAGTGTAGAAATGTCTTTTACACACACGTAGGGTTATATGATCAATGTTTGGAAGAAAGGTAGGAATGAAAAAATAAAGACGATGTTTTATTGAGGGATGATGTGATTTCTAACATCTTTACATGACTATTAAGATAGGGCTCATGACAACTGAAAAACTAGTGTAGTTGGAAACTCTAATTTTCAAAGTATTTCTTTTATAATTCTTATCTTTATATGTAACTTTCACGGTCTTCCTTTTATTATTGGATTTTGTGGGTGAAATCCGCTGAAAACCCTCAGGAGACAACACTCCTCCTACTAGAGACACCTAGAGGTTTAAAGGCTTGTTGCACGTGCTCAGTGCAATCGTGTTGCCTATGAATGTGTGCTGGTTAGTTTTTATTTTTCTTTATTTTCTCCTTCCCTTGAATAAAAGATGTTTGCTCGAGACGACCAAAATTAAGTTTGGAGGAATTTGATCAGTCGAAAATATTGCATTTTTAACACATCAATTTCCCTACTATTTGCAATCATCTAAATGTGTTTGGTATAAATATAGCACATATTAGTAATTTGTCTGCAAAATACCAAATAACATGTGTTATACATTATAACCGGCATTTTTAGGGAAATTGAGTGTTTATTATTGCACACATGATCTTTTGTATATCAACACTTGTCTCGAGATTGTGTGCAGGAAATTCTTCAGGTAAAAGAGTCGGAATCATAAAAGTACTGATAAAAATACACCAAGTCCAAGACTTGTGATCTGGCAGTAAACAGGAAAGATATATAAGATTCTAGAGATCAGAAAAGTATCATGAGGCCAACACAAATCAGCACTGGAAATTGTATGCACCAATACCACCAAACGGCCGCAGATCCGCGGCCGAATGGGCCTATCCGCCACGGATCCGCAGCCACGGTGACTCATCATCGGCAAATTATTATTTCAGAGGTCTTCTTTCAGTAGCCAAACTTCTTCAAGACACTTCAGTCTCCAGAGATCTCCAGAAGCTTCTCTTCTAACAGCCAAGCTTCTTGGACAAACTTAATACCTACCAAGCTTCTCAAGCAAGCTAGATAATCTAGAAGCTTCTCCTCAACTACCAAGCTTACAAAGGAAGCTAAACCTAGCTTAGCTTATAAAGGAAGCCAAACCTAGCTTCTTGGGGAAGCTAAAGGAGAAGACTATATAAATGGACCCAAGGCTTCATTAAAAAGGTTGTTCGTTGTTCATCAATTAGGGAAAAATTCTAGTGAGATCCAAATCAATTCTAAACAAATTGAGTGACACAATTTGATCCAAATCAAGATCATCGAGTACCGATTCAAGCAAGTATTCAACGAGCCTTTTTGAAGCAACGCCGATCTTCATCCGAGCAAGTGATCCACGACGATCCATGACTCAAGAAGACGATGTGAAGCTAGTTCGACGATCGAGTTCTCTCCTCAATTCTTGTAGTCTTTGAGTGTATTGTAACGAAACATCAAATAATAAAAGGTGAAAATTCTTGATCTTGCTTTTCTTTACATTTAAGCATTATGAAGAGTTATCAATTCTTGATTGTTTTCTTTTTCATGATGTTTGAGTGAAAACTCTGCTCGTGGAGGAATCGAGAAAATAGATAGATGATGATGATTAAATTCTTGAACGATTCTTAAGTCTTATGTGTTTTGTAAACTTTAGGAAATTGAATCATCGACAACCTAGTTTTGAGCGATATGCTTTCTTGAATGTTTTCGCTCTTAACTAGAGGTCAACGATCAATGATTGAATTTCCTAGAGGCTAGAATTTGAATGCTAATCAACGAAAGGACAAGGGATGTGATGAAGAAACCTTAGTTTCTTCAATAGATCCTTAATTCTCATTGATCGTCATCGATCTAGCAACAAATCTTCAATAGATAAGAATTTGTAATCATAATTCTTCATCATCACTATCGATTGGATCGATTCCTACGAGCCTCTTTACAAATCTTGATAATTCAAACGATTTGGATATTTTCTTGATTTCTACCATTTCTTGATTTTAGATCTAGTTTGTGATGATTTTTAAAACTAAATTTCACAATTCTTGAATCATTTTCTTTTATCTTTTAATTTTCGACTCAACTAAAACAATAGCAAGCAAATTACACTTTCTCAGTGGACGATCCATTCTCATTGACGAAACTACAATAGACACCGTCAATTGATTGCGGTATAAATTTCTTTGGTTGTGAAATATTTATAAACACGACACGGAAACGATCAATCAGGGGCCATCCTAGGGCCGCCACTTTTTCCTTAGTTCCCTCTCGTTGTTTGAAGATTGCCAGGCGCACTCCCGCTTAGGTCGGATCTTTTGCTGGGTTTTCCTCGGCAAACCCTTTCCTTGAATCGGGTTAGATGTCTTTTTCCGAGATATCTATGGATGTAGTAGGGGTAGAGTCGGGCGATAAGGCTCCAGTTTCTAGGGCCGCGTCTAGTGGGTCTTCTTATTCCTTGGTTTCAGATAGCCGAGGGGGTTCTTCTTCTTCATCTACGTCTTCTATGTCGGGTACGCCCCCAAGGCCAAGGATGCCCTTGTCACTCGCCGTCGGGCGGCGACAAGGGTTCCTAAGGTGTGCATCGGGAATACCCACAATGCGCCCTTCATTTTGAATCGTCTGGACGAGCTTTCCAACATCCGGGCTTGTTCCATATCCCCTATGGCTATTCACTCCATGCCAGAGAGGGTGAGTGGGCAGACCAGGTGCGGGGCAAGGAGATTGCCCTATATCTGGTACCGTTCCGAGCAAGGATGCGTATGCTCTTCTCATCTAAGGTTTTTGTGGTGCTCTATTGTTTCCGTCTTGCTCCGGGCCAGCTAGCACCGAACTCGTGGAAGATCCTCCTCGGGTTTCTGGTCCGGTTAAAATTTGATCGGATCCCCTTCGATTTGAGCCTCCTCCTATCTTTTCTTTGTTATAAAAATCACCCCGGTACTAGTAAGGAAGAGCCGAGCTGGGTGTATCTGTCGTTTAAAAAACATAAGGGTAGGACGGCCGGGTCGGGAGTAGTGGTCATCCCTTTTTCCATCCATGAATGGAAGGGGAAGTTCATCTTCGTCGGGCCACCGGAGAGCGAGGATTGTCCTGTGCCCACCCAGTGGCACAGGGCCGACTGCCCAAGGGTGAAGCAGTCGAACGCCCTTGAGACGAAGGTAGTGTACCAGTAGGAACCGATCCAGCGGGCTGATATCCTGCTCTCCAAGTAGGTGCTGAGCTAGGCCGGGCTCAGTCCCGCGCATTTTTTAGATAAGTTAGGGTTTTTGACGATCTGTTTAGACTTTGCCAACATTCTATTGCCGTTTTTGTGTTGCTGGCCCTTTTCTTATGCGTTTTTTTCAGAGCCCATGGATCGATCGAAAATTATGGCTGCGATGGCTGCCAAGGCCCAGGGAAGAAATATCGATGGCGCAAGCTCGTCCCGAACCGGTCCGAGCGCGGATCCTGGGCAAACTCCTCCGCCCAGGGCTTCCGCAACGTCCCCAGTCCCGGAAGAATGCCGAGGGGGAGGACAGAAGCATGTGCATGACCCGGCGCTTTGTGCTAGGGCGAAGGTGACTCCCCCCGCCGAATCCCCCCCTCAAAAGGAAGAAGCGGGTGGTTTCTCGGCCACCCCCGGCCGGGATCCAAGTGCAGGAGGGTGACTTCTGCATCGAGGTGCCCTCGGGGTTATCTGTGGCCGACAGCTTGCTGGCGGACATGGAGAAGGCCGCTGGGGCCAAGATTCCCCGTGGCACCATGAAGACCCAAGTTGCTTCTATAGCCCAAGAGGTGGTTCAGATCGGCAGCTTTTTCCAAAGATTTTTTTCAAAGGTTATTTCCTCGGTTTTAGCTTCTTAACACAGTTCCTGTTTTCTTCAGGTCTTCCAGCACTGCGCTCTCCTTGCTGCTATGGAGTTCGAGGAGGTTGCTCCGGTGTTAAAGAAGGCGGGCGAATCTTCCTCACGAGAAGAAGAGCTTCTCCTTCAGCTGCAGCAGGTGGAGGAGAAGGTGGCCCTCCTTGACTCACGATTGGTCGCCGAGGGCCTGATGGTTTCCAAGCTGAAGGAGTCCTATCGGCTCCTAACTGAATCTAATTGGGTTATCTAGGCCCAGATGGAGGAGACGAACGGGATTTTCAACGCCATAAAAAGGTCGAGGGACGCCATCAAAAAGGATGCCCGGGCGGCTTGTGATGCGGCGAAGCTCGCGGAGAGCAGGGCGGAGAGGTTCATGGAGGAGTATAAGGTGTCTGATCAGTTTTATATCGATCTCGCTGACTCCGCGGCCATTGGGTGGCACAATGCCGTCGACGCTGTAAAAGAGGTCGTGTCCGAGTTCGTCGACTGCGAGCTCCGCGCAAGGTATACCCTCGCCGAGGAAGCGCCACAGGGCGGCGGCGCCGAGCTTTCCATAGAAGGCATGGTGGCCGACGGAAGCATCGATCCCAAGATCGCCGTTGTGGTCCCCGACGGAGGTGCAGAGCAAAGAGAGATGGCAGCTGAACGGGAAACCTGAGCTGTTCCCCCTTTTTCTCTTTTAGAATTTTGTAAGCCTCCGGGAATTTTTGCAAGGCTGAGGAGCCCACAATACTTTGTATATAATTTTGATCGTGAATAAAGTACATATACTTGCTCAAGTTTTTTTTAACTCGCAAAACTTCTCTTCTTTTAGTTTGCAAGTACAAGTCTTTTTATCTTGCAAGTAATTTTAACTCACAAGCGTAAAGGTTATCAAATGGGCGTTACGCAATCTTCCTGTAGGCCAGTGCCCTCCCTTTTCCCGGAGTCGAGAAGGCGACCATGCATCGAGCATGAATCGAGCGATAGCCAAGTATAGGAAGACCGGTATCCTCCCTTTCCCCGGAATCGAGGAGGCGATCGTGCATCGAGTATGAATCGAACGTTAGCCAGGTTTGAATAGGTCGGCATCCCTCGACACCTTCTTGGTGCGGGTCTTGGATCCGTGTCTTCGTAGGGCAAGAAGATTGTAACATTTCAAAAAATAAAATATTATTTTTGGGAATTTAAATAATTAAAATTATGAATTTCATGAATATTATTAAAGTATGGGAATTAGTTTTAATGAAATGGTATAATTATATACCGATAGTTTGGAAAACATTTGGAAAATTAATATGAATTATTGAATTTGAAAGAATTTATGTAATTTAGGCATTTTATAAATTATTATACAATTAATTGTATATAAGTTAATGATAAACTTGATTAATATTTCATTAATTATGCATTAATCTTGCTTATATATATGACATGCAATATAACATGTTGCAAACACTTGTTATATATTTTGAACCATTCTTCATTTGCACTTATATATGGTCTTTTTTTTATAAAATAAAAAGAAAAGGATAAATGAAAAGAAAAGAATAAAGATGAGAGAGAGGGTGAGGTGACTTATGACATAGGCTTGAGAGAGAGGGAGAGAGAGAGGGGGGGATCTTCCACACACATGGCTACTTCATATTGTCTCCATTATTCTTCTTCATTCTCTTCTCCTCCACCTTCTTCTCACACTCCACCTTCTCTACCATTCCCTGCCACCTTTAAACCCACCTCAAACCATCATACTTCCTTCACAAAAATTGATTCCAACCTCACTACAAACACAATGGACCAATCAAGTCAAGGTTTTGAGCATTTTGAGCAATCCAAGAATTTTCTTCAGTTGATATATGGGGTATATCCTACACCTTTAGTTAAGTATTTAGCTTATCTACCCTCCTTTTGTAGTTTAGAGTCAAGCTAATGTGGATTAGTGATGTTAGAATTTTCCAAGATGAACTTTAAGGAATATTTGGAGTTGTAAATTGTAATTGAGGTGTAATTAGTGACCACAACCCCTGTAGTGTTAGTATTATGGACAAAACCTGAGCCTAGATACCCCAAACATGAACTGAAATTTTGCCGATATTGGATTTTGTGGAAATTGTGATATGATATTGAGATATGCTACTACCCTGAGACTCTGAAAAATATTTAGCAATCACAGTGAGATGTGCAGGTGACCTAGAAGCTACCCTAAAGACCCGAGCCTATAATTTTCTTTCCTGGCCGCAAATAAATTGCTTCTGCCCGCAAATTGCGACCTAGGTACGAGGCTTTGGATTCGTGCTTGGTCCATGTCTCCTTTGTGCTGTAATTAGACCTATCTTATGTGCAAAATCGGCTAATTCAACTTAGGGTAAAATCTGGAGGTGTTTTCTCAAGTTTCTATTTTGGTTTTGCGACTTTTAATGACTTGAGTTTTGATAATTAGATTTTGACTCGGTCGATTAACGTTTGTATGTTGACGTCGAGAGTTGTTGGATATTCTTGCATGCGCAGGCCGTAAGTTTTAACCTATGTGCACTCCACACGCCGTATCGGTTTTCGTGCTGGATTCTGTTTACGATACTATGTGTTGTAAACTGTAGGTACTTTCGCGTGGATTTCGGGACGACAAGAGAGAGCAAGGCGTCATCGACTTCGGCAAGTGATGATTGAAGGTGAGTAGATATATATCTACGGGGAAAGTCGGGTGGATGGCGTATAGCACCCCCGCAACAGTAGAATAGGATGTGTTTATATTATATATATATATATATATATATATATATATATATATATATATATATATATATATGGTTATGTGAGATGGATACTTAGCAAGTAGGGCTCTAGAAAACTCTAGGTTAGAGTGGGCATATTTGTAGGAAGGTTATCCTTAGTCTATTTTCCTTAGTTGTGAACCGTTAGTTTTACATCGTTGCACACACACGCACGCACACACTTGGTTTAATATGTGTGTAAATGTGTGTGTGTGTGTACATACATACATATATAGGTATGTGATATATATATACTATACATTTACGTGTATGATGAGGATATGACATATTATATGGTTTTGAGTCGATACGATCACGCTGGATGTCAAGAGACTTTGATATACGATTTGAGATGAGACATCATATATGATGCGATCTATTAAAAGATTGTTGGGCGTTATTTACATAACATGCGATAACATGTGATTTGATGATATAATAGATTGTACGAGATCATAGATCCGTACCCTGATTATGATATTGTACGACGATTGATACCGTACGAACTATGATCTATAAATGATATATATGATATTTTACCCGTACCCTCGATTTTGAGGATGTCGTACAATAGATTTTACCGTACGAGATATATTTATATGATAATTGATCCACACTCTTAACTCGAGGATGTCGTACGATGGATATTACCGTACGCGATGTTATGAGGCTGGATCCCCGACTACTAGATAGATCGACTCGGATATGCTTTCGATTTTTATTTACTTTCTACTCGGTTCTTAGTTTAGTCTTTAGTTGCTTAAGTAGATGTTAGAATAGAGTTCGAGTCATATCTATTTTCAAAACTAAAGAA
Organism: Agapanthus africanus; assembly: GCA_030015575.1. Lineage (NCBI taxonomy): Eukaryota > Viridiplantae > Streptophyta > Magnoliopsida > Asparagales > Amaryllidaceae > Agapanthus > Agapanthus africanus. The sequence continues at coordinate 387,738,688 of JASDDO010000004.1, forward strand.
TCGTAGATATTTTCAAAAAGCAACCCGAAGAACGCTATGGATTTTCAAAATGAAATTTCTTTTCTCAAAACCACCGTAGCCCCTACTTTTCTAAAGACAACGATTCGTACTATTTTAAATACGGTAACCGTATGGCTCGCATATAGCTATGCATATCTTATCTTCCTGCGTTTACTATTTACTTTTCTGCTATGTTTATATTAATTCCATTTCAGTGCATATATATACATGTGCTTTCATTAGCTGTTGCGATCTCGTCTGCTAGGACACCTGCACCATTACCGATGATGCGTATGTTGAACGTACACTTGCTTGCCGGCTCACACACATCAGCATCGTTAATTTCCATGTCACCCACACTTTCGTAACCGTTACATCATTTGTATACCCTGATAATTTGTGGCTAAGTAGTTGTTTCTACAATAAAAGAGCAAAACTCTGTTCAAAACTCAAGAGGCGGCGCCTCACGTGTTTGCCACGAGGGCGCCAGCGCCAGAGTTAAAAACTCTTAAAAGAGCAAAGCTCTGTTCAAAACTCAAGAGGCAGTGCCTCACGTGTTTGCCGCGAGGGCGCCGGCGCCAGAGTTAAAAACTCTTATTGGCGCCGCACGTGCACAGCACGTGAGCGCCGGCGCCTAGTAGAATTAAATTCTAGTCTTTGTTAAACAGAGCCGTTGGATCAAAGATCCACCGGAGATGATAAATCATCAGAATGCAGAATTAATTTCTGTTGAGGAAATGTTCCTTAAATCTTTCTAAATAAGAAAGATTACTCTTTGTAAAACAGAGTATCGGTGGATTAAAAATCCAATGGTGATTAAAGAATCACCGATGTACAAAATAAATTTTGTGTGGGAAAATATTTTCTTAATCTTGTTAAAAACAAGAAAAATATCTTCTGTAAAACATAAGTTCTTGGATCAAAGATCCAAGGATGGAAAAAAATTCCCAAATCAATTAGAATCTCTCAATGAGAGATTTCTTCAACTAATCAACAGATTTGCCTCTACCATATAAAGGACCCAAGACTTCAAGTTTGAGAGAGAGGAACCTCCCATAAGCTTTAAAAAAAGATGAAGCTTTGAAATAACGGAGAATTAAATTCTCGAAGAAGAAGAACTCTCTTCTTGGAAATTTTAGGTAAATAAAAGTAAAAAAAAAGATCCTTTGGATCATTCAAAAAAGAGGAGAGAGAACTCAAGAGTGCTTAGCACTCAGTGAGAAGCGCTCAGCGCCTAGCACCCTACGTTCCCCTCACGTGGGTGCCATAAAATAAAGAGTGCTTAGCACTCAGTGTGCGGCGCTCAGCGCCCAGCGCCTCACGTGCCCCTCATATGGGCGCCATAAAATAAAGAGTACTTAGCACTCAGTGGCTGGCGCTCAGCGCCTCACGTGACACTCATGCGTGCGCTACAGAACATAAAGTGCTTGACACCCATCATTCAGTTCTTAGCGCCTCACGTGGTTTGCACGTGGGCACCATAAAGAGTGTTCAGCACTCTATATAGAGACAAATAAAAGAGAGAGTAAAGTGTGAGTGTCGGAACTCACATGAGTGCTCCGCACTTTTTGCAAGAAAAATGGGACTGATCCCAAACCAGTGCTCAGCACTTTTTTCAAATAAAAGAAAATTGAGTGGGCCAAGCCCAAGTTGGCTAGGTCCCTAATTCAGATCAACTGAGCCCATGGATTCATTGTTTCCCAAACATGACTCATGACATCCAGAATGATGTTCATCCCATATTTCCTAAGTTAATCTTAGCCCCCAAAAATGGCTAATGATTCTTAGATGGTCCATCATGATCTCTTCCCTTAGACACGGGAATTGGTTCAAGGGTACATCTCTCCATACCTCTGATGCATGTTGTTATAATTCCTCAACGTCTTCAGAGAGGTGGCAGGCCCCGACAACCAACTGTATTTGGATACACTTCCCAAGCTGACGTGCACACCTTAAACCAAACCACACCCCAAATAGGTGTATCCCACATAATCGCCATGAATCCCGTCACGTAACAAATACACGGGCATAAAATGGTGATCTACGGACCGTAACGTTCTCAAACTACTACGGACTATAACGTCCTCAAACTACTACGGACCGTAACGTCCTTAAAGTAAAACCTCACCTCAAAAAGGGTGATCTACGGACCGTAACGTCCTTAAACTAAAGCCCCCACCTCAAAAACGGTGATCTACAGACCGAAACGTTCTTAAACTAACAACGTTCCGTAATGTCCTCAAACGAAAACAATAGAGCCCAAATGCTTTTTTGTTGGATCTGAATGATCCTAAAACCCTGTTAAGTAGATCTTAGTCTCAAAGTGGACTAATGTATCCTTAACAAAAATTTATGTTGATCTTAATCTCAAACGAGATTAATGATCCTTAAATCAACCCAAACCCAAATCTTAGATATACGTATTTGGACTAATCCACGCCCTACGGGAGACAACGCAAATTAGTCTCCATATACAATCCATGGGCAACCTAAACAAATAAAAACACACACGACACGAAGTGAACTTCCGGAGCAACAGAAAGTGGTTATCATGATACGGTAACGTAATTAACTGTAAGGGCTTATGCCTGCAGGGAAGAGCGTCCCCACAATTAAAAACCCCTTGTAAATGAGGGGAATCTGACGAAGTCTGCTACAAGGCCGCATCTGTCCAAACCTTCGATACACGGTGCCATAAATCAACTTGGAATCTTCGGAGAGGTGGACAGATAAACCCAAATAGCATCTGCCCCCAAATTCAGGCAAGACGATCCATCCCGGTTTTGTCTCTATTTTCGGCGGTAAACAGATTCTGGCATGCCTGGTGGGACCTTTTTGTTGGAGATAGTGCCCTCAGAGTCAATTATTGGATCACAGGTACGTGATTGCAATGATTGCGGAGGACCTATACCGGTAGGACAGTCTTACTCGAGATGATAGTATGCTATCTGGTTTGCCTTTATCAGTCGTGTGCATGTTCAGGTGACTGATTACATGTTACACTTTGATAGAGCCCTTAGGATCTTGCTTTACTACCAACAGTATGATGGCGATCATATACGTGAGAGTTGGGTGGTTTATACGCATATCCTTAATTGTGGTCCCTAGTCGTGGGAGTTTCGAGACAGGGCATCGATACTTCAGAGTAGACTAGTGTATACAGTCGAGACCCCGACGAGGGGCGGTGGCCGGTCTCACAAGCCACTGGTGTCAGTTGAATCACCTAAGATATATACAGGTGCTCATTGGGTTATGAGTACACCGGACAGGACTCACCGGGAACCTGCTAGTTGGTATTATACATATCGTCAGATAGCAGTTCCCTGGTGACATGTGTACAGGTTAGTTCATCGACCTGAGGTCGTCATTTGTCTCGTGTGAGTTCCCACTGTGCTTTGATTTCTACCCTACCACGTCTCAAAGGAGTCGTGCAAACAGGTAGCTTTTGGGTACAGTCCCGAGCCATATGGAGGCACGTGAGCGGATCGGCAGGGGATTCGTCTCTCCCGGTATTGGGGGCGAGATCGTGCTGTATCTAGGAGAGCCATTACACAAAGCCCACGGCCGTGGCAGGAGATTTACTGGTAGGTACTCCAGTAGTATCTCAGGGTGTTATTGGGCTACACTCCGACACGACTTATACTGCTATTGGGGGTCTGACGTTACTAGCCCCCTAAGCAGATATGTGATACTCATTGACGAACGGACCGGAATGTATATACATTATCACTGTTAGGCTCAGTAGGGTTTCCGGATGAGTTCGCTCATCGGCCTCCCTTGAGGTTAGTCCATGGGCAGCCGTTACGCATAGCTAGTGCCGCTGACGGTTTGTGGTTAAACCCACTGCCAGGGTACTGACGAGTCATTAGAGTCCCCCACAGACAGTTTCCCAAGTTCGGGCGAAACGTTGTAGAGGCCGTATGGTTTTATGGCAGGGTTCAGAAAATGCACGTGCGTTTACGCACGTGTCAGATTTCGGGCAGATAATACTGGTGGGCTTTGGTTTAAGCCGGATCCGAGTATTATATTGAGTAGATATAATATCTTTATCTCAGTTGTATTTGTATTCGGTTGTAATACAAATGCGGGTATATTTATACAGTTACGGGGTTATCCTGAAATTCATTTTGGGATCACTTTTGGAAGTTGTCAGTTTCCAGTTTTCTATCAGCCGTCTTTTAACATTCGGTTAAAGACTGATTTATCTTTTCTTAGATGAGTGTGGAAGATTCTAGAAGCATTTAGAAGGTGGTGACAAGGCTTGTGACTCACTTGTTCATTTATGGTGCATTTATTGTGTTCACACTTTGTGTTCACACTAGATATTTTCTTGTGTTCACACTAGATATTTTCTTGTGTTCACACTAGATATTTTCTTGTGTTCACACTAGATATTTCCTTATGGTTACTCTCTTGTTCCTACACTCACCTCCCTCCTCACTTATATATATGGCTGGCCCCTTCCCCCTCTCTCACTCTCACTTGAGATTCATTTAGTGAAAAGATTATGATAGTTTTGGGGTGTATGGAAATTTCATTGCTCATTTCATTCCATCACCCGAATCAATTGGCAACTTCATTAACCGTTCGTCCATAACTTTGGATGGAACGAGACAAAGTCTTCTACTCATTCTCTACATCAATCTTGGTCGTCTCTTTTAGCAAACTTGACGACCAAGTTGCCTCGAGTCAGAGGCGGGAGCCCGTTTAAAGAATCGTTGACGTGGTGCCACCTGGACGAGCAGATTGGAGATCGACGAGATCGGAGCAGCCGCAACGGAGCGTGAGATGATGGTTAAAGAACGAAGGACTCGGATCGTTCGGTATAACCTTTCTACACTCTTTACAGTTTGTTAGTTTAGCAATAATGGCAGATCCGAGTTAAAGTATACAATAGCGCCAGTTAAAAAGTTTTTGTTCCGCATTTGGCGTCTGTAGACGGCCGGGGCGCTACCGTAGACTTACAGTGGTATCAGAGCCTCACCATTTTTCTTTACTAACTTGTGCTAACGCGTTTAAAACATCGATCAGACCGAATATCAAAAACTGCAAAATTTCCATTCACAGTTTCTGTCGATTTTAAATCAAGTCCTAAAATTATTCTACATATCACAGTAAGTTGTGCAGGGTTTTAGAAGCACACCGTACAAATTTGGGCACGTGATTCGACAAGAACGCCGCGGAATCGCGGTCAAACCTATGGTTTGACCGCGCATCCGCGGCCATTCTGTGAGATCGTGGCCCCAAATTTGTACAGTGGGTTCTTGTCTGGAAATTGGGGTTTTTGGTATATATCTTTTGGGCCCAGATTTTGTTACTGTTCAACAGATGTTCGTAGGGCCCACTTCGTGATATTTAGTCGATCGAAATTTAAACATGTTAGTTTACAGTGCTTACATTATATCTCCGACCGGGAATGTCATTTGATCGGTAAACCGCGTCTGATTGCTATAGTTCTTTTAGACGGGTTTGCGAACGTGGCATTCGCGTTGATGTTCTGTGTTGTGGTGTGATGTTGCGGATTTGTCATGGTGGATAGCAGTGTGCAATGGTAGTGCAGTTTGGATTTATTTGTACATTTGATATTGCGGGGCGAGCGTCCAACATGTGGACTGCCGTCACTGCTGTTGTATAATATTCTTTTGGGGCACGACCGGGTCGAGGTCGATGTACACATTGCACATATTTTTCATTTCTGTACTAGTTTTACCCCGCGACGGAGTGCACGGATAGCCGGGTTCTGGAGGGCAACGGGTCCGCATCTCATGGCTTTGAGAGGCAGAGGGGCCTTACTCTAAAATTGGCAGACTATTCGCCGCACTCGTAGGGGGTACAGGTTGACCCAAGGAGGGGTGCTCAAGCTACCGGATTCCGTGAATTTTAGGGTGGTCCATTCACTTTGCTGTAGGGGGCTGCCTCGCTTCAGGTTTTGGCGGGTAACTTACCGCACCCATAGGGGTCTAGGTTTCATTGCACAGGCTATCCACACGACCAGGGGAACGTCGAGTTTCAGCAGCGGCTCTGTGAAACCCGGGGATCCCAGATTATCTGTATTGTTCTGTGATGCTTATTACTTTTCTGTAATGTTGCATATTATCACGCCTGGAGCGATTATTGTATATTGGTATATATACTATTAGATGTTGTATATGTTTTACACCCGCGCTAGTCCAGTCCCCGCTCTGTCGTTAGTTAAGTAACCTAACGGGTGATGACGGGACCCAGTGACGAATGCGGATGGCGTATACGTACATTTTATTTTCGTTCTTTTCTGGTGTGATTGATTGATGGGACTGCGTTGATTCTGCTCAATGCAAAGTAAAGCAAACCTGTTTGCAGTTGTTGGAACAAATTTAAAAAGTGTTATTGCAAAGACGTTTCCTTTTGTTTTGCATAGCGGTATTCAGTGGAATATCCTGCACCTCATTCGACGAGGCAAGGGCCGATATCCCTTTACCGGGACTGACCCCTTGGGCAGAAGTTTGCATCAGGGTAATAACTTCACTATAGTCGATTACAAGTTGCTTTGCATCACGGTATTCAGTGGAATATCCTGCACCTCATTCCACGAGGAAAGAGCTGAGATCCCTTCATCGGGAGTGACCTCTTTAGCAAAAGGTTTTCGCCATTGTATTTTAAAAAGCTATCAGGCTCCTTCAGCGATATCAAGTTCGTTACGTTAAAGGTTTTTCGCCAAAAACCAGCCGTAGCCCTCCGTCATTTCTTTTGGGTATTCAGTAGTATTCAAGCTATGCATTTTACCCAAAGTTAAGGCATAGTGTTTGGTAGCTGCTGGGTATTCATTTGTTGCATAGATAGATGAGTTGGTTTGGGACAGTCGTTCTGCCATTTGGCCAAAGCCAGGGGCATGTGCGGGTGGGTTCAAATTGACAAGATAGTGACGGGTAGAACTTGGCATGTGACTTATGACATTTTGACCAAAGCTAAGGTCATAAGAGCATGGGGCAAAAATCTTATCGGGAGTTTCTAAAGAAACTGAAACTTGCCAAGTATGCGCATACCTTCTGGAGTATGAGTAACGTGGATGCATTCCATCACGTTATCATGCGATGAGAGTTGGATCCCGATTCCCACTGATGAGTTGGTTTACTCTTCGGGTGATCCCGATTGATTCTTCTTTCAGGTTTGGAGGAGAATTTGACAGGACAGTGGGAGGTTTCCGGATTAGATAAAGTGATAACCATTCTGATCTAGGTTAGAGTGCACGCAGAGTGTTTCTTTTCTCTCTCTTTGGCAGCGACCTTTGACCGACCCTAGACTATGACTCAGTGACCAAGTTGACCGAACCTTCTTAAAATACTGGCTTTTGGATTGTCTGAGTTGCATAAGTCATTGCTACTCCTTCTTTTACCCTTTGTATTTCTCAGAACACCCTATATTACTACGGACATCCACTTCCATTGGATAGATCCATCGTATGGTTATATACGAACTCGAAGGGACTTCTTCGAGGATGGATCCAGGTTCAGGAGAAATAGAATTGGTTTATTCAGTTGTCTTTTATTATCACCTTCTCTCAGGTTGCGAGGGCTCCATGGTTTAGGAGAGTACACCTATTACGCTTATTGGATAGTCTTATTCCAAACCATAGGCAGGTGCCGAAAGGTAGGGAATGAAGAAAACCAATTAGCCTAAGGAGGGTGTACAGAAGGAATTAACTAAAGACAAAATAAAGGGATTAGAAAGAGGGCAAAGTAAATTGCGACTGTTATCATTCACGACCAAAAACCGCGTACTTCATCGCCACTCCTATTTCACCTTTAAAAGAATAAGGTTTTAGTAAGATGTCTTTTATCATCACCTTCTCTCAAGTTGTGAGTACTCCTTGGTTTAGGAGGGTACACCTATTATGCTTACTGGATAGTCTTCTTCCAAACCATAGGCTGGTGCCGAACGGTAGGGAAGGAAGAAAACCATTTAGCCTAACGATGGTGTACAGAAGGTAATGACTAAAGACAAATAAAGGGATTTGGAGAGATGACAAAGAAATATACGGTTATAGTCATGAATTAGATTATGGAAGAGGCATTGCTATGAATACCAGGATACCCCTATGAAACATTTTCATGTTTCAGTGCATTGTTAAAGAAAAATTGTTTTTCCGATTAGATACTTACTCCAAGGGTATGTATTTACCAGGTTTCATTCTCATATCTGTATGGTTTTACAGATGATGAGTGGGAGTAAGTTATTGAGAATTAGGTGATCATCCTCATTATATCGGAATTCGTTGTAATTGATGATATTTGAGGAAATCGCCAGGGTACAGTTTTCAACCTACGACGCACAGGTTATGAGTTGCTCGACACAGCGGACTTATACAGAGTATTGTATGTTGTCCAAGTGTCCATTAGGACAAAGGAGTAGGTCCTCGTACTATGTTCTGTTTACTTATGACTTCTCTAGTTTTTAGACAAGTGTTTCGTAGAAATACAAGGTCTAAGTTTTGAGAAGTTGTGGGTATAAGAATAAAGTAGAGAACCAGGTATCACAAGCATCGGGATTCTTCACAGAGATCGAAGATGTAGATACTTGTGATTGGTATTCAGATGATAGTAATGATTTTGAGAAACTTGTTTCTCTTTCAGGTTACTCATAATTGGATGGATTCCTAAGTTGAGTAAATGCTGATTAGCCTCTTTCCATTAAGTTGATATGCACTGGAGACAGCTGCATGATTTGAATTTGGTTCCAATTAAATAAGTGCCAAAGTTTCTATATTGGATATAGAATGGATCATACCTTAAAAGATGTTAAGGTACGGGGAGTTGTCCAGCTTATGCTTAAAACCAGACTCTGGATAACTCAGGGCACGTTTCTGTAATGGCTGTTTGTGGGTTGACCCTGGCTATGACGAGGGTTGATATTCTACCATTTGGAAGATCAATAGTGATATTGTTCTTGACTCTCCACAGTTTTAGTAAAATAGATCTTTTTCAGAAAACAGTAGTGGGAGTATGGTAGAACTGGAAGTGATTCCAGAACCACAAACGATTACGGAAAATTTAATATGACCTATATATTCAATCAGGTTTGACATTCCATTAGCCACTCCGCAAATATGGTGGGTAACCTCAGACACCCGAGAGGTACTCCGGTAGCCTCAAGGACGGTGACAGGGAGGTTCTTATCTATCCAGACTTAACACTACTGTTGTTCCAGGCTATGAGACCCGGTAGGAGGGTTGTCGTAGTCAGTGGGAGCATCGGAAGCATAGTGGGCAAGATGCTTATATCTATTTATAGACTTGAGCAGTTATAGCGGAGATAGATCATCTAGTTTTGATGTGACAGTCATGGGTTTGACTTCAATCAGAATAGGGGATGGATCTGTTAAGAAGGTAGTAGGGTGTGATGTCATGATATTTGGATGACATACACAGAGTAGGAAGTAAAATTCCTATACTACGATCGGTTGTACTGTGGTCGTCACACAGTTGTTTCTCCAGACAGGATATGGATATAATATTTGACATTCTGGTTTCTAGATCTATGGTTTTAGATCTGGATTTGGGTAGTTTCCCAATGTGGGTACTCTGACAGTATTCTAATGGTTTTTAGAATAGATGACTCCTGGCATGGTGGTGTACCTGCAGGTGAAGGAGTCACCCTCTCTAAAGGTGTCTTACAGACTAAAGGGGAGAGGGATGGGCATGATTGACAGATCACTTGCTTAGGTAATTGAGTCAATCATGAGATGTCAAGTACCACACCAAATGTTGTTTTTGCACTAGATGCAAAAAGTTTGTATTAATCCAATCCTGGAGAAACATAAGGAAGCAGTTTTAGAACATAAGTACATGTTCTACAGATTTGATGACGGCAGCCTCCTTCGGGAGACGGTTATCATTCCAGGCTTCAAAGGGGACATGGATGACAGAGTGATTGTCAGAGTTATAGTTTTTCCTCTGACGAGGGACAGTATTATGGACAGGTGGTCCAGGAGGATACTGTAGGAGGCTTGGTGCAGGATACTGATTAGGTTCAGTGATCGATACAGTCTAAGAAGTTTGGATTTGGAGTTCATTTATGAACTAGGTCTCATCAGATATCCAGACATATTCTAAGACATGTATTACTCAATTCGGGAGATGGCTTTCTCCGTGAACTTGAGATTTAGAGAGAAGAAATATCTAGGTGGATCCACTCACTGAGGCTATTTCTCGAACACAATAGTTTTACAAACGGGCTTTGTGAAACTGATTAGTAGAGGAGTTGGATGTTCGGTTTCACACGGGCTGTGAGTAGTCGACATCGTAATAATTAGCCTTGAGTGCAAGTGGGAGATTGTTGGAGATAGTGCCCTCAGAGTCAATTATTGGATCGCAGGTACGTGATTGCAATGATTGCGGAGGACCTATACCGGTAGGACAGTCTTACTCGAGATGATAGTATGCTATCTGGTTTGCCTTTATCAGTCATGTACATGTTCAGGCGACTGATTACATGTTACACTTTGATAGAGCCCTTAGGATCTTGCTTTACTACCAACAGTATGATGGCGATCATATACGTGAGAGTTGGGTGGTTTATACGCATATCCTTAATTGTGGTCCCTAGTCGTGGGAGTTTCGAGACAGGGCATCGATACTCCGGAGTAGACTAGTGTATACAGTCGAGACCCCGACGAGGGTCAGTGGCCGGTCTCACAAGCCACTGGTGTCAGTTGGATCACCTAAGATGTATACAGGTGCTCATTGGGTTATGAGTACACCGGACAGGACTAGCCGGGAACTTGCTAGTTGGTATTATACATATCGTCAGATAACAGTTCCCTGGTGACATGTGTACAGGTTAGTTCATCGACCTGAGGTCGTCATTTGTCTCGTGTGAGTTCCCACTGTGCTTTGATTTCTACCCTACCACAGCTCAAAGGAGTCGTGCAAACAGATAGCTTTTGGGTACAGTCCCGAGCCATATGGAGGCACGTGAGCGGATCGGTAGGGGATTCGTCTCTCCCGGTATTGGGGGCGAGATCGTGCTGTGTCTAGGAGAGCTATTACACAAACCCACGGCCGTAGCAGGAGATTTACTGGTAGGTACTCCAGTAGTATCTCAGGGTGTTATTGGGCTACACTCCGACACGACTTATACTACTATTGGGGGTATGACGTTACTAGCCCCCTAGGAAAATATGCGATACTCATTGACGAACGGACCGGACTGTATATACATTGTCACTGTTAGGCTCAGTAGGGTTTCCGGATGAGTTCGCTCATCGGCCTCCCTTGAGGTCAGTCCATGGGCAGCCGTTACGCATAGCTAGTGCCGCTGACGGTTTGTGGTTAAACCCACTGCCAGGGTACTGACGAGTCATTAGAGTCCCCCACAGACAGTTTCCCAAGTTCGGGCGAAACGTTGTAGAGGCCGTATGGTTTTATGGCAGGGTTCGGAAAATGCACGTGCGTTTACGCACGTGTCAGATTTCGGGCAGATAATACTGGTGGGCTTTGGTTTAAGCCGGATCCGAGTATTATATTGAGTAGATATAATATCTTTGTCTCAGTTGCATTTGTATTTGGTTGTAATACAAATGCGGGTATGTTTATACAGTTACGGGGTTATCCTGAAATTCGTTTCGGGATCACTTTTGGAAGTTGCCAGTTTCCAGTTTTCTATCAGCCGTCTTTTAACATTCGGTTAAAGACGGATTTATCTTTTCTTGGATGAGTGTGGAAGATTCTAGAAGCATCTAGAAGGTGGTGACAAGGCTTGTGACTCACTTGTTCATTTATGGTGCGTTTATTGTGTTCACACTTTGTGTTCACACTAGATATTTTCTTGTGTTCACATTAGATATTTTCTTGTGTTCACACTAGATATTTCCTTATGGTTACTCTCTTGTTCCTACACTCACCTCCCTCCTCACTTATATATATGGCCGGCCCCTTCCCCCTCTCTCACTCTCACTTGAGATTCATTTAGTGAAAAGATTATGATAGTTTTGGGGTATATGGAAATTTCATTGCTCATTTCATTCCATCACCCGAATCAATTGGCAACTTCATTAACCGTTCGTCCATAGCTTTGGAAGGAACGAGACAAAGTCTTCTACTCATTCTCTACATCAATCTTGGTCGTCTCTTTTAGCAAACTTGACGACCGAGTTGCCTCGAGTCAGAGGCGGGAGCCCGTTTAAAGAATCGTTGACGTGGTGCCACCTGGACGAGCAGATCGGAGATCGACGAGATCGGAGCAGCCGCAACGGAGCGTGAGATGATGGTTAAAGAACGAAGGACTCGGATCGTTCGGTACAACCTTTCTACACTCTTTACAGTTTGTTAGTTTAGCAATAATGGCAGATCCGGGTTAAAGTATACGATAGCGCCAGTTAAAAAGTTTTTGTTCCGCATTTGGCGTCTGTAGACGGCCGGGGCGCTACCGTAGACTTACACTTTTCTCTTTCCACTCCATACTTCGTGTGTCGTGTTCGTGAACAAATCGCAGATTACTATGGTTTCCCCTGAATTCAAGATACTAAGATTTGGGGCCTTGCTTCTGTGCAGAGAAAAGAAGATCAATGGCTTCCAAGTGTGCCTGCAACAACAAATCCCGCTCCGTCCCCACTTGAGGAGTGACATACGGGCCAAATGCGGCATGCATCTTTTCAATGCCAGTGGAACAGGTAACTCAGGCCACCACTGGATTGTTCTTCGGGACCATGCTCCCGCCAGCAAGCTTCAGCGCCCCAATGCCATCACAGGAAGCTCCAAAGAAGTCGGTCTTTGATCGAGTTGCAACCACCACGGCCCCACTCAACGGGTCGTGCATGTCTTCCACCTCAGTCTTCAATAGGCTGAGCCAAAGCTCAAGTGGGCCCGCAAAGAGGCTCGTAATACCTGAAGGGGTTATCCCGAAACAGATAGACGTTCCAGCTCCGGCAAGTGCAGTCGTCAAAGGGGCTTCTCCTACTAAAGGATCAGTCTTCGCAAGATTGGCCATTCCAACTGCTGCTACGGGCGAAGTCATCAAAAGAGCTTCTCCTACCAGAAAGTCGGCCTTTGAAAGATTGGTCGTCCCATCTCAACAGATGTTAGTTTTCAACAGGCTGGCCCCGATATTAGCCCTTCACCAAAGCAGGGGGCATGAGAAATCCACTACCACAACTGAGGAGGTCCTATCGACGAGACATGATAGACGTCGTTATTGGCGCCGGGTGAGAAGAGCTTGGGGCAACTCCCTCTCTGGACTTACTCCACCAGCTCCAATGGTGGAAGTCGACGCTGCTGTTCCAACTGGGAACAACTTTGAACCGCTAAGGAGAGTGCGGCGAAACCCCCCAACCGCAGTGCTGAAGAAATCTCCCCCACCTGTTGAAAACATGATACAGGAGAAGCCAGAGCGGCCCCCTCAACGGCTATCCTCCCAAGTCCACAGGGTCTGGCGGAAGGTCCAAGATTCTGTGATCAATATAGACTACTCTTGCCGACTGAAGAAAACAAAGGCTCGGCAATGTCGGGGTAAAAATTTACATCCCGGTTAACCAGGTCAAAATCAAAGTCAACCCCAAACCAAGTGGGCCCAAGCCCAGGTCAAGTGGGCCCATGTCCGAGTCGACCCCGAACATGAAGTGACCGGCCTCCCCCATGCCATAACAAAAATTTTTGTAATAAATAATTTTGGTGTTTTTTTATGAATGAATGTAAAAAAATGGGCATAAAGCCAAATTTTTGTAAAACTCATGGCTCATGTGCAAAAGAAATGAGCACATGAGATATGAGATGGGCAAAATGCCATTTTGTAAAGCCCAAGGGGCTATATGTGAAGTGTGTAGCCTATAAAGGTAAAGATGATGAAAATATCACAACAACTTTTTCTCTCTCTCAAAAATTAGGATTTGTGCCTCCTTCTCCTTTCTCAAGGTTCTAAAACCTTCTTCCCCTTTTGAATTAAATCAAGAGTTTTACTCTTCTTTTCCAAAAATAAATAGTTTTTCACCATAAAACCCATAAAAGGGAGCTCAGATCTTCCATCGGATCTCAAAAGGGGAGATTTTTAAATCTCACCCCATTTCTCCAAGATTTGGCCAACCGAGAGGAAGAAGAAAGAGACTCATCTCTAAAAATCCCATCTTGGGGAGATACAGGGCTAAAGGGGGAGAGGAGATCCAGGGCTAAAGGGGGAGAGAAACCAAGGGGTCCCCTTTGATCATTTTTAAAGATTTTAGGAGTTTAACTCCATTCAAGATCTGTTGGAGTTCAACTCCTTAAATTAATCTCTTTTTAGGACTTTAACTCCAGAAGGCAAATCGGGAGCATAACTCCCAGTGCAGGGACAAAGTCCCTTTTCCTGCTGACGCCCGGCGCTCACGTACCAAGCACGTAGGGCACCCGGCGCCCGCATGCCAAGCACGTGGGATGCTCGCGCCCGGCGCCCGGTGCCCAGCGTTCACGTGCTAGGCACGTGAGGCGCTGACACTCACACGTCCTTTGGATGCCATTTCCCCCCTCATTTTATATACACTCCACACTAAAAATACCTCCTCCGTTAGAAAAAAAATTTTAACCGGACACTGCCCCGCAAGGGGCTGCTAGCCCCCTTGACCCCCAGCCCGCTATCCGGGTAGCGGGACCCCCATAAAAACTCTGCGGGGCCCCCGATATATCCAAAACCCTTTCAAAACACAACTCTGCACATTGAGTTCGCATGACCTGTTTGACCCGTCAATTGGAGGTTCCCTCGCTCCAAAGGCGAGGGGTAATTAACGACGCTTAGTCCGTGGCTGCCGGAGATTCGGATCCGCACAATCAATAAAACCTAGCCTATCCTAGGCAGGGGGAATCTGTAGTACGCCTGACAAGCGCGTGCGTATTTCCATCTCAATGGGGTGACGAAAAACACCCTACAGATTCTGGCACGCCCAGTGGGACTTTTCTCTCCTCTCATATCTCGGGTCAAGTGTTCATGCGAACTCATTTAACATATATGCCGATATTTGTACTGAAATAATGTTTTTTCTGTGCAGCAATCAACTTTCAATGACGATGTCTTCTAAGATGAATTCAGCTTCCGACACGACCCCGATCTCGTACGTGGTCAAGATCAATGCCCACGTGGTTTTCCCTGCTAGTCTCAGCCGGCAATAGGAGGAGCCACCCCATAAATTTGGTTTCGTCATCATCTACCCTGCTGGAAGCGCTCATCTGGAGGAGGTCCTGACAAACCAAACGGACAAGCCGATCTCAAAGGGTAAGAGGCCGAACGTTGTGATCGCCAAGGAACCACAGACCAAGCATAAAACGGTTTCCGAACGATTCTCTGGTGCTCCAGCTGGGGGCAGGACTACCAGAACAAAGGGCATCATTGAACGCCGCGGACAAGCCCAGGCGACGCTTCTGACAATTGCATAATTAGGCGTATCTCCAAAGCTCTCCATCGCTCGGATTACGGCGAATCCTCGAAGAGCCGAAGTCTGCCAAGTGATTAAAACAGAAAAGTTAAGGTAGAAGTAGCTCAGGTATTGAGCCAACAAGAGGGCCAGGACTTCGACCATGTGGAATCTTGTGAGGTTCCAAGAGTAGGGTTACTTTGCGACGACGGCTGAGTCCGCCGTAAAAGTCAGCAATCCCTTTGAACCTCTGAAGTGGGTTCAGAAAAATGCCATGACCGCTAGAATCAAGAAGACAGCGGTCTGAATGTTGCTACAAAGAGACGTGTCCCAGCTCCAACAGAGAAAATACGACACTGTCTCTTCAAGAGTTTATCGGGCGCTCTGTGCCGCATGAAAACAGCGGGGCAAAACCAAAAAGGAAGCATCAGCACCATTCAAGAATCCGGCCAGGACAGCCACCTTCAGTCGACTGCCCGTTACCGAAACAGGAGGGTCAAGACAGCGATCCGTGAAATCAGCCGTCGATAATAAAAGAACGGCTGGATATGTTATCCATACGGTCTATATGGCGGGAGGGCGCCCCAGCGACAACCTTCGCAGCAAAAGCAATGATGGGGCAACCACATCTCAAGCCCAATATGGCTTGAATATGGTTGATGCTTCCTAAGAACAGCCGCCTCCGCTGGATGATGAAAACCCTCTCGATGAGGATAATAGGTAGAAAGACCCCTCGGTCCATGTAGAGTAAAGCTCGGACAGCGAGGAAGAGCCGACTTTCCACCCCAGGACCGCATAGCAAGAGCTGCTTCAAGAGCTTCGAAAACAGCTCAGGAGCAAAGATAAAGAAATGACCAAGCTTTATTCCAAAATCGACGACCTGACGAATGTTGTGATGCATCTCACATTTCAAATTGCTCAAGCGCCTTCCAATCAGGCACATGTCTCGACTCATGAGCCGGGTGACGGCAACCCGAAGCAACCGATGCATGTCCCCTTAGGTCCAAAATTGGGCGAGCCGCACGAAAGTCGGCCACATTCCGCTTCTGGGGACGCCTTGGCCTCAGATAGCACCATCCCGCTAACACAAGATCGGATAATGGATTTGGTCACTAGATGTAATACCCAGCCCCTTTTTATACCAATATTTGTATTTTGTTACTCTTGAATTTTATTTATTTTTATTTATAATTTTATTTCTTCTAAACCCCCATTTTTCCTTTTATCAATAAAACCATAAAACCCAAACCCTATTATATCTTATTTTGCCAACTAATTCCCTCAGCCCATTTTCTTTTTATAAACTTAATCCTTTTTCTGAAATTCCCCGGCCCAACTCCCCGAGCCCAGACTCCTAATCTTTTTAATATTTTCTGAAATTCCCCGGCCCAACTCCCCGAGCCCAGCAGCTTAAGCCCTCACCCATGGCAACCCGACCCGGCCCATGCCCTAACCCTTCTCCCCCAACGGCTCTTTCCCCTTCTCCCGCTCGCTCGACCCACTTCCTTCGCCCACGCCTACGCTCGCTCGTGCGCTGTAACACCCCACGACGCGCAACCCTCGCGATCCCCTCGTCTCCCCTATCTCACTCCCCCTCACGTTCTCTCTCTCTCGCTTTCTCCCATTCTCCTTCTCTTTCCCGCTCCCTCCCTCCAACCCACAGCCCCGAGCACCTCACCTGAACCCTCACCAGAGCCCCGCCGCCGGAAACTCCTCCACCGCTACCATCCTCCATCTCCTCCTTCATTAACCAAGCTCCACCCATCTCCAGCCAACTCACTGACCCACAAACCACCATCGTCGTTGGCAGCAACCATCATCACCGAACACCTCATCTCTTCATCCACCTCCTCCCAACACCGCGACCACCACTGCTGCACCGCCTTAGACTCCACATCCACCTCTTCCGACGATCCTTCTCCTCCCTCACCGTCCTACTCTCCATCACCGGAGCTTCGAGCTCGAGACGAGCCCTGCACCCATCTCGACCCCCCACCTGCACTCAACGTCGACGAGCTCCCCACTGCCCCGAGCCGCCTCGTCGACCGCATCATCATCATCATCATCGTTGTCGTCGTCGTCGCCATCATCTCTCTCTACCTCTCTACATCTCTCTCCCTCTGTAATCCCCTCTCTCTCTCTATGTGTGTCTCTCTCTCTCCCTCTAAATCTCTCTCTCTCTCTCTCTTTGTCTAACTCTCTTTCTCACTCTCTCTCTCTCTAATTCTTCTCTTTGTTTCCTCTCTCTCTCTGGTTCTCTCTCCCTCTCCCTACTTCTCTCTCTTTCTCACACTCTCTCTCTCTAATTCTTCTCTCTCTCTCTCTCTCTACACTTCTCTCTCTCTCTCTCTCCTCGTCTAACCCAATGCCCTAGCCGTAACAGCCCGTCACCAAGCTCGAGCCAAGCCCAAGCCTAGCCGAGACTCGTCGTGTGCTTGCTACTCCGTGCCGTGTCACTACTGCCTTCGCTGCCGTGCCATCAATTCATCGTTTCCAGGCAAGTACTCTTACTTGCTTACATGCTAATTTATTCGTGTTACGAACTAAAATCGTATAAATTCCATATTCACAATACCAGATAGATTATATAACATACATGTTCGATGCATGATCCCAATGAGATTATTCATCTATTTTGACGGAACGGGATTGTTTATGTTGGCCCATGTAGTGACGAACATCTTGTATAAGTTTCACTGGAAAATACGACTGTTAATGACTAAAACGATTACCCCCAAGTATTACCTGTAAAACTGGAAATTTCTTGTATCTGAAAACCGTTAAAATCACCATAAATTATGTACATACTGGAATGATGCGTTCGAGCGCTTAAATCGAAGCCGACTCGACGAACTATAATCCTATGCAAGTTTTTAAGGGTTTCTGTACTTAAATTGTGACGATATTTGGTTCGGAGTGCGACTCTGGACTGCAGTCCAGAGCGACTCTGATTATTGTTTACTGTCCTGTAATGGGTACCACCTTATTTCATTAACTCGTATGTTGCAGAACTCTGCTGTTTATTAAAGGTGAATCCGTTATCTAGATAAAACAAGTGGTTTCATCCTGTTTCGTCTTCGTTTGCTATTTAATCTGTAATTTAAAAGATCGGGACGTATAACAGTCCCAACAGAATCAGAATTGACATACTAGTATTGAACAGTTTATAACTCCTGACTTACAGATGCGATTGAGAATCCGTCTATTGCGTTGAAAACCTTATTGAAAACACTAGATTTCATTCAACTATAGTTTTGCTAAATTCTGATCCCAACTGGGATTAAAATGGGTTACGAAACGGACTTCCGATTCTGAAACCGGATTTCCAGCCGTGAACGCTTAAAATGAAATGGCCATAACTAGTGATCCTGAAACCCGATTGGCGTGAAACTAAATTCGATGGATAGATAATTGAACATACTATTTATTACCTGTTCATCATTTCGCTAAACTGTACACGTATGATTTATGATAAATTGTGCAAGTGGTAGAATACTGTTTTATGACATCTTAATCATGCTTTACATACTATTTCCTCATCATATCATACTTATGTCACTGCATTGATAACCTAGTGATCATGTGCATTACCCAGTGTTAGGTATTAGTGATGATTTTGGCAAGTACGTTAGTGTTCGTGCATGAGTGAATAAGTGAAAGTGACACGTACTTGTACACAATCAGTGAACCTTATTATTCTATTGCATTGTCGACGTCTGTGGGACGCGTGTACGTGTGACTATAAGTGGTATGGGACACTTATGAAAGCTCTTGCATGGGTGTCACAGATAAGACACCAGACACTGCCATTTATCTTGAGTATTAGTCGGGACGTGCTTGATGGAGATCCTGTCTCCAGTTCTTGTGCAGACTTGTCACAGACCGACTGGTATTTGAGGTTATGGTTAGCGTTTGATGTAGACCACGGGGTGTGGGGTAGTTTGAGTGTGAGTTCAACAGAATCTCGGGAGTCCCATGCCGGCTTATATATATGGAGATATATGGAGATTTACAGGGTACATGATTATTACCGTGAGTTACATGTTGGGCCCGTGGTCCCTTGCCCTTGGGTCCTACCCTTGGGTGGAGGACACTCGCGAGTGGTTGACTCTCACACTTGGACTGACGATAGACTTAGTGACCTGTACAGTGAGACTTAGAGACTGATAGGGATATTGGCATCGACATACATTACTTACTGTGTTGACATACCTAGAGTACTAGTTTACTGCTTTTACTGTTCACCTGATCCATTCGACACTGCATTGGTTACTCCATGTTCACATCTTTGCTGTCTTGATTTACTGTTATATATTTATTATCACTGTTCGAGTTACAACTGCATATATATATATATATATATATATATATATATATATATATATTGCTATTGTGTCGCTCTGACGACCTGAGTATGCATGCTCAGAGTGAGGAGTGGATCTAGCCGGGACCAGGACCAAACGTACATCACGGACATCTTGATTAGCTATTCAGAGTTATACTCTTTTTACCTCCATCAGGTCAGTTCTTTGTATTTGATTTGTTTAAGTTACTGCATTTCTCATTACCTGCTCATTATTTACTGATTACCAAGTAAAGCTAGAAGCCGAAGTGTGACTACGGCAGGATATTTCCTTGACCGTAGGAGCATGGCTGGCCTTGTCAACCCCTCGTATTCCGTATTTTGGGAAGCGGGGTGTGACATGGTTTAGTTGGTATCAGAGCCAGGTTTTGCTTCGATTGGGATTGCAGTTTTCCGTGTATAGCTTGACAATCTAAGACATTCCTCGGTCTAGGTTGTAAACTTGTCATTCTTGATCCATATTCACATTATGTGTTCCGCTATCCATTCGCTAGGGTTTCAGGTAACTTGGCAAAGTTACGTGGTTGTTATTGTGGAATACATCAGAGTTACACTACCGTACTCTGTTTAAGTGACTTAGAGTCCTACAGTTGATTCCCACTTGTAATGAATTTCATCACATCCGATGTTCTTGATTCCTTGCCCAATCCATATTATATTCTGATTCTTATAGCTTGTGCCTTATATCATCCTCAAAATTATTGTTTCAGGATCATGTCGTCCAACGACTCTTTCTCTATCTCCACTCCCCAGAATCAGACAGCTGAGATTATGAGTGTACTGCAAGGTCTGAAGGAAGCCCAGGAGCGAACGAACGACTTGTTAGCTGAAGGACTGAGAAGGCAGGTGAATCAGGCACCAGTAGGAGTCTCCAATCGTAAAGGGATCCCTGTTAGACGAGAAAAAGAGAAGAAGATGAAGCGCCCATTTCTTTCCCCGAGACAGAAACAGCAGAAGACCCAATGTTGTGGGTACTGTAAGAGGCCAGGACATCTTCAGAGGGATTATCGCCGCGCCCAAGGGAAATGTCTGATTTGCGGATCCAGCGAACATCTCATCAACGGTTGCCCAGAAAGGAAGGAGCTACAAGGAGGAGACTCGTCCACACTCTCCACTTCGGCCGAGTGATGATTATTGCGTAGTTCGAACTTCGAGGATAAGGCGGACCCAGCGCAGGATTTAACTCGCGTGATGAGAATGCAGCGGTCTAGTAGTCAAAGAAGAATTTTCATGTTTTCTACTTTCAGTAGTAATGTTGTCATCCTCTTATAAATATTTCTTTTCGTTTGAAATCTTGTATCCGTCGAACTTTTAGTTGAATGCAATAAAACTTTGAATCGTAACATATGTATCATTCCCTTGCTTTGCCCCTTATTTGTACTATTCATTACCACAGCAATTTTTAATCCTGATTTTTCAGTTCCTGCCCACTGCATATTTTCCTATACTCCATACCCTTAGCTATTTTCTTGATGCGTTCCACTGTCTAATCATGACTCTTTCTTTTCAGGCCATGGCCCACCCTGGAGCAGCGCCGCATCTAGATGAGGATGCACAGTCATGCGTTTGCTTAGACCGCACGCCGATGAGTTCTGACGATGAGATCAACGGACCCCGGGTCATCTTCGAAAACAGCGATTCCGAGGACGAAGGAGCCGCCGCCCCAGAGGTTGACATGATAGACGATGCCGACGAAGAGGAAGGAGACCCTGAAGAGAACTCAATAGAGGAAGATCTCGAGGAAGACCCGATAGAAGAAAATCTAGTGGAGGAAAATCCCATGAGAGAAAATCTAGAAGAAGAGAATCACATGGAAGCAGACCTTGATGAGGAAGCTCCAGCCGAGGGAGAAGGACCAGAAGAACAAGACCCTGCGGTGGAAGAACTCTCAATGGCGGTTCCTGCGAGGCGCTATGGAAATGGACGCCCCTACCTGAGCGCGCGAGCCTACCGCAACCTGCTGAATCTCCACAACCGCGACTGATGGGATTTCTTTTAGATGTCGTCTTCTCTGGCCAAATAAATCTGTGTATAGTTTAGGGCCACCTTTCGTTTTCGAGAGTGCTTTGTTTCGAATTTTCTAGAATGAAATAAATTGCTGAGTTCGCTAATCTTTCGGCCTTCTTGGTTCACTTGATGCTTGATTATTTTTCATATACTTTTATTTTCCTGCTGAGATCCCTGACTGCCCACCCCTACTCTTTGTATTGTTTTAACCCTCACTTCGATTAAAAGGGTACCGCATCCGATCTTTTGAGTGGGCCACCCTTCATCCTTCGTCTATGCTTCGTTTGAAATCCTTCGGGGAGGGGAAATTGATAGTAAAATTTTCGATGTTAGCTGACCCTTCGAAATTTTTGATTCACATGATGTATCGACCGTTATCCTCCCCATACGTTTTTCGCCTTGTAGTCCCTTGCTGCTCACCCTTACTTCCTGTGCTGACCCGACCCCAAACTCGTTGACCTTCAGTCTAAAGCCATCATACTCCGATCTTGTGAATGAGCCACACTCCATTGTAATCCCTACCCTAGCTAGCCATATATATATTTGTGCTTTTCCTGTTACCCTAACTATATTTAGAGACATCGTTATTCAAATTTAGTTTTTATTATTTTGTATTTATTGAAAAGTGCGTGTTATTGACTACTCCGTTTTATGTATTTTAAGTACACTACTTTCTTCTCATTTTTCGGTAGAGCGACCATATGTATTACATATATTATTTTGGTGCTATGCTTTATATTTCACCATGTAGTTTTCTAAGTTATGTTAAAACGGTTTGATTGATACGTTATTCTAAAAATGTTTTAAACCACTGACAAGTCCTTCACAGCTTCATTATAATTATGCCTTATACTTATTATTTCTGCTGTGCTACTTTTGATATACTTATATGTGCACATATTTGGATTTCGATTTTATCGAACATGCTTTGATTAATATTGTTCGTTATTGTTATCTACATTCTCGTATACATGTAGATGTCCTTATAGTTGTTCCTGCCTTATACCTATTTAGACCTATCCTTTTTGTATGTTGTTCTTACATATATATACCTTCAAAATTTTATCCACCCGTTTTAAGTAAATCATTATGTATTAGTGTTCGATGTGGTAACTTTTCGCTTGTTATTGTATAGCTTGTCGTTTCTCTTAAATTTCGAGGACGAAATTTTTGTAAGGGTGGTATGATGTAATACCCAGCCCCTTTTTATACCAATATCTGTATTTTGTTACTCTTGAATTTATTTATTTTTATTTATAATTTTATTTCTTCTAAACCCCCATTTTTCCTTTTATCAATAAAACCCTAAAACTCAAACCCTATTATATCTTATTTTTCCAACTTATTCCCTCAGCCCATTTTCTTTTTATAAACTTAATCCTTTTTCTGAAATTCCCCGGCCCAACTCCCCCAGCCCAGACTCCTAATCTTTTTAATATTTTCTGAAATTCCCCGGCCCAACTCCCCGAGCCCAGCAGCTCAAGCCCTCACCCACGGCAACCCGACCCGGCCCATGCCCTAACCCTTCTCCCCCAACGGCTCTTTCCTCTTCTCCCGCCCGCTCGACCCACTTCCTTCGCCCATGCCCACGCTCGCTCATGCGCCGTTACACCCCACGACGCGAAACCGTCGCGATCCCCTCGTCTCCCCTATCTCACTCCCCCTCACGTTCTCTCTCTCTCGCTTTCTCCCATTCTCCTTCTCTTTCCCGCTCCCTCCCTCGAACCCACAGCCTCGAGCACCTCGCCTAAACCCTCACCAGAGCCCCGCCACCGGAAACTCCTCCACCGCAACCATCCTCCGTCTCCTCCTTCATTAACCAAGATCCACCCATCTCCAGCCAACTCACTCACCCTCAAACCACCATTGTCGTCGGCAGCAACCATCATCACCGACCACCTCATCTCTTCATCCACCTCCTCCAAACACCGCGACCACCACCGCTGCACCACCTTAGACTCCACATCCACCTCTTCTGACGATCCCTTTCCTCCCTCACCGGCCTACTCTCCATCATCGGAGCTTCGAGCTCGAGACGAGCCCTGCACCCATCTCGACGCCCCACCTGCACACGACGTCGACGAGCTCCCCACTGCCCCGAGCCGCCTCGTCTACCGCATCATCATCATCATCATCGTCGCCATCATCTCTCTCTACCTCTCTACATCTCTCTCCCTCTGTAATCCTCTCTCTCTCTCCCTCTAAATCTCTCTCTCTCTCTGCCTTACTCTCTTTCTCACTCTCTCTCTCTCTCTCTCTCTCTCTCTCTCAATTCTTCTCTCCGTTTCCTCTCTCTCTCTGGTTCTCTCTCCCTCTCCCTACTTCTCTCTCTTTCTCACTCTTTCTTTTTCTCTACACTTCTCTCTCTCTCTCTCTCGTCTCGTCTCACCCAATGCCCTAGCCGCAACAGCCCGTCACCAAGCTCGAGCCAAGCCCAAGCCTAGCCGAGACTCGTCGTGTGCTTGCTACGCCGTGCCGTGTCGCTACTGCCTTCACTGTCGTGCCATCAATTCATCGTTTCCATGCAAGTACTCTTACTTTCTTACATGCTAATTTATTCGTGTTACGAACTAAAATCGTATAAATTCCATATTCACAATACCAGATAGATTATATAACATACCTGTTCGATGCATGATCCCAATGAGATTATTCATCTATTTTGACGGAACGGGATTGTTTATGTTGGCCCATGTAGTGACGAACATCTTGTATAAGTTTCACTGGAAAATACGACTGTTAATGACTAAAACGATTACCCCCAAGTATTACTTGTAAAACTGGAAATTTCTTGTATCTGAAAACCGTTAAAATCACCATAAATTATGTACATAATGGAATGATGCGTTCGAGGGATTAAATTGAATCCGACTCGACGAACTATAATCCTATGCAAGTTTCTAAGGGTTTCTGTACTTAAATTATGACGATATTTGGTTCGGAGTGCGACTCTGGACTGCAGTCCAGAGCGACTCTGATTATTGTTTACTGTCCCGTAATGGGTACCATCTTGTTTCCTTAACTCGTATGTTGCGGAAATCCACTGTTTATTAAAGGTGAATCCGTTATCTAGATAACACAAGTGGTTTCATCCTGTTTCGTCTTCGTTTGCTATTTAATCTGTAATTTAAAAGATCGGGACGTATAACAGTCCCAACAGAATCAGAATTGACATACTAGTATTGAACAGTGTATAACTCCTGACGTACAGATGCGATTGATAATCCGTCTATTGAGTTGAAAACCTTATTGAAAACCCTAGATTTCATTCAACTATAGTGTCGCTAAATTCTGATCCCAACTGGGATTAAAATGTGTTGCGAAACGGACTTCCAATTCTGAAACCGGATTTCCAGCCGTGAACGCTTAAAATGAAATGGCCATAACTAGTGATCCTGAAACCCGATTGGCGTGAAACTAAATTCGCTGGATAGATAATTGAACCTACTATTTATTCCCTGTTCATCATTTTGCTAAACTGTACATGTATGATTTATGATAAATTGGGCAAGTGGTAGAATACTGTTTTATGACATCTTAATCATGCTTTACATACTGTTTCCTCATCATATCATACTTATGTCACTGCATTGATAACCTAGTGATCATGTGCATTACCGAGTGTTAGGTATTAGTGATGATTGTGGCAAGTACGTTAGTGTTCGTGCATGAGTGAATAAGTGAAAGTGACACGTACTTGTACACAATCAGTGAACCTTATTATTCTATTGCATTGTCGACGTTTGTGGGACGCGTGTACGTGCGACTATAAGTGGTATGGGACACTTATGGAAGCTCTTGCATGGGTGTCACAGATAAGACACCAGACACTGCCATTTATCTTGAGTATTAGTCGGGGCGTGCTTGATGGAGATCCTGTCTCCAGTTCTCTTGCAGACTTGTCACAAACCGACTGGGATTTGAGGTTATGGTTAGCGTTTGATGTAGACCACGGGGTATGGGGTAGTTTGAGTGTAAGTTCAACAGAATCTCGGGAGTCTCATGCCGGCTTATATATATGGAGATATATGGAGATTTACAGGGTACATGATTATTACCGTGAGTTACATGTTGGGCCCGTGGTCCCTTGCCCTTGGGTCCTGCCCTTGGGTGGAGGACACTCGCGAATGGTTGACTCTCACACTTGGACTGACGATAGACTTAGTGACCTGTACAGTGAGACTTAGAGACTAATAGGGATATTAGCATCGACATACATTACTTACTGTGTTGACATACCTAGCATACTAGTTTACTGCTTTTACTGTTCACCTGATACATTAGACACTGCATTGGTTACTCCATGTTCACATCTTTGCTGTCTTGATTTACTGTTATATATTTAGTATCACTGTTCGAGTTACAACTGCATATATATATATATATATATATATATATATATATATATATATATATATATATTGCTGTTGTGTCGCTCTGACGACCTGAGTATGCATGCTCAGAGTGAGGAGTGGATCTAGCAGGGACCAGGACCAAACGCACATCACGGACATCTTGATTAGCTATTCAGAGTTATACTCTTTTTACCTCCATCAGGTCAGTTCTTTGTATTTGATTTGTTTAAGTTACTGCATTTCTCATTACCTGCGCATTATTTACTGATTACCACGTAAAGCTAGAAGCCGAAGTGTGACTACGGCAGGATATTTCCTTGACCGTAGGAGCATGGCTGGCCTTGTCAACCCCTTGTATTCCGTATTTTGGGAAGCGGTGCGTGACACTAGCAAGGTTAGAACATTGGTACGAAAAGCCGAAGCTCAGAAAGAAATCGGTTGTAGTGGATGGCCGTATCTCGCACAGTACGATCTGATCGAGTTCCTAAGTGGCTACGTCATTCCTAAGTTCGGAAGATTTGACGGGACGGGAAACGTAAATCAGCATGTCACCCACTTTAAAGCATCGTGCGGAAACACAAGGGGCAATGACGCGCTCCTTCTTTGTCAGTTTGTCAACAGCCCGACCAGTGTCGCTTTTGACTGGTATGCGAGTATACCAGACGGGTCCGTCATTACCTTTGTTCAAATGGAATCTCTGTTTCGGCATAGGTTCATGAGTGTTAGTGATAAAATCTCCATTGCTGACCTTATGAGGACAGAGCCAGGGAAGAATGAAAGCAACGCCGACTTTATCGCTCGATGGTGCAACCTCACGGTCAAGTGCGAACCGCCGCTGGAGCAGGACCAGTCCGTCAGCCTTCTCATTGGGAACCTCAGCAATTGGATGGTCCCATTCTTATGTACAGCAGGGCTCAAGACGTTTCTGGAGCTAACCAAGAAAGTCCAAATGCTGGAATGCTCGAAGCAAGAGTCTACCCCGGACTCTCAGAAAGAAAAGACTTGTAAAAGCAAGCTGGACGACAACCGTAGAATCGGGAATTCCAGCAGTACCAATGTCTTCAATGTGTCCGACAATGAAGACAAGCGAAATGCAGGCGATTCCAAAACCAACCGGTCTCGAAAGCCATTACTGGGAGGAGAAGGGCCTTCCTTAGAGGAGAAAAAGAACAAGATTTACTCTTTCAGAAGGGACAAGGTCCGCAAGATATTTAAAGATGCCTTGAACAACGGTCTATAATTGCCAGAGTCGAGAAGACCTCAAGAAGCAAAAATGACCGACAATCCCCTGTATTGCCCGTACCACCGAGTAGTGAGCCATGCGATCGAGAATTTCTATATCTTCAAAGACTGGGTCGAGAAGCAGTACAAGGATGGAGAGATCGAGCTGTCCAATACTGTGTTGGTGAACAATCAAGTTGCAACCACCAACTTTATACAGACAAAAGCTGAAGCCTTCTGGGAGAAAACAGCCGAACCCACTACCCCGAGGAATGAAACCGACCCGCCACAGCCTCCATGAAGCATGCACATACCTAACAAGACGAAGAAGATGCTAAAGCTACTTCGAAAAGAGCCCAGAACAGAATGGGAAGGGCAGAAGAAGCCCGCCATTCCAGTTGCCAATTTGGCTCAATCAAGCTCAAAATCCAAAAAGCTCAAGAAGAAGAAAAGCGCAGCTCGACACGAAAAAGAGTTTGCAGGGAGATCGACCATTCAAAAATATATCGATTCCCTCGAAGACTATAAACAGAAGGAAAGAACTCTGATTCAATTGAAGGAGTTCCTCCCTGTAGAAGCGGCTGAAATTCTGGAGGAGTTAGAAGAAGACTCTAATGAAGAGATCCCTATAGTGACCTGCTACGCCGTCCATCTTAGCAGCGACTCTGAGGAGGGGCTCTGTTTTCCTGAAGAGGACGAGGAGCCCGCCACAAAGGCCAACCAAATCTAGCTCAGAAGCGGCAGGGCCCTACCGCCAAATCAGGGCAACACCCCAAAAGGAAAGGAAAAACAGGTGGTTAATGAGGAAGATGGCAGAGAACCAGCTAATGAAAACTCAAGTCCTTCCTTAGTGGACTACAATGTCTCGGCTAATCTCTGGAAGCTTCCGTCTCTCCTGAGCATCTACGATACCTTGGTCCTATCTAAAGAGCTTAGTGTAACATTTCAGAAAAATAAAATATTATTTTTGGAGATTTTATAATTAAATAATATTATATTGAATATTTTAGTAAGGCAGTATAATTAAATACCGACAAATTGGGGAAAATTTGGAAAATTATGGAAATTACCGAAATGAAGGTGCTTTATGTGATTTATGCAAATTATAAGTTTTTATGATTAATTATATACTATTTAGTGCTAATCGCGATTAAATATCGCTAATCGTGCATTAAGCCGGATTTGTGCACCATGTCACATTTTTAGCTCTTGTTACATTTTTCCACATGTCTTCTCTTTATTTCTTCATGCATTCTTGTTTTAAAGTGAGAAAGGAGATGAAAAGAAAAGAAAACAAAAGAAAATGGAATAAAGAATGGAGGGATGGGCATGAGAGAGAGTGAGAGGGTGAGGGGTCAAACCTTGGACCAAGCTCCCATTCCTTCTTCATTCCTTTATCATTTTCCTCCCCTCATTCTCTCATGGCTGCTGCCCCATCTTCCCCTCCTCTTCACCCTCACAAAACACCTCCAAAACAACATCAAAACTCCATCTCCATTTCACAAAAAACATGCACAAGATCATCCCAAGCACTTTGGACCAAGCAAGTCCTGATTTTGAGCACTTGGGGCAACTCAAGAATTTTCTTGAGTTGCCAAATGAGGTAATTTCTGCACCATTTGAATTGTATTTCAATTCCTTTAGCTATCATGCTAGTTTAGAAGTGATTAGGCGATGTTTAGTAAGGGTTGAAAATTTCAAGTTAGGGTTTGAGGGAATCTTTAGTGGTGATGTGAAATTGAGGCTAGAATAGACATTATAACCCCTGTAGGGATCGTATACTGATCAAAACCCGAGACTTAACCCCCAAAATATGAACTTAGAAACCCCGACATCGTATAATTGTGTGAATTTCGAGGGTATTTAGGAATCTAGAGTAACCCGGATGACCTGAAAATTATTTTGCAAACACAGGGAGTCGTGCAGGCACCTAGGAAGCTACCACTGAAACCCTAGCCCCATAACCCAACCTAAGGCTGCAATTTTATCCATTCTGGCAGCAATTTGTGGCCAGAGCAGGGAAGTAGGATCTCAGGTTTGGTCCATGGATCCTTTTGCAATAAATTAGACCTCTCATGTATGCAAAATTGGCAAATTGGCACCTGGGAAAAATCTGGGAGTGTTTTACTTAGTTTCTGAAATTGTTTTGTGGCTTTTAATGAATTTGAATTTGGTATTTGGTATTGTATTTCCGTCGTGTGGCGTTTGAACGTCAACGACCAGGGTTATTGGTTGTGTTTTGCATGTCAGGCTATAGGTTTTAACCTATGAGCGAAACGTGTGCCGTTTTGGTTTCCGCCTTGATTTTAATACGCATTGCGATTGTTCATTATTGTAGGTACCTTCACGTGGATTCCGAGGCGACGGAGCGTGGTGTCATCGACTTCGGCAAGCAAGAAGCAAGGTGAGTGGATCTATATCCATGGGGGAAGTCGGGTAAGTGGCGTATAGCACCCCTGCACATTTTGATGGAAATCGATTCATAGTATTTGGTTAAGAAAACCTTTAATAGAAAACTATAGATAGAGTTAAAATATAGTTAGATAACTATATTAGAAACTAAAGGATCGTTAGAAGTAAAATCATACGACTAGTATGTGATGACGGGATTGAGGATGATATTTGATGATATTGTCGTTTAGGGTACTATAGGACTAGATAGTCGACGTAGATGTGTCATCCGAACCATACCTATTTCCAAACTGAAGAATCATATGCATCTTTTAAATGGATAACTTGAGGGACGTTACGGATTTTCAAATGATATCTCTTCTTTAAAAACACAGTAGCCCCTACTTTCAAAACTACGATTAGCATCTTTCAAAAGATGTTTGTATGGTTCGGGTGTGTATGTTAGATTAGATACTTATGCTTATAGTAAAGATAGAATGTATTGGTAAATTGACTTGGTGAGCGACATAAATGCGATGAAAAGGATATATGACGCGATATGATGATTTGGTGATATGTTGGTATACGGATGCGAGTCGATTGAGATGATTGATACCTTGCCGGTCCCCTGATATGAGATTGTTATGGATGAGACCTGGGATATAGGTATATAGATATTTATATTATGGTGAATCTGGAATGATAAGCCATACGAGACGTTGGGTCCGTACCCTCATTGTCGTAAAGGTTGATAGGATCCCTATTAGTATTATGCCGCCGTACGATGATTTTCCGTACGTGATGAGTTTGACTTGATGATTGATCCATACCCTTGACTAGAGGATGTCGTACGATGAATTATACCGTACGTGATGCTGTGAGGCTAGATACCGATTGATAGATTCACCGACTCAGACATATGATAGTTACGTATATCTTATAGCTTTTAGCTTATGATTGAACTTATGTTGCATTCATGATATTATCATTGCATTGCATGTACCTGTGTTAGTACACTTACACCATTATCGATGATGCGTATGTTACACGTACACATATTTGCCGGCTCACACACTTCATCATCGATAATTGCCATGTCACTACACAGTAGGATTGCTGTATCATGATATGACTCTTTGCATGATTTACTTGCTATAGTTACCTGTGCACTTTTATACGATGTTGTATTTGACATTGGAGATATTGGGAACCGCAAGACATATTTTCAAAACTGGAATCATTTAAAGGAGCGGTTTTCCCTTAATATGATATATCACTGTTCCATGTTGCATGATATACGGATATGCTTACATTTCCATCATATGTCGCATACATCATGCTTTATGATTTTACGCTTTGAGATATGCCGTTTTCATGAGATTTCTGGATTTGAGAACCGTGGTCATTTTAAAAGGAAGTATGTATTGTTTTAAAAACCCGGTTTCTCTTGATATGATATTTCAGTGCGTCCACCATGCGTTTTCTCGGTTCTGAGACGTGTGGCATGTGAAACCCGATTTGAGGAGCTGGATGAGGCCGATTGCGGGTACATGGTAGACCCGGTATGGTACCGCGGGGCGAGAACGGATTGCTGTGCTACAGACGGTGAGCCTGGCAGTGGGACTACTACCTACCGGTGATAGTATTTGAGCTCGGCGGATATTCGGAGGATACCGACCGGAGTCGAGAGATGATATGGGCCGATCCGGACTGACGGAGCCCGTGGGCCGATCCGGACTGACGGATCCCGAGATATGAGGATTTACGTGTCGATGCTGGACACGGGTTTCATGATGTTTTCGGGTGTCGATGTTGGATACCCAGGTTCCATGATTTTGATGTGTCGCGAGGGACACCGTTGATTTATATCCTCACACTTTCATGCACACTCTTTTATGATATTTATGTGCATACAGACATTGATCATATGGTTGGACGGGATCCACATGCATATATATATTGATTTTTGGGTTGGATGATACCCGCATACACCTAGGTGTTGATTACATTGTTGGCACATATTCGACCGGTCACCCTAGATATCATAGTATTACCTTTATGATATAGTTGACCTAGGAGTCGTCGCTTATTCGATTTCTATCTGTTGATATTTTTCTACTCACGAGTTGGCAACTCACCCCTGTTGTGCCACAGTTCTTGCAGGTTGACCGCTTGGATCAGTAGCGGATTCGCCGGCACACAGTTGCATTCGGGTGTTTTGCATTGGTAGGTGGGTCATTTGTATCGTACCCACTCTTGTATCTATATTTCATACTGTATCTAGTTAACTCCATCAATCAAAATTAGTGAATTGTATAAGTAATGAGACTTAGTGAGATTGTGGTTGCGAAACTTAGAGCGAGGGGTTTTTCTGCTACTTGTGGTATTGTTGTCTTGCTTATTTATTTATCTTTTGTGGTGAACTTCGCCGTTGGGCGTCGTATACTTATATATACTGTCTTGCGTGGTTGTGATCCGCCGTTTGGCGAAGAGCTAGCTCCCGCTTGGGGATGCCATTATTCTTATCTTGTATATGTGGTTTTGGATCAAAATATACAAAGGAGGTGCTGCCCAAATTTTCAAAAAGAAAAAACATGTTTTTAAACTTGCATAATCCACTTGCATTTTCATGTTCCTTTTCTATGCATTACGAAAACGTGATTTCGTTATACCTTTATTTCAACTTCACCTCCTTTATTGTCTTAAAAAGGTTTAGATTTTTGAGCTTTCAGCTTACTTGAATTCCGTTACGCTTTTTGACGTTGCGTGATTCAAGTGCTGGTCACGAGCTAATATTTCAGGTCGTGACACTTAGAGATATTCTCATTCACGCTCTACAAAATCCTAAGCGGTATCGGGCTCGCTTTGTGGAAATTAATATGAAAGAAGCCCAGTACGCTCTGCATGCCGCCTCAGTCACGTTTAAGGATGAAGACTTGCTACTGGGAACGGCTGAGCATAATCGGACGCTTTACGTGATCGGGTACAACGACAAAGATCGAATTAATCGCATATTGATTCATCCGGGATCCTCGGTGAATATCATGAACTTGTGGACTCTGAAGAGTTTGTCAATGGACGTCCGACACCTGTCAAAGGAAAAGATTGTCATTCAAGGCTTCAATCAAAACTGCCGGCAAGTTCTAGGGTCTATAGCTCTGCCAATCAAATTTGGGAATATTCAAACCGAAGCTAAGATATACGTGATCGACACTGACATGTCTTATAAAATTCTCTTAGGACGGTCGTGGCTCCACGATTACGGCATCGTTTCGTCAACTCTCCATCAATGCATGAAGTATACTAAAAATGGCTAAAAAAGACGCATTGACGGAGACATCCAGCCGTTCGGTGTGTATGAAGTCCGATATGAGGATTCCCGGTACTTTGTGAACCTCTAAAGTGCTGAGCTACAGCTGACCAACAACAGAACGGCCCCGAAGCTTAAAAGCAAGTCTGTGCTGGCTGTTACTTTCAAAAGCAAAAAAACCCAAGTGCGTCCGCGTTTCGGCAGTGACACCGATGAGTACGACGCTGGAAGTCCGTCCTTTCATAAAACTCGCCCGCATTTCGGTAGCGATACAGATGAATATGATATTGAAGGCCCATCCGACAACAAAATTCGCCCTCGTTTAGGCAGCGACACTGAAGATTCGGAGGAAGAGGACCCGCCTTGCAACAGATGTGCAGACCGGGCCCCCATGCAACAAGCAAAACTACGAGAGACCTTTGAAATTGCAGAAGGGTCCCTAGCTGTCAAAAGGGTGCCAGAGCAGATGTGCAAAGATCTCGATTCATTGTCAGTCTCTACCATGGACCAGCTGAAAACTTTCTACATTCCCGGAAGGAAAATGGACAGAAGAGCATCCTGTTTTATGGGTCAAATCCTATTGTGCACCCGGACGATTTGTCTGTCGCGTGCCTTCCTTATGAGAGAAGCATAAGAGCCGTCCTCAATCCCAGATACTATGCGCCCGAGATGCGGGAAAATTTCAAAAGGTGCAGATGCTAGTAATATCAAACGGTTTCCGAAGCAAAGTTTTATGAAGGTCTATGGCATCCGCCTCAGGTCCGAGCACTCATCGATGGATGAATTCCAGATAGACGGGGCATAGGTTTCATTCACCTGATTCCATGCTACATGATCCATATTGGGGAAGCCAGCGAAGAGTCAAATGATGAAGACGGGCTAGCCGATCCAGAAGAAGCTCTTCAAGAGCTCGAAGATGGCGGACAAGCAACCTTCGATGAGCTAACCGAGATCGATTTGGGAACGCCTGATAATCCAAGTCCGACCTACATCAGCTCACTCTTGTCAGAGAAAATGAAAGAGTGGATAATTGCCCTGCTGCATGAGTTCGCCGACTGCTTCTCGTGGACATACAAAGAAATGCCTGGCCTCTCCCCTGAAGTGGCCATGCATAAGCTGACTATATCTCCTGATGTCAAGCCTGTCAAACAAGCTCCCCGAAGAATGTGAAGGGAGCTAGAAGAAAAGTTCATCGAGGAAACTAAGAAACTTATCGATGCTGGCTTCATCAGGGAAGAGAAATACGCAGACTGGATCACATGCATTGTCCCAGTAAAGAAGAAAAATGGACAGATCCGGGTTTGTGTCGATTTTAGGGACCTTAATAAGGCATGCCCTAAAGATTATTTCCCACTTCCGGTCATGGAAATGATGGTTGATGACACCTCAAATTACGAGATGTTCACCTTCATGGACGGTTCGTCTGGGTACAATCAGATAGAAATGTCGCCTGAGGATGAGAGGCATACAGCATTTCGAACCCCGATCGGCATATATTGTTACAAAGTGATGTCGTTCGGACTGAAGAACACAGGTTCTACATATCAAAGGGCAATGACCAATATTTTTTATGACCTAATCCATAAAGTCGTCGAATGTTATGTTGATGATCTGGTCGTCAAGACTAAAGCCAAGGCCGATCACATCCAAGATCTTAAGACCGTTTTCACTAGACTGAGGGAATACGATCTGAAGATGAATCCTCTGAAGTGCGCTTTTGGCGTGTCATCGGGAAAATTCCTGGGCTTCATAGTCCGACATCGAGGGATCGAAGTTGACCCATCCAAGATAAAGGCCATCATGGAGATGCCCCCTCCAAAGAATCTGACACAGTTAAGATCTTTTCAAGGCAAGCTTGCTTATATACGAAGGTTTATCTCAAATTTATCGGGGAGATGTAGGTCCTTCTCAAAGCTCATGAATAAAGGATCTCATTTTTTCTGGGATGACGAATGTCAAGGAGCGTTCGAAAGCATCAAAAAGTACCTGTTGCACCCTCTAGTGCTCCTATTTCAAATAAACCGTTGATTCTCTATACTGCCGCGTTAGATGAATCACTCGGTGCACTCCTTGTCCAGAACAACGAGGAGGGAAAAGAAAATGCCCTCTACTACCTCAGTTGAATTTTAGTTGGGGTGGAACACAACTATTCTCCGATCGAAAAGCAATGCCTAGCTGTGATATTCGCTGTGAAGAAGCTGAGGCACTATCTACTTGATCATCGGGTTATGCTGATTTCCAAGGTTGACCTGCTCAAACACTTAATGACCAAATCAAGCCTAGCCGGTAGAATGGAAAGATGGGCTGTCATGCTACTTAAGTTTGACATAGTTTATACTCCTCAGAAAGCAGTAAAAGGGAAAGCTCTTGCAGACTTCCTTGCTGCTCATCCCATACCAGAAGGGTCACCACTCAATTGCGAGTTACTTGAGGAACAAGTGATGCACCTCGAGGAAGATGAGCCATGTTGGGAGCTCTACTTCGATGGAGCCTTATCAATGAGGAGCTCTGGCAAATCATGCATCCCGCGGATAAAAGAAATGATTGGATTGGTGTTCATCACGCCATCGATGGGAATACTACGACATTCTTTGGCTCTCACCGAGCCTCGCACAAACAACGAGGCTGAGTACGAAGCTCCAATAGCTGGTCTGGAACTCGCCATAGAAATGGAAATCCTTCGGCTACGAGTTTACGGTGAATCCTAGCTTGTCGTCAACCAAGTAAGCGATGACTATAAGATATACAAACCCGAGTTAGCTCGGCATAAATGCCGAGTGGTGTAACTCATGAAACTGTTCACTCACATTGAACTAATGAGAGTCCCTAGAGCGTTGATCGGAAAAGCCGACATACTCGCTCGCCTAGCTAAGGAGCTAGCTGATCCTGACATGGACGAAATTCTAATCACAGTCAGAAGCCGGAAAATTCTGTCTCCAGTCTCTTTGCGTGAAGAAGAAAGCATAGAACAAGAGAACAATCCTGCCGAAGAAGCTTCGATCATTCAAGACGAGCCCAATTGGAGAGAACCCTTCATAGAGTACCTCTGATACGAAAAGCTGCCCGGAAAAAAATCTGCGAGGATTCAGCTGAAGAAGATAGCTCTCTGATACGTGTTTGTAAATAATACTCTATACCGCAGATCATATGACCAACTCTGGATCAGGTGCCTATCATCTGCCGAAGCCCAAAAAGTCATGAAAGAAGTTCACTCAGGCGTCTGCGGGGCTCACCAATCCGACCCCAAAATGCGGCTTCAGATCAAACGACTTGGATATTACTGGCCCACCATGATAAAGGATTGCGAAGAGCATGCAAAGAAATGCCATCTCTGCAAAATTCATGGTGATTTCATTCACAAGCATCCCAATCCGCTGCATCCTACGGTGGCGTCATGGCCTTTCGAAGTTTGGGGCACCGACATAGTTGGCCCGATTGATCCTCCGTCATCCAAAGGCCACCGGTTCATATTGGCTGCAATATACTACTTTTCCAGATGGGCTGAAGCTGTCCCGCTTAAAGATGTCAAGACAGAAGATATTCTGACATTCTTCCGGCATAATATTCTATACCACTTCGGTACACCAAGAAGAATCATTTCTGACAACGAGCCTTCTTTCAAGAGCTTCAAAATCTCAAGGTTTTCTACTCAGCACAAGATAGACTCGAGATATTCCTCTATCTATAATCCAAGGGCCAATGGGCTAGCTGAAGCCTTCAATAAAACTCTATCCAAGCTCCTGAGGAAAAATGCTTCAGCCAACAAGAGAGACTGGAATCTCAAGCTCCACGAGGTGTTGTGGGCATATCGTACCACACACCGCACTCCAACTCAGTCCACTCCATACTCACTACTCTTCGGAGTGGAAGCAATACTCCCGCTCGAAGTCGAAATCCTAAGCCTAAGAATGGCCATCCAACACAAGTTGACGGAGGAGGAAAATGTCCTCCTTCGGCTCGAAGAGCTTATCGCTCTCGAAGAAAAGAGGCTCGCAGTATAGCAAAATCTGGAGCTATACCGAGCCCAAATGTCACGGGCCTATGACAAGATGACCCGTCTCCGCGCTTTCAAGAAAGACGAATTGGTGTTGGTCCTCAAAAGACCGATCATCCCCAATCGACATTCCAAAGGAAAATTCGAGCCAAACTGGGAAGGACCATACATCATCGAGAAAATGTTTGATGGAGGATCCTACCAGCTGATAAATGCCGAGGGAGAAAGGCCCATGCCACCCATCAATGGTCGATATCTCATGAAATACTACGCGTGAATGCTCCAAGTCGCGGGAGAATTGAGCACACAAGCCCTATGGTCTGGATCATACATCCTGTAAAACCGTATACAATCCACGGGCATAAACGACCCCTAAGTCGTTAAACTGGGAATGTAAAAAAAATTGTCTAAATAAAAAAAGTGTAAATAAAAGAAAAAAAAGAAAAGCCGAAATGATGTGGCAACCGCGAATAAATAGCTGAAATGATAGAGCAATCGCGGTAAAAAAGAAGAAAAAAATCCTTCCAAATGGCGAATGATGAGTCGCTCCTGGTACTATATTCCAGTGCAGCGATGCAGACGCCAACCAAATCCCAAATCCCTAAATTCCCAAAACGGCGAATGATGAGCCGCTCCTGGTACCATATTCCAGTGCAACGATGCAGACGCCAACCAAAATCCAATTTCCCAAAATTCTCCCAGCCCTACGGTTGATCCCCAAGTTGACTACCGTATACAATCCACGGGCTCAAATAATTGTCATCACACCCATGCCCTACCGCAACCACCAGTCCAGCGGCCGGTCTCCGCCCTTGGAATTATGCTCCATTTGGGAAGACCCACTCATGTGTCCTCACGATACATGAGGAGAACAAACTTATGAGATCCTCTCGACTCGTAAGAAAAGACCTTCGTGGGATCCTTACGACTCACAAAGGAAAAACACACTTGGGGGTCCTCACGACTCCTAAGGAGAAAATACACCTATGGGATCCTTTCGACTCATAGGGAGAAAATGCTTTTATGGGACCCTTACGGCTCATAAAATTGAAACGCCTTAGGTGATAGGGACCTAAACCTGTCTCCTAAGCCATCGCTCCCCAACAGGAAAAGGCAAATGATGAATTGCTCCTGGCACTTGTGCTTCAGTGTTAGCAACGCGATGCCGACCCTTACCCCAAAATTCCAAACTTTCGACCCAATAGACCCCTAAGTCTTTAAACTGGGAACAGATGACCTCTAAATCGTTAAACTGGGAACAGATGACCTCTAAGTCATTAAACTGGGAACGGGGGAAATCCCCTCATGGCAAATGATGATTCGCTCTTGGTACGATATTCAAGTGTAGCGGTGCTGATGCTAAACCCAAACCAAAATCCCCAAATCCACTCATGGAAAATGATGATTCATTCCTGGTACCATATTCCAGTGTAGCGATGCTGATGCTGACCAAAAACCAAATCCCAAGTCATTCTGGGGAAAATAATGAGTTGCTCCTGGCATTATTCCAGTGCAGCAATGCTGATGCCGACCCAAAAACCAAATCCCAAGTCCTCTCGGGGCAAATGATGAGTTGCTCCTGGAATTATTCTAGTGCAGCAATGCTGATGCCAAACAAAATCCAAATTCCAAGTTCCTCTCAAATTCAAAAATCACGCCAAATAAGGCAGAAATGAAACAAATCAAATCAACGTCCCACCCCAACACCGCAGGATGCGGAGCAAGTCAAATCAACCCTGACACCGCAGGATGCGGAGCCAGTCAAATCAAGCACCGACCGTTCACGTCGCAAAAATGGCAGAACCAACCGTCCAAGTCGCCAAAAGGGCAGCACCGACCGTCCACGTCACTAAAATGGTAGAACCGACCGTCCAAGTCGCAAAAAGGGCAGCACCGACTGTCCACGTCACTAAAATGGCAGAACCGACCGTCCAAGTTGCAAAAAGGGCAGCACCGACCGTCCAATTCACAAAAAGGGCAGTACCGACCGTCCAAGTCGCTAAAAGGGCAGAACCGACCGTCCAAGTCACAAAAGGGGCAGTACCGACCGTCCAAGTTACAAAAAGGGCATAACCGACCGTCCAAGTCGCTAAAAGGGCAGCACCGACCATCCAAGTCGCAAAAAGAGCAACACTAATCGTCCACGTCGCTGAAATGGCAGAACCGAGCGTCCAAGTCGCAAAAAGGGCAGGACCGACCGTCCAAGTCGCTAAAAGGGCAGCACCGACCGTCCACGTCACTAAAATGGCAGCACCGACCGTCCAAATCGCAAAAAGGACAGAACCGACCGTCCACGTCGCTAAAATGGCAGAAACGACCTCCACGTCGTCAAAACGGGAATCAAATTAAATCAACCTCTACGCGAAAAAAGATCCATCAATTTCATGCACACAACCCACATATGTGGTGTGCATTTATTGATGGGGGCAATTTGTTGGGGTAAAAATTTACACCCCGGTTGACCAAGTCAAAATCAAAGTCAAGCTCAAGCCAAGTGGGCCCATGCCCGAGTCGAGCCTGAACATGAAGCGACCGGCCTCCCCTATGCCATAACAAAAAAATTTGTAATAAATAATTTTGGTATTTTTTTTATGAATGAATATAAGAAAAATGGGCTTAAAGCCAATTTTTTGTAAAACCCATGGCTCATGTGCAAAAGAAATGAGCACATGAGACATGGGATGGGCAAAATGCCATTTTGTAAAGCCCAAGTGGCTATATGTAAAGTGTGTAGCCTATAAAGGCAAAGATGATGAAAATATCATAACAACTTTTCTCTCTTTCGAAAATTAGGGTATGTGCCTCCTTCTCCTTCCTCAAGGTTCTAAAACCTTCTTCCCCTTTTGAATTAATTCAAGAGTTTTACTCTTCTTTTTCGAAAAATAAATAGTTTTTCACCACAAAACCCACAAAGGGGAGCTCAGATCTTCCATCAGATCTCAAAAGGGGATATTTTTAAATCTCACCCCCTTTCTCCAAGATCTGGCCAACCGAGAGGAAGAAGAAGGAGCCCCATCTCTAAAAATCCCATCTTGGGGAGATCCAGGGCCAAAAGGGGAGGGAAACAAAAGGGCCCCCTTTAATCATTTCTAAAGATTTCTAGCAGTTTAGCTCCATTCAAGATCTGTTGGAGTCCAACTCCATAAATTAATCTCTTTTTAGGAGTTTAACTCCAGAAGTCAGATCGGGAGCACAGCTCCCAGTGCAGGGACAAAGTCCATTTTCTTGCTAACGCTCAGCGCCCGCGTGCCAAGCACATGGGGCGCTGGCGCCCAGCTCCCGCGTGCCAAGCACGTGGGGCGCTGGCGCCCAGCGCCCACGTGCCAAGCATGTGGGACGCTCGCGTCTGGTGCCGGTGTCCGCATGCTAGGCACGTGAGGCGCTGGCGCTCACGCGTCCTTTGGACGCCATTTCCCCCTCATTTTATATACACTCCACACTAAAAATATCTCCCCCGCTAGAAAAAAATTCTAAAAAATCTGCGGGGACCCCAATATATCCAAAACCCCTTCAAAACACAACTCTGCACAATGACCTCGCATGACATGTTTGACCCGTTAATCGGAGGTTCCCTCGCACCAAATGCGAAGGGTAATTAACGGCAGCTTAGTTCGCGGCTGCCGGAGATTCGGATCCCCACAATCAATAAACCCCCAGCCTACCCTAGGCAGGGGGAATCTATAGTACGCCTGACAAGCGTGTGCATATTCCCATCCCAATGGAGTGACGAAAAACACCCTATAGGCAAGAGGAGGACCATCCCTCCACCATGCAGCGAGGGAATTCTTTCACGAAGGCGCCTGTTACAATGGCTCCTTCAACTTCGAATTCTCAAAAAAAGAGAAGGCCGAAGAATCTCCCACCGCCGGCGGCAAATCTCAAGGGTGCTGGATTCAAACGCCCTAAGTCTGGGGCATGATCGTGCACATAGTGTACATAGCTTCTGGAAAAGGGTAGAGCCGTGCATCCGTAGCTCATCGGCCGCAAACTCGGTCATTGACAAAAGCTTAGGAGCAGCAACAAAAGCTCCAGGAGATGCTGACGAAAATGGCAGCATTCACCGGGCAGAAAGAAAGCCCGGAAGCAGCGTCTGAACAGCGCCAAGAGCAGGAGACAGATACGGAATTCTTGCGAAGGGTGCTGGAGAGAAAGGATAAGGAGGCCGCGGAACAAGCATCTAATATAAAACAGACGACGCTCCTTTTCCAAGACATGGTTAGAATGATGATCTAACCAGAACCTCCAGCCGAAGATCCACCGATAATCATTGATGATGACAGAGGAGAAACATTAAACCCTCTTCCGGCCTTATCAGCAGCCAGAGAGGAAACGATCTCCAAAGCTGCCCTCGATGACTACATAGCTCAGCAAATATGAGCTCATCAGGCAAACGAAGTGACTGGCCAAGTCGTCAGAACCGGGTGACCTTATTCAGGCTGGTACGATAAAATCAAGTACCAGCCGGGATATACGATCCCCAAGTTCCACGTATACAAGGGGACAGGCAACCCGCATCAGCACGTCGCCCAGTCCAGAGCATTATGCGGCAATACTGGAGGCGACGACAAATTGCCGCTTCACCAGTTCGTCAGCAGCTTGTCAGAGACGGGGTTTGAATGGTACTCGGAGTTCCTAAATGACTCCGTCAAAACATTCACGGAAATGGAGCTTCTATTCACACAGCGGTTCGCAAGCGCCCCCGATCACGACATTAATCAATGCCAGGGTGAAGCCAGGAGAGACCTGGGTTCAATACGCAATCCGGTGGCAGAACCTATGGTCAAAATGCGAACAACGCATAGAAGAGGCTCCTTCTGTAGGCATGTTCATAGGGACTCTCGATCCTCAGGCGACTGTGTCCCAGTTCATGACGTTCTTTAAGCCGACTACCTTCCAGGCTTAGATCAACAAGCTGGCCCAAATGGACCAGATAGGCCACGGGCCTCCCTCTTCAAAAATGGACCCTCGGAATGCAAAAGGTAAAGGGAAAGCGGCCTTCGTTGCCAACACTTAACAACAGTCGAGTAACTTGAAACCGGTTGTTCGCCAAAGCAACGTGCGCCCGCGCCAATCCCTCGAGGAGAAACTAGGACGTCCTTACTCGTTTCCCCATGATAAAATGAGGAGACTGTTCAAACTGGCGATGCGCAACAAACTCATCACTCTACCGGATCCGAGACGTCCACTGCAGCCTGGTGACGCCAACAGTCCCAACTATTGCTCCTACCACAGAGT
Source organism: Agapanthus africanus (assembly GCA_030015575.1). Lineage (NCBI taxonomy): Eukaryota > Viridiplantae > Streptophyta > Magnoliopsida > Asparagales > Amaryllidaceae > Agapanthus > Agapanthus africanus. Next base: position 387,780,912 of record JASDDO010000004.1, read on the forward strand.
AATGGGCCACTCAATTGAGGATTGCTACGTCTTCAAAAACTGGGTCAAGGACCAATACCAACAAGGGAAGTTCGCGCTGTCCGAAAACTGGAAGGTGGGCCCACCACAGAGGCACGCTCCTAAAAAGGTAGACACACCGGGGGCATCATGCTCGTTTGTGGAAGAAGCTCCTTGGGAGGTGGTCCTTTCAGCTAAAACTAAAAGAATACTGAAGGATCTTCAAGCATGTCCGGCGATCAAATGGAAAAGCCCGCTGGAGACCGAGATCATTGAGAGGATTCTTAAACCGCGCCCAACACCGAAGACTGGTAACGATGAGTAAAATACCCAGGTCAAGCCTTCAAAGTCTTCGAAGAAAAAAAAGAGGACCAAGAAGCCCGTACAGCCCGACGACAAGCGCACAGACCTGCAAAAGTACATTGACGCGCTGGAGGAGTACAACCAGAAGGTGTGGACCCCAGTCACACTCGAAGAGTTTCTCAACCATATCCATGAGAACGGAGACAGTGACATTGATGAGGGAAATGACTCATTAGAAGAACCCGAAGATTATGTAGAGAGTTGCCACACAGTCTCTCACTCGTCGTTAAAAGATGAAGAAACTCCCTCTGCGTCGGAAAGCAACGCAGAGGAACTAGGGGCAAAACCGACGCCAGAATCCCTGGAACTATCATAAAACCCAATTGACGGGATGCTAAACGAAGCTCTTCAAAAGAGCAAAGCTTACCGAGAACGTGAAACGTCCATATACGAAAAGGCCAAGTGTCGGCGTCAGGATAAAGAAACTACGGTAAGGATGAGTCGTAAAGTACTTCATCCGAACCAGAGCACACCTGCTACAAACAAGGGCAGGATCAAAGTGGAGAAGCGGTTGGCCAAAGCCCTGTTAATGAGAATGAAGCTACCTCCTCTCGTGGAAAACACTACCAGAAGTATGTGCCTCGACAAAGCGGATGTACGTCTGAACTACTGCTTATACCATCGGAGGGTCACACACCCCACCGAAGAGTGCAATGCCTTCAAGAAGTGGTGACAAGGATACGTTGCTCACCGACAACACTTCAAGCGGATGAAGCGCAAAACCCGTCGACAACAAAGGAGCGCAACAGACAAGCGTGAAGGAATGGCTGGCAACTGTCATATGGTTGATACCAGTTCGACAAAAGGAAAATCTCAAGTTCTTACATTCGAGAGCAATTCTGAAGAAGAAATAACCCTCGGCCCTCTCTTCAAAGAATTCACCTCTGGAAAAGAAGAGGAGGAGAAGAACTGCGAGAACATTCCGCTGCGTAATTATACGTTGCCTGAAAAGAACCTCGGGCCTACAAACAAAGGTTCAAGCAAAAGAGACAAGGGGAAGGAAAACGTCCCTGAGAAAATTGCCCTCGATGATAGAGTCGTCAAAGAGCTCCCAGCCAAGGATCCGCCTAAGAAAAATAAGGTGGATTATAATGTCCTGGCACATCTGAGAAAGATACCTTCACAACTGAGCATACTGGATGCTCTCCTCCTGTCCAAAGAGGCACGATATTCTCTAATCAAGATATTACAAGAGTCTGATCGGTTCCAAACTTTCCTTGCAGAAGAAAAGATGAAGGACGAGCTGAAAGAGGTTCATACAGCTGACGTTACATTCGGCGATGAAGATCTCCTTCTTGGAACGTGCGAGCACAACCGTCCTTTATATGTCACCGGGTACTGCCACGACATTAAGATAGGGAAGATCCTGGTCGACAACGGGTCCTCTGTCAACCTTCTCAACGTGAAGGTACAGGAGAAGATTTGCATGAACGTTCAACACCTGGCCCGGGACAAAATTACCATCTCCAGCTTCGACTCGCAGTCATCACGGACGCTTGGGTCCGTGATATTGACATTACGCTTTAGGATGCTCGTCACCGACATCAAATTTCATGTCATTACGCTTGAGGAAAACGTGTTCTTTTCTAATTTTTCTAACGAGTTAATTCTTATCTTTGGTAGGTTTTGAATTTAATAAAAACTAAGATTGAATTCGATTTGGATTAAAACTTTGTTAGGGTTAGGATTAGGTTAGTTTGGAAAGTTAATTCTACTCACTGCTTCCTTTGCCCCTAATTAAGAACATAGGTGTTAGGGTAATAATTAACAAAGGGGATTAGCACGACTAGGAAGAAACATAGTTTCTTCCTTTTGGTCCTTATCCGTCCTTTCTTAGCTTTTAGCCCTAACCTCTATGTAAATCAACCACTACCGGTCTAACTAGGGAATCACCGCTATCTTTTAGGATAGGGTGCCGTAGTGAGCGGTGGGTGTTTGATTTACATCGAGTCCTAATTTATAAAGTTATGAGGGCAAGAAAGGAGTGAGAGATTCCCATCTCTTAAACCTACACAATCCTAACCCTAACAAGTGAGGGACTACTCACTCATTAGGGAAATTGCGACAAAATTCATTTTTATAAATTTTCTTTTTTTAATTAACTAATGAACTTGCAGATAAATAAAGACAGGTAAAAATTGCAATTAAGAACACGAGATAAAAAATAACTTACTTTATTGATGCACTCTTGACGATTACAAAGGAATTGAAATTTAATCTAGAATTAAAAAGTGGCATGCCCCAAAAGAGGCTGTAGGCTTTCCTATTTATAGATAGGAGAAACTCTAGGGTTTACATCTGATGCACATCTGAAATTACAATACTACCCTAAGAAAGCCGGGTCAAACCACTGACACCATCGACACTTTGCACCGACACGTGCTCTGCACGGCCGCGGAACCGCGGCCAAAAGCCTTGTTTGGCCGCAGATCCGCGGCTGTCTTGGGGGTTCTCTGTCTCAACTCTTTAGGGATGCTTCAAGTTGCTGTTTACTTCTGTTTTCTTCACTTGGTTTCTCAGAATATCTTCTATTTTCTTCCAGATTTCCACAGTGCAGAATGTTGTGGACTTTTACCGTTAGCTTCGTGTTGAAGTCTTGAATCTTGTGCTGCCCTCATACGTTGTGCAATCGAACTGTTCATTGATCTTCATTTGTTCCTTAAATTGGTAGGCGGCATCATACAGATTCAAGTATTTATTGGTCGTAGTCTCACATTTTAGCGTCTTTTCATGATTTTCACTATATTGTTCTGAGAACCTGTAACCTGCAACTATTTAGCAGACATAGATTAAAAGCACCTATTTATTTGTAATATGATTAAGAATGGGCGATATAATAGTGCAATATTCTGATATGAACAAATACCCCCAAACTTATCTTTTGCTCGTCCCGAGCAAAACTAATTTATTCTCGAGAAAATCTAACCTCACTTTCGCAGGGAATCGCGATTGCACTGAGCTCGTGCAACAAGCCGTTAAACTTCTAGGTGTCCCTAGTAGGAGGAGTTTTGTCTCTTGAGCGTTTTCAGCGGATATTACCCACAAAATCCGATCAATTTGGCCTGTTGACTTTCATTATTCAATTCGGTGTTCTAACAAGAAATTCTATTCTCTTCAACTTAGAAATCATCAACCCATATTTTTCACACTCACTTATCATTTAACTTAAGATTGTATATGTTCTGCAAATTTATTAAGCTTTCAGCATCTTTTGAATTTTCCTTCTAAGGTTCCATCTCAACTTAAGAATTTTTATCATCTTTACTGAAGATAAAAGTCCTATTTTTCATTCCTATCTCTCATCCAAACCACAATCATATACCCCTACGTGTGTGTATGTATCACCCCTATACTTGGAAATTCAATTCAAGCTATCATACTCTTGTCCATCGTCCAAAGTACTTTTAGTTGGTGAATTTTAGATGAAATTGCTCACACATCCTTCATACGACCGTTAATACTTCTTGAGGTACTAACGACCGATTACAAAATGTGTTTGCGCATTAAGGCGTAATTCCTCGCCTTATAATATCTAAGACTTTAGCGGTGACTCCCAAACCAGTTGGTCTAAGGCACTAGGTGATAAAGCACCCTCACTATATATTTTATATTTTACGCAGCCTTACGTAATTACAAAACCAGTGTTCATTTTTTTTATTTCTCTTTATTCACACTTATACTTTTATTTAATTTTTCTTCATACTAAGGATTTTAGACAAGAGCAATTCAAGGTATCCTCTACTATCCCAAGTTTCAAGATGCGTGTATGTGCGAGTTGTAGGGTATATATTTTCAGAATTTAGACTAAGGGTTCGGAATTATTTTTCAGACTTACACTTCAATAAAAATTTCAATATTCTTCCCTTATTTTGACTTAGCCCAAAAACTGAACTCAAAATTTGCCTATTTTTAAATAAACTACAAGAACATATATTTTCTACCGTTAAACTTTAAGAAAGGTTATTTTTAGGGTTTTTAATTTACTAAGTTTAGGATCTAGTTTTTCCTAGCTAGTTAACCGTATTGTCAAACTTAAGTCAAATATGGCCAATTTGAATTTTTTTTATCTTTTTAGTTTTTTCAATTTTTTCATTTGAATTTTTTTTTATTTTATATTTTTTTTTAATTTTTATAATGTTTTATAAAGATGCAATGCAGAATTAAACATGCAAAGAAAGAAAAAAATATGTACAAAAATTAAAATATGCAATGCAATGATAACTATTTACAGACCACCTCCTCCCCCAAACTTACCAAAAGCAGTGCTCTCACTGCTCAGGCCCTCGGCGTCCCTTTGAACGTGAACGGGAATGCTCCTCTCGCGCTAGCAGCGTAGATACGCCATGTTCAATCTCAGTCACATGGTGATCCAAGTTGGTCACCATCCCCACCAAATTATCAATCCCCTAATGGCACTTCTAAGAATACGTGCATGTTCTATGGGGGTGAGCTCTTCCTCGCTCGCGGTCGAGCTGGAGCTGGGTGTTCTGGCGGATACAAGTTCGGCCGGTTCTCTTTGCGACCATACATCAGTTAGGCGGGTATAGGACGTGGATACGCCCTCAACAAGAGGCCTAATGGGTATACCTCCATGCATGTAAAACTCAAATTCCTCCACAGGGAGGAAATAGCGACACAGTTGTGTCACTAACATAGGGCATGGGTAATTTGCAGCCCTTTTGCCAGCACCAATTGAATTAAGTAAAACCGTGCACATGTCAAATCTAGGGTTCCTAGTCATTAAGGTGTGCACGATATGAAAAGATGGGGTGAAAAATGTTGTGTTATATGAACTACCAAAAATGTTGTTTTGTGCCCAACGGCACACGGTTAATACATTGGCGAAAAAGGTTCTAGCCTGTATGCCCTTCCTAGGTTCCCTTGAGCAGTCATTACCCATTAAGGGCATGTAGTCTTCAAATTAAAGAGGTTGGTCATGAACAGGTAATCTAGGAATTAAAGTGATTTCATGGATGAAGTCCCTGTCAATGATTATTTCCCTATCGCCCCAAAGTAATTTAATAAAACCGTATTGTGCTAGGCAACCTTCCTCCATGCACTCGTAAAAACGAGTGACTAGATCTGGAAGGGCGTAGGCATTGGGATGATTGTAAATTAAAAAATTCCACCCTTTCCGTGTGATTTCATCAGCAAAATAACTTCCGTAAATTGTGTGTGAAAAGATTTGTGAAAAATCTCGTTCTAACTGCATAGTTGGTGCCATTACAGAGAGTGCAGATCTTCTAAAAATTTTAACAAAGAGGACAAAGAGATGCAAAGATCCTCTGAAAAAAATCAGAGGGAGAAGAGGCAGGGGCGCGGCGGAAGCGCGGCCAATAGCAGTATATGGCGGCGGAAGGGCGGCGGCGCAGGGGGATCGCACAGCAAAACTTGGAGCAGCGGCTAGTGTTTGAGGAAATGAAAATTTAGGGTTATGAAAAATGCTGTGAGGGGTCGGGTTGTATTTATAGGGGGGTGTTTTGGTTATTTCCAAAAAGGTCCTCTTAAAAAGAGGAATTTATTTGTAAATAAAAAAAATTTATTTTTTTTATTTTATTTTTTTATTAAAACTGAAAATTTACAAAAATACCCCAAAATTTTTTTATTTTATTTTCAAATTTTCATTTTTTTATTTTGTTTTTATATAATTACAAATGATACATACCCCCAAACTTGTTTGAAACAGTGTTTTGGCTAGAAAATCGAAATTTAGGGGTAAATAGAGGAAGATCAGTCGATGTAGATCAGCTCCTGTAAAAACAGGAGCTCCTCCGAAGAGTCCGCAGTGAGGAACGGTTTAAGTCTATGTCCATTCACTTTAAATAGTGAACCGTCCTCCGGGTTTTCTAGATCGACCGCACCGTGCGGATATACGGTGCGTATCAAAAATGGACCTTTCCATCGAGATCTGAGCTTGCCGGGATAGAAATGTAACCGAGTGTCGTAAAGTAAAACCTGTTGACCAGGTTTAAAGGTTTTTCGCATAAGGTGTTTATCGTGGAACACCTTCATTCGGTTTTTGACGATTACAGCATTCTCGTAAGCTTCATCCCGAAGCTCGTTCAATTCGTTCAACTACAGCTTTCTTTTGATGCCCGCATCTCCTAGAGATATATTCAACTCTTTTATTGCCCAAAATGCCTTATGCTCAATTTCAACTGGAAGGTGGCAAGCCATTCCATAAACAAACCTATATGGATACATGCCAAGATCGGTCTTATAAGCAGTATGGAATGCCCAAAGGGCATCAATAAGTTTTGATGACCAATCTTTACGGTTTTTGGAAACCGTTTTCTCCAATATCTGTTTAATCTGCCGATTCGAAATCTCGGCCTGCCCATAAGTTTGGGGATGATAGGGCGTTGACAGCTTGTGAGTAATGAAGTATTTCCGCATTAAGGACTCGAAAGTCCTATTACAAAAGTGAGATCCATTATCACTGATAATCGCGCGAAGATGCCCAAACCGAGAAAAAATGTTTTCTTTGAGAAATATAACGACAACCTTGTTGTCATTAGTTCGGCTGGGCACAGCCTCGACCCATTTTGACACATGGTCAATAGCGAGTAGAATATACATGTTCCCAAAAGAGTTAGGAAATGGTCCCATAAAGTCTATCCCCCAAACATCAAAAATTTCAACAACCAAAATTGGTTGGAGTGGCATTTCATTTTTCTGAGATATCCGGCCCAAGTGTTGGCACCGGGAGCATGTCTTGCAGTACTCATGTGCGTCTTTAAAAAGTTACGGCTAGTAGAAACCGCACTGCAAGATCTTTTCTGCTGTCTTCTTCGGGACAAAATGCCCGCCACACGCTTGATCGTGGCAAAAAGACAGCACGCTCTTAAACTCGTTGTCGGGGACACACCGACGAATGATTTGGTCGGAACAGTATTTGAAGAGATACGGTTCATCCCAGTAAAAATATTTTACGTGGGACAGGAATCGGAGTTTGTCCTAATTCGACCATTCGTTTGGTATAAGTCCGGTGGCCAAATAATTTACGATATCTGTGAACCATGGTTCGCATGACACAGTTAAGAGCTGCTCATCTGGAAAAACGTCTTTTATAGGAGTTTGAAGTGTAGGCGAAGAAGGGAGGCGTGAAAGATGGTCGGCAACTACGTTTTCGCATCCTCTCTTGTCTCTGATGACAAGGTCAAACTATTGTACTTAGAGGATCCAACGTATCAGCCGAGATTTAGCATCCTTTTTCGCAAAAAATGGCGAAGAGCTGAGTGGTCAGTATAAACGATGACTGGAGAGCCGATTAAATAGGGCCTGAATTTTTCTAGTGCAAACACAACAGCTAAGAATTCTTTTTCAGTTGTTGTGTAATTCAATTGGGCCTCATTTAAGGTTCGGCTAGCGTAATAAATTACATACGGCGTCTTGTTAATGTGCTGTCCAAGGACAACACCAATGGCGAAATCAGACGCATCGCACATAATCTCAAATGGATGCGTCGAGTCAGGAGATGAAAGAATGGGAGCGGAAATGAGTGAGTTTTTCAATGACTCGAACACCTTCATGCAGGTTGAGTCAAAATCAAAAGTGGTGTCCTTGGCCAACAAAAGAGTCAAGGGTCTAGCTATCTTGCTAAAATCCTTGATGAACCGTCTATAGAAACCGGCATGGCCAAGGAAGGCTCGGATGTCTTTGACGCACTTAGGAGGAGGAAGATTTGAAATGACTTCAATCTTAGCTTTATCTACCTTAATAACATTTTGCGAGATGATATGTCCTAAGACAATACCTTCTCGTACCATAAAGTGGCATTTCTCCCAATTTAAAGTGAGGTTCTTATCCCTACACCGGGTAAGAACTGCGTCTAAATGTAGCAAACACTCGTCAAAGGAGTCGCCGAAAATGGAGAAATCATCCATAAAAATCTCCAAGAGTTTTTCCACCATGTCTGAAAAAATGCGCATCATATACCGCTGGAAAGTAGCGGGTGCATTGCATAACCCAAAGGGCATGCGACGGTAAGCAAACGTACAGAAAGGACAAGTAAATGTGGTCTTGTCTTGGTCCTTTTCGGCGATGGGAACTTGATTATAGCCGTAGTAGCCATCCAAAAAGCAGTAAAATTCATGCCCAGCCAATCGTTCTAGCATTTGGTCAATAAAAGGTTAATGGAAAGTGGTCTTTCCGTGTCGCGGCGTTGAGTTTTCTATAATCGATGCAAACTCGCCACCCAGTTTGGGTGCGAGTAGGTATTATCTCATTCGCCTCATTAGTTATAACCGTTATACCTGATTTCTTTGGGATAACATGAATGGGGTAACCCACTGGCTATCAGAGATAGGATAAATGATACCACTATCAAGACATTTTACAATCTCTTGTTTAACAACCTCCTTCATTACAGGGTTGAGGCATCTCTGTGGATCCCTTACTGTCTTGGCATCATCCATCATATGAATATGATGTTCAACTATTAGGAGACTAATCCTCTTGATGTCCGCCATAGTCCTGCCGAAAGCTTGCCGATTATTTTGTAAGACCGTTAAAAGGGCTTTCTCTTGCTCGAGGGCTAGAGAAGCCGAGATGATAACTGGAAGGGTCTCATTCTCACTTAAGTTGGCGTATTTAAGGTGAGACGACAATAGCTTGAGTTCGAGTTTTGGAGGCGAAACAATTGAAGGTAAAATTGGTGAAACTGTCTCAAACTCGAAAGATTCCAATAAAGGTTCAAAGCGAGTGTAAGCAACCGAGTCGGATGGTTCAGCTAACTCATCCGAAAATTCAAAGGACTCAAACTCGGGTGGTGATTCTTCAAAATCATTCGAAAAAGTAAAACACTCGTAATCGTTATCGGGTGTGAAAGCTGTGTCAGATTCAAGGAGGAACGCACTATTGGCGTCAAAATTGCTGTGATCAAACAGAAATTTTTCGAGATCATAGTCCTCCTGAGTGATCTCTTGGATCGAGCAAATATCAAGTATATTACCATTAGGCTCGGAGGGCTGATTCCCCAACTTAAAAATGTTGAGCTCAATTGTCATGTTTCCAAAAGATAGGTTCATCGAACCATTTCGACAATTGATCACCGCATTAGAAGTTGCAAGGAATGGTCGACCGAGTATCACCGGAATTTGACTCCGGGGGTTAGCTACAGGCTGTGTGTCCATAACAATGAAATCAACGGGGAAAATGAAGTCCCCTACTTTAATCAACACATCCTCTAACTCACCCCTAGGATGGATGATGGATCGGTCGACCATTTGGAAAGTACAATGTGTGGGTTTCAGCTCTCCAACGCCTAATTGTTCATATACTGAATAAGGAAGCAAATTAACACTGGCACCAAGATCTAAAAGTGCGCGATTGATGTTCTTATCCCCAATTGTTATTGAAATTGTAGGACAGCCAGGGTCCTTTCGTTTTTGAGGTAAAGGTTGGGTAAGAGCATCACTTACTGCACTAGCCAAGAAAACTTTCTTGGGTACCTGTGATTTCCTCTTTTTGGTGCATAAGTCCTTCAAGATTTTAGCGTAATAAGGGACTTGTTGGATTGCATCCAAGAGAGGTATGTTAATGCTAACCTGTTTGAATAACTCCACAATCTTCTCCATTTGTGGAGTTTGTTTATTGGATCTCAACCTGTTTGGAAATGGAATATTTTGAAAATTTGTTGAGTCCAATGTTTGTGGAGTAGATTGCGGAGTTGGAACGGATCCCAGTGTTGGTATTTTCGTGGAGTGAGATGTGAGTCCGTTCGAATTAGTAGAAGAAGTAGAGCCTTGTGAAGAATGAAGAACAGGCTCTGAAGAAGATGAAGAAGAAGCGGCGGCCGGGGTGTCATTATTATCAACGTTGTTGTGCAGTACCTTTCCAGATCTCAATGTGGTCACGGCATTCACATTATGATTTTGTTGTTCATGAGCAACATGTGCATTTTGTGTGTGACCAGGATTTGGCAATGGTTGAGATGGAAGCTTTCTCTTTTCTCGCTCGCTTAACGCAGCATTCAGTTGTGCAATTTGGGTTTCAATGGTTTTGATGCTTTGCTCATGTGATGCAGTGTGTTGCACCAAAGACTGAATGTAAAATTGGATGCTAGCTGAGGATTGCGTAGATTGTTTTAAAAACGCATCCAGACTTCGTTCTAGCGAGAAAACCTTATCGTTATTTGGTTGAACAAAATTATTTTGAGGAAAAGAGTTGTTTGGTGCAAAATTGTTCATTTGATTTTGGTAAGGTTGGGGTTGGAAAGGTTGCTGATATTGAGTTTGTTGAGGGGCTTGTTGTTGTTGAGGAGGCCTCTGGAAATTGTTATTACCTTGGAATTGTTGTTGATTTTGATTCCAGGCAGAATTTCGGTGGCTCCTCCAACCAGGATTATAAGTTGAAGAGTATGGATCATTTCTTTGTCTTTGCTGAAAGGCAACATTGACTTGATCTTGTCTTTGAACAGACGGGTTATAAGGACACTCTTCAGTTAGATGGGACGGATCCGAACAACAAGCGCAAATAGTGCGTGGGGGTAAAGATGGGGCAGGAGAAGGCGATGAGAATTTGCTCTCAATTGCTTCTAGTTTTTTCGTGAGTGCAGCCATTTCGGCCTTCATTGCAATCGACATATAAAGTTGATGTATGCATGCTTTAGACTGACCTGATGAAGTAGATGAAGTGGTCTGTCTAGTGCTTTCCCACTGAAGTGTTTGTTCAGCAAGATCGTCGAGAAATTGCCAAGCTTCCTCGCTCGATTTTGTAAGAAAGTGACCTTGACAAATGGTTTCCAACAACTGCTTAGTGGCTGGGTTCAGTCCTTCGTATAAAGTTTAGCAAAGTTTCCATCTCTCGATACCGTGGTGAGGGCACTGAACAAGAAGGTCCTTAAATCTTTCGAAACACTTCCAAAAAGGTTCGGAAGGAAGCTGGGAAAATTGATTAATTTCATTGTGAATTCTCGCGGTCTTGTGGTGTGGGTAAAACTTTTTAAGAAAAGCCTTAACAAACTCTTCCCAACTTTTTATGGAGTGCGATGTTGTACTATATAGCCACTTTTCAGCTAGGTCACATAAAGTGAATGGAATGACACGTAGCCTTATAGCATCATCGGAAAGTTGGGTGGTCTTCATCATTTCGCAAACATTCTGGAATTTGTTAATGAAGATGTAGGCATCTTCGGATTCCAGCCCGTGAAATTTGGGCAACATATTGATGAAGTGGGGTTTAATATCGAAGTTATCCTAATTATCCGGTGGAAGTGAAAGACAAGTAGGAAGTGCGGTGCGGGTTGGATAGAAAAGATCCTGGAGCGCGATTCGTTGGGGTGCTTCAACAGGAGGGTGTTGTGGGTTATTCGCACCCAGTTGAGGTGAAATCAGTCCCGTAGTAGATAAGGGGTTGTTAGGATTGAATCCCGACATCTACTTAGAATATGATGAATTTGAAGATGAAGGAAAAGAAGTGGAGGGAATTTCGACTTCGGAGTCGAACGCGTCGTCAGTAGGCACTAACGAGACACGGACTAAACGGGTGCTAGTGTCCCTAGTCCAACCGGACATACACTAACGAGGTTTAGTGTATTCAAAAAAAATAGAAGGTGGGGGTAAGAAAACTTCAATGAAAGAATGTGAGTGCAAGTTGGGTGCAATGGATTTCTAGCGACAAAAATGGCAAGTTTTTGTAAAAATTTTGTTTTGTGGTTTTTTTTATAAGGAGTTTTGCAAAAGATTTTTTTGTAAGGAACACTTTCAAGCAATCACAATATGCACAATCAAGCCTAGAGCTAGGGTCTCCTAAGTCCACTAGACTGCTCCTAACTATTCCAAAGGGCAAGTTGTGAGATATCCCTCGAATCGCCTCTTCACCGCCAATTGTGGCCAGGTAAGCACAAGTAGAGAAAGGAGAGATCCATTCACGAATCACCGTGAGACGGGCCTTTTAAAATTACCTTTCCCACTTGTCTAGCCTAAGCACCACAAAATATTGTTTAGATAAACGACCGATTGCACACAACCTTCCTTTGTCCTAATGAGCGCGACAGTCCTTATTGGCTGAGTCTAAATATTTTTTAATTAACTCGAGGGTTGATGCAAATGCTTTCTGTGATTTTTGGGGTCCTAGGAAGGGTAATGAAATCCCCACCCAATCTGGATTGGTGTTATAGCCCTTTAAAAGTCCGTTTTAAAAATGCAAAGCAGTAAACACACAAAACTCCAAAACACTTGCCAATTTTATTTTTTTTTGCGGCGCAAAGAATCCTGCACAAGATTGATTTATTGGAGAGGGGGAAGAAGTTTTACAGAAAGAAACCTGCAGGAAAAATTTTCAGTGGATTTCAGGGGGTTACAGAGAAGACAAGAAATACTCACAGAGGTTTCTGAAGTGCTGACGTAAGCAAGTAGCCGTGGATCCGCGGTCAAATGCACCAAACTGCGGCGGTTCCGCGGTCGATTAGTTGGTTCAATCCTCCAAAATTCTTCTGTTGTCTGTTGTGTTTTTTCCTCTTTCTGTTCAGATCTTCTATTTCTGGATTTGTTCACCGAGCTTACTATAGATCTGAATCTGTCCTTCTTCTTTTCCTGCGCAATTCACACAAAACCCTTCAAAAAATAACAAGATGATATTTTTTATGTTTTTTTTCTTCAGTGTTTATGATTTTTTAATTTTTAATTAACCCGAAATTACAAAAAGAAAATAACTATCGTTATCCCCGGCAACGGTGCCATTTGATTGAGAGGTCTTTTGCGTGTGTTTTAAAATCAAAGAATAGAATACCGCAATCAATAACGGTGTCGCTTGGTAGCTAGCCGATTGAGTACGGGTCAGTCCACAGGGAAAACGTGTTCTAATTGTTCTAACGAGTTAACTCCTATCTTTGGTAGGTTTTGAATTTTATAAAAACTAAGATTGAATTCGATTTGGATTAAAACCTTGCTAGGGTTAGGATTAGGTTAGTTTGGAAAGTTAATTCTACTCACTGCTTCCGTTGCCGTTAATTAAGAACATAGGTGTTAGGGTAATAATTAACAAAGGGGATTAGCACGACTAGGAAGAAACACAGTTTCTTCCTTTTGGTCCTTGTCCGTCCTTTCTTAACTCTTAGCCCTAACTCTATGTAAATCAACCACTACCGGTCTAATTAGGGAATCACCCATATCTCGTAGGATAGGGTGCCATAGTGAGCGGTGGGTGTTTGATTTACATCGAGTCCTAATTTATAAAGTTATGAGGGCAAGAAAGGAGTGAGAGATTTCCATCTCTCAAACCTACCCAATCCTAACCCTAACAAGTGAGGGACTACTCACTCATTAGGGAAATTGCGACAAAATTCATTTTTATAAATTTTCTTTTTTTAATTAACTAATGAACTTGCAGATAAATAAAGACAGGTAAAAATTGCAGAGAAATAAAATTGCAATTAAGAACACGAGATAAAAAAAATAACTTACTTTATTGATGCACTCTTGACGATTACAAAGGAATTGAAATTTAATCTAGAATTAAAAAGAGGCATGCCCCAAAAGAGGCTGTAGGCTTTCCTATTTATAGATAGGAGAAACCCTAAGGTTTACATTTGATCCACATCTGAAATTACAATACTACCCTAAGAAAGCTGGGTCAAACCACCGACACCACCGACACGTGCTCTGCACGGCCGCGGAACCGCCGCCAGAAGCCTTGTTTGGCCGCGGATCCGCGGCCTTCTTGGGGGTTCTCTGTCTCAACTCTTTAGCGATGCTTCATGTTGCTGTTTACTTCTGTTTTCTTCACTTGGTTTCTCAGAATATCTTCTATTTTCTTCCAGATTTCCACAGTGCAGAATGTTGTGGACTTTTACCGTTAGCTTCGTGTTGAAGTCTTGAATCTTGTGCTGCCCTTATACGTTGTGCAATCGAACTGTTCATTGATCTTCATTTGTTCCTTAAACTGGTGGGCGGCATCATACAGATTCATTTATTTATTGGTCGTAGTCTCACATTTTAGCGTCTTTTCATGATTTTCACTGTATTGTTCTGAGAACCTGTTGCAACTATTTAGCAGACATGGATCAAAAGCACCTATTTATTTGTAGTATGATTAAGAATGGGCGATATAATAATGCAATATTCTGATATGAACACCTGGCACATGAGGTCTGTCTCATATCAAAGGTGGATCCTCTCAAATATTTGATGTCAAGAGCCATACTAACAGGAAGGGTTACCAAATGGGCCCTTCTCTTGATAGAGTTCTCGATAACGTATTGATCCCTCAAGGCAGTGAAAGGCCAGGCCATCGCCAACTTTCTCGCTGAGCATCCGAAGGCCAGGCCATCGCCAACTTTCTCGCTGAGCATCCGATACCAGCCGACTCTCCCTTAAATTGCGAATTGCCAGATGAACATGCGTTCGACGCAATTGAAAGGGAGAAGGAAGGAAATAATGCCCGATGGGAACTATACTTCGACGGAGCATCTTCCTTGAAGAAGCGAAAGCAAAGCACCCTCATAATCAAAGATGGGGTGGGCCTTATCCTCGTGACTCCACAAGGAGGGATAATGCATTTCGCCATTTCCTTAAAAGAACCAAGGACAAACAACGAGGCTGAATATGAAGCTTTGATAGCGGGTCTTGAGATCGCTGTTGACATGGAAATCGAAAACCTCCTCATATATGGAGACTCCCAGCTAGTCGTTAGCTGAGTAAATAGAGACTATCAGACGTGTAAACCGGAGTTGGAAAAATATGGCGAAAGAGTGCAGCAACTGCTGACTTAAATTCCCTCTTACATCTTGGAAAGCATACCGTGTGCGGAAAATAGCAAGGTGGATGCATTAGCCAAGCTCGCTAAAGAACTGGCCGACGAAAACCTCGATGACGTAAGGATTATTGTGCTAAGCCGCTGAATTCTCGCGCCAACAGAAATATCTCTGGAGTCGTCTGAAAGAAAGGAAGTGACTGAACAAGCAGTCTTTCGAATATAGGACGAAGAAAAGGCTGAGGATTGGAGAGAAGTCTTCATAGAATACTTCAAATCCTATCGAATACCCGAAAACGCATCTTCGAGACATCAGCTCATGAAACGAGCTCTGTCTTTTGCCTTCGTCAATGATACCCTATATAAGATATCATTCGACAGTTTGTAGCTAAGGTGCCTGGGACCAGAAGAAGAAAGGAAAGACGTCCAAGAAACTCACAACGGACTCTGCGGTTCTCATCAAGCCGGGCCAAAGATGAAGCTGAAGATCAAGAGAATGGGTTACTATTGGCCCACAATGATTCAGGACTATCTCGAACATGCGAAGCAGTATCACTCGTGCCAATTTCACGGGGACTTCATTCACCAACATCCAAATCCGCTACACCTAACGGTAGCCAGCTGGCCGTTCGAAATGTAGGGAACCGATATAATTGGGCCCATCGAACCAACATCATCCAAAGGATATTGGTTTATATTGGCAACAACCGATTACTTCTCTAAGTGGGCAGAGACAATACCGCTAAGGGAGGTGAAGACAGAGAACATCCTCCATTTCTTCATGACACATGTCATCTACCAGTTCGGAACTCCGCGACGAATCATCTCGGATAATGGGCCAGCCTACAGGAGCCATAAGATCAGCCGCTTCGCACAGCAGCATAATTTAAATTGGAGATACTCTTCAGTCTATAATCCCCGAGATAACGGTCTAGCTGAGGCTTTCAACAAGACCTTGACGAAGATCATAAAGAAAGCGGTGTCCAGAAACAAAAAGGACTGGCACGAGAGACTGCATGAAACTCTCTGGGCATATCGAACCACGTTCAAAATAGCTACGAATACAACACCATACACCTTGGTATTCGGCATGGAAGCGGTACTTCCCTTGGAGATAGAGCTACCCTTTCTACGAGTGGCAGTTCGATATGAGCTGACGGATGAAGAAAATACCCATCTTCGGCTTGAGGAGCTCGATGCCCTCGATGAAACTCGTCTCATGGCGCAGCAAAACCTGGAAGCTTACAAAGTAAGGATGACGCGCTCATACGAAAGGCTAACCAGACCAAGAACATTCCGCCAAGGCGAACTCGTATTAGTCATAAAAAGTCCTATGATCCCCAACCGTGCAAAGCGAGGGAAATTCGAGCCGAACTACGAGGGTCCGTACATCATAGACAAGGTCTACAAAGATGGGGCCTTCTTGCTTGTGGATATGGATGGCGAAAGACCCTTCCGGCCAATAAACAGCCAGTTCCTTAAGAAATACTACGCTTGACAAGTCACAACTCAGGTTAATGATAGATGAAGACGCTCGTGTCCGCTCACTGTCTACCTGAGTCAAGACTCTATAAGTAGTATTCGGCAAAACTTCGCCTCGAAGCTGGCCATGGACCGAGATGTCCCTAAACTAACAATGGACCGTAATGTCCTTAAACTAAATACGTCGCCTCAAACACAGCGATAGTGAAATTCAAGTCCACAAGTCCCAGCGGCGAGGACTGCAACTCAAGTCCCACTGGCTGCATAACTGTCACGCCCCATTGTTCTACAGTGGGTCCCACGGACTCAAGAGGTGGCCCCCACGGATTCAAGAGGTGG
This sequence comes from Agapanthus africanus, assembly GCA_030015575.1. NCBI lineage: Eukaryota > Viridiplantae > Streptophyta > Magnoliopsida > Asparagales > Amaryllidaceae > Agapanthus > Agapanthus africanus. Next base: position 387,797,787 of record JASDDO010000004.1, read on the forward strand.
CCCCCGCCCACTTAACATGACACTTGGCGTGGCACTTTGTTCCGTGTGGCACTTTGCTCCGTGAGCAAGAACCGGGTCCCGACATTCTCCCCACCTTTGAACAATGGTTCGTCCTCGAACCACGGACCTACTATTGGGGGACCAGCTCTGATACCATTCTGTCACGCCCCACCCCCAATACAGAGAGTATTGTCCGCTTTGGCCGAAACCGCACGGTTTTTCCCTTTTAAGTGAACCGGAACTACAGGAGCTTGAGAACTCCGTAGTTAAGCGTGCTCGGGCCAGGGAAGTCTTGGGATGGGTGACCTCCTGGGAAGTGGCCCCTGGTCGGGTCCGGTTCGCTCTAAAGGGAAAAACCGTGCGGTTTCGGCCAAAGCGGACAATACTCTCTGTATTGGGGGTGGGGCGTGACAATAACCGCCCCGATGAAGAAGTCCCCCATAAGTTGGCAAGCAAAGGGGTAAAAAACGGTATGTCCACAAGCGAAATAGGCACGGATGAAAACCCGAAAGGGCACCGTGAGTAAAAATAGCCGGGCTACCGGCGAGCTTGTGAAAACCTGAAAGGGCGCAATCTCGTTGTTAAAAAAATGGTACGTCCACAAGTGAAATGGGCACGGATGAAAAGCCGAAAGGACGCCGTGAGTAAAAACAGCAGTGCTACCGGCGAGCTTGTGAAAACCCGAAAGGGCGCAATCTCGTAAAATTTTCACTTACGAGATCCTCTTGACTCGTAAGGAGAACTCCCCCTGTGAGACCCTCACAGCTCATAGGATTCACAATCTTAAGTTACAGGGATCCAAACCTGTCCTTAAGCCATCATACTCTCCAAGTTGCTCTACAAGCGGTACGATATTGGCCCTTGTATACAATCCACAGGCACAAATAAACGTTTTCCCCCACCGAGTTCCACCAATCATGAGGAATGTCCTCATACGGTGAACGACACTTGTAAGTCCTCTCGACTTATAAGAAGAAACACTCTTGTAAGATCCTTACGACTTATAAAAGAACACACACTTAAGAATCCCCACGATTCCTAAAGAGAAAATACGCCTACGAGATCCTAACGACTCGTAGGTAGAATACCTTTATGAAACCCTTATGGCTCGTAAAGTAAAAAAGCCTTAGTCGACAGGATCCTAACCCTGTTTGCTAAGGCACCTTTGTTCAAGCCGACAAGGGCAAATGATAATTCGCTCCTGGTAATATTCCAGTCGCAGCGATACTGATGCCAAAATTGGCATCAAATCTTAAGTTCCATACTCGCAATAAAAATCAGCGAGCAAAAAATATGCATATAAAAATAGCCGAAATGATGGGTCAACTCGCAATAAAAATCAGCGAGCAAAAAAATATGCATATAAAAACAGCCGAAATGTTTAGGCAACTCGCAATAAAAAGCAGCGAGTAAAAAGGAAAAAAATAGCCAAAATGATTGGGCACCGCAATAAAAGGCCGAAATGATTGGGCAATCGCGATATAAAAAGCTAAAATGATAGAGCGTCGCGGAAAGAAATAAAAAAATGAATGAAAATGAATCTTTTGGTCCGCAGGTGAGTCCACATCGACCCCTGTATACAATCCATGGGTATAAACGAAAAGAGAACAACAATTTCCCACCAAGCTCCATCAGAAGGAGAGCTAGGTCTCGACGGCAACATCTAAGGTCTAAATATCAACAACGACGTTTTTTCTCACTCCAACAGGATGCAGAAGCGACATCAACAAGCGACCCCAAGGTTAACAAAACGGAGCCATGGAAAAGTCCCTAGTTCCAAATATCGACGGTTCACAAAAAACCTAGAGACCATCTCGACATTCGTCTCATTACAGCAGACGCAACGTCAACAAAACGGAGCCATGGCAAAGTCCCTAGTTCCAAATCTTGACGGCTCATAGACAACCTAGAGATCAACAACGGCGTTTCTTCACACTCCAATAGGATACAGATGTGACTTCAACAAAGCGTAGCTATGGCAAAGTCCCTAGTTCCAAATCTCGACGGTTCATAAACAACCTAGAGATCACCTTGACATTCGTCTCATTACAGCAGACGCGGTGTCAACAAAGGAAGCGAAGGCCAAATTCCTAGCTTCAGGGTCTTGATGGCAACTCAAATAAAACCTGAAAGACTATCAGAGATCATCCCACACTAGTGCGGAGTGGTTACGACTCATCGGGGCTCCCAAACTGAGCCTAATCTCAAGTAAAAAGCGCTATGGAAAATTCCTGACGTTTGCTCTTCCGACGGTGATATGACCTAAGGAGATTACTTGAAGACGTCATGTCCATCCCGTGAAGGGATCAGAGACACGGCAGTCGCGGGGCTACTCGAACAACAGCAAAAAGTCTGTATATCGGGGAATACATCAGCCAACGCGATGGTACGACGGACAAAACCCTAGTACCACTGTCGGGACCCGGTTCTTGGTCACGGAACAAAGTGCCACGATAAGTGTCATGCCTAGAGGGCGGGGCCACCTCTTAAATCTGTGGGGGGCTATCTCTTGAATCCATGGGACCCACTGTAGAACAATGGGAATTCTTCGGAATACATTCCGAAAGAGGGCAGATCTGTATTATAAATGGAATGATACCACTCTTCAATACAGATGCGCCTTTTAAGTGAACCAGCACTACAGGAGCTTTAAAACTCCATAGTTAAGCGTGCTCGAGTCAGGGAAGTTCTGGGATGGGTGACCTCCTAGGAAGTGGCCCCTGGTCGGGTCCGGTTCGTCCCGAAGGAAAAAACTGTGCGGTTTCGGCCTGAGCGGACAATACTCTCTGTATTGGGGGTGGGACGTGACAACCACAGACCCTAACGGACCTCTGTCATAAAGAGCAGGGTTTAACTATGACGTTATGATAGGTTTGCCTACAAGCCCAAGGAAGGTAAACTACAAACTCCGAAATGAGTATATAAACTACTTCACACCAGATCAAGACATCGAAAAAAAGAAAAATGCCAGTATGAAATAAAATATGTCTTTTATTCATGAATTCAAGTGAATACAAGATACATTTCATAAAGGAATGAAAAATGAATACATGTTATTCATGAATCATAAGTTTACAACCAATACAAGAAAAGGGGTACAATGACAGATATTAAGAAGGAGGTGTCTTCAACAAATTAACAAGCCGCTCGCGCGCTCCTCTCAATTCTTTCTCGTGATCAGCTACAGCGGCCAACTCCGCCTCGATTTGAGTCCGTTGCTGCAAACAGGATGAAAGCTTTTCATCGATTTCTTGCTTGGAAGTTTCGCAGTCCTGCGTGACCCGCTCGGTGAAGTCAAGCTTCTGCCTTAGCGTCAACCCATCCGAAATACATCACTGGAGGTTGTCAAAATAGCTTTTAGCTTTGCAGCATTCGCTTCAACCTGGGCACGCAATTGGACGGATTCGCTGGAAGCCGCCTCATGTTCCTTTCGCCTCAGGGCCGCCTCTTGTTCAAAATAGCGAATGAAAGGAACACACCGTTTGACCCACGCAGCCCGCTGAGAGTTCGAGGCCAAAACCTCAGGAGCGAGACGCTTAAGCTCAATCTCGTGCAGACAAGCCTCAATCTTCCTACTATAATCAACCCAAGAACCAACGAGATCTTCATTATGGAAGTTCACAAGCGTCGCCAGCATTGGATTAACTTCGACGGCAAAATCTATAGCAGAAGTGAAGTCCTCAGCATTGAGATCTTTGATAAACTCGCTTAACGTTCGCCGGCTATTCGCGGCGCCCCTGGAGGATGTACATTTAGCGAAGGGCCCCGCGGGCATTGGAATGCGAGACTCAAAAGGAGCTAGAGCCAGTGTAATCGTTGCAAAATGAGGTCAAATTTCAACTCGGGAGACAAAGAAAACACATGAAGGATGGAATCTATCGTACCGGCTGTGGCAGGCAGCAGAATAGGGAGTACCGGAGGCGCGGTTATTCTTTCGCTTCCTCCTCCGACCCGTGATACTGTGATCAATAGAAGGAAGGCTTAGAAACAATAAGTTTACTCATAAAAAGGGGGGAGAAACATTAGGTGAAGAATATATTGACCAATACCAGAAGGTGGAACGATTTCCGACTGAAAGGAAAAATGCGGGTTCAACACCTGGTACAAATGGTCGAAAAGTACTCCTGCAGAGTTGCGACAGTATACAGTCAATACAAGGAGGATTGTATCCACAGTGAAACAAATAAGTGAGAAACAAATACCTTCCAAGATTTGAGGAAGCGCAGAAGAAAGCGAAAGGACAGTGACCGTCAAAATAGAGGCCGGTGACACTTCTTCAGCCGGCACAGCTTCAGGGTTTACCGTGCCTATGCTCAAGACAAACAAAATATCATTAGAAGGGCTTAACAGAATTGAAAAACTCAAAACCAACAACCCAAGGACGAGCTGATAGATCAGGGACCGAAACCGCGCCGGAAGCGTCACCAAGTGTAACGGCTTCCTCACTCTCTCTCGGGGCAATAGATTCTGCACCCATAGCTTCATCCCCTGACTCGACGAGGGCCGTCATAATGCTTGCGACACCCGCCGATACCAAGGAGCCTTAAGGAAAAAGAGCAGCAGTCTGGACAGTCCTAAATTCCCGAGAAAGATGGTTCGTTAATGCAGCTGCAAGTACAGTCGTCGTTGATCGATAATATTAAAGCAGCGCAGTTGCAAGATCCAAGATTGCAAAAGTTTCGAGAACAGGTAGAAGCGGGACTTCGAACGGACTTGTTGACCCATGAACATGGTTCGTTACGATATGAGATCCGTTTATGTGTGCCGAAAGGAGATATTCATGAAGAAATTACGAAGGAGGCACACAGTTCCGGATGTTCCGTACATCCAGGAGGTACAGAGATGTACCGTGACCTACGACAGCATTTATGGTGGGAAGGCATGAAAAGAGAGACTGCCCGCTTTGTAGCAAAGTGCTTGGTATGTAAGCAAGTCAAGGCTGAACATTAAAGAGTAGCTGGTTTGTTGCAACCACTTCTGATTCCTCAGTGAAAGTGGAAACATATAACCATGGATTTCGTGACAACTTTACCACGAAGTCCAAAGGGTAAAAATGCAGTTTGGGTGATTGTTGATCGATTGACCAAGACATCTCATTTCATACCGTTTCGAGTTGGTCAGTCGACGGAAGCATTAGCAGAGAAATACATATAGGAGATTGTGAGATTGCATGGGGTACCTATGAAAATCTTTGCCGATCGTGATATCCGATTCTTATCGCACTTCTGGAGGAGTTTACATGAAAGTTTGGGACTCGATTGAAGTTTACATGAAAGTTCGTGGGGCTTTTCGATATTATTGAGCGTGTTGGAAAGTAGCTTATCGATTGGCTTTACCACCATCTTTAGCGAGTGTTCATGACGTGTTTCTTATATCCAAACTCTGTAAGTATGTTCGAGATGAGACGCACGTACTAGATCATTCGGAGCTGACTGTAAGGGAGGACTTGACATATGAAGAACGACCGATGTCGATTGTTGATCAAAGAGAAAAGGTCCTCAAGAGCAAAGTTATCCCCATCGTACTTGTTTCATGGGGGAATCGCTCGCACGGAGAATCAACTTGGGAATGAGAAGACGATATTAGACACTAGTTTCCACACCTCTTCTCGTAGATTAATGTTTGTTTATCTTTTCCTGTTGCGAGAATTTCTAGGACGAAATTCTTTTTGTAGTTGGGTATAATGTAACACCCTAGTTCTGTTATACCATGTTGATTCAATTATTTTATTTATTCCATGGCTATTTTCCTACTTTATTAGTTTATGGGTGCGAATAGTGTAATTGGTATCTGTTCTTGGTATTCGATCTGACCCGCATGCTTGAAACCCGTCTGGGTTCCTGTTTACCTGTTATCCCTGCTAGATCTGAGGTTCCGTGCACATATGTTCCGTTTACCTGCATTTTATCTGGCATCTGCATTTTTTAATAATATAATTATAATCAAGTAATATATTTTAAAAATATCTAACATTGCCTGGATCATACCCCTGACCCTGTGGTGGTATCCGTACATCGCGTTCTCGTTCTGTTTAGTGAAACGGACTCGTTTGGATCGCTACGTGCACGCTACGTGTATCCGTACTTAGGGTATGCATTTTCTTTAACCGGACATTATTTTATGGTTTTGATTGTACGTATAGTATCCGTATTTTAAAACTAGAATTTTAGACCCAACCCGGACGGATTTTGGAGTAAATTTGTATTAGCCAGAAAACTCAAATTTAACTAATATTATATTCCTTCCATATTAAACTGCCTAAGAAAGTATATTCCATATATTTATAAATAAATCCTAATCTAAGAGATTCTTTCTCTCTCTTACTATTTTGTTTAATTAATTATTTATATTCTTAATCTAAAACCCATACTACTCACACCCATCGCCCATTCTGTCTCTTATTTTTATTATTACTCCTTTTCAAATTTAAAACCCATAACACCCCCACTTTTTCCTCTCTCTCTCCCTCTCTCTCTCTCTATATATATATATATATAAATATATATATATATATATATATATATATATTCACCCCTAAAATAAATCCCACGTTCTATGTTAGTGTTTATGCCCTAGAAGGCCATTACTGTATCATACTAGCTTGTATATTACTTAATGGAAGCTTGGGATATTCACATGTATATAACAGTCTTGCTAAACATGGTAGTATGCTACTTGGTTTTTCTATCTTAATATGTGAGTATACGTATTGATAGAGCTCTTAGGATCATGCTTGTCTACCAGCGTTGTGATGGCAGTCACACTAGTGGGGGCTGGGTAGTCTACAAGCACATCCTTATTCAGGTCCCCGGTCGTTGGATTATCGAGATAGAGCATCGATACTCCGGAGTAGACTGGTGTGTACGCTTCTCATCCCAGTTGGGGAGATGGTCTGTCCCACAGCCGTCAGTACGTCGTACTGGAGATAGTATACAGGTGCTCGTTAGGTTACGGGTACACCGGACAGGACTCACAGGGAACTGTTGGTTGGTTTGATACCAGTCGTCAGTAAACAGTTCCCAGGTGACATGAGTACAGCGTAGTCCGCAGACTTGACACTGCTACTTCGCCTCGAGTGTGTCCCACTGTTCTTAGATTGCTACCCTACCACGGCTCAAAGGAGTCGTGCAAACAGGTGGCAGTTGGGTCCAGTCCCGAGCACTTGGAGGCAGTGGCGGTTAGACAGGATTCGTCCCTCCCGGTATTGGGAGTAGATATCGTGCTGTGTCAGAGAGCCATTACGCAAAGTCCCTGGCCAGGGCAAGCGAGATTTGCTGGTAGGTTCCAGTAGCTTCTCAGGGTGTAATGGGCTTCACTCCGACACGACTTATACCGCTATTAGGGGACTGACGCTTGCCGCCCCCCTAGGCCCGATATGCGATAGTCATGGACGAACGGACCGGACTGTATGGAGATTGTCACATCAGACTCAGTAGGAGTTCGGATGGGTTTACTCATCGGCCTTCTTATCGACAACTACCTGGGGACCGTTACGTACAGCTAGTGCCGCTTGCGGTCTGTGGTTAAACCCACTGCCAGCGTAGTAGTCGAGTCTCTAGAGTCCCACACAGAGAGTTTCCTACTCCAGGCGAAACGATATAGAGGTTGCATGGTTTTGCAACAAAGGGTTCGGACACATACGTGCGTTTACGCGCGTACGACTTTCGGACAGATTTTACCAGTCGGCTTTGGTTTAAGCCAGTTACTGGTATCCGGTTATTGGATTTTTACAGTCTAAAGTTTTTCCGTATTTTTACGGATCGGAGGGGCGTTCTCGTAATTACTCGAGAAGCTTCTAGAAGATGTGACTAAGGAGGTTTGTTTTGGAATGAGAGTGAGTCATAGTGGTGATTCATTCACTTCATTAATGCACATTTATTGCTTAATGACTCATGTTAATGAATCATCACAAGATATTTTGTGAAGCATGCTTATTCATTTCCTTTATTGATTATTTGATAATAAGAATGCTTCATAATATTATGATACACTCTCTCTCTTCTCTCATTATCATATCACACATTCTCTCTCCTCAAGCTCTCATCTTCAAGATACTAACCTTAATCCTCATGTGTTGAGAACAAAGGTTTAGTTAGACTTAACAATCCATAACCTACACTCTTTATCATTCTCTCATCTTTGATTAGCAATCAAAGTTGATTAGTTACCTCAAGTTAGAGGTTTAGCTTGGAGTTTAGCTCTCGGGTGGATCGTCTACTACCTAGAGAAGGCCGAGGAGAACCAAGGAGGACATAAAGAAGAAGGACCGGTTCATTAGGTATAATCCCTAATCACTTTTGTGAAAAGAAACTCATAGAATACGGTTATTTAGAGTTTAGCTTCGATTCAAGCGGTTAGTCGATGTTCGTTGTTTAAACTTGATAAGTTTTTGTAAATTCCGCCTCCCCATAAGTACTGGGGTGTACTACATCGACTTACAGTGGTATCAGAGCCTCGCTAAACACTAAATAACTTAATCGCAAATTTGTACGAATTTCGAACGAAAAAACGAACCCGGAAAACCCTAATTCTGTATAGTTTCTGTCGAACTGAAAATGAAGTCCTAAAATTTTTCTGGAGTGTTCAGAGAGCTAGAATGGGGTCCAGGAGAACACCCAAGAAATTCGAGCCCATGAATCGGCAACTCGGCCGCGGAACCGCGGCGGATCGGTGGGATCTGCCGCGCTTCCGCGGCGCTTTGGCCGAGTCATGGACTCGTCTTTCTTGTGTGGGTCCCCTGTGACATTTGGGGTTTTCTGGAATATTTAATTATTGCTCAGGTTACTGTTTAACAGAGCAGATTTTGGAGCAATATTGAAGTTGTTTATTCGATCGAAAAATACAGTATTTGCGTATTGGATTATATCTGTGATTGTTTGATGTGTTCGTAAACCTTCCCCAACTGCTAGTATGTCGGTTGGCAGGGGGTTGCACATTTCTGAAATGGTTATATCTGTTTGTGCATATAAACTGTATTGGACTGTTGTGGTGTATAGCCGGGGTTAACAATGGTTTATTGATTTATTCATTTGTTGTAAATGTAATTTGTTGTAATATTATTTTCGCGGGGCACTTCCAGGTTGCGGTTGTAGCCACCGTTGTATTATTTCATTTTACTGTTTTTGCTCCTAGGACTGACCCAAGGTGGGGTACACAGACTGCCGGGTGGGTAGTTTGCCGTACCCGTAGGGGTCGAGGGTGGGGTAAACGGCTATTCATCACAACTGTGTAATCTGTCTTTTCTTGCAGGCTCAAAAGAAATACAGATTGCTTGCAAATCCAATATTGTTTATCTGTGTTCTGGAATGAATATCATTGCGTCAGACGAATGTAAAATATCTATATTTATTATAGCTATTTAGACGTCACTTATGTTTTACACCCGCGCTAGCCCAGCCCTCGCTCTGTCGTTAGTTAAGTAACCTAACGGGTGATGACGGGACCCCGTGGCGAATGCGGATGGCATAAGAGGACGTTATATTTTCGTTGTTTTCTGCAATGATAGGTTAATGATGGGACGCATTATCTATAATGCAAAGTAAAACAAACCAAAGTTTAAATCGTTGGAACAATTTAAAAGAAACCACTCGGTTATTTTTAAAAAAACAGATATTTTTAAATGCGGAGATTTAACCACTCCTTTTAAAAAGCTATCAGGTTCCTTCGGTTATATCAAGTTCACTACGTTCACGGTTTCGCCAAAACCAGTCGTAGCCCTCCGTCATTTCATTTGGGTATTCGGTAGTATTCAAGCTATGCACTTTTGGCCAACGTCATGGCATAGTGTTTGGTAGCTGCTGGGTATTCATTTGTTGCATAGATAGATGAGTTGGTTTGGGACAGTCGTATTATCATTTGGCCAACGTCAGGGATATATACGGATGGGTTCAAATTAACAAGATAATGATGGGTAGAACTTGACATGTGACTTATGACATTTTGACCAACGCCAAGGTCATAAGAGCATGGGGTAAAAACTAATATCGGGAATTTCTAAAGAAACTGAAATTTGCAAAGAACCAAGTGCATACCATTTTGAGTTTGATGAATGTTGGTAGCATTCCTACAACATTATCAGACGATGATATTTGGATCCCGATCCTACTGTGAGTATATGCTACTTATCAGGATATTCGTCACTTAACGATCAATGCTATAAACCTAGTAGGTGTCCAGAAAAGTGTCAGCGGGGTTACGCCCCCAGAGAAAAGAGGTTCTTTAATTAAGGAACTTCGCGAAAGCGTTGGAAAACCTCCCTCGAAGTATCGACACCAGCCTGGCTGAACGGTTAAGCAAGTATTGTACGGTGAGAATAGTCTTGGCTAATTCTTCTTTTATGGTTTGAGGAAGGATTCGAGAAACAGTGGGAGCCATCCAGTTTAGATAAACTAAAAACCACTCTAAACTTGCAAGAGCATCATGCTAAAGAGTTTTCTTCTCTCTCTCCTAATTGCAGCGACCCTGAAAATGACTGGACTTAAGTTACTTTTAGAGAAAAATATACTGACAGGGCCAAACTATAAAGATTGGCTGCGGAATGTCAAGATGGCTTTGACCTATGACAAACTGGGGTACGTCCTCACCGCTACAGCACCTGCTGTCCTTGGTCCCAAATCCAGCAATGCGGATAAGGAAATCCGTAAAACCTGGGATTTAGATTGCGCGAGAGCCAAGTGCATCGTGCTTGCCTCGATGAACAATGAACATCAGAGGAGGCACGAGGATATGTCCCTAGATGGCATATTTCTCCATACAAAGGAACTTTATGGAGAGCAATCTCGTATAGCAAGATACGAGACCTCTAAGAAACTGTTTCGAGCGAGGTTGGCTGTCGGGTCATCGGTAGGTGAACATGTCCTACAGATGATCGGCTATATTGAAGAGCTCGCGGACCTTGGGACGACTTTGGATAATGAGCTCTATACAGACCTCGTTCTCCAGTCCCTTCCTCCCACCTACGCCCAGTTTATCCTCAACTTCAATCTTCAAGGAAAAGAAGTTGAACTTGCGGAACTCCTGAACATGTTAAGGAGTGCAGAGGGCACCTTGCAGAAGGCAAGGGAAACACCCGCTATGTTTGTTGGCGGATCATCTTCTTCCGGGTCCAAGGCTAGGGCCAAAGGAAGGAAGAAGAAGGCCGCACCCAGACCTAGAGGAGGTGTTAGTAAGGTGGGAAAGAAGGGAAAGAAAAAGTTTACAGCACCAGTAGTTGGCCTGGATGAGTGCTTCCATTGTCACAGGAAAGGGCACTGGAAGAAGGATTGCAAGGCGTGGAACGCCAAGAACCAGGAACCGAAGCAAGCTGTGGCTTCGACTTCAGGTGTGTTTGTAATTGAGAATTGTCTGTCGATCAACTCTACTTCCTGGGTATTGGATACCGGGTCAGGATCTCATATTTGCAATTCATTGCAGGCACTGAGAAACCGTAGAGTGCTGAAGGAAGGTGATATGATCCTCAGGGTTGCTAACGGAGCTAGCGTGGGAGCTGCGTCCGTCGGGGATTATCACCTAGGATTGACGAGTGGACACATTTTGGTTTTACATAACTGTTATTTTGTACCCAGCTTAACGTGTAATATCATATCAGTTTCCTTGTTATCAAATAAAGGTTATGATTTCACGTTTGTAAGAGATGTTGTCAACATCCACCTTAATCATGGTTTGATTGGGTCCGGTACTCTAAATAACGGCATATATGTGTTAAACCAACTCCAAATTTTCAATGTCCAGAACACACTAAAAAGAAAGTCTCCAGATTTAAATAAAGCTTTCTTATGGCATTGTAGACTGGGTCACATCAATGAGAGAAGGTTGACTAAGTTGCATAGAGAAGGATATTTGGACACGTTCGAATATCAAACTTATGACACTTGTCAATCTTGTCTCAAAGGAAAGATGACAAAGACTCCATTCACTGGACAAGGAGTAAGAGCGAGCGAGCTCTTGGGACTCATACATAGTGATGTATGCGGTCCAATGTCTACACATGCGAGAGGTGGTTATTCCTACTTCATTACTTTTACAGATGATTTCTCTAGGTATGGATATGTTTTCTTAATGAAGCATAAATCAGAGGCCTTTGAGAAATTCCTGGAATTCAAGAATGAAGCGGAAAACCAAACAGGCAAAAGTATTAAGACACTGAGATCTGATCGAGGTGGAGAATACTTAAGTGCCGAGTTCCTAGGTTACCTAAAAGAGAAAGGAATTCTCTCTCAGCTTACTCCTCCATACACTCCACAGCACAACGGTGTATCGGAGAGACGGAATCGAACCCTATTAGATATGGTACGATCCATGATGGGTAATGCTGAGTTACCGCGATCTTTCTGGGGATATGCGCTAGAATCAGCGGCATATATTTTGAACAGAGTTCCTACCAAAACTGTGCCTACCACACCATATCAGATGTGGAGTGGGAAGAAACCCTATCTTCAGTATATAAGGATTTGGGGATGTCCAGCTTTTGTCAAAAAGCAGTTTGTGGACAAGCTCGAGGCACGATCAGTAAAATGTATGCTTGTAGGATATCCAAAGAACTCCAAGGGATATTGCTTCTATTACGCAGAAGAACAAAAGGTTTTTGTTTCTCGTAATGCCCATTTTCTAGAACAACAAGTTTTAGAAAAGGATACAAATGGGAGCGAAATAGAACTGGAAGAAATTCCAGAACCACAAGCTGCTACTGAAAGTTTGGTAGAACCAGAGGTTCAAGAAGAACAGAACATTCCCGCACCCCTCCGCAGAAGTAGTAGGCCGTCTCATCCGCCTGAGAGATACTACGGTTTTCTCATAGATGGGGATAGAGAGGATTGCATCATAGATGATGATGAACCTACTGACTTCAGGCAGGCCATCCAGAGCGGCGACTCGGTACGATGGCTAGATGCAATGCGGACCGAAATGGAGTCCATGTACACCAACAAAGTATGGACTTTGGACTTTGCTCCAGATGGGGTAAAACCCATAGGATGCAAATGGATCTTCAAGAAAAAGATTGGTGTAGATGGACAGGTGGAAACCTATAAGGCTAGACTTGTTGCAAAGGGTTTTCGTCAAAGACCTGGTTTGGACTATGACGAAACCTTTTCTCCAGTGGCTATGCTCAAATCCATTCGGGTCCTTCTTGCTATTGCTGCCTTCCATGATTATGAAATCTGGCAGATGGACGTAAAGACGGCTTTTCTGAATGGAAATTTAGAAGAGAGCGTCTATATGGATCAGCCAGAGGGTTTCAATCAGAGTGGGAGCAGCGGGAAAGTATGCAAGCTGCTTAAGTCTATTTATGGACTAAAGCAGGCATCGCGGAGTTGGAACATCTGTTTTGATGAGACAGTCAAAGAATATGACTTTATCAAAAATCCAGATGAACCGTGCATATATAGTAAAGTTGTGGCCAGAAGTGTCGTATTCCTCGTCTTGTACGTGGATGACATTCTATTGATAGGAAATGACATTCCTATGCTACAATCTGTCAAAGGATTCTTGTCACACAGGTTCTCCATGAAAGACCTGGGTGATGCCTCTTACATTCTGGGGATCCGGATCTATCGTGATAGATCCAAGAGGATGTTGGGACTTTCGCAGTCCAGGTATATCGACACTGTACTGAAAAGATTCAGTATGGAAGATTCAAAGCGCGGTAATCTACCGGCTTGTCACGGAATCACCCTCTCCAAAGAGATGTCTCCCAAGACTGATTTGGAAAGGGAACGCATGTCTATTATACCCTACGCTTCTGCGGTAGGCTCTATAATGTATGCGATGTTGTGTACCAGACCAGATGTAGCTTACGCACTAAGCGTGGTAAGCCGGTATCAGTCAGACCCAGGGGAGAAGCACTGGATAGCAGTAAAGAACATTCTCAAGTACCTGAGGAGGACTAAGGAGATGTTCTTGGTTTACGGCGGAAAAGACCTCAGGTTGGAGGCCTTTGCTGATTCCGGCTTCCAGAGTGATAAGGACGATTCCAAGTCCATGTCGGGTTATGTCTTTACCCTCAATGGAGGGGCGGTGTGCTGGAAGAGCTCCAAGCAGGACACCGTTGCTGACTCGACGATGGAAGCGGAGTATATAGCTGCTTGCGATGCCGCAAAAGAAGCAGTCTGGATGAAGAAGTTCCTAACAGAACTTCAGGTGGTTCCTACCATAGTTGATCCAATACCTCTGTATTGCGACAACAACGGAGCTATAGCTTTAGCGAAGGAACCAAGGTCCCATCAGAAGTCCAGACACATCTTAAGGCGGTATCACCTGATCAGGGAGATCATTGATCGTCAGGAGATCGAGGTTCGGAGAGTTGCTTCAGAAGAGAACATTGCTGATCCATTCACGAAGGCCCTTCCTCAGATTCAGTTCGAGAGGCTACTCGAGATCATTGGTCTGCGATATGCCAGTACATGGCCCTAGTGCAAGTGGGAGATTGTTAGTGTTTATGCCCTAGAAGGCCATTACTGTATCATACTAGCTTGTATATTACTTAATGGAAGCTTGGGATATTCACATGTATATAACAGTCTTGCTAAACATGGTAGTATGCTACTTGGTTTTTCTATCTTAATATGTGAGTATACGTATTGATAGAGCTCTTAGGATCATGCTTGTCTACCAGCGTTGTGATGGCAGTCACACTAGTGGGGGCTGGGTAGTCTACAAGCACATCCTTATTCAGGTCCCCGGTCGTTGGATTATCGAGATAGAGCATCGATACTCCGGAGTAGACTGGTGTGTACGCTTCTCATCCCAGTTGGGGAGATGGTCTGTCCCACAGCCGTCAGTACGTCGTACTGGAGATAGTATACAGGTGCTCGTTAGGTTACGGGTACACCGGACAGGACTCACAGGGAACTGTTGGTTGGTTTGATACCAGTCGTCAGTAAACAGTTCCCAGGTGACATGAGTACAGCGTAGTCCGCAGACTTGACACTGCTACTTCGCCTCGAGTGTGTCCCACTGTTCTTAGATTGCTACCCTACCACGGCTCAAAGGAGTCGTGCAAACAGGTGGCAGTTGGGTCCAGTCCCGAGCACTTGGAGGCAGTGGCGGTTAGACAGGATTCGTCCCTCCCGGTATTGGGAGTAGATATCGTGCTGTGTCAGAGAGCCATTACGCAAAGTCCCTGGCCAGGGCAAGCGAGATTTGCTGGTAGGTTCCAGTAGCTTCTCAGGGTGTAATGGGCTTCACTCCGACACGACTTATACCGCTATTAGGGGACTGACGCTTGCCGCCCCCCTAGGCCCGATATGCGATAGTCATGGACGAACGGACCGGACTGTATGGAGATTGTCACATCAGACTCAGTAGGAGTTCGGATGGGTTTACTCATCGGCCTTCTTATCGACAACTACCTGGGGACCGTTACGTACAGCTAGTGCCGCTTGCGGTCTGTGGTTAAACCCACTGCCAGCGTAGTAGTCGAGTCTCTAGAGTCCCACACAGAGAGTTTCCTACTCCAGGCGAAACGATATAGAGGTTGCATGGTTTTGCAACAAAGGGTTCGGACACATACGTGCGTTTACGCGCGTACGACTTTCGGACAGATTTTACCAGTCGGCTTTGGTTTAAGCCAGTTACTGGTATCCGGTTATTGGATTTTTACAGTCTAAAGTTTTTCCGTATTTTTACGGATCGGAGGGGCGTTCTCGTAATTACTCGAGAAGCTTCTAGAAGATGTGACTAAGGAGGTTTGTTTTGGAATGAGAGTGAGTCATAGTGGTGATTCATTCACTTCATTAATGCACATTTATTGCTTAATGACTCATGTTAATGAATCATCACAAGATATTTTGTGAAGCATGCTTATTCATTTCCTTTATTGATTATTTGATAATAAGAATGCTTCATAATATTATGATACACTCTCTCTCTTCTCTCATTATCATATCACACATTCTCTCTCCTCAAGCTCTCATCTTCAAGATACTAACCTTAATCCTCATGTGTTGAGAACAAAGGTTTAGTTAGACTTAACAATCCATAACCTACACTCTTTATCATTCTCTCATCTTTGATTAGCAATCAAAGTTGATTAGTTACCTCAAGTTAGAGGTTTAGCTTGGAGTTTAGCTCTCGGGTGGATCGTCTACTACCTAGAGAAGGCCGAGGAGAACCAAGGAGGACATAAAGAAGAAGGACCGGTTCATTAGGTATAATCCCTAATCACTTTTGTGAAAAGAAACTCATAGAATACGGTTATTTAGAGTTTAGCTTCGATTCAAGCGGTTAGTCGATGTTCGTTGTTTAAACTTGATAAGTTTTTGTAAATTCCGCCTCCCCATAAGTACTGGGGTGTACTACATCGACTTACATTCTATATATATATATATATATATATATATATATATATATATATATATATATATATTCACCCCCAAAATAAATCACACGTTCCCCAAAAACCCACGTCCTCATCTTCCCCACTTCTCCCGCCTTCGCCTTCCTCCTCGCGAAGCCGAACCCACGCCCTCGTGCGACCCTCGCCGCCTCTACCTTGTCGGCACCCCTATCTCCCCGCTCACCACTCTCTCATCTTTTCCCCGAGCTCCATCCCCGATGATGAGACCCACCACAACAAACCCCGAAAAACCCGACCTCGCATCTGCCTTGCCGTCGACCTTCTCACCGCGTCGCCGTCATCATCATCTCCTCCGCGCCCTCGCCACCACCTCTTCTTCCTCCTCTCCCCTTCTTCCCGACGAGAAGATCCTCGACCCCGACTTCACCCGAGAACTCGCTAGAAACCATCCTGTGTTCCCTGCACATCCCATCGTCTGCGCCTCGTTGCCGCCAGATCATCACCACCCCTGCACCCGACCTCGTCGCCGACGAGCCGAGCCCTTTGCAAACTGCAGCACCCGAGCCTCCGCACCACAGCACCCGCGCCACTGCAGGTCGCTGCCCGTGCCATCGCCGAAGAGCCCGGCCACACTCAAACTCGTCACTGTCATCGAGATCATTGCCACCGCCATCGTCGCCATCGCAGTGCTGCCGCCGTATCCAGGCAAGAGAAAACCCATATCTTGTTATTTCATGATATTTTAATATCTAGGCTAGATAAAAATATTAGATTATTTTGTAGTGTAAATATATGTGATGTCGACCGATTACTAAACCATGCCCAAGTGTTCGATGCGAACTATAATCTAAAACATATCTCGTTATGGTGGAACCTATGATAGTTAAGCCTTTTATTGATTTCGAATACCGTGTAGGAATTTGGGTGCAAAATACTGTATTTTTAATCATGTAAAGTCGCCCCTAAAAGGCGACACAAAATCTGAACCTTACCGCACATGTTACCTTATTAAAATCGTTGTAAATTAAATACCACTTGGAACGTAACGTTCTATGGATAATATCGAAGACGGATCGATTACCTAAAACCATCTATAGTTTAATTCTCGTAGATTTCTGTAACGATAATTGACTGCGAATGCGGCACTGGACTGCAGTCCGGGGCAGCATTTCGTTTGAACACCTGACTTTGAACACTTGTACGCCCCTATTTTAAACTGAAAATGCATAGAGCCCCATATGGTCGCGTATATAATTTAGTTATCTAACACATGAATCTGGTCCCGTGCTGTTTCACCGTCGTTTGTTATTAAATTTATATTTTAGAGTGTCACTGCGTTCTGCAGTAATGTTCCTTACACCGTCACATTAAACAGAACATATATTCTAATATGGAAATGCAAATGATAATCCGTTTGATGCGTTGAAAACTTAACTGATAGAACTATATTTCATTCACTGGGTAAACACCTGAATCTGAACATAATTACTGGCAAAACGTGCGTGAAGTTGGGCTTCCAGTTCTGAAACTAGAATTCCAGCAATCGATTGCTGCCTTAAAATGATGATAATTCCCTAACCTGAATCCCAATTGACATGAAATTAATTTTACCGTTTAGATGATCAAGTGTACTTCGTACGCCTTTTATATTATTTTGGTCGATTCAATACGTGTGATTTATCATAAATTTTGAAAGTTTTATGGTATTGGTCGTCATTGAAATAGGGAATATCTGTTCAGTGCATTTCTGCTTATTTTTCGTGTTTGATTTATACCTGCTGCATAGTGATCATTCACGTCGAAACCTAGTGATTGATTTGCATTGTCGATATATTAGTGTTAGTGATTAGGTGGTGGCGAATATGACAGTGATACTGATAAGTGGAAAATTGATTGAAAGTGACAGCGATACGTATTTGTTCACAACCCATCGAATACCTGAATGCATACTATAACCTGGGGAATAGGGAAATCAAGGTGGAATTGAACTCGTATTTACCGAGGTACAGTGGTTTAGAGGATAATCATTCGCTATATATATATATATATATATATATATATATATATATATATATACTTTAGGTCGTGGGCCTAGCGGCACGGCTGACAGGGTTATGTCCCGGGCACAGCGGACCATTGTCTCGGGCATGCACGAGACCCTTGTTAAACACGAGTATCCTTTCTACCATTTGATTTCATTGACTTAGTGACCGATAAGTAGTGACATACGCATTGGCTAATTTACTGACATGATACCCATATTGCACTATTCATACTCAGTGATGTTTATTATACTTATGTCCCGCATTTTATTGCACTTCTCATGTTTAATAATATCGCATACTCGTCATATATATATTTATTTCTATGTATGTCACCCTGACGACCTGAGTGTGCATGCTCAGAAGACGAAGTGGATCCAGCCCAGGAGCAGCATCTGCCATTCGAGATCGTGGAGGTCTAAACTGTATCACCAGCGCTATTTCTTTTGCTTTCAACACTTGTTTTGTTGGTTAGTTTATTTTTATTCTGTAAAATAAATGTACCTCGAACTCTTTTATTTGCAATGTAATAAAATTGTGAACGGTGATTTTCCTTTACTCAAGTACTGTTTGCTGACTACCATGTAATGTTAGAAGCCGAAGTGTGACTACGGCGGGATTATTCCCTAACCGTAGGAGCATGGCTGGCCTAGTCACCCCTCGTATTCCGTATTTTGGGAAGCGGGGCGTGACATGGTTTTGTTGGTATCAAAGACAGGTTTAGGTTAATCAGGTTTGATTTTTTTTGTAGTTGGATATTGGACCAAATACATGAATCAGAAAACCCGTAATTAGGAACATGTCCTGCCACTTTACCGTCTTGGCATTCTTGAATCTTATCTTTCTTTTGACGAGATGGATGACTTTGCATCTCAACCTGGAATCCTCCTGATTCCCTATTGTTTCTTCCTTCCTATTCCTTCGATTCTGATACTAGAATTTGGGTGACTTAAACGGAGTTATGTGATTGTACCTATGAACTGCAGCATGGTTACAATGCGGTACTCTATTTAAGTAACTTGGAGTCCTAATCTTAATTCATCTCCTTGTTTTATGGTCGTTGTATTACCTTGCTCTCTCGGTTGCTTTGCTTACTAGTTCATGTTTTATCACAAGCTTGAATACTGTTAACCGTGCTAATCTTCTTCAGTGGCTGGGCTTCAGATGAAGTCATTTTGGGTACCCTATTTGTTCATGATTTTCCCGCATTAGCATTGTTCGATCTGGTGCATCCCATTATTTTATGTCGTCCAACTTTATTGCTGCACACTCGATTTCATGCACGGCCCTGTCTAGTTGTTGGGACATACACACTGGGAATGGGAAGATTACATTTAGTAGTGAATGCAAACACTTTTCAGTTGTTATCTGCGGACGAGTGTTATTCACGGATTTCTTGGCGATTGATACTAGCAGCTATGATGTTGTCTTTGGAATGGATTTTCTCGGCACTTTCCACGCTCACATTGATTGTAAGGCAAAGAAAGTGATTTTTCAGATTCCCGTACATCCGTAGTTTGTATTTGCTGGAGGTAGCAGTTCTGTCGGGCCAGTCGAGTTTAAGGCTAGGCCGACAAGCGTCGTTCTTTCGTCGATGGAAATTGATAAAGAGGAAGCACCAGCAGTAGTTCGAGATTTTATGGGCGTGTTCGAAGATATCTCGGGTTTACCGCCAAAACGAGATGTGGAGTTCGCAATTGATCTTGTCCCTGGTGCAACGTCAATCTCAAAGGCGTACTATCCGATGGCACCAGTGGAGTTGGAAGAAGTCTAGAAGCAGGTTACTGAATTTCT
This sequence comes from Agapanthus africanus, assembly GCA_030015575.1. Classification (NCBI taxonomy): domain Eukaryota; kingdom Viridiplantae; phylum Streptophyta; class Magnoliopsida; order Asparagales; family Amaryllidaceae; genus Agapanthus; species Agapanthus africanus. Next base: position 387,817,917 of record JASDDO010000004.1, read on the forward strand.
ACAGAAGGGTTGGATTCACAGCAGCAATTCATCCTGGGAAGCTCCAGTTCTTCTAGTCAAGAAGAAAGATGGCACAAGGAGGATGTGCATCGATTATCGAGTATTAAATCGGGTGACTATTAACAACAAGTACTCGATCCCTCGCATCGGCCAACTCAGTGGCGCAAGGGTATTCTCGAAGCTAGATTTGCGATTCGCATATCATCAAGTTCGAGTTAAATCAGAAGATATTTGCAAGACTGCGTTCCGAACTCGTTAGGGGGTATTACGAGTATTTAGTGATGCCATTCGTAGTCACGAACGCATCGGCGATATTTATGGACTTGATGAACCAAATCTTTTCACCGTTCTTTTACCAGTTTATAGTGGTGTTTATCGATTATATTCTGGTTTATTCAAGGAGCTTAGAAGAGCATGCAGAACACTTGAAGGTCGCCCTGCAAACGTTGAGGCAAGAAAGACTGTATACGAAAATAAGCAAGTGCGAGTTTTGGCTCGAAAGAGTAAAGTTTTTGGGGCACGTCGTATCCAGAGATGGAATCGCTGTTGATCCTGAAAAGATTGTAGCAGTTCAGAATTGGTCGATTCCAAAGAACGTAGCGGAGATCAGAAGTTTCCTTAGACTTGTCGGATATTATAGAAGGTTCGTGGAGAATTCGCTCGTTTGGCTGAGCCTTTGATGAAGCTTACACGAAAGGAGATACCGTTCATATGGACGGATAGATGTGCGTCAGCTTTTGAGGCGTTGAAGCAAAGATTGACAACTGCTCCTATGTTGACCATGCCAGACGGTTTCGGAGAGTTAGTTTTTCATAGCGACGCATCCGAAAAAGTTTTGGGATGTGTCCTTATGCTGCATGGGAAGGTTATAGCCTACGCATCACGACAGTTGAAGACCCATGAAAAGAATTACCCAACTTATGATTTGGAGTTAGCAGCAGTGATTTTCGTCTTGAAGATTTGGAGACACTATTTATTGGGCGAAAGGGTCAAAGTATTCACCGATCACAAAAACCTAAAGTACGTGTTCATGCAGAAAGAGCTCGACATGAGGCAACATAGATGGTTGGAGCTGATGGCTGACTGTGATCTTAATCTCAAGTACCATTCAGGGAAAGTTAATGTAGTGCCGGATGCGCTTAGTCGGTTGCCAGCAATTCAGATGTTGACTGTACAGAAGGAGCTTATCAATGATTTTCGGAAATTCAAATTAGAGACCGTGTTACCGCATTTTTCGGTACAGTTAATGCAGCTACAAGTACAGTCGTCGTTGATCGATAATATTAAAGCAGCGCAGTCGCAAGATCCAAGATTGCAAAAGTTTCGAGAACAGGTAGAAGCGGGACTTTGAACGGACTTGTTGACCCATGAAGACGGTTCGTTAAGATATGGGATCCGTTTATGTGTGCCGAAAGGAGATATTCGTGAAGAAATTATGAAGGAGGCGCACAGTTCCGCATAATCCGTACATCCAGAAGATACGAAGATGTACCGTGACCTACGACAACATTTATGGTAGGAAGGCATGAAAAGGAAGATTGCTCGCTTTGTAGCAAAGTGCTTGGTGTGTCAGCAAGTCAAGGCTGAATATCAAAGAGTAGCTGGTGTTAGTGTTTATGCCATAAAGGCCATTACTGTATCATACTAGTTTGTATATTACTTAATGGAAGCTTGGGATATTCACAGTTGTATTGACAGTCTTGCTAAAAATAGTAGTATGCTACTTGGTTTGTTTCTACTTTAATATGTGCATGTGTTTCTTTTAACATGTCGCTTATACATATTAGTAGAGCCCTTAGGATCTTTGCTTGATTACCAGCGTTGTGATGGCAGTCACACTAGTGGGAGCTGGGTAGTGTACAAGCACATCCTTTTTCAGGTCCCTAGTCGTAGGATTATCGAGACAGGGCATCTATACTCCAGAGTAGACTAGTGTGTACGCTTCTCATCCCAGCAGGGGAAATAGTCTGTCCCGCAGCCATTAGTACGTTGTACTGGAGATAGTATACAGGTGCTCGTTGGGTTACGGGTACACCGGATAGGACTCGCAGGGAACTGTTGGTTGGTATTATACTTGTCGTCGGTTAACAGTTCCCAGGTGACATGAGTACAGCATAGACCGCAGATTTGACACTGCTGCTTCGTCTCAAGTGTGTTCCCACTGTTCTTAGATTGCTACCCTACCACGGCTCAAAGGAGTCGTGCAAACAGGTAGCAGTTGGGTGCAGACTTGAAGCACTTGGAGGCAGTGGCGGTTAGATAGGATTCTTCTCTTCCGGTATTGGGAGTTGATATCGCGCTGTGTTTGGAGAGCCATTACGCAAAGTCACTGGCCAGGGAAAACGAGATTTACTGGTAGGTTTTCCAGTAGCTTCTCAAGGTGTAATGGGATTCACTCCGACATGACTTATACCGCTTTTAGGGGACTGACGCTTGCCTCCCCCTAGGCCCGATATGCGATAGTCTTAGACGAACGGACCGAACTGTACGAAGATTGTCACATCAGGCTCAGTAGGAGTTCGGATGGGTTTCCTCATCGGCCTTCTTATCGACATATACCTGGGGACCGTTAAGTACAGCTAGTACCGCTTGCGGCCTGTGGTTAAACCCACTGCCAGCGTAGTGTCGAGTCTTTAGAGTCCCACACAGAGAGTTTCCCTGCTTCAGACGAAATGATATAGAGGTCGTATGGTTTTACGACAGAGTTCGGACACATACGTGTATTTATGCACGTACGCTGTTCGGACGGTTTTTTTACTAGCGGGCTTTGGTTTAAGCCAGATTCTAGTATTGGATTATTGGATTTATACAGTCTCAGTATTTCCGTGTTTTCACGGATGGGAGGGACATTCTCGTAATTTGTCGAGAAGCTTCTAGAAGAAAGATGAGGTGGTGGCTTAGGTTGCATTAAATGGATTAGTGACTCATGGAGTGATTCATCCAAATGAGTTAATGAAGCATTTATTGCTTAATGACTCATGAGATGATTCACACATAGTGAGTTAATGAGGCATAGTTGATATTATCATATGTTATTCATTTAATAATTATCATGCTTCATATATTCACAAATGAGACATTATTCATATCATTCTCACTCACACCTTCTCTCTCCTCAAGCTCTCTCTCTCTTCAAAGATCTAACCCTAATCCTCTAATGTGTTGAGATCCTAGGGTTAGCAAGACTAATAGATCCTTAATCCTCTTCTATATCCTCTAGGTTACTTTGATTAGAAATCATAGCCACCTAGTTACCTTAAGTGAGAGGTGAAAGTTTGGAGAAGGAGCTCTCGGGTGGATCTTCTATCACATCGAGGAGGCCGGCGCGGAGGTAAACTACAAAGACAAGAAGGACTTGAATCTCTAGGTATAATCATCTATCATAGTAGCTAATCACTTCTAGATAGTTGTTAGTTAGGGTTTAGCAAAGATCCGTAAAGTTAGTCGATGTTAGTTTAAACAAAATGATTGTTTTACCTATTCCGCCTCCTCGCCTCATGTGGGGTGTCTAACATCGACTTACAGTGGTATCAGAGCCTCGCTAAACCATAACTAACTTGTTAGCAAAGTCGTTAGAAATTCGATCGCAAAACGAACCCGAAAAAACATCATTTTCACCATGTTTCTGCCGATTTTAAAACAGGGTTTAAAATTTTTTCAAGGACCCTTAAAAATACAAGCAGGGAATTCTAAGAATTGTGATGAAATTTGGAACTGTGACTCGACCATAGCGCCGTGGAACCACCGCCGATCCAAGCTATCCGCCGCGGAACCGCGGCCGAGTTGACTCCGAGTCAACCCAAATTTGCTCAGTTATTCTTCTGTGTTTTCTGGGATGATTTATTTCTGCTCAGTTTTTATGTGCACAGGGAATTATTTGGAGTAAATTCATTTGTGTTTGGTTGATCGAAATTCTAAGATGTTTGGCTAACTTGATTATGTCTGTGATGTGTTTAATGTGTTCGTAAACCTCCCCTAACTGCTAGTATGTCGGTTAGTAAGGGGTTGCACATTTCTGTAATGGTTTTTACTGGTTTGTGAATGCGGACTTGTTGGATTGTCGTGAATGGATAGCCGGGGATGTGAGACGAGTGTTTCTTTCATTCAAATGTAAATTTTAATTTGTTGTAATATTCTTTGCGGGGCACATCCGGGTTGAGGTTGTAGCCACCGTTGTATTATTTCATTTACTGTTTTCTGCTCTTAGGATAGACCCAAGGTGGGGTGCACAAACTACCGGGTACTTTGAAGTGTTTAGTGGCCTACTCACATCGTTGAGGGAGATCGCTTCACTTCGGGTACTTGGCGGGTAGTTTGTTGTACCCGTAGGGGTCTAGGGTGGGGTTTTAGCTATTCATCGTGACTGTGTAATCCGTCTTTCTTTGCAGGCTCAAAAGGAATGCGGATTTGTAGAAAATCCAATATGTTTATCTGTGATCTGGAATGCCTATTATTGCGTCTGATGAATGTACAATATCTATATATGATATCTAGTATGCGTCACTTATGTTTTACACCCGCGCTAGCCCAGCCCCCGCTCTGTCGTTAGTTAAGTAACCTAACAGGTGAATGACGGGGCCTAGTGGCGAATGTGGATGGCATAAGAAGACGTTGTATTTTCGTCGTTTTCTGCAATGATAGGTTAATTGATGGGACGCATTATATTAATGCAAAGAAAATAAACCAAATTTGAATCGTTGGAATGGTTTAAAAGAAACCACTCGGTTATTTTAAAACATAAGATATTTTTAAAAAAATTGCGGAGCTTTAACCACTCCTTTTAAAAAGCTATCAGGTTCCTTCGGTTATATCAAGTTCACTACGTTCACGGTTTCGCCAAAACCAGTCGTAGCCCTCCGTCATTTCATATGAATGGTCAGTAGTATTCAAGCTATGTTTGTTTGGCCCTTAGTCAAGACATAGTGATTGGTAGCTGCTGGGGTGTTCACATGTAGCATAGATAGATGCGTTGGTTTGGGACAGTCGTATTACTTTGTTTGGCCCTTAGTCAAGAGTTTATACGGGTGGGTTCAAATCAACCTGGATAATGACGGGTAGAACTTTACATGTGACTTATGGTTTGTTGGCCCTTAGTCAAGGTCATAAGAACATGGGGCAAAAATCCACATCGGGAGTTTCTAAAGAAACTGAAACTTGCTAGAGTTGCATACCATTTGGAGTGTGATAATTTTGGTAGGATTCCTTCAGTTTTATCACACTATGATAGTTGGATCCCGATCCTACTGTGAGTATCCTCTACTCATCAGAAGATTCGTCACTTAACGATCAATGTTATAAACCAAGTAGGTGTCGAGAAAGGTGTCAGCGGGGCTACGCCCCCAGAGAAAAGAGGTTATTTAATTAAGGAACTTCGCGAAAGCATCGTAAAACCTCCCTCGAAGTACCGACACCGGCCTGGTTGAACGGTTAAGCAAGTATTGTACGGTGAGAATAATCCTGACTAGTTCTTCCTTTTTGGTTTGAGGAGGGATTCGAGAAACAGTGGGAGCCATCCTGTTTAGATAAACTAAAAACCACTCTAAACTTGCAAGAGCATCATGCTAAAGTGTTCCCTCTCTCTCTCTTTGCAGCGACCTTGTGACCATGACTAGGTTACATCTAGATAACAAGTTGACTGAATCTGACTTATATGACTGGCAAAGGTCTGTCCAAATGTCCATTACCTATGACAAGCTGGACCACCCTATTACTACTCAAGCCCCCGCCATCCCAAGTTCAGTTCCCACCGTCGTGGATATGAATATCCGTTAGACAAGGAAAAAGGAAAGTGCGAGTGCCAAGTGCCTCGTGTTGGCTTCAGTTGATGATATATACCAGAAGCAGCACGAGAAGATGGACTTAGTTTCCATCTTCCTCCATAACAAAGATATATATGGAGAGCAATCTCATATCGCAAGATATGAGACCTCGAACGAATTGCTTCAAACGAGGTTGGCTGTCGGGGCATCTGTAGGGGACGACGTCCTTACGATGACTAGCTATATTGATGAGCTCACGGACCTGGATACCACGTTGGGAAACGGGTCATATGCTGACTTATTTCCACAGTCCCTACCCTCTACTTACACCCTGAAAGAAACCAGGGAGACACCCGCTCTGCTTAATGGGGGACCTTCTTCTTCTATATCCAGGGCGAAAGCAAAGGGTAAAAAGAAGAAGACCTCTACAAAGCCGATATACGGTGTCAGTAAAGTAGAAAGAAAAGGAAGAGCAAAAGTTTCGGGACCTGGTATAGGGAAGGAGGGATATTCCTATTGTTATGGGAACGGACATTGGCAGAAAAATTGCAGGGCTTTGGAAGCCAGTAGTCAGGATTCGAAGCATGTTGTGGCTTCGGCCTCGGGTGTGTTTGTTATTGAGAATTGTTTGTCAATTAACTCTACTTCCTGGGTACTAAATACCGAAGCAGGATCGCATATCTGTAATTCATTACATGCTTTGAGAAACCGTAGAGTTATTAGAGTAGGCGATTTATCTCTCAGAGTTGCGAACGGAATGAGCGTGGACGCTGAATCCGTGGGAGAATATCGCCTAGGTTTGACAAGTGGGCATATATTGATTCTACGTAACTGTTTGTATGTACCTAGTTTGACTTGTAATATCATATCAGTGTCCTCACTTTCGAGAGGGGGATATGATTTTACATTCCTAAGCGATGTAGTTAACATCCACCTAAATCAAGTTCTGATTGGGTCCGGTACATTAGATGATGGTATATACGTATTAAATCAAGCTCAGGTTTTCAATATCCAGAACACACTTAAAAGAAAGTCTCCGAAAATAAATCAGGCATTCTTATAGCATTGTAGACTAGGTCACATCAATGAAACACGGTTGACTAAGTTATATAGAGAAGGATATTTGAATCCGTTCGAATATCAATCTTATGCTACTTGTGAATCTTGTCTCATGGGAAAGATGACAAAGACTCCGTTTACTGAACACGAAGTAAGAGCGAGCGAGCTCTTGGGACTCGTACACAGTGACGTGTGCGGTCCAATGTCTACACATGCAAGAGGTGGTTATTCCTACTTCATTACTTTTACGGATGATTTCTCTAGGTATGGACATATCTTCTTAAAGAAGCATAAATCCGAGGCCTTTGAGAAATTCCGAGAATACAAGAATGAAGTGGAAAACCAGACAGGCAAAAGTATCAAGACACTGAGATCTGATCGAGGTGGTGAATACTTAAGTGACGAGTTCCTGGGTTACCTAAAAGAGAAAGGAATTCTCTCATAGCTTACTCCTCCATACACTCCACAACATAACGGTGTATCGAAAAGACGGAACCGAACCCTATTGGATATGGTACGTTCCATGATGAATAAGGCTGAGTTACCGCGATATTTCTGGGGTTATGCACTAGAATCAGCTGCATATCTTTTGAACCAGGTTCCAACCAAGACTGTGCCTACCACGCCATATCAGATGTGGAGTGGGAAGAAACCTTATCTTAAACACTTTAGGACATGGGGATGTCCAGCTTTTGTTAAAAAGCAGCATGCGGACAAGCTCGAGGCACGCTCAGTACTGTGTAAGTTTGTGGGATATCCAAAAAACTCCAAGGGGTATTATTTCTATTACGCAGAGGAACAAGAGATTTTTGTTTCTCGTCATGCCCACTTCTTGGAAGATGAATTTTTAGAAAATCAGAAGAGTGGGAGCGCAATGGAACTGGAAGAAATTCCAGAACCACAAGCTGTTACTGAAAGTATGGTAGAACCAGAAGTTTCAGAAGAAAGGGACATCCCAGCGCCTATCCGCAGAAGTAGTAGGCAGTCTCATCCGCTCGAGAGATACTATGGTTTTCTCATAGACGGGAATCGAGAGGATGGCATCATTGATAATGATGAACCTACTAGCTTCCAGCAGGACATCTAGAGCGGCGACTCGGTAAGATGGCCGGATGCAATGCGGACCGAAATGGAGTCCATGTACACTAACAAAGTATGGACTTTAGACATTGCTCCAGATGGGGTAAAACCCGTAGGATGCAAATGGATCTTCAAAAAGAAGATTGGTGTAGATGGACAGGTTGAAACCTATAAGGCTAGACTTGTTGCAAAGGGTTTTCATCAAAGACCTGGTTTGGACTATGACGAAACCTTTTCTCCAGTGGCTATGCTCAAATCCATTCGGGTCCTTCTTGCCATTGCTGTCTTCCACGATTATGAGATCTGGCATATGGACGTAAAGACGGCTTTTCTAAATGGAAATTTAGAAGAGTGCGTCTATATGGATTAGCCAGAGGGATTCATTCAGAGTGGGAGCAGCGGTAAAGTGTGCAAGTTGCTTAAGTCCATTTATGGACTAAAGCAGGCATCGCGGAGTTGGAACATCTGTTTTGATGATACTGTTAAAGAATTCGACTTTATCAAGAATCCAGATGAACCATGCATAAATAGTAAGATTTTAGGGAGAGCTGTAGTATTCCTCGTCTTGTACGTGGATGACATTCTTCTAATAGGAAATGATATTCCTATACTACAGTCAGTCAAAGGATTCTTGTCATAGAAGTTCTCCATGAAGGACCTGGGTGATGCCACCTACATTCTGATGATCCAGATCTATCGTGATAGATCAAAAAGGATGTTGGGACTTTCACAGTCCAGGTACATAGACACCATATTGAAAAAATTCAGTATGGAAGATTCTAAGCGCGGTAACCTACCGGCTTGTCACGGAATCACCCTCTCCAAAGAGATGTCTCCCAAGACTGATATGAAAAGGGCTCGCATGTCAATTATACCCTACGCTTCTACGGTAGGCTCTATAATGTATGCGATGTTATGTACCAGACCAGATGTAGCATATGCATTGAGCGTTGTAAGCCGGTATCAGGGAAACACAGGGGAGAAGCACTGGATAGCAGTAAAGAACATTCTCAAGTACCTGAGAAGGACTAAGGAGATGTTCTTGGTGTATGGCGGAAAGGACCTCCAGATCGAGGCCTTTGCTGACTCCAGCTTCCAGAGTGACAAGGATGACTCTAAGTCCATGTCGGGTTATGTCTTTACCCTCAATGGAGGGGCGGTCTGTTGGAAGAGTTCCAAGAAGGACACCGTTGCAGACTCGACGATGGAAGCGGAGTATATAGCTGCTTGCGATGCCGCAAAAGAAGCAGTCTGGATGAAGAAGTTCCTAACAGAACTTCAGGTGGTTCTTACCAGTGTTAATCCAATACCTTTGTATTGCGACAACAACGGCGCTATAGCTTTAGCGAAGGAACCCAGGTCCCATCAGAAGTCCAAACACATCTTAAGGCGGTATCACCTGATCAGGGAGATCGAGGTGAAGAGAGTAGATAAGAAGAATAACACTGCTAATCCATTCATTAAGGCTATTCCTCAGACAAAGTTCGAGAGGCTATTCGAGATGATAGCTCTGCGATATGCCAGTACATGTCCCTAGTGCAAGTGGGAGATTGTTAGTGTTTATGGCCTAGAGGCCATTACTGTATCATACTAGTTTGTATATTACTTAATGGAAGCTTGGGATATTCACAGTTGTATTGACAGTCTTGCTAAAAATGGTAGTATGCTACTTGGTTTGTTTCTACTTTAATATGTGCATGTATTTATTTTAACATGTCGCTTATACATATTAGTAGAGCCCTTAGGATCTTTGCTTGATTACCAGCGTTGTGATAGCAGTCACACTAGTGGGAGCTGGGTAGTCTACAAGCACATCCTTTTTCAGGTCCCTAGTCGTAGGATTATCAAGACAGGGCATCGATACTCTAGAGTAGACTAGTGTGTACGCTTCTCATCCCAGCAGGGGAAATGGTCTGTCCCGCAGCCATTAGTACGTTGTACTGGAGATAGTATACAGGTGCTCGTTGGGTTACGGGTACACCGGACATGACTCGCAGGGAACTGTTGGTTGGTATTATACCCGTCGTCGGTTAACAGTTCCCAGGTGACATGAGTACAGCATAGTCCACAGACTTGACACTGCTGCTTCGTCTTAAGTGTGTTCCCACTGTTCTTAGATTGCTACCCTACCATGGCTCAAAGGAGTCATGCAAACAGGTAGCAGTTGGGTGCAGTCCCGAAGCACTTGGAGGCAGTGGCGGTTAGATAGGATTCGTCTCTCCTGGTATTGGGAGTTGATATCGCGCTGTGTTTGGAGAGCCATTACGCAAAGTCCCTGGTCAGGGCAAACGAGATTTACTGGTAGGTTTTCTAGTAGCTTCTCAAGGTGTAATGGGCTTCACTCCGACACGACTTATACCGCTTTTAGGGGACTGACGCTTGCTGCCCCCTAGGCCCGATATGCAATAGTCTTAGACGAACAGACCGGACTGTACGGAGATTGTCACATCAGGTTCAATAGGACTTCGGATGGTTTCCTCATCGGCCTTCTTATCGACATCTACCTGGGGACCGTTACGTACAGCTAGTACCGCTTGCGGTCTGTGGTTAAACCCACTGCCAGCGTAGTGTCGAGTCTTTAGAGTCCCACACAGAAAGTTTCCCTGCTTCAGGCGAAATGATATAGAGGTCGTATGGTTTTACGATAGGGTTCGGACACATACGCGTATTTATGCACTTACGATGTTCGGACAGTTTTTTACTAGTGGGATTTGGTTTAAGCCAGATTCTAGTATTGGATTATTGGATTTATACAGTCTCAGTATTTCCGTGTTTTTACGGATGGGAGGGACATTCTCGTAATTTGTTGAGAAGCTTCTAGAAGAAAGATGAGATGGAGGTTTAGGTGGAATTTGCATTAAATGGATTAGTGACTCATGGAGTGATTCATCCAAATGAGTTAATGAAGCATTTATTGTTTAATGACTCATGAGATGATTCACACATAGTGAGTTAATGAAGCATGGTTGATATTATCATATGTTATTCATTTAATAATTATCATACTTCATATATTCACAAATGAGACATTATTTATATCATTCTCACGCACACCTTCTCTCTCCTCAAGCTCTCTCTCTCTTCAAAGATCTAACCCTAATCCTCTCATGTGTTGAGATCCTAGGGTTAGCAAGACTAATAGATCCCTAATCCTCTTCTATATCCTCTAGGTTACTTTGATTAGCAATCATATCCACCTACTTATCTCAAGTGAGAGGTGAAAGCTTGGAGAAGGAGCTCTCGGGTGGATCTTCTATCACATCGAGGAGGTCGACGAGGAGGTGAACTACAAAGACAAGAAGGACTTGAATCTCTAGGTATAATCATCTATCATAGTAGCTAATCACTTCTAGATAGTTGTTAGTTAGGGTTTAGCCAAGATCCGTAAAGTTAGTCGATGTTAGTTTAAACAAAATGATTGTTTTACCTATTCCGCCTCCTCGCATCATGTGGGATGTCTAACGTCGACTTACAGCTGGTTTGTTGCAACCACTTCCAATTCCTCAGTAGAAGTGGAAACATATAATCATGGATTTCGTGACAGCTTTACCACGAAGTCCAAAGGGTAACAATGCAGTTTGGGTGATTGTTGATCGATTGACCAAGGCAGCTCATTTCATACCGTTTCGAGTTGGTCAGTCGACGGAAGCATTAGCAGCGCGGTACATACAGGAGATTGTGAGATTGCATAGGGTACCTGTGAGCATCATTTCTGATCATGATACTCGATTCTTATCGTACTTCTGGAGGAGTTTACATGAAAGTTTGGGACTCGATTGAAGTATCATCCTCAGACATATGGCCAATCAGAAAGAACGATCCAAATTCTTGAAAATATCACCGACTAGACGAGTGATACATTTTGGGAGTCGAGGCAAGCTTAGTCTACGATTCGTGGGGCCTTTCGATATTATTGAGCGCGTTGGAGAGCAGCTTATCGATTGGCTTTACCACCATCTTTGGTGAGTGTTCATGACGTGTTTCTTGTATCCAAACTCCGTAAGTATGTTCGAGATGAGACGCATGTGCTAGATCATTCGGAGCTGACTGTAAGGGAGGACTTGACATATGAAGAACGACCGATGTCGATTATTGATCGATGAGAAAAGGTCCTTAAGAGCAAGATTATCCCCCTCGTACTTGTTTCATGGAGGAATTGCTCGCACGGAGAATCAACTTGGGAACGAGAAAATGAGATTAGACAGAAGTTTCCACATCTCTTCTCGTAGATTAATATTTGTTTATCTTTTCCTATTCCGAGAATTTCGAGGACGAAATTCCTTTTGTAGTTGGGTATAATATAACACCCTAGTTCAGTTATACCATGTTGATTCAACTATTTTATTTATTCCGTGGCTATTTTTCTGCTTTATTAGTTTATGGGTGCGAATAGTGTAATTGGTATCTGTGCTTGGTATCCGATCTGACCCGCATGCTTGAAACCCATCTGGGTTTTTGTTTACATGTTATCCCTGCTTAGATCTGAGGTTCCGTGCACATATATTCCGTTTACCTACATTTTATCTGGCATCTATATTTTTTAATAATATAATTATAATCAAATAATATATTTTAAAAATATCTAGCATTGCCTGCATCATACCCCTGACCCTATGGTGGTATCCGTACATCACGTTCTCGTTCCGTTTAGTGAAACGGACTCGTTTGGATTGCTACGTGCACACTACGTGTATCCGTGTTTGGGGGTATGCATTTTCTTTAACTGGACATCATTTTATGGTTTTGGTTGATACGTATAGTATCCGTATCTTAAAACTAGAATTTTAGACCCAACCCGGACGGATTTTGGAGTAAGTTTGTATAAGCCAGAAAACTCAAATTTAACTAATATTATATTCCTTCCATATTAAACTGGCTAAGAAAGAATATTTCATATCTTTATAAATAAATCATAATCTAAGAGATTCTTTCTCTCTCTTGCTATTTTCTTTAATTAACTATTTATATTCTTAATCTAAAACCCATACTACTCACACCCATCACCCATTATGTCTCTCACTGTTATTATTACTCCTTCTAAAATTTAAAACCCATAACACCTCCACTTTCTCCTCTCTCTCCCTCTCTATAATACTACATATATATTTTCACCCCCAAAATAAATCCCACGTTCCCCAAAATCCCACGTCCTCATCTTCCCCACTTCTCCCGCCTTCGCCCTCCACCTTGAGAAACCGAACACACACCCTCACGTGACCTCCGCCACCTCTACCCTCTTCGGCACCCTATCTCCCCGCTCACCACTCTCTCATCTTTTCCCCGAGCTCCATCCCTGACAACGAGACCCACCACAACAAACCCCGAAAAACCCGACCTCGCTTCTGCCTTGCCGCCGACCTTCTCACCACGTTGTCGTCATCATCATCTCCTCCATGCCCTCGCCACCACCTCTTCTTCTTCATCTCCCCTTCTTCCCGATGAGAAGATCTCCGTCCTTGACTTCACTCAAGAACCAGCTGGAAACCATCATGTGTTCCCTGCACATCCCATCGCCTACGCCTCGTTGCCGCCAGAGCATCGCCACCCCTGCACCCGACCTCGTCGCCGATGAGCCGAGCCCTCTGCAAATTGCAGCACCCGACGCTTCCGCGCCACAGCACCCGCGCCACTGCGGGTCACTGCCCGTGCCATCGCCGACGAGCCCGGTCGCACTCAAACTCGTCATTGTCGTCGAGATCGTTGCCACCGCCATCATCGCCGTCGCAGTGCTGCCACCGTCTCCAGGAAAGAGAAAACCCATATCTTGTTATTTCATGCTATTTTAATATCTGGGCTAGATAATAATATTAGATTATTTTGTAGTGTAAATATATGTGGTATTGACCGATTACTAAACCATGCCCTAGTGTCCGATGCGAACTATAATCTAAAACATATCTCGTTATGGCGGAACATATGATAGTTAGTCCCTTTATTGATTTCAAATACCGTGTATGAATTTGGGTGCAAAATACTGTATTTTTAATCATGTAAAGTCGCCCCTAAAAGGCGACACAAAATCTGAACCTTACCGCGCATGTTACCATATTAAAATCGTTGTTAATTAAATACTGCTTGGAACGTAACGTTCTATGACTAATATCGAAGACGACTCGATAACCTAAAACCATCTATAGTTTAATTCTTGACGTTTATAGATTTCTGTAACGATAATTGACAGCGAATGCGGCACTGGACTACAGTTCGAGGCAGCATTTCGTTTGAACACCAGACTTTGAACACCTGTACGCCCCTGTTTAAACTGAAAATGCATGGAGCCCCATATGGTCGCGTAGATAATTTAGTTATCTAACACATGAATCTGGCCCCGTGCCATTTCACCGTCGTTTGATATTAAATTTATATTTTAGAGTGCCACTGCATTCTGCAGTAATGTTCCTTACACCGTCACATTAAACAGAACATAACTTCTAATACAGAAATGAAAATGATAATCCGTTTGATTAGTTGGAAACTTAACTGATAGAACTATATTTCATTCAACTGTGGAAACACTTGAATCTGAACATAATTACTGGCAAAACGCGCGCGAAATTGGGCTTCCAGTTCTGAAACTGGAATTCCAGCAATCGATCGCTACCTTAAAATGATGACAATTCCCTAACCTGGGTCCCGATTGACATGATTAATTTTACTGTTTTATCAAGTGTACTTCGTACGCCTTTTATATTATTTTGGTCGATTCTATACGTGTGATTTATCGTAAAATTTTCATGTTATATGGCATTGGTCGTCATTGAAATAGGGAATATCTGTTCAGTGCATTTCTGCTTATTTTTCGTGATTGATTTATACCTGCTGCATAGTGATCATTCACGTTGAAACCTAGCGAATGATTTACATTGTCGATATATTAGTGTTAGTGATTGGGTGGTGGCAAATACGACAGTGATACTGATAAGTGGAAAAGTGATTGAAAGTGACAACGATACGTATTTGTTCACAACCCATCGAATACCTGAATGCATACTATAATCCGGGGAATGGGGAAATCAAGGTGGAATTGAACTCGTATTTAGTGAGGTACAGTGATTTAGAGCATGATCATTCGCTATCGGTGACACACACACACACACTTTAGGTCGTGGGCCTAGTGGCACGGCTGACAGGGTTATGTCCCGGGCACAGCAGACCGTTGTCTCGGGCATGCACGAGACCCTTGTTAAACACGAGTATCCTCTCCACCATTTGATTTCATTGACTTAGTGACCGATAAGTAGTGACATACGCATTGCCTAGTTTACTGACATGATACCCATATTGCACTATTCATACTCAGTGATGTTTATTATACTTATGTCCTGCATTTGTTGCACTTCTCATGTTTAATAATATCGCATACCCGTCATATATATATTTATTGCTATGTGAGTCGTCCTGACGACCTGAGTATGCATGCTCAAAAGACGAAGTGGATCCAGCCCAGGAGCAGGACCTGCCATTCGAGATCGCAGAGGTCTAGACTGCATCACCGGCGCTATTTCTTTTGCTTTCAGCACTTGTTTTGTTGGTTAGTTTATTTTTATTCTGTAAAATAAATGTACCTGAAACTCTTTTATTTGCAATGTAATAAAGTTGTGAACGGTGATTTTCCTTTACTCAAGTACTATTTACTGACTACCATGTAATGCTAGAAACCGAAGTGTGACTACGGCGGGACTATTACCTGACCGTAGGAGTATGGATGGTCTAATCACCTCTCGTATTCCGTATTTTGGGAAGCGGGGCATGACAGAAACGAATTATACCAAGGCCCAAAGAAACGCGGAGCCTCTCTTCCTTCTCGAACGTCCTGAGGGAAGCCGCGAGAGCCTATTCGGAAGAAATACCCGTTGAAGAAGAAAACGTTAATAGAAGCATAATAAAGAGAGAAAGGATAGGCGCAGAAGAATATAACTGAAGTATACCTGAATTCGCGATAGAGATCAACACCGCTTCCTCGAGAGCCAGTCGCTCGGAAGCTGTGAGGGCAGCCTGTAGATCAGTATCAGTCGCAGGCATGTCGAACAAACCCTCGTTGGTGCCGTATTCGCACAAGCCCTCACTGTAGGGAGCATGTGGCTCCTGGCCGAATACGACATCGGCAGAAAATAGAGACTTCTTCTTTTTCTGCGAACGGATACCAACGGACGATGACAAGAGCTTGCGCTTGACAGGCATTTTCGGGCGGCGGGTCCCGATTTTTGTACCAGCGCCAGATTCCGGGGACGCCACGGCTACCGCAGTTGCGGGAACACCCGATTGAAGCTTCTCAGGGAAAGCTCGTATGACCACTTCCGTAATATCTTCTCTTAAGGAAGGATGAACGGAAGTCCGTCGCTTTAAGGGGATAGATGAATTATCAGCGAGGACGACATCCTTGTGATCGAGCAATAACCGTCTTTCTTCCCTGATAACAGCACCCGTCGCATGCTGGTACCACGCCAAGTAAGCGTTTGAAGCTTTCGGCACATAGCTCGGCTCGCTAATGAGAAAATTGGACCCCATTTTAATCGCATAAAGTGGTGCAGCGCGCTGCGAATACCCACCTCCGTAGCAGCCGACTCAGCTAAGAATGCCTCGAGAGGAACACCCTGATTATAACTCGACTGTTGGGTGAAGCGGTGAGGGTTGTACCTCCTGAATAGTGCCGAGGCGTTCTGTCTGAATACTAAAAAGCCTGGCCTGATAGAATACAAGTGCAAGATTTCCAGAGCCTTCAATGTGGAATCCCCGTCTTTGAAAGTGTCACGCAACGGTTGCACCACCTTAGTAGATTCCTTGCCGATAGTCAAAACTCTATCGACAAAGGTCATGATGTCTCCAACCATGCGCGGGCGGAGGACCAGTCGCCGAGCCTCTCGCTGCGACGGGTCTGACGTGGAAGCGTCAACCAGATACATGACCCGAGAAAAGTTGTAGCTATCATAGAAGCGGGGTTGTTTGTAAACACCGAAAGCACCTAGCACGTGCATCTCGATCCATGACGTGAAGTAGTGCAACGGAAAATGTACGAGCTTTACCCCCGGCTGAGAAGTGTCTGCCGCTAAGCTCAAGCCGTGGTATAGATGAGCCAGCCCTGTGATCCCAAGGGCCATACGCGTCCCTGCAATCATGCGGTGGGCCGGATAAAATACGGACGGTCTCATATAGCGAGAATGCGTCGGAAGCACAAACCAATTCAACCACAGGCCGATGAACCCCAGAAAGAACGTCTCTTCATCGACGTCTGGAGCAGCGAGTTCTGCGAAAGGGATGACCGGAACGTCTGGAATGAAGAAATTCCTCAAATCCGCCTCTGCCGTCGGCAAGTTATCCAAACCAAAATCGAACGGTTCATCAAGCTTAGCAATTTCGCGGCTTGTTTTGACAAGAATTCTGGGCGAAGAAAGCGGACGATGAAATCTGGAAAGCCAACTCCGTGCTCTCCAGACTCTAAGAAAAAACTCTCATAAATGTTCAACACCTTGATTAGGCTTAAGAACCGGTGTTGAACAGCATTCTCCGGAGTAAGTCCCATCACCACTGATTTGGTGGCAAAGATGTACTCATCAAGAGGAAGTATCTCCTCGTAATGTTCTCCTCTGACGGGTAAGCCGAAAATTTCCGCAAACTCCTCCAAGAAAATTGAGACCTCTCGGTCCGATAGAAGAAATGTGTGGGTTGGAATGTTCCACTATTCCAGAAAATTCTTAACCCACCATATATGAGGCGCGGGATATTGGAAAAGGGACGCATATATTGCAAGATACAGCCCAAGCTTCAGCAGCAGCGACGTCTTGGCCGACAAGATGTACCAAGCCCATTGCAGGTAGCCGGCTGAATGGCGAGGAGTCAACCCTATCATACAGACTTCCCCCAAGGGCGCGACTCGCCTTGGCATATGCGCCGACCCAAAATATCCAAAGTCATCGGTAGTAGTACGGGTATTGATGCCATGGAGAGCTGAAGGAGACCCTCCGAGGTCCAGTTGACCTCTTCTACGACATAAATCACTTGAGGTGAATCAACGTAATGAATCGCTGAAATTGGCACTGAGGGCGTTGCACAAGAAAAACTGCGCTGACCCCGAATGATCTGATTTTACCACGACCCCCACAGGTGAAGAGATTTCTGTTCCGGATCATGATCTTTAATAAGAGCAAAGACTTCTCAATCCACGGGCGCATCGGCAAAGGCACTCCCTGAACGTACGAAAGGGAAGGAAGAGTCGAAGGCCATTGCACCTGCACAAAAGAAGAAGATTCAGCTATTGACGTTATGTTCAGAACTTTAAAGTTCTTTGATACTTAAAAAAAATTGTACTGCATTGCAGCGGGACAAAGGGGGGCCCACAAAATTAAGGTGACGTCCCATCATTGATGGGGCAGTCACTCATTAAGAATAGAATCGTAAAAGGATTCTCATTTAATGAGAAATATCATTGGACTAAGGAGTTAATCTCCCTCGAGAGCTGTGCTCTGCAAACAGATTTCATATCTGTCAGAAAATTAAGGAGGGAATAAAATTCCCCAAAATTTCTTAGAGCCATGCTCTGCAAAACAATGGGGTAATCTACCAGAACCCTCAAAAGCAAAGCTTTTTAACAGGGTAAAACCCCAAGATTTTTAAGATCTGTGTAGCAACCCTAACTTTCTGTACAATTTTTTCAAAAATACAAAAAGGGGTACTTTTTCCTGAGCACAAGTTATAAGTTTGTTTTGCTTTTTAATAGCAAGAAGGAGCTTGTAGCTCATTGGTAAGACCTTGCACTGCTGAACTAAAACACCAGAGTTCAAATCCCATCACCCACATTATTTTTAATATTGATTTCTTTTTAAATTTTTAGAATTCCAAGAGTCTACACGTGCTAAACCCGTAAAACCAAAAGTTATAAATAAAACAAACTGTCCCAGGGGGTAGACGACTCGACAATTGACACGTGGCGACGGTGACCCGTCCCGACTCAGCCGACTCGGGCCGACGGCGCGGCCGACTCGGCCGGCTGCGCCGGCCGGACCGAGTCGGATCGCCGATCTTCCAACATGAAATTTATGCCTTTTTGTATTCTTAACTCCCTTGTATACTTTAAAAATCATGCACATTATCAGAGCCCTTTAAAATCTCAATAAATTCAATTTTTAATACAATTTAATACATTTTTTCTTCACACCCTTTCACCTACCCTAACCATAATTTTACCCTATAAATACCATCCCTAAATACACCCCTCTCAATCACAAATTCTGTCCAAACTCTCGAGAAAACTCTCTAGAATTTTGTGAGCAAGTGAAGTTAGCGAAGGGCGAAACTCCGGCGAAATTCCGACGACGACCCTAGGAGCTCCCGGCGAAGAAACGACGCACCGGCACCTCCTACATCTTCCTCTACCTCTTCTCTTGAATCTAAATCCATAAGTTCCACTTCCCTATTCTCTAATCTATTATTAAAACTTCATTTACTAAAACCCGACCGAAGCGGAGTTAAATCCGACTTCCGATTCGGTTTACTTTGTAAAGTTCAATTTTCCTTAACACAACCATACAAAACTCTTACATCTTGACTATTAATCATTAAAAAAATATGTTGAACAAATTTCATAGCAAAATATTTCATTTTGTAACTTTTACCGCTCTTTTTCAGTAAAATACCATGTAGTATACTTTTGACTTTAAAACATCATTAATCTTGCAATACCTTAAAATAGATCACGAGGTAATGACCTACCTCTTCACAATACTCATATGCAACATAGCACAATACCTTTTGGGAAATATAAATTCGGGAAATACCATTTTACACAAAACTACCTTTAACTTATAAAAATCGTTTTCTATAAAATTACGTATTTTTACAAATCTTTGTAAAGCGCCGCTACAACCCATTTTGGGGAACCCGACTGGGATGGTGCGGATTATCAACATCCCTGGGCTTAGTAGTGCGAGATGCAGACCTCCGCAAGGAGCATTCGGTCTCGAAAGATTTGAAATACAAATATCTTAAGAAAATGAGATTTCTAGAAAATCATAAAATTATTTTTATAAATATATATGTATATATATGTATTATCAAAATACCTATTTTTGATATAATATAAATATTCCAAATTTTTTAAATCAAAAGAATCACTTTACATGAAAATACCATGAAATTCCATACAAGTTCAATATTACAATTAAATACCCTAAATTATGAAAAATAGGTTTATTCACTAGAATTGTAACAAATATAAAATCCACAACTATGAAAACTCTAAAGACGATAATTAAATACTTGAGGTGTATTTTGTAAATTATACAAAATTATTTTTACATAAACCCCCCTCAAGTTTTATAAATTACAATAAGGACCCTACTGAATATAGGTTTAAGCGGGACCAATCTCTTGAGCCTCAGGGAGCTTGGGTGCTTGCCTATTTAAGGTAGATAACTTAACAAACAGTGTTATCAACACGGTAATCGTCTTTGAAAAAGATACAAATCCTGCCGCCCATGTGCAGCGGTTACCGATAACATCAAAACCTAAAGCAGGACTTCAATTTCTTTTCTAATTGTTCTGACTCAGACCGGGTCTCATTATAAATAATCTGACTTGAATATGATTCAAGTACAATCTACAATACTACAATTCAATATGAATCCATATAATCAATCTGTTCAATCTATTCAATCTGTATTGACTGAACCGAACCATAAATATACTTCCATCTACATGATTCTCCAGTTACATCCATGATTCTTTAGTTACATCCATTTACTGATATCATGGTTTCGGCAAGTCATCCAATTATACAATCTATATTACAAAACAATACAAGTTGCAATACAATATAAACAGCACAATCAAGACATCGCGGGGTTTAAGGGGTAGATTGGTACGGAAGGTGTTAAAAGTGGCACGAGACGGCAAGATTTAAGACACCTAACCTGAATACAATCGCTGTTGTTCCGGGCATTCTAACGGAGCCTTGTACTTCCAGTTGCCTTTAGTCTCTGGCATACAGAGACTCCTCTCGTATACACTGGCATCCTTCTGTACCAAGCTATAAATAACAGCGTTAACACTAAATACAACATTATAAAAAAATATACTCTCTCTCTCTGTCTGTCTATTCTATTTCTCCCTCATCTTTGGAACTTACCGAGCGATTTGTTCGCTGACGACATTTTCTTTCTTCTTCTTTGAATGTCATCAGGTGATACGGACCTTCCAGAGATCAAGCCTAGCATTGAAGACTTAGACCAGTTTATTGAAGATCCCAAGTTCTACTTACACTTGTACATTTCCTTTACATTCTGTATTTTCCATTGCTGTTATGCCACTGTTTAGGCATTGCTTTCATTCAGATGTATTTACTTTTCCATGCATTGTACAAAAGAATGTTAATAAATAAAGTTGCTATTCGGTTATATCTTTTGTCTCTTGTGCATTTTTTATATTGCTTAGATATGCTTAGTGTGTTTACTTCAGAGTAAATACGTAGCGGCCAGTCGCGTACTCTGCCCGTATACTGGGAAGCGGGGCGTGACAATCTGCAAGAAAAATCCTAAAAACTCTAAGAGTTCTTCATAAAAGATGAGCAAAGCTCCGATCAATGGGTTAAGAAACCCTAAAATACATTTTAAAGATTTACAATCTAAGAAAAGCAAAGCTCTGTTAATGGGTTCGACTGTAATCCTTACCAAGTTTTTGGCAAAGTTCTAACTCTAAAAGAGTTTTCTAAGGCAGAGATCTAAGCTCTGGAAAGAGAATTATATTCTCAGAAAGAAGAAGTTTAGGGAAGATGAACATAGGTCATCTTAAGGGCCAAAGGCCCAACTTATAGGCACAAGGAGACGGTTCCACTTCCGAGAAGATCCAGAGGTGGAAAAGACGCCACCGCTGTACTCACGTGTGAGCCACGTGAGTGCAGCGGTGGGGGGCATTTGTTTCCCCAATAAAAGAGCAAAGCTCTGTTCAAAACTCAAGAGGCGGCGCCTCACGTGTTTGCCATGAGAGCGCCAGCGCCAGAGTTAAAAACCAATAAAAGAGCAAAGCTCTGTTCAAAGCTCAAGAGGCAATGCCTCACGTGTTTGCCACGAGGACGACAGCGCCAGAGTTAAAATTCTTAAAAGAGCAAAGCACTGTTCAAAACTCAAGAGGCAGCGCCTCATGTGTTTGCCACGAGGGCGCCAGAGTTAAAAACTCTTATTAGCACCGCACGTGCACAGCACGTGAGCACCGGCGCCTGGTAGAATTAAATTCTACTCTCTGTTAAATAGAGCCGTTGGATCAAAAATCCAACGGAGATGATAAATCATCATAATGCAGAATTAAATTCTGTTGAGGAAATATTCCTCAAATCTTTCTAAACAAGAAAGATTACTCTTTATAAAACAGAGTACCGTTGGATTAAAAATTCAATGGTGATTAAAAAATCACCGATCTACAGAATAAATTCCATATAGGAAAATATTTCCCTAATCTTGTTAAAAACAAGAAAAATATCTTCTGTAAAACAGAAGTCCTTGGATCAAAGATCCAAGGGTGGGAAAAATTCTCAAATCAATTAGGATCTCTCAATGAGAGATTTCTTCAACTAATCAACAGATTTGCCTCTACTATATAAAGAACCCAAGACTTCAAGTCTGAGAGAGAGGAACCCCCCCCCCCCCCCATAAGCTTTAAAAAAAAGAGGAAGCTTTGAAAGAACGGAGAATTAAATTCTCGAGGAAGAAGAACTCTCTTCTTGGAAATTTTAGGTAAATAAAAGTAGAAAAAAAGATCATGTGGATCATTCAAAAAAGAAGAGAGAGAACTCAGGAGTGCTTAGCACTCAGAGGGCGGCGCTCAGCACCCAGCGCCTTACATGTCCCTCACGCCGGCGCCATAAAATAAAGAGTGCTTAGCACTCAGTGTGCGACGCTCAGAGCCCGGCGCCTCACATGCCCCTCATGTGGGCGTCATAAAATAAAGAGTGCTTAACACTCAGTAGCTGGTGCTCAGCGCCCGGCGCCTCACGTGAACCTCATGCGGGCGCCACAGAACATAAAGTGCTTGACACTCATCATTCAGCGCCTAGCACCTCACGTGCTTCGCAGGTAGGCGCCATAAAGAGTGCTCAACACTCCATATAGAGACAAAGAAAAGAGAGAGTAAAGTGTGAGCGTCGGAACTCACATGAGTGCTCAGCACTTTTTGCAAGAAAAAGGGTACTGAGCCCGAACCGGTGCTCAACACTTCTTTAAAATAAAAGAAAATTGAGTGGGCCAAGCCCAAGTTGGCTAGATCCCTAATTCAGATCAACTGAACCCATGAATTCATTGTTTCCCAAACATGACTCATGACATCCAAAATGATGTTCATCCCATATTTCCTAAGTTAATCTTAGTCCCCCAAAAATGGCTAATGATTCTTAGATGGTCCACTATGATCTCTTCACTCAGACACAGGAATTGGTTCAAGGGTACATCTCTCCATACCTCTGATGCATGTCGTTGTAATTTCTCAATGTCTTTAGAGAGGTGGCGGGCCCCGACAACCAATTGTTTTTGGGTGCACTTCCCAAGCTGACGTGCACACCTTAAACCAAACCACACCCCAAATAGTTGTATCCCACATAATCGCCATGCATCCCGTCACGTAACAAATACACGGGCATAAAATAGTGATCTAGGACCGTAACGTCCTCAAACTACTACGGACCGTAACGTTCTTAAACTAAAAACTCACCTCAAAAATGGTGATCTACGGACCGTAACGTCCTTAAACTAAAGCCCCCACCTCAAAAATGGTGATCTATGGACCAAAACGTTCTTAAACTAATAACGGACCGTAATATCCTCAAACGAAAACAATAGTGCCCAAATGCTCTTTTGTTGGATCTGAATGATTCTAAAACCCTGTTAAGTAGATCTTAGTCTCAAAGTGGACTAACGTATCCTTAACACAAATTTAAGTTGATCTTAATCTCAAATGAGATTAATGATCCTTAAATCAACCCAAACCCAAAACTAAGATATACGGATTTGGACTAATCCACGCCCTACGGGCGACATCATAAATTAGTCTCCGTATACAATCCACGGGCAACCTAAACAAATAAAAACATACACGACACGAAGTGAACTTCCGGAGCAGGAGAAAGTGGTTATCGCAATGTGGTAACGTAATTAACTACAGGGGTTTACGCCTGCAGGGAAGAGCGTCCCCACAATCAAAAAACCCTCGCAAATGAGGGAGAATCTGACGAAATCTGCTATAACGGCCGCATCCATCCAAACCTCCAATACACGGTGCCATAAATCAACTTAGTATCTTCGGAGAGGTGGATGGATAAACCCAAATAGCATTTGCCCCCAAATTTAGGCAAGACGATCCATCCTGGTTTCGTCTCTGTTTTCGGCGGTAAGCAGTAGTATTGTTTAGCATTCATGACATCATATGCTAGCTTAGACATTACATTCTTACTTAGATGCCACATGCATTTACATACATATATTCTGGTTATGCATTGTAGATTGGCTATATGCCGGTATTCATTATCTCCGTATTGACTCATGATTATGCGATTTTTGGTTTTTATGAGATATCTGGATTTGGGAAACCGTGTGTGAAATTGAGAACTTATGCTCCTTTTAAAAGAAAATTGCGGTTTTCATTGATATGATGTGCGGCGTCCACCATGAGATTTCTCGGTTCTGGAGCATATAGATATATGATTACCCGATTCGAGAAGTGAGGAGACACCGTTTGCGGGTATATGGTAGATCCGGTGCGGTACCCCGAGGCAAGAAGCCCGTATAGAGATTGAGACGTTGAGCCCGGCAGGGGAGCACTACCGACCGGTGATATTTGGCGCGGCGGACATCCGGAGGATACCGACCATAGTCGTGAGATCATATGATATGGGCCTATCCGGACCGACGGAGCCCGAGATATACGAAGACTGCTGGACACGGTTTTCATGATATTTTCGAGTGTCGATGTTGGGCACTCAGGTTTTATCATGATTTGGTGTGTCGTTGCTAGACATACATTGGATGATGCATTCATATATTTTACATATGACATGTTTCTATTTTATGACACGGACCCAAGTACACTAATATCACACTTATGCTCTTATTGTTACCCTTGTTATCACTCGATGTCTCTATATTATTATTTATATTGTATGACCTAGGAGATAGTCATACATTCGGTTTCTACTCGATGATATCTTCTACTCATGAGTTGGCAACTCACCCCCGTTGTGCCACAGTTTCTCGCAGGTTTGACCGCACAGGTTTTCGTAGCGACTTTACTGGCACACTGCTTTGCTTTCAGGTGATTTGGTTTGGTAGGTGGGGTTCACTTGCATCGTGACCACCATTGTACTTGTATATTTATTTCAGTTGTATCTAGTTAAAAGCTCCATCAACCAGACTATGTATATTCGTAGACTCAGAGATCTTTGATGTATATTCTTTCGGCCTTAGAGTCACGCTCATGTATTTATTCTTGCTTCTGGTTTTCTTGATGATGTTTGGGATTTTCATTGCTTTATTTCCGTGTTTTGATCCTCACCTTCGGCGTTGTATATTTATATTCTTTCCTGGTTGTTTCCGCCAATTGGCGAAGAGCTAGCTCCCGCTTAGGGATGCCTATTATATTATGTTGTATTGTTTTTGGGTTAGAATTACAAAGGAGGTGCTGCCTAAATTTCAAACGCCGAAAAATGTTTTCAAGATAGATATAAACATTACATTCTCATATGTATTTTTACTTATACTTGTAAAAGAAGAACAGGATTTCAGTAAACCTTTATTTCAAAACTTCACCTCCACTATTTTCCTTAAAAGGTTTAGATTTTTGGGCTTTTGGCATACTTGAATTAGGTAGGGTCCTATAGACTTCACATGATTCAAATGCCAGTCATGTGCCTTTCCGGGTCGTGACAAAGATGCTCGGCGGCCTCGTGACGAGAGCTTTAGATCCACTTCTTTATAGGGCAGGAAGCTACTAGTTGTGGATGGACCGAGCAAGAATCTGCTCGGTGGCCTCGCGATGAGGGATTTTGATCCACTTCTTTGTAGGGCAGGAAGCTACCCGTTGTAGATGGACCGAGCAGGAATCTTCTCGGTGATCTCGCGATGAGAGCTTTGGATCCACTTCTTTATAGAGCAAGAAGTTACCCATTGTGGATGGACCGAGCAGGAATCTGCTCGGTGGCCTCGCGATGAGAGATTTGGATCCACTTCTTTGAAGGGCAGAAAGCTACCTGTTGTGGATGGACCGAGCAGGAATTTGCTCGGTGGCCTCACGATGAGGGCTTTGGATCCCCACGGTGGGTGCGAGAAGCTCTTCCATGAAAGGACCTAGTTTGGAAGACTTAGTTAATGCCGAAATTCTCTTCTTTTAGTTAATGATGAAGCTGAAAAGAATTACATTATTTAAAAGAAGGTACACGCTTATTTATACAACTTAAGCTTTTCTGCATTATAAGGCCGAGGAAAATTACAGCCCCCGGTGTCTTGCAGGCGGTACGCTCCACTGGGCAACGCTTCTGTTACGAGAAATTGTCCGTCCCACTTCGGGGAGAACTTGTGCAGTCTCTCTTTGTCTATGAGCTTGTTTCATCGTAAGACCAAATCTTCTGTCTTGAAGGCCCGATGTTTAACTTTGGCATTTTAGTAGCGAGCGGTCTGCTGCTGATAGGAGGTTGTTCTGATTTGCGCTCGATCTCGCTTTTCCAACAAGATGTCCAAGTTGCTTTGGAGTGCCAAGGTGTTAGCTTCGTCGTCGAAGTGTTCGACCCTATAACTAGGTTGTCCAATTTCCGCGGGGACCATTGCCTTAGTTCTGTAGCAGAGGCAAAATGGGGTTTCTCCCGTGGGTGTCATTTTCGACGTCCGCAATGCCCATAGCACCCAAGGTAGTTTCTCGACCTAGCTGCCTTTCCTTCCTTCCAAACGGGCTCTGAGACCGTGGATGATGCCTCGGTTCGCTACCTCGGCCTGCCCATTGCATTGTGGATGTGCGACCACGGCAAACTTCATCAATATGTGGTAGTAGTTGCAAAACTCTTTAATTTTATCGTTTTCGAAGTTGGTCCCATGGTCGGTAACCAAGCACTTCGGGATTCCAAATTATCACGCCCCGCTTCCCGGTGTACGGGCAAGGGGACACGACTAGGTCCGCTACGTATTACTCAGAAGTAAACATGCTAAGCGTATCTAAGCAATATAAAGTAAAATGTACACAAGAAGAGATGTAAAAGAACATCAACTTTTATTTATTCAACATTCCTTTACAATATAACTGGAAATATAAATACAAGCTTGGAATGCAATGCCTAAACAATGGCATGAACTGAAAATAAAATGAGTACAAGTAAAGTCAATACTCAGGGTCTTCTGTGAACTGCTCCAAGTGCTCCTGGCTGGTCTCGAACTTCTCAGAGTTGGGTCCTCCTGACAACATTCCAAAGAAGAAGAGAAATAGGAATGTCGTCGGTGAACAACCGCTCGGTAAGTCCCAAGTAAAGAAGGAGAAGAATAGACAGAGAGTAGAATATGTGAAGTAAATATTTTATATTTGTTATACTAACGTAGTTTTTGTAGCTTGGTACAGAATATGCCAGTGTATACGAGAGGAGTCCAACTTATACCGTGGATTTTGGTAACCTATGGTACAAGGCTCCGTCGATAATACCACGGAACAACGGCATGAATGTAATTACGTCTTTAGCGACCACCTCGTGCCACCTTTAACATGTTCCATACCAGTTTACCCCTTTATAAACCCCGTAATGTTTATTGTATTGATTGTATTGATTATACTGACTGTATTGTATTGTCTTGTAGCAAATGGAAGACTTGCTGAAACCATGATATCAATAAACGGAGTGGATATAAATGGATAGTCATGTAATCAGAGTATATCTATGGTTTGGTTCAATATAGATTGAATTCTGGTATAGACGGATTCATATTGTATTGAAGTTATACTTGAATTGAATTCAAGTCAGATTATAATCAGATTTGACCATGACTCGAACTGAGTCAGACTTTTAAACAAAATGGAAGTCCTGATTGTTTTGGAGTTATCGGTAACTACTGCATATGGACGGCAGGATTTGTGACTTTTTCCAAGATAATTACCGTGTTGATAACACCGTTATTAGATTATCTACCTTAGATAGACAAGCACCCGTATTCTCCGGCTCGCTGAGGCTCAAGAGAACTGGTCCCGCTTAAACCTATATTTACTAGGGTCCTTATTGTAATTTAATATAACTTGAGGGGGTTTTATGTAAAAATAGTTTTGATATATATTTTCTAAATACACCTCAAGTATTTAATTATCGTCTTTAGAGTTTTCATAGATGTATATTTTATAAAAATAAAATTTTCTAGTGAGTAGAACCTAAATTTTATTGTATATGGTATTTTAATGTAAACTTGGAATGGTATTAAATTGTAAAGATGGTTTCATGTCATTTGTGATTCCTTTGATTTGGAAAACATGGAATATATGTATAATATATTTAAAGTAGATATTTTGATAATATTTATATATATTTATATATCTAATATTTATAAAAATAGAATTTATTTATTAAATAGAAATCATATTTTTCTTAAAAATTGCATTAAAAATTCCATCGAGATCGAATGCTCCTTGCGGAGGTCTTCAACTCACTCTTATACGCTCGAGGATGTGCGATAACCCGCACCATCCCGATCAGGGTTCCCCAAAATGGGTTGTAGAGGCGCAATTTCACGGAATTAAATAACACACTTTTTAAAGAAAACGGTTTTTGAATGTTTAAGGTATTTATTCGTAAAATCGTATTTTTTCCACAAACTAAAATCCCAAAATCCATCGTGCTATGACAAAAATGTATGTTGTGATGAGCTTGGTCATTACCTTTTGAGTTATCTAAAGGTAATACAGATAAATTGGACAATTATAAATTGTATGTAACATCATGGTATTTTATTGTAAAAGTAAAATAGAAATTGAAACATGAATTATTTTGAGATGAAACTTGTTCTAATGTGTTTACTTATGTTTTTTTATCATTATGAGAGAATATGGTATTTTATTATTTAAGAAAAATGGAATTTTTAAAGAAAAACGAATCGGGAGTCGGAATAACTCCGCTTCCGACGAGTTTTGAAAAAAAGAAATTTTAGAATAGCAAAAGAGGAGGGGAGAGGGGACTTACTGGTTATTAAGAAAGAAAGGAGAAGGAGGAAGCTTTCGGAACCTTCGGGGCGTCGTTTCGTCGCCGGATTCTCCTCGAAATATCGTCGGAACTTCGCCCTTTGCTAACTCCACTTGCACAACTTAGGACTTAGAATTTTTTTTTAAAAAATTGTAATGAAATTCTGAATGATGAGAGGTGAAATGTGATGTGGTATTTATAGGGAAAATTAAGGTTTAGGGTATGAAGAATACAATTAAAATGTGCATTGAAATGTGGATTAATGCCTAGTTTTAATTCTCTGAAAATGTGCAGAGAAATTAAACAGCATAGGAGTAGTGGGGGGAGTCCAAGGGGTGTAGGGTTAAAATTTGGGGAGCATCCAATGCCTAGTTTTAATTCTCTGAAAATGTGCAGAGAAATTAAACAGCATAGGAGTAGTGGGGGGAGTCCAAGGGGTGTAGGGTTAAAATTTGGGGAGCATCCCCCACGGGGGGCCTGGCGGTGCCGGCCATTGGCTCAAACTCGCCGGTCCAAATCCGGTGAGGGGGCTTGGAATCTTCGCCACGTGTCATGTTCGGTACATTTAACAATTTGCACATATTTGTTTAATCTGTGACTTTTCATTTTACGTGTAGTGCACGTGCAAACTGTTAGGCTTCTATAAGATTAAAATAAAAAATCAATTAAAAATATATGTGGCTTGGGGGATTCAATCACATGGGCTATGTCACAGCAGTGCAAGGCTTTACCAATGAGCCACATGTGCTTTATTGCTGTTCAAAAGCGAATCAAATTTATAACTTGTGCTCAGGCTTAGATATTCCTTTCTGTATTTTGGAAAAAAATTGTACAGAAAGTTTAGGGTTGTTACATTCTACCCTCCTTATAAAATTTCGTCCTCAAAATTTATAGAAGGAAAGTGTAACAGATTCAAAACATTTTGGTGATAGAACTATTGATAGTGCATGAAAATTATTTGGAAGAACTAAAGAATGCAAAAGTTTTGGAAAGATGTGAGGGAATTACCAGGGTTACCTTGGTCTACAGTCTCAACTTCTGCGGCCGCTAATGTGAAAGCCTGATGCCGGGGTACATTCCTCCTGGAGGCACATTCCTCTGTCCTTGGGGCATGTTCCTCAGTGCCTGTTGGAATTGGTGATTAGGCTGTGCAGAAGGTCCACGTGGAGGTGGAGCTGGATAAGCAAGACGAGGTGCAGGAGCCTGGTTAGCTGACCGCTGCGAATAAGTGTTGTGAGTTGGAACTGTGTTACGTCTATAAGGACATGTTCCAATTCCATAATTGGATGCGCCGCCACAAACTAAGCATAGGCCTTTTGCGTGTCTACAGTCCTTCCACAGGTGTCCATCCTTCTTGCAGTAGAATCAAAAATCTAGACTTGGCAGGTTATTTGTTTCTTCCGGTCTCCTGGATTCAAAAGTTGTCCTTGAAGAGGCTCCTCCTGCCATCTGAGTGGCAGGACGCTTCACTCCGGCAGATTGAGGTCTGCCCTTCTTCTTCACCACTGCCTCGTATCGACAGGCAGCTTTTAGGGCCAGGTCGTGGGTTGGGAAATCCCCTATAGCTAAGGTAGCTTGGATTTCCTGGTCCAACCCTTGCTGAAATTGTCTAGACCTGATCTCAGCAGTCGGTATCAAGTGTGTCGCGAACCTGTTGCAGTCTTGTGTTAGCTGTGTAGTATGTGATATTAGAAAATCGAATATTGAGACATATCTTACCTACTGAGCATGGTAAACTCATCATCATACTCATTCACTGATTTGGTCCACATCGAACCCTGTTGTAGACGGATGAATTGCTGCTCCATATCAAATCGGGCAGTCTCTAGAAAGTACTTCGCGTCGAACATGTCGCGAAAGGTTTTCCATTCGATCGGCTGGTCAAGACGGCTTTCTTCCGCCTTCCACCAAACTCGGACGTTGTCGGTGAGTTGCAGTTTCATAACTCGTACCCAAGCGGCGTCTGGCACTTGTGCTGCTGCCAGATCATCTCAATACTCTGAGCTCATTTTTCAGCTTCCAAAGGGCTTTCTTTTCCTGAAAATTTCTTTGGGTGCAATGCCCGGAATTTTTTTACTCCGGACACTTCCGCTTTTGGACGGTTCAGTAATATAGCAGTCTGATGCTGCTGTCCTTCCAGGAGACTTCGGATTGGCTCAAGCAGTACCGTCTGCTCATTGATCGGAGTAGCAACGGTAGGTGTAAGCGGTAGAGCTGGTGGTGTGTTATTGAAGTTGGTGCTGGTATTGTTTGGAGAATTCATAACCTTGAAAGAAAAATATGGTTAGGATAGATTCAAAGCGTATGAAATTGTAAGATTCAAGAAATATGAAATGTAAATGTCACGACCCGCAGGGTACGGAACGTGACTGGCACTTAAGTTTACGAAACGTCTCAAGACGTCCGTAAAATAAGTAAGCCAAAGCCCAGAAACCAAAACCAAATAAGCAAAAGAGTGAAGAAAACCCAATCAATTGAAAGCGAGTTTATCAAATAAGTCATATAAAACCTTTATAAAAACAATATCAATTTTTCCGAAAATTTCGGCAGAGTCTCCTTTGTAAATACTGGCCCCCAAAATGGGTACAACAAGAATATATATAAATCCAACAAATAAGGCTTCCCCAAGCGGGAGCTAGATCTTCGCCACAAGGCGGTCACAAATCCCACGCAATATAAAACAACAACATGCAAAATAATCATAAAGAAGCATAAGAAAAACCGCATGTCGACTCAAGTGAGCTCGACCCCAAAATACAGCATAAAAAGTCCACCAATCTCACAGTCTCATCTCTAGGTCAATATACAACAATACTGGTAGAAACAGTAGATGGAGTACACTAGATACAAAGAATATACAAGGTGGTACAAAAATAATAATATAACCCACCTAAGAGCAAAACCTCGAGTCCAGGCAAAAGAGGCAAAAGAAGCAAGTACGCCCGCCGCTACTGTACTGACGGAGCGGACCTGCAAAAGGCTGTGGCACAACGGGGGTGAGTTTCCAACTCGTGAGTAATAAATAACATCTACATAGGCTATCGAATGCATGCACACAAGCATCCTAGCATCTAAAATACAGGTAAGGCAGGACATAATAGCAGGTATGTATGCAATATGAATATACTAGCAGGTATGAATGCAATGCGAATCAACTCATGATCTGAATGTGTAAGTATAAGAATTATGTTTTTCCTTTAGGAATCTCTTTTGAAATACCAGCACAATACCAATAGAATCAACAAGAACCTGTGTCCAGCAACGACACCTCAAAACTATCACAAATCTCATATATCCATGTCACAGTATCTCTGGCCTAAGCCATCCGGCTGACAGCCTCAATATCAATATCTCATCATCTCGCAGCCACGGTCGGTATCCTCTGGATATCTGCCGTGCCAAACAGTCACCGGTAGGTAATCCGTCCCCTGCCAGGCTAATCGTCAGCACCACGAGCTTCTTGCCCCGGGGTACCTTACCGGGCCCACCATGTACCCGAGACGGTTCATCCAACTCCTCGAAACGGGTCTCGGAAACCACAGCAAACTCATGGTGGACGACACTTACATCACTAGAAAACCGCAATTTACATATTTAAAAATATAGTAAGTTTAGAAATTTTGCGGCTTTCCCCCGAAATCCAGAAATATCACAAAATCTCAAGAAATCCTCATAAATGCACATGCCAATGTTAATGAATGCATAGGGTGTCAATAATCAAGTTGCGATGTATGATTGATAGACTAGGCATGAACAAATAACATGATGAAGTACATGCACATGATTAGCAATCTTATGATTTCATTTTAAAGAATTAAAGGCAATAGCACAGGTTAAATCATCAATTATAGTAAAAGGTTTCAAATTACAGGTTATCTAGTGTGGTGGCATGGCAATTACCAGGGCGTGTGTGTAAGCATGAATAGTGCTCGTGCTGCATATAAAAACCCTGGCAATGGTGCAGGTGTCCTATAGAATGGGTTCGCATATGTATGTCAATATAAGGCATGGATGTAGCAAATAATCATACAAGTATTACACCCCTAATTACTAACATTACTAAGAATCTTTTTAAGCTACTAAAACTATCGGGCGACTTGCGCCATCCAACGAGAGTCCCCCGTAGATGTTACATCTACTCACAGGAATCCCTAGCTAGTCATGTCCAATCACCGCTTTCCCCTTTCGTGCCGCGTCTGACGTCTCCGCGACCGAACCTGGAATTTACATCAATACCAAACATAAGGTTACATACCATGAAATGATGCAAATCTCAAACGAAAATACTAACGTTCACAAGCTAGGTACAACGTGCACAAGGTGCGCGGAACACACGCGAAAATCGCAAAAACTAACTAAAATCGTCGATTTGGTCGCCCGGCAAAGCTAAAACCCGCACACTCAAAAAAAACCGCACTCACACATCCTAAATGTCATAGGATGAGCCAATACAATCATCAAGATATCAAAAATAATTCATCACATAATTTTATAACAAAACTAGTAAGCACAAACATTCCAAAAATCGGCGCAACATCGCCGTTTTGCGATAAAAAGGACTACAACCTAGCATAATCACCCAAGTCACACCATTAGATAGCCACTACACAAAATTTCAACACATTAACTATGATTCAAAACCTATATTCCACAACCAACCCTTTCTTGATTCTTATCAATAGCAATTGCAATCAAAAAACCATACTAGAAAAACTTAAACAAACACTAATTTGAAACCCAATAGCAAGTTCACCTCTTAGATTTAGGTTAGCAAAACACTAGTTAGCTTAATAAATTAATTAACCTAATAATGGTTTTCTAAACCCTAATTAAAATTCAAGCCATGAACTAAAAAAAAACTAGATTAGAAATTAGCACTAAAATTAACACTTTCAAGTTCTAATTAACACACTTTAAACTACAAATTAGCCAAGGATTGAAATTATACCTCAACTAGAGATCTAGCAAGAACAATATGCCTCCAAAGATGCTATCTTTCCCCAAGATTTGAACCAATTAGGTTAGAGAAGAGAGGGAATAAGGTTTTGCTTTGAAATTGTGAAGGAAATTGTTGATTTTTGTTGAATTTTTGGAATTTTCTTGAAGAAAATGAGAGAAAAGAGAAGGAACAAAAATAATGGAGGGGGGAGCTGCTCTCGGCCAGAAATGGGAAGGGGAGGTGTGTGTGTGATTTGTGTGGAAAAATCAAAGTCAAACCCCTCTCCTAACAAGTACACCATACCTCCAAAATTAACATATAAAAAACCCTTTCAAAACACCTCATTTCATCACATGATTAAAGTCAAAGTGAGGCAAGGAAATTCCTGGACCTGCTAATGGTGGGGCCGGCCTAGAGGAGGGTGTGAATGAGAGAGATTTTACAAGGAAATTCTATGCAAAAAGACCCCCTACAAGTCCAAAATTGCAAGTTTTAGCTTAAATTCAATAAATTTCGTTTTCCATAATAAAAATTAGTTAAAACTTGAAATAAAATACTAAAAATTTATATTACAACTAGATTTTAATTAACATGATTTTAAAGATTAAAATTAGCCCAAAGAAATTTGTATTTATCGCTAATTTAATGTATTTTCTTACTGGCTTAAAATAATATTAAAAATTGAAAAAATTAGGGAAAATTTTTAAACGACCAGAATTTCATAAGTAACTCATTTGCTACTAAAAACTAGCAATTACCTATCCAAATTAAGTATAATTAGTCCTAAACTGCAAAATAACAAAAAAGACGGTTTACGGAAAAATACCAAATTTTCACCGATTTTCAGGAAAACACCAAAACGACTTTTCAAGGCGCTACAATCTTCCCCCCTTAAAGAAATTCGGTCCCCGAATTTAAAAATATAACTACGCGTACCTTCAAAGAGATGGGGATATTTCTTCCTCATCTCGCCCTCGGTCTCCCAGGTGACCTCCTCGCTGCTCGGGCCACGCCAAAGGACCTTGACGGTCGGTATAACTTTCGATCTCAACTTCTTCACCTGCCGATCCAGGATGGCCACCGGCTGCTCTGCAAAAGAAAGGTCGCGCTCTAGCTGGACTGTCGGGTGCTGAATCGCATGCGAAGGGTCGTGAAGGTACTTGCGGAGCATCGAAACATGGAAGACGGGGTGAACATCGGGAAAGCTGGGTGGAAGAGCCAAACGATATGCAACTGCGCCGACACGCTCGAGAATCTCAAAGGGACCCACAAATCTGGGACTAAGCTTTCCTTTTCGCCCAAATCGCATCACGCCCTTCATCGGAGAGACCCTCAGAAAAACATGATCGCCAACTGCGAACTCTAGTCTGCGACGGCGCCTGTCTGCATACGATTTCTGCCTGCTCTGAGCCGCTCTCATCCGGTCTCGGATCAACTGTATCATCGCTGTCGTCTCCTCAACAAGATGCGGCCCCAAAATACTGCTCTCGCTGAGCTCTGTCCAACAGACGGGCGATCTGCATCTCCTCCCATACAATGCCTCGAAAGGTGCCATCTGAATAGTATCCTGGAAGCTGTTGTTGTAGGAGAACTCCACTAACGGTAAATGACGATCCCAGCTACCGCCGAAGTCTAAAACGCACGCTCTGAGCATGTCCTCGAGAGTTTGAATGGTCCGCTCTGACTGTCCGTCGGTCTGCGGGTGAAACGCTGTACTGAAGCTCAAACGAGTGCCCAAAGCCTCCTGAAGTCTCTGCCAAAGTCGGCTGGTGAACTGGGTGCCTCGATCTGACACGATACAAGTCGGTACGCCATGCAACCGCACGATCTCGTCGATGTAAAGCTGGGCATACAGAGCGAAGCTGAAAGTGGTCTTCACTGGCAGGAAGTGAGCCGCTTTCGTCAATCGATCTACGATCACCCAGATGGAGTCGTACCCTCGACTGGTCCTGGGTAGACCCACAACGAAATCCATCGAAATCTGCTCCCATTTCCACTCTGGAATGGGTAACGGCTGTAGCTCTCCTGCGGGCCTCTGGTGCTCGGCCTTGACTTGCTGACAAGTCAGGCATCTCGATACAAACTCTGCAATGTCCCTCTTCATCCCGTCCCACCAGTAGGTCTCTCTCATATCATGGTACATCTTGGTGGAACCGGGGTGGACACTATACACTGATCGGTGTGCCTCCTCAAGAATGTCGCACCGCAATCCATCAGCATCTGGTACGCACAGTCTAGATCCATATCGTAAAATCCCCTGATCATCAATCACGAACTCGGAAAATCTGCCCTGTCCCATCTGTGCCATGATCTCTGAGCAACGGTCGTCTCTGCGCTGTGCCTCATATATACGGTCAAGCAACTGTGGGCGTGCACGAACATGCGCGAGCTTTCCCCCTGTCTGAGTGAACTCGAACTCAACTCGGCTGTCGCATAAAATCTGCCAATCTGCTGACGACTGCCTCTGCACTGCGCGCAAACAGGATAGACTACCCCCGGGCCTCCTGCTCAAAGCATCTGCCACAACATTCGCCTTGCCTGGGTGATATAAGATCTCCCAGTCGTAGTCTTTCACCAACTCCATCCAACGACGCTGTCTGAGGTTCAGGTCTCGCTGCTGAAATATGTATTTTAATCTCTTGTGGTCGGTGAATATTTGGCACGACTCGCCATATAGGTAATGTCGCCAAATCTTCAGTGCAAAGACCACTGCAGCCATCTCCAAATATTGAGTGGGGTAGTTCTATTCATGCTTCTTTAACTGCCGAGAAGCATATGTGATCACCCGGCCATGCTGCATCAATACGCATCCTAACCCTACTCGCGAAGCATCACGGTAGACCACAAATTCGCCTGATCCCGAAGGCAAAGATAATACCGGCGCCGTAGTCAAACAAGTACGTAGTTGCTGAAAACTGCGCTCGCACTCCTCTGTCCAAACGAAAGGAACTCCCTTCCGGGTCAAACCGGTCAAAGGTGCAGCTATACGGGAGAAGTCCTGAACAAAACGCCTGTAGTAGCCTGCCAGGCCTAGAAAACTACGGATCTCAGTAACCGATGTAGGTCGGGGCCACTGCTGAACAGCCTCAATCTTCTTCGGGTCCACACATATGCCGTCTCTCGTAATCACGTGACCCAAGAATCCGACGCTGTCCAGCCAGAATGCACACTTGGAGAACTTTGCGAACAGCCGGTGCTCCCTCAGAGTCTGTAACGTAATCCGCAAGTGCTGCTCGTGCTCCTCTCTGCTCCGGGAGTACACCAAGATATCGTCGATAAACACGATGATGAAAAAGTCAAGATACGACCTGAATGTACGGTTCATCAAATCCATGAATGCTGCTGGGGCATTGGTGAGTCCGAACGACATCACCAAAAACTCATAGTGGCCGTAGCGCGTGCGGAAAGCTGTCCTCGGTATATCCTCCTGTCGAACTCGCAGCTGATGGTATCCTGATCGCAAGTCGATCCTCGAAAAATACCCCGCACCCTGAAGCTGGTCGAACAAATCATCAATGCGTGGCAACGGATATCTGTTCCGCACGGTAACCTTGTTCAGCTGGCGGTAGTCGATACATAAGCGCAAACTTCCATCCTTCTTCTTGACAAACAGGACCAGAGCACCCCACGGAGAAACACTAGGTCGAATAAGCCCCTTATCTAACAAATCCTGCAACTGATCCTTCAGCTCTCGAAGCTCTTCCGGGGCCATCCGATAAGGCGGTAGAGAAATAGGCCCCGAGCCGAGAATCAAATCGATGCAGAACTCAACGTCGCACTCAGGTGGTAGCCCAGGTAGCTCATCAGGGAAAACATCAGGGAACTCACAAACAACCGGGACCCGGTCCAACGGAACCTCTGCAGCTCGAGTATCACAAATATACGCTAAGAATCCCTGACATCCCTTCCGCAAGAGCTGACCAGCGCGAAGAGACGAAATCAAGCTGGGAAGGGTGACGCTGCGGTCTCCCTGAATAACAAGGACTGGCTCTCCCGGAAAGCTAAATCTGACTGCCTTCTCACGGCAGTCCACCGAAGCATAACAAGTGGCCAGCCAGTCCATGCCCAGAAGCACATCAAAGTCCAACATATCGAGGAGAATCAAATCAACCGATGAATCCCTCTCCCCGATACGAACGGAACACAATCGAAATACAAAACGAGCGACAAACGACTCGCCTACCGAAGTAACAACAACAAGCGGATGATCTAACGACGACGACTCACGGCCCAACATCGGTGCAAAGTGTGTAGAGACGTACGAATGTGTGGAACCTGGGTCGAATAATACCCGAGCGTCAAAAGAGTAAACTGGCAAGGTACCTGTCACAACGGCATTGGATGCCTGCACATCCTTCGGTGTCAAAGCAAATACTCGGGCCTGTCCTCCACCGATAGCGGGCTGACCTCGACCTCGGCCTCTGCCTCCTCGTCCTCTCTGAACAGGACCGCCGCGTCCACGGCCTCTGGGTGCACCTAACTGGCGTGGAGCATCGCCTGTGGTAGGAAGTAGGGCTCTTTGAGGAGGGGGTGGTGATGGTGGTAGGGTCACATGCAGAACGGTCGCTGCTCCCTGTCGTCTCTCCGGACAGTCTCTGACAAGATGGTGCGGACTCCCGCACCCAAAACACCCTGGCGACGGCTGCTGTCCCTGGGGATATGAACCATATAACTGGCCCTGTCCAAATCCCCTGTCGGGCCCATCCCTCGGAAAGAATCTGGCACGCTGCCTCTAAGACGGCACCTCGGTGCGAATCCTCTTCAGCCCAGAAACGGCCGAAGTCTGTGATATGCGTGCCTCCATCCGTAATGCCGTATCCATAGCAGCTGAATAAGTGTCGTAGTGCTGGGCGCCAATGGCAAGATATAGTTGGGCATCAAGTCCCTGTATGAACCTCTTCACTATCTTCTCTTCGGTATCCACCAAATACGGAGCATATCGGGACAACTGTGTAAACTGGATGTCATACTCAGACACCGTCATCCCAGGTGTCTTGATCAAGGCCTCAAAACTATGAGCTCTGGCGTCACGAACGCTCTCTGGGAGGAAACGAGCTAGAAAGACTGCTGTAAACTCGGCCCACGTCATAGGCGGTAGACCTGCAGCTCGACCTCTCAAGACTGACTCCCACTATGTCTGCGCGAGACCCTCTAGGCGGAAACTCGCAAGCTCTACCCATCGATCATCCGAACATCTCAGCGAACGGCAGATCCTGGCTAAACTGTCAAGGAACGTCTGTGGGTCCTCCGCTGCCTCGGTGCCGGTGAATACTGGAGGTCTCAGCCTCATGAAATCCTGTAGTGAAACCGGGATGGTCACGGCGGTAGTAGTAGGAGCAGGTATCATAGTAGTCTGGGATGTAGTAGGCGCGTCATCCGGCCTCGATGTACGACTGGCTGCAACTAGGGATCCTACCATCTGACGTAGCTCCTGCATACTCCCCATCATCAGTCGCAACTCCTCCATACCAGTCTCAAGCTTATCCATACGGCCTGGGGAAGGTGGATCGGTCTGTCCCTGCAGCGTAGGCATACCACCCTGCTCAGTCCTAGTCTCGGACGAGCCAGCTCGAATCTCGTCTCGGGCGGCAGCCCTCTGTGCCCTCGTAGCATTCGGCGGCATAGTGGCTGGTACAGGAAAAAGGATAATAAGAACAGTGCAATAGAATCATAGGATACACGGAATTGAAGAAGGAATTTCAAGCAAGTATATCCTAAAGTCACTTAGGCGGAGTACCGTATCGTAAGTATGCCGCGGACATACACACGCTACGTTACCCTACTTAAGTCACTTACTCCATCTACCAAGGGTCATCCTACACTTAAAAAGGTAAAACCTATCGCTCTGATACCAACTTTGTCACGACCCGCAGGGTACGGAACGTGACTGGCACTTAAGTTTACGAAACGTCTCAAGACGTCCGTAAAATAAGTAAGCCAAAGCCCAGAAACCAAAACCAAATAAGCAAAAGAGTGAAGAAAA
Source organism: Agapanthus africanus (assembly GCA_030015575.1). Taxonomy (NCBI): domain Eukaryota; kingdom Viridiplantae; phylum Streptophyta; class Magnoliopsida; order Asparagales; family Amaryllidaceae; genus Agapanthus; species Agapanthus africanus. The sequence continues at coordinate 387,857,909 of JASDDO010000004.1, forward strand.
CCCAATCAATTGAAAGTGAGTTTATCAAATAAGTCATATAAAACCTTTTTAAAAACAATATCAATTTTTCCGAAAATTTCGGCAGAATCTCCTTTGTAAATACTGGCCCCCAAAATAGGTACAACAAGAATATATATAAATCCAACAAATAAGGCTTCCCCAAGCGGGAGCTAGCTCTTCGCCACAAGGCGGTCACAAATCCCACGCAATATAAAACAACAACATGCAAAATAATCATAAAGAAGCATAAGAAAAACTGCATGTCGACTCAAGTGAGCTCGACCCCAAAATACAGCATAAAAAGTCCACCAATCTCACAGTCTCATCTCTAGGTCAATATACAACAATACTGGTAGATACAGTAGATGGAGTACACTAGATACAAATAATATAAAAGGTGGTACAAAAATAATAATATAACCCACCTAAGAACAAAACCTCGAGTCCAGGCAAAAGAGGCAAAAGAAGCAGGTGCGCCCGCCGCTACTGTACTGACGGAGCGGACCTGCAAAAGGCTGTGGCACAACGGGGGTGAGTTGCCAACTCATGAGTAATAAATAACATCTACACAGGCTATCGAATGCATGCACACAAGCATCCTAGCATCTAAAATACAGGTAAGGCAGAACATAATAGCAGGTATGTATGCAATATGAATATACTAGCAGGTATGAATGCAATGCGAATCAACTCATGATCTGAATGTGTAAGTATAAGAATCATGTTTTTCCTTTAGGAATCTCTTTTGAAATACCAGCACAATACCAATAGAATCAACAAGAACCTGTGTCCAGCAACGACACCTCAAAACTATCACAAATCTCATATATCCATGTCATAGTATCTCTGGCCTCAGCCATCCGGATGACCCGCCTCAATATCAATATCTCATCATCTCGCGGCCACGGTCGGTATCCTCTGGATATCCGCCGTGCCAAACATTCACCGGTAGGTAATCCGTCCCCTGCCAGGCTCATCGTCAGCACCACGAGCTTCTTGCCCCGGGGTACCTTACCGGGCCCACCATGTACCCGAGACGGTTCATCCAACTCCTCGAAATGGGTCTCGAAAACCACAGAAAACTCATGGTGGACGACACTTACATCACTAGAAAACCGCAATTTACATATTTAAAAATATAGTAAGTTTAGAAATTTTGCGGCTTTCCCCCGAAATCCAGAAATATCACAAAATCTCAAGAAATCCTCATAAATGCACATGCCAATGTTAATGAATGCATAGGGTGTCAATAATCAAGTTGCGATGTATGATTGATAGACTAGGTATGAACAAATAACATGATGAAGTACATGCACATGATTAGCAATCTTATGATTTCATTTTAAAGAATTAAAGGCAATAGCACAGGTTAAATCATCAATTATAGTAAAAGGTTTCAAATTACAGGTTATCTAGTGTGGTGGCATGGCAATTACCAGGGCATGTGTGTAAGCATGAATAGTGCTCGTGCTGCATATAAAAACCCTGGCAATGGTGCAGGTGTCCTATAGAATGGGTTCGCATATGTATGTCAATATAAGGCATGGATGTAGCAAATAATCATACAAGTATTACACCCCTAATTACTAACATTACTAAGAATCTTTTTAAGCTACTAAAACTATCGGGCGACTTGCGCCATCCAACGAGAGTCCCCCGTAGATGTTACATCTACTCACAGGAATCCCTAGCTAGTCACGTCCAATCACCGCTTTCCCCTTTCGTGCCGCGTCTGACGTCTCCGCGACCGAACCTGGAATTTACATCAATACCAAACATAAGGTTACATACCATGAAACGACGCAAATCCCAAACGAAAATACCAACGTTCACAAGCTAGGTACAACGTGCACAAGGTGCACGGAACACACGCGAAAATCGCAAAAACTAACTAAAATCGTCGATTTGGTCGCCCGGCAAAGCTAAAACCCGCTCACTCAAAAAAAACCGCACTCACACATCCTAAATGTCATAGGATGAGCCAATACAATCATCAAGATATCAAAAATAATTCATCACATAATTTTATAACAAAACTAGTAAGCACAAACATTCCAAAAATCGGCGCAACATCGCCGTTTTGCGATAAAAAGGACTACAACCTAGCATAATCACCCAAGTCACACCATTAGATAGCCACTACACAAAATTTCAACACATTAACTATACTTCAAAACCTATATTCCACAACCAACCCTTTCTTGATTTTTATCAATAGCAATTGCAATCAAAAAACCATACTAGAAAAACTTAAACTAACACTAATTTGAAACCCAATAGCAAGTTCACCTCTTAGATTTAGGTTAGCAAAACACTAGTTAGCTTAATAAATTAATTAACCTAATAATGGTTTTCTAAACCCTAATTAAAATTCAATCCATGAACTAAAAAAAAACTAGATTAGAAATTAACACTAAAATTAACACTTTCAAGTTCTAATTAACACACTTTAAACTACAAATTAGCCAAGGATTGAAATTATACCTCAACTAGAGATCTAGCAAGAACAATATGCCTCCAAAGATGCCATCTTTCCCCAAGATTTGAACCAATTAGGTTAGAGAAGAGAGGGAATAAGGTTTTGCTTTGAAATTGTGAAGGAAATTGTTGATTTTTGTTGAATTTTTGGAATTTTCTTGAATAAAATGAGAGAAAAGAGAAGGAACAAAAATAATGGAGGGGGGGAGCTGCTCTCGGCCAGAAATGGGAAGGGGAGGTGTGTGTGTGATTTGTGTGGAAAAATCAAAGTCAAACCCTTCTCCTAACAAGTACACCATACCTCCAAAATTAACATATAAAAAACCCTTTCAAAACACCTCATTTCATCACATGATTAAAGTCAAAGTGAGGCAAGGAAATTCCTGGACCTACTGATGGTGGGGCCGGCCTAGAGGAGGGTGTGAATGAGAGAGATTTTACAAGGAAATTCTATGCAAAAAGACCCCCTACAAGTCCAAAATTGCAAGTTTTAGCTTAAATTCAATAAATTTCGTTTTCCATAATAAAAATTAGTTAAAACTTGAAATAAAATACTAAAAATTTATATTACAACTAGATTTTAATTAACATGATTTTAAAGATTAAAATTAGCCCAAAGAAATTTGTATTTATCGCTAATTTAATGTATTTTCTTACCGGCTTAAAATAATATTAAAAATTGAAAAAATTAGGGAAAATTTTTAAACGACCAGAATTTCATAAGTAACTCATTTGCTACTAAAAACTAGCAATTACCTATCCAAATTAGGTATAATTAGTTCTAAACTGCAAAATAACAAAAAAGACGGTTTACGGAAAAATACCGAATTTTCACCGATTTTCAGGAAAACACCAAAACGACTTTTCAAGGCGCTACAGTAAAAAATGTTTTTAGTTGCTGATTCTTGTGTTATATTGCTTACGACTTCATACAGAATTGACATGCATGTCCATATAGAGGTGACCTGCATGGTAGGGTTCCATGCAGCACTGACCTTCATCGGCCGCCAACAAAACCCGTCATGCCCCGCTTCCCGGTGTATGGGCAAGGGGACGCGACTGGGTCCGCTACGTATTTACTCAGAAGTAAACACGCTAAGCGTATTTAAGCAATATAAAATAAAATATACACAAGAATAGATGTAAAAGAATAACAACTTTTATTTATTGAACATTCTTTTACAATACAGCTGGAAATATAAATACAAGTCTGAAATGCAATGCCTAAACAATAGCATGAACTGAAAATAAAATGAGTACAAGTAAAGTCAATGCTCAGGGTCTTATGTGAACTGCTCCAAGTGCTCCTAGCTGGTCTCGAACTCCTCAGAGTCGGGTCCTCCTGACAACATTCCAAAGAAGAAGAGAAATAGGAATGTCGTCAGCAAACAATCGCTTGGTAAGTCCCAAGGAAAGTAGGAGAAGAATAGACAGAGAGTAGAATAGGTGAAGTAGATATGTTATATTTGTTATACTAACGTAGTTGTTGTAGCTTGGTACATAATATGCCGGTATATACGAGAGGATTCCAACTTACACCGTGGAATTTGGTAACCCGTGGTACAAGGCTCCGTCGATAATACCACGGAACAACGGCATGGATGTAATTACGTCTTTTAGTGATCACCCCGTGCCACCTTTAACATGTTCCGTACCAGTCTACCCCTTTATAAACCCCATAATGTTTATTGTATTGATTGTACTGATTGTATTGTCTTGTAGTAAATGGAAGACTTGCTGAAACCGTGATATCAGTAAACGGAGTGGATATAAATAGATAGTCATGTAATCAGAGTATATCCATGGTTCGGTTCAACATATATTGAATTCTGGTATAGACAGATTCATGTTGTATTGCAGTTATACTTGAATTGAATTCAAGTCAGATTATAATCATATTTGACCATGACTCGAACTGAGTCAGACTTTTAAACAGAATTGAAGTTCTGATTGTTTTGGAGTTATTGGTAACTGTTGCACATGGACGACGGGATTTGTGTCTTTTTCCTAGACAATTACCGTGTTGATAACACCGTTATTAGATTATCTACCTTAGCGAGGGCTTTGATCCTTAAGGATGGCTGAGCAGGGTTGCTGCCCAGTGCCTCTTGGCAAGGACTTTGATCCCTGGCATTATGGGATAGGGGAGTTACCAGCTAGGGATAGCCGAGAAGGGTAGCCGCTCGGCTGCCTCTTGGTGAGGGCTTCGATCCCTGGCGTTGTGGGGTAGGGGAGCTACCAGCCAGGGATAGCCGAGTGGGGTAGCCGCTCGGCTGCCTCTTAGTGAGGGCTTTGATCCCTGGCGTTGTGGGGTAGGGGAGCTACCATCCAGGGATAGCCGAGCGAGATAACCGCTCTTCTGCCTCTTAGTGAGGGCTTAGATCCTTAGTGCTGGAGGGGCCGTAGGAAGCCTGCTAAGGATCGACCGAGCAGTGAAGCTGCTCAGTTGCCTCTTGACGAGGGTTTTGATCACAAAGACAGGACTCCTCTTTTTGCAAGGCTCTAACGTTCCCTTCTTGTTATTTGAATGGAAAGGACTTTTTAGAAAAATTTACATTGTCTTTGTGAAAGGAGAGGTACACACTCGTAGGTATTGATTTCACCAGTACAGCTTGAGCTTCTTGGCGTTGTAAGGCCGCGGAAATTTGCGCCCGTCCGTGTCCTGTAAGCGGTAGGCTCCGCCGGGAAGTACCTCGAAGAAGAGGAAAGGACCGTCCCATTTCGGGGAAAGCTTATGCAGCCTACCTTGATCAACGAACTCATTTCGCCGTAGGACCAGATCTTCAGTCTTGAAGAAGCGACGTTTGACCCGCGCATTGTAGTATCAGGCAGTTTGCTGCTGGTAAACGGCAGCCCTGATTTGAGCCTGGTCTTGTTTCTCTAGCAAGATATCCAGGTTGGTCCGCAGGGCTGTGGTGTTTGCTTCGTCGTCGAAGTGTTCGACCCGGTGACTGGGTAGCCCGATCTCCGCTGGGACCATTGCCTCGGTCCCGTAGCAGAGGCTGAAATGGGTTTCCCTAGTGGGGGTCTTCTTTGACGTGCGCAGGGCCCATAGGACCCGGGGCAATTCCTCGACCCAACTGCCTTGGCGTCCTTCTAGGCAAGTTCGGAGGCCTCAGAAGACGTCTCAGTTGGCGACTTCGGCCTGTCCGTTGCATTATGGATGTGCGACCGCGGCAAACTTCTTGAGGATACGGTACTTGTTGCAGAACTCCTTCACTTTCTCGTTTTCGAAGTTTGTCCTGTGGTCGGTGATGATACACCTCGGGATGCCGAACCGGAGTATCAGGTTATTCTGCAGGAACTTGATGGTCGTAGCGGCATCCGGTCTCCTGATGGAGACGGCCTCGATCCACTTTGTGAAGTAGTCCACTGCGACGAGGACATATTTGTGCCCGCCTGCACCGGTAGGGAACTGGCCTATCATGTCCAATCCCTACTGGGCGAACGGCTACGGGGAGGTTAGGGCGGTCAGATCGGTAGCCGGAAGGCGAGGTATGCTTCCGTGGAGTTGGCAGCTTTTGTCTCCTGAGTCAGTTCTAGGCGTCTTGGTGGATAGTTGGCTAGTAGTACCCCTGGAGCAAGGCCTTCTAGATCAAGGTGCGGGCCCCTTGGTGTGCGCCGCCGACCCCTTCATGGATTTCCCAGAGGATGTAGTCGACTTCGTGGGGGTCGATGCACCAGAGCAGGGGCTGAGTGAAGGACTTCTTGTAAAGGTTCCCATTGCTCCAAACGAAGTGACGGGCTTTGGCTCGGAGACGGCGGGCTGCTTCCCGATCTTCTGGGAGCATACCATCCCTTAGGAATTCCATGAGAGGCTTATTCCAGTCTTGGTCATCTTCCTGCGCCGTATATACATGAAGTATTGTCGCCCCGTCTTCCACGCTGGGACGCGGCAAGGTCTTGAAGAGGATAGATCGCTTGTTGTTGGCCGAGTAGGATGAAGCTAGCTTGCTCAGGGCGTTGACTTGGGCATTGAGCTGCCTGGGTATCTGCTCTACCTGGACTTCATCGAAGTTCTTCCAAAGTTTTCTTACCTCGGCCAGATACTTTACCATTAGAGGTTCCTAAGCCTCGAAGTGGCCGGTCACTTCGCCAACGACTAAGGCTGAGCCACTGCGGATTCGAATTGTTTTCAGCCCCAGTCCGGAGGCCATGCACAGTCCAGCCAGTAGGGTCTCATACTTTGTCGCGTTGTTTGAAGCCTTGAACCCGAGTTTTAGAGAGTACTCCATTTCTGCCTCGTTCAGGCCCCGAATGATGAGGCCGGCACCACAGCCTTCCTCGGTTGAAGACCCGTCAATATAGATGACCCACTCAGAGACCGAGTCGGGTCTCCCCACGATCGGGTGTTGATACGCGAGGGTCGGCGTAGGCTCCGGTTCCTTACTGGGGGTTGGTGCATTCGACGATAAAATCGACCAGGGCTTGTGCTTTGATGGCCTGCCTCGGGCGATATTTTATGTCAAATTGGGACAGCTCCCACCTCCACTTCTCTAAGCGGCCTGAGGATTCGGGTGAGGCGAGGATAGCCCCCAGTGGGCGTTCGGTGAGAACGAGGATAGTGTGCGCTTGGAAGTAGTGCCGCAGCTTCCTTGAGGCCACAACGAGTGCCAAGACGATCTTCTCTATGGCCGGGTACCTCGTTTCTGTGTCTTTGAAGACATGGCTCACGTAGTACACCGGCTTCTGCGCTCCGTCGACCTCTAGAACGAGCACTGAGCCCGCTGCTTGGTCGGATACCGCCAAATACAGTGATAGCTCATCTCTTTCAACTAGTCGGGTGAGCAGCGGTGGCGTCGCAAGGTGCCTTTTTAATTGGTCAAAGGCGGTCTGGCACTCTTCTGACCACTCGAACCTCGGGATTTTCCTTAGGGCTTTGAAGAATGGGAGGCACTTTTCCCCATATCTCGACATGAAGCGGGTCAGAGCGGCTACCCGCCCCGTCAGCCGCATGATCTCGACGTTGGTCTTGGGTGCGGTCATGTTGAGGATAGCGTCAATTTTTTCCGGGTTAGCCTCGATCCCACGGTGGGTGACCATGAAACCGAGGAACTTTCCCCCGGTGACCCCGAATGTGCATTTGGTGGGGTTCAGCTTCATCTTGAACTTGCGGAGTACTTCGAAGGCCTCGCCCAGGTCCTTGGCATGGTCGGTTGACGAGACTGATTTGACGAGCATATCGTCGACGTAAACTTCCATGTTTCTGCCAATCTATGGATTGAACATGCGGTTGACCAACCGTTGGTACGTAGCCCAGGCGTTCTTGAAGCCGAAGGGCATCACCTTTAGCAGTATACCTCCCGGTCCGTTGTGAATGCGGTGAGATCTTCGTCTGCCGGATTCGTACGGATCTAATTGTAGCCAGAGAAGGCATCTATGAAGCTCAATAGCTCATGGCCTGCCGAGCTGTCAACGAGCTGATCTATCCGAGGTAGGGGGTAGTTGTCTTTGGGGCAGGCCTTGTTGAGGTCGGTGAAGTCGACGCATATGCGCCACTTCCCGCTTGACTTCTTAACCAAGACTAAGTTCGCTAACCACTCCGAATAGGGCACATTCCGAATAAAGTTGGCGGCGAGGAGCCGATCTACCTCGTCCTCGATAGCCTTCTGTTTGACCGGGGAGAAGCTTCGCTTCTTCTATCTGACGGGTCGGGCCGTAGTATCTACCCCGAGCTTGTGAGATATAACTTTGGGGTCGATCCCAGGCATGTCAGCAGGCACCCAGGCAAAAACGTCTGAGTTGTTTCTGAGGAAATGAACCAGGTCATCTCGCTGAGTTCCTGTCAGAAGAGACCCGATCTGAACGAGTTTTTCGTCGTCCCCTTCTACGAGGGGGACCTCTGTCAGAGGCTCCACCGGGGTACCTCGGACCTCTTTTTGCTCGTCTTGAGTGTCTAGAGAGCCCTTGATGTCACCCTCACCTTCGACGTCATCGACCGGCCTCTCCGATGAAGATATTGCGGTGAAGCAAACCTTTGCAATTCGTTGGTCTCCATAGACCCGACCTATCCCGCCCTGGTCGAGAGGGAACTTCATCGCCAGGTGGTATGTTGATATCTGGGCCCGGAGGGAGTTCAGCGTGGGGCGGCCGAGGAGGATGTTGTGGGTCGATGGAATTTTCGCTATGATGAACTCCACCGGTACTGTCTGCGTACGGCCGGGCTCCCCGATGTTGAACTGCAGGGTGATTACCCCTTCCGCCGGGATGGAGTAGTTGGTGAATCCTGAAAGGACGTGGGAGGTCGGCCTCAAATCTGCTGCGGTGAGCCCCATGCGCAGAAAGCAGTCGTGGAAGAGAATGTCTTCCGAGCTTCCTGAGTCAACCAGGATCCTATGGACCTCGTATTGATGAACCTGAGCCGTAATCACTAGGGGGTCGTTGTGGGGCAGGGATATACCATGAAAGTCCCTGTCGTCAAAAGTGATTGGCTCGGTCTCCCTAGCCTTCTTCCTCGGACGGCTGTTGGCATCCGGGGCTGGCGTAGGGCGCTGAGTCTCGTAGGTACTTGACGTACCCCCCGCCGCCATGACCATGATTTTTGATGAGCCACGGTTCTTTTCGGTGAGGTTCCTCACGCCCCCGGTGGGGTTGTTTTTGAGCTGCCCGGGAGAGTCTCGCGTGCGCGACCCCGTCGAGGGAGATGGTGCAGGTCATGCCTGCGAATAGGCGAGCTGACTGCTAACGCCTCGGGAGGGACAGGGGTGTGACGAGACTCGGGGCGAAACTCTCTGGCGTAATATCTTAGGGAAAAATGATGCGGTGCCCACCGGGTAATTGAACACATCGGCCCGGGGGGCCTGCAGCTGTTGAAAACAGTGAGGCGACGATCGGTCGTGCCTGCACGAGCGGAGCCTTCTCTTCCTCGGTTGGGGTCCCGGTCTCGAGGCGGAGGAGCGGCGACCTGGGGAACTTGCCCTGCCGTTTGGACACGGATGAGCGCCTTCAAGACAGATGCGAGTCGGTCTATCCTGCCGGCAAGGGCGTTGATGGCATTTGACAGAGGAGGTTCTTCCGCGCTTCAGTTGAAGGGGAGGCGGTGGCTGGTGCTGGGATCGTCGTAATGATCGCTCGCCATTAGAGTAAGATTGGAAGATGAACTTTTGTTTTTGTGGAATCAAGGTTTCCCACAAACGGCGCCAGCTGACGCGGGTCGGATCCGCGCGTCAAGATGTTACCTTCCGTTGATCTGCTGATGGCGGCGATGGACGGCTGAGATTTGATCTGGAGGCTAGCTCCTGAAGCGTGTGGATCTCAATGGGTTTGAGGTTGCTTGCGCCAAGCTACCTGCAAGGAAGTCTCATGGTGGTTGTACCACCGAGGACCCTCCGACGGTCAAGTTAGAGAGGAAATCCGAGCAGAGTAACGGCTTAGTGGAGTAAAAATGGCTTACTTGAACTGTCTGAAGAAGGGGTTTATATAGCGGTGGCAGCAGGCAGGGCAGGCGCGAGAATCACACGCTCCCGACGTCACGTCCGCGTGATGAGCAGGATCTCCCATTAATGGCGAGACGGGCTCGTTAATGGGGGATTGTGATGGCGTGGAATGTGGGATGTGGCCGGCGGATATCTCGTGCATGGCGAGATTCGCGGGATGGCGGTTGCGCCTGTGAGCGGTGCCGTTTGTCGGTCGATGAGATCGAGGAAGATGACCTCGGCGGGAGAGCTCGCGGACGAGCGGGAAAACTGAAATATCTTGGTTCCGTGGTAGCTCGGAGACGGGCTGTGAGGTCGAGGAGGCCAATTGTGCTGGGGTTTCAGAGGTGAGTGATCAGTGGAAAATAATGTATTTTAACACATCAATTTCCCTATCATTTGCACTCATCTAGAGGTGTTCGGTATTCATATAGCACATATTAGCAAAACAGTCGTAAAATACCAGATTACCTGTGTTGTATACTAAATGTAAGTCCGCGGCGGCGCCCCGGCCGTCGATCCGACGCCGGAAACGCGGAAACGAAAAACTTTGCAAACTAGCAAACCGGCACCACCGCGCACTTTTATCCCGGATCGGGTCATTAACCTAGCAACTAGCAAAAAACAAGATGGGTAGAGAAGTATACCAAGCGATCCGTGTCCTTCGGTCTTCGTCTCCACTCCGATCTCCCGCGGAATCTCCGTCCGTCACGTCCTCGTCGGAAAGGGCACCATGTAGCCGATTTCATATACGGGCTCCCACCTCTTGACCGAGGAAACTCGGGCGCGAAGTTGGCTAGCCGACGCGTCCAAGGGATGCTGTAGGCAAGTGTAGATACCATGTCTCTTGGGGTTATAGAAGTTGCCATGGATGATGGTGGAGGTGGAGAATGAAAGAAGTTTGGAAGAAGAATGATGCTCTCATTTTTATTTTGCAAGGAATCAAATGAGAAAGAAATTTTCCACACCTAAAATCAATCTCTCTCCCCCCTCCTTGTGGCCGGCCCTCTCTACCAGAAAATGGGTGGTGGAAATAAAACAAATAATGCAAGGAAAGAAAAGGGAATCAATGTGTGAGAAAAAGGTCACACCAATTTCTACTCAACATCCAACTCAATCCATCAAAATAATTGCAAGTGATTGATTCAAAAAGAATCTCATGATGAGGAAGCCACATAATGCAATAAAACCCCTCCACAAAAAGTAATTTGCACAATTGCAAATTACCCCCTCCACCGATAAAGTCCGGCCGCGAAGGAACAAAGGAAAACCGGCCGGAACGGAATGCAAACTGGCAACTACAGAAAACCGATCCCGTAATAAATTACAGGAAAACCCCGCTACTGCATATACATGCCCGCATTTGTATTCCCACTGAACACAAATGCAAAGAGACAAAATCTACACTATCTCATACTAGGATCCGGCTTAAGCCAAAGCCGGCTAGTAAAAACCGTCCGATCACGATCCGTGCAATACCGCACGTATCTGATCGAACCCTGCCATATCTCCATACGGCCTCTACAGCGTTTCGCCTGAAACCTGAGTAATTGTGTGTGGTGGACTCTAAAGACTCGTCAATACTATGGCTGTGGATTTAACCACTATCACGTCAGAGGTATTAGCCATACGTGACGGGCTACCAGCTACTGACCAAAAGGGACGTCGATGAGCGAACTCATCCTGACACCCTACTGAGCCTGTCAGTGACAATATCTGTACAGTCCAGTCCGTTCGTCTATGAGCATCGCATGGCGGGCCTAGGGGGTTGGTAAAAGTCAGACCCCCAAAAGCGGTACAAGTCGTGTCGGAGTGTAGCCCAGAACACCCTGAGATACTACTAGAATACCTACCAGCAAATCTCCTGCCTTGGCCAAGGACTTTTCATGTTATGGCTCTCCTAGACACAGCGCGACCTCACCCCCAATACCGGGAGAGACGAACCCCTGCAGATCCGCTCACTGCCTCCATATGGCTCGGGACTGTACCCAACTAAAACCTGTTTGCACGACTCCTTTGAGCCATGGTAGGGTAGTAATCAAAGAACAGTGGGAACTCACACGAAACAAATGATGATCTCTGGTCGATGAACTAACCTGTACACATGTCACCAGAGAACTGCTATCTGACGTCAGGTATAATACCAACTAGCAGGTTCCCGGCGAATCCTGTCCGGTGTACTCATAACCCAATGAGCACCTGTATACATCTTAGGTGAACCAACTGACACCAGTGGCTTGTGAGACCGGCCACCGCCCCTCGTCGGGGTCTCGACTGTATACACTAGTCTACTCTGGAGAATCGATGCCCTGTCTCGAAACTCCCACGACTAGGGACCTTTTAAGGATGTGCTTATAGACTCCAGCTCTCACGTATATGATCGCCCTCATACTGCTGGTAGTCAAGCAAGAATCCTAGGGGCTCTATCAACGTGTAATAGCGACTCGTAAGGTCACCTAAAGCAGTACACGATGATAAAGATAAACCAGATAGCATACTATCATCTTGAGTAAGACTGTCCTACTGGGACAGGTCCTCCCTCAATCATTGCAATCACGTGCCTGTGATCCAATAATTGACTCTGAGGGCACTATCTCCAACAATCTCCCACTTGCACTCAAGGCTAATTATTGCGATGTTGCATACTCACAGCCCGTGTGATACCGAACACCCAACTCCTCTACTAGTCAGTCTCACAAAGCTCGTTTACGAAACTATTGCGTTCGAGGAATAGCCTCAGTGAGTGGATCCGCTCTGGTGTTTCTTTCTATGTCTCTCTCTATCTCAAGTTCGCGGAGAAAGCCATCTCCCGAAATGAGCAACACCTGTCTTAGAATGTGTCTGGATGTCTGATGGGACCTAGCTCATAAGTGAACTCCAAATCCAAACTTCTTAAACTGTATCGTCAACTGAACTTAATCAGTATCCTGCGCCATGCCTTCCCTCAGTATCCACCTGGACCATCTGTCCAAAATACTGCCCCTCGTCAGAGGGAAAACTATAACTCTGACAGCCACTCTGCCATCCAGGTCACCTTGGAAGCCTGGAATGATAACCGTCTCCTAAAGGAGGCTGCCGTTATCAATTCCCTAGAACATCAACTTATGTTCTAAAACTGCTTCCGATTGTTTCTCCACGATTAGATGAATATCAACTTATTGCACCTACTGCAAGAACAACATCTGGTGTGGTACTTGACATCTCATGATTGACTCAATTGCCTAAGCAAGTGATCTGCCAATCATGCACATCCCTCTCCCCTTTAGTCTGTAAGACACCTTTAGAGAGGGTGACTCCATCACCTGCAGGTATACTACCATGCCAGGAGTCGTCCATTCTAAATACTCATAGAATGTTGTCAAAGTACCCTAATTGGGAAACCACCCAAATCTAGATCTAAAACCATAGATCTAGTAACCAGAATGTCTGATATAATATCCAAGTCCTATGTGGAGAAACCACTGTGTGACGACCAAAGTATAACCGATCGTAGTATAGGAATATCACTTCCTACTCTGTGTATGTCATCAAATACCAGGACATCACACCCTACTACCTTCTTAACAGATCCATCGCCTATTCTGATGAAGTCAAACCTATAACTGTCACATCAGAAATAGATGATCTATCTCCGCTATTTCTGCTTTAGTCTGCAAATATACATAAGCCTGAAGTCCACCAATGCTTCCGCTTCTCCCACTGACTATGACAACCCTCTGGCAGAGTTATATAGACGCACACTTCTAAAGATAGTTTAGAACGATGCTATACTCATCCTCCTGCCGGATCTCACAGTCTGGAACAACAGCAATGGCAAGTCTGGGTAAACAAGAACCTCCCTGCCACCGTCCTTGAGCATACCGAAGTACCTCTCAAGCGCCTGAGGTTACCCACCTTATCTGCGGAGTAGCCAATGGAATGTCAAACCAGATTGAATCTTTAGGTTCTTATCAAATCTTCAGTAATCGTTTGCGGTTCTGGAATCACTTCCAATTCTACCATACTCCCACTTCTGTTTTCTGAAAAAATCCATTTTTATTAAAACTGTGGCGAGTCAAGAACAATATCACTATTGATCTTCTAGATGGTAGAAAGTCAACCCTCGTCATAGCCTGGGTCAACCCACAAACAGCCATTACAGAAACGTGCCTTGAGTTATCCAGAGTCTGGTTTTAAGCATAAGCCGGACAACTCCCCGTACCTTAACAATGTCAAGATATGAACTGTTCTATATCCAATATAGAAACAGAGGCACTGATTTAATTGAACCATATTCAAATCATGCAGCTATCTCCAGTGCATGTCTACTAAATGGAAGGAGGCCGATCAGCATTACTCAACTTAGGAGTGCTTCCAATTATGAGTAACCTGAAAGAGAAGCAAGTTCTCTTAACCATTACTATCAACTGAATACCATATACAAGTATATACATCTTCGATCACTTTGAAGAATCCCGATACTTGCAATACCTGGTTCTCTACTTTACTCTTATACCTATAACTTCTCAAAACTTAGACCTTGTGTTTCTACGAAACACCTGTCTAAGAACTAAAGAAGTTATAAGTAAACAGAATATAGTACGAGTACCAACCCCTCTGTCCTAATGGACACTGGACAATATACAATACTCTGTATAAGTCCGTTGAGTCTAACAACTCATTCACTGTGTGTCGTAGGTTGAAAACTGTACTTATGGTTAAGAAGAATTACACCGATGTTCAATGCTCCTTACCTAACCATCCACTGATATAGGTAAATGTCATAGACATAATTTCAAAAAGGTATATCTCACTCTATAAAAATAGACGTACAGATATATCAATTTGAAATTGGTGCACAACAACGGATATTCAAAACCAAATATTTGTCGTCCGGCAAACAACCCAGGTGACTTCCTCAAATATCACCAATTACAACGAATCCCGATATAATGAGGATGATCACCTAATTCCCAATAACTTACTCCCACTCATCATCTGTAAAACCATACAGATGTGAGAATCATACCTGGTAAATATATACCCTGGAGCAAGTGTCTAATTAGGAAATCAGTTTTCTTTTAACAGTATACAGTGAGACTGAAACATTGAAATGTTTCGATGGGGTATCCTGGTATCCCTAGTAATGCCTCTTCCATTATACAGATTCACAACTGTAACCGTATAATTCTTTGCCACCTCTCCAAATCCCTTTATATGTCTTTAGTCATTACCTTCTGTACACTCCTTTAGGCCAAATGGTTTTCTTCCTTCCCTACCGTTCGGCACCAGCCTATGGTTTGGAAGAAGACTATCCAATAAGCATAATGGGTGTACTGTCCTAATCCTAGGAGCACTCGCAATGCGAGAGAAGGTGAAGATAAAAGACAACCGAATAAACCTTATTCCTATTTCTCCTGAACTAGAATCCATCCCCGAATTGGAAAAAGTTCCTTTCGAGTTCATATATAACCATACGATGGATTATCTAATAAACTGGGATCTTCGTAGTGATACGGAGTGTCCTGGAGAAATACAAAGGTGATTTAGGATTGGCGAAGAAATACTTGGTTTGGTCGTGAATAGCAGTCGCAATTTACTTTGCC
Organism: Agapanthus africanus; assembly: GCA_030015575.1. Taxonomy (NCBI): domain Eukaryota; kingdom Viridiplantae; phylum Streptophyta; class Magnoliopsida; order Asparagales; family Amaryllidaceae; genus Agapanthus; species Agapanthus africanus. The sequence continues at coordinate 387,873,387 of JASDDO010000004.1, forward strand.
CTCTTACTAATCCCTTTCTTTGTCTTAACTTAATACCTTATGTAAACCGTTTAGGCTAATTGGTTTTCTTCATTCCCTACCAGTCGGCACCTGCCTATGGTTTGGAAGAAGACTATCCAATTTGCGTAATAGGTGTACTATCTCCTAAACCAAGGAGTACTCGCAATCTGAGAGAGAAGGTAAAAGGAAAAGACAACTGAATAGTCCTATTCGTTTTCTCCAGAACCAGAAACCATCCTCGAATTCCTTCGAGTTCGTATATAACCATACGATGGTTTTGTCCAATGGAAGTGGACGTTCGTAGTAATACGGGGTGTCCTGGAGAAAAGGGTAAAAGTAGGAGTGGCAATGAGGTCTGCAACTCTGACAATCCAAAAGCCAGTGTTTAAGAAGGTTCGGTCAACTTGGTCACTGAGTCATAGTCTAGGGTCGGGTCAATGGTCGCTGTCAAAGAGAGAGAGAAAAGAAACACTCAGCGTGCACTCTAACCTAGATCAGAATGGTTATCACTTTATCTAATCTGGAAACCTCCCATTGTAACGTCAAATTCTTCCCCAAACCTGAAAGAAGAATTAGCCGGGATCACCCGAGGAGTAAACCAACTCATCAGTGGGAATCGGGATCCAACTATCATCGCATGATAACGTGACGGAATCCGCTCATGTTATCACACTCCAGAAGGTATGCGCATATCTGGCAAGTTTCAGTTCTTTTGAAACTCCCGATGTGGATTTTTGCCCCATGCTCTTATGACCTTGGCGTGAGGTCAAAATATCATAAGTCACATGTCAAGTTCTACCCATCATTATCCAGGTTAATTTGAACCCACCCGTACATACCCTTGACGAAGGCCAAAATAGTGATACGATTATCCCAAACCAACGCATCTATCTATGCAACAGATAAATATCCGGCAGCTACCAATCACTATGCCTTGGCGTGAGGTCAAAATACATAGCTTGAATACTACCGAATATTTAACTGAAATGATGGAGGGCTACGAATGGTTTCTGGCGAAAACCTTTAACGTAATGAACTTGATATCGTTGAAGGAACCAGATAGCTTTGTAAAAATATAGTGACGAAAACCTTTGCTAAAGAGGTCACTCCCGGTGAAGGGATCTCGGCTCTTTCCCCGTAGAATGAGGTGCAGATATTCCAACTGAATACCACGATGCAAAGCAAAAGCAATTGGCTATAGTGAAGTTATTGCCCTGACACAAACTTTTGTCCAAGGGGTCACTCCCGATGAAGGGATCTCGGCCCTTGCCTCGTCGACTGAGGAGCAGGATATTCCAATTGAATACCACTGTGCAAAAAAAAAGTGAACGTCCTTGCAATAACAGCTTTTTGAAAAGTGTTCCAACAACATCAAATAGGTTTGTTAATCTTGCATTGATCTGAATCAACGCAGTCCCATCAATTAATCACACCACAAAAGAACGAAAATAATGATGTACGTATATGCTATCCGCATTCGCCACTGGGTCCCGTCATCACCCGTTAGGTTACTTAACTAACGACAGAGCGGGGACTGGACTAGCGCGGATGCAAAACATATACAACATCTACTAGTATATATATAATATATATAATTTTCGCTCAAGGCGTGATAAAATGCAACATCACAGAAATGTACAGCATCACAGAATAATACAGATATCTGGGATCCCCGGGTTTCACAGAGCCGCTGCTGAAACCCGACGTTCCTCTGGTCATGTAGATAGCATGTGCAATGAAATCCTAGACCCATACGGGCGCGGCAAGTTACCCGCCAAAACCTGAAGCGAGGCAGCCCCCTTCAGCAACGTGAATAGACCACCCAGCACTTCACGGAATCCGGTAACTTGGGCACCCCTCCTTGGGTCAACCTATACCCCCTACGAGTGCGGCGAATAGCCCGCCAATTCTAGAGTAAAGACCCCTCTGTCTCAACGCCATGAGATGCGGGCTTGTTGCCCTCTAGAATCCGGCTATCCGTGCACCCCTCCGCGGGGTAATCCTAGTACAGAAAGTAAAATATACATACAATGGGTACATCGACCTTGACCTGGTCGTGCCCCAAAAGAATAATACAAACAGGCAGTGACGGCAGTCCACATGTCGGACGCTCGCCCCACAATACCAAAAGTACATATAAAACAAAACTGTACTAACATTGCATCCAGGCTATCCCCCACGACCGATCCGCGACATCACAGCATAACACAGAACATCAACGTGAATGTCACGTTCGCAAATCCGTCTAAAAGGGCTATAGCAGATAGACGGGATTTACCGATCAAATGATATTCACGGTCGCAGATATAATGTAAATACTGTGAACTAGCAGTCCTGTAGCACTTACAGAAAATCTGGGCCCAAAAAGTATATCCTAAAACCCCTATTTCCAACCCAAAAGCCCACTAGAAAAATTTGGAGCGTTGACAAGTCAAAGTAGCGGCGGAACCGCGGCCAATGCGTGGGTTTGGCCGCGGTTCCGCGGTGGAATGGTGACATCACGCCACCAAATTTTCACAGAATGCTTATAATTTCCTGCACGTGTCTCTGCAATAACCTGAAAAATTTTTGGAGCTAAAAAAAAATTCGACAGAAACATGTGCTTTGGAAAATACGGTTTTTGGGATTTTTGTTCGATCGAGTTCTAAACATACTAGAGCAAGCTAGACTAGGTTAATGGCGTGGCTCTGATACCAATGTAAGTCGCGGCGGCGCATCGGCCGTCGATCCGACGTCGGAAACGCGGAAACGAAAAACTTTGCAAACTAGCAAACCGGCACCACCGCGCACTTTTATCCCGGATCGGGCCATTAACCTAGCAACTAGCAAAAACAAGATGGGTAGAGAAGTATACCAAGCGATCCGTGTCCTTCGGTCTTCGTCTCCACTCCGATCTCCCGCAGAATCTCCGTCCGTCACATCCTCGTCGGAAAGGGCACCACGTAGCCGATTTCATATACGGGCTCCCACCTCTTGACCGAGGCAACTCGGACGTGAAGTTGGCTAGCCGACGCGTCCAAGGGATGCTGTAGGCAAGTGTAGATACCATGTCTCTTGGGGTTATAGAAGTTGCCATGGATGATGGTGGAGGTGGAGAATGAAAGAAGTTTGGAAGAAGAATGATGCTCTCATTTTTCTTTTGCAAGGAATCAAATGCGAAAGAAATTCTCCACACTTAAAATCAATCTCTCTCTCCCCCTCCTTGTGGCCGGCCCACTCTACCAGAAAATGGGTGGTGGAAATAAAACAAATAATGCAAGGAAAGAAAAGGGAATCAATGTGTGAGAAAAAGGTCACACCAATTTCTACTCAACATCCAACTCAATCCATCAAAATAATTGCAAGTGATTGATTCGAAAAGAATCTCATGATGAGGAAGCCACATAATGCAATAAAACCCCTCCACAAAAAGTAATTTGCACAATTGCAAATTACCCCCTCCACCGATAAAGTCCGGCCGCGAAGGAACAAAGGAAAACCGGCCGGAACGGAATGCAAACTGGCAACTACAGAAAACCGATCCCGTAATAAATTACAAGAAAACCCCGTTACTTCATATACATGCCCGCATTTGTATTCCCACTGAACACAAATGCAAAGAGATAAAATCTACACTATCTCATACTAGGATCCGGCTTAAGCCAAAGCCGGCTAGTAAAAACCGTCCGATCACGATCCGTGCAATACCGCACGTATCTGATCGAACCCTGCCATATCTCCATACGGCCTCTACAGCGTTTCGCCCGAAACCTGAGTAACTGTGTGTGATGGACTCTAAAGACTCGTCAATACTATGGCTGTGGATTTAACCACTAGCACGTCAGAGGTATTAGCCATACGTGACGGGCTACCAGCTACTGACCAAAAGGGACGTCGATGAGCGAACTCATCCTGACACCATACTGAGCCTGTCAGTGACAATATCCGTACAGTCCAGTCCGTTCGTCTATGAGCATCGCATGGCTGGCCTAGGGGGTTGGTAAAAGTCAGACCCCCAAAACCGGTACAAGTCGTGTCGGAGTGTTGCCCAGAACACTCTGAGATACTACTGGAATACCTACCAGAAAATCTCCTGCCTTGGCCAAGGACTTTTCAAGTTCTGGGTCTCCTAGACACAGCGCGACCTCACCCCCAATACCGGGAGAGACGAACCCCTGCAGATCCGCTCACTGCCTCCATGTGGCTCGGGACTGTACCCAACTAAAACCTGTTTGCATGACTCCTTTGAGCCGTGGTAGGGTAGTAATCAAAGCACAGTGGGAACTCACACGAGACAAATGACGATCTCTGGTCGATGAACTAACATGTACACAAGTCACCAGGGAACTGCTATCTGACGTCAGGTATAATACCAACTAGCAGGTTCCCGGCGAGTCCTGTCCGGTGTACTCATAACCCAATGAGCACCTGTATACATCTTAGGTGAACCAACTGACACCAGTGGCTTGTGAGACCGGCCACCGCCCCTCGTCGGGGTCTCGACTGTATACACTAGTCTACTCTGGAGAATCGATGCCCTGTCTTGAAACTCCCACGACTAGGGACCTTTTAAGGATGTGCTTATAGACTCCAGCTCTCACGTATATGATCGCCCTCATACTGCTGGTAGTCAAGCAAGATTCCTAGGGGCTCTATCAACGTGTAATAGCAACTCGTAAGGTCACCTAAAGCAGCACACGATGATAAAGATAAACCAGATAGCATACTATCATCTTGAGTAAGACTGTCCTACTGGGACAGGTCCTCCCTCAATCATTGCAATCACGTGCCTGTGATCCAATAATTGACTCTGAGGGCACTATCTCCGACACTAAAACCGGCATTTTTAGGGAAATTGAGTGTTTATCATGGTATCGCATCATCCTTGTATAGCACAACACTTGTTTCGAATTCTGTGCAGGAAATTCCAGGAGAAAAGCCAAATCTGTGAAAATAATGCTGATAAAATACGCCAACTCAAAGACTAGAGATCTGGAAGTGATCAAGGACTAATTTTGAGATTCAACATATCAGGAAATATACCTAAAGCCAACAGAAAGTAGTGCAAGAAAATGGATGCACCAAGGGACCAGAACGGTCGCGGATCCGCGGCCGGAGCATGGCATGAGCGGCGGATCCGCGTCCACCTAGTGATGACGTCATCTTATTTCTTCTACAGTATTCTTATCTCAAGGTGTACACTCATTTCAGCAACTCAAAACTCCAGAATTCTCCAGAGTCTTCTGCCAGATCAGCAAGCTCCTTGTTCAAGCTAACTTCCAAGCTTCCAAAGCAAGTTTCTCACTTAACAAACTAAACCTAGAAGCTTCTCCCTAACCTCCAAGCTTATGAAGGAAGCTAAAGCCTAACTAACTACTTCTAGAGGCTTCTACCTAGCTTACAAGGGAAGCTTACCTAATCCAAGCTTACAAAGGAAGCTAACCATTCTTAAGGCTATAAAAGGAACCCTAGGCTTCACTTCTAAGGCTGTTGAAGGTTGTTCATTCTATCGCATCTTCCACCCACAAGTTAAGTGACACAACTTGTGCCTAAAAACCCTAACCCTAATCCAAATTCCAAAGCCAAATTCAAGATCCCGAGTACCAAATCAAACGAGAAGCCTTCAACCTTTTAGGAGCGGAGCCGTTCTTCATCCGAGCAAGTGATCCAAGCCGATCCGCGACTCAAGATGACGAGCGAAGCCAAATCGACGATCGAGTTCTTTCCTCTTGTAGTTCTTGAGCGAATTGTAACGGAATTGTTGATAAATAAAAGGTGAAATTCTTTAATCTTACTTTCTTTAAATTCTTGCATCATGATTCGATCTCAATTTGTGATTGTATTTCGTGTTGTGATGTTTGAGTAAAACTCCGCTCGTAAAGGAGTCGAGACGATCAATAGAATGATGATGTAACAAATCTTAAAACAATTCTTAAGTCCTATGAGTTTGTAAACCCTAGCAAATTGAAGAATCGACGACCTAGTTTCGATGCGATGCTTTCTTGATTGTGTTCACTCGAAATTAGGGATCCACGATCGATTCTTTAATTTACTAGAGGCTAGAATGTGAATGATATCGGCGAAGGAACAAGGGATAGATGATGAAAATCCCTAATTCTCGTTGATCATCATCGATCTAGTATCAATTCATCGATGGATAAGAATATGTAATCAATAGATTTCATCACATCTATAGATCCGATCGACTCCTACAAGTCTCATTTTGATTCTTGATATTTGGATTGGAAATTATCATATCTCAATTCTTGATTTTAATGTTTTCTTGTTATTAGATCTAGATTTTTCTAATTCTTGAACTTCATTTTACAAATCATGAATTGTTCTTTTTTCTCTTTTCTTTAAATTTTCGACTCATCTAATTCGAAATACGAACGATTACACTTTCCCTATAGACGAACCGCACTTACTAATGCGCTACAATCGACACCGTTATTGATTGCGGTCAAAATATTTTTGGTTGTGATTTCTACACATTTTCTACATACACACCGAGAATTCGTTTCAATCAAATGGCGCCGTTACCGGGGATATTGCGCTAATTCGTTCGTTTTTTAAATTTGAGTTGAAAAATTTATTCCATCAATATTTTTAGATCTAAATTTGCACAAACCCTAAACATGTTGTTGTGATTTGTTGCGAGGGAATCTGGAATCTGCTGAGCAAGAGGAAATTTTTTTGGAATATTCCGGAGGCAACAAGAGGTGAACAGTAACAGTTACTGTAATTTTTGTGCAGTGATCAACCCTTACCACCGCGCATCCGCAGCAAGAGCAGCTCATTGCGGCGGAACCGCGGCTACACTGTAGCTACAGTGCACGGGAATTTCTCAGGTAACTTCTATCTTTTTTATCTCCTCCCTCATCTGCTCCAATAACAAATTTGCTACAGGTTTCTTTGCAAAAATTCGCAGCGCCGCAAAAAGCAATAAAAATTGTGCGTGTTTTTGATTTTTTGTTGTTTGCATATTAATACGGAATTTAAGGGGCACGGCCAAATCCAGATTAGGTGGGGAGTTCATTACCCTTCCTAAGCCCCAAAAATCACAAACTTTCATCCGCATTACCCTCATTAACTAAAAAATATCTAGAGATGACTCTAAGGACCGTCGCACTCACTTGGACAAGAGAAGGCCGTGGGTAATTTATTGCTTATCCGCGTTTCTTTTGTGGTGTCTAAGGCAAGTGTGTCGAAGGCTAGTGGTTACTTAATTAAGCCCACTACTTACGTAGTGGAGAACCTCCCACTTAGCTGGCACTTACCTGGCCACAGGAGAGACAAAGAGGCAGTGGAGGATTGATCCTGCGACTTGTCTTTTGGCAGTTAGGAGCGGTCTAGAGCCTTGACCTAGGTGACCATTAGACTTAGGGTTGCTTGTAGCATTTGTTGTGATTTGCATCATTTTTTCAAAAATCCGTATGTTTTTCAAAACAAACACCAATCACATTCATTCATTTTCTCTAATTATATTTACGCTGCCCCTTGTACTAAACCCTTTTAGTGCAAGATAGGCTGGACACGGGATTCTAGTGCCCGACTTGTCCGCGTTTCCCCGATCGACTCCGAAGTCGGTATTTCTACGTTTACTTCTTCTTTACCCCCCTCCACACCCACATCGATGGATCCTTCTCCATCAAACTTCTTTACCACTAATCTGCCACCGTCCGCAGGTGCGCAGAATCCACCCCGCATCTCTCTCCAAGAGCGGTGCTATCCTACACGAGGTCCTCTTTCGACTTGTCTCTCCATTCCACCAGCCAACGGGGACAATTTTCAGATTAAACCCCAATACATCAACCTTCTACCCAAATATCACGGTCTCGAGTCTGAAGACGCATATGTCTTTATCACCAAATTTGAAAATGTATGCGCAATGATGGGTACTTCACAGCTTTCTGTGGATGCTATGCGTCTTCGTCTTCTTCCATTTACCTTGTGCGATATAGCCGAGAAGTGGCTGTATAACACTACCGCACATTCCATTACGAATTGGGAAGAATTCGTCAAAGCATTCCTTAAGAAATTCTACCCAAATCATAAAACAGCTCGAGTCCGTAGCGAAATCAATCAATTCAGCCAGCTTCCAAATGAAACATTCTCGAAGTGTCTTGAACGCTTTAAGAATCTGTTAGTTCAATGTCCACATCACGGAATCCCCAGATGGGATCTGTGCCGAATCATTTATGAGGGCATTAATCCTAACACAAAACAGACCCTTGAATTAATGTGTCAAGGCAACTTCATGACCAAAGATGATGGGGAAGCCTGGAAATTCCTAGAAGATTTCGCTGAAAAATCGTTACAGTGGGAGGGTGTAAGTCAATCGTCTAGGGGGGTAATAACCAATCGGATGTTTCCATAGGAGTTAGAGCTGACATTTCAGCTATGCAAAAGAAACTCGAGACTATGGAAAATAAATTTTTAGCTGCCGCCCTAAATCAAATGTCGCTCTCCAAAACTGTATGTGGATGCTGTTCTGATCCTTCTCATTTGACGGAAGAATGTCCACGAAATTCTCCGTTTCAAGGTCACGAGCATACCAATGCTTCTTTTCAAAGACCTAGGAACGATCCATTTTCTTCCACATATAATCAGGGTTGGAGGAATCACCCTAACTTTGCTTTGAACCAATCACAATCTCAAAACACGGTTCCAACCCAAAACAATTTCCAGAGGGTCCCTCCACCACAACAGCAACCACTTCAATTGAGTCAGCACCCCTACCAATCACAAAACTTCCAAAATCCGGCTAACACTTTTACACCATATGAAAACTCTTTGCAATTGACCGGTACAGATAATACCTCTGCACTAGCACAAACCTTGGATACTTTCATGAAACAATCCATCCAAGGGACGGAAAAAATGCAATCTTCCTTTGATAGTGTGATGAAGATCATTGTCTCTCAAAATGAGAATATTAAATCGATGGAAGAATAAATTGCACAATTAAAAGCCGAAATGAGTGCAAGAGAGAAAGGGAAACTTCCAGCTCAACCTTTACCCAATCCTGGCTATTCACATCATGTGAATGCAATCACGTTGAGATATGGAAGAGTGCTTGACGATCACGTTGGGGAAGAGATTGATGCCACTGAAAAATCTATCGATGATATCCCGGCTGAGACCTTTCCTTCCACTTCTGCTTCTAATTCTAACCCCAGTTCTTCTACCCCACCATTTTCTTCCGAGCCTATTCTCTGTTTCCCACACGGCTCGACACCTCAGCCCATCTCTTCTAGTCCACCGAAAACGATCCCCACTCCTATTCTTAGATCGTTTCCACCCAAACGATCTTCTCCAATGTTGGACCCCGACCTTATTGCTCAAGCTCCATAACCGAATCGGTTAAGGGGAAACAGACTAAGTCCACAAATGGAGAAGATCACTGAAATCTTGAAACAGGTTAACATCAACATCCCTCTTCTAGATGCAATCCAACAAGTCCCCGCTTATGCGAAAACTCTTAAGGACTTGTGCACTAAAAAGAGGAAGACTCAAGTGCCCAAGAAAATATTCATGGCAAAGACTGTAGACACAGCCTTCCCCCAACAATTACCGAGGAAACGTAAGGATCCTGGATATCCTATTATTTCCATTTCTATTGGGGAGAAACACATTAACCGTGCTCTACTAGACCTTGGCGCAAGTGTTAACCTGCTTCCTTTCTCAGTCTATGAGCAGTTAGGGATCGGAGAGTTGAAACTGGCCCATTGCACTCTTCAGATGGCTGACCGATCTAGCACCAAACCTAGGGGTGAACTGGAGGATGTGTTAATAAAAATCGAGGAATTTGTATTTCCTGTGGACTTTATTGTAATTGATACATAGCCTGTAGCGAACCCACGGAATCAAATTCCGGTGATTTTAGGTCGCCCCTTTTTGGCCACTTCCAACGCTATCATCAACTGTCGTAACGGTTCTATGACCCTATCCTTCGGAAATAGGTCAATAGAGCTGAACATTTACAAGTTGGGAAGTGTACCCTCCGAACCTACTGCTCAATCATGTTCTGTCGACTTAATGGATGTCGACAGCAGCGAAATTGATGATCCTCATGATACTGATCTTGACTCTTTTCATACGTTGTTGTTTGACCCAACTATGTATCATACACATACGGACTCTTCCACCGAGATGTCCGAGTCAACAACTAACACTGATTATGAACTGCTTTTAGAGTCTGAAGATCACCCCGCACTTTGTGATGACATTATTCTTCGGGGTATTGATGAGACTTTTGAGGAAATCTTCGCTGATAAACTCGCATTTTTGAATGACACGGGTGTTGAGATGAATCATCTCCCAATCAATGAAATTGAACCTCCACCCCCTCTTCTGGACTGTAAAAAGAATGCGAGTAATCCATCACATACACTGCATCATCTCTCCAAAATGAGACGCACACACATTCTATTCCACCACTTACCATTTTCCCACTTCTTCTTCCACCAACCTGAGCACTACATTGATAAAATTTTCGAATAGTTGGTGTTGACCTTCGGTCTTTGCAAAGCTTGGCATCGACCAATGATTTTTGACCCCCTCATGTGATTTGCAAAGATTAACATGGCTTAAAGTTTGGGGGGGATAATCTGGCTCTTGAAAAGAAAATTTTTACACAAAATGATGAGCCAAGAATAAGTTTGGGGGGGGGATTTTCACTTATATATTTTGCCCCCATTTAATAAATTTCCTCCCAGGCTTACAGGTTTTTCGAGATTTAGCGGATGGCAACAGTGAGGACACTGTTGAAAACAAGTTTAGGGGAGGTTTGTGCTTATGTTCGCATCATTTGCATCATACTTTGCATAAGCACAAAACATTTTCAAAACCTATAAAAATTAAAAAAAATTAAAAAAATTAAAAATATTTTGTACATAAATAAGATAATAAAATATTAGAGAGTGAAAAATTTACATCCAAAAGATTAGAAAATTTTAAGAAAACCAAGAAAATTAGAAGTTTTCTTATACGAACTAGTAATAAGTAGTTATGAGCCGTTGTCCCAAGGGTTAGTAAGATGAAGGAAGTCACTAATCTGAGGATAAAAATAAGTCTGAAAAATAGTTCCTATTTTAGAAGCCAAACATTTTGAACATTGATACCCTACTATTCGCACTTACACACGTCTTGAAACTCGGGATAGTAGAGGATACCTTGAAATGCTCTTGTCTAAAAGTCAAAGTATGAAGAAAAGAAATAAATAAAAAATGAATAAAATATAAAGTGGTGAGAGAGAAAAAATGAACACTGGTTTTGTTATCGCCAAGGCAGCAATAAAAAAAATATAGTGAGGGTGCCTCTTCACCTAGTGCCTTAGACCAACTGGTCTGGGAGTCACTGCTAAGCCTTAAGTGGTGCAAGACGAGGAAAAACACCAAATAAGCAAGCACATGAGTAATCGGTCGGTTAGTACCTCAAGAAGTATTAACGGTCGCATGAAAGTGTGTGAGCAAATTCATCTAAATATTCATTAATTAAAAAGTACTGAGGCAGATGGACAAGAGTATGATAGCTTGAATTGAATTCTCCGGGTGTAGGGATGTCTTTTACACACACGTAGGGTTATATGATCGATGTTTGGAAGAAAGATATGAATGAAGAATAAAGACGATGTTTTATTGAGGGATGATGTGATTTCTAACATCTTTTCATGACTATTGAGATAGGGCTCATGACAACCGAAAAGCTAGCATAGTTGGTGTCACGCCACGCTTCCCAAAATACGGAATACGAGGGGTAGACAAGGCCAGCCATGCTCCTACGGTCAAGGAAATGTCCTGCCGTAGTCACACTTCGGCTTCTAGTTTATCATGGTAAACAGTAAATAATGCGCAGGTAATGAGAAATGCAGTAACTGAAAGGAACAAAGTAAAGAACTGACCTGAAGTGGAACAAACGAATGCAACTCGGAATGGCGAGTCAAGAAGACTGTGATGCACTGGTCCAGACTAAATCTTCTCCTCACACTGAGCATGCATACTCAGGTCGTCAGAGCGACACAATAGCAATATAATATGTATAAAATCAAGTGACAGTTCTAACAGTGAGAATAGGTATGTGAAGCAGTAAATAAATGACAGCACAAATATGAATGTGCAGTAACCAATGCAACGGAACAGTAAAGCAGTATAAGGATATGTCACGTATGCCAACGCAGTATAAAGGTAATGTAAATGCCAGTATCTCTATCAGTCTCTAAGTCTCAATGTACAGGTCACTAAGCCTATCGTCAGTCTAAGTGTGAGAGTCAACCACTCGCGAGTGTCCTCCACCCAAGGGTAGAACCCAAGGGCAAGGGACCACGGGCCCAACATGTAACATGAATATCACGGTGTATATATCACGTACCCTGTAAATCTCCATATAACTCCCTAAATATATAAGCCGGCATGGGACTCCCGAGATTCTGTTGAACTCACACTTAAACTACCCCACACCCCGTGGTCTACATCAAACGCTAACCATCACCCTAAATACTAATCGATCCGTGACAAGTCTGCGCGAGAACTGGAGGCAGGACCTCCATCAAGCACGTCCCGACTAATACCTAAGATAAATGGCAGTGTCGGATGCCTTATCTGTGACACCCGTGCAAGCGCTTCCATAAGTGTCCCATACCACTTATAGTCACACGTACACGCATCCCACAGACGTCGACAATGCAATAGAACAATAGGGACACTGATTGTGTACAAGTACGTATCACTTTCACTTAATCACGGATACACGAACACTGACGTACTTGCCACAATCATCACTAAAATCTAACACTGGGTGAATGCACGATATCACTAGGTTATCACTACAATGATATAGGTATGATACGATGCATGAACAGTATGTAAGCATAATGAAGGTGTCATAAAAACAGTAGTCTATCACTTGCACGATTTTTCATGAAACGTACATTTATAATTTAGCGAAACGATAAACAGGTAGTAATTAGTATGTTCAGTTAGCTATCCATCTAAATTGGTTTCAAGCCAATCGGGTTCCAGGATCATTAGTTATAACCATTTCATTTTAAGCGCTCGCGGCAGGAAATCCGATTTCAAAATCAGAAATCCATTTCGCAACGCATTTTGATCCCAGTTGGGATCGGATTTTAGCGACGTTACAGTTATATGAATTCTAGAGTTTTCAGTAAAGTTTTCAACGCAACAAACGGATCTTCAATCGCGTCCGTACATTAGGAGTTATAATCTGTTTAATATTAACATGTCAATTCTGATTCTGCTGGGACTGTTATGTGTCCCGATCTTTTAAATTACAGATTAAATATCAAACGGTAACGAAACAGAATGAAACCAAATGTGTTGTCTAGCTAACAGAGTTACCTATAATAAGCAGTGGAGTTCCGCAACCTACGTGTTAAGGAAATCCTATGGTATCCATTACGGAACAGCAAGCACGACTGGAGTCGCTCTGGACTGCAGTCCAGAGTCGTACTCCGATACAATTATCTTCACGATTTAAGTACAGGAATGTCTGGAAACTAGCATAGGGTTAAAGTTCGTCGAGTTAGCTTCGATTTGAGCCCTCGAACGCACCATTCTACTATGTATATGATTTATGGTGAATTTAACGATTTTCAGGTGCAAAAAAATTACAGTTTTACGATTAAACTCGGAGGTAGTTGTTTTAGTCGTTAACGATCAAATTATCCAACGAAAATCACACACTATGTTCACAGCCCTACGGGCCAACCTACACCATTGAGTTCCGTCAAATTTGATAATGTTTTCCTAAGGGAACAAGCATCGAACAGTTATGTTGCAATATTTTAACATAAGGTAAACATGGGATATATATACGATGTTGATTTGTAACATATACAGAATAGCATGAAAGCAAGTAAGAACTTGCCTGGAGCAGTCCCGGGGATGCACGGTGATTGCAATGTCAAGAACGCGCGACGAACGGCGTGGATTGGCTCGCACGACTTTGGCTCAAGTTTCAATTTCGTCGTCGGATTCGTCCGGGGCGACTCGTGAATGTTGGAAGCGGGGATGTGCTTTATGGGTCTCCTGGGTGTGCTGGAATCGTTGACGCTGTCGAGGCCGGGGTGAGGGATTTGCAGATGGGGAGAGATATTGAGGGAGAGAAAGAAATTTAGAGAGAGACAGGGAAATAGAGAGTGAGAGAGAGGAAGACAGAGTGAGCAAGAGTGGGAGAGTGGGGGAGTGTAAAGATAGAGAGAGAGTGATAGAGAGAGTTAGAGAGGGAGACTGAGATGAGAGGGAGACAGAGTGGGCAAGAGTGGGAGAGTGGGGGAGTGTAAAGATAGAGAGAGAGAGTGATGGAGAGAGTTAGAGAGGGAGACTGAGATGAGAGGGAGACAGAGTGGGAAGGAGAGAGAGAGACAGAGTGAGGTGAAGGCAGAGGGGAGAGAGTTAGAGAGAGTGAGAAATGAGAGAGAGGGAGTTGAGACAGAGAGAGAGAGAGTGATCGGGAGAGAGAGAATTAGAGAAGAAAACAGAGGAGGGAGAGGGTGAGAGGGTAGTGAGAGAGAGGAGAGGGTCAGAGAGACTGTGACGACGACGACGGCGTCGACGATGATGATGATGGGTCGATGATGGTGCAGGTGAGGAGAGCTCGTCGACGAGGTGCGGGCGATGGGGACAAGCTCGGTGGCGGCTGAAACGGGGTTGTAGATGGTGGAGAGGATGAGTGGAAGGAGCTGGGAGCTCGTGGTGGTGGTGAGGTCGAGGGTCGACGACGTGGGACGACGGCGAGACGACGAGGAGGGTTGGGGCGGTTGCGGTTGTTGTCGACGTTGGTGAGGAAAGGAGCAGGGGGAGGCGAGAGAGAGGAGGAAGAAAGGAAAGGAGGGGAGCGAGTGATTGAGGGTGTAGTGTAGAGGGGAGAGGGTCGTGGGGGTGAAACGTGCGCGTCGTGGGTAACGCTCGCGCGAGCGGGGGCGACGGCGGAGGCGAGGAGCGCGCGCGGAAGGTAGGGAAGTAGCCGTTGGAGAAATTTAGAGGAGATGAACAGTAAAGGGTCGGGTGAGGGAGTGAAGCGGGTGAGGAGGAAATTGAGTAGGCCGGGCCGGTGCTGAAAATAATAAGATTTGAATTTGAATTAGTGAAGTGGGCTGTGGAATATGGGGCTGGGCTCGGGCCAGAATAAAAAGAATTGAAGATTAAATAGAAAAGGAAATGGGGCCGGGCTTAGAATTTAAATGGGAAAAATTTTAATGGGAGAATATAGAGAGAGGGCCGAAAAGATGGGCTAACAATAATAGGAATATCAATAAGGGAAAAGAAAAGGAATGGGCTTGGGGTTTATGAAAAGAAAATCGATTTGGGCTGAAAAATATAGATTTTGGGTTTAAATTAAATAACTGAACTAATGGGAAAATTGAAAGAGCTGGGCTGACGGAATAATGCTGAGGGTCATTATGTGGAAATTTTCGGATTTTAGAAAGGGAAAGGAGGAGAACTAAAATAGATTGGGGAATTTTAAAATGAAAGATAATTATAAATAAAATCTTATAGGTGAAAATAAAATTACGGATATAGACGTACCAAAGGGTGCTGGGTATTACATCATACCCCCCTTACAAAAAAATTTCGTCCTCGAAATTTAAAGAAACAATAAGTTATAGAACATAAGCGAAAGCCATCATAGTTACAAACTAATATATAAGGATTTACAAAAAAAAAAAATCCGCGGACGAAGAAACTTGAAAATATATATATATAAGTAAGAATAACATATGGAAGGGTAGATCTAATAGATATAAGGCAGGAACAACTATAAGGGTAAATACATGTATACGAGAATTTAGGTAACAATAGCGAATGATAATACTCAAGGCTTGTTCGATAGAATCGAACCCAAATATGTGTACATATAAGCATATTAAAAGTAGCAAGGTAGAAATAATAAGTATAAGACACAATCATTTATAATAGTAAACATAGGCACAACACCCGGAATTATAGTAACGACAATGAGGTAGTGAAAGCTTAGTCGATAGGTTAAAACATTTTAAGGTAATTTATCGATCGAATAGTTTTAAATTAGCTTAGAAAACTCACATAACGAAAACGTGGAACATAGAACAATATATGCGCAGTGTTAGTTTGCGCTACCGAAAACGAGATTAATAATAGCGTACTAAAAATATATGAAACAGAGAAATCAATAACACACTCTCTTTGATAAATTCAAGGTACTGAAAACTAAATTTTTGTATAATAGTGTCCCTAAATATAATTAGGGTAATAGGGAGAACACAAATAGGTATAGAGCTATATAGGGTAATGATTATGAGGAAGTGTGGCTCAATCGGAAGGTTGAAGTATGTCGGCTTTAGGCTGAAGATCAAGGAGACTGGGATCGGTTTAGCACCGAAAGTAATGGTGAGCAACAAAAGGATTACAAGGTAAAATATAGGGGGAGACTAACGATCGGTAAATCCTATGAATCAAGAATTTGAAAAGCTAATGGCCTCGGTAATTCATAAGAAAGGTTCTCCTCCCAGAAGGATCTCAAACAGGGTACAGACGAAAGATGAATGGCGGCTCATTCCAAGGATCAGGGTGCGGTACTTTCGAGGGTGAAAACTATACAATGAGTAGGGGTGGACAGTCAGGAATCTCAGCAGAAAATAAATGGATATGGCAATGAACAAGTACTGAGCGAACCAATAATCAAATGGTCTACGAATTCAGAAGATTTATTTCATTCAAGAAAATTTGAAACAAGACCTTCTCAAGGACGATAAGTGGCCCTAAACTATACACATCTTATTTGGCCAGAAAGACAACATCCCAAAGGAATTCCGTCAGTCGCGGTTGTGGAGATTCAGCAGATTGCGGTAGGCTCGCGCACTCAGGTAGGGGCGTCCATTTCCATAGCGCCACGCAGGTATCGCTAAAGGAGGTTCTTCCATGGCAGGGTCTTGATCTTCTGGTCCTTCATCCTCGGATAGAACTTCTTCATCGAGGTCTGATTCCATGTGATTCTCTTCTCCTGGATTTTCTTCCACGAGATTTTCCTCAATTGGATTTTCTTCTATCGGTTCTTCCTCGGGGTCTTCCTCTATCGGGTCCTCTTCAGGGTCTCCTTCCTCTTCATCGGAATCAGCTATCATGTTAAATTCTGGGGCGGCTGCTCCTTCGTCCTCTGAATCGTTGTTACCGAAGTTGACCTGGGGACCTTTGACTTCATCATCAGAACTCGTCAGTGTGTGATCTAAGGAAACGCATGACTGTACATCCTCGTCTAGATTCGGCGCTGCTCCAGGGTGGGCCATGGCCTGAAAAGAGAAGTCATGATTAAACAGTGGAATACATCAAGGAAAACTCAGGGTACGAAATATAGGAAAATATGCGGTTGCAGGAACTGAAAGATCATAATGAAAAATACTGTGATAATGAATAGAATTTGACATAGAGAAGCACGAGAATGATACATATATTATGATTCAAATTTTATTGCATTCAACTAAAGTTCGACGGATACAAAGGTTCAAATGGAAGGAAATGTTTATAAGAGTACGACAACAAAATACTGAAATTGGAAAACATAAAATTCTTCTTTGACTGCCAGAACGCTGCATCATCGTTACGCGAGTTGAATCCTGTGTTTGGGTCCGCTTTTATTCTCGAAATTCGAACTACGCAATAATCCTCACTTGGCTAAAGTGGGGAGTATGGACGAGTCTCCTCCTTTTAGCTCCTTCCTTTCTAGGCAACCGTTGATAAGATGTTCGCTTGATCCACAAATCAGACATTTCCCTTGGGCGCGGCGACAATCCCTCTGAAGGTGTCCTGGCCTCTTACAATATCCACAGCAAAGGTTCTTCTGATGCTTCTGTTGACGCTTCATCTTCTTCTCCTTTCCTCGTCCAATAGGGATTCCTTTATGATTGGAGACTCCCGCTGGTACCTGATTCACCTGTCTTTTCAGCCCTTCAGCTAATAGGTCGTTTGTTCGCTCCTGGGCTTCCTTTAAACCTTGTAGTACACTAAGGATCTCAACAGTCTGATCCTGGGGGGCGGATAAAGATGAAGAGTCGTTGGAAGACATGATCCTGAAACAACAATTTCGAGAATGATACAAGTCACACACTAAATGAATCAAAATGTGATATGGATAGAACAAGGATTCAAGAATATCAGAGATGATGAATATCATTACAAGCGGGGAATCAACTGTATTACTGTAAGTCACTTGAATAGAGTACGGTAGTGCAATTGCCACCACGTACCCTTGTCAAGTCACCCAAAACCATAGTGAATGGATAGCTGAACGCACGATGTGAATATGGATCAAGAATGATAGTGTACAACCTAGACCGAAGGATGTCTTAGATTGCCAAACTGTACACGGAAAACTGCAATCCCAATCGATGCAAAACCTGGGCTCTGATACCAACTAAACCATGTCACGCCCCGCTTCCCAAAATACGGAATACGAGGGGTAGACAAGGCCAGCCATGCTCCTACGGTCAAGGAAATGTCCTGTCGTAGTCACACTTCGGCTTCTAGTTTATCATGGTAAACAGTAAATAATGCGCAGGTAATGAGAAATGCAGTAACTGAAAGGAACAAAGTAAAGAACTGACCTGAAGTGGAACAAACGAATGCAACTCGGAATGGCGAGTCAAGAAGACTGTGATGCACTGGTCCAGACTAAATCTTCTCCTCACACTGAGCATGCATACTCAGGTCGTCAGAGCGACACAATAGCAATATAATATGTATAAAATCAAGTGACAGTTCTAACAGTGAGAATAGGTATGTGAAGCAGTAAATAAATGACAGCACGAATATGAATGTGCAGTAACCAATGCAGCGGAACAGTAAAGCAGTATAAGGATATGTCACGTATGCCAACGCAGTATAAAGGTAATGTAAATGCCAGTATCTCTATCAGTCTCTAAGTCTCAATGTACAGGTCACTAAGCCTATCGTCAGTCTAAGTGTGAGAGTCAACCACTCGCGAGTGTCCTCCACCCAAGGGTAGAACCCAAGGGCAAGGAACCACGGGCCCAACATGTAACAAGAATATCACGGTGTATATATCACGTACCTTGTAAATCTCCATATAACTCCCTAAATATATAAGCCGGCATGGGACTCCCGAGATTCTGTTGAACTCACACTTAAACTACCCCACACCCCGTGGTCTACATCAAACGCTAACCATCACCCTAAATACTAATCGATCCATGACAAGTCTGCGCGAGAACTGGAGGCAGGACCTCCATCAAGCACGTCCCGACTAATACCTAAGATAAATGGCAGTGTCGGATGCCTTATCTGTAACACCTGTGCAAGCGCTTCCATAAGTGTCCCATACCACTTATAGTCACACGTACACGCATCCCACAGACGTCGACAATGCAATAGAACAATAGGGACACTGATTGTGTACAAGTACGTATCACTTTCACTTAATCACGGATACACGAACACTGACGTACTTGCCACAATCATCACTAAAATCTAACACTGGGTGAATGCACGATATCACTAGGTTATCACTACAATGATATAGGTATGATACGATGCATGAACAGTATGTAAGCATAATGAAGGTGTCATAAAAACAGTAGTCTATCACTTGCATGATTTTTCATGAAACGTACATTTATAATTTAGCGAAACGATAAACAGGTAGTAATTAGTATGTTCAGTTAGCTATCCATCTAAATTGGTTTCAAGCCAATCGGCTTCCAGGATCATTAGTTATAACCATTTCATTTTAAGCGCTCACGGCTGGAAATCCGGTTTCAAAATCAGAAATCCATTTCGCAACGCATTTTGATCCCAGTTGGGATCGGATTTTAGCGACGTTACAGTTAGATGAATTCTAGAGTTTTCAGTAAAGTTTTCAACGCAACAAACGGATCTTCAATCGCATCCGTACGTTAGGAGTTATAATCTGTTTAATATTAACATGTCAATTCTGATTCTGCTGGGACTGTTATGTGTCCCGATCTTTTAAATTACAGATTAAATATCAAACGGTAACGAAACAGAATGAAACCAAATGTGTTGTCTAGCTAACAGAGTTACCTATAATAAGCAGCAGAGTTCCGCAACCTACGAGTTAAGGAAATCCTATGGTATCCATTACGGAACAGCAAGCACGACTGGAGTCGCTCTGGACTGCAGTCCAGAGTCGTACTCCGATACAATTATCTTCACGATTTAAGTACAGGAATGTCTGGAAACTAGCATAGGGTTAAAGTTCGTCGAGTTATCTTCGATTTGAGCCCTCGAACGCACCATTCTACTATGTATATGATTTATGGTGAATTTAACGATTTTCAGGTACAATAAAATTACAGTTTTACGATTAAACTCGGGGGTAGTTGTTTTAGTCGTTAACGATCAAATTATCCAACGAAAATCACACACTATGTTCACAGCCCTACGGGCCAACCTACACCATTGAGTTCCGTCAAATTTGATAATGTTTTCCTAAGGGAACAAGTATCGAACAGTTGTGTTGCAATATTTTAACATAAGGTAAACATGGGATATATATACGATGTTGATTTGTAACATATACAGAATAGCATGAAAGCAAGTAAGAACTTGCCTGGAGCAGTCCCGGGGATGCACGGTGATTGCAATGTCAAGAACGCGCGACGAACGGCGTGGATTGGCTCGCACGACTTTGGCTCAAGTTTCAATTTCGTCGTCGGATTCGTCCGGGGCGACTCGTGAATGTTGGAAGCGGGGATGTGCTTTGTGGGTCTCCTGGGTGTGCTGGAATCGTTGACGCTGTCGAGGCCGGGATGAGGGATTTGCAGATGGGGAGAGATATTGAGGGAGAGAAAGAAATTTAGAGAGAGACGGGGAAATAGAGAGAGGAAGACAGAGTGAGCAAGAGTTGGAGAGTGGGGGAGTGTAAAGATAGAGAGAGAGTGATGGAGAGAGTTAGAGAGGGAGACTGAGATGAGAGGGAGACTGAGTGGGCAAGAGTGGGAGAGTGGGGGAGTGTAAAGATAGAGAGAGAGTGATGGAGAGAGTTAGAGAGGGAGACTGAGATGAGAGGGAGACAGAGTGGGAAGGATAGAGAGAGACAGAGTGAGGTGAAGGCAGAGGGGAGAGAGTGATCGAGAGAGAGAGAGTTAGAGAGAGTGAGAAATGAGAGAGAGGGAGTTGAGACAGAGAGAGAGAGTGATCGGGAGAGAGAGAATTAGAGAAGAAAACAGAGGAGGGAGAGGGTGAGAGGTTAGTGAGAGAGAGGAGAGGGTCAGAGACACTGTGACGACGACGACGACGGCGTCGACGATGATGATGATGGGTCGATGATGGTGCAGGTGAGGAGAGCTCGTCGACGAGGTGCGGGCGATGGGGACAAGCTCGGTGGCTGCTGAAACGGGGTCGTAGATGGTGGAGAGGATGAGTGGAAGGAGCTGGGAGCTCGTGGTGGTGGTGAGGTCGAGGGTCGACGACGTGGGACGACGGCGAGACGACGAGGAGGGTTGGGGCGGTTGCGGTTGTCGTCGACGTTGGTGAGGAAAGGAGCAGGGGGAGGCGAGAGAGAGGAGGAAGAAAGGAAAGGAGGGGAGCGAGTGATTGAGGGTGTAGTGTAGAGGGGAGAGGGTCGTGGGGGTGAAACGTGCGCGTCGTGGGTAACGCTCGCGCGAGCGGGGGCGACGGCGGAGGCGAGGAGCGCGCGCGGAAGGTAGGGAAGTAGCCGTTGGAGAAATTTAGAGTAGATGAACAGTAAAGGGTCGGGTGAGGGAGTGAAGCGGGTGAGGAGGAAATTGAGTGGGCCGGGCCGGTGCTGAAAATAATAAGATTTGAATTTGAATTAGTGAAGTGGGCTGTGGAATATGGGGCTGGGCTCGGGCCAGAATAAAAAGAATTGAAGATTAAATAGAAAAGGAAATGGGGCCGGGCTTAGAATTTAAATGGGAAAAATTTTAATGGGAGAATATAGAGAGAGGGCCGAAAAGATGGGCTAACAATAATAGGAATATCAATAAGGGAAAAGAAAAGGAATGGGCTTGGGTTTATGAAAAGAAAATCGATTTGGGCTGAAAAATATAAATTTTGGGTTTAAATTAAATAACTGAACTAATGGGAAAATTGAAAGAGCTGGGCTGACGGAATAATGCTAAGGGTCATTATGTAGGAATTTTCGGATTTTAGAAAGGGAAAGGTGGAGAACTAAAATAGATTGGGGAATTTTAAAATGAAAGATAATTATAAATAAAATCTTATAGGTGAAAATAAAATTACGGATATAGACGTACCAAAGGGTGCTGGGTATTACAATTGGAAACTCTAATTTTCAAAGTCTTTCTTTTACAATTCTTTTCTTTATATGTAATATTCACGGTCTTCCTTTTATTATTGGATTTTGTGGGTGCAATCCTCTGAAAACCCTCAGGAGACAACACTCCTCCTACTAGGGACACCTAGAGGTTTAAAGGCTTGTTGCACGTGCTCAGTGCAATCATGTTGCCTACGAAAGTGTGCTAGTTAGTTTTTCTCCTTCTTTATTTTCTCCTTCTCTTTTTAATAAAACAATTCACTCGAGATAACCGAAAATAAGTTCGGGGGAATTTGATCAGTCGAAAATAATGTATTTTTAACACATCAATTTCCCTATCATTTGCACTCATCTAGAGGTGTTCGGTATTCATATTGCACATATTAGCAAAACAGTCGTAAAATACCAGATTACCTGTGTTGTATACTAAAACAAGCATTTTTAGGGAAATTGAGTGTTTATCATGGCATCACATCATCCTTGTATAGCGCAACACTTGTTTCGAGGTCTGTGCAGGAAATTTCAGGTGAAAAGCCAAATCTGTGAAAATAATGCTGATAAAATACGCCAACTCAAAGACTAGAGATCTGGAAGTGATCGAGGACTAATTTTGAGATTCAACATATCAAGAAATATACCTAAAGCCAACAAAAAGCAGTGTAAGAAAATAGATGCACCAAGGCACCAGAACGGCTGCGGATCCGCGGCCAGAGCATGGCATGCGCGGCAGATCCGCGGCCACCTAGTGATGACGTCAGCTCATTTCTTCTGCAGTATTCTTATCTCAAGGTGTACACTCATTTCAACCACTCAAAACTCCAGAATTCTCCAGAGTCTTCTGCCAGATCAGCAAGCTCCTTGTTCAAACTAACTTCCAAGCTTCCAAAGCAAGCTTCTCACTTAACAAACTAAACCTAGAAGCTTCTCCCTAACCTCCAAGCTTATGAAGGAAGCTAAAGCCTAACTAACTACTTCTAGAGGCTTCTACCTAGCTTATAAGGGAAGCTAACCTAATCCAAGCTTACAAAGGAAGCTAACCATTCTTAAGTCTATAAAAGGAACCCTAGGCTTCACTTCTAAGGTTGTTGAAGGTTGTTCATTCTATCACCTCTTCCACCCACAAGTTGAGTGACACAACTTGTGCCTCAAAACCCTAACCCTAATCCAAATTCCAAAGCCAAATTCAAGATCCCGAGTACCAAATCAAGCGAGAAACCTTCAACCTTTTAGGAGCGGAGCCGTTCTTCATCCGAGCAAGTGATCCAAGCCGATCCGCGACTCAAGGAGACGAGCGAAGCCAAATCGACGATCGAGTTCTTTCCTCTTGTAGTTCTTGAGCGAATTGTTACGGAATTGTTGATAAATAAAAGGTGAAATTCTTTAATCTTGCTTTCTTTAAATTCTTGCATCATGATTCGATCTCAATTTGTGATTATATTTCGTGTTGTGATGTTTGAGTAAAACTCCGCTCGTAAAGGAGTCGAGACGATCAATAGAATGATGATGTAACAAATCTTAAAACAATTCTTAAGTCCTACGAGTTTGTAAACCCTAGCAAATTGAAGAATCGACGGCCTAGTTTCGACGCGATACTTTCTAGATTGTGTTCGCTCGAAATTAGGGATCCACGATCGATTCTTGAATTTACTAGAGGCTAGAATGTGAATGATATCGGCGAAGAAACAAGGGATAGATGATGAAACCCTAGTTTCACAAGAAATCCCTAATTCTCGTTGATCATCATCGATCTAGTATCAATTCATCGATGGATAAGAATATGTAATTAATAGATTTCATCACATCTATAGATCCGATCGACTCATACGAGTCTCACTTTGATTCTTGATATTTGGATTGGAAATTATCATATCTCAATTCTTGATTTTAATGTTTTCTTGTTATTAGATCTAGATTTTTCTAATTCTTGAACTTCATTTTACAAATCATGAATTGTTCTTTTTTCTCTTTTCTTTAAATTTTCGACTCATCTAATTCGAAGTACGAACGATTACACTTTCCATGTGGACGATCCGCACTCACTAACGCGCTACAATCGACACCGTTATTGATTGCGGTCAAAATATTTTTGGTTGTGATTTCTACTCATTTTCTACATACACACCGAGAATTCGTTTCAATCAGTGAGCCATCGCTTGTTTGTGAGACGGGCAAAGGAGTGGTCTGGACGGCCACTGTAGGTCCTTTCTTGCATGCTCTGGGACACGTCATCCGCCACGTGTCATGATCTGGGAGATCACTGATACCGAGCATCATCACAGGGTCTTTCGGGTTTTCCTTCATAGATCTGTCCTTACATCATGATGGGTATAGAAATTCTTTTGGCCTCATATGCTGATGATTTATAAATGAAAAACATGGAATAAATAGAGATATTATAAAGCAGAAAACAAGATTAGGAGGCAAACGGAAACAGAGCTCTACATGCCCTTCATTGGATAAGTCCCATCCTTTTTGATAGGACAGCCCTCTTCTGGTACAAAATCAACCAACCTTAAGTATATTTAGAAAATATGAAGATTTCTAGCGCAAGATTTTAGCTTAATAGGCTATGTCAATTGTGGATGCCCAGAAAAAATCTAGGCCCATTTTAAGCTCCTAGAGCTGTGTTTATCATTTCTCGGAAAGCCCAACCCATAAACCCAATAGCTACTAACGGGCTCTTATTGCATCAGGCATTTGACTCAGGGTTGTAGCTTTGTGGCCTGTGAACATCTTCTAAATTTAGATGGGGAAATACCTCCCCTAAATAAATGAATCTTTTTATTATTATTATATTAATGAATCTTAAGTAAATGAATTTTACTCCAATAATTAAAAAAAGTACAAACTGAGACGACAACTTAATATTGAACAACCCATGTTGGAATTAAAGACAAAAGAAAAGACAAATTAAGCTAGGTGTCATCACCTCCATACAAATTGATTGATAATGGGCCCCCAAACCAGCACGTGAAAGGCATACACATGCATGCATGATTATCACCGAAACCATCAGTAATAAATTGGAGGACCCTAGCATGCCTGCTAAGCTCAATAAACACCTCATTTCTTCACCCATGCAATGCCTAGACATTTTATTATGGTGGGCCCCTTCACCCTTGAAACCTATGATCACCAGAGCCCTAGGGTCCATTTCTTGGTTTGTATCTTTTTTTCCCACTTGCTCCCTTTCGTCATCATAGGACGCGCATAACGTCTTGATTATAAACATCGTGGATCTTGGAATTTTTTATTTAACTTGAATTTATCTTGAAACCTGTAGAGCATTTTCTAAGGATTGCTCAGACTCTCTGCTTGTAGATCAAAACTATTAAAACACACACTAAAATAATACCGTAGCTTAAAAAGCCGACAACAATGTCGTATATATTGTTCTGTTCGTAGAGAGTTCCAACTTCAAGTGGAAAATGATCAACATATATATATATATATATATATATATATATATATATATATATATATATATATATATATTTGTGAGATGTAACTTGGATATGAATACATGTGTAAGACAGAAGAATCGTATAAAACTAGAACTTGTGCACGTGCGTTGCACGCGCCAAATGTAATATTTCATATTTGTGAGAATGTGTATATATGTAAATTTGTAAACAATGAGGATTTATGTGTAAATGTGCATTTATATAATTGAGAATGAGTATAGGTGTAAATTTATAAATATTGAGGGTTAATATGTAAATTTACATTACAATGCATCATTTTTTTTTGTTCTCTTTCTTGATGAGGTGGAGGCCCTAGGAGAAGAGGATGATGAGATAGAGGTCCTAAGAGAAGAGAATTTTTCTCATTTTTCTTTGAATTTTGGAGAAAGAAGAGGTTGTCCGCCTCAGCGAGGTATTTGCATTGTAAAGAAAGAAAGGCTAGAAAATAAGTGAGAAACGCATCAAAAGTTGACAAAAATGAATGGAACTGACTTTCAAACTTTGCACTAGGAAAGCGTGATACCTGAAAATTCCAATTTCTTGGAAGCACCTCTTACTTTTTCTATCAAGCCTTTTTTTTAAAGATAATTGAAAAAAAGAAAAAATTAATTAATTAATTTATATAAAAATGTTAAAAGTGTTGATAGAATAGGCAAGGCCAAAGAGGAGACCAGCATCCTCACGTGGGTAGAAGGTCCACGCTGTATGTATGTTGCCGCCTTTGTCTCTCTCTCTCTTGTACTCTAAGGTCGTACAAATATATTTACATATTTGCAAAACTTGTTCCGGTGAATACTGGTGTAAAGGAACCGAACTTAAATGAGCTGGATCATCAAGCATTCGTCTTGGCTCTAGCTGGGCTTGATTTAACTTCTGTCCGGCAGCTCATTTGCCACATCTCCAGTTCGCTCATTAATAACAACTCTATACAACACAAACCGAGCTTAATTATAAACGAACAAACATGTTTTGAAGGATCTAACTCGTTTGTGTAAGTTTGGTAATTATAGCCTATTAGCCAAAATTGCCAAGATATTATGAATATTATGACTTTTTTGGATTGTTATTTATGTATTCTAAAATTGATAATATATGATTGAACTCGAGTCGTAAACGTACAAGCCATGACAAGTTCATGTTCTCGTTCATTAACGAACCGAACAATGAATGAGCTGTTCATGAGCGGAACTCGAGCCGACTTGGTTCTATGAGCACCCCTGTTAATAAATGCCTTCTAATTTAATCATTCGGAGGCCTGTTCTTTTTTAAATGTCTTGCTTTTATTATTAATTTTTTCCCCTTTTCTAATTTAACTTTAACAAATAACAACTGTAAGCAGCTTGAGCTCATATAATAGGTTGGAAAAGGAATGGAATGTGTTCGAAATTGAAGTAGAAGCCACAAAATATAAAGTGCTTGGACAACAATGAATGGCTTTTAGGGAAATCTTCCTCTCCTTCTTTTCCTCGCTTTTAAAAGAGAAAGCTTAAGAGAAAGAAATATGATCCAACCAAATTACAAAATCAAAAGGGTAACTGATTTATTAAACACGAGTAATTCTTTTCCTACCGGTGTGATGGAATCAATGCAGCCTATACGTATTCTCATTGAATACAAGATGATGGATAACATCGCCCACCATCTTGTATCCAATGAAAATCTATATGGCATGTATGGATTCCACCGTAGAAAAAGCATTACTCTATTAACACCGACTAATAGTGCTGTGGGCCCCACACCTGATGAGGTGAAGAGTGGATGGGACGCACTTTCCATGTTTCTTGGGGACCATCAACTTAATTGAAAAGTTGCACAAAACATTTGTATTCTTGACACTTGGACAGGAAATTTTGAGGGACTTTTAATCTTTATAAAATTTTCCACAAAATATGAGTTTAATTTCATGAATTGTGCAAATTATTTTTTGAGCAATAATTAATCATGATTAGTAAAAAAATTCACAATTGATGTCAAATAACAATTGTCTACCTTGGTTTCCGTTTAAGATGATAACAAAAGTCGAGTTACATTGGAAAATATTATTGTAGGCGAGTCATCAATACATACGAATACGAAGTGAATGGACAAAATCAGACTCAAAGAGTGCGTATACAAAGAACATCATACTTTTAACGTGAATTTCTTTTTCATCTCGATCGAAATCAACTCATTATTTACTATATGGATGGTTAATACTTTCATATATATCATCTAATTTTGTTGCTACCTTTTATTTCCTTAATTACCTTTTTTTCTTTTTTAACTGAAATGGGTCAATTGACCTTGCCTGCGCGTCGGCAGCAGGTTCTTGAACCGATGATCCCGAGCTCGATGACGCCGATCGGCGGCCGCCACAGCTGCTGCACCGACGGTCGGAAGTCGCTGGCGAGCTGCGGGGGCTCGTCAGAGACGTGGTAGCCGCCGTCAAGGCAGACGCTCACGTGCAGCCTCCCGCTTAGGCACGTGCGGGCGATCCCTTTCTTCCCCTTGTTGATCTCGTCGCTTGGAGCGAGGTCGAGCCGCCGGGAGTTGACCTTGCGGTCGTCGACGCGGCGCTGGATGGAGGAGAGGTCGATGGAGGAGGATCCGATGGTGGCGGTGTCCTTGCCGTGTCGGATCTCTAGGGATTATTCTTGATGAAAAGAGACGAGTTTGGAAATTGAGGGATTATTCTTGATGAAGTTGAGGCAAACTTGAAAACGCGGAAAGGATTTGAGCTCTAGAATCCCAATATGGGAGATTTTTATTGGGTTATCAATCCCATCAAGAGAGATTAAAGGAACCCCCAATTGACCAAAATTTTAGCCTAATTCATGGAAATATTTAAATCGAAGAGATGAATCGAAAATTCATCCAAAATTTTTCTAGGAATGGAAGTAATTTGATCAAGGCAAAAGGGATGAGAAATTGGAGAAATGGGAGAGGAAACAAGAGGGAAAGGTGGTAGCTTTGGAGATGGGAAAGGGGCTGTCGGGTGGTTCGCTCGTCGGGACCTCCGAGACGTCGGAGCAGAAGCCGCCGAGGAAGTGATTGTGGCCGGAGGCGAAGGCGTTGGCGACATCGGATTCCGTCGGTGGCGGCGTAGACGGTGGATGAGATGGAAATTACCTGCAGGAGAAAATGTACATAATCATTGTAATGCCCCCCGTTGATGCCTAAATTAAAAAAGAAGACGGGTAATAAAGAAAATAAAGAAGTGATCTCAATAATTTGGTTATGGCTACAACTATTTTGGCTGTGGCTATAGAGACGTGCAAAAGGACATTTTTTAGCCTTGTACGGTTAGTTAAATCAATTTGAGAAAATAAGGTTCTTACATTAGAGAGGGGGTAAAAAGGACAGGGTTTTTTTTAAAATGATATTAATTTAAAATTATATTATAAAAATAAGGGGGGGATTTTTAATTCGCAAAATAGGGTGGTTTCACCCCACCCCGCTGGCCCATCCCCACCCCCCAGTATAGGGGGCGGGTTCTGGGAACCCGCCCCCTATACATACCTTTTTTTTAAAAATTAATTTAATTATTAACGATATAATTATAATATTATTATTATTATTACAATTAGAATTCTTAAAAATAAAATTAAATTAAATAGACAAAAAAACATTTAAATTAAATAATAAAATTTCACTATATCAATGTTTCTTACAGAATGAATCCGTCAAAATTTACAATGTAAAAAAATCCTATCTATTTGTAAAATGTAAATACTATATCGACGGTTAAATTTATAATAACAAAATGAATCCGTCAAATTTATAATACAAAAAAATCTGAGTGCACTTGTCACGAGCCTGAAAGTCCCGCCTCTGATGCATATCCTGGACATCTGGTCCTATAATGGCCTGGTTGTTTGCATAGGCTACATATGAATTGCCTTTGCTGAGGATCAGCATCCATTGTCATTCGATCTCGACGCACCTTAGGTCTTCCGGGCCTTATATTTTTTTCCGGCGGTAATACAGTCGGTGTTTGTCTGTTGGTAGTATAATAGTGCCAATAGCGACTGTCCGGTATAGGATGAAATTTTGGATCGTATGCACCTTGGTAATTAGAAACTGTATAGTAATGGGAAGCAAAATTGTAATGTGAGGTATGCATGCTGCTCGCAGCAGCAATTGCGTGGGCACAAGGTAAATGTTGTTGCTGGAAAAGACCGCATGTACACGAAGAGAGCCCTTCATCTCTAAAGTTCACGGTATATTGATTCCCATTACCGCCCGTTACCTGAAACTCCACCGTGTCAAACCTTTCGGATCTGTAGTATTGTGCTCTGCGCTCTCTTTTCCGAAAAATATCTTCGTAATACGCGGTGAGCGGAGTGTCCATCGCCAAGGACTTTTCTCTTCTGTGCACAAAATAAGTATTCATCCGGAAAAAGGTTCGAACAATCAACCCCTGTATCGGTAAGCCTCTAACCCCTTTAAGGACCCCGTTGAAGCTTTCAGACATATTAGTCGTCATTAGGAGATATCTGCACCCATCATCATGTGCTTGTGACCACATGCGTACTGGATACTCATCTAACCACGCTTTCGCGGCTTGATTCATCTCCCCAATTTTCGTCATGTATATGCCGTGAACATTAGGGTCAGGCGTTTCACCGGCTCTGTACATAAGTTTATGTAGATCCGAATTTTTAAATTTTCGATCAAAATTTTGCCTGAAGTGTCGTAGGCAAAACCTATGTGGGGTCGTCGGAAATACAGATCTCATTGCAGCTAGTATTCCCGGATGTCTATCAGATATGATGCATAAATCCGTTCTATGAAGAACAGATGGGATATTTTTGAGGTTACGGAAAAACCATGACCAGGATGATGTATTTTCACCCTCGACAATAGAAAATCCCAACGGAAATATACCGTTATTAGCATCAACACCTGTAGCAATTAACATGCAGCCTCTGTACTTACCGTATAGATACGTACCATCAACGCACAATACCGGCCGACAGTGTGTGAAACCAGCCGCACATGGACCAAAGCACCAGAAAATTCTTTGAAACCTGACAGAGCCCTCGACGTCTGTTTCTGTGGTTTTTAACCGGTATACGGTCCCCGGATTTGATGCTTTCATGGCTTCCATAAAAGGGACTAGTGAGTTGTACGAGCTTTCCCAGTCCCCGAATACCTTGCACAAAGCCTTTCTACGAGCATCCCATGCCTTCACATATGAAATCTGAATTTTATGCTCTCCGCTAACCAAGAGCCGTATCTCTCGGGGAGTCATCGCCACATCTGTACGGATCAGGGGCATGATTAGCGAGCAAATGTAAGATGAAGTGCAATTCCGGTGATACTGTAACATAATAGAATTGATGCAAGTGTGTTCTTGGCTATATTTCGTGACCTTCCAAGCCTTGGCTCTTTTGGAACAACATGCATGCAATCTCCACTGACATTCAGGAGTTTTCGTACATACCACAGTATAGTACGTCTTATTTGACTCTTCGGTTTTAAATGTAACGTTTTGCTGAATGGACCACGACTTCAGCTTACAAATAAGATCTCCTTTTTCCTGAAACAAATCCCCGACGCTGATGCAATCTTCGCTTGCTGATGTCGCGTCCAAATAAGGTGCCGTATTTACTTCTGCCACGGCTAAGTCTACCCAACCATCATCTTCCAACGGATCGAGGCCGGGATCTTCTAGTTCGACAAAATCGTTATTCGCAACCATACCATCAAAGAATGCTACCTCATTCAATCCAGCAGCATTTTCCACGCTATCCTCCCCTTGATGACCTTCACCGATTTCATCATCATCACTGCCACAAATATCAATATCACCCGTAGCAACATAAGGCTCGGGTGTAGGATTCCACGCTATTCTAAACTTAGTTAATTTTTTTTAATTACGCATTTCATTTAATTCTAATAGTTGAAAATAACATTATTTAATTTTGCAGGATGGAGATAATCTCACCGTCGTCACGCATAGCTCAGACAAATGGGTAGTTAGCGACCAACGAATAAACCATCGGTTTAGACGGGCCGGATTTTATGAAGCGTCGTTGATTCGTCATATCCAAATCGACCACGCCCTCGTCGCCTCTCTGGTCGAACGTTGGAGAAAAGAGACCCACACCTTTCATCTAAGATGGGGTGAGGCCATAATCACACTCCAGGATATATTGGCCTCTCACTCGGTTTACGGGTCAATGGGCTTGGGTTGGTCGGAGGAAAAATTGTTGGTCCAGATACCGACCACCCATACTGGGATACATATGCCTAGTCTGCTCTCGGACAGGTAAGCAATATCATTCTGATTACCCTATTTAGTGTACCTATTTTATGTTTTACATTATTTCTAGTTTTAATATTTAAAAAAATGCTAATATCAGGCACCAGGAGGCCACAGTAAGGGGTATAAAATCAATTTAAACTGGTTAAGAGATAAATTTAGTAATATCCCTGATGAAGCCACCGATGAAGTTTTGGATAGACATGCACGTGCCTACATTCTGTACATGATCGGTTCTTGGTTGATGCCGGACCAATCAGCAACGCATGTCCATCCGTTATACCTTGGCTTCCTAGCGGATTTTGATGTCTGTGGCCAATATGCTTGGGGAGCAGGGGTCCTGGCCTTTCTTTATAAGGAACTCGATAAAGCATGTGCTCCTACGAAGAATAAAATTTGTGGATGCAGTACATTACTTCAGGTAAATTCTTTATTTTTCACAGCTAGAATTTTGCAATATTGGTTTTCTCTCTTATAATCTGAAACTTTATTTGTAGATCTAGTCGTGGCATCATATGTATATAGGAAGACCAGAGAATATTAAAATAACTGGCTTGGATATCCCCGGAAAGCCGCTCGGCTGCTGGTGGAATGGGAAGAAAGCGTATAAGGCTCCTCGTCGAGTGCTTAGGTACTATAGAGATGAGTTGGATCGCATGGAGGCGGCTCAGGTAATCATAATTTAGGTAATTAAATTTGTTTTACAATTTTGAAATACCTAAATCATAATTTTTTTACTATGTTATTTGCGCAGTTTCTGTGGACGCCTTATACAGCAGATCGTCTAGAACATTTACCCGGCATCTGTCTCGAAGGAGAGCCGGTTTGGCGGGCTCGATGCCCACTCCTCTGCATTAATGTCGTTGTTATGCACCTCCCGGATAGGGTATTGCGGCAGTTTGATAGATTGCAACATATTCATGTCCCGCCGCCTTCGCCTATGACAGTAGAGGGAGACATGCGGGGAGGAAATACGGAGCGTGATTGGAGGGACCATCACCATCAGTAGTTGCTGAGATGGGAGGATAGGCAGCATAGTATTGCCCTACAGCAAATAGGTGACCACACAGCTACTTGTTAGTGTATATGCCCTAGAGGCCATTACTGTATCATACTAGTTTGTATATTACTTGATGGAAGCTTGGGATATTCACAGTTGTATATACAATCTTGCTCGAAATGGTAGTATGCTACTTGGTTTGTCTCTGCTTTAATATGTGCATGTGTTTCTTTTAGCATATTGCTGTCATACATATTAGTAGAGCCCTTAGGATCTTTGCTTGATTACCAGCGTTGTGATGGCGCTCACACTCGTGGGAGCTGGGTGATCTATAAGCACATCCTTATACAGGTCCCTAGTCGTTGGACTATCGAGACAGGGTATCGATACTCCGGAGTAGACTAGCGTATGCGCTTCTCATCCCAGTGTGGGAGACGGTCTGTCCCACAGCCGTCAGTACGTCGTACTTGAGATAGTATACGGGTGCTCGTTGGGTTACGAGTACACTGGACAGGACTCGTCGGGAACTGTTGGTTGGTATTATACCAATCGTCAGTTATCAGTTCCCAGGTGACATGAGTACAGCTTAGTCCGCTGACTTGACACTGTCACTTCGCCTTGAGTGTGTTCCCACTGCACTTTGATTACTACCCTACCACGGCTCAAAGAAGTCGTGCAAACAGGTAGTTTTTGGGTGCAGTCCCGAAGCACTTGGAGGCAGTAACGGTTAGACAGGATTCGTCTCTCCCGGTATTGGGGGTTGACATCGCGCTGTGTCCAGGAGAGCCTTTACACGAGTAGTCCCTGGCCAGGGCAAGCGAGATATACTGGTAGGTTTCCAGTGTTATCTCAGGGTGTTCTGGGCTTCACTCCGGCACGACTTGTACCGCTATTAGGGGACTGACATTCACCGCCCCCTAGGCCCACCATGCGATGTATCAGACGAACAGACCGGACTGTACGGAGATTGTCACATACAGGCTCAGTAGGAGTTCAGATGGGGTTCACCTCGTCAGTCTTCTTATCGACATCTACCTGGGGACCGTTACGTACAGCTAGTGCCGCTTGCGGTCTGTGGTTAAACCCACTGCCAGCGTAGTGTCGAGTCTTTAGAGTCCTACACAGAGAGCTATTCGCCTTTAGGCAAAATGAGTATAGGTCGCATGGTTTTGCGACAGGGTTCGTTCACATTCGCGCACTTGTGCACGTTTGCTGTCCGGACAGTTTATACTAGCGGGCTTTGGTTTAAGCCGGATCCTAGTATATGATTTGAGATTGGTTTTTCTCATTGTGTTCGTGTTCCTCGGATCACGAATGCAGGTGCGTATGCACAGTTGTTTGAGATAGAGGGAGAGGACTTTGATTAGGGTTAATGGCTATTGTCATTTTACTAACCCTAATGATTATGTGTGTGTTATAGTTAATTGATAATTAGTTTAAATAATTGTGCATGGTTATGGATGTTGACCATTTGACCTTATTGACTTGTTAACCTAGGTTGACACTTTGACCATCATCATTTCTTTTGGAAGATGCTTTTTGATCCTTGCAAATTGAAATGATAATGGTCATATCATGATTAACCATGACAATTATCTAGCTAATTATTTAATTAAAATAATACACATATACTTGTGAGAATGGTTCAATTATTCTAATTCTCACATTTCATTTCTCTCTCTTGTTTTTCCTCTCCCTCAAGCTCTCTCCCTCTCATGTGTTGAGAAACACTTGAGCTTGAGAAAAACCCTCTCTTGATCTTCTCTACTCTCATCTAGGGTTCAAGTATTAGCACTTCTTGCACCCTAGTTACTCCTAGCTTGGAGTTGAAGCCAAAGGTTGAGGCTTTCGGGTGGATCTTTCTTTGACGGGAGAAGACGACAAGGTGACCTCCTTCCACTACTTCTAGGAGCAAGGAGAGAAGGACATAAGACCAAAGGTATAACCTTTCTAGCTCTTAGCTTGTTATTAGTTAGCTTTAGCAAGTTTTTGTTTAGCAAAGATCCTTAAAGCATAGTCCATGTTGCTTATAGTTGATAAAAATCAGATTTTTATTATGTTTTCCGCCTCCCCGTAAGCACCGGGGTGGGCAACGTGGACTTACAGTGGTATCAGAGCCTAACTAAACATAAACTAGCTAAGTAGTGGAGTGTGTCGAAGTTCGAAACGTAAAAATCGAAAAAAACCAAGTTTTAAAAACCCTAGTTTCTGTAAAAAAAAATTCTGGTCAAAACAAAATTTGTTATACTGCTAAAATCGTCTCAGGGTTTTTTAAAGATAACCACAAAACCCGGTCCAGTGAGTCGTCTAAACCGCCGCGTTTCCGCGGCAATAGCAAGCTATTGCCGCGGAACCGCCGCCGTTTGGACTCCTCACTGGGTCGAGTTTGGTGCAGTGTATCTCTGGCTTGATTTTTGGATTTTTGAGATATGTTATATCTGCCCAGATTTTCCAGAATAGAAATTTATTTTTGGGGGCCTATAAATCCGTATTTTTTCCGAACTTCAATACACTTTGACTACAAAGGTTATATCTGTGATGTTTGCATGTATTGAACGTCGGCTAATCGCTATATTTCGATTAGTCGGGGTTATACATCTCTGTGATCTGTGTTTGATACTGGTTTGTGTATATGAATGGGTTGGATAGTCGCGGGTGAATAGCCGGGGTGGATGTGAGATGAGTGTTGCTTCTCTTTCATTCATTTATAATATGTAAATTGATGTAATATTATTATTTGTTTGGCCGCACAACCGGGTCGGGGTTGTTGCCGTCATTGTATAATTCTTTTTACTGTTTTTGCTCCTAGGATAGACCCATGGAGGGGGTGCACAAACTACCGGGTATCTCGAAGTGCCGAGTGGCCTACTCACGGTGGTGAGGGAGGTTGCTTCGCTTCGGGTACTTGGCGGGTAGTTTGCCGCATCCGTAGGGGTCTTGGGTGGGGTATTTGGCTATTCACCGCGACCGTGTAATCCGCTTTTCGTTGCAGACTCGAACGGATTGCGGATTCCTAGTATATCCAATGTATTCATCTGTGATCTGTAATGTCTATCATTGCTATATATTTATATATGATAACTATTTAGGCGTTGCTTATGTTTTACAGCCGCGCTAGCCCAGCCCTCGCTCTGTCGTTGGTTAAGTAACCTAACGGGTGATGACGGGGCCCCGTGGCGAATGCGAATGGCATAAGCGTATGTCATATTTTGGTTGTTTTCTGCAATGGTAGGATTAAATGATGGGATGCATTAAAAGAACTAATGCAAGAAAATAAACCAAGTAAAAGTCGATTGGAACACTTTGAAAACCACTCGGTTCTTTTCAAAACCAAACTTTTAAACGCGGAGCTTGAACCACTCCTTTTAAAAGCTATCTCGTTCCATCGATTAGATCATGTCCACTACGTTCACGGTTTCGCCAAAACCATCCGTAGCCCTCCGTCATTCCACATGAATGGTCAAAAAGTATTCAAGCTATGTATTTTGGCCAAAGTCAAGGCATAGTGATTGGTAGCTATTGGGTATTCATGTGCGGCATAGATAGATGCGTTGGTTTGGGACAGTCGTGCTGCCATTTTGGGCCAAAGTCAAGAGTAAGTACGGGTGGGTCCAAATTAACCAGGAGAATGACGGGTAGAACTTGACATGTGACTTATGATATTTTGGCCAAAGTCAAGGTCATAAGAGCATGGGGCAAAAATCCACATCGGGAGTTTCATAAGTACTGAAACTTGCTAGCTTTGCATACCATTTGGAGTGTGATGATTCTGGTAGGATTCCTTCGGTTTTATCACGCGATGATATTTGGATCCCGATCCTACTGTGAGTATATGCTACTCCTCGGGAAAACTCTCACTTAACGATCAATGCTATAAACTTAGTAAGTGTCTAGAAAGGTGTTAGCGGGGCTACGCCCACAGGGAAAAAAGGTTACTTAATTAAGGAACTTCGCGAAAGCGTTGGAAAACCTCCCTCGAAGTACCGACACTGGCCTGGCTGAACGGTTAAGCAAGTATTGTACGGTGAGAGTGATCCTGACTAATCCTTTTCTTTACGGTTTGAGAAGGGATTCGAGAGACAGTAGGAGCCATCCAGTTTAGACAAATTAAAAACCACTCTAAACTTGCAAGAGCATCATGCTAAAGTGTTTCTTTTCTCTCTCCTAATTGCAGCGACCATTCAAGATGACCGGACTTAAGTTATTACTAGATAAAAATATATTGACAGGGCCAAACTACAAAGATTGGCTCAGGAATGTCAAGATGGCAATCACTTACGACAAGTTGGGGTATGTCCTTACCACCAAAGCACCCCCTGTCCCAGGTCTCACCTCCAGCGTCGCGGATAAGGAAATCCGTAAGACATGGGAGATAGATTGCGCGAAGGCCAAATGCCTCGTATTAGTCTCGATGGACAATGAACATCAGAGGAGGCACGAGAATATGGACCTATAGTCCATATTTCTTCATACAAAAGAACTGTATGGGGAGCAGTCTCGTATCGCAAGATACGAAGTGTCGAAGAAGCTATTTTCGGCAAGGTTGGCCGTCGGATCATCGATAGCGGAACACGTGCTTAAGATGATTGGCTACATTGAGGAGCTCGCGGACCTTGGGACCACGTTGGAGAATGAACTCTATACTGATTTAATTCTCCAGTCCCTTCCTTCCACTTACGCCCAGTTTATTCTGAACTTCGACATGCAAGGAAAGGAGGTAGAACTTTCCGAACTTCTGAACATGTTGAGGAGTGCTGAGGGCACCCTACAGAAAGGTAGGGAGACATCCACTTTGTTTGTAGGAGGATCTTCCTCTTCTAGATCCAGGGCGAAAGCCAAGGGTAAGAAGAAGAAAGCCCCCGCCAAACCAAGAGGCGGTGTCGGTAAAGTGGATACGAAGGGAAAAGGTAAAGCAACAAAGATAGCGGGGAAGCTAGTGGGGAAGGAAGAATGCTTCTATTGTCACAAAAGTGGTCACTGGAAATAGAATTGCAAGGCTTGGAAGGCCAGAACACAGGATTTGAAGCGAGTTGCAGCTTCAGCTTCAGGTGTGTATGTTATTGAAAACTGTCTATCAATAAACTCTACTTCCTGGGTATTGGATACCGGATCAGGATCTCATATCTGTAATTCTTTGCAGGCGTAGAGAAAGCGTAGAGTTTTGAAGGCAGGTGACATGACCCTCAGAGTTGCGAACGGTGCTAGCATGGATGCTGAGGCCGTGGGGGACTATCACCTGGGATTGTCGGATGGACATTTTTTGGTTTTGCGTAGTTGTTATTATGTACCAAATGCAACCTGTAATATCATTTCTGTATCTTTATTATCTAAAGAAGGTTATGAATTTGCATTTGTAAGTAATGTAGTGAACATTCACCTTAATCAAGCTTTGATTGGGTCAGGTACATTGAACAACGGTATATACATATTAAACCAACCACAGATTTTCAATGTCCAGAATACACACAAAAGAAAGTCTCCAGAAATTAATAAAACTTTCTTATGGCATTGTAGACTGGGTCACATCAATGAGAGAAGGTTGACTAAGTTACATTCAGAAGGATATTTGGATCCGTTCGAATATCAATCGTATGCAACTTGTCAATCCTGTCTCAAAGGAAAGATGACAAAGACTCCGTTTACTGGACACGGAGAAAGAGCGAGCGAGCTTGATTGGTTCGAAAAAGTGTGTTTGTAGTTAACCGCAATCAATAACGGTGTCGCATGTAGCTAGACCGAGATGAGTACGGGTCGTCCTCTGGGAAACGTGGAACCTTTTACTTTTACTTTAGATGTGTTGAGAAAGAGAGGAGGGATAAAGAATTTTATAGAATGGTTTCTAGATCTACGTTAAACAAGAATGTAAAATATAGATCTAGATTATTTTAGAGACTTAAATAATATAATAATAGGGCTTGTAGGGTTCGTTAGGATTTAGTAGTTATGGAAGATTAATTAAAAGTTACCCTTTTTATCCATTAATAGATTTAGAACTAGAACGACGGTGATGCGTGTAGATTAGGGTTTCTGGAGGGAAAAGGAATCCCACTCGTAACCCTTATCTCGACACGGAACTCCGTTCATTATCTAGCCTTTACCAAAACAATCATTAATCTAATCTCTAATCGTGGTCGAAACTAGCAAAGAATTGCCAGCGCGCCCGATTAGGATGTTAATGATTCTTTTGATAAAGTTCCTAAACTTTATAGGACTTAAAAAGAGTTTAATTATTTTCATCGTCCATTAGCCTACCCTAATCCTACGAACCCTAACAAGCGGAGAATTACTCGCGCATGTTGGGAGAAAAAGAGATGGAGAGAAAATGCATGAAGAAATAGAATAAGAAAAAGAACTATCTTTATTAATCAACAAGATCAAGTACACTTTTATTCCTTAGAAAATGATTACAAAAACCTAGTTTGCTTCTCGATCTCTTCCAAGGAGGTAGATGAACAGTTGATGATCAGCCTGGATGCGTGAGCGTCAGGGGCTTCGTGATCTCTTCGGCTTGATAGCTTTTTCCAAGAGGCCCTCGGTGCCTTTTTATAGTGAAAACCCAGAATATTTTTGTTGAAAAGTTGGTAAAATATTGCATAGATCAATCTCCCAAAATATTGCCTTCTAACTCTTCAATAGTGCGGCGGATCCGCGGCCCCATGGGGGGTTTGGCCGCGGTTCCGCGCTCAAGGGGTGTGATCAATTTGTCGTTTTTCTTGGGCTCTCTGATGGTGACATTTGGCAATCCCAGGCATCTTCATATTTCAGAAATCTTCTCTCGGTTGCTTCCAGACTTGGTCTCCAAGTTTGCTTCTTAATTTGGCAAGTTTTCTTCAACAAATTGATTTGTTTGATAAATTCTTCATAACAACTTGGAAAATTCTGCACAACAACTTAAATAAGATTTAGTAGAACTAGTTCTACTAGGATTAGGTCAATGAATTTATTTGCATATACTTTCCTACCAAATGATAATTAAAATATATTAACATATGGAAAATTGTTGTTTTTACACATAAACCCCCATATGTATAATATATTATAATAAAGTCCTTTTTTAATATAAAAATGGTAGGAAAAATGTAATACAAGTGTGCAGTTTTATCAACTGAACAAATACCCCCAAACTTATCTTTGATCGTCCCGAGCAACTAGTTTATTCAAGAGGAGAAAAAAAAGGAGAAAACTAAGCACACTTTCGTAGGCAGACACGATTGCACTGAGCACGTGCAACAAGCCGTTAAACCTCTAGGTGTCCCTAGTAGGAGGAGTGTTGTCTCCTGAGGGTTTTCAGCGGATTACACCCACAAAATCCAATAACAAAAGAAAGATGGTGAAATTTACATATAAAGACAAGAACCATAAAAGAAATACTTTGAAAAGAAGAGTTTCCAACTATGCTAGCTTTTCAGTTGTCATGAGCCCTATCTTAATAGTCATGAAAAAATGTTAGAAATCACATTACCCCTCAATAAAATATCGTCTTTATTCTTCATTCCTACCTTTCTTCCAAACATTGATCATATAACCCCACGTGTGTGAAAATAACATCCCTACACTCGGAGAATTCAATTCAAGCTATCATACTCTTGTCCATCTACCTCAGTACTTTATGAATACTTAGGTTTGCTCACACATTTTCATGCGACCGCTAATACTTCTTGAGGTACTAACCGACCGATTACTCAAGTGCTTGCTGATTTGGTGATAGTATTTTCCTTGTCTTGCACCACCTAAGGCTTAGCAGTGACTCCCAGACCAGTTGGCCTTAGGGCACTAGGTGAAGAGGCACCCTCGCTATATTTTTTTTATTGCTGCCTTGGCGATACAAAACCAGTGTTCATTTTTTTTCTTTTCACCATTTTTATACTTCCTTCATACTTTGGCTTTTAGACAAGAGCATTTCAAGGTATCCTCTACTATCCCGAGTTTCAAGACGTGTGTAGGTGCATATTGTAGGGTATCAACATTCAAATGTTTGGCTTCCAGAATAGAAACTATTTTTCAGACTTATTTTTATCCTCAGATTAGTGACTTCCTTCATCTTACTAACCCTTGGGACAACAGCTCATAACTACTTATTACTAGTTCGTTTAAGAAAACTTCTAATTTTCTTGGTTTTCTTAAACTATTCCTATCTTTTGGATGTAATTTTTCACTTTCTACTCTTTTGTTATAAAAGAAAATTTTTTTTTTAAATTTTTTTGAAAATGTTGTGCTTATGCAAAATATGATGCAAATTGATGTGTAAATAAGCACAAACCTCCCCCAAACCTGTTTACAGCAGTGTCCTCACTGATGTCATCCGTTAAGCTCAAAAAACCTGTAGACTTGGGAGGAAATTATTAATGGGGGCAAGAATATATGAAAGTGAAAATGCTCCCCAAACTTATTTTTGGCTCACAAATTTGAGGACAAAAGTTATGATCAAGAGCC
Source organism: Agapanthus africanus (assembly GCA_030015575.1). Classification (NCBI taxonomy): domain Eukaryota; kingdom Viridiplantae; phylum Streptophyta; class Magnoliopsida; order Asparagales; family Amaryllidaceae; genus Agapanthus; species Agapanthus africanus. The sequence goes on from JASDDO010000004.1 coordinate 387,914,785, forward strand.
AAAAATATACCCCCCCTCAAACATGAGTTAGACAATATGAAGCATTTTAAGAGGGGGTGAGTCATTTGGTCAAAGTAAGGCTTTACAAAGACCAAAAGTTAACACCAACCATTCAAAGATTTTATCAGTATATCGTATAGGTTGGTGGAAGAATGTGTTGTATCGACTCAAGAAAAAGTGGGGAAGGCATAAGAGGTGGTCTGGAAAGGGTTTGAAATTAGAGAAAAGAAAGAATGAGGATGAATGTGAATGATTAGAAAGAAGGAATGGCGACGGTTCAACCTCTAGAGGTGGAGATTGATCAATCACAAAATCCGTATTGTTTAAAAATTCAAGTTCGTCAGCAAAAAGTTCTTCAAAACTTTTATCAATGGTGTGATTGAACATTTTGCTGTCAAAGAGTTTTATGCCAGAATTTATTCTACTTGATTCATAAAAAATCACTGAGGTAGAGAACTCGAAAAACTTATCTAACTCTTTTTCAAAAATATCCAAATCAAGTTGAATTTTCTGGTATTACTGAACTTGAATTAACGGATTGTGATTTATCAAAACTCACTGAAACTATAGGAACAGAAGAAGAACCGGAGAAAGTAGAAGGTGAAATGGGTAAACAAATTGGTATGTCGAGTGTTGCTGAACCAGATGTGGAAGATGGAGGCTGTATTCGATCTGATCTTCGGGTATACCTTTATCATCAACTTCAAGACATATTTGGGGTTCGGGAAGAATTAAAGGCTCAAGATGATGACCACAAGGAAGTGAAAGGATTTGATGAATTGGTGGGACAAAATCATCCAAAATTTTGGGTTCATCAATCAAAATATCCCCAACGTCAATCACCTCATTCAAGTGAAGGTTAAAATTCTCAAACTCCTCATCAAAAGTATGGTTTTCAATCAGTTTTGGTTCAAGAGTGGAGGTGTAGAGATCACAAGGGTTGGGTATGGTTTCACTTGAAAGGGACCCTTCACAGTTGGGTAAATCAAACACTACAAAGTCACACAACTTATCAGTCATTCTATTTGGTGTACTTGATGATCTATGAAACTGGAGTTGTGAATTTCAGTTTGGAGGTACAGTTCTGTCTTTTTACCCAAATCCTTCATAATTTGGTTTCGACATTTCCATAAATTTTTCTAATGTCTGCTCCAGACTAGTCTTGGGCTGATAAGGGGTTTCAGTATAAGATTGAAATTCCTGTGGATAATTAAAACTCCCAAATGACTGATTAGAAGAACTGTCTAGAGTAGGTGGAAAAGTCGGATTGGATTGATAGGAATAGAATGGTTGCGGAACTTGGGTAGGAGTAGGATCAATATTATGATAAGAAGAATATTGATATGGGTTTGGTTGGTTGGCTATATACAAACCGCATATCAAACTCTTCTCCGGACAGTGGTGGTGATGGTTGATATTGGTCCGGGTTGAAACTTTGGCCTCTAGACCTAGCTATGTGCTCGGCAATGGACATTCGTCTAGGGGCTTCCTCACTCTGGGTATGAACTGAAACAGGTGTAGGATTAGGATATGGTTGATAAGACCTAGACTGAGGTGGACAACTGTTTCTTCTTGCTTGTTCTATATGATCTCTTAAGGACATGGAAGAGCCGGACGGTATACCGAAGGGATTTCAAAAACAAGAGATATCTGGTTGTGGACAGCAAAGCTCGGCAAGTGTTCTTCTGTTTAGGTCACCCATTATAAGAAGAGAAGAAGGGGGAAGGGGTAAAAAGGAGAGAAAGTAATTGGTTTGTTTTGAAAAATGACAGTTTTAGACAAATCACAAAAAATATGCACAAACCCTAGAACTATGGTTACCTAGGTTCAGTCTCTAGACAGCTCCTAACTAAGGCTAGAAATAGGACCTCAAACCGCCTCTTCACGGACAAGTACGGCCAGGTAAGTGGGAAGGAACCACCACTACAGTGGGCCTAATTAAAAACCACTAGCCTAGACACCGCAATGTCAGTTAGGATAAACGGCTGATGCCTATACTAGTCTTTTTCCTATTGAGCTCGACAGTCCTTAGAGTCTGGTCTAGATATTTTTTAAATTAATGAAGGGTTGTTCTATATGCTCGGTTTGTGATTTGTGGGCTTAGGAAGGGTGATGAAATCCCCACCTAATCTTGATTTGGTCCTTGCCCTTTAAAAATCCGTATTAAATTATGCAAAAACAAACCGAAAAACAAAACTTTGCAAAAGATTTTTGAGCGGCGATATTTTGCAAAGAATCCTGCAGAAAATAGATTTTATTGGATTTTAGAGGAGAGAGAAGGGAGTTAGAATCTTACCAGAGAAGTGTGAACCCTAGATCTCCTGTTTCCTCAAGTCCGTGACTCCAGATTTCCTCGCAAAAATTCACACAATAATCGTTAAATATACAATTTGCAGTTTTGTTTTAATAATGATATGACTCGTCGAAGAATTCAACACAAATAGTAAAAATAAAAAATTACGCACGTTTCCCCGGCAACGGCGCCATTTGATTGGTTCGAAAAAGTGTGTTTGTAGTTAACCGCAATCAATAACGGTGTCGCGTGTAGCTAGACCGAGATGAGTACGGGTCGTCCTCTGGGAAACGTTGAACCTTTTACTTTTACTTTAGATGTGTTGAGAAAGAGAGGAGAGATAAAGAATTTTATAGAATGGTTTCTAGATCTACGGTAAACAAGAATGTAAAATATAGATCTAGATTATTTTAGAGACTTAAATAATATAATAATAGGGCTTGTAGGGTTCGTTAGGATTTAGTAGTTATGGAAGATTAATTAAAAGTTACCCTTTTTATCCATTAATAGATTTAGAACTAGAACGACGGTGATGCGTGTAGATTAGGGTTTATGGAGGGAAAAGGAATCCCACTCGTAACCCTTATCTCGACACGGAACTCCGTTCATTATCTAGCCTTTACCAAAACAATCATTAATCTAATCTCTAATCGTGGTCGGAACTAGCAAAGAATTGCCAGCGCGCCCGATTAGGATGTTAATGATTCTTTTGATAAAGTTCCTAAACTTTATAGGACTTAAAAAGAGTTTAATTATTTTCATCGTCCATTAGCCTACCCTAATCCTACGAACCCTAACAAGCGGAGAATTACTCGCGCATGTTGGGAGAAAAAGAGATGGAGAGAAAATGCATGAAGAAATAGAATAAGAAAAAGAACTATCTTTATTAATCAACAAGATCAAGTACACTTTTATTCCTTAGAAAATGATTACAAAAACCTAGTTTGCTTCTCGATCTCTTCCAAGGAGGTAGATGAACAGTTGATGATCAGCCTGGATGCGTGAGCGTTAGGGGCTTCGTGATCTCTTCGGCTTGATAGCTTTTTCCAAGAGGCCCTCGGTGCCTTTTTATAGTGAAAACCCAGAATCTTTTTGTTGAAAAGTTGGTAAAATATTGCATAGATCAATCTCCCAAAATATTGCCTTCTAACTCTTCAATAGTGCGGCGGATCCGCGGCCCCATGGGGGGTTTGGCCGCGGTTTCGCGCTCAAGGGTGTGATCAATTTGTCGTTTTTCTTGGGCTCTCTGATGGTGACATTTGGCAATCCCAGGCATCTTCATATTTCAGAAATCTTCTCTCGGTTGCTTCCAGACTTGGTCTCCAAGTTTGCTTCTTAATTTGGCAAGTTTTCTTCAACAAATTGATTTGTTTGATAAATTCTTCATAACAACTTGGAAAATTCTGCACAACAACTTAAATAAGATTTAGTAGACCTAGTTCTACTAGGATTAGGTCAATGAATTTATTTGCATATACTTTCCTACCAAATGATAACTAAAATATATTAACATATGGAAAATTGTTGTTTTTACACATAAACCCTCATATGTATAATATATTATAATAAAGTCCTTTTTTAATATAAAAATGGTAGGAAAAATGTAATACAAGTGTGCAGTTTTATCAACTGAACAGAGCTCTTGGGACTCGTACACAGCGACGTGTGCGGTCCAATGTCTACTCATGCGCGAAGCGGTTATTCTTACTTCATTACTTTTACGGATGACTTTTCAAGGTACGGTTATGTCTTCTTAATGAAACATAAATCCGAGGATTTTGAAAAATTCCAGGAATATAAGAATGAAGTAGAAAAACAAACAGGCAAAAGTATAAAGACACTGAGATCTGATCGAGGTGGTGAATACTTGAGTGCCGAGTTCCTGTGTTACCTAAAAGAGAATGGAATTCTCTCTCAGCTTACTCCTCCATACACTCCGCAACATAATGGTGTATCGGAGAGACGGAACCGAACCCTATTGGATATGGTACGGTCCATGATGAGTAACGCTGAGTTGCCGCGATCGTTTTGGGAATATGCACTAGAATCGGCTGCATACCTTTTGAACCGGGTTCCAACTAAGACTGTGCCTACTACACCATATCAGATGTGGTGTGGGAAGAGACCCTATCTTAATCACATTGAGACATGGGGATGTCCAGCTTTTGTAAAAAAGCAGCATGCGGACAAGCTCGAGGCACGCTCAGTACAGTGCAAGTTTGTGGGATATCCAAAGAGCTCCAAGGGATATTACTTCTATTGCGAAGAGGAACAAAAAGTCCTTGTTTTTCGCCATGCCCACTTTCTAGAACACCAGTTCATAGAAAAAGAATTAAGTGGGAGCACAATAGAACTGGAAGAAATTCCAGAACCACGAGCTATTACTGAAAGCTTGGTTGAACCAGAGGGTTCGAAAGATCAGGACATTCCCACGCCACTCCGCAGGAGTAGTAGGCAGTCTCATCCGCCCGAGAGATACTACGGTTTTCTCATTGACGGGGATAGAGAGGATTGCATCATAGACTGTGATGAGCCTACTAGCTTCCAGCAAGCCATTCAGAGCGTCGACTCGGTAAAATGGCTGGATGCAATGCGGACCGAGATGGAGTCCATGTACACCAACAAAGTATGGACGTTGGACATTGCTCCAGACAGGGTAAAACCCATAGGATGCAAGTGGATCTTCAAAAGGAAGATTGGTGTAGATGGACAGGTTGAGACCTATAAAGCTAGACTGGTAGCAAAGGGTTTTCGTCAGCGACCTGGTTTGGACTATGACGAAACCTTTTCTCCAGTAGCTATGCTGAAATCCATTCGGATCCTTCTTGCCATTGCTGCCTTCCACGATTATGAGATTTGGCAGATGGACATAAAGACAGCTTTTCTAAATGGTCATTTAGAGGAGTGTGTCTATATGGATCAGCCAGAGGGTTTCATTCAGAGTGGGAGCAGCGGAAAGGTGTGCAAGTTGCTTAAGTCCATTTATGGACTAAAGCAGGCATCGCGGAGTTGGAACATCTGTTTTAATGAGACGGTCAAGGAATTTGGCTTTATCAAAAATCCAGATGAACCATGCATCTATTGTAGATTTGTAGCGAGAACTGTAGTATTCCTCGTTTTATACGTGGATGACATTCTCTTAATAGGAAATGACATTCCTATGCTACAATCTGTCAAGGGGTTCTTGTCACACAGGTTCTCCATGAAAGACCTGGGTGATGCCTCATACATTCTGGATATCCGGATCTACCGTGACAGATCCAAGAGGATATTAGGACTTTCGCAGTCCAGATACATCGACGCCATACTGAAGAGATTCAGTATGGAAGATTCCAAGCGCGGTAATCTACCGGCTTGTCACGGGATCACCCTCTCCAAAGAGATGTCTCCCAAGAATGATTTGGAGAGGGATCGCATGTCTATTATACCCTACGCTTCTGCGGTAGGCTCTATAATGTATGCGATGTTGTGTACCAGACCGGATGTGGCTTATGCACCGAGTGTGGTAAGCAGGTATCAGTCAAACCCAGGGGAGAAACATTGAATAGCAGTAAAGAACATTCTCAAGTACCTGAGAAGGACTAAGGAGATGTTCTTGGTGTATGGCGGAAAAGACCTGCAGATTGAGGCCTTTGCTGACTCCAGCTTCCAGAGTGACAAGGATGATTCCAAGTCCATGTCGGGTTTTGTCTTCACCCTCAATGGAGGGGCGGTGTGTTGGAAGAGTTCCAAACAGGAAACCGTTGCAGACTCGACGATGGAAGCAGAATACATCGCTGCATCTGATGCCGCAAAAGAAGCTGTCTGGATGAGGAAGTTCTTGAGAGAACTTCAGGTGGTTCCGTCCATTGTTGACCCAATACCTCTGTATTGCGACAACAACGGGGCTATAGCTTTAGCGAAGGAACCCAGATCCCATCAGAAATCCAGACACATCTTAAGGCGGTATCACCTGATCAGGGAGATCGTGGATCGCCAGGAGATCGAGGTCCGGAGAGTTGCATCAGAGGATAACACAGCAGATCCATTCAACAAGGCCTTGCCCCAGACTCAGTTCGAGCGGCTGATCGAGATGATAGGTCTTCGATACGACAGTATATGGCCTTAGTGCAAGTGGGAGATTGTTAGTGTATATGCCCTAGAGGCCATTACTGTATCATACTAGTTTGTATATTACTTGATGGAAGCTTGGGATATTCACAGTTGTATATACAATCTTGCTCGAAATGGTAGTATGCTACTTGGTTTGTCTCTGCTTTAATATGTGCACGTGTTTCTTTTAGCATATTGTTGTCATACAAATTAGTAGAGCCCTTAGGATCTTTGCTTGATTACCAGCGTTGTGATGGCGCTCACACTCGTGGGAGCTGGGTGATCTATAAGCACATCCTTATACAGGTCCCTAGTCGTTGGACTATCGAGACAGGGCATCGATACTCCGGAGTAGACTAGCGTATGCGCTTCTCATCCCAGTGTGGGAGACGATCTGTCCCACAGCCGTCAGTACGTCCTACTTGAGATAGTATACGGGTGCTCGTTGGGTTACGAGTACACTGGACAGGACTCGTCGGGAACTGTTGGTTGGTATTATACCTATCGTCAGTTATCAGTTCCCAGGTGACATGAGTACAACTTAGTCCGCTGACTTGACACTGTCACTTCGTCTCGAGTGTGTTCCCACTGCACTTTGATTACTACCCTACCACGGCTCAAAGGAGTCGTGCAAACAGGTAGTTTTTGGGTGCAGTCCCGAAGCACTTGGAGGCAGTGACGGTTAGACAGGATTCGTCTTTCCCGGTATTGGGGGTTGACATCGCGCTGTGTCCAGGAGAGCCTTTACACGAGTAGTCCCTGGCCAGGGCAAGCGAGATATACTGGTAGGTTCCAGTGTTATCTCAGGGTGTTCTGGGCTTCACTCCGGCACGACTTGTACCGCTATTAGGGGACTGACGTTCACCGCCCCCTAGGCCCGCCATGCGATGTATCAGACGAACAGACCGGACTGTACGGAGATTGTCACATACAGGCTCAGTAGGAGTTCAGATGGGGTTCACCTCGTCAGTCTTCTTATCGACATCTACCTGGGGACCGTTACGTACAGCTAGTGCCGCTTGCGGTCTGTGGTTAAACCCACTGCCAGCGTAGTGTCGAGTCTTTAGAGTCCCATACAGAGAGCTATTCGCCTTTAGGCAAAATGAGTATAGGTCGCATGGTTTTGCGACAGGGTTCGTTCACATTCGCGCACTTGTGCACGTTTGCTGTCCGGACAGTTTATACTAGCGGGCTTTGGTTTAAGCCGGATCCTAGTATATGATTTGAGATTGGTTTTTCTCATTGTGTTCGTGTTCCTCGGATCACGAATGCGGGTGCGTATGCACAGTTGTTTGAGATAGAGGGAGAGGACTTTGATTAGGGTTAATGGCTATTGTCATTTTACTAACCCTAATGATTATGTGTGTGTTATAGTTAATTGATAATTAGTTTAAATAATTGTGCATGGTTATGGATGTTGACCATTTGACCTTATTGACTTGTTGACCTAGGTTGACACTTTGACCATCATCATTTCTTTTGGAAGATACTTTTTGATCCTTGCAAATTGAAATGATAATGGTCATATCATGATTAACTATGACAATTATCTAGCTAATTATTTAATTAAAATAATACACATATACTTGTGAGAATGGTTCAATTATTCTAATTCTCACATTTCATTTCTCTCTCTTGTTTTTCCTCTCCCTCAAGCTCTCTCCTTCTCATGTGTTGAGAAACACTTGAGCTTGAGAAAAACCCTCTCTTGATCTTCTCTACTCTCATTTAGGGTTCAAGTATTAGCACTTCTTGCACCCTAGTTACTCCTAGCTTGGAGTTGAAGCCAAAGGTTGAAGCTTTCGGGTGGATCTTTCTTTGACGGGAGAAGACGACAAGGTGACCTCCTTCCACTACTTCTAGGAGCAAGGAGAGAAGGACATAAGACCAAAGGTATAACCTTTCTAGCTCTTAGCTAGTTATTAGTTAGCTTTAGCAAGTTTTTGATTAGCAAAGATCCTTAAAGCATAGTCCATGTTGCCTATAGTTGATAAAAATCAGATTTTTATTATGTTTTCCGCCTCCCCGTAAGCACCGGGGTGGGCAACGTGGACTTACACTACTGACGCTACCAAAGTATATCTACAGTGGTATAAGCGTGTCACCATAAGATATCTTTCTGCTCCTCCAAAAAACTTCCCAAATATCTCGCGGTACGAGCCTAGAGGCCACATGGAACGAGATTTGGTAAGCCGACCTCTTTATATCATATTACTTTTTAACATCCGGCGGTATGAGTCAATACTTATTTCTTATTTCTAATGTAACGACAGGCTCGTGGGTTGCATCTCGTACAAACAATGGTGCAGGAACCATACCCGACTGATGCTGGTCCGGCATCTCAGGCTCGATTTTCAAATGTCGACCAATTAATTGGTGATGTATTTGGTTCATATGGAATTTCTCAACATTTATCGCCGGCACCGGAGCCGCAGTGTCAGCCGGCACCGGAGCCGCAGTATGAACCGGCACCGCAGCCGCAGTATGACCCGGCACCAGAGCCGCAGCATCAAGGAGATCCAGCGCAGCAGGATCAGTGGTTTGGATCACCATACCGTCAGCAACAACCCTGGCATACCGGACAGGCTCAACAACACCAGTCTTGGGGATCAGGTTTTGCAGAACAGCAGTCTCGGGGGTCAGGTTTTGCGCAACAACAGCACCCTTGGGGGTCAGGATTTGCGCAGCCATGGGGCCAAAGTTTTGTGCAACATCAGCCGCATGAAACCGCGACAGGTTCTTCGCTACAACTGCCCAGTTGGGACACGGATTTAGCGTCCAACTCAAATTTGTTGGGAAGCAGCACATATCCGACACCTGTCCCGCATTCAGGTTCAGGATTTGTGGATCAACAGCCTGTTCAAGACGCTGCTGAAGACGAAGCTGAAGCAGAACCCGAACCCGAAGCAGCAGAGCAGACGCCGCCGCCATCTATCCAAGAAACAGGTGGCTCCTCCAGTCATCCCAGGAGGCATAGGCTTAAGTCAAGCCTTCTCGGATTTCATAAAGGAAAAGGAAAAGGAAAAAAATAGTATTTACATTTTACAAATAGATAGGATTTTTTTACATTGTAAATTTTGACGGATTCATTCTGTAAGAAACATTGATATAGTGAAATTTTATTATTTAATTTAAATGTTTTTTCTATTTAATTTAATTTAATTTATAAGAATTATAATAATAATAATAATAATATTATAATTATATCGTTAATAATTATAATTAATAATTAAATTAATTTTTTTTTTAAAAAAAGGGGCGGGTTCCCGGAACCCGCCCCCCTATCAAAATAGGGGGGCGGGTTCCGGGAACCCGCCCCCTATACTGGGGGGTGGGGGTGGACCAGCGGGGTAGGGTGAAACCACCCTATTTTGCGAATTAAAAATTTTCCCCTTTATTTTTATAATATAATTTTAAATTAATATTATTTTAAAAAAAATCCCCAAAAGGACAGCAATGGCATCCTAATATCCTATCCATTATTAGGAAATTAGGGGCGGCCCAATGATTATTTAGCATTTATTAATTAATGGCGGTTGTTGTCACACAGTTTTGATATGCAGCAAATATAAAATATATAGATTGGACCTATGATATGATCAGTATATGTGCATGCATGCTTAAACAAGCAATACATCACGAGGATGTTCGATATACAATCAAAACCAACTGGTGGCCTGACGGAGGCAAGGAACTCTTTCAGCTGTTGTACTCCGTCGATCATGTTGTCAGTGGGCTGAACGGTTAAGATGGGACATGAGGATTGAATGTGTGAATCTCAATGGCTTGTTGGATGTTGTTGACACCGATCTACCTGCAAGGAAAGTCCCGGGATGGGAAACCACCGTAGAACCCTCCGACGATTAAGTACCGAGAAATATTGAGGCAGAAAAGCGGCGTGTTGAATTGAGTTCGACGTACCTGAATCGTTTGGAGGAGGGATTTATATAGGAGTCACATTGGAGTGAACCGATACGAGATTCTCGCCGTCTGTTTCGCCCATGCGTCATGTTCGTGTAGATGGCGGGATACGCTCATTAATGACGAGATACGCTAGCGCGCAATGCGGAACGTGAAGCGGCGGAGATCTCGTCGTGACGAGATACACCGAGCCGTTACGGGGGCGCCCGTGCTCCATGCTCCCGGCCAGACAGGAAAGCTGAAGAAGCTCAACTTGGTGACAGCTTGAAAACGAGCGAGGAGGCTGCGGAAGCTCGGCTCTATAATAGCTCGGAGACGAACGCGGAGGCTGAGGAAGCTCAGCCGTAGGATAGCTCGAAGACGAGCTGTTGGCTGGTTGCTAAGCGAATAGGGAATGTACTCAGAAGAGGCCCCCAAAAATCGGATGATATCTCGGAGATGAGGCGCCTAGGAATGTCCCATTCGCATGGTATTTCAAAGAGGTGGTTGGTGCACATGAGAGACTTGTCATCTACCATGTGTCTTGATCAGGAAAATTTGCACTGAAGAGTACCATCATTAGCCCCCCACTTTCGTTCCGACCTATTTATGGATCGGGTCGAAATTGTGGTGTGCTCGGTTTTCTCTGTTCAGTTTGGTGTCGAGGATTCTCCGTGGTGGTTTGTTCGGGAACGACATGGCGTTCGGCGGTTGTGTCTCCCTGATCTTTGTACCCATATGGCGATAATTAAGTGCCCTAATTTTCGGACGCATCTTGGATGATGTCAGTGGATCGCTGATAAGATGGCGTCATTAAGGCGACGTCGCTTTGCCTGATCGAATCCGCATGAAGGGTAGGCGTCCGATAGTCATCTGCCGCATGGTGTCACATGAATCATTGGGCGCGACACTTCGTTTTGGCGGGAAAAAAATCTGGGCAATAGGATGGTCTTTGTTGAGGGTATAAATAGGGTGCATAGCCCCCAGGGAACATTTTTGTTCCCTTGCGCTCCTTTCGTCTTTTTATTTAGACTCGTTTTGAGTTTTCAAGTGTTGAAAGACTGACATTAGCTCGGGTAGGAGTCCACCCACTGTGGATAGGTGCAATGAGAAGGAAGCTGCCTGCCGGCCTCATGATGAGGGCTTTGGATCCACGTCTTCGTTGGGCAAGAAGCTACCTACTGCGGATGAGCCGAGCAGAAAGCTACTCGGCCGCCTCATAATGAAGGCTTTAGATCCACAGCGTGGTTGGGCAGGAAGCTATCCGTCGCGGATGGGCCGAACAGGAAGCTACCTGGTCGCCTCGTGATGAGGACTTAAGATCCACGACGCTGTTGACTTTAGATCCACGGCGCTGTTGGGAAAGAAGCTACCCGGCCGCCTCGTGATGGGGATTTTAGATCCATGGCGCTATTGGGTAGGAAGCTACCCTCGGTGGATAGGCCGAGCAGGAAGCTGTCCGGCGGTCTCATGATAAGGGCTTTAGATCTACGTCTTCGTTGGGCAGGAAGCTACCCGCGGTGGAAGGGCCGAGCTGGAAGCTACCTGGCTGCCTCGTGATGAGGGCTTTAGATCCCAGCGCTGTTGGGCAGGAAGCTACCCGCGGTGGATGGTTCGAGCAGGAAGTAGCCCGTCGGCCTCATGATGAGAGCTTTAGATCCATGACGCTGGTGGGCAGGAAGCTACCTGCGGTGGATGGATCGGGCAGAAAACTACTCGGCCGCCTCATGATCAGGGCTTTAGATCCAAAGCTTTGGGCAAGAAGCTACCCGCTGCGGATGGGCCAAGCAGGAAACTGCCCAGTGGCCTTGTGATGAGGGTTTTGGATCCACGTCTTCGTTGGGCAGGAAGCTGCCCACTATGGATGGGCCGAGCAGGAAGTTACCCGGCCGCCTCGTGATGAGGGTTTTGGATCCACGTCTTCGTTAGGCAGGAAGCTAACCACTGTGGATGGGGCAAGCAGGAAGCTGCCCGGTGGCCTCGTGATGAGGGCTTTCGATCCACCGCTTCGTTGGGCAGGAACCTACCCACAGTGGATAGGCCGAGCAGGAAGCAACCCGGCCGCATCGTGATGAGGGCTTTGGATCCACACCGTTGTTGGACAGGAAGCTACCCGCCGCGGATGAGCCGAGCAGGAAGCTGCCCAGCGGCATCATGATGAGGGCTTTGGATCCACGTCTTCGTTGGACAGGAAGCTACCCACTGTGGATGGGTCGAGCAGGAAGCTACCCGACAGCCTCGTAATGAGAGCTTCGGATTCACAGCATTGTTGGGCAGGAAGCTACCCGCGGTGAATGTGTTGGACAGGAAGCTATCTAGTGGCTTCTTGATGAGGGCTTTGGATCCATGGCGTTATTAGGCAGGAAACTGCCCGCGGTGGACGAACTAGGCAAAAAACTGCCTGGCGGGCTCATGATGAGGGCTTTAGATCCACGTCTTCGTTGGGTAAGAAGCTACCCACTGTGGATAGACCAAGCAGGAAGCTACCCGGCCGCCTCATGATGAGGACTTTGGATTCATGTTTTCGTTGGGCAGGAAGCCACCCGCGGTGGATGGGCCGAGTAGGGAGCTTCCCGGCCGCCTCGTCGTAAGAGCTTTGATTGGCTACCTATAAGCACATCTAAGCTTCGTTTACTTGAGTGAAGGGTCGGTCTTGTCTTTGACGGGCAGGAAGCTACTTGCCGGCCAGTTTAAACTTCCCTGCATTGAATGACCGGATTTTATAAGTGTCCTTATTACTCGGACTCGGGTCAGTCGGTGATAACCATAATCTACCCGATCTTCAGCTCTCCGGTTTTAAGTTGGTCGGCTTGCTCCCTATCTGCTTGATGTTTGTCTCGCAGATATTTTGCCAAGTGACCGGAGTGGATCAACTTCTTGATGTAATCACGTAGCTGTTTACAATTCTCGGTCAGGTGCCCTTGTGTCCCCTTCTTGTCTTCTTCCAAGTCCTTTTGCTTTTGGCATGTCCGGTATCTTCGAGAAATGTAAGCGTTAATCTCGGATTCGAGTTGGATTTCCCGCTCGGTCCAGACCTTTATCTCTGCCAGGGTCTTAGGTTGCGCCAATGCAAAAGAGCGAAGCCACTCTTTGTGCCTAAAACCAGACCTCAGGGCGGTTAATACCGTCTCGTCCCCATGCTCGGGTACCTCCAGAAGAGCATCGTAGAACCGGGGTAATATAGCCTTTGAAAGATTCCTTGTTCTCGTACTTGATGGTGATCAAGTAGTTAACCGATCTCTTCTATCGTTGGTTGCCGACGAAGTGGCTAAGAAACTGAGTAGCCAGCTCTTCGAAAGTTGAGATTGAGCGTGGAGTCAGGCCGCGGAACCGGTCTCGTCCGGCTCGGATGAGGGTGGTGGGGAAGGCTCGGCACTGAGCCGCGTCCAAGTTATCTTAGAAGCTCATGCCCACCGTAAATGCATCCAAGTGGCCCTTTGGACTTCCCATCGAAGAGGGCCACATTAGGCGGTTTGTTCAGAGACGAGCCCGCTCACTTAGTAACTGTTCCATGAAGGGTTTCGTGAGAGAGTACAAGAAATATCTCATCGACCCCTCAAGAAGGCGAGCGGAGAGCTGCATGTCCTCGAACTTCTTCTTGAGGACCCCGACTTGTTGCTGGTATCCCGAGGATTCCCTCTTGATGGAGTCCTCGCTATACCTGCTTCGGGCTTGGGCGACGGAACGGCTTCTGCTTCGCTCTATCATGTTCCTCAGATACTCGGGTTGGACCTTTCATGGTTCTCCCCGGCGAGTGTCATGTGCAAGGCCCCGGTGATGAGGGCTATGTCGGTCTTTCCTGGAATCAGGTGTTCTGACCAACGTCGCCTCGGAGGGCGAGGGAGCGCGGCAAGCGTTGAATTGATATTTCGGCGTTGAACTGTTCGGCGCCCAACGAGTCATGGAATCATTCGTCGTATAGGGGGTGTGATTTCCGGAATTGGCTCACCGGTGTTTCGTGGTGTCAGGATTGACACGAGCGAGGACGAAAACTTGAGCGTGTTTGTCTGTCGTCTCGTTCCCGCCATCGTTTTGGGGAGCATGTGCGGTGGTTTGCTGGGCCTGGGCGGCAGTTTGAACGCAAACTACTGCGTCCACCATCGCCGCTAGTCGGTCGATCCGTGCTATTAGGGCTTCGACGACGTTTGGAGGTGGAGTGGAACCAGCCCCGCCTCCGTTGCGAAGCGAAGGATGGCTCGCGCTTAGACCTCCGTTGTGATGATCGCTGGTCATCATATCGAAGGTGGAAGATCAACTTTTATGGTGGAAAAGTCTTTCGTTCCCATAGACGGCGCCAACTGATGGACGTAAGGATCTCCTTCAGTTGTTGTCCTCCGTCGATCATACCGCCAGCGAGCTGAACAATTGAGATTGGGTATGAGGATTGAATGTGTGGATCTTAATGAGTTGTTGGATGTTGTTGACGCCGGGCTACCTGCAAGGGAAGTCCCGGGTGGGAAACCACCGTAAGACTCTCCGACGATCAAGTAAGTACCGAGAAATATTAAGGCAGAATAGCGGCGTGTTAGATTGAGTTCGACGTACCTGAATCGTCTGGAGGAAGGGTTTATATATGGGTCGTATTGGAGTGAGCCGATGCGAGATTCTCGCCGTCTGTTTCGTCCCTGCGTCACGTTCGCGTAGATGGCGGGATACACTCATTAATGGCGAGATACGCTAGCGTAGAATGCGGAACGTGGAGCGGCGGAGATCTTGTCGTGGCGAGATACATGGAGCCGTTATGGGGGTGCCCGTGCTTTATGCTCCCGGCCAGACGGGGGAGCTGAGGAAGCTCAGCTCGGTGAAAGCTCGAAAACGAGCGAGGAGGCTGTGGAAGCTCTGCTCTGTAATAGCTCGGAGACGAGCGTGGAGGCTGGGGAAGCTCAGCCGCAGGATAGCTTGAAGGCGAGCTGTTGGCTGGTTACAAAGCGAAAAGGGAATGTACTCAGAGGAGGCTTCCAAAGGTTGGATGATACTTCGGAGATGAGACACCTAGGAATATTCCCTTCACATGGTACTTCAAAGAGCTGGACACAATGTGTCTTGATCAGGAAAATCCACACTGAACAGCACCATCAAGCTCCATCCATCAAATCAGAGAGTATCCTTTCTTCTTACCCTAAAAAAAATTGGGGTGTAAAATATTCGAGTTGGAGATATATATGAATTAAACGGGGACCAACAATAACAGCATTTATTTGGCTGTTCCCACTTTCCATGACTCAAAATCACGCATCATGTGTTTCATTTTGGACACGTCAGCCAAGGCCCCATGGGTCGGCTTCAGGTACGGGTCGGAGCCTAAACAACCTGCTGCATTCATGCACCCACGTGATCATCGTACGTCCCATGGATAAGTATACTGTGTTAGTGATAAGACCAAGGACAAATTAATTAAGAAAATTACTGTAACAATAATTATAATTTGGTGATGCAACCAAATCTTGTTTTTAAGGGTGATCTCTAGATCCTCATCATCATCATGTGCACAAGATTACAATTATATTTAAGAGATATATAGCATATATGTATGATGGCCGAGACTGAGTAATTTTTTGTTTTTGTTTTTGTCAGCTATAATGATGATGCTCATAAGTGGTATTTTCTCAGATTACGACACGCGACGGATGACATGTCCCGAAGGCTACAGAGGTGGAATAAATGAGTTGCATTAGGGGCATTTCTCGGGACCTCATATCGAGGAAGTGTCCGATCTTTCAGGAGACCTCCCTGAGTATGTTCCACCTTCACCCAACAAACTACCAACAGCTCGTTGTAGGGTGTTTTTTGTCTCCCCATTGAGATGGGAATACGCGCACGCTTGCCAGGCGCATTACAGATTCCCCCATGCCTAGGGTAGGCAGGGGTTTATTTATTGTGGGGATCTGAATCTCCGGCAGCCGCGGACTAAGCTGTCGTTAATTACCCCCCGTCTTTGGAGCGAGGGAACCTCTGATTAACTGGTTAAATTGGTCATGCGAACTCAATGTGCAGTGTTGTGTTTTGAAGGGGGGTTTGGATATATCGGGGCCCCCGCAGAGTTTTTACGGGGGTCACGCTACCCGGATAGCGGGCTGGGGGTCAAGAGGGCTAGCAGCCCCCTCGCGGGGTGCGGGGCAGCGTCCCGGCCCAAAATTTTTTTTGAGAGGAATAGTGTTGTAGAGTATGTGTGTGTGTGTGTGTAAAATAAAAAAAGGAAAGGGCATCCAAAGGATGCGTGGGAAAAACGCCCACGCTTTGGGCGCCGGCGCTTTGAGCGCAAGGGCGCTAGCGCTTTGAGCGCTAGCGCACCACGTGTCAGCACGTGGACGCTCGGGCGCTAGCGCTCTGGGCGCTAGCGCTCTGAGCGCAAGAGCGCTAGCGCCCCACGTGTCAGCACGTGGGCGTTCGAGCGGCAAAAGGGACTTGGTCCCTGCAATGAGAGTTGTATAACCAGAAAGGAGCATTTATTATTCTCTCTCTCTCTCTCTCTCTATATATATATATATATATATATATATATATATATATATATATATATGAGGAGTTAAACTCCTAGGATGTTTTGAAGCTGATGAAGGGCTTCTCCCCTTAAACCCTAGTTCTTCCCCAAAGTGCGGTTTCTGGAGATGGGTCTCCTTCTTCTTCCTTTGTTGGCCGGATCTTGAAGATCAAGAAGTATGAGATTTTAAAAATCTCTCCTTTCTGAGATCTGATGGCAGATTTGAGTTCCCCTTTGTGGGTTTTGTAGTGAAAAACTATTTTGTTTTATAAAAGGAAGAGCAAATCTCTTGATTTAATTCAAAAGAAAAAAAGAAGGTTTTAGAACCTTGAGGAAGAAGATCACAGATCTGGATTTTTTGGAGAGAGAAAAAGTTGTGAGATATTTTTATTATCTTTGCCTTTATAGGCTATACACTTTACATATAGCCCCTTGGGCTATACAAAAATGGCATTTTGGCCATCCCATGGCTCATGTGCCATTTCTTTTTGTACATAAGTCATGGGCTTTACAAAAATTTGGTTCTATGCCAATTCATGCATAAAAAAATACATAAAAATTATTTATTACATGATTTCATTTGGGGCATGGAGGAGGGCCGGCCGCTTCATGTTCGGACTAGACCTGAGCATAGGCCCACTTGATCCGGGCTGGGGCCCACTTGGCTTGGGGTTGACCTTGACTTTGACTTGGTCAACCGGGGTGCAATTTTCGACTCCAACAAAGTGCCCCCATCAATAAATGCACACCACATATGTGGGTCGTGTGCATGAAATTGATGGATCTTCTTTCGCGTGGAGGCGACTTGCTCTGGTTCCCACTTTTTAGGATGCACTGCCCTTTTTACGACATGGACGGTCAACGCTTAACGCGTTTCCGAGACGAAGTGTCCGTGGTTGACGTTTCCATGGACCGGAGTGATTTAGTATACGTGCCCCCGGCACGGAGTGTCGCTGGTCGACGTTTCCCCGAGGCAGAGTGTCTGTAGTCGACGTGCCCCCGGCACAGAGTGTCTACTTCACGTTTCCCCAAGGTGGAGTATCGGCTGGTTGACGTGTCCCCGAGACGGAGTGTTTGTGTTGGACGTTTCCCTGATGCAGAGTGTCCCCGGTCGACGTGTCCCCGGCATGGAGTGCCTGTGTTGGACGTTTCCCCGAGACGGAGTGTCGCTGGTCGACGTGTCCCCGGCACGGAGTGTCTGTGTTGGACGTTTCCCCGAGACGGAGTGTCGCTGGTTGACGTGTCCCCGAGACGGAGCGTCGCTGGTTGACATGTCCCCGAGACGGAGTGTCTGCTTGACGTTTCCCCGTTGCGGAGTGTCTATGTTGGACGTTTCCCCGATGCAGAGTGTCGCTGGTCGACGTGTCCCTGGCATGGAGTGTCTGTGTTGGACGTTTCCCCAACGGAGTGGCGCTGGTTGACGTGTCCCCGAGATGGAGTGTCTGCTTGACGTTTCCCCGTTACGGGGTGTCGTTGTTGGACGTTTCCCCGATGCGGAGTGTCTGTGTTGGACGTTTCCCCGATGCAGAGTATCGCTGGTCGACATTTCCCTAGCACGGAGTGTCTGTGTTGGACGTGTCCCCTAGACGGAGTGCCTGCTTGTTGACGTGTCCCCGAGACGGAGCGTCGCTGGTTGACGTGTCCCCGAGACGGAGTGTCTGCTTGACATTTCCCCATTACGGAGTGTCTATGTTGGACGTTTCCCCGAAGCAGAGTGTCGCTGGTCGACGTGTCCCTGGCACGGAGTGTCTGTGTTGGACGTTTCCCCGACGGAGTGTCGTTGGTTGACGTGTCCCCGAGACGGAGTGTCTGCTTAACGTTTCCTCATTACGGGGTGTCGTTGTTGGACATTTTCCCGATGCGGAGTGTCTGTGTTGGACGTTTCCCCGATGCGGAGTGTCGCTGGTCGACGTTTCCCCGTTACGGGGTGTCGTTGTTGACGTGTCCCCGAGACGGAGTGTCTGCTTGACGTTTCCCTATTACGAAGTGTCTGTGTTGGACGTTTCCCCGATGCAGAGTGTCGCTGGTCGACGTGTCCCTGGCATGGAGTGTCTGTGTTGGACGTTTCCCCGACGGAGTGTCGCTGGTTGACGTGTCCCAGAGACGGAGTGTCTGCTTGACGTTTCCCCATTACTGAGTGTCTGTGTTGGACGTTTACTCGATGCAGAGTGTCGCCGGTTGACGTGTCCCTGGCACGGAGTGTGTTGGACGTTTCCCCGACGGAGTGTCGCTGGTTGACGTGTTCCCGAGACGGAGTGTCTGCTTGACGTTTCCCCGTTACGGGGTGTCGTTGTTTGACGCAAAGGTCGATGTTGGAATTGGTTGGTTTGATTTGTTTGATTCGAGTTGACATCAGCATCGCTACACTGGAATATGGTACCGGGAGCGAATCATCATCTGTCATGAGAGGATTTGGGAATTGGTTTTTTATCGGCATCTGCATTGCTGCACTGGAATAATGCCAGGAGCAACTCATCATTTGCCCCGGGAGGATTTGGTAATTGGTTTTTTGTTTTTCATCTGCATTGCTGAACTGGAATAATGCCAGGAGCAACTCATCATTTGCCCCAGAAGGATTTGGGAATTGGTGGCTTAGGAGACAGGTTTAGATCCCTATCACCTAAGGCTTTTCAATTTTATGGGCTGTAAGGATCCCATAAAAGCATTTTCTCCCCACGAGTTGAAAGGATCTCGTAGGTGTTTTTTCTCCTTAGGAGTCGTGGGGACTCCTAAGTGTGTTACTCCTTTGTGAGTCGTAAGGATCTCACGTGGGAATTTTCTCCCCACAAAGTCGAGAGGACTTTGCGAGTGTATTTCATCTCTTTTTCACGAGTTTGCGCCCTTTCGGGTTTTCACAAACACGTCGGCAGTCCTGCTGTTTTTACTCACGGAGCCCTTTCGGGTTTTCATCCGTACCCGTTTTGCTTGTGGGCATGCCTTTTTCTTTTGGACTTTAAAAGTAGTCTCACCGGTAGGACTTGGGAGAGATTTGGATTGTTTTACGCCCGTGGATTGTATACGGTAGTTAATTTGAGGACCAACCATAGAGCCGAGAGAATTTTGAGAAATTGGATTTTGGTTGGCGTCTGCATCGCTGCACTGGAATATGGTATCAGGAGCGACTCATCATTCGCCGTTTTTTTTTTAAATCTTCACCGCCGGTGGGACTTTGAATGTGGTCTCACCAGTAGGACTTGGGAGGGATTGAGATTGTTTTACGCCCGTGGATTGTATACGGTTTTGCAGGATGTATGATCCAGACCGTAGGGCCGAAAAAATTTCGGGACTTTGTCGGCGTCTGCATCGCTGCACTGGAATATGGTACCAGGAGCGACTCATCATTCGCCGTTGGGGTATAGGATTTGGAATTTGGTTGGCGTCTGCATCGCTGCACTGGAATATGGTACCAGGAGCGACTCATCATTCGCCATTTGGGGATTAGGGAGCGATGTCTTAGGAGACAGGTTTAGATCCCTATCGCCTAAGGCTTTTCAATTTTACAGACCGTGAGGGTCCCATAAAAGCATTTTCTCCCTACGAGTCGTAAGGATCCCGCAGGTGTATTTTCTCCTTAGGAGTTGTGAGGACTCTTAAGTGTGTTTTTCCTTTATGAGTTGTAAGGATTTCACAAAGGTTCGTTCTCCTCATGTATCGTGAAGACACATGAGTGTGTCTTCTCAATGGAGCATAATTCCAAAGGCGGAGACCAACCGCGTAACTGGTGATTACGGTAGGGCATGGGTATGATTAGAATTATTTGAGCCCGTGGATTGTATACGGTAGTCAATTTGGGGACTGGCCGTAGGGCTGGAGGAATTTCGAGAAATTGGATTTTGGTCGGCGCCTGCATCGCTGCACTAGAATATGGTATCAAGAGCGACTCATCATTCGCCATTTTTTTTGTGTTTTACCGCGATTGCTCTATCATTTCAATTTTTCTTATCGCGAAGATCGCGATTGCCCTATCATTTCGGCTTTTATTCGCGGTTGCCCCATCATTTCGGCTTTATTTTCATCTTTATTTTACTCGCTGATTTTTATTGCGAGTTGCCCCATCATTTCGGCTTTCTTTATTTTTCTTTTATTTACACATTTTTTTGTTTATTTACATGTAATTTTTTTTACATTCCCAGTTTAACGACTTAGAGGTCGATTGTTCCCAGTTTAACGACGTGGTGGTCAATGGTTTGCTTACCCCAGCTCCTCAAATTTTGATCTTGGCAGGGCTATGTTGATGACCGTAGCTCTGTGGCTTGTTGGTACTTCTGACGACTGTGAGGCTTTCCCGAGTTTGTATTGGTTCTCCACCCAGTCTTTAAAAACATAGCAGTCTTCAATGGTATGACTCACCATTCTGAGATATGGGCAGTATATAGGATTGCCGGTCATGTTCATCTCATTTGGCCTCTTTGGAATAGGCAATTGAAGACCGTTGTCCAAGGCGTCCTCGAATATTTCGCGGACTTTATCCCTCCTGAAGGAGTATACTTTCTTCTTTCTCTCTATTGGAGTAGGTGCCCTTACTGATGCTGGACCCTGAGGACGATAAGTCTTTGGTTCGCCTACTGTCCGCTTACCACGTTCAGTGTACGTATCGGAGGGACTGGAGGCTGATCGCGTCCGTTTTTCACAAAGGTGTTCCGCTCTCGGGCTGGAGGGAGCATCGGTCGGCTGCTTCCGGATATCAATCCCCAGCTCACGAACCAAAATTTGATTTTGCTGTAATTGTAATCAGGCGACTTGGGTCGTGAGATCCGCCACAACATTTGCCAGCTCGTCTACTTTAGAATGGACCTTGGCCATTTTCTCATCCCTGTCCTGAAGTTGCCTTTGAAGCCATTGGAATAATGCTTGTTCTATAATTCCGGGTATGACATCGGGGTCATCCTTACCGCCTGAACTTGATTCAGCATGAACCACGGGTTCCTTTGGCTTAATAGCCCGAGCGACCTCTTCATCATTTGGATCGGGCCGATGTTGGATGGCAACAACCGCGTCATTGTCATGGTTATAAGGCGCAGGAGGACTTGTTCCTATGAGCTCCATCATATAGACCGTATGGGTTGTGTACCCGTCTATTGCTTCTTCATTGGCAATGCTGCTCGCTTGGCTCTTAGCTTGTTGCCTTGGTCCGCTCTTTTTAGAGAAAGGTAGATGTCTGAATGAATCAGGTCCCTGAAGGACTTCGGTCTCTGTTTGTATGAAATTGGCGGTCGCAGCTTGATTGTTTGTTAACACACCAGCGGACAATGATATTTCTCCCATCTTGTATTGTTTCTCGACCTAATCCTTGAAGATGCAACAGTCTTCAATAGTGTGTCCCAGCACTCGGTGGTATGGGAAAAAGTTGGGATGATCAGTCTTGTTCGCTTCACTTAGCCTTTTTGGTTCTGGTAGCCGCAAGCCATTCCTCAGAGCATCTTTAAAAATTTTGTGGACCTTGTCCCTTCGGAATGAGTAGACCTTATTTATTCTTTCATCCAAAGTTGGCTTTCGAGTTTTGTTAGTTTTTGCTCCGCCCCCTCTCTGCTTATTTAGAGAATCGGTGCTGTTAGAACTTCCGCCTTTTCGGTTGTCGTCCCTCCAAGGTTTCGGTCTGTTTGTGAACTGAAGATCCTGAACGGACTCGGGCTTTGAGCGTTCCAACGTTTGGACCTTTTTGGTCAGCTCTTGGAATGTTTTAAGGCCTGCGGTGCACAGGAAAGGTTTCATCCAGTCCTTCAGATTTTCTATAAGAAGACTGACAGATTGGTCTTGCTCCAATGGCGGTTCACATTTGACAGAGAGATTGCGCCATCGGACTATAAAATCCATGTTGTTTTCGTTGTCCTTTGGCTCTGTCCTTACGAGGTCGGCAATGGTGATTTTATCGCTGACACTCATGAACCTTTGCTTGAACATGGATTCTATTTGAGTGAACGCCGTGATCGAGTCATCTGGTATGCTTGCATACCAATCGAAAGCAACATCCGTCAAGCTATTAACAAACTGACGGAGAAGGAGCGCATCATTGCCCCCAGTATTTGCTCATGATGTCTTAAATTGGGCAATGTGCCGGCTCGTATTTCCCGTCCCATCGAACCTTTCAAATTTGGGGACGACATAGCCAGTGGGAAACTCCACAAGATCGT
This sequence comes from Agapanthus africanus, assembly GCA_030015575.1. Classification (NCBI taxonomy): domain Eukaryota; kingdom Viridiplantae; phylum Streptophyta; class Magnoliopsida; order Asparagales; family Amaryllidaceae; genus Agapanthus; species Agapanthus africanus. Next base: position 387,937,682 of record JASDDO010000004.1, read on the forward strand.
ACCGAGCAGGATATGGTCTCCCGCTACTGCTGGCATCTTTTTGCTCTCCGTCTTCGGCTACCAATGTTTTGACTTTGTTGGCAACCAAATCCATGATTTTATTTTGAGTTAGCGGATTGCTGTCATCGGCCGCCAAGACATTTCCCGAGATAGGATGCGACTGGCTTTCGTGCGGTCCGCCCACCTTTGGATTTGAGGGAATAGGCGTCGGCTGTCTCGGGACACCGCTTCCCGGTTCATGAGCAGAGCCCCGCGCTTGATTGGGCGGCTGAGAGGAAAGTTGGGCCGTAAGACGTAAGACGACATTTGTCAAGTCGTCGATCTTTGAGTAGAGCTTGTCCATCTCCTTGTCTTTGCTTCTGATCTATTTTCGGAGCACTTGAAGAAGTTGCTGCTCTGTGGTCTTAAGATGGAAAGTTGGCTCATCTTTGCTTTCCGAGCCCGACTCCTCATGAACTGAGGGCTCTCTCTGCCTATCAGCCTCACTGGGAGGATTTTCATCACCCTCCGGAGGATGCTGGTCTTGAGAAGTGACAGCTATATTCACACCAGGTTGGATTTGAGATGTGGTGGCCCCATCCTTGCTTTTGCTGCGAAGGTTGTCGCTGGGACGCGTGCCCACTATGTAGACGGTGTGGATAACACATTCAACCATCCTTTCACCACTGACAGCTGGTTTCGCGGAGCGGTCCGGGCTTTGTAAATTCATAAATTTTAACAAGACCGGAGACCTAGCCTTTTGTTGGCTCTGTATCTGAGCTGCTTCTGCCTCAGCTTCTTTGCTTTGAGCGCCTGGCAGGCTTCTGCTCTTCGGGAAGCCGCCATAGGCCGAGTGATGGGGAGCTTAGAGAAAATACCCAACCGAGCAGTTGTCAGGGGCGCCGCTAGAGCTTGCCCGAGATGCCTCGTTGCTTCGTTGATGTTAATGTCCTTGCCCCCAGCTGGAGCGACAGAGAGACGTTCGGAAACGGATTTGCGTTTGGGTTGGGAAGCCCTCGAGACCACCACATTTGGCCTCCTGCCCTTCGAGACCGGTTTGTCTGTCACCGGGGCTTGAGGAGCTGGGATGACGTTAGCTGACACGAACAGAATAGAGCCAAATGGTAGCGGCGGCTCCTCCCACTGTCGCCCGAGACTGGCCGGAAGGACCGTCCTGGCATCCATCTTCATCGTGTAGGAGATGGGAGCCATGCTGAGAGCTGGGTTCATCTTTGGAGACATTGTTGAAAAGTGATTGCTTGAAAACCTGCATGAAAGAGCATTATTTTAGTATAAATATAGATATGTATATTGATTGAGTTCGCATGAACGTTTAACCTGAAATATGGGAGGAGAGATAGGTCCCACCGGGCGTGCCAGAATCTGCAGGGTGTTTTTCGTCACCCCATTGAGATGGGAATACATGCGCGCTTGTCAGGCGCATTACAGATTCCCCCTGCCTAGGGTAGGCAGGGGTTTATTGATTGTGGGGATCTGAATCTCCGGCAGCCGCGGATTAAGCTGCCGTTAATTACCCCTCGCCTTTGGAGCGGGGAACCTTCGATTAACGGGTTAAACTGGTTATGCGAACTCAATGTGCAGTGTTGTGTTTTGAAGGGGGGTTTGGATATATCGGGGGCCTCGCAGAGTTTTTACGGGGGTCCCGCTACCCGGATAGCGGGCTGGGGGTCAAGGGGGCTAGCAGCCCCCTCACGGGGTGCGGGGTAGCGCCCCGGCCCAAATTTTTTTTGAGAGGGATAGTGTTGTAGAGTATGTGTGTGTGTGTGTGTGTATACATATATATATAAAATAAAAAAAAGGAAAGGGCATCCAAAGGATGCGTGGGAAAAGCGCCAGCGCTTTGGGCGCCAGCGCTTTGGGCGCTAGCGCACCACGTGTCAGCACGTGGGCGCTCGGGTGCTAGCGCTTTGGGCTGCAGCGCTTTGGGCTCCAGCGCTAGCGCTTTGAGCGCTGGCGCACCATGTGTCAGCACGTGGGCGCTCGGGCGCTAGCGTTTTGGGCTCTAGCGCTCTGAGCGCAAGAGCGCTAGCGCACCACGTGTCAGCACGTAGGCGCTCGGGCGCTAGCGCTCGGGCGCTAGCGCTCTGGGCGCCCCACGTGTCAGCACGTGGGCGTTCGAGCGGCAAAAGGGACTTGGTCCCTGCAATGGAAGTTGTACTCCCAGAAAGGAGCACTTATTGGGACTTGGTCCCTGCAATGGGAGTTGTACTCCCAGAAAGGAGCACTTTTTATTCTCTGTATATATATATATATATATGAGGAGTTAAACTCCTAGGATGTTTTGAGCTGATGAAGGGCTTCTTCCCTTGAGCCATAGTTCTTCCCCAAAGTGGGGTTTCTGGAGATGGGTCTCCTTCTTCTTCCTTTGTTGGCCGGATCTTGAAGATCAAGAAGTATGAGATTTTAAAAATCTCTCCTTTCTGAGATCTGATGGCAGATCTGAGTTCCCCTTTGTGGGTTTTGTGGTGAAAAACTATTTTGTTTTATAAAAGGAAGAGCAAAACTCTTGATTTAATTCAAAAGAAAAAAAGAAGGTTTTAGAACCTTGAGGAAGAAGAAGATCACAGATCTGGATTTTTTCGAGAGAGAAAAAGTTGTGAGATATTTTCATTATTTTTGTCTTTATAGGCTATACACTTTACATATAGCCCATTGGGCTTTACAAAAATGGCATTTTGGCCATCCCATGGCTCATGTGCCATTTCTTTTGGCACATAAGCCATGGGCTTTACAAAAATTTGGCTCCATGCCCATTCATGCATAAAAAAATACATAAAAATTATTTATTACATGATTTCATTTGGGGCATGGAGGAGGGCCGGCCGCTTCATGTTCGGACTCGACCTGGGCATGGGCCCACTTAATCCGGGCTGGGGCCCACTTGGCTTGGGGTTTACCTTGACTTTGACTTAGTCAACCGGGGTGCAATTTTCGACCCCAACACTCGTCTCCGAGCTTCCTCGGTCTCCTTGCTCGTCTCCAAGTCATCTGTCAGGCCGAGCTTCTTCGGTCTCACTGCTCGTCTTTGAGTCATTTGTTAGGCCGAGCTTCCTCCGCCTCACTGCTCGTCTCCGAGCCATCTGACAGGCCGAGCTTCTTTGGCTTCCCTGATCAACCGAGAGAGTTGAACCCAAGCTCCCTCGCAAAGGCTCCGCGTATCTCGCCAGGGCAAGATATCCGCCTCCCCACGTTCCGCGTCCTACACTAGCGCGTCCCCCATTAATGTGCGTATCCTGCCATTAATGCGAGGATAACGCAGGGGCGTAACTGACGGCGACGATCTCGCGCTCACTCGCTCCACGTGACCACTATATAAACCCCTCTCTCAGATGACTCAGGTAACTCAAAATCATTTCCAATACGCCGTTACTCTACACTTATTCCCCAGCACCAACTTGATCATCGAAGGGTCCTACGGTAGTCACCCACCCCGAGACTTCTTTTGCAGATAGCTCGGCGTCAACACCAACCCATTGAGATTCACACACTTAACAACTCCCAAACTAAATCTCAATCTTCAAAGACCGCCATCACAGGATCGATAGAGGACAACATCTGAAGGAGATCACAGCCTCCATCAGTTGGCGCCATCTGTAGGAAGACGCTTCAGAAGCTTCTCCACCCCTAAAGTTGATCTTCCGCCCTCGACCCGATGGTGAGCGACAACCGTGACGATCCAAATATGAGCCTCCACAACGGAGGCGGGAGCGGCTTGTCTCCTCCTCCTAACGTGATCAACGCCTTATCCGCTTGAATAGAAACGCTCACATCGCTGGTGGATGCTCTCGTTCGCGTTCAAGCGGTGGGCTCTACCCACCAGACCGCCGTTCCCCCTCCCCAGGATAACGGCATCCGTAGAAGGACGGATGGGCACGCTCAAGCACTCGATCTCACTCGTGCTCATCCCAGCGTCACCGAGCGCCAGCGTGCCGACTCCGGCCATCGTGACCCGCATGCGGCGATTGATTCCATGACCCGCTGGGCGCCGGACAGCTCCATGCCCTGATTCTAAGGAAGACTGGGCCGTCGCTCCGATACCCGCCACGCGTTCTCTCCCCCTAAGGAGGTGTCGGTCAGCTTGCCTGCTTCCAGGCATGACCGTCGCCTCCACGCTCGCCGGGGCCGAGCGAACAGCGAACGCCGGGACCACTCGAGGAGGGTCTCGCCCGAGGATTTGAGAAATTTGATAGAATGGAATCGGAGTTGCACCATCGTGCAGACCCGGAGCGGAGGTAGCCACTACTCCGACTGTGCAGAATCCTCTACCTCCGACTTTAAGACCTCGAAAAGAAAATCGAAGGCATACGACGGGATGGCCATGCGTCCGGCGAAGGGGCTAGGTACTTCACCGATTCATTAACAAAGCCCTTTATAGAAGAGCTGCTGGCTGAGCACGTCTCGTTCAGGAACAAGCCGCCAAAAGTGGCCCTCTTCGATGGGAAATCCGACCCGAAAGACCACCTAGACGCATTTACGGTGGGCATGAGCTTCCAAGATAACTCAGACGCGGCTCAATGCCGAGCTTTCCCCACCATCCTCATCCGGGCTGGCCTGGACTGGTTCCGAGGACTTATGTCGCGCTCCATCCCGACCTTCGATGAACTGGCCACCTAATTCCTCGATCACTTCGTCAGTAATCGACGACAGAAAAGGATGGTTGACTATCTGTTCACCGTCAAGAGCGGAGACAAAGAATCCTTCAAAGGATATGTCACCCGCTTCTACAACGCCCTCCTCGAGGTCCCCGAGCACCGCGATGAAACAGTCATCACCGCACTGAGGTCTGGTCTTAGGCACAAAGAGTGGCTTCACTCTTTTGCATTAGCGCAACCTAAGACTATGGTCGAAGTAAAAACCTGGACCGAGTGAGAAATCCAACTCGAGTCCGAGGTAAACTCAAACCTGCCCCGAGCCGACTAAGTGGATAACAAGAAAAGGGACAGGGTGGAGAAAAAGAAAGTCGATCGTCCGAAGCCTTATTCCTCGAGGTTTCAGGAGTACACTCCCCTAAACATCTCTCAGACCAAGCTATTGGAGGAAGTTAAAGGTGATAGGTTCTTTAAGCTCCCGCCAGTCACCCAAACGGCAGGCAAGCATCTCCGCGGCCCATACTGCGCCTTCCATAGGTCGCAGGGTCACCTGACTAAGAACTGCAAACAACTCCATGACTACATCGAGGAGTTGATCCACTCAGGCCACCTGGCGAAATACCTATGGGAAAAGCGACAGGCGGAGCGGGAGCAAAATGACCAAACCCCTTCCGAGAAATTAACGATCGGGCAGATCATGGTCGTTACCTCGGATCCAGCGCGGGAAAGTGGGGGGAACCGCCACATCCTCCCAATCGAGGGTACAAGCGGTATGCCACATAAGAGGTGCAGGAAGGACGAGCCGGTCACTTTCACAGATGAGGACCTCCACGGCATATCGCTCCCTGACAATGACCCTCTCGTGATAACGTCCATAGTCCACCGTTACAAAATCCAGAGGATATTGGTCGACTCAGTGAGCTCGGCGGATATCCTTTTCCATGACTGTTTCCAGCGTATGGGGCTAGGACCATCCGACCTTCGACCTACCCCCTATATCCTCTCTGGGTTCACCAATCATTCTGTCCCTACCAAAGGATTGGTCACCCTCCTCCTCGACATTAGGGAAGCAGCCAATACACGAACTATACCAGTGGACTTTCTCGTCGCCAATGTCCCTTCATCCTACAACATTCTCCCGGGACGTTCTACCTTAAACGCTTTCCGGGCTCGGATCTCGACTCATCACCTGGCGCTCAAATTCCATTTGGATTAAGAGGGAATAGGCCGGGCCTATGGAGACCAGCAAACCGCTAAGATTTTCCTCGCCTCGACGTCCACCACCGGAGAGCAGGGCAACGATTTTGAGGGCACGCCTGACTTCCAAGGGTCTTTGGATACACGTGACGACCAACGGAAGGTTAGAGGTGTCCCGGTGGAATCGTTGGCGAAAGTCCCCCTCGAAGAAGGGGTCGATGGCCGGACAGTCCAGATCGGCTAACTCCAGACTGGAGATCACCATGAAGACCTGATCTGGTTCTTCTGAGATAACTCGGACTTATTTGCTTAGGCGCCGGCGGACATGCCCGGAATCGACCCTAGAGTGATCTCCTACAAGCTCGGGGTCGACTCGAAAGCAAATCCCGTTCGACAAAAGAAGAGAAGTTTTGCGCCGGCCAAGCAAAAGGCAATAGAAGATGAAGTGGATCGACTGCTCGCCGCTAACTTTATCAGAAACCTGGACTACTCAGATTGGATGGCGAACGTGGTCATGATCAAGAAGGCAAATGGGAAATGGCACATGTGCGTCGATTTCACAGATTTGAGCAAGGCCTGCCCCAAAGACAACTATCCCCTCTCTCGGATAGACCAGCTGGCAGACAGTTCGGCCGGCCACGAATTATTGAGCTTCATGGGCGCTTTCTCCGGTTACAATCAGATCAGGATGAACCCGGCCGATGAAAAACTTACCGCCTTCACCATTGATCGGGGGGTATACTGCTACAATGTGATGCCCTTCGGACTCAAAAACACCGAGGCCACATATCAGCGCCTGGTCAATAAGCTGTTCAAACCTCTGATCGGTAGATACATAGCAGCCTATGTCGACGACATGCTCGTGAAATCCATCTCGTCAACTGGGCACACTAAAGACCTCGGCGAGACGTTCGACATCCTGCGAAAGTACAAAATAAAGCTGAATCCAGCTAAGTGCGCGTTCGGAGTCACCAGTAGGAAGTTCCTTTGGTTCATGGTAACCCACCGAGGAATCGAAGCAAACCCTGAATAGATCAGCGCAATCCTCAACATGGCAACGCCCAAGAGCAATGTTGACATCATGCGACTCATGGGAAGGGTCGCTGCCCTGAGTCGCTTAATGTACAAATGCGGGGAGAAGTGCTTCCCGTTTTTCAGGGCCCTAAGGAAAGTCCCCAAGTTCGAATGGTCTGAGGAGTGCTAGAATGCTTTCGAACAACTCAAGGTGCATCTAGCGACCCCACCTCTATTCACCCGACCAGTTGACGGTGAAGAACTATTGTTATATCTGGCTATCTCTGACTAAGTCGCAGGTTCGGTGCTCGTTAGAGAATTTGAAGGCGTATAAAGGCCGGTCTATCATGTGAGCTATGTCTTCAAGGATGCAGAGACAAGATACCCAGCCATAGAGAAAATAGTCCTGGCACTTGTCGTCGCCTCCACGAAACTTCGACACTATTTTCAAGCGCACACGATCCTCGTCCCCACAGAGCGACCTTTAGGGTCGATTCTCGCCTCCCCCAAGTCATCGGGACGTCCGGAGAAGTGGAGATGGGAACTGTCCTAGTTCGATATCAAATACCGCCCCCGACAAGCCATCAAAGTACAGGTCTTAGCGGATTTTGTTGTCGAATGCACCATCCCCACTAAAGAAGAAATGCCGACATGAGGCCCCGAACCATGTGTTTCGGTCGAGGAGGTGCTCGAACTCATCCCAGATTGGGTGCTCTATGTGGACGGATCCTCCACTGAGGAGGGGAGCGGGGCTCGCCTGATCATCTGCGGCCCGGACGAAGCGGAAATGGAATACTCCTTAAAACTCGGGTTCAGAGCGTCAAACAATGCCGCGGAATATGAGGCCCTGTTGGCTGGACTGTGGATCGACTCCGGGGTAGGACTGAAGACCATCAGAGTTCGCAGCGACTTCGCACTGGTCGGTAACCGGGCACTTCGAACCCTGGGAACCGCTCATGATAAAATACCTAGCCGAGGTAAAAAGGCTTCGAAAAAATTTCGACGAAATCTAAGTGGAGCAGATTCCCAGGAACTTGAACACTCGTGTCGACACTTTGAGCAAGCTCACTTCTTCCTATTCGGCCACCCGTAAAAGAAATATCCTTTTCGAAGTCTTATCTCAACCCAGCGTAGAAGAAGGGGAGGTAATGCTCCAGATCTACACATCCTAGGAAGAAGGCCAAGATTGGAGGAAGCCTTTCGTGGAGTTCCTGAAAGACGGTGTGCTCCCAGAAGATTGAGGAGAAGCTCGTCGATTAAGGGCCAAAGCATGCCATTTCGTTTGGAGCAATGGAAACCTGTATAAGAAGTCGTACACTCAGCCCCTGCTCCGATGCATCGAACCCCATGAGGCTGACTACATTCTGTGAGAAATACATGAATGGGTCGGGGAGCGCATCAAGGAGTCCGCACCTTGGTCCAGAAGACGCTGCTCCAAGGGTACTACTGGCCGAAATTTCACCAGGATACCGAGAAGCTGGTCAGAAGGTGCAAAAACTGCCAACTCTTCGGCAGTATACCTTGTCTTCCCGCAACCGAACTAACACCACTTAGCTCACCTTGGCCGTTTTCATAATGGGGGATGGATATGGTCGGTCAACTCCCCACCAGCACGGGCGGACACAGATACATCCTCGTCGCTGTGGACTAATTCACAAAATGGATAGAGGCCGTGCCCATCAGAAAACTGGACGCCGCCTCTATGATAAAGTTCCTGCAAAACAACATAATTTCTCAATTCGGAATCCTCAGGTGCATAGTTACCGACCATGGGACCAACTTCGAAAACGACAAAGTCAAAGAGTTCCGTAGCGACTACCACATACTAATGAATTTTGCCGCGGTTGCACATCCTCAATGCAACGGGCAGGACGTGGTAGTGAACCGAGGCGTCATCCGCCGTCTCAGAGCCCGTTTGGAAGGAAGGAAAGGTGGGTGGGTCGAGGAACTGCCGCGGGTGCTATGGGCATCCCGAACATCGAAAAAACAACCACGGGAGAAACCCCATTTAACCTCTGCTACGGTACCGACGCAATGGTCCCCACGGAGATTGGACTGGCCAGTTACAGGGTAGAACATTTTGACGATGAAACCAACACCTCGGCGCTCCGAAGCAACTTGGACATCTTATTGGAAAAACGCGATCGAGCGCAAATCAGAGCGGCCGCCTACCAGCAGCAAACCGCACGCTATTACAATACCCGAGTTAAACATCGGGCCTTCAAGATTGGAGATCTGGTCTTACGAAGAAACGAGTTTGTGGACCAAGGAAGACTGCACAAGTTCTTCCCGAAGTGGGACGGACCATTCCTCGTAACGGAAGTATTGTCCGGTGGAGCATACCGCCTGCAAGACGTTGTGGGGCATAGTTTTCCTCGGCCCTATAATGCCGAAAAGCTTAAATTATATAAATAAACATGTATCGTCTTTCAAAATAATGTAATTCTCTTTTTGCATTTAACTAAATCTTCCAAGCTAAGTCCTATTATAGAAAGACTTTATATACCCCCCGGGGCTCTAGCCCTTTGATTCTTTTCTCGGTTCCAAGACACCAAAGTTTTTTGAGAAAACATAAAATTTGTATCAAGAAGAGGAAAAGAGATAGTGCAATACAATCCAAGACAAGTTTATTTATTCAAGAGGTATCATGGGCTCCTCAGCCTTACGACAGTTACAACAAAGGAGGGCAGGGGTTAAGAAAACATTGTCGGTGGTACACTGAAGAAATCTCTTCCAGCCGATCCTGAGCAGCTTCGACTCGCTCCCTCCGACGGTACCCGTGGACCCGAGAAGCTACCTATTCCCCGGGCGAGGGAGGATCCTCTTCCGCCGAGCAGGAAGCGATGACCAACCTTTCCTGAAAACTCTTAATAAGGAGGCCCATCGAGCGATCCCGCCTACTCTTTGAGATCAGACCAAGCCCATGGACCGTGTGCATTTTTTCGAATGCCTCGTCCATCAGCCGCGAGGATAAGGTATTGTACAAACCCGGAGAAGTCCTCCATATCGCATAAATCAATACCTGAAGGAGAGGAGATCTCCAGGGAAGTAAGCGTCCACAGTGGCCTTCCAGGCGGCTTATCACCGCCTCGTACGTTTCCTCGGAGTGATCAAGGTTGTAAAAGTATACGTCGTCACGGAAAACGATCTCCCTGATAGTATACACGCGGCCAGCCATCTTCAGGGAGTGCGAGACTAGAAAGAAATCAATGTACCTTCAGTATTTATAGCCTCTACAAAAATCTTCCAACGGCCGAGATTTACTCGCATAGCAACGCAAATCACGGAATATTGCATTTTCCCGATATGGCACCTCCACATGTCACCCGCGACGGTCGCCATTCCCACCCTTTGTGGGTCAAATCAGGTTGAACGACGCCCAAGAAGATACTATAGAGTCAATAAAGCCCCCGTCACGAGGCGACCGAGCAGCTTCCTGCTCGGTCCATCTGCAGTTGGTAGATTCCTACCTATCAATGCTGTGGATCTAAAGCCCTCCTCACGAGGCCACCGAGTAGCTTCCTGATCGATCCATCCATAGTGGGTAGCTTCCTGCCCATAAATATTGTGGATCCAAAGCCCTCGACATCGAGGAGACCAAGTAGCTTCCTGCTTGGTCTATCCGCAGCGAGTAGATTCCTGCTCAACTACGCTGTGGATCAAAAGCCCTCTTCACGAGGCCACCGAGTAGCTTCCTACTCGGTCCATCCGCAGCGGGTAGATTCCTGCCCACTTACGCTGTGGATCAAAAGCCCTCCTCACAAGGACACCGAGTAGCCTCCTATTCGGTCCATCCACAGTGGGTAGCTTCCTGCCCATAAATGCTATGGATCTAAAGCCCTCTTCATGAGGCTAATGAGTATCTTCCTGCTCGGTCCATACGCGTGGGTAGCTTCTTGCCCATCAATATCATGGATCCAAACCCCTCGACGTCGAGGCGACCGAGTAGCTTCCTGCTCGGTCCATCCGCATCTGGTAGATTCCTGCCCTACAAAGAAGTGGATCTAAAAGCCCTCCTTACAAGGACGCCGAGCAGATTCTTTCTTGGCCCATCAATCGGTTTATACGCGACGCGCGATCGCCACCTCGACTCCGGGGAAGAGGAGGACATCGACCTTCCTACACTTGGCTATCGTTCGACTCGACGTGCGATCACCACCTTAACTCCGGCTAAAAGGAGGACACCGACCTTCCTACACTTGGCTATCGCTCGACTTTACTCGATGAACGGTCATCGATGTCGGGAAGGGTGGACACATGCCTGGCGCTTGCAAGATAAAAATACCTACGAGCTAAAAATACTTGCAGAATGAAGATTCGAACAATGAAAAGTTGTCACGCCCCGCTTCTCGGTATACGGTAAGGAGACGTGACTGGCCCGCGACATATTTATTCAGAAGTAAACACACTAAGCGTAAATAAGCAATATAATGTAAATGCACACAAGAAAGACAACATATGTAAATGAGCAGCAACTTTTTATTTATTTAACATTTTTTACAATACAACTGGAAAAATAAATACAATACTGGAAAGCAATGCCTAAACAATGGCATGAACTGAAAGAAAAGTGAGTACAAGTGAAGCCTAGTGGTTGTGCTGCTCAGTGGTCTACTCCAATTGCTCCTGGCTGGTCTCGAACTCCTCAGTGTCGGGTCCTCCTTACAACATTCCAAAAAAAGAAGAGAAATAGGAATGTCGTCAGCGAACGATCGCTCGGTAAGTCCCAAAGAGATAGAAATAGAATAGACAGTTAAGAGGATGTAACCGGTATAATGTTTGATTGTTATGTTAACGCAGTTGTTTGTAGCTTGGTACAAAATATGCCAGTGTATACGAGAGGAGTCCAACTTACACCGTGGACTATGGTAACCCGTAGTACAAGGCTTCGTCGATAAAACCAAGGAACAACGGCAATGGATGTATAGTTACGTCTTTTAATGACCATCTCGTGCCACTTTTAACACATTCTATGCTATTTTATCCCTTTAAAACCCTGTAATGTCTTTTATATTGATTGTATTGAAGTAAATTATAGATGTAAGACTTTCCAAAATTATGATATCAGTAATTCATGTAAACGGAAAAGATATAAATGGCTAGTCATGTAAATAGCGTATATCCATGGTTTGGTTCAGTCGAGTTATGTTGATATGGATTGTATCTTGGTATAAATGGATTCATGTTAAATTGTAGTTGTACTTGAATTTTATTCAAGGATGGATTGATTTCAGATTAAACTGAGACTCTTTCTAAGTCAAACACTTAAACAGAATTGAAGTCCTGAATTAATTTTGATGTTATCGGTAACTGCTGCACATGGACGACAGGATTTGTGTCTTTTTCCAAGACAATTACCGTATTGATAACACCGTTTTTAGTTTGTCTACCTTAAATAGGAAAGCACCCAAATTCTCTGGCTCCCTGAGGCTCAAGAGAACTGATCCCGCTTAAACCTATATTTACTTGGGTCTTTATTGTAATTTGATATAACTTGAGGGGTTTTTATGAAAAATAGTTTTGATATATTTTCAAAATAAACCTCAAGTATTTATTTATCGTCTTTAGGGTTTTCATAGCTGTAATTTTTATAAAATAAGATATTCTAGTGGATATAAACCTAAATTGAATAGTATATGGTATTTTCTTATAATTTGATTTGTATTGAATATGATGGTATTTTCATGATCTTTTGTGACTCTTCGGATTTAGAAAAGATGGAATATATATAATATATTTAAAGTAGATATTTTGATAATATATATATATATATATATAATAGAATTTATTTATTAAATAAAAATCACGTTTTTCTTAAAATTGTAATACAAATTCCATCGAGATCGTATGCTCCGTGAGGAGGTCTGCATCTCGCCCTACTAGTCCGATGGATGTGCGATAACTCACACCAACCAAGTCGGATTCTCCAAAATGGGTTGTAAGAACTTAATCGTATGGAATTTAAATAAGAAAATTTAAAGAATACGGTTTTGTAATAGTTTAGGCTATTTTATTGTAAACTTGTAATTATCCCACAAACTAAAGTTCTAAAAGCCATCGTGCTATGTCAAGAGTGAGTGTTGTGATGAGGTAGGTCATTACCTCGTGAGTTTTCTAAAGGTAATACAAAGAAATATGATGAAATATGTAGAATGTAAAGTTTGTGGTATTTGTTCGTAAAAATATGATAAAAGTCGCATAACATGTTATTTTGAGATGAAACTTGTTCTAAAGTGTTTGGTTATGATTGCTAAACAATATATAAAGAATTGGTAGGTTTGTTATTAAGAAAATTTGGGGTTTTAAAGAAAAGAGAATCGGAAGTCGGAATAACTCCGCTTCCAACGAGTTTTGAAATGAGAATGTTTTAGATTAGAATGAGAGGAGGGGAGAGGTGACTTACTGGTTTGGAGAAGAGAGGGGAAGTAGAGGGAACTTTCGAAGGCGTTGTGGGGTCGCGTCGTTGCTGGATTTGTCCCGAATCATCGCCGGAGCTTTGACCTTGGCTAACTCCACCTGTACAACTTTTGGACTTGGAATTTTAGAGAGTTTTTGCAATGGATTTCCGAATGAGGAGGGCCAAAGTGTAGGATGATATTTATAGGAGAAATTAGGGTTTACGGTAATGAAGAATGGAATTAAAAATATGCATTAAAATGGATAAAGAGGTGAATTATCACTCTCTGGATAAATGCAGGGAAATCAAATAGTATGAGGGTAGTGGGGTAGACCAAGAGATGTTAGGGTTAAGAGATGGAGGCATTTGGGACCGGCGGCGTGGCCCCAAGCCAAATCTAGCCAGCCAATAGGGGGTTGGGTCTCTGGATTGAAGGCACGTGTCCTCGGCTGTGTATACAATAGTTTACATATGTTTGTTTATTCTGACATTTCATTTTTACGTGTATTGCACGTGTAAACTTTTAGGCTTCCAAAAAGTGTAAAAGAAAAATCAGTAAAAATAATATGTGGCTGAAGGGATTCGAACACAGGGGTTATGTCACAGCAGTGCAAGGCTTTACCAATGAGCTACAAGTGTTTTCTTGCTGTTCAAAAGTAATTTAAATTTATAATTTGTACTCAGGCTAAGGTATTCTTTTCTGTACTTTACAAAAAAAATTTGTACAGAAGTTTTAGGGTTGTTACATTCTACCCTCCTTATAAAAATTTCGTCCTCGAAATTTATAAAAGGAAAGTGTAACGGATTCAAGAAAAGTTTGATGACCGTGGTGGTGAAAAAAATACTGGTAGTGCATGAAAAATAACGAGATGTTGCAAGGGTTTGAAAAGATTGAAGGGAATTATCAGTGTTACCTTGGTTGATAGTCTCAGCTTCTACGGTCGCTAATATGAAAGCTTGACGCCAGGGTACATTCCTCCTAGCTGGAGGCACATTCCTCTGTCCTTGGGGCATGTTTCTCTGTCCTCGAGGCATGTTCCTCATTGCCTGATGGAATTGGCAAGAAGGCTGTGCAGGAGGTCCACGTGGAGGTGGAGCTGGGAGAGCAAGATGAGGTGCCGGAGCCTAGATAGCTGTCCGCTGCGGATAAGTGATGTGAGTTGGAACTGGGTTGCGTCTATAAGGACATGTTCTAATTCCATGAGTGGATGTGCCACAAACTAAGTACAGGCTTTTTGCGCGCCTATAGTTCTTCCACAGGTGTCCATCCCTCTTGCAGTAGAAATAAAAATCTGGACTTGGCCGGTTATTTGTTACTTCCGGTCTCTTGGGTTCAAAAGTTGGTATTGAAGAGGCTCCTCCTGCCATCTGGGTGGCAGGGCGCTTTACACCGGCAGATTAAGGTCTGCCCTTCTTCTTCACTACTGCCTCATATCGACGGGCAGCTTTCTGAGCTAGGTCATAGGTTGGGAAATCCCCTGTAGCTAGAGCAGCTTGGATTTCCTGGTCCAACCCTTGCTGAAATCGTCTGGCCCTGATCTCAGCAGTCGAAATAAGGTGTGCAGCGAACCTGTTACGGTCTGTGTTAGCTGTGCAGTTTGTGATATTAGATAATCGAATATTAAGACATATCTTACCTGCTCAATATGGTGAACTCGGCATCATGCTCATCCACTGATTTGCTCCACATAGAGCCTTATTGTAAGTGAATGAATTGCTGTTCCATGTTGAATCAGTCAGTCCCTGGAAAATACTTCGCGTCAAACATGTCGTGAAAAGTCTTCCATTCGATCGGCTGGTCAAGACGGATTTCTTCCACCTTCTACTAAACTCTGGCATTATCTGTGAGTTGCAGCTTCGCAACTCTAACCCAGGCAATCTCTAGCACTTGTGCTGCTGCCAGATCGTCTTCGATACTCTGAGCCCATTCTTCAGCTTCCAATTGGCTCTCTTTCCTAGAAAATTGCTTCGGATGTAGTGCCCGGAATTGCTTCACTCCGGGTGCTTCCGCTTCTGGACGGTTTAGGAGGATGGCAGTCTGCTGCTGCTTTCCCTCCAGGAGGCTCTTAATTGCCTCGAGCAGTACCGTATGCTCATTGATCGGAGCTACAACGGTAGGCGTAAGTGGAAGAGGTGGTGGTAATGTGTTGTTGACGTTTGTATTGGTATTGTTTGGAGAATCCATAACCTTGAAATAAAAAATAGGGTTAGAATGGATAAAAAGAATATGAAATTGTAAGATTCAAGGAATATGAAATATAAAGAATGTTTTTAGTTGCTGATTCTTGTGTTATATTGCTTAGGACTTCATGCAGAATTGACCTGCATGTTTATGCAGAACTGGCCTGCATGGGCCGTAAACAAAACCTGTCACGCCCCGCTTCCCGATATACGGTAAGGAGACGCGACTGGCCCACGACGCATTTACTCAGAAATAAACACGCTAAGCATAAATAAGTAATATAATATAAATTTACACAAGAAAGACAACAGATGTAAATGAAAAACAACTTTTTATTTATTTAACATTCTTTACAATACAACTGGAAAGTAAATACAATACTGGAAAGCAATGCCTAAACAATGGCATGAACTGAAAGAAAAGTGAGTACAAGTGAAGCCTAGTGGTCGTGATACTCAGTAGTCTGCTCCAATTGCTCCTAGCTGGTCTCGAACTCCTCAGTGTCGGGTCCTCCTGACAACATTCCAAAGAAAGAAGAGAAATAGGAATGTCGTCAGCGAATAATCGCTCGGTAAGTCCCAAAGAGATAAAAATAGAATAGTCAGATACGAGGATGCAACCGGTATAATGTTTGATTGTTATGCTAACACAGTTGTTTGTAGCTTGGTACAGAATATGACAGTGTATACGAGAGGAGTCCAACTTACATCGTGGACTATGGTAACCCGTAGTACAAGTCTCCGTCGATAAAATCAAGGAACAACAGCAATGGATGTATAGTTACGTCTTTTAATGTCCATCTCTTGCCACTTTTAACACATTCTATGCCAGTCTACCCCTTTAAAACCCCGTAATGTCTTTTATATTGATTGTATTGAAGTAAATTATAGACGTAAGACTTGCCGAAACCATGATATCAGTAATTCATGTAAACGGAAAGGATATAAATGGCTAGTCATGTAAATATCGTATATCCATGGTTCGGTTTAGTCGAGTCATATTGATATGGTTTGTATCCTGGTATAAATGGATTCATGTTGAATTGGAGTTGTACTTGAATTGTATTCAGGGATGGATTGATTTTAGATTAGACTGAGACTCTGTCTGAGTCAGACACTTAAACAGAATTGAAATCCTGAATTAGTTTTTATGTTATCGGTAACTGCTGCATATGGACGACAGGATTTGTGTCTTTTTCCAAGACAATTACCGTATTGATAACACCGTTTTTAGTTTGTCTACCTTAAATAGGCAAGCACCCAAATTCTCCGGCTTCCTGAGGATCAAGAGAACTGGTCCCGCTTAAACCTATATTTACCAGGGTCCTTATTGTAATTTAATATAACTTAAGGGTTTTTTTATGAAAAATAGTTTTGATATATTTTCAAAATAAATCTAAAGTATTTATTTATCGTCTTTAGGGTTTTCATAGATGCAATTTTTATAAAATGAGATATTCTAGTGGATATAAACCTAAATTGAATAGTATATGATATTTTCTTGTAATTTGACTTGTATTGAATGTGATGGTATTTTCATGATCTTTTGTGACTCTTCTGATTTAGAAAAAATGGAATATATATAATATATTTAAAGTAGATATTTTGATAATATTTATATATATATATTTATAAAAAATAGAATTTATTTATTAAATAGAAATCACGTTTTTCTTAAAATTGTAATACAAATTCCATCGAGATCGTATGCTCCGTGAGGAGGTCTGCATCTCATCCTACTAGACCGATGGATGTGCGATAACCCGCACAAACCAAGTCCGATTCCCCAAAATGGGTTGTAAGGACTTAATCGTATGGAATTTAAATAAGACAATTTAAAGAATACGGTTTTGTAATAGTTTAGGGTATTTTATTGTAAACTTATAATTATCCCACAAACTAAAATTCCAACAGTCACGTGCTATGTAAAGAGTGAGTGTTGTGATGAGGTAGGTCATTACCTCGTGAGTTTTCTAAAGGTAATACAAAGGAATATGATGAAATATGTAGAATGTAAAGTTTGTGGTATTTGTTCGTAAAAATATGATAAAAGTTGCATAACATGTTGTTTTGAGATGAAACTTGTTCTAAAGTGTTTGGTTATGATTGCTAAACAATATATAAAGAATTGGTAGGTTTGTTATTAAGAAAATTTAGGGTTTTAAAGAAAAGAGAATCGGAAGTCGGAATAACTCTGCTTCCGACGAGTTTTGAAATGAGAGTGTTTTAGATTAGAATGAGAGGAGGAGAGGGGACTTACTGATTTGGAGAAGAGAGAGAAGGTAGAAGGAACTTTCGAAGGCGTCGTGGGGTCGCGTCGTTGCCGGATTTGTCCCGAATCATCACCGGAACTTTGACCTTGGCTAACTCTACTTGTACAACTTTTGGACTTAGGAATTTTAGAGAGTTTTTGCAATGGATTTCCGAATGAGGAGGGCCAAAGTGTAGGGTGGTATTTATAGGAGAAATTAGGGTTTAGGGTAATGAAGAATTGAATTAAAAATATGCATTAAAATGGATAAAGAGGTGAATTATCACTCTCTAGATAAATGCAGGGAAATCAAATAGTATGAGGATAGTAGGGTAGACCAAGAGGTGCTAGGGTTAAGAGATGGAGGCATTTAAGACGGGTGGGACCGGCAGCGCCGGCCCCAAGCCAAATCTCGCCAGCCAATTGGGTGGGTTGGGTCTTCGGATTGAAGGCACGTGTCCTCGGTTGTGTGTACAATATTTACATGTGCTTGTTTGTTCTAACTTTTCATTTTTACGTGTATTGCACATGTAAACTTTTGGGCTTCCAAAAAGTTTAAAAGAAAAACCAGTAAAAATAATATGTGGCTAAGGGGATTCGAACACAGGGGCTATTTCACAGCAGTGCAAGGCTTTACCAATGAGATACAAGTGTTTTCTTTCTGTTTAAAAGCAATTTAAATTTATAACTTATGCTCAGGCTAAGGTATTCCTTTCTGTACTTTACAAAAAAAATTTGTACAGAAGTTTTAGGGTTGTTACAAAAGTATACGAGCTAAAAGTACCTGCGTAGCGAGCAGACATTTTGGCAAAGGAAAAATGAGTACTTTATTTATAACAAAAGATAAATACAAGGTATTCTGGCTCCTCAGCCTTACAGAAATGCCCGGAAGCTTACAAAATTTTAAGAAAAAAAACTTCAAGGGAGAAAAGCTCAGGACGCCCGCTTGGCCAAGATCTCACCCTGCTTGAGGCCGCCATCTGGGACCAAAACTGCGACTTCGGGGTCGGCGCTTCCACTGACAGCCTCGCCTCCAACTGCAGCCTCGGCGACGTCCCCTTGCGGCGGTTCCTTAGTCAGGAGGTACTTGGCATGGAGCTCGCTGTCATCGAACCCCGACATAGACTCTTTGACGGTGTTGACAGCGCTGTGCCACACGACGACTGTGGATTTGGCAAGATTGGCATAAAATTGGTCGGGCGCCTTATATCCCTCCACGGCTTTCGCCGCCCGGCTTTCGCCGCCCGGCTTTCGGTGAGCTTCACCGCGTCCATAGCCACTCGGACATCCCTCTTGAGAACGTCCCTCGACTTCTTCATCAAGTTGTAGAGGCTGTTCACCTCCTCCAACTTGGCCTGGATAGCCCAGTTGGACTCATCCAGGAGCCGATGAGACTCCTTCAGCTTGGATTTCGTCAACCCCTTGGCGACCAGTCGAGTGTCGAGGAGAGCCGCCTTCTCCTACACCTGCCGCAGTTGAAGGCGGAGTTCCTCCTCCTGCGAGGAGGATTCATCCGCCTTTTTCATGGCCGGGGCTACCTCCTCGGATTCCATGGCAATGAGGAGAGCGCAGTGATGAAGGACCTGAGAAAAGCAGCAAACGGGTTAAAATGCTCAAACCAAGGAAACAAGACTTAAGAAATTTTAAGAAAAGTCACGTACCAACCCGAACCGCCTCCTGCGCTATGGCGGCCACCTGGGCCTTCATGGTCCCCCGAGGAATCTTGCCCCCGGCTGCATGCTCCATGTCTGAAATCAAGCTGTCGGCGACGGAGAGCCCTGAGTGCACCTCAATGCAGAAGTCGCCCTCCTGCACTGGGATCCCGGTAGAAGGTGGCCGAGAGACCGTCCTCTTCAGCCTTTTGAGGGGGATTTCGGTGGGCTCAGCCTCCTCCTCCTCTCTTTCCTGGGCGCCGGGTCCCGCTCATGCTTATGACCCCCCTGCGGCATTCTTCTGGGGCTTAGGGAGCGGCAGAAGGCTTGGACGGTGGAGTTGGCCTCGGGGCCAAGCTTGGATCGGGTCGCGACGAGATTGCGCCCCCGGTCTTCCTTCCTTGGTTCTTGGCGGCCATGGCGGTTAGGATTTTTGATCGGTCCATAGGCTCTACAAAAAAGAACATGCGAACAAAGGGGGTTGCGACAACAAAACGGCAAAGGAAATTTAGTAAAGTCTAAACAGGTCGTCGAAGGCCCTAACATACCCAGAAAACGTGCACTACTGAGCCTAGCTCTGCTCAGTGCCTGCTCGGATAGCAGAACATCCGCCTGCTGGATCAGTTCCCACTGGGACACCACCCTTGCTTCGGGGAAAGTCGACTTCTTTGCCCTTGGGCATTCGGCCCTGTGCCACTGTATTGGCACTGGCCAATCCTCGCCCTCAGGTGGCCCGATGAATACAAACTTCTCCTTCTATTCTAGGATGGAAGAAGGGATGACTACTACCCCCGACCTGACCGCCCCACCCTTACGTTTTTTATACAAAAAATAGACCTAGCTTGGCTCTTCCTTGCTGGTGCCGGGGTGATTTTTATAACAAAGGAAAGATACGAGGATGGTCAAACTGAAGGGGATCTGATCTAATTTCAACTGGACCAGAAACCCTAGGAGGATCCTCCACGAGTTCGACGCTAGCTGGCCCGGAGCAAGACAGAAGCAACGAAGCACCCCACAAACCTCGGTTAGGAAGGGCAAACACATTCCTGCCCAGAAAGCTTCAAAATATAGGGCAATCTCCTTGCCCTCACCTGGTCCGCTCGCTCACCCTCTCTAGCTAAACGGATGGAAATTTAGAGGGGATGTGGAATTGAGTCCGAATTTCGGAAAGCTTGTCCAGACTCTTCAAAACGGAGGGCGCATCGCGGGTGTTCCCGATGCACACCTTGGGAGTCCTTATCGCCATCCGACGGTGAGTGACAAGGAAGGCCCTGACCCTAGGGGGCGAACCCGGAATAGAAGACGAAGAAGAAGAAGTACCTTCTTGGTTATCTGAAGCCGAAGAGGAAGAAGACCCACTGGACTCGGCCGCAGAAACTAAGGCCTATCGTCCGACTCTACCCTTATTATCTCTACAGACTCCTTGGATGAAGAAATCTAACCTGATTCAAAAGAAGGGATTCACCAAGGAAAAATCAACAGAGGATCCGATCAAAGAAGTGGAGCGCTGGGCAATCTTCAGCAATGAAAGAGTTAGAGCAAAGTGTCGTCCCTAGGATGGCCCCCCTCCTATTTATACACTCCAAAAGAGAACATCCCACAGCCCAGATATATTCCCGCCAAAACGAAAAGTCGTGCCCAAGCGGCAGTCGAAGCTCCACGTGGTGACCAGCTATTGGGGACATCTTTTCAACTGCAGGAGTCAGAGAGAGCCTGTCGCTTCCGCCAACCGACATCTGACATGTGGCCCGTATCCTAACTGGCGAATCAATTGAAACAGTGCCCTCTCTTTAAAGCACAATCATTTCACTAATCCGCTGACGCCATCAGAGATACGAGCAAAAATTCAGGCGCACGATGAGACAACACGTGGGCCCAAAGATCAAAATGACGCCATTGCCAAACTCCATGCCGTTCCCAAGTGATCCACATTCTGATTCTCAGCGCCAAACTGAGCCGAAGAAAAACCGAGCAGGCCACTCTCGACTCGACCCATAAATAGGTCAGAACGAGAGTAGGAGGCTAATGATGATGCTCATAAGTGGTATTTCCTCAGATTACGACACGTGGCTGATGAAATGTCCCGAAGGCTACGGAGGTAGAATAAATGAGTTGCATTAGGGGCATTCCTTGGGACTTCGTCTCGAGGAAGTGTCCGACCTTTCAGAAGAGCTCCCTGAGTACTTTCCACCTTCACCTAGCAAACTACCAATAGCTCGTCTCCGAGATTCCTTGGTCTCACTGCTCGTCTCCGAGCCATCTGTCAGTCCGAGCTTCCTCGGCCTCACTGCTCGTCTCCGAGCCAACTGACAGGCCGAGCTTCCTCGGCCTCACTGCTTGTATCCGAGCAATCTGACAGGCCGAGCATCCTTGGCTTCCCCGATCAATCGAGTGAGTGGAACCCAAGCGCCCCTGCAACGGCTCCGCGTATCTCGCCATGGCGAGATATCCGCCTCCCCACGTTCCGCGTTCCATGCTAGCGCGTCTCCCATTAATGGGCGTATCCCGCCATTAATGCGAGGATAACGCAGGGGAGTAACTGACGGCGACGATCTCGCGCCCGCTCTCTCTACGCGACCACTATATAAACCCCTCTCTCAGATGACTCTGGTAAATCGAAATCATTTCCAATACGCCGTTACTCTGCACTTATTCTCCGGCACTAACTTGATCGTCGAAGGGTCCTACGGTGGTCACCCACCCCAAGAATTCTTTCGCAGATAGCTCGGTGTCAATACCAACCTATTGAGATCCACACACTCAACAACTTCCAAACTAAATCTCAACTATCAAAGACCGCCATCTCAGGATCGACGGAAGACAACATCTGAAGGAGATCACAGCCTCCATCATATAGTGTTGGCATTTATCTAAGCAAATGCTTACAAATCTCACTGAACTGCATCTTCACCATGTACATTATGAATTAGATCTACTCCAGCTAGTTAATTAGTAAAAGGTTTTTTTTGTTAGTTATATTAATGTCTTAACATGGTAGGTTGATAACATTTAACCTATACAACCCTAGCATTTTTCGGCTCGACCAAATCGAAGTACAGACAAGCGACACATGCTAAACTTTGAAAAAATGAGTAACAACATTCGGTTTCGTTTGTTCGCCGCCGAAAGCCGGGAAGTCTGACGTCTTGCCTGAATTTGGGGGCAGATGCTATTTGGATTTATCCTTCCACCTCTCCAAAGATGCCAAGTTGATTTATGGTACCGTATATCAGAGGTTTAGACGGATGCGGCCGTTGTAGCAGACTTCATCAGATTCCCCCTCGTTTGAGGGTTTTTTTTATTGTGGGGACGCTCTTCCCTGCAGGCGCAAGCCCTTGCAGTTAATTAAGCTACCGCATCACAGTAACAACTTTCTCCTTCTCCAGATGGTCACTTCATGTCGTGTGTGTTTGTTTTATTTTTGGTTGCCCGTGGATTGTATATGGAGACTAATTTATATTGTCGCCCGTAGGGCATGGATTAGTCCAAATCCGTATTTTCTTAGATTTTGATTTTGGTTTGGGTTTAAGGGTCGTTAATCTCATTTGAGACTAAGATCAACTTAAACGTTTGTTAAGGACACGTTAGTCTAATTTTAGACTAAGATCAAATTAACGTTTGTTAAGGACACGTTAGTCTAATTTTAGACTAAGATCAACTTAACAGGATCATTTAGATCTAACAAAAGAGAATTTAGGCTCTATTGTTTTAGTTTAGGGACTTTGCGGTGTAGTTTAAAGATATCATAATCTGTAAAGTGTAAGGACATCATAGTCCATGAGTTTAAGGACCCCACAGTCCGTAGTAGTTTAGAGACGTCATAGTCTGTAAAGTTTAAAGACATCATAGTCCATGAGTTTAAAGACCCTACAGTCCGTGAAATGTCTGGTTGTCGGGACCCTTCACCTCTCTGAAGACGTTGAAAGGTTACAACGACAAATATCAGAGGAGTGAAGAGATGTACCCTTGAACCAATATTGGTTGGGAGATCTGTAAGCCAATTTGGGACTAAAATCAAAGATTTGTGAGCATATGGGCTCAATTAATCTGAATTAGGGATCTGTGGCTAACTTGACCTCGACCCATTCAGTTAAAATGCTGGACATTTAATTAGGCTCAGTTCCTTTTGATTTAACAATGCTGAGCATTGGTTTGGATTCTGACAACAGTTTTTGTCTTTTATTGAGTGCTGAGCACACATTATAGCCCTGGGGCTTTTATTTAAAGAACACTTTGTGTTCTCTCAGTGCACACGTGAGGAGCACGTGGCGCGCTTGGCGCAAGACAATGAGCGCAGAGCGCTTCTGTTTAGGTAGCACACACGTGGGAAGCACGTGGCGCGCTTGGCGCTGAGCGCTAGTCAATGAGCGCAGAGCGCTTCTGGTGAAATAGCGCACACGTGAGGAGCACATGGTGCGCTTGGCACTGTGCGCCATATAATGAGCGCAGAGCGCTTCTTTAAATTTGGAGCGCTAAGGCTCTACAGCGCTGTGCTAGATTTGGAGCGCTGAAGCGCTTCTTTTAATTGGAGCACTAGGGCTCTTTTTAGGCAACTCAGCTCCCTGAGAATTAAATTCTCTCTTATAAGAGACTTTGTCTCATGGATCTAAGAACAAAGTTCTTATTTTATAGGAGATGTTTCAATCACTAATGTTTTTGGTGAAAGGCTTTGCCTTTATGGGTCTGTGATCCTAAGAGAATTGAATTATTCTCCCCCTTTTTATAATGAGATGTTATGATCTCTTTTGTGAAAGACAATTTATCTTAAAAATCTATGATCTGGCAAAAGAACTAAGTTCTTTTTCTGATGAGATGCTTTGATCTCTTTATTTTACCTTGAAGAAATTCTTCTTCTGCTGAGAGCTTGCTCTTCTCTCTGAAATTTCTTAAAGTTTATGGGGGGGGGGGTTCCTTTATCTTTTTCTTTTTCGATTTGAAAGCTTATGGGGAGGTCTTTCTATGCAAGACTTGAAGTCTTGTGTCCTTTATATAGTGAAGGCTGATTTGTTGAATCGGTTAAAGAATCTTTTCTCTAATTGATTTGGGGATATCCCCACCGTTGGATCTTTGATCCCAGGGCTTCTGTTTTACAGAAGGCAATCTTCTTGTTTTTAAAAAGATTGGGAAATATTTTCCCATACAGAATTTATTCTGTATTTTGGTGATTTTTAATCACCATTGGATCATTGATCCAACGGTGCTGTGATTTTCAGAGCACAATCTTTCCTGTTTGGAAAGATTCCGAGGAACGTTTCCTTAACAGAATTTTATTCTGGTCAATTGATGATTTATCATTTTCATTGGATCTTTGATCCAACGGTGGGGAACATTTAGTTCCAGCGCTAGCGCTCTCGTGCTTTGCACGTGAGCACTGCAACAGAGTCTTTGACTCTCGGCACTGGCGCTGCCAGTGCCAGCGCTCTCGTGCTTTGCACGTGAGCGCTGCAACAGAGTCTTTGACTCTTAGCGCTGGCGTTGCCAGCGCGAGCGCTCTCGTGCTTTGCCCGTGATCGCTGCAACAATGTCTTTAACTTTTAGCGCTGGCGCTATTATGAAGCGCTACTTCATTTCAAATTTCAAAATTTGAATAGAGCTTTGCTCTGATTGGGGGAAATAAATGCCCCCCCACCGTTGCGCTTACGTGGCTCATATGTGAGTGCAGCGGTGGCAGCATCTGCGCCATTAGATCAACTTGGAAGTTGAAACGGCTCTCAGTGCCTATAAATAGGACCCTTGGCCCTTGAGATGACCTCTGTTCATCTTTTTGCTTTGTTTTTTGAGAATTAATTCTCCCTCAGAGCCAAGCTCTTTCCCTTAAGAAATTTCTTAAGAGTCAAAACTCTGCTCAACTTAGGTAAGAGTTGAACTTTTTAAAAGAGCTTTGCTCTCCTTAGATCATAGATCTAAAAAAATATATCTTTAGGGTTTTACCCATTATCAGAGTCATGCTCATCTTTAGATCGTAGATCTAAAAACTTTAGGGTTTTTATCCAGAGCCATGCTCATCTTTTAGATCAGAGATCTTCAAGATATATAATCTTTTTATTTTAGGGTGATTTTAACCTATGAACTAGAATATTGTTCATGAGGAACTCTTAGTGTTCACAGATCTTGAAGATCTCAGAATTTTTAATTAATTAAAAACTTTACTTTAAGTTTTCTGATGGGTTATTCCATCATTTTTACAGAGCATGGCTCTTCAGAATTTTTCTTGAGGAATTTTTATTCCTTTCATCATCAGAGCTAACAGATGTCACTCTTTTGTAGAGCGTTGCTCTCAATGGGAGATTTACTCCTTGACCTGAGAGGCCCTCATTAAATGAGAATCTTTTCAGGATTTCCTCATTTAATGGCAGTCTCATCAAATGATGAGATTGTTTTATTAATGATGCACTGTCATCTAGATTGTGTGGGTCCCCTTTGATCCCTTTCCACTGTATTGCAGTGCGGTACGAATTTAAAGTACCTAGTGACAGAACTTAAATTGTAGCAATGACGGCTAATTTTTTTTGTTCTTTTTCGCGCAGGTACTATGTCTTTCGACATTTCTTTCCCGTTCGTCCGTTCGGAAGGCGGATTCCCCGAAGCGCCTGTGGATAGGGAAGTCTTTGCACTGATCAAAGATCATAACCCGAAACAAAAGAATCTTCATTTGTGGGGAACATGGTACAGTCAAATTATCAGAGGTCGACGGAGCTTCTCTTGCGCAACACCTTCGGAGCCTATTTCGGCGATCCACTATGCCGACCCACCCCCGGTGAACTATACCGTGGAGGAGGTTAACTGGACTTCAGTGGGTCTCCTTCAGCCTTCTATGGCTGCAATACCCGTACAACCTCCAATGGCTTTAGATACCTTGGGGCGACGCATCTGTCAAGGCGAGTCGCGCCCTTGGGGACAACCATATATGATAGGCCTAACTCCTTGTCATCCAGCTGGGTATTTGCAATGGGCCCTCTATATTTTGTCAGCCAAGAAGTCACAGCTGCTGAAGCTAGGGTTGTATCCCACCATTTACGCTTCTCTTTTTCAATATTCTACGCCTCCTGCCTGGTGGGTCAAGGCTTTTCTGGAGCAACGGAATATTCCGACCCACACCTTCCTTCTGTTGGATCGAGAAGTCTCAATCTCTTTAAAGGAGTTTGCAGAGGTTTCTGGCTTACAGGTTAGGGGAGAACACTATGAGGAGCTGCTTCCTCTGGACGAGTACATCTTTGCTGCCAAGTTAGTGATGACAGGCCTTACCCCTGAGAACGCCATTCAATATCAATTCCACAGTTTGCTTAAGTTGTTGAATATCTACGAGAGCTTTTTTCTCGAATCCGGAGGCCGTGGGGTTAATTTCACAGATTTCATCGCCCGTTTTCTCCACTCAGAAGTCCTGTCGAAGGAAACCACGAAATTTTCCAAACTCGATAATCCTTTTGGTTTTGGTTTGGACAACCAGCCGGCAGCGGAGGCGGATCAGAGGAGTTTCTTTCTCCCCAACACCCTGGTCGTCTCTTTCGCAGAGCTTGCAGCTCCTGGGATCGACGAAGAAGCGTTCTTTTTGGGGTTCCTCGGGCTATGGCTAAGCTGGTTTGTGCTTCCGATGCACCCTCGCCATATGAGGCCGTCCATTTTTTATCCAGCTCACCGAATGGTTATTGGGATGCAAGTGGCCGTTGGGGTCGCTGGGTTAGCCCATTTGTATCACGGCCTCAGCTTGGCGGCAGACACTACTGAACCAGGGGTGCAGCAAGTGAACTTCTCGATGCATTATTTTATGTCATGGATCGAGCTACATGTGCTTGGCATTTTCAGCGCTCATAAAAGGCCTCGCTTCTACGACAAGTATAACTTCCCTCGGATTATGCGGCTAGTTGACGCGTCCATTGTAAATCCGACACAGCGGGAAGCTAGGGGTTTGCTCCTTCGTCCGCGCACGGTTGGAGACGACATGACCTTTACCGATAAGGTTCTAACCATCGGTAAAGAATCCACAAAAATGGTGCGACCATTACGGGACATTTTTAAAGACGGGGCCTCTACCTTGAAAGCTCACGAAATTCTTCATTTATACTCCATCAGGCCGGGCTTTCTCGTGTTTAGGCAGAATGATTCGGTGTTGTTCATGAGGTACAACCCGCATCGCTTCGCCCAGCAATTAAGCTATAATCCGGGCGTCCCACTTGAGGCCTTCTTGGCAGAACCGGTTACTACTGAAGATGGTATTCGGAGCGCGTTGCACCATTTTATGCGGTTGAACACCGGCTCCAATTTCTTTATTAGTGAGCCGAGCTGCGTTCCAAAAGACCTGAACGTATATGTGGCATGGTATCAGCATTCGATGGGCGCTGTTATTAGAGAAGAAAAGCGATTGCTGCTTGACCGCAAGGGCACCGCGCCAGAGGGTAATCCAGCCGTTCTTGCGTTTGTGGTACCACGTGTTATGCCTGAGCTGCCCCTACCCTGCGTGCCTATAGAAGCGGTGGCTGTGGCATCTCCCAAGTCTGGCGTGGGTGCGGAGATAGGGACTCGTCGCCCCAAATTGCCCGCCAAGCGCAAGCTTGTGTTATCGGCTCCCGGCACTCGCTCACAGAAGAAAAAGAAGTCGATGTTTTCTCTCGACGTCGTACTTGGTTAAGAGCCCCATGCTCCCTATAGCGAGGGTTTGAGTGAATATGGGACCAATGAAGGTTTATTCATGGCGCCGGATGATACTGATTTGGAGGCTGCTTTCGCGGTTTCAGCACAATTGGCTCGCAATGAGGCAGCGCTGATCACCATTGCTAAATCAGGTATACTTCAGTCTTATCTTTCCGTGGCCATTTCAATTACTATGCTTTAACTAACGCTTTCTTCTTCAACAGGTATCTCCACCGAAGAGGCTCTTGCATCTTCCCTCAAGACTTTCGAAGAGGAGGAAAGGCTTCGCGCTTCTTTGGGCCTCGGTATCTTTCGGTTCATTGTGCCTCCATTCCTTTTTTCTTTATGGAAAAACTAATTCTTCTTTTTCATTTTATTGCAGGGACTACCTTGACTCAGGTTATCCCAATTGCAGTGCCGATCGTGAGTGGTGACGGAGCTGCATCGTTAGTGCCGGCCACTACAGCCACGGCTATCCCTAAATCTCCACTAGAGGTCTTGCAGAAGCAGCCGATGATGGATGTCGTAACGGCGCCGAAGGCAGAACTTGGTTCAGATGATGGTCTACCTTTATCGGAAGTCCTGAGGAGGTCAGCTCTCACGGCTCAGGCTAAAAGGAAGCGCAAGAGGCGTGCAGCGAAAGAACGCAATGCCGCCTTGGCTGTAGGTGCAGGATCGAGCACTGTTTCTCCTGTCCCAATTTCTCCAGAGGGTGCTCCGGCCGCCCTGTCTATCGCTCATAGACAGGCGGTACGCACGGCTCGGGAGATAATTGAAAGGCCGTCCCAAGGTAACGTAACACTGGGTCCTTTTATTAGAGTTTGATCTTCAGATTCTCATATATCATATCCTGTAGGGTCAAGTCCTGATAAGGAGGTGGTAAGCGAAATGACGGCAACCACCGAGCCCGAAGTGGCCACTCTTTCTCAGGAGTCAGGGACTGCCCTAACTGCCACTCTTTCCCCTTGCGGTTCCCTACCATCGCCTGGTATTGCGAGTGTTATGACGGCTCTCGTAGAATCGGGGGATGAAGCCACGGGCGGCGAAACCATTCCAATGGAGGAGAGCGAAGCATTCGCTGCGCCTGGTGATGCTCTTGTCGCGGTTTCGATTGGTGACTCATCAGGTAAATCTTGGGTCATTGTTTTCCTTTTTATTCCGCAATCCCTTTCAATCCCTTCTGACGGCATTTCTTTTGTTTCTTATGCAGGTGTGGTGATCGTTGAGGTCGTGCCACCCGAAGAAGCGTCACCGGTTGCTGCTCTGACGGTCGCTGACCCTTCGCCTTCTCTCATGTCTTCTCAAATACTGGAAGGTATGGGTTTGCGATTTGTCTAATTTAAATTGTGGATGTCATCTTCCTTGTACTGACCATGCATCGTCACAACCTTATAGGAGTTCTTTTCGATCATCTGTATCAAGTGTTGAACCCGTACTTCTCCTTCCAGTCGGAAGTTAGTCTGCCTGCTGGTGCCGGTGAGTATGTGTTCTAACCGACGTCATTTCTTTTCTTTAATGGGTGACCCTGCCGTTGCTAACATTAAATTGATTACAACGCTACAAATTGAAGGAGGGGACAAGAGAATCGTCGCGCTACCAGTACTCCCGGCTCTGCCACCTGCCGTAGCCGGTATAGTAGCCTTCATCTCTCTTGCATCTTCTTTATCTCTTAGGCCAATATCTGACTATGATTTGTTTTGAAGCAATCACACCGACTCTATCTCCCTTCAAGTCTCAGATTCCCATACCGGCAGGGCCTTTTGCTAAACGCCCTTCTTCCAGGGGTGCTGCGAATAGTTTGCGAATGTTAAGCGAGTTCGTTGAGGACCTTGACGCCGAGGCCCCCGCATTTGCTGCAGATTTTTCTGCCGAAGTTAATCCCATGCTGGTGACGCTCGTGTACTTCCATAGTAAGGGCGTCGTCGAGTCTTGGGTTAATCATTGCAGGAAGATTGAGGCCTGTCTGTATAAGATTAAGCTTAGGCGTCCTGCTCCAGAGGTGTTTGCTTCGACCTCCCAGCGAGCTGCATGGGTTGAGCAGAGCGTTCCGTTTCTTTGCCATTTCGAACAAGAGGCGACCCTTAAACGAAAGGAACGTGAGGCGACTTCCGCTGAATCTGTCCAACTGCGTGCTGAGGTCGCAGCGAATGCTGTACAACTGAACTCCATCTTTGAAAGCCTTCAACGATGTATTTCTGACGGGCTGGTGCTGAGAAAGAAGCTTAATCTTAATGAGCAGGTTGTACAGAGTCAGGAGGCTGCTCAGCAGGAAATTGATGAGAAACTTTCATTCTGTTTGCAGCAACGGGCCCAAGTCGAAGCAGAGCTGGCCGCTGCGGCTGATCGTGAAAAGTAGTTGAAAGAAGTGCATGAGCAACTGGATGATTTATTGAAAACGCCTCCTTCTCAGTAGTTGCTTTTGTATCAATTAAACATTTGTAGTTTTTGAATAACATGTATCCATTTTTTATTCTTTTATATGATTCATCTTGTACTCCATTGAATTCATGAATAAAAAGTACACATTTTTTTAATCTCCCACTATTGCTTTCTTCTCTTTGCTGTGTTGTTGCCATATGATTTTAGCAAGTGTGGCCTGTAGATAGTGGGTAGCTGTCCATCTTGGACTCTTTGCATGGTAGCGATGGCTTAGGAAACATGTTTAGATCCGCTGCCTAAGGCTTTTCAATTTTATGAGCCGTGAGGGTCTCATAAAGATTTTTCTTCCTACGAATCGAGAAGATCTCGTAGGTGTATTTTCTCCTTAGGAATCGTGAGGATTCCTAAGTGTGTTTTCTCTTGAGAGTCGTAAGGATCTCACAAGAGAATTTTCTTCCTTACAGTCGAGAGGACTCGTAAGTAATTGATGAGCTGACCTGCTCCCGAGTCAAAGCATTGCGTCGATGGGGAAGGTCGAGGGTTGACTTTGGCCGTTTTCCACGGGGTCAGGATTGACTTTAGCCATATGGGGCCAGGATTGACTTTAGCCATACGGGGTCAGGAGTTGACTCTCGGTTGTTTGTGCACTGCCGAGTGTTGGAACTAGAAACTTTGCCACGGCTCCGCTTTGCTAACGTTGTGTCTGCTGTAACGAGATGAATGTCGAGGTGGTCTTTAGGTTGTCTGTGAACCATAGAGATTTGGAACTAGGGACTTTGCCGTGGCTCCGCTTTGCCGACGTTGCGTCTGCTGTAACGAGATGAATGTCGAGGTGGTATCTAGGTTGTCTGTGAACCGTCGAGATTTGGAACTAGGGACTTTTCCGTGGCTCCGTTTGTTGACGTTGCGTCTGCTGTAACGAGACGAATGTCGAGGTGGTCTCTAGGTTGTCTACGAACCATCGAGATTTGGAACTATGGACTTTACCGTGGCTCCGCTTTGCTGACGTTGCGTCTGCTGTAACGAGACGAATGTTGAGGTGGTCTCTAGGTTGTCTATGAACCGTCGAGATTTGGAACTAGGGACTTTGTCGTGGCTCCGCTTTGCTGATGTCGTATATTCCTGCAGAGATACTGATTTCCTTGCGGGTCGACGCGAATCGAGATACTCTTGTCAAGCACGCTGATTTTCCTGAATCGAGGTTTTTTCCAAGGACAATGATTTCCTCGTAGTTGAGACGAATCGAGAGATTCCTGCAAAGACACTGATTTCCTTGCGGGTGGACACGAATCGAGATGCTCTCGTCAAGGACGCTGATTTCCCTGAATCAAGGTTTTTGCCAAGGACACTGATTTCTTCGGAGCTGAGACGAATCGAGGTATTCCTGCAAAGACACTGATTTCCTTGCGGGTCGACACGAATCAAGATGCTCTCGTCAAGGACGCTGATTTCCCTGAATCGAGGTATTTTCCAAGGACACTGATTTCCTCGGAGTTGAGACGAATCGAGATATTCCTGCAAAACCACTGATTTCCTTGCGGGTCGACGCGAATCGAGATGCTCTCATCAAGGACGCTGATTTCCCTGAATCGAGGTTTTTCCCAAGGACACTGATTTCCTCAGAGTTGAGACGAATCGAGGTATTCCTGCAAAGACATTGATTTCCTTGCGGGTCGACGCAAATCGAGATTCTCTCGTCAAAGACGCAGATTTTCCTAAATTGAGGTATTTGCCAAGGACGCTGATTTCCCTGGGGGTTGAGATGAATCAAGGTATTCCTGCAAAGACACCGATTTCCTTGCGGGTCGACGCGAATCGAGATGCTCTCATCAAGGACGCTGATTTCCCTGAATCGAGGTATTTTCCAAGGACGCTGATTTCCCTGGAGGTTGAAATAAATCGAGGTATTCCTGCAAAGACACTGATTTCCTTATGGGTCGACGCGAATCGAGATGTTCTCGTCAAGAACGTTGATCTCCCTGAATCGAGATATTTTCCAAGGACACTGATTTCCCTGGGGTTGGTTGACTTGTTTCCGAGACGGAGCGTTGATCCAGCGGGGAGGTCATTGGTTGACTCTAGGTTGTCTGTAGACCATAGAGTCTTGGAACTAGGGACTTTTCCATGGCTCCATTTGGTGATGTTGCGTCCGAATCCTGTTGGAATGAGGAGGAACGCCGTTATTGTTCTCTAGGCTGTAGACGCGGCCGTCGAGATTTGGAACTAGGGACTTTGCCGTGGCTCCGATTGGTTGCGACCCTGAGGTCGGTTGTTGACGTCACGTTTGCATCCGATTGGAATACGGAGAAACGCCAGTGTTGATCTCTAGGTTGTCGATGTTGACGTCGAGACCCTGAAGCTATGGATCTTCCTTTGCTTCGTTTGTTGACATTGTGTCTGCAATTGCGACGAATGTCGAGGTTGTCTCTAGGTTGTCTATTAACCGTCGAGATTTGGAACTATGGGACTCTGCCATGGCTCTATTTATTGATGTTGCGTCTGTATCCTGCTGGCATGAGGAGGAACGCCGTTGCTGGTCTTCTGGGATGCAGATATTGCCGCTGAGACCTGACTCTCCCTTTGATGGAGTTTGTTGGGACATGTGGTTCCCTTTTCGTTTATGCCCATGGATTGTATACAGGGGTCAGTATGGACTTACCTGCAGGGCAAAAAGTTTCATTTCATTTTTTTATTTCTTTCCGCGATGCTCTTTCATTTCAGCTTTTTGTATCGCAAAAGTCGCGATCGCCCAATCATTTCGGCTATTTTTCGCGGTGCCCAATCATTTCGGCTATTTTTTCTTCTTACTCATTGTTTTTTCATTGCGAGTTGCCCAAACATTTCGGCTATTTTTATATGTATATATTTTACCCGCTGATTTTTAATGTGAGTTGCCCAAACATTTCAGTTATTTTTCTTATGCATTTATGGCTCACTGATTTCTTGCCGCGAGTATGGGACTTGGGATCTGATACCGATTTAGGCATCAACACCGCTACAACTGGGAGATTGCCAGGAGCGAATCATCATTTGCCTTTGTCGGTCTGAACAAAGGTGGCTTAGTAGACTGGGTTAAGATCCTGTCAACTAAGGCTTTTGACTTCATGAGCCGTAAGGGTCTCATAAAGGTATTTCTCCCTACGAGTCGTGAGGATCTCGGAAGTGCGTTTTCTCCTTAAAAATCGTGAGGATACTAAAGTGTATGTTCTCTTATAAGTCGTAAGGATCTTACAAGAGTGTTTTCTCCTTATAAGTCGAGAGGACTTATAAGGGTCGTTCACCGTGTGAGCATATCCCTAGTCGCTGGTGGGACTTTGTTAGGGAAATATCTATTCGTGCCCGTGAATTGTATACAAGGGTCAACATTGAACCGCTTATAGGGCAATCTAGGGAGTGTGATGGCTTAAGAACATGTTCAGATCCCTATAGCTTAAGGCTTTTGAATCTTACGAGCTGTGAGGGTCTCATAAGAGGGTTCTCCTTACGAGTCGTGAGGATCTTGTAAGTGTAATTTCTCCTTAGGAATCGTGAGGATTCTTAAGTGCATGTTCTCTTATAAGTCGTATGGATCTTACAAGAGTGTTTTCTCCTTATAAGTCGAGAGGCTTACAAGGGTCGTTCACCATGTGAGCATATCCCTAGTCGCTGGTGGGACTTTGTTAGGGAAATGTTTATTCGTGCCCGTGGATTGTATACAAGAGTCAGTATTGAAACGCTTGTAGGGCAATATGGGAGTGTGATGGCTTAAGAACAGGTTCAAATCCCTGTAGCTTAAGGCTTTTGAATCTTACGAGCCGTGAGGGTCTCATAAGAGGGTTCTCCTTACGAGTCGTGAGGATCTCGTAAGTGTAATTTCTCATTAGAAATTGTGAGGATTCTTAAGTGTATGTTCTCTTATAAGTCGTAAGGATCTTACAAGAGTGTTTTCTCCTTATAAGTTGAGAGAATTTACAAGGGTCGTTCACCGTGTGAGCATATCCCTAGTCACTGGTGGGATTTTTTTAGGGAGATGTTTATTCGTGTCCGTGGATTGTATACAAGGGTCAGTATTGAAACGCTTGTAGGGCAATCTGGGGAGTGTGATGGCTTAAGAACAGGTTCAGATCCTTATAACTTAAGGCTTTTGAATCTTACGAGCCGTGAGGGTCTCATAAGAGGGTTCTCCTTACGAGTCGTGAGGATCTCGTAAGTATAATTTCTCATTAGGAATCGTGGGGATCCCTAAGTGTGTCGCTCCTTTGTGAGTTATAAGGATCTCACGCAGGTAGTTTTCTCCTTACAAGATCGAGAGGACCTTGCAATTGTCTTTTAACGAGATTGCGCCCTTTTGGGTTTTCACAAACTCGCCGGTAGCCCTGCTATTTTTACTCATGGAACCCTTTCGGGTTTTCATCCGTGCCCATCTTTCTTATGGACGTACCCCCCTTTTTTTATTTTTTCTTTTTCTTTTTCTTTTTTGGTCATCCCTAGGATGCTGCGGTTTGTAGTAGTTTAAGGACGTTTCGGTCTGTTGTTTGTAGGTCCGGGATTTTTCCTGGGCAATGTACGATTACGCAGCTAGATGTCCTCGTAAGTCTTTGTATCTTTCGTGTCGGAGGTAGATTCCTTGAAGAGAGGGCTGAGAGCTATTTCTTCATCAGAGTCGCTTCCAAAGGTGAGAACTTGCGATCCCTTGGTGTCAACCATGTGACAGTTTCCGGCAGTTCTTTTGCGTTCCCGATGAGCCTTGCGCTTCACTCGTTGGACGTATCGGTGGGCAACATATCCCTGCCACCAGTTTTTAAAGGCCATGCACTCTTCGGTAGGGTGTGTAATCCTCTGATGGTATAAGCAGAAGTTAGGATGTACGTCCGCTTCATCAAGATATATACCGCCAGGAGTATTTCCTCTAAAAGAAGGTAACTTCATTCCCATTGACATGGCCCTAGAGAATCGTTCCTTGCTTTAAGCTTGCTTTTGCTGGTGACAGGGATGCTTCGATCCGGTTGGGGTATCCTATGGCTTCTCATCACCGGAGCTTCTTTAACTTGACGTCGACGCTTGGCCTTTTCGTATATGGCCGTTTCCCGCTCTCTGTCAGCTTTGCTTTTCTGAAGAGTTTCGCTTAGCAGTCTGTCAATCAATTCGTCCGATGGCTCCAGGGATTTTGATTCTGGTTCTGGATCTGCCACCGGTTTCTCTGCATCAGGAGTTTCTTTATCATCTATTGACAAGTGAGAGATCATGTGACAACCTGCCATGTAATCTTCGGGTTCTTTTGACGCGTCGTCTCCCTCGTCATTGTCATTGCCTATGTTCTCAAGGATATGGTTGAGAAATTCCTGGAGTGTGACTGGGATCCACGCCTTCTGGTTGTATTCCTCCAGTGCGTCAATATGCTTTTGCAGATCCGTGCGCTTGTCGTCAAACTGTGCGGGCTTTTTGGTCTTCTTCTTTTTCTTCGAAGACTTTGACGGCTGGGTCTGGGTGTTTTGCCCATCGCTATTAACTCCCAGTTTTGGGCGTGGTTTTAGCATCCCCTTAATGATCTCGGGCTTTAGCGGGCTTTTCCACCTGATTGTCGGGCATGGTTGAAGATCCTTTAGCATTCTTTTTTTTTGTCGAAAGAACTACTTCCCATGGAGCTTCCTCTATGAATGAGCATGATGCCCCCGGCGTGTTCACTCGAGTGTGCCGTTGTAGCGGATTTACCTTCCAATTTTCGGACAACGCGAACTTGCCCTGTTGATACTGGTCTTCAACCCAATTTTTGAAGACGTAGCAGTCTTCGATCGGATGGCCCAATACTCGATGGTAGGGGCAGTAATTAGGATCGTTGACATCGTTCGGTTGTAGTGGGTGTCTTGGCTCCGGTAGAGTGATGAGCCCGTTGCACACTGCTAGTTCGAACAGTCTCCCTATTTTATCTCGGGGGAATGAGTAGGGACGTCTCAACTTCTCATCAAGGGATTGCCGCTTGTTACTTTGGCGAACAACCGGTTTCGGGCCACTTGGTTGTTGTTGAGCGTTGGCGACAAAGGTCACTTTCCCTTTGCTTTTTCATTTCGAAGCTCCGTCTTTGAAGAGGGCGGTCTATGGCCCATCTGGTCCATTTGGGCCAGCTTGTCGATCAAGGCCTGGAAAGTAGTCGGCTTGAAAAACATCATAAATTGGGATATAGACGACTGCGGATCGAGGGTTCCCACAAATATGCTCACTGCAGGAGCGTCTTCTATGCGCTGTTCGCATTTTGACCATAGGTTCCGCCACCGGATTGCATACTGCACCCATGTCTCTCCCGGCTTCACCCTGGCGTTAATTAATGCCATGATTGGGGTGCGTTCGCTAGCACTTGCGAATCTTTGTGTAAACAGTAACTCCATTTCTGCAAATGTCTTAATGGAGTCGTTCGGGAGCTCGGAATACCACTCGAATGCTGTCCCCGACAGGATGCCAACAAACTGGAGAAGCAGTAGCTTATCGTCACCTCCGGTGTTGCCTCACAGAGCCCTGAATTGAGCCACGTGTTGGTGTGGATTTCCTGTCCCCTTATATATATGGAATTTAGGGATCGTATATTCCGGCGGGTACTTTATTTAGTCGTACCAACCCGGATAGGGTCGTCCAGTCTTAATAATTCGGCCAGCCGCTTCGCTCGCCTGATGAGCTCGTATCTGCTGAGCGATATAATCATCCAGAGCAGTTTTGGAGATGGTCTCCTCCTTGGCCGTTGAACAAGCCGGAAGAGGGTTCAATGTCTGCCCCTATCGTCTTCAAGGATAATCGGAAGGTCTTCAGCTGGAGAATCCGGCTGTAACATCATCCCGACCATGTCTTGGAATAAAAGCGCCATTCGTTTTATGTTGGCAGCTTGTTCCGCTGCCTCTTTGTCCTTCTTCTTGAGAATTCCGCGGAGGAACTCAGCATCAGTTTCTTGTTCATGACACTGCTCTGACGATGTCTCCGGGCTTTCTTTTGGCCCAGTGAGTGCGGCTATCTATGTTAACATTTCCTGGAGCTTCTGTTATTGTTCCTGGGTCTTTATTACGGATCTGGTGAGTGGTCGATGACCTATGGTGATACGGCTATCCTCTTTCCCTGATGTCATATAGACAGTGTGCACCACCATGCCCCTAGATTTGGGGCGTTTAGATTTAGTGCCCTCGAGATTCGTCGCAGACACAGGAATTTTCTCCGACCTTCCCTTTTTGTGAGCGGTCGAAGTTGAGGGAACCGTTGCAGCGGGCATCCAAATAGATGGCATTTCCTGTGGTATGACAGTGTGGTCCTTCTCTTGCCGAACTTTCATCTTCTTCGGTTGACGGGAGTAATCTTGGTTGATCACCGAGTCTTGGACCTGTCGCCAGACTTTATGAATTTTAGAGGACAGCCGCTGAGGTTGCTGCTCTGGCTTCACCTTTGTAACGTTCTCAGTAGGTGAAGGAGATCTTTTTAGCACGGCCTTCGGAGAGTTCTTGCGCACCCTCCTGAGTGGTTCAAAGCTGTTCCCAGTTGGAACAGCAGCGTCGACTTCCACCGTTGGAGCTGGTGGAGTAAATCCAGATGGGGAATTGCCCCCAGCTTTCCTCACTCGGTGCCAGTCGAGCGTGTCGAGCAGACGGTACTGGATTAGTTATGGGGGTGGCTTCGTCATACCCTCTGTTCTTGCGGAGGCTTGCTGCCGGCGTCATCCTCTTGAAAACTGACGTCCGTTGAGTGGGGATGGCCAATCTATCGAGGGCAGACTTTCGCGCAGGGGGAGCAGTTTTGATGACTTTAGGAACAGGAATGACTATCCTCTTTGGGATGGCCGCTTCAGGTACCGCGGGCTTCTTCATGGGCCCATTTGAGCTTTGGCCCAGTCTGTTAAAAATTGAGGCATTGGACTTGGGCGACCCGTTGAGGGACCGCGGTAGTTGTAAGCTGATCAAAGACTGACTTCTTCGGAGCTTCTTGCGACGGCAATGGGGTGTTGAAGCTCATTGGTGGGAGCATGGTCCCAAAGAATAGCCCTGTGGTGGCTTGCGTTGCCTGGTCCACTGGCATTGTAAAAAGGGAGGCCGCTTGAGGCCCGTAGGTCACTCCTCCAGCGAGGACGGAGTGGGAGTTGTTGCAATTAGTGCAGTTTGAAGCCATTGATCTTCTGTTTTTCTGCACGGAGCAAGATACCAAATCTTCGTACTTCACATCCAAAGGCAACCATGTCAAACCGCGACTTGTTCGTGAAACACGACACATGAAGTATGGAATGGAAAGAGGAAAAGGTCCCACCGGACGTGCCAGAATCTGTTCGCCACCGAAAGTCGGGAAGACTGACGCCTTGCCTGAATTTCGGGGCAGATGCTATTTGGATTTATCCGTCCACCTCTCCGAAAATGCCAAGTTGATTGATGGCACCGTATATCGGAGGTTTAGACGGATGCGGCCGTTGTAGCAGACTTCGTCAGATTCCCCCTCGTTTGAGGGATTTTTTTTATTGTGGGGACGCTCTTCCCTGCAGGCG
Organism: Agapanthus africanus; assembly: GCA_030015575.1. Lineage (NCBI taxonomy): Eukaryota > Viridiplantae > Streptophyta > Magnoliopsida > Asparagales > Amaryllidaceae > Agapanthus > Agapanthus africanus. The sequence continues at coordinate 387,976,452 of JASDDO010000004.1, forward strand.
CAAGCCCCTGTAGTTAATTACGCTACCGCATCGCGGTAACAACTTTCTCCTTCTCCAGATGGTCACTTCATGTCGTGTGTGTTTGTTTTATTTTTGGTTGCCTGTGAATTGTATACGGAGACTAATTTTTGTTGTTTCCCGTAGGGCGTGGATTAGTCCAAATCCGTATTTTCTTAGATTTGGGTTTTGGTTTGGGTTTAAGGAACGTTAATCTCATTTGAGACTAAGATCAACTTAAACGTTTGTTAAGGACACGTTAGTCTAATTTTAGACTAAGATCAAATTAACGTTTGTTAAGGACACGTTAGTCTAATTTTAGACTAAGATCAACTTAACAGGATCATTTAGATCTAACAAAAGAGCATTTAGGCTGTATTGTTTTAGTTTAGGGACTTTGCGGTGTAGTTTAAAGATATCATAGTCTGTAAAGTGTAAGGACATCATAGTCCATGAGTTTAAGGACCCCACAGTCCGTAGTAGTTTAGAGACGTCATAGTCTGTAAAGTTTAAAGACATCATAGTCCATGAGTTTAAAGACCCCACAGTCCGTGAAATGTCTGGTTGTCGGGACCCTTCACCTCTCTGAAGACGTTGAAAGATTACAACGACAAATATCAGAGGAGTGAAGAGATGTACCCTTGAACCAATATTGGTTGGGAGATCTGTAGTCCAATTTGGGACTAAGATCAAAGATTTGTGAGCATATGGGCTCAATTAATCTGAATTAGGGATCTATGGCATCCTTGGGCTCGGCCCATTCAGTTAAAATGTTGAATATTTAATTAGGCTCAGTTCTTTTTCAATTAACAATACTGAGCATTGGTTTGGATTCTGACAACAGTTTTTGTCTTTTATTGAGTGCTGAGCACTCATTATAGCCCTGAGGATTTTATTTAAAGAACACTTTATGTTCCCTCAGTGCACATGTGAGGAGCACATGGCACTGTGCGCTAGACAATGAGCGCAGAGCGCTTCTGTTTAGGTAGCGCACATGTGAGGAGCACGTGGCGAGCTTGGCGCTGAGCGCCAGTCAATGAGCGCAGAGCGCCAGTCAATGAGCGCAGAGCGCCAGTCAATGAGCGCAGAGCGCTTCTGGTAAAATAGCGCACACGTGAGGAGCATGTGGTGTGCTTGGCGCTGTGCGCCAGATAATGAGCGCAGAGCATTTCTTTAAATTTGGAGCGCTAAGGCTCTACAGCGCTGTGCGCTAGATTTGGAGCGCTGAAGCGTTTCTTTTAATTGGAGCGCTATGGCTCTTTTTAGGCAACTCTGCTCCCTGAGAATTAAATTCTATCTTATAAATGACTTTGTTTCATGGATCTTAGAACAAAGTTCTTATTTTATAGGAGATGTTTCAATCTCTTATGTTTTTGGTCAAAGGCTTTGCCTTTATGGATCTGTGATCATAAGAGAATTGAATTATTCTCCCCTTTTTTATAATGAGATATTATGATCTCTTTTGTGAAAGACAATTTGTCTTAAAGATCTATGATCTGGCAAAAGAACTAAGTTCTTTTTCTGATGAGATACTTTGATCTCTTTATTTTACCTTGAAGAAATTCTTCTTCTGCTGAGAGCTTGCTCTTCTCTCTGAAATTTCTCAAAGTTTATGGGGGGTAGGGTGGGGTGGGGTTCCTCTATCTTTTTCTCCTTCGATTTGAAAGCTTATGGGGAGGTCTCTCTATGCAAGACTTGAAGTCTTGGGTCCTTTATATAGTGAATGCTGATTTGTTGAATCGGTTGAAGAGATCTTTTCTCTAATTGATTTGGGGATTTCCCCACCGTTGGATCTTTGATTCTAGGGCTTCTGTTTTACAAAAGGCAATCTTCTTGTTTTTAACAAGATTGGGAAATCTTTTCCCATACAGAATTTATTCTGTATTTTGGTGATTTTTAATTACCATTGGATCATTGATCCAACGGTGCTCTGATTTTCAGAGCACAATCTTTCCTGTTTGGAAAGATTGTGAGGAATATTTCCTTAACAGAATTTTATTCTGGTCAATTGATGATATATCATCTTCATTGGATCTTTGATCCAATGGTGGGGAACATTTAGTTCCAGCGCTAGCGCTCTCGTGCTTTGCACATGTGCGCTGCAACAATGTCTTTGACTCTCAGCGCTGGCGCTGCCAGTGCTTTCACTCTTGTGCTTTGCACGTGAGCGCTGCAACAGAGTCTTTGACTCTTAGCGCTGGCGCTGCTAGCGCGAGCTCTCTCATTCTTTGCACGTGAGCGCTGCAACAGAGTCTTTGACTCTTATCGCTGGGGCTGCTAGCGCCAGCGCTCTCATGCTTTGCATGTGAGCGCTGCAACAGAGTCTTTGACTCTTAGCGCTGACGCTATTATGAAGCGCTGCTTCATTTCAAATTTCAAAATTTGAACAGAGCTTTGCTCTGATTGGAAGAAACATCGTTCTAAAATTATTAACGGGGAAAAAAGATGAGAGAGGAAGGGGGAGTCCCACTTACCTACCACCTCTACATCTTCCACCACGACCCTATTATTGGAATCTTGGAGAAAATGGTTTTTAGAGTTTTGAACTTGATAATTGTATTGAATACTACGGATGCGTGTGTGTGTGTGTGTTACAATTTACATGATGAAGAATAAAATCTTTCCTAATCCTGTTGGAACCAATTTGGGATTCCTTCTTCTGATTGATACACATGATTGAGTCCGCAATAGGGGCAGACTTCTGACTCCTCTTAGTCAGACGTTTGAGTGATAACCGCTACAGCGGTTGCTGTATTGGGAAGACGTGTCATGAACCAGAAATGACATATGATTGGCATTTGAATCATGTGAAGTCTATAAGATCCCATCGTAACCCAAGTAAGCCGAAAATCAGGATTCGAAACCTTTTTAAGAAAATAGTGAAGGTGATGTTTTGAAAAGAGATATAAATGAAATCTAGTTCCCTTTTTAAAATATAAATGAGATTCGTTGAAAATACAAGTGGAATATATACTAAAATTTGAAAACGTTTTCGTCATTTAAAATTTGGGCAGCTTGTAAATTTTAATCAAAAGCAATACATAAAAAATAATAATTTTGGCATCCCCAAGCGGAAACTAGCTCTTCGGTAGTCCGCGGAAACACAACCACACAAGAAAGTATACGATACCCAAGGCGAAGATCAACTCAGAAAAGAATAAAGAAAACCAAAACATCATTAACTCAAAAATAAAGAATAATACACAAGTCTCGTTACTAAGTCCAAAGAATATACAACTGGTCTCTAAGTCTACCAAACATACATAGTCTGGTTGATGGAGCTTTTAACTAGATACAAATGAATATAAAATATACAGTGGTGGTTACGATCTGAAGTGTAACCCACCTATACTAAGAAAATCATCCAAAAGAAGAAAGTGCCAGCAAGCCGCTACTGATCCGAGCGGTCAGTCCTGCAAAAAAACTATGGCACAATGGGGGTATATTGCCAACTCGTGAGTAAAAGACATCATCAGGTAGAAATCGAATGCATAATGACCTACCTAGGTCATACAGTAATATAATAATACTATACTGTGTGGTATCTGTTGGCTATTGTGCCTTCAAGTCAATTATTGAATCGCAGGCACGCGATTGCGATGATTGAGGGATGACCTATACGGATAGAACAACCTTATTCAAAATGATAGTATGCTATATGGTTTGTCTTTATCATCATTTACATACTTTATGTGGTATTACATATCACTATTACATGTTGATAGAGCCCATACGATTCTTGCTTGACTACCAGCATTATGATGGCGATCATATACGTGGGAGCTGGATGGTCTATAAGCATATCCTTAAATGTCCCTAGTCGTGGGAGTATCAAGACCGGGAATCGATACTCCAGATTAGACTAGTGTATACTGATCGAGACCCCGCCGAGGGGTAGTGGCCAGGTCTTAAAAGCCATAGGTGTTAGTTTGTTCACCTAAGATAGTACACAGGTGCTCATTGGGTTATGAGTATACTGGACAGACTCGCCGGGAACATGCTAATTGGTATTATACCTATTGTCAGATAGCAGTTCCCAGGTGACATGTGTACATGTTATTCTGTCGACCTAAGATCGTCATTTGTCTTGTGTGAGTTCCCACTGTGCTTTGATTACTACCCTACCACGGCTCAAAGGAGTCGTGCAAACAGGTTTTAGTTGGGTACAGTCCCGAGCCACATGGAGGCTGTGAGCGGATCGTCGCGGATTCGTCTCTCCCGGTATTGGGGGTTGATGTCGCATTGTGCATGAGTGGCCATCACCAGAAATCCTTGGCCAAGTTAGACGAGAATTACTGATCAGGGATCAGTAGTTTCTCAGGTAGTGATGGGTTTCATACCGACACGAAATGTCACGTTATTAGAGGTCTGACTTTATCCACCCTCTAGACTCGATATGTGATACTCTTAGACGAACGGACCGGACTGTACGGATATTTTCAGGACAGGCTCAGTAGGGGTCAGGATGAGTTTGCTCGTTGGCCTTCTTTTCGCTCAATACCTGGGTAGCTGTTACGTACAGCTAGTGCCGCTGACGTGTTTATGGTTAAACCCACTGCCAGCGTATTGACGAGTCTTTAGAGTCCCACACAGAGGGTTTCCCTACTTCATGCGAAACGATGTAGCGGTCGTATGGTTTTATAGTAGGGTTCAATCATATATGTGCACTTGAGCACGTCTCATGATTCGGACGGTTTATACTAGTGGCTTTGGTTTAAACCAGATTCTAGTATTATTTTATTGGATTATTTTTGTCTCTTTGTATTTGTTAGTGTTTATGCCCTAGAAGGCCATTACTGTATCATACTAGTTTGTATATTACTTAATGGAAGCTTGGGATATTCACATGTATATAACAGTCTTGCTAAACATGGTAGTATGCTACTTGGTTTTTCTATCTTAATATGTGAGTATACGTATTGATAGAGCTCTTAGGATCTTGCTTGACTACCAGCGTTGTGATGGCAGTCACACTAGTGGGGGCTGGGTAGTCTACAAGCACATCCTTATTCAGGTCCCTAGTCGTTGGATTATCGAGACAGGGCATCGATACTCCGGAGTAGACTAGTGTGTACGCTTCTCATCCCAGTTGGGGAGATGGTCTGTCCCACAGCCGTCAGTACGTCGTACTGGAGATAGTATACAGGTGCTCGTTAGGTTACGGGTACACCGGACAGGACTTACAGGGAACTGTTGGTTGGTTTTATACCAGTCGTCAGTGAACAGTTCCCAGGTGACATGAGTACAGCATAGTCCGCAGACTTGACACTGCTGCTTCGCCTCGAGTGTGTCCCATTGTTCTTAGATTGCTACCCTACCATGGCTCAAAGGAGTCGTGCAAACAGGTAGCAGTTGGGTGCAGTCCCGAGCACTTGGAGGCAGTGGCGGTTAGACAAGATTCGTTTCTCCCGGTATTGGGAGTTGATATCGCGCTGTGTCAGAGAGCCATTACGCAAAGTCCCTGGCCAGGGCAAGCGAGATTTGCTGGTAGGTTCCAGTAGTTTCTCAGGATGTAATGGGCTTCCCTCCGACACGACTTATACCGCTATTAGGGGACTAACGCTTGCCGCCCCCTAGGCCCGATATGCGATAGTCTTGGACGAACGGACCGGACTGTATGGAGATTGTCACATCAGACTCAGTAGGAGTTCAGATGAGTTCCCTCATCGGCCTTCTTATCGACATCTACCTGGGGACCGTTACGTACAGCTAGTGCCGCTTGCGGTCTGTGGTTAAACCCACTGCCAGCGTAGTAGTCGAGTCTCTAGAGTCCCACACAGAGAGTTTCCCTACTCCAGGCGAAACGATATAGAGGTCGTATAGTTTTATGACAAGGGTTCGGACGCATACGTGCGTTTACGCGCGTACGACTTTCGGACAGTTTTTACCAGTCGGCTTTGGTTTAAGCCAGTTACTGGTATCCGGTTATTGGATTTATACATTCTAAAGTTTTTCCGTATTTTTGCGGAAAGGAGGGGCGTTCTCGTAATTGCGCGAGAAGCTTCTAGAAGGTGGTGACTAAGGAGGTTAAGGTGGCATATGCAATGAATGCTATTAGTGAGTCATATGGATGATTCATCCATGTCATTAATGCATGATAAATGCTTAATGACTCATGGAGTGAATCATCACTAGATATTATCAAGCATGGTTGCTAAATTCATTTCTTATTCTTTTCTTGATAAAAAGAAATGCTTGATATATATTATCATAACTCATTATTCTCACTTCATTATTATCCTCACCTTCTCTCTCCTCAAGCTCTCCCTCTTCAAACCCTAATCCTCCCCTCTCATGTGTTGAGTACAAGGATTAGTTAGACTACTTAATCCATAACCCTTTTTATATTACACCTAGCTTCTTTGATTAGCACTTAAAGAAGTTTAGTTGCCTCAAGTTTAGAGGCTAAGCTTGGAGTAAAGCTCTCGGGTGGATCGTCTACTACTTCGAGAAGGCCGAGGAGGAGGTGGAGTTCGCAAAGACGAAGGACACGATTCGTTAGGTATAATCCCTAAACATAGTAGCATAGAAACTCTATGTTTTAAGTTAGTTATCGTTTAGCTTCGATTCAAGCGGTTAGTCGATGTTTGTTCACTAAACAAGTTCGTTTTTGAAAATTCCGCCTCCCCACAAGTATTGGGGTGTTGTACATCGACTTACAGTGGTATCAGAGCCTCGCTAAACAATAAATAACTTACTTGCAAATTTGTATGAATTTCGAACGGAAAAAACGAAACCGGAAAACCTCGAAATCTCAAGTTTTTGTCGTTTTTTAAATGAAGTCCAAAAATTTTTCAGGGATGTTCAGAAAGCTTGAAAAGACACCAGAAGAACACCCAAGAAAATTGGGCCCCTGAATCGCCTAAAGCGCCGCGGAACCGCGGCGGATCCCACCGATCCGCCGCGCTTCCGCCGCCGAGTTGGCGATTCAGGAACCCAATTTTCCTGTGTTGCTTCTCTGTGATATTTGGTATTTTCTGGAAGTTTTAATTTTTGCTCAGGTTTCAGATTTACAGAGAAGTATTGGAGCAAAATTAAAAGTGTTTAATCGATTGAAATTATACAGTATTTGCTTGTTGGATTATATCTGTGATTGTATTATGTGTTCGTAAACCTCCCCTAACTGCTAGTATGTCAGTTGGCAGGGGGTTGCACATTTCTGAAATGGATTTTATCTGTTTGTGCATATGAACTGTGTTGGACTGTTGTGATGTATAGCCGGGGTTATGTGATGGGTTATCATTTAATTCATTTGATGTAAATGTAATTTGTTGTAATATTATTTTGCGGGGCACATCCAGGTTGCGGTTGTAGCCACCGTTGTATTATTTCATTTTACTGTTTTTGCTTCTAGGACAGACCCAAGGTGGGGTGCACAAACTGCCGGGCGGGTAGTTTGCCGCACCCGTAGGGGTCGTGGGTGGGGTAATGGCTATTCATCACAACTGTGTAATCCGTATTTTGTTGCAGGCTCAAAACAAACACGGATTGCTTGCAAATCCAATTAAGTTCATCTGTGATCTGGAATGAATATCATTGCGTCAGACGAATGTAAAATATCTATATATATGATAGCTATTTAGACGTCACTTATGTTTTACACCCGCGCTAGCCCAGCCTCCGCTCTGTCGTTAGTTAAGTAACCTAACGGGTAATGACGGGACCCCGTGGCGAATGCGGATGGCATAAGAGGACGTTGTATTTTCGTTGTTTTCTGCAATGATAGGTTAATGATGGGACGCATTATCTATAATGCAAAGAAAAACAAAACCAAAGTTTTAATCGTTGGAACAATTTAAAAGAAACCACTCGGTTAATTTTAAAAACAGATATTTTTAAATGCGGAGCTTTAACCACTCCTTTTAAAAGCTATCAGGTTCCTTCGGTTATATCAAGTTCACTACGTTCACGGTTTCGCCAAAACCATTCGTAGCCCTCCGTCATTTCATTTGGGTATTCAGTAGTATTCAAGCTATGCATTTTGGCCAAAGTCAAGGCATAGTGTTTGGTAGCTGCTGGGTTTTCATTTGTTGCATAAGATAGATGAGTTGGTTTGGGACAGTCGTATTATCATTTGACCAAAGTCAGGGATATATACGGATGGGTTCAAATTGACAAGATAATGACGGGTAGAACTTGACATGGGACTTATGACATTTTGACCAAAGCCAAGGTCATAAGAGCATGGGGCAAAAACTTATATTGGGAATTTCTAAAGAAACTGAAATTTGCAAAGAGATGCATACCATTTGGAGTTTGATGAATGTTGGTAGCATTCCTTCCACATTATCATACGATGATATTTGGATCCCGATCCTACTGTGAGTATATGCTACTTATCAGGATATTCGTCACTTAACGATCAATGCTATAAATCTAGTAGGTGTCCAGAAAGGTGTCAGCGGGGTTACGCCCCCAGAGAAAAGAGGTTATTTAATTAAGGAACTTCGCGAAAGCGTTGGAAAACCTCCCTCGAAGTATCGACACTGGCCTGGCTGAACGGTTAAGCAAGTATTGTACGGTGAGAATAGTCCTGGCTAATTCTTCTTTTATGGTTTGAGAAAGGATTCGAGAAACAGTGGGAGCCATCCAGTTTAGATAAATTAAAAACCACTCTAAACTTGCAAGAGCATCATGCTAAAGAGTTTTCTTCTCTCTCTCCTAATTGCAGCGACCCTGAAAATGACTGGACTTAAGTTTCTTTTAGAGAAAAATATACTGACAGGGCCAAACTATAAAGATTGGCTGCGGAATGTCAAAATGGCTTTGACCTATGACAAATTGGGGTACGTCCTCACCGCTACGGCACCTGCTGTCCCTGGTCCCAAATCCAGCAATGCGGATAAGGAAATCCGCAAAACCTGGGATTTAGATTGCGCGAAAGCCAAGTGCATCGTGCTTGCCTCGATGAACAATGAACATCAGAGGAGGCACGAGGATATGGAACTAGACGCCATATTTCTCCATACAAAGGAACTTTATGGAGAACAATCTCGTATAGCAAGATACGAGACCTCAAAGAACTTGTTTCGAGTGAGGTTGGCTGTCGGGTCATCGGTAGGAGAACATGTCCTAAAGATGATCGGCTATATAGAAGAGCTCGCAGACCTTGGGACGACTTTGGATAATGAGCTCTATACAGACCTTATTCTCCAGTCCCTTCCTTCCACCTACGCCCAGTTTATCCTGAACTTCAACATTCAAAGAGAAGAAGTTGAACTTCCGGAACTCCTGAACATGTTAAGGAGTGCAGAGGGCACCTTGCAAAAAGCAAGGGAAACACCCGCTATGTTTGTTGGCAGTTCATCTTCTTCCGGGTCCAAGGCTAGGGCCAAAGGAAGGAAGAAGAAGGCCGCACCCAGACCTAGAGGAGGTGTAAGTAAGGTGGGAGGGAAGGGAAAGAAAAAGTTTGCAGTACCGGTAGTTGGCCAGGATGAGTGCTTCCATTGTCACAGGAAAGGGCACTGGAAGAAGGATTGCAAGGCGTGGAACGCCAAGAACCAGGAACCGAAGCAAGCTGTGGCTTCGACTTCAGGTGTGTTTGTAATTGAGAATTGTCTGTCGATCAACTTTACTTCCTGGGTATTGGATACCGGATCAGGATCTCATATTTGCAATTCATTGCAGGCACTGAGAAACCGTAGAGTGCTGAAGGAAGGTGATATGACCCTAAAGGTTGCTAACGGAGCTAGCGTGGGAGCTGCGTCCGTCGGGGATTATCACCTAGGATTGACGAGTGGACACATTTTGGTTTTACATAACTGTTATTTTGTACCAAGCTTAACGTATAATATCATATCAGTTTCCTTGTTATCAAATAAAGGTTATGATTTCACGTTTGTAAGAGATATTGTTAACATCCACCTTAATCATGGTTTGATTGGGTCAGGTGCACTAAATAACGGTATATATGTTTTAAACCAACTCCAAATTTTCAATGTCCAGAACACACTAAAAAGAAAGTCTCCAGATTTAAATAAAGCTTTCTTATGGCATTGTAGACTGGGTCACATCAATAAGAGAAGGTTGACTAAGTTGCATAGAGAAGGATATTTGGACTCGTTCGAATATCAAACCTATGACACTTGTCAATCTTGTCTCAAAGGAAAGATGACAAAGACTCCATTTACTGGACAATGAGTAAGAGCGAGCGAGCTCTTAGGACTCATACACAGCGATGTATGCGGTCCAATGTCTACACATGCAAGAGGTGGTTTTTCCTATTTCATTACTTTCACGGATGATTACTCAAGATACGGATTCATTTATCTGATGAAACATAAATCCGAGGCTTTTGAGAAGTTCCAAGAGTATAAGAATGAAGTAGAAAACCAAACCGGCAAAAGTATCAAGACACTAAGATCTGATCGAGGTGGTGAATACTTGAGTGCCGAGTTCCTAGGTTACCTAAAAGAGAAAGGAATTCTCTCTCAGCTTACTCCTCCATACACTCCACAGCATAACGGTGTATCGGAGAGACGGAATCGAACCCTATTAGATATGGTACGATCCATGATGAGTAATGCTGAGTTACCGCGATCTTTCTGGGGTTATGTGCTAGAATCAGCGGCATATCTTCTGAACAGGGCTCCTACCAAGACTGTGCCTACCACTCCATATCAGATGTGGATTGGGAAGAAACCCCATCTTCAGCATATGAAGATTTGAGGATGTCCAGCTTTTGTTAAAAAGCAGCATGTGGACAAGCTCGAGGCACGATCAGTAAAATGTATGTTTGTGGGATATCCAAAGAACTCCAAGAGATATTATTTCTATTACGCAGAGGAACAAAAGGTTTTTGTTTCTCGTAATGCCCATTTTCTGGAACATCTGTTTCTGGAAAAGGAAATGAGTGGGAGCGAAATAGAACTGGAAGAAATTCCAGAACCACAAACTGCTACTGAAAGTTTGGTAGAACCGGAAGTTCAAGAAGTACAGGACATTCCCGCACCCCTCCGCAGGAGTAGTAGGCCGTCTCATCCGCCTGAGAGATACTACGGTTTTCTCATAGATGGGGATAGAGAGGATTGCATCATAGATGATGATGAACCTACTGACTTCCAGCAGGCCATCCAGAGCGGCGACTCGGTACGATGGCTAGATGCAATGCGGACCGAAATGGAGTCCATGTACACCAACAAAGTATGGACTTTGGACTTTGCTCCAGATGGGGTAAAACCCATAGGATGCAAATGGATCTTCAAGAAAAAGATTGGTGTAGATGGACAGGTGGAAACCTATATGGCTAGACTTGTTGCAAAGGGTTTTCGTCAAAGACCTTGTTTGGACTATGACGAAACTTTTTCTCCAGTGGCTATGCTCAAATCCATTCGGGTCCTTCTTGCTATTGCTGCCTTCCATGATTATGAAATCTGGCAGATGGACGTAAAGACGGCTTTTCTGAATGGAAATTTAGAAGAGAGCGTCTATATGGATCAGCCAGAGGGTTTCAATCAGACTGGGAGCAGCGGGAAAGTATGCAAGCTGCTTAAGTCCATTTATGGACTAAAGCAGGCATCGCGGAGTTGGAACATCTGTTTTGATGAGACAGTCAAAGAATATGACTTTATCAAAAATCCAGATGAACCGTGCATATATAGTAAAGTTGTAGCCAGAAGTGTCGTATTCCTCGTCTTGTACGTGGATGACATTCTATTGATAGGAAATGACATTCCTATGCTACAATCTGTCAAAGGATTCTTGTCACACAGGTTCTCCATGAAAGACCTGGGTGATGCCTCTTACATTTTGGGGATCCGGATCTATCGTGATAGATCCAAGAGGATGTTGGGACTTTCGCAGTCCAGGTATATCGACACTGTACTGAAAAGATTCAGTATGGAAGATTCTAAGCGCGGTAATCTGCCGGCTTGTCACGGAATCACCCTCTCCAAAGAGATGTCTCCCAAGCCTGATTTGGAAAGGGAACGCATGTCTATTATACCCTACGCTTCTGCGGTAGGCTTTATAATGTATGCGATGTTGTGTACCAGACCAGATGTAGCTTACGCACTAAGCGTGGTAAGCCGGTATCAGTCAGACCCAGGGGAGAAGCACTGGATAGCAGTAAAGAACATTCTCAAGTACCTGAGAAGGACTAAGGAGATGTTTTTGGTTTACGGCGGAAAAGACCTCAGGTTGGAGGCCTTTGCTGACTCCGGCTTCCAGAGTGATAAGGACGATTCCAAGTCCATGTCGGGTTATGTCTTTACCCTCAATGGAGGGGCGGTGTGCTGGAAGAGCTCCAAGCAGGACACCGTTGCTGACTCGACGATGGAAGCGGAGTATATAGCTGCTTGCGATGTCGCAAAAGAAGCAGTCTGGATGAAGAAGTTCCTAACAGAACTTCAGGTGGTTCCTACCATAGTTGATCCAATACCTCTGTATTGCGACAACAACGGAGCTATAGCTTTAGCGAAGGAACCAAGGTCCCATCAGAAGTCCAGACACATCTTGAGGCGGTATCACCTGATCAGGGAGATCATTGATCGTCAGGAGATCGAGGTTCGGAGAGTTGCTTCTGAAGAGAACATTGCTGATCCATTCACGAAGGCCCTACCTCAGATTCAGTTCGAGAGGCTACTCGAGATCATTGGTCTTCGATATGCCAGTACATGGCCCTAGTGCAAGTGGGAGATTGTTAGTGTTTATGCCCTAGAAGGCCATTACTGTATCATACTAGTTTGTATATTACTTAATGGAAGCTTGGGATATTCACATGTATATAACAGTCTTGCTAAACATGGTAGTATGCTACTTGGTTTTTCTATCTTAATATGTGAGTATACGTATTGATAGAGCTCTTAGGATCTTGCTTGACTACCAGCGTTGTGATGGCAGTCACACTAGTGGGGGCTGGGTAGTCTACAAGCACATCCTTATTCAGGTCCCTAGTCGTTGGATTATCGAGACAGGGCATCGATACTCCGGAGTAGACTAGTGTGTACGCTTCTCATCCCAGTTGGGGAGATGGTCTGTCCCACAGCCGTCAGTACGTCGTACTGGAGATAGTATATAGGTGCTCGTTAGGTTACGGGTACACCGGACAAGACTCATAGGGAACTGTTGGTTGGTTTTATACCAGTCGTCAGTGAACAGTTCCCAGGTGACATGAGTACAACATAGTCCGCAGACTTGACACTGCTGCTTCGCCTCGAGTGTGTCCCACTGTTCTTAGATTGCTACCCTACCACGGCTCAAAGGAGTCGTGCAAACAGGTAGCAGTTGGGTGCAGTCCCGAGCACTTGGAGGCAGTGGCGGTTAGACAGGATTCGTCTCTCCCGGTATTGGGAGTTGATATCGCGCTGTGTCAGAGAGCCATTACGCAAAGTCCCTGGCCAGGGCAAGCGAGATTTGCTGGTAGGTTCCAGTAGTTTCTCAGGATGTAATGGGCTTCCCTCCGACACGACTTATACCGCTATTAGGGGACTAACGCTTGCCGCCCCCTAGGCACGATATGCGATAGTCTTGGACGAACGGACCGGACTGTATGGAGATTGTCACATCAGACTCAGTAGGAGTTCAGATGAGTTCCCTCATCGGCCTTCTTATCGACATCTACCTAGGGACCGTTACGTACAGCTAGTGCCGCTTGCGGTCTGTGGTTAAACCCACTGCCAGCGTAGTAGTCGAGTCTCTAGAGTCCCACACAGAGAGTTTCCCTACTCCAGGCGAAACGATATAGAGGTCGTATAGTTTTACGACAAGGGTTCGGACGCATACGTGCGTTTACGCGCGTACGACTTTCGGACAGTTTTTACCAGTCGGCTTTGGTTTAAGCCAGTTACTGGTATCCGGTTATTGGATTTATACAGTCTAAAGTTTTTCCGTATTTTTGCGGAAAGGAGGGGCGTTCTCGTAATTGCGCGAGAAGCTTCTAGAAGGTGGTGACTAAGGAGGTTAAGGTGGCATATGCAATGAATGCTATTAGTGAGTCATATGGATGATTCATCCATGTCATTAATGCATGATAAATGCTTAATGATTCATGGAGTGAATCATCACTAGATATTATCAAGCATGGTTGCTAAATTCATTTCTTATTCTTTTCTTGATAAAAAGAAATGCTTGATATATATTATCATAACTCATTATTCTCACTTCATTATTATCCTCACCTTCTCTCTCCTCAAGCTCTCCCTCTTCAAACCCTAATCCTCCCCTCTCATGTGTTGAGTACAAGGATTAGTTAGACTACTTAATCCATAACCCTCTCTATATTACACCTAGCTTCTTTGATTAGCACTTAAAGAAGTTTAGTTGCCTCAAGTTTAGAGGCTAAGCTTGGAGTAAAGCTCTCGGGTGGATCGTCTACTACTTCGAGAAGGCCGAGGAGGAGGTGGAGTTCGCAAAGACGAAGGACACGATTCGTTAGGTATAATCCCTAAACATAGTAGCATAGAAACTCTATGTTTTAAGTTAGTTATCGTTTAGCTTCGATTCAAGCGGTTAGTCGATGTTTGTTCACTAAACAAGTTCGTTTTTGAAAATTCCGCCTCCCCACAAGTATTGGGGTGTTGTACATCGACTTACAGTATTCGTATTCTTCGGAATGCGGATGTGGGTATGTATATACGGATGAGGGGTATTCTTATAATTTCTTACAAGTTGCTTCTAGAAGATGCCGCCTCATTTAGCTTTAACCATTTATGATTAAATGGTTAATGAGGTGGTATAAAAACAATAAACTTTCTGTACATTTTTTTTCCAAAAATACAGAAAGGGGTACTTTTGCCTGAGCACAAGTTATAAATTTGTTTTGCTTTTTAATAGCAAGAAGGAGCTTGTAGCTCATTGGTAAGACCTTGCACTACTGAACCAAAACACCAGAGTTCAAATCCCATCAGCCACATTATTTTTTATATTGTTTTGTTTTAATCTTTTTAGAAGCCCAAGAGTCTACTCGTGCATAACCCGTAAACCCAAAGTTCACACTAAAAACAAACGAGTCTAGGTGGTAGACTAAGAGGCAATGAACACGTGGCGTCGTGGAGGGCGACTCGGCCGGCGGATCGGCCGAATCGGCCGCCGCCGCCTGCCGACTCACCACGGATCGGATTTGGTTCTTCTTGACTCTTTTGACTCTTTGCATTCCCCATAACCCTGTATAGTTTAAAATTCCTGCACATTAACAGAGCCTTTTTAAAACCCCATTAATCTATTTTTAATACAAAATTTTAATACAATTTTCAATACATCTTTTCATCTACCCTAACCCTAAAATTCTCCTATAAATACCAACACTCTTTTCCACCTTCTCACTCCAAATCTCTATCCAAAACCCTCAAGAAAATTCTAAGTTCAATAGTGTACAAGTGGAGTTAGTGAAGGGCGAAGCTCCGACGAAGTTCCGCCAGTGATCCTAGAAGCTCCCGGCGATCTCCTACCACTCCATCTTCCTCTTCTCTAATCTAAAATCCTATAAGCCCCTCCTCCTTCTTCTCTTTTCTATTATGAAAACTTGTATTTCTAAATCCCGACGGAAGCGGAGTTAATCCGACTTCCGATTCGGTTTTCTTTAAAAAGTTCCAATTTTCTTAAATACAACAATACCAAACTTGCACATCATGACCATTAAACATTAACAAGATATATTGAACAAGTTCCATATCAAAAGAATATATATTGTAATTTTTATCGCATCTTTTCAGAAAAATACCATGTAGTTTAGTTTCAACATTAAACATTATAATTCCTTGTTATACCTTTAGATAGTTCATGAGGTAATGACCCACCTCCTCACAACACACATCTCTATCATAGCACGATGTCTTTTGGGATTATAGAATACGGAAATATGAATTTACAATTAAATACCTTTAATTTATAAAAATCTTTTTCTACAAGATTATGTATTTTAAACAAATCTTTGCAAAACGCCGCTGCAACCGATTTCGGGGAACCCGTTCGGGATGGGGCAGATTATCGCACATTCTCGAGCTTAGTAGCGCGAGATGCAGACCTCCACAAGGAGCATACAGTCTCGAAAAATTTAAAAATACAAATATCTTAATAAAATGAGAATTCTAGAAAAATAATAAATTAAATTATTTTATATATATATATATATATATATATATATATATATATATGTATGTATGTATGTATGTATGTATGTATGTATGTATCATCAAAATATTTATTTTTGATATAATATAAATATTCCAACTTTTCTAAATCGAAAGAATCACTTTACATGAAAACACCATGCAATTCCAAACAAGTTCACTACTTTACAATTAAATACCATATACTTTGAAATTAGGTTTTACTTACTAGAAATGCCACATATAAAGACGATAATTAAATATTTAAGGTGTATTTTGAAAATTATACAAAATTAGTTTTACATAAAACCCCCTCAAGTTTTATAAATTACAATAATGACCCTAGTAAATATAGGTTTAAGCGGGACCAGTCTCTTGAGCCTCAGGGAGCCGGAGATATGGGTGCTTGCCTATTTAAGATAGACAACTTAACAAACGGTGTTATCAACACGGTAATTGTCTTTGAAAAAGACACAAATCCTGTCGTCCATGTGCAGCGGTTACCGATAACACCAAAACCTAATTCAGGATTCAATTTCTTTTCTAATTGTCTGACTCTGACTGAGTCTCAATATATACAATCTTACTTGAATGAGATTCAAGTATAAAACTACATTACAATATGAATATATGAATCCATATAATCAATCTGACTTGAATATGATTCAAGTATCAAACTATAATTTAACATGAATCCATGAATCCATATATTCAATCTGTTCAATCTATACAACCTACATAACTTGACTGAACCAAACCATAGATATATTCCATTTACATGATTATCCAGTACCTCCATTTCCATTTATACGATATCATGGTTTCGGCAAGTCATCCGTCTATACAATCTATAATACAATACAATACAATACAATACAATACCATCAGTACAATCATTATTATCAATAAAATAAATACATGGGGTGTTGGGGTAGTTCATGCGTGAATCCAACAGAATCTCAAGAGTCCCCTTAGATCATGAATCCATATCTACTAACACAAGCAAGTTGTCATGAGGGCCCGTGTTTCCTTACTCCTGGATTACAGTATGTTGAGTTTGGAATACTTCAACACTAGGTTGAAATCCCGTTACTAACATTTGATTTGGACCCGTGGTTCTCTACCCCTGGATTACAGCCTGTTGGGTTCGAGAACACTCTTGAGATTGGTTAACATTCACCCTTGAACTTACGTAAACAACAGCATTAACACTAAATATAACATTATAACAATATAATACAACTTAAAAAGCTACACTCTCTCTGTCTATTCTACTTCTCTATCTTCTTTGGGACTTACCGAGCGATTGTTCGCTGATGACATTCCTTCTCTTTCTTCTTTAGAATGTTGTCAGGTGGATCGAACTTTCAGGAAACCGAGCCCACCAGCGAGGACTTGGATCAGCTAGCCTTCGACCCGGAGCTCTAGATACTTGTACATTTTATTTTAGTACTTTCCATTTCAGTTATGCCACTGTTTATGCATTGCTTTTCATTCCATGTATTTACTTTTCAGATATATTGTAAAAAGAATGTGAATAAATAAAGTTGCTGTTCAATTATATCTATTGTCTTTGTCTCTTGTACATTTTATTTATATTGCTTAGATACACTTAGCACGTTTACTTCAGAGTAAATACGTAGCGGCCTCATCGCGTCCTCTGCCCGTACACTGGGAAGCGGGGCGTGACAGGTTTTGTTGGCAGCCCAATGCAGGTTTAAGCTGTATGGAACCGTACCATGCTGTTCAGTTCTGCGTGGACAACCTACGCAATATAACACAAGAAACAAGAACTAAAAACATTCTTTACAATTCATACTTCTTGAATCTTATCATTTCATATATTTTGAATCTGTCCTAACCGAAAATTCCCTCACCTCTTTTACAATCTTACCAAAACATTCGTATTCTTTCATTCCTTCCCATATTTTTCATACATTACCAATATTCCTATCACCAAACTTTCCTTAAATCTGTTACACTTTCCTTTTAAAAATTTCGAGGATGAAATTTTTATAAGGAGGGTAGAATGTAACAACCCTCAACTTTATGTACATTTTTTTTCAAAAGGGTACTTTTGCCTGAACACAAGTTATAAATTTTTTTCGCTTTTTAATAGTAAGAAGGAGATTGTAGCTCATTGATAAGACCTTGCACTACTGAACCAAAGCACCAGAGTTCAAATCCCATCAGCCACATTATTTTTTATATTATTTTCTTTTAATCTTTTTAGAAGCCCAAGATTCTACACGTGCATAACCCGTAAACCCAAAGGTCACACTAAAAACAAACGAGTCCAGGAGGTAGACTAAGAGTCAATGAACACGTGGCGTCGGGGGAGGGGGGGACTCGGCCGGCGAATCGGCCGTCGCCGCCGGCTGACTTACCTCGGATCGGATTTGGTTCTTCTTGACTCTTGTGACTCTTTCCATTCCCCATAACCTTGTATAGTTTAAAATTCCTGCACATTAACAGAGCCTTTTTAAAACCCCATTAATCTATTTTTAATACAAAATTTTAATAAAATTTTCAATACATCTTTTCATCTACCCTAACCCTAAAATCTCCTATAAATACCCACACTCTTTTCCACCTCCTCACTCCAAATCTTTGTACAAAACCCTCAAGAAAATTCTAAGTTCAATAGTGCACAAGAGGAGTTAGTGAAGGGCGAAGCTTCGGCGGTGATCTTAGGAGCTTCCGGCGACGAAACGACGCACCGACACCTCCTACCACTCCCTCTTCCTCTTCTCTAATCTAAAATCCTATAAGTCCCTCCTCCTTCTTCTCTTTTCTATTATGCAAACTTGTGTTTCTAAATCCTGACGGAAGCGGAGTTAATTCGACTTCCGATTCGGTTTTCTTTAAAAAGTTCCAATTTTCTTAAATACAACAATACCAAACTTGCACATCATGACCATTAAACATTATCAAGATATATTGAACAAGTTCCATATCAAAAGAATGTATATTGTAATTTTTATCGCATCTTTTCAGAAAAATACCATGTAGTTTAGTTTCGACATTAAACATCATAATTCCTTGTCATACCTTTAGATAGTTCACGAGGTAATGACCTACCTCCTCACAACACATATCTCTATCATAGCACGATGTCTTTTGGGAATATAGAATACGGGAATACGAATTTACAATTAAATACCTTTATTTTATAAAAACCTTTTTTTTTATAAGATTATCTATTTTAAACAAATCTTTGCAAAGCCCCGTTACAACCCATTTCGGGGAACCCATTCGGGATGGTGTGGATTATCGCACATCCTCGGGCTTAGTAGTGCAAGATGTAGACCTCCGCAAGGAGCATACGGTCTCGAAAGATTTAAAAATACAAATATCTTAAGAAAATGAGATTTCTAGAAAAATAATAAATTAAATTATTTTTTAAATATATATGTATGTATCATCAAAATATATATTTTTGATATAATATAAATATTCCAACTTTTCTAAATCAAAAGAACCACTTTACATGAAAACACCATGCAATTCCACACAAGTTCAATACTTTATAATTAAATACCATATACTATGAAATTAGGTTTTACTCACTAGAAATACCACATATATAAAATCTACATTTATGAAAACTATAAAGACGATAATTAAATACTTATGGTGTATTTTGAAAATTATACAAAATTATTTTTATATAAAACCCCCTCAAGTTGTATAAATTACAATAATGACCCTAGTAAATATAGGTTTAAGCGGGGCCAGTCTCTTGAGCCTCAGGGAGACGGAGATATGGGTGCTTGCCTATTTAAGATAGACAACTTAACAAACGGTGTTATCAACACGGTAATTGTCTTTGAAAAAGACACAAATCCTGCCGTCCATGTGCAGCGGTTACCGATAACACCAAAACCTAATTCAGGATTCAATTTATTTTCTAATTGTCTGACTCTGACTGAGTCTCGATATATACAATCTGACTTGAATGAGATTCAAATATAAAACTACATTACAATATGAATATATGAATCCATATAATCAATCTGATTTGAATATGATTCAAGTATCAAACTATAATTCAACATGAATCCATGAATCCATATATTCAATCTGTTCAATCTATACAATCTACATAACTTAACCGAACCGAACCATCGATATATTCCATTTACATGATTATCCAGTACTTCCATTTCCATTTATACGATATCATGGTTTCGGCAAGTCATCCGTCTATACAATCTACAATACAATACAATACAATACCATCAGTACAATCATTACTATCAATAAATTAAATACACGGGGTGTTGGGGTAGTTCTTGCGTGAATCCAACAGAATCTCAAGAGTCCCCTTAGATCATGAATCCATGTTTACTAACACAAACAAGCGATCATGAGGGCCCGTGTTTCCTTGCTCCTGGATTACAGCCTGTTGAGTTTGAAATACTTTAACATTAGGTTGAAGTCCCGTTACTAACATTTGACTCGGGCCCGTGGTTCCCTACCCCTGGATTACAGCCTGTTGGGTTCGAGAACACTCTTGAGATTGGTTAACATTCACCCTTGAACTTACTTAAACAACAACGTTAACACTAAATACAACATTATATCAATATAATACAACTTAAAAAGCTACACTCTCTTTCTGTCTATTCTACTTCTCTCTCTTCTTTGGGACTTATCGAGCGATTGTTCACTGACGACATTCCTTCTCTTTCTTCTTTGGAATGTTGTCAGGTGGATCGGACTTTCAGGAGATCGAGCCCACCAGCGAGGACTTGGATCAGCTAGCCTTCGACCCGGAGCTCTAGATACTTGTACATTTCATTTTAGTACTTTCCATTTCTTTTATGCCACTGTTTAGGCATTGCTTTTCATTTCATGTATTTACTTTTTAGATGTATTGTAAAAAAAATGTGAATAAATAAAGTTGTTGTTCAATTATATCTATTGTCTTTGTCTCTTATGCATTTTATTTATATTGCTTAGATACACTTAGCGTGTTTACTTGAGAGTAAATACGTAGCGGTCTCGTCGCGTCCTCTGCCCATACACTGGGAAGCGGGGCGTGACAGGTGGAGGATGAGGTGTTTTTGGTATTAATTCAAGTATGACTCATGGGGTGACTCATGGGGTGACTCATGGATTCACTATTGAGGCATGCTTGATATTTGTTTGGGTTGTGAGATATTTTGGAGACTTGAGATATTTTGGAGGCTTGAGATATTATTGTATGCTTCATTAAGCTTACAACACTTAGCCAATTTTTTTGGGGGTTGCTTCATGCTTCACACTCTCATTCTCAAGCTTCTTCTTCTACCTACCCCTTTCAAGTCTTATGTGTTGAGAAAGCTTGGGTATTTGAAGAAAAATTAATCCATCATTAGATTTTATATCTTTTAGGCTATCTAGTTTAGCGAACTAGGTATCCTAATTACCTCGGCTATGAGGTTGGAGCTCGAAATACAAATTCTCAGGTGGATCATCTTCGATAGAGGGAGACCGGAGATCAAGCTTGACCATGGAGCCCCTAGGAGCTTAGGATGATGGTTAAAGACCGAAGAACACGGATAATTCGGTCTAACCATTCTTAACTCTCTTTATGTTTGCTAGCTTAGGGTTATTGGTCGATCCGTAACATCGGGTTGTTCTACCGCCAGTTTTTAAAATTTTTGTTCCGCAATCGGCCACGGTTTGAGGGCCATGGTGATGGCATAACCTAACATAGTATCAGAGCCAACCCATAAACCCTTACTAGCTAGTTTGCACAAGGTTAAAATCTCAATCGACATATTTTTCCGAATCGTATTTCCATATTAGCATACCTACTGTCGAATTTTAAAGTTGTTCAAAATTTTTTTGGGTATCTTAAAAATATGTGCAGGCAAAATTAGAGCTAAGAAAAAAATTTAGGCACCTAACTCTAAATTTCCACCTCGGAACCCAAGCCAATTGGCACGTTTTGCCGAGGAACCGCGGTGCTTTTTTTGCTACAGTGTCCCAATTTTTTTCTGGGGCTCTAGTTCATGGAAATGTGATTTTTAGAATATTTGGTTTTGATCCAGATTTTTTTGAGTGCTGGTTTCGCATTTGGGGGCCAATTTTGAAAAGTTTAGCCGATCGAAATTTTAATTTTGTGTTTTTCAGTGCATAAATTACTATCTGTGACCGTGAATGTCATTAGAGTGGTATAACTCGTCTAACTGCTATATGTTCTTTTAGACGGGTTTGCGAACATGACATCCACGTTGATATTCTGTGTTGTACTGAGGTTGTGGTTTTATTGTCATGGAGGATAGCCAGTGGTGTAATGATAGTTGTACAATTCAGATTCATTTGTACATTTGATATTGTGGGACGAGCGTCCGACATGTGGACTGCCGCCTCTGTCAGTTTGGATATTATTTGTTTGGGACATGACCGGGTTGAGTTCGATGCCATTCTTGTACATATATTTCTTTTCTTTTCTGTACTATGATTACCCCGCGGTGGAGTGCTCGAATAGCCGGGTTCTAGAAGGTAACGGGCCCATATCTCATGGTGTTGAGATGGAGGGGGCCTCATTCTAGAATTGGATATTCGCCGCACTTGTAGGGGGTACAGGTTGACTCACAGAGGGGTGCTCAAGTTACCGGATTCTGTGAAGTGCTAGGTGACCTACTCACTTAGTTGATTGGGGTTGCCTTACTTCTGAGATTGGCGGGTAACTTGCCGCCCTCGTCGAGGTCCTGGTTTTCATTGCACATGCTATCCACACGACATGGAACGTCAGATCTCATTTGCGACTCAAATGAAACCCGAGGCTCTAGGATTGTCCACCATTCTGTGTTGTTAACTAAGATTCTGTGATGCTGCTTTATATTATGCCTGTGATGAATGTTATACATACATACATATATATATATATATATATATATATATATATATATACTAGTATATGTGTCACGCCACGCTTCCCAGAGTACGCTAGATTGGGCACGTGACATAGCCAACCATGCTACCTGTGGGTGGGAAGTATCCATCCACAGTCACATTACGGCTGTAGAGATATCAAGAACAAGCTAAACAATCTAAAAACATGTCCATAATCCAGAATAACAAGAGTCAATAATAAATAAATGCGGAAGCAAATGATCCAATACAAATAACTGAAAGGTATGTCCCATAATGCGGGCTCCCATCAGGAAATGAATGCAGGAAATAAAACTAACTACTACTGAACTCACAGCTCAGCCTGCTGGCTGAAGTACTCCTGCTCGGACTGCGACAGCGGTACAGAATCTGGGCCATGCAAAACCCAGACGTCAGCGCGTCATGTCAACAAGTAATATAATATGAACAATGTAACAAGCAATGCAAAAATAAACATGAATAGAGCAATAATGTGAAACAAGCAGTGCATGATAGTGTGCAGTGGGTAACTAAACTGTTCTATCAGGTTTTCTATTCTAAAGTCTTTGAAACCAATTGATGAATCGTCGATGTAACTCAATAGTATCCCGTACATACCCGGGACCACGGCCACAATATTCTCGGCTGCAGCCGAGACATGCCGCTAGGCACAAAACAGGAATGTGTACACTCAATACAGGTAGTGAACTGTAGAGTTACAAGTCAGATTTCACCTTTGATTTCCCCATACCCCCAAGTTATATGTGTCGAGTCAGGTATTCAGTAATCTAGAACTAATGCCAACACAGGATCAGGTAAAAGCAGGTTTGTCTGGATAGACAACAGGAACGGTCCATGAGGACTACATGTCAGGTTTGTTGGCATTAGGCACGAGATCAGGTAACAGGTCGGGTCATGGTACATCAGGTCAAGTCAACAGTATACGGTACCATATCAGGTGTATCAATATATACATGTGTAACAATGTCAGGTCAAGATGTACGCAATATCGTGAGTGTGCTCCCAATCATATATATAATCACACGTGGGTATTAACAACATGAAATAAGCAATGAATTAAATAATAAGCAGTTTCATTCAATCACAAGAGTGCAGTTATACAATATAGCCGTTTAGTCATGTTAACAGGTTTAAGAACCCTTAGCGGTGCAATGATTTATGTGACGTTTCAATATAGTTATATCAGGTTAAATGCATACGAGTGTCCGAATGTAACAGAACTACATGAATAATTGCCACCATCTATTTAACAGTAAAATGTGATTAAACAGGTAGATTTGATTATTGGGTTTCAATTGCGAACTGTAAGTTTCATGTTTAACCGTAAAATGATTTAATGCAATTTATAACCGAAATGGAAAACGATTGTACCAAGCTAATTTTACAGGTTTAGGATGTCAAATACATATATAGATATATTGTATATGCATGTAGCAAGGGGTACTTGACTCGACGGGTCGCGAACCGGGAAAACGGAACGTAACGTCGGCGGGGAAACTCGCGACAAGCGTACGGTTCAAGGATTGAACCCAAACAACGAACCAAGGAACCACACGGGTCAGAGTACTCTGCTGGATCGTCGGGACACGTCGCCGGCACGGCCGGATTCCGGCGAGCACAAAAACAGTAAATAGGGTTTCGAACGGGTGTAGATCTTGGAAAGAAGGAAATGACCAGAGAAGGAGAAGATGGGGGAATCCTTACTGGTCCACAGGGCACTAGCAACGACGGCGAGAACGGCGTCTCCGGCGATCTGCAGAAAGATCCAGCCGCAGGTTTCAGTTTTGAAATGAAGAGAGGGAGAAGGAGAGGAGGAGAGAAGGGAAACACTTACAGAGGCGATCACTGGGGGTCTGGTGATCTTCGGCGACGACCGGGCGGCGCAGGTGGTCGCGGGTGACGTCTCAGGCGACTGCAGGGAATTCTGCAGGTGGCCGCTGCCGTGCAGGGTGCGCGGGGGGAAGAAGACAAGGGTTGAGGTTGCGAGGTGGAGGCGAGGGTGACGGTGACGCTGGCGTCGGTGTCGGGGCTGCGGCGGCGACGGTGAAGGCGGCTAGGGTTGAGGCTCGCGGTGGGTTTCTGTGCTCGCGTTGCTACAGTTCTCGTGATCAATAAGAAAAGTGAGGGGAAAATTATATAGGGGAGAGAGAGAAAGAGAGTTAGAGAGAGAGAGAGAGATAGAGAAAGATAGAGAGAGAAAGAGAGATGTGAGATATATATATATATATATATATATATATAGAGAGAGAGAGAGAGAGATAATGGAGGGGGCCCACGGGGTAAAAGTGCCTCGCGATTGGCTGGGAAAGATTCAGAGGGTTTTAAAAATTTTCAGAGGATAATATATATATAACAGTAAGATTGCTATAGTTAGAAAAAATATACTAAGGTTTTAAAGATTATTAAAATTTGGGATTTCGGCGCTAAATGAACCATTTCCAATTCGCGCCCGGGTCGGGTCCAAAATTTTGAAATTTAAATAATAGGATTTTAAGCGGGTTCCAAATTTTGAAATTGAGTGTTTTATGATTAAAAAGCTTACCCCCAAGACGGACACCCGTACGCGCGCGTAGCCGTCTAAACTCGCCCGTTTCACCGAACGGGACGAGAACTCGAGGCACGGACGCTACCACAAGGCTAGGGGTGTCGAGTAGGCCAATATGGATATTTTTAATTTCACTTTAGATGCTAAAATTTGTTATATGCAGAAATGACTTTGCCAGATAAAATTTTACGGTAAGTGACAAACAGACAGGCTAAATGAAATGAGTATCACACTAATGCTCAAACAGTAACAGAAAATAGTAATATTGGGCTCGGGTGTTACATCATACCCAACTACAAAAGAATTTCGTCCTCGAAAATCCAAGAATACAAAGATATAAAACTACAGGAAAAGGTGAGGAAACTTCTGCCGGATCTCATCTTCTCGTTCCCAAGTGGAATCTCCATGCGATTGATTACCCCAAGAAACAAGAACAAGTGGGATAACCTTGTTCTTGAGAACCTTTTCCCTTTGATCCACGATTTCAACCGGTCGCTCTTCAAAAGTCAGGTCTTCCCGTACTGTTAACTCCGAATGATCCAAGACGTGTGCTTCATCTCGAACATATCTTCGTAGTTGAGATACGTGAAACACATCGTGCACACCTGCCAAGGACTGCGGTAACGCCAAACGGTACGCTACCTCTCCAACACGCTCCAATATCTCAAAGGGTCCAACAAATCGAGGACTAAGCTTTCCTCGACTCCCAAAACGAATCACCCCTCTAGTCGGTGATATCTTCAAGAATACCAAATCACCTACGGCGAACTCTAGAGGTCTTCTTGACGTGTCAGCCCAACTCTTCTGTCGGTCTTGTGCTGCTTTCATATGACTCCTGATAGTGGTAACCTTCTCAATCGTCTGTACAACCAAATCTGGTCCCAATAATCTTCGTTCACCGACATCATCCCAACAAACAGGTGAACGACACTTACGACCATACAAAGCTTCAAACGGAGCCATCTGGATAGTTGCTTGAAAACTGTTGTTGTAAGAAAACTCCACCAAGTGTAGATGATCCTCCCACGAACCCTTGAAGTCCAACATGCATGCTCTCAGCATATCTTCAAGAGTTTGGATTGTTCTCTCCGACTGACCATCAGTTTGAGGATGATAAGCTGTGCTAAACTTCAATCGAGTCCCCAAACTTTCCTGTAAACTCCTCCAGAAGTGTGATAAGAACCGAGTGTCCCGATCGGACACGATGCTCACCGGTACTCCATGCAATCTTACAATCTCCTGCATGTACCGCTCTGCCAAAGTCTCCGTTGATTGACCAACCCGGAAAGGAATAAAGTGAGCAGCCTTGGTCAACCGATCAACAATCACCCATACTGCATTGCTGCCCTTTGGACTCCGCGGTAAAGCCGTCACGAAATCCATGGTTATATGTTCCCACTTCCACTGAGGAATCGGAAGTGGTTGCAATAAACCAGCAACCCTTTGATGTTCAGCCTTAACTTGCTGACACACCAAGCACTTAGCCACAAAGCGAGCAATCTCCCGTTTCATGCCTTCCCACCAGAAATGCTGTCGAATATCTCGGTACATCTTTGTGCCTCCTGGATGTACAGAATAAGCCGAACTGTGTGCCTCCTTCTTAAGCTCTTCACGAACATCTCCCTTTGGCACAGACAAACGGCTACCATAGCTCAACGAACCATCTTCGTGGACCAGTAAATCTGTTCGTAGTCCGGCTTCAACTTGCTCTCGAAACCTTTGCAGTCTGGGATCTTGCGATTGTGCTGCTTTAATTTTCTCAATCAAAGACGACTGCACTTGCAGCTGCATCAGCTGTCCCGTAGAACGCGGTAGCACAACCTCCAAGTCAAATCTTCGAAAATCTGCAATGATCTCCTTCTGCGTAGTTAATATCTGAATTGCTGGTAACCGACTAAGCGCATCCGGCACAACATTCACCTTCCCCGGATGGTACTTAAGATCAAGATCGTAGTCAGCCATCAGCTCCAACCATCTACGCTGCCTCATATTAAGCTCCTTCTGCGTGAACACATACTTCAAGCTCTTATGATCAGTAAAAACTTCGACTCTCTCTCCCAAAAGGTAGTGTCTCCAAATCTTCAAAGCGAAGATCACAGCCGCAAGCTCCAAGTCATGAGTCGGATAATTCTTCTCATGGGTCTTCAATTGTCTTGATGCGTACGCTACAACTTTCCGATGCTGTATCAAAACACATACCAATCCTTTCCCAGATGCGTCGCTGTGAATCACCAATCCTCCGGAATTGTCTGGCACGGTCAGAATAGGGGCGGTTATCAACTTCTGCTTCAACGTCTCAAAAGCTAACGCACATTTATCCGTCCATACAAAAGGTACCTTCTTGCGCGTAAGCTTGGTCAACGGCTCTGCCAGACGAGCAAAGTTCTCCACAAATCTCCTGTAGTATTCGGCTAATCCAAGGAAACTTCTTATCTCAGCGACATTCTTTGGAATAGGCCAATCTCGAACCGCTGCAATCTTTTCTGAATCGACGACAATGCCATCGCCAGACACAACATGCCCCAAAAACTTCACTTCCTCCAGCCAAAACTCGCACTTACTCATCTTCGCATACAATTTCTCCTGTCTCAACGTCTGCAGTGCGATCTTCAAGTGCTCCGTATGCTCTTCAAAGCTCTTCGAGTAAACCAGAATATCGTCAATGAACATCACAATAAACCGGTCCAAGAACGGTGAAAAGATTCGGTTCATCAAGTCCATGAATACTGCCGGCGCATTCGTTACTCCGAAGGGCATCACTAAGTACTCGTAATGTCCATACCGAGTTCGAAACGCCGTCTTGCAAATATCTTCTGTTTTCACTCGGACCTGATGATAACCAGATCGCAAATCCAGCTTCGAGAATACCCTCGCGCTACTAAGCTGCTCAAAAAGTTCTCCAATACGAGGGATCGGGTACTTGTTCTTAATAGTCACCCGGTTTAATTCTCGATAGTCGATGCACATTCTTCTTGTGCCATCCTTCTTCTTTACTAGAAGAACTGGAGCTCCCCAAGGCGAGTTACTGCTTCGAATCCAACCCTTCTCAAGCAATTCAGCAACCTGTTTCTTAACTTCTTCCAACTCTACTGGTGCCATTGGATAATACGCTTTAGATACTGGCGCTGCACCAGGAATAAGGTCAATTGCGAACTCCACGTCTCGCTTCGGCGGTAAACCCGATATATCTTCAAATACGTCCATAAAATCGCGAACAACCGCCGGCTCTTCACCACTATCAACTTCCATTGCTGCAAGAATATTGTTTGTCGGCCTAGCCCTAAACTCGACTGGCCCGACAGAACTGCTTCCTCCAGTGAAGGTAAACTCGGGATGTCCGGGAATCTGGAAAATTACTTTCTTTGCCCTACAATCAATGTGAGCGTGGAAAGTGCCAAGAAAATCCATTCCCAAGACAACTTCATAGCTGCCCGTATCTATCACCAAGAAATCTGCAAAGAGTTCCCGTCCGCACACAACAACTGTACAATCCTTACACTCCCTACTAGATATGATTTTCCCATTCCCAGTGTGTATGTCCCAGAAACTAGACAGGGTCGTGTAGGTAATCGAGTGTGTAGTTATAAATTTGGATGACATAAAACAGTGGGATGCACCAGAATCAAATAATGCCAATGCGGGAAAACCATGAACGAGTAAAGTACCAGAAACAACTTCTCCTGATGCCTTGGCTTCCTCAGCTGTCAAGGTAAAAGCTCGAGCCTGATTAGGTCCTTGAGTCAGCTGTTTCTGCCCTTGGAACGGTCTCTGCGGAGGCTTCTGAATATCATATCTCGTACGAAGCTTCGACGGACAAGCATTAACGGCGTGATCTGCCGCTCCACAAACCAAACAGATTCCCAGCCTCCTTCGACAATCCTTTTGCATGTGGCCAGGTAAATTGCAGTAGTTACAATTCATGCTCTTTCTTCAATCAATAATCACAGGCTTCTTCATTGGTGCTACACCACGACGGTCCACTGGAATACCCTTGCGACCATGAGCTCGGTTAGGTACAAATGCGGGCTTCCTGGCCGCAACTGCTGTCTGCTGCAAGCTCCCTTTCATCCCAGATAAACTCTGTTGTTCCCGAGCTGCCGTAAGAACCTGTGAGAAAGTGGTCAAACCCAGGGAGACAATCCTCCTATGGATGTCCACATCCATGCTGCGCATGATCCTTCATGTCCTGTCTGCATCGTTGGCGACTAAAGGTCCAGCGAATCTGCTGAGTCTCGTCCACTCTGCTGCATGCACGTCCACGGGTGCTCCATTCTGCCTTAGCCCAATAAACTTCTCTTCCAGTTCCTCCTGTGCAGTCCGCGGGAAGAACTTCTCCAGGAAACTCTTAGAAAAATCCGCCTACTTGATTGGCTTGGGCAGGCGGGTCTCTTCCACAAGCCACCACTCTCGGGCGTAGTCCACTAACTGAATGCGTACCACGTCAACTCTTTTGTCATATGGAATCTGTGCCGCAATCAGCAAGTTCTCCGTGTCAACTAGCCACTTCTCGGCTGGCAACGGCTCCTCCAAACCAGTGAATGTAGACGGACCCAAACGTCTGAAATCTGCCACGGTCCCTACTCGGTCAACTGGTTTAGCTCCAACGTTGTTTACAGACTGCTGAACGATCTGCAAACCTTCCTGAAACGAATCTGCTTGCTGCTGGATCAGCTCGGTCTGTCTCTTTTAATTCTCCAGCATTCCCCTTATCACTCCAAGCATGGCGGCTTCGTCCACACGCCTCTGGTACGTCTTCAAATTCTTATCTGCCATATTCCTGAAATCAAGAACACCCAACATTAGCATGATGATAGATTCAATATATAGATCAAGGCTAGAACTCCAAGATACTTAAATAGAGTACCGCATTGTAACTATGCCGCGGTATCATAGCCACAATTACTTAACTCCACCCAAGTCGCCTAAGTCCTAGAGATAACAAGAAATCATGTTTTTCGAGTCGACATGCAAAGTAAGTTTGCACGTCGTAAAAGGTATAATCAGGAAGAGTGTGATTCAAGAATGGTAAACGACAAAGTAGCAGGACATGTTTCCGAAACACGGGCATTCTGATTCGTGTATTGGGTACAATACCCAACTACAAAAGAATCAACCCAACTAACCTATGGCTCTGATACCAAAAGAACCATGCCACGCCCCGCTTCCCAGAGTACGCTAGATTGGGCACGTGACATAGCCAACCATGGTACCTGTGGGTGGGAAGTATCCATCCACAGCCACATTACGGCTGTAGAGATATCAAGAACAAGCTAAACAATCTAAAAACATGTCCATAATCCAGAATAACAAGAGTCAATAATAAATAAATGCGGAAGCAAATGATCCAATACAAATAACTGAAAGGTATGTCCCATAATGCGGGCTCCCATCAGGAAATGAATGCAGGAAATAAAACTAACTACTACTGAACTCACAGCTCAGCCTGCTGGCTGAAGTACTCCTGCTCGGACTGCGACGGTGGTACAGAATCTGGGCCATGCAAAACCCAGACGTCAGCGCGTCATGTCAACAAATAATATAATATGAACAATGTAACAGGCAATGCAAAAATAAACATGAATAGAGCAATAATGTGAAACAAGCAGTGCAGGATAGTGTGCAGTGGGTAACTAAACTGTTCTATCAGGTTTTCTATTCTAAAGTCTTTGAAACCAATTGATGAATCGTCGATGTAAATCAATAGTATCCCGTACATACCCGGGACCACGGCCACAATATTCTCGGCTGCAGCCGAGACATGCCGCTAGGCACAAAACAGGAATGTGTACACTCAATACAGGTAGTGAACTGTAGAGTTACAAGTCAGATTTCACCTTTGATTTCCCCATACCTCCAAGTTATATGTGTCGAGTCAGGTATTCAGTAATCTAGAACTAATGCCAACACAGGATCAGGTAAAAGCAGGTTTGTCTGGATAGACAACAGGAACGGTCCATGAGGACTACATGTTAGGTTTGTTGGCATTAGGCATGAGATCAGGTAACAGGTCGGGTCATGGTACATCAGGTCAAGTCAACAGTATACGGTACCATGTCAGGTGTATCAATATATACATGTGTAGCAATGTCAGGTCAAGATGTACGCAATATCGTGAGTGTGCTCCCAATCAGATTTATAATCACACGTGGGTATTAACAACATGAAATAAGCAATGAATTAAATAATAAGCAGTTTTATTCAATCACAAGAGTGCAGTAATAGAATGTAGCCATTTAGTCATGTTAACAGGTTTAAGCACCCTTAGCGGTGCAATGATTTATGTGACGGTTCAATATAGTTATATCAGGTTAAATGCATACGAGTGTCCGAATGTAATAGAACTACATGAATAATTGCCACCATCTATTTAACAGTAAATTGTGATTAAACAGGTTGATTATTGGGTTTCAATTGCGAACTGTAAGTTTCATGTTTAACCGTAAAATGATTTAATGCAATTTATAACCGAAATGGAAAACGATTGTACCAAGCTAATTTTACAGGTTTGGGATGTCAAATACATATATAGATATATTGTATAGCATGTAGCAAGGGGTACTTGCCTCGACGGGTCGCGAACCGGGAAAACGGAACGTAACGTCGGCGGGGAAACTCGCGACGAGCGCACGGTTCACGGATTGAACCCAAACAACGAACCAAGGAACCACACGGGTCAGAGTACTCTGCTGGATCGTCGGGACACGTCGCCGGCACGGCCGGATTCCGGCGAGCACAAAAACAGTAAATAGGGTTTCGAACGGGTGTAGATCTTAGAAAGAAGGAAATGACCAGAGAAGGAGAAGATGTGGGAATCCTTACTGGTCCAGAGGGCACTAGCAACGACGGCGAGATAGACGGCGGCGAGAACGGCGTCTCCGGCGATCTGCAGAAAGATCCAGCCGCAGGTTTCAGTTTTGAAATGAAGAGAGGGAGAAGGAGAGGAGGAGAGAAGGGAAACACTTACAGAGGCGATCACTGGGGGTCTGGTGATCGTCGGCGACGACCGGGCGGCACAGGTGGTCGCGGGTGACGTCTCAGGCGACTGCAGGGAATTCTGCAGGTGGCCGCTGCCATGCAGGGTGCGCGGGGGGAAGAAGACAAGGGTTGAGGTTGCGAGGAGGAGGCGGAGGCGAGGGTGACGGTGACGCTGGCGCCGGTGTCGGGGCTGCGGCGGTGACGGTGAAGGCGGCTAGGGTTGAGGCTCGCGTTGCTACAGTTCTCGTGATCAATAAGAAAAGCGAGGGGAAAATTATATAGGGGAGAGAGAGAAAGAGAGTTAGAGAGAGAGAGAGAGATAGAGAAAGATAGAGAGAGAAAGAGAGATGTGATATATATATATATATATATATATATATAGAGAGAGAGAGAGAGAGAGAGAGATAATGGAGGGGGCCCACGGGGTAAAAGTGCCTCGCGATTGGCTGGGAAAGATTCAGAGGGTTTTAAAAATTTTCAGAGGATAATATATATATATATATATATATAACAGTAAGATTGCTATAGTTAGAAAAAATATACTAAGGTTTTAAAGATTATTAAAATTTGGGATTTCGGCGCTAAATGAACCATTTCCAAATCGCGCCCGGGTCGGGTCCAAAATTTTGAAATTTAAATAATAGGATTTTAAGCGGGTTCCAAATTTTGAAATTGAGTGTTTTATGATTAAAAAGCTTACCCCCAAGACGGACACCCGTACGCGCGCGTAGCCGTCCAAACTCGCCCGTTTCACCGAACGGGACGAGAACTCGAGGAACGGGACGAGAACTCGAGGCACGGACGCTTCCACAAGGCTAGGGGTGTCGAGTAGGCCAATATGGATATTTTTAATTTCACTTTAGATGCTAAAATTTGTTATATGCAGAAATGACTTTGCCAGATAAAATTTTACGGTAAGTGACAAACATACAGGCTAAATGAAATGAGTATCACACTAATGCTCAAACAGTAACAGAAAATAGTAATATTGGGCTCGGGTGTTATAATATGTTGTATATGTTTTTCACCCGCGCTAGTCTAGCCCTCGCTCTACCGTTAGTTAAGTGACCTAACGGGTGATGACGGAGCCCAGTGGCGAATGCGGACGGTGCTGGGTTCTGCCGGTGCCCTGGCCATCTACCGTGGCCGATACGGAACAAAAACCGGCGTTTAAAAAATTTGGCGCAAACAAAACCCGCCCATGATTGAAACCATAAAGCTATACTTGCAAAACTAAAGAGAGCCAAACTACAAGGTTAGATATGTTATACCGAATGAACCAAGTCCTTCGGTCTTCCATCAACTTCCTTAGCTTCTTGAGGCATGCTCGAACAAACTTGGCCGCCGGTCTTCCTCCGTCGAAGAAGATCCGCCCGAGGGATGTAGCTCATGGCTCTAGCTCCACATCAAAAGCAAGTGAAGCAACTAGGGATTCTAGGTTGCTAATCTAGAAAACCTAGGATTTAGAGAGTGTTCTAAGTGTTTTTCTATCTCATCTCATCCCCTTTCATGATTCTCAAAACATGAGAGGGTTGAGAGGAGGTGGAAGATGAAGGTGAAGGGAACTCAAGAAAACATGAAGAGAGTGAAGCTAATGGTGAGGAGGAAGAGAGCTCATGCAAAAATGAACCATCTCTTTTCTTTTTCCAACAAGTGAGCAACTCAAGAAAAATCTCCAAGTGAGAAAAATCCAAGTGAAGAATGGTTTTACCAAAAAAATTTTTCCAATAAAATATGCGACCCATACTTGAATAGTATGCACAAATGAATTAATAATTCATTTGTGCACACTATGCAAGCATGGTCCTCACCATACTCACATCAATTCAATACTACTTCATTATCCATTTATAATAAATGATCAAACCCTAAAATGAGGAGTCCACCATCTAGAATGTTTTACAGAAAAATATGGATTACATTCTACTGTATATACATACCTGGATTCGTACCGAAACACGAATACCCGAAGAGATAGAATAGCATAAAGAACATAATACTAGAATATACATATTGAAATATATATATGTAAATTATTAAATCAATACCAAATTTAATAATCCGGCTCAAACCCGAGCCGGCTAGTATTATCAACTGTCCGATCGAAAGTCCGGGTACATAGTACAATCAATCGATCGGAACCTTGCATGTATCCAGTACGACTACTACATCATTTCTCCAGAACCAGGGGAACCCTCTGTGTGGGACTCTAAAGACTCGTCAATACGCTGGCAGTGGGTTTAACCATAAGCACGTCAGCGGCACTAGCTGTACGTAACGGCTACCCAGTATCGAGCGAAAGGAAAGCCGATGAGTAAACTCATCCGAACCACTACAGAGCCTATCCGTGACAATCTCCATATAGTCCGGTCTGTTCGTCTAAGAGTATCGCATATCGTGTCAAAGTAGTGGATAAAGTCAGACCCCTAATAACGCGACATTTTGTGTCAGTATGAAGCCCATAACCCACTGAGAAACTAATAATCCAAATCAGTAATTCTCGTCCACCTTGGCCAAGGATTTCTGGTGATGGACACTCGTACACTACGCGACATCAACCCCCAATACCGGGAGAGACGAATCCCCGATGATCCGCTCACTACCTCCATTTGGCTCGGAACTGTACCTAACTAAAACCTGTTTCCATGACTCCTTTGAGCCGTGGTAGGGTAGTAATCAAGGCACAGTAGGAACTCACACGAGACAAATGACGATCTCAGGTCGACAGACTAACCTGTACTTATGTCACCTGAGAACTACTATCTGACAATAGATATAATACCAACTAGCATGTTTCCGGCGAGTCTGTCCAGTGTACTCATAACCCAATGAGCACCTGTATACTATCTTAGATGACTAACTAACACCAATGGCTTGTGAGACCGGCCACCGCCTCTCGTCGGGGTCTCGATAAGTATACACTAGTCTACTTTGGAGTATGGATGCCCAGTCTCGATACTCCCATGACTAGGAACATTTAAGGATGTGCTTATCAACCACCCAGCTCTCACGTATATGATCACCATCATAATGCTGGTAGTCAAGCAAGAATCCTATGGGCTCTATTAACATGTAATAGTGATACTGTAATGCCACCTAATGCATTTACATGATGATAAAGACAAACCAGATAGCATACCATCATCTCGAGTAAGACTGTTCTTCCCGTATAGGTCCTCCCTCAATCATCACAATCGCGTGCCTGCGATTCAATAATTGACTTGAGGGCTCTATCGCCAACAGATGACATATACGTACATTATATTTTTCGTTCCTTTATCTGGTGTGATATGTTTTATTGAAGGGACTGCGTTGATTCTAATCAATGCAAGGAAAACAATCCTATATGATGTTGTTCGAACCAAGTTTTTTAAAAACTGACATTACAGACGTTTTCTTTTGCTTTGCACAGTGGTATTCGGTTATGAATATCCAACACCTCATTTGACGAGGCAAGAGCGGAGATCCCTTCATCAGGAGAGACCTCTTGGGCAAAAGTTTGCGTCGGTGTAATAACTTCACTATAGTCGATTCTTTTGCTTTGCATGGTGGTATTCAGTTTGGAATATCCTGCACCTCATTCAATGTGGAAAGAGCCGATATCCCTTCACCGGGAGTGACCTCTTTAGCAAAAGTTTGCACCACTATATATTTGTAAAACCACTTGGTTTCTTCAATGATATCAAGTTCATTACGTTAAAGGTTTTTTCACCAAAAACCAGTCGTAGCCCTCCGTCGTTTCGGATGGGTCGCATATAGTTTTCATGCGGTGTTTGTTGGCCAAAGTCAATGCATCGTGAATGGTAGCTGTGTGTTGCTTATCCATAGCATAGATATATGCATTGGTTTAGGACAGTCGTACCACTTTGTTGGCCAAAGTCAAGGGTGTGTCCGGGTGGGTCTAAATCAATCAAGATAATGACGGGTAGAACATGACTTGCGTGTTATGACTTGCTGGCCAAAGTCAAGGTCATATGCGCTTGGGGTAAAAACCACATCGGGAGTTTCAAATATACAGGAAACTTGCTAGGCATGCGCATACCTTTTGGAGTATGGTAACTTGAGTGGCTTCCATCAAGTTATCATGCGATGATAGTTGGATCCCGATTCCCACTGATGAGTAGGTATTACTTCTCGGGTGATTTTAGAGGATCCCGACAAATTCTCCTTTTAAGGTTTGAAGGAGAATTCGGGGAAATAGTGGGAGATATCCTGATTAGATAAAGTGATTAACCAATTTGATCTAGGTTATAGTGCACGCTGAGTGTTTCTTTTCACTCTCTCTTTGGCAGCGACTATGGCCTGACCCTAGACTAAAACTCATGAACCAAGTTAACCGAACTTTCTTAAAACACTTTGGCTTTTGGATTGTCATAGTTGCATATATCATTGCCGCACCTATATCACCTTTGCATTTCTCCAGAACAACCCGTATCACTGCGAAGATCCATATTGCTTGGATATGCCATCGTATAGTTACATACGAACTCGAAGGAACTTTTTCTAGTTCGAGGATGGATTCCGGTTCTGGAGAAATTGAATAGGATTATTCGGTTGTTTTTTTCCTTTACCTTCACTCAGGTTGCAAGAGCTCCTGGTATTAGGAGAGTACACCTGTTGCACTTATTGGACAGTCTTCTTCCAAACCATAGGCAGGTGCCGGAGGGTGGGGAAGGAAGAAAACCAATTATCCTAAGTGTGATGTACATAAGGTAATAAGTAAAAACATATAAAGGGATTAGATTAAGGGCAAAGGAAATTACGACTACTATCATTCACGACGAAACCGCGTATACCATCGCCACTCCTACTTTCACCTTTGCATTTCTTTAGAACATTCCGTATAACTACGAAGATCCACATATTGCTTGGATATTTCCATCGTATATTTACATATGAACTCGAAGGAACTTGTTCCGGTTTGAGAATGGTTTCTAGTTCTGGAGAAATGGAATAAGGATTATTCAGTTGTCTTTTCTTTTTATTTTCTCTCAAGTTGCGAAGGCTCCTATGTAAGGTTCTTAGGCACTAGAACAAGGTTCTGCAAGGCATCAAACATACCGTATTCAAAATTTTCAAGTGCCAAACAACCTAAGCAAGGATCTTTACTAGAGAATTAGGGTTAGAAACAACAAATAAACTACTTTACTTCTAAGTGATAGGGATTACAACCTTTATAGTCCGTTCCTTCGCTTCATAAGCTCCAAGTAGTGGTCCCTTCGCTGCGATCATCAAGCGCCCGGACTCTTGAGAGGCTCCATGAGGTGAATGATCCATGCTAGTTTGAAATCTTCACAATCCAAGAAGATCTACTTTGAGGAGTCACAAACCGAAGCTATATCTTCACTAATTAGTGATTAGTGAAGTTAACACACTAATCTATATGACTAGTATAGAAGAGGATGATAAAGTAGGAATTTTGCTAACTTTAGAAATTTATTTCTTGCTATTTTCATCACATGAATAAATCAAGAGAGCAAGAATATCAAATGAAGAAGAAGAAGAAACTCAAGCTCATGTGAGAATAAATTGTCATAAGGTTAGAAGTGCAACCATAGGTTAAATGTGTCATGGCTAGAGAATAAACTATGGGCTAGGGTTAAAGGTTAGGTTAATAAATATCTTAGAAATATCAAGAAGGGTGGACTAAGTCAACACAAGAAAATATCTCAAGATTAATCCACTCAATTAGAATTAACTAAGTTAATTAAAAACCTAACCATAAATCTAGCCATGGTATTAATCTCATAAACCCTAGTTGCATTTATAACCTAGCATATTACAATATTATATATCACATATATAATATTTAATGTAACAATGAAAAGAATACAATAAACATATATCACATATATGTTAAATGTATCCAAAGTGAGAAAATGAAAATACTTAAGTGAGCATATATTAGTTAATGTAATTTAATATATCAAATATATAATTATACATTAAATTATCGAATCAACACTTGATCCGATAATCCGGCTATATTTCATATAACCGACTGATATAAAATGTATCATCGAATCGAATCAACACTTGATCCGATGTCCCGGCTATATCACATATAACCAGCCGATATCACATATCACGAGAATAGAATATGGTATCACATACACGTATCAATCTCGGTCCCGCACATATCACATATGTGCTCCTACTCCGTTTCGCCTGAGCCCGGAAACCTCTGTGTAGGACTCTAAAGACTCGTCAATACGCCGACAGTAGGTGATGATCATATCAAACACCCACAAGCCGCAAGCGGTCAGCTAAACGTAATGGCCACCCGGGTATTGAGTGTTCAGAAGATCAACAAGCAAGCCTGCTCACACTCCTTTGAATCCAATCAGTAACACTACCGTACAGTCCGGTCTCTTCGTCAGATATGTTGCATATTCAATCTAGGGGTGGTAAACGTCAGACCCCAGTAACTGATAAGTTGTGTCGATGTGAGGCTCATAACAGGTCGAGAAACTACTGACAACACTAACCAGTAGATCTCCATATCAGCCCTGGCCAGGGACTTCCATTTATAGCCAATCGAACACAACGCAACATCAACCCCCAACACCGGAAGAGACGAAACCCCTCCTATCGCTCATTGCCTCCATGTGATTCGGGACTGTACCCAAAATCCACCGTTTTGCACGTTCTCATGAACGTGGTACGGTGGAAATCAAAGCACAGTAGGAATCACACAAGACTCTATGACGATCTCGGATCTACAGACTAATCTGTATCAGTGTCACCAGAGAACTTCTATCTGACGATAGGCATAATACCATCTAGGAGTTCTCGGCGAGTCCGTTCTGTGTATCCAGTCTCCACTGAGCACCCGTACACCATCTTTGATGTCAAACACCAATGGATGTGGGATCATCCATCGCCCATCATATGGGTCAAGATGTGTATATGCTAGTCTACTCTGGAGTATCAATGCCCTGTCTCGATACACCCTCGACTAGGAACAATTATAGGATGTACTCGTGGACTACCCTGGCCCTACTAGTATGATCTGCATCATGGTCCTAGTAGTCAAGTACATATCCTAAGGGCTTTATCAACATGTGAGAGAAAGACAGTAACCCAATACAAGTCAACATGTTAAGACAAAGTGAAACCAGATAGCATACTATCATATCGAGCAAGAAATTCCTCTCTCTATATATCCAAGCATCCACTATAATATACATCATATGTATAATAATGGCCCCTAGGGCATATACATAACTAAAAATCTCCCACTTGCACTAAGGCCATCTGTTGTATTATCTCATACCCAACATCCCGAAGAGTCTCTCAAATTGTATCTGGGGTATGGCCTTCCTGAGTGGATCCGCGGTGTTATTCTTCGTGTCGACTCTCCTGACCTCGATCTCACGGCGATCTACTATCTCCCAGATCAAGTGATACCGCCTTAGAATATGCCTAGATCTTTGATGGGATCTGGGTTCCTTAGCCAAAGCCACAGCTCCACTGTTATCATAATACAAAGGTATTGGATGCTCAATGGACGGAACCACTCCAAATTCAGTTATGAACTTTTTCATCCAGACAGCCTCTTTGGCAGCATCATTGGCAGCGATGTATTCAGCCTCCATCGTCGAGTCTGCCACGGTTTCCTGTTTGGAACTCTTCCAACACACTGCCCCTCCATTGAGGGTGAAGACAAATCCGAGAGCAACTTAGAGTCGTCCTTATCACTTTGGATGCTCGAATTGGTAAAGGACTCCACCTGGAGTTCTCCATTACCATATACTAAGAACATCTCTTTAGTCCTTCTCAAATTCTTGAGAATGTTCTTCACAGCTGTCCAGTGACTCTCTCCTGGATCTGCTAGATACCTATTCACTACACTTAGTGAGTATGCTACATTGGGTCTGGTACATAGCATCGCGACATGATAGAGCCTACTGCCGAAGCATAGGGTATCCCTTGCATGCGAGCTCTATCCAAATCAGTCTTAGGAGATATCTCTTTGGAGAGAGTGAGTCCCGAGATCGTGGGTAAATTCTCACGTTTGGATTCTTCCATACCAAACCTCTTTAGTATGGTGTCAATGTACCTGGATTGGGACAATACCAGTATCCGTTTAGATCTATCTCTATAGATCCTAATCTCCAAAATGCAGGAGGCATCACCTATATCTTTCATTGAGAATCTTTGTGATAAGAAGAGCTTGACCGAGTGCAGCATAGGAACATCATTTCTTATCAAGATATGTCATCCACGTAAAATACGAGGAAGATAACCTTACTCTCTGCCACCTTCTTGTAAATACAAGGTCCATCTACGTTCTTGATGAAGTCAAACTCTTTGACTATCACATCAAAACAGATGTTCCAGCCCCGCGATGCCTGCTTTAACCCGTAGATGGATTTAAGCAGTTTGCACACCTTTCCACTGCTCCCACTGTCTATGAAGCCCTCTGGCTGAGTCGTGTACACGCACTCCTCTAAATCACCATTTAGAAAGGCGGTCTTAACATTCATTTGCCATATTTCATAGTCATGGTATGCAGCAATGTCAAGTAAGATCCGGATGGACTTAAGCATATCCACCGGAGAAAAGGTTTCGTCATAATCCACACCTGGTTATTGACGAAAACCCTTTGCAACAAGTCTAGCTTTGAAAGTCTCAACTTTTCCATCTACACCAAGTTTTTTCTTAAATATCCATTTGCTCCCAATGGGTTTTACCCCTTCAGGAGCAACTTCCAAAGTCCATACTTTGTTGGTGTACATGGATTCCATCTCAGATCGCATTGCATCCAGCCATTTCACAGAGTCACCACTCGTGATGGCCTGCTCGAAGCTAGTCGGGTCATCATCTTCCATGATGCAGTCCTCATTCCCACCATCAATGAGAAAACCGTAGTATCTCTCAGGTGGATGAGGAACCCTAATAGATCGGCGGAAGGCTGCGGTTCGTTGGGAACTATCGAATCCTCTGGTTCCACTAAATCTTCAGTTGCAGTTTGTGCTACTGGAACTTCTTCCAGCTCTACCTCATTGCCACTAATTTCTTTTGCAAGAAATTCCTATTCTAAAAAGGTGGCATGTCGAGAAATAAACACATTTTGTTCCTCGCTGTAATAGAAAAGATATCCATGTGAATGTTTAGAATATCCCACAAACTTATAAAGAATATTTCGTGCCTCGAGTTTGTCTGGATTTTTCCTTTTGATATAGGCCGGACAACCCCATATCTTAACACGTTTAAGACATGGTCTCTTCCCACTCCAAATCTCATATGGTGTGGTAGGTACAGATTTAGATGGAACTTGATTCAAAAGGTATGCTGCTGTCTCAAGCGCATAACCCCAAAAGGAAATAGGCAACTCAACAGTGCTCATCATAGAGCGCACCATATCTAATAGGGTGCGATTCCTCCGCTTCGATACACCGTTGTGTGTGGTGTATACGGAGGAGTAAGCTGAGAGAGAATCCCATTCTCTTTTAGATAGTCCGGGAACTCATTGCTCAAGTATTCTCCTCCTCGATCAGATCGAAGGATC
The DNA here is from genome assembly GCA_030015575.1 of Agapanthus africanus. Taxonomy (NCBI): domain Eukaryota; kingdom Viridiplantae; phylum Streptophyta; class Magnoliopsida; order Asparagales; family Amaryllidaceae; genus Agapanthus; species Agapanthus africanus. Next base: position 388,018,417 of record JASDDO010000004.1, read on the forward strand.
TTAATACTTTTACCCGTTTGGTTCTCGAATTCGTTCTTATATTCTTTGAATTTCTCAAAAGCTTCAGACTTGTGTTTGAAAAGGAACACATGTCCGTATCTTGAGAGATCATCAGTGAGTATAATGAATTACGAGAAACCATTCCTGGCATATGTAGACATGAGACCGCATACATCACTATGTATCATTCCCAAGAGTTTCGTAACTCTTTCTCCGTGTCCACTAAACGGAGTTTTGGTCATTTTGCCTTTGAGACATGGATGATAAGTTTCATACGATGATAATTCGAACGGATTCAAATATCCATCCTTATGTAACTTAGCTAGTCGTGTCGCATTGATATGATCTAGTCTACAATGCCATAAGAAGGATTGGTTCATTTCTGAACTCTTCCTCTTGTGTATGTTCTGTACATTAAGAACTGTGCTTTCATCTAAAACGTATATGCCATTAATTAATGAGCCTGATCCAATCAACTTTTGATTCAGGAAGATGTTCATAACATTATCCTGTACTATAAAATTATATCCTTCTTTACTCAATAAAGAAACTGATATAAGATTGCATATCAGGGTCGGAATGTAATAGCATTCGTTTAGAATCAATGTATTACCATTTGGTAACTCAAGGTAATATTCGCCAACTGCCTTAGCTCTAACATTTACACCTGTCACGCCCCGCATCCCAGTGTACGGCGAAGGGGACGCGACGAGGTCTGCTATGTATATACTCAGAAGTACATACGCTAAGCGTATCTAAGCAATATAAAATAAATATACAAGAGACAAGAAATAAAAAGAACATCAACTTTTATTTATTAATATTCTTTGTACAATGCATGAAAGGAAATACAACTGAAATAAAAAGATGCCTAAACAGCGGCATAACAGGAAATAAAAAGTACAGAGAGGAAAAGTGTACAATGAAACTAAAGTGCAGGGTCTTCAGCAAACTGCTCCCAGTCTTCTTGCGATGGCTCGATCTCTGCCGGGTCCAAATCACCTGACGGCATTCAAAGAAGAAAGAAACAGAATGTCGTCAGTGAACAGGTCGTTCGGTAAGTCCCGAAGATAAGGGAGGAATAGACAGAGAGTAAGAGAGAGAGAGCGTAGCTTTTACAGTTGTATTATATTATTATATTGTTGTATTTCGTGTTAACGCTGTTGTTTGTAGCTTGGTACAGAAGGATGCCAGTGTATACGAGAGGAGTCTCACTTGCCCCGGAGACTAAGGTATCAGGAACTCAAGGAACCGTTTATGCCACGGTACAACAGCAACTGGATTCATGTTAGGTGTCTTAATCTTACCGTCTCGTGCCACTTTTAACACCTTCCGTACCAATCTACCCCTTAAACCCCGCGATGTCTTGTTTATCTTGTAAATTGTATTGATTGTAAGATGGATTGACTGACTGACCGAAACCATGATATCAGGAAACAGTTGTACCCGTAGGGTCATGTAAATGGAATAACTGAGAATCATGTAAAAGGAATATATCCATAGTTCGGTTCAGTCAAGTTGTATAGATTGATAATTGAGTTCATGGATTCATATGTTCATATTGAATTGGAACCTTGTAGTTTATAGATTGACTTGAATCGTATTCAAGTCAGATTAATTAGACTCAAACCCGAGTCAGACAATCAGAAATGTGAATCGAGGTCTTATAATTGCTAGGGTCCTTAGGGTAATTTATAAAACTTGAGCGGGTTTTATGTAAAAATACTTTTATATACTTTTCAAAATACACCTCAAGTATTTATTGTTCGTCTTTAGAGTTGTAATGAGAGTGGATTTTATGGTGTGACATTTCTAGTGAAAATATCCTAGTTTTATAAATAAGGGTATTTATCTGTAATATTGATTATTTGAAGTTCATGGTATTTTAGTGTAAAATCTATTCTTGTGATTTTTAGAAAAAAGTGGAATATTTATATTATAATAAAATAGATATTTAAATGATAAAAATACATATGTTTATACAAAAATAATTTTAATAAATATTTTATATTCCAAAAATCTCATTTTCTTAAGATGTCGTATTTTAAACGATTCGAGTCCGAATGCTCCTTGCGGAGGTCTGAATCTCGCACTACTAAGCCCGAGGGTGCACGATAAACTGTACTATCCCTAACGGGTTCCCTAAAGGTGGGTTGTAGCGGCGCTTTGCAATGATTGTAAAATACTAATCCTTTAGAAAACGGTTTTATAAAGTATAAGGTATTTATTTGCAAAGTGTAATTTTCCGTATTTTAGATTCTAGGGTTTCCTATATCAACTAGCCTATTTCTAAATGGTCTAAACGACAAGTCGTTAGAATTCTCAAATCGCCTCTTCACCGCCAATTGTGGCCAGGTAAGTACAAGTGAGGAAGGAGGGATCCGCTCACGAATCGTGAGACGGGCCTTTTAAAGCTACCTTTGCTCACTTGCCTAGCCTAGACACCACAATGTCAGGTTTAGATAAATGATCGATGTCCACAACTTATCGTATTTCCTAATAAGAGGTATTTATTTAAAAGTGTATCAATTCTAAAACTTTTAAGAATGATTTTATTAAGAATATGGTATTTAAATGAAAGTTTCGTTTTATCGTATTCTAGTTCATGATGATTTCGTTTAGGTTTGTATTTGCGTGTGTATGGAGGTAGGTCATTACCTCGTGCTCTACTTTAAATGTATAGCAAAGTTTAGGGGTAAAATGTGAAATCAAAACATGATGGTATTAAGGTGAAAAATACGATAGATTGGAAAGGTTATCATTTCATGTGAGAAAACTTGTTCAAATTATTCGTTGAATGTTTAATAGTCAACATAGAGATGTTTAAGTATGATTGAATTGATTAGAAGTGAAATTTTATAGAAGGCCGAGTCGGAAATCGGATTTGTTCTGATTCCGTCGGGTTTCGTAATTTCGTATTTTAGAGAAATAGAAAGAAAGAAAGAATGGGACTTACGGGTTTCGATTAGGCAAAGGAGTGTAGGGGAAACTAAGGGAGTTGCCGAGGCGTTGCTTCGTCGCCGGTTGTTCCTAAAAACGTCTTCGGAATTCCCGCCGGAAATTCATCGGAGCTTCGCCGCGAACTTGTTTTCAACGTACACACTTGGAAAATTTTGAGAGAGTGAGCTTAGGATTTTAGGGGTGAGAGGGTGGTGTGTAGGGTTGGTATTTATAAGGTTAGACTAGGATTAGGGTAGATGAAAAGTTTAAAATAAAAATGTGATAAAATGTAATAAAAATGTATTAAAAGTGGAGTAATTGGGATTTTTAAAGAGCTATGGAAGTGGTCCGAGGCTGAAATTTGCAGGTGCATAGGGAATATGAAAATACACAACTTTCATGTTGGGGCCGTCGCCGGAATCGGCCGACTCGGGGGTGCCTAGTTCGTGACTCGGTCGGAGCACTGAGTCGGCCGAGTCAAGACCGAGTTGACCGATTCCCGGCCGAGTCCGGCGGCCAGGATCCCCCCCGACGGTTCATCTAACTCCTGGAAGTGTTACATGTTTGGGTGTAGTGGGGTTTTTGTGAGATATGCACGTGTAAACTTTTGATATTCTAAAGGTTTTAAAAAAATCAATATTAAAAATAATATGGGGTATGGGATTTGAACTCTGGTGGCTTGGTTCAGCAGTGCAAGGTATTACCAATGAGCTACAAGCTCCTTCTTGTAATTATGGTGTGAAATAAATACTTAAAGAGATATCAGCAACATTAAATACTCCAAGTATACTTTGAATTTAAATCAATTCTTTGTACATTAAAAAATGGAGTTATTTAAAAACAAAATAATTACTTATATATTGTGCTCAGGTTAAAATATTCCTTTATGGATTTTGAAAAAAAATTGTATAGAAAAGTGTATAGAAAAATTAGGTTTGTTACATTCTACCCTCCTTATAAAAATTTCATCCTCGAAATTTGTAAAAGGAAGGTGTAACAGTTTCAAGAATGTTTTGTGACAGAACTATTGGTAGTGTATGAAAATATTTAGAAGAAAGAAATATTGCAAAATGTTTTGGTCAAAGTGAGGGAGTTACTTGGGTTATCTTGGTTCCTAGTCTCAGGTTCTAAGGCTGTTAAGGTGGAGGCTTGACGTCTCGACACATTTTTCTGTGTAAGCCGATACATCGATGCCGGACTAGGTAGGGATGGTCCAGGTGGAGGTGGTGCTGGGAGTGCAAGACTAGGTGCAGGAGTCTGGATAGCTGGCTGCTTCGGGTAGATAGTGGGTGTGTGGGCTGAGTTGCGTCTATAGGGACAGTCTCCAATTCTATGATCGAATGCACCGCAAACTAGGCACTGGCCTTTTGCGTGCCTACAATCCTTCCACAAGTGTCCATTCCTATGGCAGTAGTAGCAAAATCCTGAACTTGACTGGTTAATTGTTTCCTTCTGTCTCTTGGGTTTTGCAGGTTGTGCAGTGTAGGATCCTCTTGCTATCTGGGTGGCAGAGCGTCTCCTGACGGTTACTTCTGCTTCTGGTCGGTTCAATAATCTAGTAGTCTGCTGCTGCAGTCCAACCAGGAGGCTTCAAATTTCCTCAAGCAGAACCGTTTGCTCGTTGAGTGGAGCAGGAACGGCAGGTGTGAGTGGTAGTGGTGGAGGTGTGTTGTTGACATCGGTGCTGGTATTGGTTGGGGAATCCATAACCTTGAATGAAAAATTTAGGTTAGGACAGATTCAAAGTATATGATTCAAGAATAAGAAATGATGGGATTCAAGGAACATGATTGTAAAGAATGTTTTTAGTTGCTGGTTCTTATGTTATATTGCTTAGGTTGTTCACGCAGAACATAACTTCATGATAGGGATTCATACAACTCTGACCTGCATGGGCCACCAACAAAACCTGTCACGCCCCGCTTTCCAGTGTACGGCGAAGGGGACACGACGAGGTCCGCTACGTATATACTCAGAAGTACATACGCTAAGCGTATCTAAGCAATATAAAATAAATACACAAGAGACAAGAAATAAAAAGAACAACAACTTTTATTTATTAACATTCTTTATACAATGCATGAAAGGAAATACAACTGAAATAAAAAGATGCCTAAATAGTGGCATAACAGGAAATGAAAAGTACAGAGAGGAAAAGTGTACAATGAAACTAAAGTTCGTCAATCTTTCGGCCAGGCCAGTGTTGGTACTTTGAGGGAGGTTCCCCATGCTTTCGCACAGACCTAATTAAAATTAACCTCATTTTCCCACAGGCATAACCCCGTTAACACCTTTCTCGACACCTACTTGATCGGCTAATTGTCATGTGTAAAACTCTCTCAGGAGTAACTCTTACTCACAGTGGGTATCGAGATCCAACTATCTCGTGGAAGGTATGCAATCTCATTGCAAATTTCAACACTTGAAATTCCCAATAATGCTTTTTCCCCTAACCCCCTATGACCTTGACAAAGGCCAACAAACCATAGGATGCTAGTCAAGTTCAACCCGTCATTTCCCGATTGAATTAAACCCACCCGTACGACCCTTGACAAAGGCCAACAAGGTCGTACGACTACCCTAATCCAATCACATCACATGCTTAAGCAGATAATTACTAGTCAGCTAACGCACACTACGCTTTGACAAAGGCCAACAAACGCAGTACAATTACTAAATAGTCTTTATCTGAAATGATGGAGGGCTACGGCAGTTTTTTTTATGAAAACCTTTTTGCGTAATGAACTTGATATCGCTGTAGAAACAAGTGATTTTGAAAAGGAGTGTTTTTGAGGCTTTTACTAGTTTCGCTAAAGAGGTCACTTCCGGTGAAGGGATCTCGGCTTTTTCCTTATCAGATAAGGTGCTGGATATTCTACAAGGAATACCGCTATGCAAAGCAAGAACTATAGAAGCAATCAAAAACAAAACTGAGTGATTTGTAGCATCTGCTAGTTTCGCTAAAGAGGTCACTCCCGGTGAAGGGATCTCAGCTCTTTCCTTATCGGATAAGGTGCTAGATATTGTACAAGGAATACCTCTATGCAAAGCAAAAACTTGAGCTATCCTTTTTTAAAAATTTGATTCTACAACATCTTTTAGGTTTCTTTTTCTTTCATTAATCTCATTAATGAAGTCCCATCATTTATGCTTCCTAAGCATCACAGAAGAAACGAAAATACAATGTACACTTATGCCATCCGCATTCGCCATAGTGTCCCATTATGCACCGTTAGGTTACTTAACTAACGGCATAGCGGGACGGGACTAGCGTGGGTGCAAAACATAACCAATGTTTATTATATATCATATATACAATAATAAAGCATTCATCTCACGCATATAAAATGATCACATCACAGAATATCAGCAGCAGAAGATAACATATGAAATATAGGATATACTAGGAGGTCCGTGTTTTATTTTGAGCCTGTATAAAACACGGATTCCACGATCACAATGAATAGCCAAACCTACATACCTAGACCCCTACGAGAGCTGCAAGCAACCCTCCCAATTCTAGGGTTAGGAGACCCGGTCTCGACTCCTCGAGTTGGTCTCCCACTGGACCCAAGAACCCGGTTACTTGTGCTCTCCTCCTTGGGTCCATCCTAATGCGGAAAAGTAAATAATATACAATGGTGACATCATCCTCAACCCGAAAGTGCCCTAATAAATGAATATTACATACAATGAATTTTACATGAATGAAAATAAAAACCCTCATCTCACATAAAACCCAGGCTATTCAAATCATGACGATCCAATACAACATATCACAGCAACACATAACATCATATGTCATCAACGTAAGTAAATATGCGTATCCCAATTGTCGTTGACATATAGCACCGAAACCGGTGATACACCACATATTACACTTACGGTCGCAGAAAAGAAAGTGAAAAACTACAACATTTGGAATCCACAATCACCTTAGACATCATAAACCCGAAATATCACATATTACGGATTTCATGCCTAACTATATAATTCCACATATTGTATCACATTTCAGAAAGCTAGACGACGTTAAACAATTCGATCGAATCAACGAATTCCCGAAATTCCCAAAGAGCTCAACACTTAAGCACTATTAAAAATTCCCAGAAGCATGCTCCAGTACCATGGACCAATCCGTTGAAGTGCCGTACCTTGCCTCCTTAGTGGCGCCGTGGAACCGCCGCCAAAACCATGTTTTGGCCGCGGTTCCGCGGTCACTAAAGCGAGTTAGGGACTCGTTCTTCAAGAGGGTCCATATAATTACCTCCATGATTTTCTGAATATTTTTAATATGAAAAATTTTAACTTTTGAAATTTTTTCCAGAAAGTGGGAAAATCTGGTTATTCAGAGTTCGTTCGGACTTTTAATTTCACCTACGCAACGCCTAATGCTCTAGCTAGGCTCTGATACCACTGTAAGGTTCTTAGGAACTAGAACAAGGTTCTATAAGGCATCAAACATACCGTATTAAAAATTTTCAAGTGCCAAACAACTTAAGCAAGGATCTTTACCAGAGAATTAGGGTTAGAAACAACAAGTAAACTACTTTACTTCTAAGTGATAGGGATTACAACCTTTGTAGTCCGTTTCTTCGCTTCATAAGCTCCGAGTAGTGGTACTTTCGCTGCGATCATCAAGCTCCCGGACTCTTGAGAGACTCCATGAGGTGAATGATCCATACTAGCTTGAAATCTTCACAATCCAAGATGATCTACCTTGAGGAGTCACAAACCTAAGCTATCTCTTCACTAATTAGGGATTAGTGAAGCTAACACACTGATCTATATGGCTAGTATAGAAGAGGATGATGAAGTAGGAATTTTTCTCACTTTAGAAATTTATTTCTCACTATTTTTCATCACATAAATAAATCAAGAGAGCAAGAATATCAAATGAAGAAGAAGAAGAAACTCAAGCTCAAGTGAGAATGAATTGTCATAAGGTTAGAAGTGCAACCATGGGTTAAATGTGTCATGGCTAACTCATGTAGAGAATAAACTATGGGCTAGGGTTAAAGGTTAGGTTAATAAATATCTTAGAAATATCAAGAAGGATGGACTAAGTCAACACAAGAAAATATCTCAAGATTAATCCACTCAATTAGAATTAACTAAGATAATTAAAAACCTAACCATAAACCTAGCCATAATATTAATCTCATAAACCCTAGTTGCATTTATAACCTAGCATATTACAATATTATATATCACATATATAATATTTAATGTAACAAAGAAAAGAATACAACAAACATATATCACATATATGTTAAATGTATCCAAAGTGAGAAAATGAAAATACTTAAGTGAGCATATATTAGTTAATATAATTTAATATATCAAATATATAATCATACATTAAATTATCGAATCAACACTTGATTCGATAATCCGTCTATATTTCATATAACTGACTGATATAAAATGTTTCATCGAATCGAATCAACATGATCCGATGTCCCGGCTATATCACATATAACCAGCCGATATCACATATCACGAGAAGAGAATATGGTATCACATACACGTATCAATCTCGGTCCCGCACATATCACATATGTGCTCCTACTCCGTTTCGCCTGAGCCCGGAAACCTCTGTGTAGGACTCTAAAGACTCGTCAATACGCCGGCAGTAGGTGATGATCATATCAAACACCCACAAGCCGCAAGCGGTCAGCTAAATGTTATAGCCACCCAGGTATTGAGCGATCAGAAGATCAACAAGCAAGCCTTCTCACACTTTTGTGAATCCAATGTTAGTTATGTAAATGCCCTAGAGGCCATTGTTGTACATGTGATGTATATTATAATGGATGCTTGGATATATATAGAGAGGACTTTCTTGCTCGATATGATAGTATGCTATCTAGTTTCACTTTATCTTAACATGTTAACAAATACTGTTTTGTGATCACGTGTTGATAAAGCCCTTAGGATATGTACTCAACTACTAGGACTTTGATACAGATCATACTAGTGGGGCCAGGGTAGTCTACGAGTACATCCTATAACTATTCCTAGTTGAGGGTGTATCGAGACAGGGCATCGATACTCCAGAGTAGGCTAGCGTACACGCATCTTGACCCATATGATGGGCGATGGATGATCCCATATCCATTGGCGTTGGACATCAAAGATGGTGTATGGGTGATCAGTGGAGACTGGGTACACTGAACGGACTCGCCGAGAACTCCTAGATGGTATTATACCTATCGTCAGATAGCAGTTCTCCGGTGACACTGGTACAGGTTAGTCTGTAGACCCGAGATCGTCATTGAGTCTTGTGTGATTCCCACTGTGCTTTGATTTCCACCTTACCACATCCAAGAGAGCGTGCAAAACGGTGGCTTTAGGGTACAGTCCCGAATCACATGGAGGCAATGAGCGATAGGAGGGGTTTCTTCTTTCCCGGTATAGGGAGTTGATGTTGTGCTGTGTTCGATTGGCTATAACTGGAAGTCCCTGGCCAGGGATGATATGGAGATTTACTGGTAAGAGTTATCAATTGTTTCTCGACCCGTTATGAGCCTTACATCGACATGACTTATCAGTTACTGGGGTCTGATGTTTACCACCCTTAGACTAGATATGCAACATATCAGACGGAGAGTTCGGACTGTACGGAAGTGTTACTGATTGGATTTGCAGGAGAATGTACAGGCTTGCTTGTTGATCTTCTGATTGCTCAATACATGGATGGCTGTTACGTTTAGCTGACCGCTTGCAGCTTGTGGGTGTTTTATATGATCATCACCTGCTGTCGGCGTATTGACGATTCTTTAGAGTTCTACACAGAGGTTTCCTGGCTTAGGCAAAACGGAGTAGGAGCACATATGTGATATGTGCGAGACCGAGAATAATACGATATGAGATACCGTATTCTATACTCGCGATATGAGATATCGGCCGGGTATATTTGATATGGCCGGGTCATCAGATCAAGTGTTGATTCGATGAATTGGTACATATTATATTAGTCGGTTATATACAATATAGCCGGATTGTCGGATCAAGCGTTGATTCGATAATTTAATGTATAATTATATATATGATATATTACATTACGTTAACTAATATAAGCTCGCTTGATTAATTCATTTTCTCACTGGATAATACATTGATGTATATACGATATATGTTAATTGTATTATTTTCTTTTGTTACAAAATATATTGTATATGTGATATATAATATTGTAACAAGTTAGGGTTACAAATGCAACATGGTTGTTAAGTTTAAAAAAATTTAGGTTTTGGATTTGAGTTAGCTTTTTCATGAAGCTTCATGGAACTTTCCTTTTTGTTTTCTAGCTTGATATTTTGTGATGATATTTTGTTAACCCAACCCAAACCCTTAACTCTAGTTTATTCTCTACATGAGTTAAGGCCTTCATTTATTAACTCATGGTTGTCATTTGTAACCATAACAATAATTCATTATTCATCACAAAAGCTTTCTTCTTCTTCTTCCTCTTTGAAAAAGCTTTCTAGCTTTTTGTGAAGTGATGATTTAAAGTGAGAAAATGAAAACAAAAGAGAGCAAAATTCCTACTTCATCCTCATCATCTATTCTAGCCACTTAGATTAGGGTGTTCACTTCATTAATACTTGATTAGAGAAGTGAGAGCTTGAGTTTGAGATTTTTCAAGGTAGATCATCTTCGAAAAGGAAGACTTCTAGCAAGCATGGATCATTCGACTTGTGGAGCCTCTCTAGAGTCCGGGAGTTCATAGATCGCAGTGAATGGACCACTGCTCGGAGCTTATGAAGCGAAGGAATGGACTACAAAGGTTGTAATCCCTCTCTCTTAGATGTAAAGTTGTTTACTTGCATGTTAACCCTAATTCTCTAGTTAAGATCTTGGTTAGGATTTGTTTAGCACCCCAAAAATTTTAAAGTAACATGATTGATGCTTGCCAAAACCTTCACAAGGTGCTATGCTAACCCTACGGTGGTATCAGAGCCAAGCTAGAGCATTAGGCGTTGTCTAGACGAAGTTAGAAGTCCGATCGAACCCCGAAACACCGAGAATTGACCCCTTGCTGGAAATTTTTTCAAAAGTTGAAAATTTTCATATTAAAAATACTCAGAAAATCATGCAGGGAATTTTATGGACCCACCTGAAGAAAGAGTCCCTAACTCGCTACAGTGACCGCATAACCGCGGCCAAAACCTGGTTTTGGCGGCGGTTCCGCGGCGTCACTGTGGAGGCTTGGGACGGGCACTTCAGCGACGGTCCATAGGTGCTGGGGCATGCTACTGGGAATTTTTATTTCCTAGCAAGTGTTGAGCTCACTTGGGTATTTTGGGAATTCGTTGTGTCTGTCGAATTATCTAACTTCGCCTAATTATATGTGATGTTTATGTGTTACTGTGATATGTTATATTGGATCGTTGTGTATTGAATAGCCGGGGGTTTTATGTGAGATGAAAGTTTTCTTTTTCATTCATGTAAAATTCATTTGTGTGTAATATTCTTTTATTGGGGCACTTTCGGGTTGAGGATGATGTCACCATTGTATATTATTTACTTTTCCGCATTAGGATAGACCCAAGACGGAGAGCACAAGTAACCGGGTTCTAGGGTCCAGTGGGAGGCCATCTCGAGGAGTCGAGACCGGGTCTCCTAACCCTAAAATTGGCAGGGTTACTTGCCGCTCTCGTAGGGGTCTAGGGATATGGTTTTGGCTATTCATCGCGACTGTGGAATTCGTGTTTTATATAGGCTCAAAATAAAACGCGGATGTCCTAGTATATCCAATATTTCATATGCTGACTTCTACTGCAATGTTCTTTGATGAGATCATATTATTGCCTGAGACGAATGCTTATACTATATGTTGATATAAAAATATTGCTGCTTTCGTTTCTTCTATGATACTTAGGAATCTTAAATGATGGGTTTTATTAATGAGATTAATAAAAGAAAAAGAAACCTAAAAGATGTTGTAGAATCAAATTTTCAAAAAGGGCAGCTACAGTTTTTGCTTTGCATAGCGGTATTCCTTGAGGAATATCCAGCACCTTATTCGATAAGGAAAGAGCCGAGATCCCTTCACCAGGAGTGACCTCTTTAGCAAAACTGGCAGATGCTACAAACTCACGGTTTAGTTTTCGATTGCTTCTATAGTTCTTGCTTTGCACAGCGGTATTTATGAAATATCCTGCACCTTATTCGATGAGGAAAGAGCCGAGATCTCTTCACCGGGAGTGACCTTTTTAGTGAAACTAGAAAAGAATAAAAAACATTCCTTTTCAAAATCACTTGTTTCTACAACGATATCAAGTTCATTACGCTTATGGTTTTCAGAAAAACCTGCGCAGCCCTCCGTTATTTCAGATAGGTGCTATTTTAGTATTCGTGCTACGGTGGTTTGGCCTCCGTCAAGGCGTGGTGTACGGTAGCTGATTTAGTACTTACCTGAAGCATGAGATGCGATTGGATTAGGGTATTCGTACGGCGTTGTTTGGCCTCCGTCAAGGGTCGTGCGGGTGGGTCTAATTCAATAAGAAAATAACGGGTTGAACTTGACTAGCGCCTTATGGGTAGTTTGGCCTCCGTCAAGGTCATAAGACGCTACGGGTAAAAGATATTATCGGGAATTTCAAGTGTTGAAATTTGCAATGAGATTGCATACCTTCTATGAGATAGTTGGATCCCGATACCCACTGCGAGTAAGAGTTACTCCTGGGAGAGTTTTACACATGACAATTAGCCGATCAAGTAGGTGTCAAGAAAGGTGTTAACGGGGTTAAGCCTCTGGGAAAACGAGGTTTATTTTAATTAGGTCCGTACGAAAGCACGGGGAACCTCTCTCAAAGTACCAACACTGATCTGGCTGAAAAATTGACGAAATTGTAGGGTGTAATTAATCCCGGCTAATCTTACCTTTTAGGGTTTGAAGGAAGATTTGATTAAAGTAGTGGGAGCCATCCTGATTAGATAAGATAATAACCAATCTAATCTTGCAAGAGTGCACGCTAAAGTGTTTTCTTTTCTCTCTCTAAGTAGCGACCATGTCAGGCCTTAATCAAGATAATAATATGGATGTATTGACTGAACCCGCTTGTTATACTGAGCAGGGGAATGTTGGTCTCGCTCCCACTTATAATTGTTATAAATCCGAGCAGGGAATAGAAGAATATCTGGATTCTCACGCCACCCAAACGAAGAATAAGCATGTTGATGCATCTTCTTCAGGTTTGTTAGTTACCGAGAACTGTTTCTCAGTTCACTCTACGTCCTGGGCATTAGATGCCGGATCAGGATCCCACATATGCAATATATTGCATGGGCTAAAGAGAGGTAGAGAACTGGGAATGGGTGATCATTCCGTAAGAGTAGGGAATGGTGCAAATGTTGCAGCCAAAGCAGTTGGCGAAGACCACCTTGTATTACCAAGTGACAATACATTGATTCTGAATGAATGCTATTATATACCGAACATGATATGCAACATTATATCAGTTTCTTTTTTAAGTAAAGAAGGATATAATTTTGTAATACAAGTTACTGTTCTGAACATCTTCCTAAATCAAAAGTTGATTGGATCAGGCTCGTTAAATAATGGCATACACATTCTAAATCAAAACACAGTTCTTAATATACAGAACACACACAAGTGGAAAAGTTCAGAAATGAACGAATCCTTCTTGTGGCATTGTAGACTTGGTCATATCAATGCGACATGACTTGCTAAGTTACATAAGGATGGTTATTTAAATACATTCGAATTATCATCTTATGATACTTATCATTCATGTCTCAAAGGCAAAATGACCAAAACTCCGTTTAGTGGACACGGAGAAAGAGTTACAGAACTCTTGGGACTGATACATAGTGATGTATGTGGTCCCATGTCTACACATGCCAGGAACGGTTCATCCTACTTCATTACATTCACTGACGATCTCTCAAGATACGGACATGTGTTCCTGATAAAACACAAGTCTGAAGCTTTTGAGAAATTCAGAGAATATAAGAACGAAGTAGAGAACCAAACGGGTAAAAGTATTAAGATCCTTCGATCTAATCGAGGAGGAGAATACTTGAGCAATGAGTTCCTAGATTATCTAAAAGAGAATGGGATTCTCTCTCAGCTTACTCCTCCTTATACACCACAGCACAACGGTGTATCGAAGCGTAGGAATCACACCCTATTAGATATGGTGCGCTCTATGATGAGCAATGCTGAGTTGCCTATTTGTTTTTGGGGCTATGCGCTGGAGAGAGCTGTATGCCTATTGAATAGAGTTCCAACCAAATCAGTGCCTACCACTCCATTTGAGATATGGAATGGGAAGAGGCCATGTCTTAATTTAATTCAGATATGGGGTTGTCCGGCCTATGTGAAAACATAAAATCCGGACAAGCTCGAGGCAATGTCTGTTCTGTGCAAGTTTATTGGATATCCTAAGCATTCGTGAGGGTATATCTTCTATCGCTCCGAGGAACAAAAGGTGTTTGTTTCTCGACATGCCACCTTTTTAGAAAAGGAATTTCTTGTAAAGAAAATTAGTGGAAAGAAGGTAGAACTGGAAGAAGTTCCAGCTACACAAACTGCAACAGAAGATTTGGTGGAACCAGAGGATTCAGTAGTTCCTGACGAACCCCCGCCTCTCCACCGATCTAGTAGGGTTCCTCATCCACCTGAGAGATACTACGGTTTTCTCATCGATGGTGGGAGCGAGGATTGCATCATGGAAGATGATGACCTCACTAGTTTCGAGTAGGCCATCATGAGTGGTTACTCTGTGAAATGGCTGGATGCAATGCAATCTTAGATGGAATCCATGTACACCAACAAAGTATGGACTTTGGAAATTGCTCCTGAAGGGATAAAACCCATTGGGAGCAAATGAATCTTTAAGAAGAAACTTGGTGTAGATGGAAAAGTTGAGACTTACAAAGCTAGACTTGTTGCAAAGGGTTTTCATCAACGACCAGGTGTGGATTATGACGAAACCTTTTCTTCAGTGGCTATGCTTAAGTCCATCCGGATCTTACTTGCCATTGCTGCATACCATGACTACGAAATCTGGCAAATGGATGTTAAGACCGCCTTTCTAAATGGTGATTTGGAAGAGTGCGCGTACATGACTCAGCCAGAGGGCTTCGTAGACAGTGGGAGCAGCGGGAAGGTGTGCAAGCTGCTTAAATCCATCTATGGGTTAAAGCAGGCATCGTGGAGTTGGAACATCTGTTTTGCTGTTGTAGTCAAAGAGTTTGACTTCATCAAAAACATAGATGAACCTTATATATACAAGAAGGTGGAAGAGAGTAAGGTTGTCTTCCTCGTATTTTACGTGGATAACATACTCTTGATAGGAAATGATGTTCCTATGCTGCAATCGGTCAAGCTCTTCTTATTAGAAAGATTCTCAATGAAAGATCTAGGTGATGCCTCCTGCATTTTGGGGATTATGATCTATAGAGATAGATCTAGACGGATACTGGGATTGTCCCAATCCAGGTACATTGACACCATACTAAAGAGGTTTAGTATGGAAGAATCCAAGCGAAGGAATTTACCCACGATCCCTAGACTCACTCTCTCTAAAGAGATGTCTCCCAAGACTGATTTGGAAAGAGCTCGAATGCAAGGGATACCCTATGTTTCGGCAGTAGGCTCTATCATGTACGTGATGCTATGTACTAGACCCGATGTAGCATACTCACTAAGTATAGTGAATAGGTATCAAGCAGATCCTGGAGAGAATCACTGGATAGCTGTGAAGAACATTCTCAAGTACTTGAGAAGGACTAAAGAGATGTTCTTGGTGTATGGTAACAGAGAACTCCAGGTGGTGTCCTTTACCGATTCGAGCTTCCAAAGTGATAAGGACGACTCTAAGTCACACTCGGGTTTTGTCTTTATCCTCAATGGAGGGGCGGTTTGTTGGAAGAGTTCCAAATAAGAAACGGTGGCAGACTCGACGATGGAGGCTGAATACATCGCTACCAACGATGCTGCCAAAGAGGTTGTCTGGATAAAGAAGTTCATCACTAAACTTGGTGTGGTTCCGTCCATTGAGTATCCAATACCTCTGTATTGTGATAACAATGGAGCTGTAGCTTTGGCCAAGGAACCCAGGTCCCATCAGATGTCCAGACATATTCTGAGACGGTATCACCTGATCCGGGAGATAGTTGATCACCGGGAGATCGAGGTTAGGAGAGTTGATATGAAGGACAACACTGCGGATCCACTCACAAAGGCCATTCCTCAGATACAATTTGAGAGACTCTTCGGGATGTTGGGTATGAGATACTACAACAGCTGGCCTTACTGCAAGTGGGAGATTGTTAGTTATGTATATGCTCTAGAGGCCATTGTTGTACATATGATGTATGTTATAATGGATGCTTGGATATATATAGAGAGGACTTTCTTGCTCGATATTGTCACGCCCCGCTTCCCAGAGTACGCAAGATTTGGGCACGTGACATAGCCAACCATGCTACCTGTGGGTAGGAAGTATCCATCCACAGTCACATTACGGTTGTAAAGATATCAAGAACAGTAAAAATAAACTAAACTAATACATGTCCAAATCCATAATAACAAGAATCAGTAAACAATAAGTGCGGAAGCTAATGATCCAATACAATGAATAAACAGCATGTCCCATAATGCGGGCTCACATCTGGAAATGAAATGACATAAATAAACTAAACCCTCAAGAACTCACAGTTCAGCCTGCTGGCTGAAGTACTCCTGCTCGGTCGACGTCAAGGGCACGGAATCTGGGCCATGCAAAACCCAGACGTCAGCGCGTCATGATATCAAGTATATAGCATAAACATGGTAAAAAGCAGTGCAAGTATGAATATGAATAAAGCAGTAATAACAACAGGGTAATGTGCAATGGTGGCTAAACTGTCCTATCAGGTTTTCTACTCTATAGTCTTTGAAACCAATTGATGAATCGTCGATGTAACTCAATAGTATCCCGTGCGTGCCCGGGACCACGGTCATAATTCTCGGGGCTGAATCCGAGACGTGCCGCTAAGCAGTAAAAGGTAGTAGGATAGATGAGTGATGTCAGCATCAACACTCCGGAGCTGGCCAAGCCCGTAAGACTGATCAGAACAATGTATCGAACTGTTGAGTTACAAGTCGGTTTCACCTTTGATTTCCCCATACCCCCAAACTATGTATGTCAGTCAGGTATTCAGTAGTCAAGAACTAATGCCAACACAAGTCAAGTAAAGGTAGGTCTGTCTGGATCGACAGCAGGAATGGTTAGGTTTGTCGGCATTAGGCATAAGATCAGGTAACAGGTCAAGTTACTTTCAACAGGTAAGGTCGATATGTACAGGGTGTTGTGTCCGGTGTATCAGTACATGTGTCAGGTGTGTCAAGATCGGTCGATATGTAATGCAATCAGGTATATGATGATAACAGGTATAGTATCACGTAACGAACAGTAGCATGAAACAGTAGGTAGCAATTATTGTTCTATGTGAACACAGTGATGTTCGTATTTTCATATTAATCCGGTTCACGCACCCTTGAGGTGCAAAAGCCACAAGGTGAAACAATATCGATAGTATACATAATGGAGTTACAAGAATTTGAACTAAGTATAATATTAGTTACAAGGATGATTTACTTGGTTTGATTAACTAAGTATGAATTAATAACAGACCGGTTAAAGCGAGCAATGATTTCATTGATTTCAAGTTACGGATAATCGTGGCTAGCAATTCTAAGTTATAACAGGTATCAATATTATATTAGTGGTGTGGTTATAATATGACGATTAAGTTATAGCATGTCAAGCAAGTATTCAGATACTTGCCTCGGCGGTTCCGCAAATCGAAACACGGATGCGATGTCGGCAGAAACCCCGATACGGAAGCACGGGCCACGGATCGAGTCCCAACAGAGGTCAACGGGATCACACGGACCAGGGGACTTCGCTGGAGCGTCGGGTTCGTCGGACGGCACGGTCGGATTCCGGCAAAAGTTAACGGCAACAAGTTAGAAATACGATAAACATACAAGATCAACGGGGTTTGCATCAAAGGGAATAACGTGATGCTTACAGAGGAGAAACAGGGATAACTAAGGCGGACCCGACGGCGATGGACCCACCGGCGGTGAACAGGAGGTGCGGCGAGGGTGCTGGACGGCCGAAGGGCTCGGGGTCGCTGGAAAAGGAGGCTGCGGCGAGTGGGGAAGAGTGTGGTCGGCTCTGGTGGTCGTAGGAGAGAGGGAGGTGGTCGGAGGTGGTGTCGACGGGGTCTCCGGCACGTTTCTCCGGCGAACAGGGAAGGTGCAGGCGTTGGGTGAGGGGTCGACTGCAGGTCGGTGGTCTGGCGAGGGGAGAGGGAAGGAGACGACGAAGTTGCGACGATGAGGAGGAGAGGGAGTCGCGGCGTCGTCGGTGGCTGGAGGCGACGTCGACGACGAGGCTCTGCAAGTTGGAAGCGAGATCGGGAATGGGTTGCAGGCGCGGGGATCGTCGGAGAACAGGAGGAGGAAGGTGCGGCGGTCTCGTAGTGGCGAGGGCGGCGACGGCGGAGTCGCGAGGAGGCCGGCGGTGAGACTGCGTGAGCTAGGGTTAGGGTTTCGCGTGGGTTCGCTCGCGAGGAAGGGGACGTGGGGGCGGCTGCTGCATGTTAACTATATAGAGGAAGAGAGAGAGATTTGAGAGAAGAGAGAGAGAGAGATGAGGAAACAGGAGGCGGGCCCACGAGCTCAACTGTGAGCTCGTGATTGGCTGAGGTGATAAAGGAAAATCAAATTAGAGATTTAGTAGGGGATTCGTGAAGGATTTTAGTGGATAAGCTGTTAGGAATGAATTAGAAAATATATATATTAATTAGATATTAAATTTAAACGGGCCCTTTTTGGCGCGAAATGAAACATTTCCAAATCGCGCCCGGGTTGCGCCCAAATGTTCCAAATTCAAATTATAGGATTTTAAGCGGGTTCCAAATTTTAAAAAGAGGTGCGTAGTGATTAAAATGCATGCCCCCAAGTCGGACACTTGCACGCGCGCGTAGTCGCCCAAACTTGCCCGTTTAGTCAAACGGAACGGAATCTCGACACGCGGACGCTACCACGCGACTAGTGGCGACGAGTAGGCTAACATGGACATCTTAAATTTTATTTTCGGAGTTAAAATTTGTTATGTGCCAAAATGACTTAACCGGGTAAAATTTAGCAATAAACACCAGAAAATCAGGAAAATTGGAAAGAGCAATAAATAACCCTCAACTAGTAATATACATAGTATTATTGGGCTCGGGTGTTACATCATACCCAACTACAAAAGAATTTCGTCCTCGAAATTCCAAGAATACAGGATAACTAACTACTGGAAAAGATGAGGGAATTTCTGCCGGATCTCGTCTTCTCGCTCCCAAGTGGATTCTCCATGCGATCAGTTACCCCAAGAAACTAGCACAAGAGGGATAACATTGTCCTTAAGAACCCTTTCTCTTCGATCCTTGATCTCGACTGGTCGCTCCTCAAAAGTCAGGTCTTCCCGAACGGTCAACTCCGAGTGATCCAAAACATGGGTCTCATCACGAACATACCTCCGTAGTTGAGACACATGAAACACATCATGAACTCCTGCTAATGACGATGGTAACACCAACCGGTACGATACCTCTCCGACACGCTCCAATATCTCGAAGGGTCTAACGAATCGGGGACTAAGCTTTCCCCGACTTCCAAAGCGAATCACCCCTCTAGTCGGTGATATCTTCAGGAATACCAAATCGCCCACGGCGAACTCTAGAGGTCTTCTTGACGTGTCGGCCCAACTCTTGTGTCTGTCTCGAGCTGCCTTCATATGCTTCTTGATTGTATTCACATTCTCGACCGTCTGTACCACCAAATCTGGTCCCAATAACCTTCGTTCGCCAACATCATCCCAACAAACCGGCGAACGGCACTTACGACCATACAACGCTTCAAACGGTGCCATCTGAATAGTTGCTTGGAAGCTGCTGTTGTACGAAAACTCCACCAGGTGTAGATGATCTTCCCAAGAACCTTTGAAGCCCAACATGCAAGCCCTCAACATATCTTCAAGGGTCTGGATCGTTCTCTCCGATTGTCCATCAGTCCGAGGATGATAAGCTGTGCTAAACTTCAATCGAGTCCCCAAACTTTCTTGTAAACTCCTCCAAAAGTGTGACAAGAACCGAGTGTCCCGATCGGACACGATGCTTACCGGTACTCCATGTAATCTGACAATCTCCTGCAAGTATCGCTCTGCCAAGGTCTCTGTCGATTGACCAACCCGAAAAGGAATAAAGTGAGCTGCCTTGGTCAACCGATCGACAATCACCCATACTGCATTGTTGCCCTTTGGACTCCGCGGTAAAGCCGTCACGAAATCCATGGTTATATGCTCCCACTTCCATTGAGGAATCGGAAGTGGTTGTAACAAACCAGCAACCCTTTGGTGTTCAGCCCTGACTTGCTGACACACCAAGCAAGTCTCGGCGAGTCCGTTCAGTGTACCCAGTCTCCACTGAGCACTCGTACAACATTTTTGATGTCAAACACCAATGGATGTGGTATCATCCATCACCCATCATATAGGTCAAGATGCGTATACGCTAGTCTACTATGGAGTATCGATGCCCTGTCTCGATACACCCTCGACTAGGAACAATTATTGGATGTACTCGTGGACTACCCTGGCCCCACTAGTATGATCTGCATCATAATCCTAGTAGTCAAGTACATATCCTAAGGGCTTTATCAACATGTAAGAGTAAGACAGTAACCCAATACAAGTCAACATGTTAAGACAAAGTGAAACCATATAGCATACTATCATATCGAGCAAGAAAGTCCTCTCTATATATATCCAAGCATCCACTATAATATACATCATATGTACAATAATGGCCTCTAGGGCATATACATAACTAACATCCTGGGATTAGAAGAGTACACCTATTACGCTTATTGGATAGTCGTCTTCTAAACCTCAGGCTGGTGCCGAAAGGTAGGCAAAGATGAAAACTATTTAGCCTAAGAGTGGTGTATAGAAGGTAATAAGTAAAGACAAATAAAGGGATTGGAGTGAAGAAAAGAAAGTATACGCTTACTGTCATGAATCAGAATAGTGGACGAGGCATTACTGAGAATGCTCGGATACCCCTTCGAAACATTTTCATGTTTCAGTTTTACTGTGCAGTGTTAATTGAAAACTGTTTTCCCAATTTGATTTTGACTCCATTGTATTACCAGATGTGATTCTCACATCTGTATGGCATTACGGATGATGAGTGGGAGTAAGATATTAGGAATTAGATGATTAGATCCTCAATACATATCAGAATTCGTTGTAATTGGTGATATTTGAGAAAATCACCTGGGTTTTTCCTGACGGCAAATATTTGGTTTTGAATATCTATCGTTATGCACCAATTTCAAACTGATATATCTGTACGTTTATTTTATAAAGTGAGATATAACTTTTTAAAATTATGTCAATGACATTTACCTATATCAGTTAATGGTTAGGTGAGGTGCATTCAACAACGGTGTAATTCTTCTTAACTATATCACAGTTTTCAACCTACAACGCATAGGGTTTGAGTTATTGAACTCAGTGTCCTTATGCAAAATATTGTCTGTTGTCCGATGTCCATTAGGACAAAAGGGTTAGTACTCGTACTATATTCCATTTACTCATGACTTTTCTAGTTTTAGACAAGTATTTCGTTGAAATACAAGGTCCAAGTTTTGAGAAGATATAAATATAAGAATAAAGTAGAGAACCATGTGTTGCAAGTACCAGGATTCTTCAAGGTAATCGAAAATGTAGATACTTGTGTTAGGTATTCCATTGTAAGTAATAGTTTTGAGAACTTGCTTCTTTTTCAGGTTACTCATACGTGGATGCATTCCTTGATGAGTAATGATGCTTGGCCTTCTTCCATTTGTTTGATATGCACTGGAAATAGCTGCATAATTTTTGAATCTGGTTCCAATTAAATTAGTGCCTTTGTTTCTATATTGGATATATAGAATGGATTCATATCTTAATGATTTTAAGGCATATAGATGTTTCCCCCAATCAGAGCAAAGCTCTGTTTAACTTTTGAAATTTAAACTGAGGCAGCGCCTCACATGCAAAACACGAGAGTGCCATCGCCAAGAGTGCCAGCGCTAAGAGTCAAAGACTCTGAGGCAGCGCCTCACGTGCAAAGCACGAGAGCGCTCGCACCAGGAGCGCCAGCGCTAAGTGTCAAAGACTCTGAGATAGCGCTTCATGTGTAAAGCACGAGAGCGCTAGCGCCAGGAGCGCCAGCTCTAAGAGTCAAAGACTCTGAGGCAGCGCCTCACGTGCAAAGAATGAGAGCGCCAAGCGCTAGAACTAAACATTCTCCACCCTTGGATCAAAGATCTAACGAAGATGATTAAAAATCATCAAATTAGCAGAATAAAATTCTGTTGAGGAAATACTCCTCAAATCTTTCCAAACAAGAAAGATTGTGCTCTGTAAATCAGAGCACCTTTTGATTAAAGATCCAATGGTGATTAAAAATCACCAAGATACAGAATAAGTTCTGTATGGGAAAATATTTTCCCAATCTTGTTAAAGATAAGAAGATTGTATTCTGTAAAACAGAAGCCCTAGGATCAAAGATCCAATATTGGGGAAACATCCCCAAATCAATCAGAGAAAGATTTCCTTAACTGATTCAACAAATCAGCCCCCCTATATAAAGGACCCAAGACTTCAAGTCTTGCACAGAGGAACCCCCCATAAACTTCAAGTTCTCAGAAAAGAAAAAAGAAGAGCAAGCTTTAAGAAAAAGAAATTTTCTTCAAGGTAAATGATAATAAGTGAAATCATAATATCTCTTCGACTTTTGAGAGTTTAACTCTCACATCATAAGAACTCAGTTCTTTTTCTAGATCACAGATCCATAAGACAATGTTTTTTTTGCAAAAACAAAGAGAGCGCAACATTTCATCAGAAAAAAGAAGAACTTAGTTCTTAGATCTATGAGACAAATTCTCTTATGAACGAGAATTTAATTCTCAGAGCACAAAGTTAATCAGAACTACCGAAGAAGAGCCTTAGCGCTCCAATTTAAAACGGAGCACCTCAACGCTCCAAGTTTGGCACTCGGCGCCCAGCGCTCCAAGCGCTATTTTATAAGAAGCGCTTTAGCGCTCCAAGTCTGACGATCAGCGCCAAGCGCTCCACGTGTTCCTCACATGGACACTATTTTATAAGAGCACTCTGCATTCATCGACTGGCACTCAGCGCCAAGCACATCACGTGCTCCTCACGTGTGCACCATTTCATAAGAAGCGCCTTAGCGCTCCAGGTCTGGCGCTCAGTGCCAAGCGCACCACATGCTTCTCACGCGTGCGCTATTTTTCAAGAAGCGCCTTAGCGCTCCAAGTCTGGCAATCAGCGCCAAGCGCTTCACGTGTTCCTCACACGGGCACTATTTTAGAAGAGCGCTCTGCATTCATTGACCGGCGCTCAATGCCAAGCGCACCACGTGCTTCTCACATGTGCGCCATTTCATAAGAAGCGCCTTAGCGCTCCAGGTCTGGCGCTCATCGCCAAACGCACCACTTGCTTTTCACGTGTGCGCTATTTTACAAGAAGCGCCTTAGCGCTCTAGGTCTAGTGCTCAGCGCTAAGCGCACCACGTGCTCCTCACGTGTGCGCTGAGGGAACACAAAGTGTTCTTTACTTAAAACGCTCTACGCCGTAAAGAGTGTTCAACACCCAATAAAAAAACAAAAGAAAGTGGGGTGTCAGAACCCAAATTAATGCTCGGCATTATTGAACCAAAAATGACTGAGCCCAAACAAATGTTCAACATTTTATTCAAATCTGAGTGGACTGAGCCCAAGTTGGCCATAAGTCCTGAATTCAGATTAATTGAGCCCATGTGCTTACAATCTATTTAATTGGTCTTAGTCCCAAACCTTGACTATAGATCTCTCAACCAACATCGGTTCAAGGGTACATCTCTTCACAACTTTGATATGTGTCGTCGTAATTCTTCAATGTCTTCATAGAGGTGGCAGGTCCCGACAACCAGAAACTTTACAGACTATGGTGTCTTTAAACCCCACAGACTATGATGTCTTTAAACTAGATTATGATTTTTTTAAACTCAGAGTATGATGTCTTTAAACTCCATAGACTACGATGTCCTTAAACCCAATGGACCGCAATGTCCCTAAACTAAAACGATAGAGTCCAAATACTCTTTCGTTGGATCTAAAAGATCCAAAATCCCGTTGAGTAGATCTTAGTCTAAAATTAGACTAACGTATCCTTAACTAACATTTCAGCTGATCTTAATCTTTAACAAGATTATCGATCCTTAAACCAACCCAAACCCAAATCTAAGAAAATACGGATTTTGACTAATCCACGCCCTACGGGACACAATATAAATTAGTCTCCGTATACAATCCACGAGCAACTAAAAACAAAACAAACACATACAACACGAAGTGACCATCTGGGGAAGGAGAAAGTGGTTACCGCGATGCGGTAGCGTAATTAACTGCAAGGGGTTGCGCCTGTAGGGAAGAGCGTCCCCACAATAAAAAAAACCCTCGTACACGAGGGGGAATCTGATGAAGTCTTCTACAACGGCTGCATCTGTCTAAACCTCCAATATACGGTGCAATTAATCAACTTAACATCTTCGGAGAGGTGGACGGATAAAACCAAATAGCATCTGCCCCTAAATTCAGGCAAGACGACCTACGCGGTTTCGTCTCTGTTTTCGGCGGTAAACAGATTCTGGCATGCCCGGTGGGACCTTTTCTTCTTTCCACTCCACACTTCATGTGTCTTGTCGCGAACGAATTGCGGTTTAATGCGGTTGACCCTGGATTCGAGGTACTGAGATTTGGTGTCTTGCTCCCGTGCAGAGAAAATGGCTTCCAACTGCACTAGCTGCAACAACAACTCCCACTCCGTCCTCGCCGGAGGAGTAACTTATGGGCCCCAAGCGGCCTCCATCTTCACCATGCCAGTGGAACAGGTGACTCAGGCCACCACTGGACTGTTCTTCGGGACCATGCTCCCACCAATGAGCATCAACGCCCCAGTGCCATCGCTAGAAGCTCCAAAGAAGTCGGTCTTTGATTGGCTTGCAACTTCCGCTGCCCCTCTCAACGGGTTGCCCAAATCCAACGCCTCGATCTTTAACAGACCGGGCCAAAGCTCTAATAGGCCCCTGAAGAAGCCCGCATTACCTGAAGGGGCTATCCCAAAACCGATAGCCATCCCTGCTTCAGTAAATGAAGTCATCGGAGAGACTTCTCCTACTAAGGGGTCGATCTTCACAAGACTGGCCGTTCCAACTCCCGCTCTAGGCGAAGTCACCAAGGTTGCTACCCCTGCTCGAAAGTCTGCCTTCGACAGGTTGGCCATCCACTCTCTACGGACGTCAGTCTTTGACAGGCAAACACCAACAAAAGTTTCTCATCAAAGCATGAAGCACGATGCAGCTACCCCGACAACGGAGGTGATCCCATCTACAAGATGCGCTCGACGTCACCACTGGCGTCGAGTGAGGAAAGCTGGGGGCAGTTCCCCTTCTGGATTGACTCCACCAGCTCGATGATAGAAATTGACGCTGTTGTTCCAACTGGGAACGACTTTGAACCACTTAGGAGGGTGCGCAAGAACTCTCCGACCGCCGTGCTTAAAAGATCTCCTCCGTCTGTGGAGAATGTTACTGAAACAAAGCCAGAGCAGCCCCTTCAGCGGCTGTCCTCCAAAATCCACAGGGTCTGGCGAAGAGTCCAAGACTCTGTGATCGACCAAGACTGCTCCCGCCGACAGAAGAGAATGAAGATCCGGCAAGAAGATAATCTCACCGCTGCCGTACCATGGAAAGCATCGGCTGCAACAGCCCCCGCAACTTCCACCGCCCATAAAAGGAGAAGGCCGGAGAAGATCCCTGTGTCCGCGACAAATCTCAAGGGTGCTGAATCCAAACGCCCCAAGTCTGGGGGCATGGTAGTGCACACCATCTACATGGATTCCGGGAAGGAGGATATCCGTATCTTTATGGGCTATCGACCATTCACCCGATCTGTGACAAAAGCCCAGGAGCAACAACAAAAGCTCCAGGAAATGCTAACGAAGATGGCCGCGCTCTCTGGGCCGAAAGAAAGACGGGAGACGTCGTCAGAGCAGCGCCGGGAACAGGAAACCGACGCCGAGTTCCTCCGAAGAATGCTCGAGAAGAAAGATAAAGAGGCCGCGGAACAAGCGGCCAACATGAAACAAATGGCGCTATTGTTCCAAGATATGGTGGGCATGATGATCCAGCCAGACCACCCAGCCAAAGATCCTCCAGTATTAATTGAAGACGATAGAGGGAAGACTTCAAACCCTCTTCCGGCTTTATCAGCAACCAGGGAAGAGACCATCTCCAAAGCCGCCCTTGACGACTACATAGCTCAACAGATAAGAGCTCATCAGGCGAGCGAAGCAGCCGGCCAAATCGTCAAGACTGGACGACCCTATCTTGGTTGGTACGACCAAATAAAGTACCCGCTAGGATATACGATCCTTAAATTCCATGTGTATAAGGGAACGGGTAATCCACACTAGCACGTTGCTCAATTCAGGGCTCTGTGCGGTAATACAGGGGGTGACGACAAACTGCTGCTTCGCCAGTTTGTTGGCAGCTTGTCGGAGACAGCATTCGAATGGTACTCCAAGCTCCCGAATGACTCTGTCAAGAAATTTGCAGAAATGGAGCTACTGTTTACACAAAGGTTTGCAAGCGCCAGCGAACATACCCCAATCACGGCGTTGATCAATGCCAGAGTGAAGCCGGGAGAGACATGGGTTCAGTATGCAATTCGGTGGCGGAACCTATGGTCAAAGTGCGAACAACGCATAGAGGAAGCTCCTGCTGTGGGCATGTTCATAGGAACCCTCGATCCTCAGGCGACCATATCCCAGTTCATGATGTTTTTCAAGACGACAACCTTCCAGGCCTTGATTGACAAGCTAGCCCAAATGGACCAGATGGGCCATAGACCGTCTTCCTCGAAAATGGAGCCTCGAAACGAAAAGGGGAAAGTGTAAGCAACCTTAGTCGCTAATGATCAGCAGCAGCCTAGTGGTCCAAAACCAGCTAATCGCCAAAACGATAAACAACGATTCTTCAACGAGAAGCTAAAACACCCTTATTCGTTTCCCCGGGATAAAACGAGAAGACTGTTCGAGCTGGCGATGCGCAACAGGCTCATCACCCTACCGGATCCAAAACGCCCACTGCAGCCCGGTGACGTCAACAGTCCCAACTATTGCCCCTACCATCGAATAATGGGCCATCCAATCGAAGATGGCTTTGTCTTCAAAAACTGGATTGAGGACCAGTACCAGCAAGGAAAATTCGCATTGTCTGAAAACTTGAGGGTAAACCCGCCACAACCACATGCTCCGAAAAAGATGGACACGCCGGGGGCATCATGCTCATTTATAGAGGAAGCTCCATGGGAAGTTGTTCTTTCGACAAAAACTAAAAGAATGCTGAAAGATCTCCAAGCATGTTCGGCGATTAGGTGGAAGAGCCCGTTAGAGCCTGAGATTATTGAGGGGATGCTGAAGCCGCGCCCAACGCTGAAAGTTGGTGAAGGTGGAAAAAACATTCAGGCCAAGCCTCTGAAGTCTTTAAAGAAAAAGAAGAAGCCAAGAAGCCCGTCCAACCCAACGATAGCCGTACATGTCTGCAGAAATACATCGATGCACCGGAAGAATATAACCAGAGGGCACGGACCCCAATCACATTGAAAGAATTCTTTAAGTATGTTCTTGAAAATAAAGACGATGGCGCTGATGAAGGAGACAATTCTTCAGAAGAGCCCGAGGATTATATGGCAAGCTGCCACGTGATCTCTCACTCATCCATAGAATGTAAAGAGGATCCTGATATAGAGAAACCAGGGGAAGATTCAGTACTAGTACCAAAATCCCTGGAGCCATCAGACGAATTGATTGACAGGATGCTGAGCGAAGCTCTTCAGAAAAGCAAAGCTGACAGAGAGCGGGAAACGGCCATATACGAGAGGGCCAAGCGTCGGCGTCAAGTTGAAGAAGCTCCGGTATTGAGAAACCGTAGAGCACCCCAACCAGATCAAAGCACACCTACAGCAGACAAAAGCAGTCTTAAGACATAAGCAATTCGCCAAAACCCTGTCAATGGGAATGAAGCTGCCTCCTTTTAATGGAAATACTCCTGGCAGCATACACCTTGACGAAGCAGATGCACATCCAAATTACTGCTTATACCATCGGAGGATCACGCACCCTACCGAAGAGTGCAACGCCTTTAAAAACTGGTGGCAGGGATATGTTACCCACCGACAACACGTCAGGCGATTGAAGCGCAAGGATCGTCGGGAACAGAGAAGCACGACAGATGAGCGTAAAGGAACTGCCGGCAACTGTCACATGGTTGATTCTGGGGGATCATAAGTTCTCACCTTCGGGAGAAATTCTGATGAAGAAATAGCCTCGGCCCTCTCTTCAAAGAATCCACCTCAGGAAAAGAGGACGAGGTGAAGAACTGTGAGAATATTCAGCTGCGCAACCGTACGTTGCCTGAAAAGAATCTCGGACCTGCAAACAGGGGATCAAATAGAAAAGACAAGGAGAAGGAAAAAGTCCCAGAAGATATCGCCCTCGAAGACCGAGTCGTCGAAGAACTGGCAGCCAAAAACCCGTCCAAGCAAAGTAAAGTGGATTACAATGTCCTAGCACACTTGAGGAAGATACCCTCACAGCTGAGTATCTTGGATGCCCTTCTATTCTCTAAAGAGGCGCGAGATTCCCTGATCTGGGCACTACAAGCGCCCGAACAGTTTCAAGCTTTCCTCACCGAAGAAAAGATGAAGGACTAGCTCGAAGAAGTTCACATGGATGACGTCACTTTCGGCGATAAAGATCTCCTCCTCAGAACATGCGAGCACAACCGTCCCTTATATGTCACGGGATACTGCCATGACATCAAGATAGGGAAGATCCTAGTTGACAACGGGTCCTTTGTCAATCTCCTAAATGTGAGGGTGCTTAAAGAAATCTGCATGAGCGTCCAGCATCTCGCTCGGGATAAAATCACTATCTCCGGGTTCGACTCCCAGTCATCACGGACGCTCGGGTCTGTGATACGGACGCTACGTTTTGGGCTGCTCATCACTGACATAAAATTTAATGTCATTGACGCCAATACCTGCTACAACGCTTTGCTCGGCAGGCCTTGGTTACACAAGTACAACATCATCCCTTCTACACAACATCAGTGTATGAAGTACTTCAAAGATGGTCTCGAGAATACCGTGACAGGAGAGCTAAACCCATTTTCCGTGAATGAAGTCCAAAAGTACGAAGATGCAAAGTATTTCCTACCAGATTTTGAAGACACGGAAAGATGTCATAAACCAGAGAATAAGCAGAAAGCTATCACCACTATTCCGGTCTTTGGGAGCGATACCGAGGAGGAGGAAGAGATAGTCTATTCAGGACCGCCCCAATGCAACAAATCGGGACCGTCTACCCCTATTCTGGTCTTTGGCAGTGACTCTGAAGATGAGATCAACACAGTATTCTCGGTCCGTCCATCAGCACAAGCCTTCACTGGAGATGATCAGAATTTGCAAATCGCTATGGTTCCACGGTAACACTACAAAGAGCTCAACGCACTTGATACTTATAGTGTGCATGAACTACAGACGTTCTACATCCCTCCCAGACGGAAAGATGAAAAGGCGATCCTCTTTTATCGATCCACGGAAACCAAAGTGGAAAAAGAAATCTGGCATGGTGCCGATTCTACGCTTGACAGGCTCTAGCCC
The DNA here is from genome assembly GCA_030015575.1 of Agapanthus africanus. Taxonomy (NCBI): domain Eukaryota; kingdom Viridiplantae; phylum Streptophyta; class Magnoliopsida; order Asparagales; family Amaryllidaceae; genus Agapanthus; species Agapanthus africanus. The sequence continues at coordinate 388,048,208 of JASDDO010000004.1, forward strand.
ATCCGTCTGCCCAGATACTATACAGAAGAATTAAAAAGGCTATTGAGGCGCCAAGGCGTACCCTTCAAACAGACTGCTCGACAAGCTCAGTTCTACAACAGGATCTGGAACGTCGCCGGAACTCAGCGAAAATTTCCCAACGGGAGAATGGAAACGATCGGGCTTGGATATGTTCGATCCAAGAAACGGGAGGGATTCCATGTCTGCTGCGTTATACATGACTTCGATGAAGAAGGATATGCTCTGTCAGAAGACACTGCAATTGAACCAAAACGAGATCCTGCTGTAAAAATGCCAAGTCCGTCATTTGAAGAACGGATGGACAAGCTAATAAAGGAAGCAGATCAAAAGGCCCGGGATGACCACAACCGTGAAATGACCATTTACGAGAAAGCCATGACACAGCGTCTCCTTCAGCAGGCTACGGAGAATAACGATGCCTTTCGTCGCCAGCCCGTCATATAGAAGACCCGACGCGGAGGCAAAAACAAACTAAAGAACGGAAAAAACGTTCGACAGCGGCAAAGCGGGTCCAAGAAGCCATGCGATTGAGAATTGAGCAGCCGGGATCCCTCTCTTATAAAGAAGATGGGTTGAGCATATTCTTTTCCCCAAGACAAGACAAGGAAGATATTCGATCTTGTCATGAAACATCAAATGATTACGCTCCCGGAGTCCAAACATCCCGAACAAGCAGACGGGGTCTCTCATTCAGATTATTGCTCCTATCACCGAGTGATAGGACTTCCTCTCGAAGACTGCTTCACATTCAAAAACCGGAGAGAAGACCAGTATCAGCAAGGCAGGTTCGCTCTATCCAGCAGTTGGAGGGTAACCCCACCACAGAAGCATGTTCCAAAAGTAACGTACATAGCGAGAGTAGAACCAGATCAACATCGGTCTTGGAAACGTTCTCGTACCTGTCACGCGATAACTCTGTCAGAAGAAGGAGTACGCGAGGATATGGATGACCTCTCCTGGTGCTTCAAAAATGAGGATGAAGATTAATTGATCTCAGAACTTCCACCGGCGCCAAAAGAGCTGGAAGATGGAATATATACTACTGTGGACAACCTAAGGAAAATCGACTTGGGGACGGCAAACGACCCGAGGCCTACGTTTGTCAGTGAGCTGCTGTACGAAGAACAGGTAGCTACGCTAAGAGACGTGCTCATGCAGTATAAAGAATGCTTCGCATGGAACTACTCCGAGATGCCGGGGCTAGATCCGGAAATAGCTGTGCGTAAATTGGCGATATCCCCGGACGTCAAGCCAGTCAAACAAGGACCTACGAGAATGCGGCTCGAATTTGAAATGAGCATCAACGCCGAAGTCAAGAAGCTAATCGACTCCGGCTTTATCCAAGAAGTTCAGTATCCTGACTGGATCGCCAACATTGTCCCAGTGATGAAGAAAAATGGGATGGTGCGCATCCGCGTACACTTTTGGGACCTCAACAAAGCTTGCCCGAAGGATGATTTTCCCGTACCGGTTACCGAGCTGATGATAGACAACACGTCCACTCATGAAGTCTTCTCCTTCATGGACGGATCATCATGGTATAATAAAATAAAGATGCACCCCGAAGACCAGAAGCATACCGCTTTCCAGACTCCCCTTGGAATATTCTGCTACAAAGTGATGCCTTTCAGCTTGAAGAATGCCGGCACCACCTATCAGAGGGCCATGACAAAGATTTTCGATGACCTCATACATGAAATTGTCGAATGCTATATCGATGGCCTCGTGGTGAAAAGCAAGTCGTACGAGGAGCATTGGGAGCATCCGAAGATCGTGTTCAGCACCTTCGGAAGTACAACCTTAAGATGAACCCTCTGAAATGCGCATTTGGGGGTTTCCTCGGGAAAATTCCTAGGATTCATCGTACAACACCAGGGCATCGAGATAGACCCGTCGAAGATCAAGGCGATCAGGGAAATGCCTCCACCAAGAACTCTCAAGCAACTGTGGTTTCTTCAAGGAATGCTCGCGTATATCCGACGATTCATAGCCAATCTCTCCAGCAAGTGCCGCCACTACAGCCATTTAATGAAGAAGAGGACCCCGTTCATCTGGGATCGCAAATGCCAAAGCACAATGGACGAAATCAAGCAATACATGCAAAATCCGCTGATACTAACCGCTCCAGTCAAAGGAAAGCCTCTCATCCTGTACACTACAGCCCTTGAAGGTTCTTTAGGCGCGTTATGGTGATATGAGAACGACCGAGGGAAAGAGAGAGCCCTCTACTATTTTAGTCGAGTTCTACTGGGGGAAGAAAACAACTACTCCCCCATCGAAAAACACTGCCTGGCGTTAATCTTCACAATAACGAAGCTCAGACACTATGCTTTGGCGTATGAGGTCCATCTCATATTAAAGGTGGATCCTCTCAAATATTTGATGTCAAGAGCCATACTAACAGGATGACTCGCTAATTGGACCCTCCTTTTGATGGAGTTCTCGATAATCTATCGACCCCTCAAAGCAGTGAAAGGCCAGGCAATCGCCGCCGGGCATCCGATACCTGCCGACTCATCCTTAAATTGTGAACTGTCGGACGAGCACGCGTTTGACACGATCTACAGGGAGAGAGGAGGGAGTGATAACCGATAGGAACTCTACTTTGATGGGGCATCTTCCATGATGAAGCGAAAGCACAACACCCCTATAATCAAATCGGGGACAGGACTTATCTTCATGACTCTGCAAGGAGGGATAATGTGCTTTGCCTTTTCCTTGACAGAGCCGATGACAAACAATGAAGCAGAATATGAAGCTTTGATAGCAGGTCTTGGGATCGCTGTCGACATGGGAATCGAAAACCTCCTTATATAAGGAGACTCCCAGTTGGTCGTTAGTCAAGTAAACAACGATTATCAAACGTGCAAACCGGAGTTGGTAAAATATGGCGAAATAGTGCAACAATTGCTGACTCAAATCCCTTCCTACGCCCTGGAAAGCATACCGCTAGAGGAGAATAACAAGGCGGATGCATTAGCCAAACTCGCTAAAGAACTGGCTGACGAAAACTTCGATGACGTAAGAATCGTTGTACAAAGCCGTCGGGTTCTTGCACCATCAGAAATATCTCCGGAGTCGTTTGAAGAAAAGGAAGCGACCAAACAAACGACCCTATAAATGGAGGACCAAGAAAAGGTTAAGGATTGGAGAGAAGTCTTTATAGACTACTTTAAATCCCGTCAAACACCTGAAGTCGCATCCTCAAGACATCAGCTCATCAAACGAGCTCTGTCTTTCGCCTTCGTCAATGATACTCTATATAAGAGATCGTTCGACTCTCTGTGGCTAAGATACCTGGGACCAGAAGAAGTAAGGAGAGTCGTCCAAGAAACTCACAACGAACTTTGCGGTTCTCATCAAGCCGGGCCAAAGATGAAGCTGAAGATCAAAAGGATCGGCTACTATTGGCCCACGATAATCCAGGACTGCCTCAAATATGCAAAGCAGTGCCACTCGTGCCAAATTCACGGAGACTTCATCCACCAGCATCCAAACCTGCTACACCCAACGGTGGCTAGCTGGCCGTTCGAAATGTGGGGAACCGAAATAATTGGGCCCATCGAACCAGCGTCATCCAAAGGACATCGGTTCATATTGGCAACAACCGATTACTTCTTTAAGTGGGAAGAAGCAGTGCCGCTAAGGGAAGTTAATACGGAGAACATCCTCCATTTCGTCAAGACACACATCATTTATCGGTTCAGCACTCCGCGACGGATTATCTCTGATAATGGTCCGGCCTACAGAAGTCACAGAATCAGCCGCTTTACATAACAACATAATATAGATTGGAGATACTCGTCGGTCTATAATCCCCGAGCTAACGGTCTAGTTGAAGCTTTCAACAAGTCCTTGACAAAGATCATGAAAATGACAGTGTCCAAAAACAAAAGGGACTGCCATGAGAGACTGCATGAAGCTCTCTGGGCATATCGGACCACGTTGAAGATGGCCACAAACACAACGCCATTCGCGTTGGTATTCGGTTCAGAAGCGGTACTCCCCCTAGAGATAGAGCTGCCCTCTCTACGAGTGGTGGTTCTGTACGAACTAATAGACGAAGAGAATGCTCATCTTCGGCTTGAAGAGCCGTACGCCCTCGATGAAACTCGTCTCGTGGCACAGAAAAAGCTAGAGGCTTATAAAGCGAAGATGACGCGCTCATACTAGAGATTGACTAGGCCGAGGACATTTCGCCAAGGCGAACTCGTGCTAGTGGTAAAGAGACCTATGATCCCCAATCGTGCCAAACGTGAGAAGTTCGAGCCGAATTATGAGGGCCCGTACATCATAGACAAGGTCTACCAGGATGGGGCTTACTTGCTCATGAATATGCATGGCGAAAGACCCTTTGATTGATCTAAAAAACTATCTAGTAACCGCAATCAAGAACGGCGTCGCATGATAGCTAGCCGGTGAGTACGGGTCGGTCCACAGGGATGTTGTGAATTTCCTAGTCGCTCAGACGAGTTAATTCCGATTGTGGTCGGATTGATTATTAAATCTAAAAACTAAATTAATCTATATCTAAATCTTGCTAGGGTTAGGTCTAGGTTAAGTTTGGAAAGTCAATAAATCTCACCGCTTTCTATACCCATATGAAGATCTAATTAGGTGTTATGGTAAATATTAATAAAAGGGATTAGGATGATTGGGATGATTGTTCTTCCTTTAGATTCTTGTCCTTCCTTTCTTAATCTTTACCCTAACCACCATGGAAAACCTTAAAATCCGGGCCTTTAGACTACGGTATCACCGCTACCTCATGGGTAGAGTGCCGTAGGGAGCGGAATAAGAAGGTATGCATGGAGTTCTATTGAAAATATATGACGGGCAAGAAAGGGGATGAGAGATCTTCGTCTCTCAAACCTTTTCCAGATCTAACCCTAACAAGCGAGGAGACTACTCACTCATTAGGGAATTAAAGTAGATTTATCTAGGGCAGAAAATAAAAGATTAACTATGGTAAGGAATTAAATTTAACTAGGGCACGAATAGAAAATTAACCTAGGGCAGAAAATAAAGAACTTACAAAAATGATGCTCTCCAAAAGAATACTGAAATTTATTAAAGAAGGGAGGCATGAAAAGAATACAATGATTTGGGCTTCTATTTATAGGAGATAGAAAACCTAGGTTACAATTGATTCTCATGTCTACATTTACCAAAATATTCTTAGGAAAACCTAGTCAAAGTAGACTTCAAGCTTTGGTAAAATTTTATGTCTCTGTTTCTTTAAAGGTAACTATTGGGCCTTGAATCTTTGGGCTTCCTTATTATTTGGTTCTTTTATTAAAATGGCTTCTATGTTTCTCCCAGATCTCCAGTGAATAATTGCGGTGGACTTTTAACCGTTTGCTTTGTAATTTTGGATCTTGCATTGCCTTGTACTTTGTGAATTTTATGTTTGATGTAGGCTTGATCAAGAGTCTTCTATTTGTTGGTCAAAGTCCACTTTTTCATCGTCTTTACATCGTTTTCACTGTTTTCTGTCTGAGAACCTGTAACCTGTAACATGTAGCAGACATGCGTCAAAAGCACCTGTTTATTTATAAAAATAATAAGAATGAGGAATATAATAATGCAATATTATGGTGTGAACACCCTTCAGGCCAATAAACGGTCGGTTCTTGAAAAAATACTACGCCTGACCGAAACGTCTGTAAACTGCTACAAACCCCAGCATCCTAGGGCTGACGAAAAAAAAGACAAAAAACCAAAAAAAGAATTTAAAAAAAGGGTACGTCCATAAGTAAGATGGGCACGGATGAAAACCCGAAAGGGCTCCATGAGTAAAAACAGCAGGGCTATCGGCGAGTTTGTAAAAACCCGAAAGGGCGCAATCTCGTTAAAAGACACTTGCAAGGTCCTCTCGACCTTGTAAGAAGAAAACTACCTACGTCAAATCCTTACGACTCACAAATGAGCGACACACTTAGGGATCCCCACGATTCCTAAGGAGAAATTACACTTACGAGATCCTCACGACTCGTAAAGAGAACCCTCTTATGAGACCCTCCCGGCTCATAAGATTCAAAAGCCTTAAGCTACAGGGATCTTCAGAGCATAGCTCTTCGTCTTAAGAATTTTCTTAGGGACAGAACACTATCAAAAATTTAGGTAAAGATTAAATCTTTCTAAGCTTTCCCCCATTAACAGAGCTTTGCTCTTTTCAAATCATATATATTTTATAGGGTTTCTCAATAGAGTTTTGCTCTTCATAGATCTAAAGAGATCTTTCTTAGGGTTTTTTAACCCATTAACAGAGCTTTACTCTTTTCAAATCATATAGATTTGTTAATCTTTCATGAAAACTCTTAGAGTTTGTTCATAGATCTTGAAGATCTCAGAATTAAAAACTTTACTTTAAGTTTTCTGATGGGTTATTCCATCATTTTTACAGAACATTGCTCTTTAGGATTTTTGGGGAATTTTATTCCCTTCATAATTGATTTTGACAGGTGTCACTCCTGTTTGCAGAGCGTTGCTCTCGAGGAGTTTAACTCCTTGACCCGAGGAGTTTCTCCTTAAATGAGAAATCTTTTTAGGATTCCCTTCTTAATCGCACAAAATTAAATTCGTTGGGTGTTTTAATCAGTACTTGTTTTCTTCGTGAGGATATCAAGAGTTGTTTAAATTCCCGTGTTTATTTCAATAAGCTTTTTCAGTCTGTCCACTAACTCTCACTGATTTTCTATTTCAGACGTTATGGCCACTCATCGGTATGATCTCAATGAGATTATCTCTTACGGAGACATCCGCTCACTAGGTCGCTGCCAGAACCAGGAGTTCACAAACGCTCAGTGCGCCGAAATTATGCGTCGCTTTGATGAATACAATGGTCGACTGCTTTCTCGTCGTTCTGCTCTTTTAAAGCTCATTATGAGAGCGATCTGGGAAGCACTTCCTTTATTTTATCAAAGCATGCCGCTTGAGGCATTGGATGATGCCGAAGACAAGGTGCACACGGTGTATCTGATGGGCCTGATTTCAAAGAAAAGGCGAGACAATCTCGTTGATATTCTGTATCAAATTTTTCAACAGGCGACGATAATCGCTGCCTATCGAAGGGTGGAGGACATCAGCGAGGACCCTGATGCTTGTGATCGTGAGAGGAAGCACACGAGAATGGTCCGAGAGGTCCGAAATATTTTAGATGGCCTTACTTTTGAATTTCTCAATCCCTGTCCTGGATTTGATGTCTTGCCATTGTAATCATTTTAATGATGTTTTTGTTTACTGTTTTCATCGCTGTAAGAACCATTTGAAGTATGAATAGCAAATTCCTCGTTTCCGTGTGTTTATTTTATGCACTAAATCGTTTGCACACGCATGAGTGGGTACGCTTTGAACGCTTAAACGAATGCGAATCAAACGTTCTTTTTACTGTCTTGCATAATATGTGATCAACGTCTGTAGGTTATGCCTTTCTGTTTTGACTTGGCGCAGAACAGTTGACGTACTCTTGAGCATCATCTGGATTTCGACGGCCCGTAATTTTGGCAAGTGTGGCCTGTAGATAGTATGTAGCTGTCCATCTTGGACTCTTTGTAGGGTGGTGATGGCTTAGGAGACAGGGTTAAAATCTGCCACCTAAGACTTTTCAACTTTATGAGCCGTAAGGGTCTCACAAAGAATTTCTCCCTACGAATAGAATGGATCTCGTAGGTGTATTTTCTCCTTAGGAATTGTGAGGAGTCCTTAGTGTGTTGTTCTCTTGGGAGTCGTAAGGATCTCACAAGGGAATTTTCTTCCTTACAAGTCGAGAGGACTCGTAAGTGATTGATGAGGTGACCTGCTCCCGAATCAAAGCATTGCTTTGACGGGGAGGTCGAGGGTTGACTTTGGCCGTTTTCCATGGGGTCAGGATTGACTTTGGCCGTGTTCCACGGGGTCGGGGGTTGACTTTATCCATACGGGGTCAGGGGTTGACTTTTGCCATATGGGGTCAGGATTGACTTTATCCATACGGGGCCAGGGGTTTACTTTGGCCATATGGGGTCAGGGTTAACTTTAGCCATACGGGGTCAGGGGTTGACTTTGGCCATATGGGGTCAGGATTGACTTTAGCCATACGGGTCAGGATTGACTTTGGCCATATAGGGTCAGGATTGATTTTAGCCATACGGGTTCAGAATTGACTCTCGGTTGTCTGTGCACCGCCGAGTCCTGGAACTAGGGACTTTTCTATGGCTCCGCTTTGCTGACGTTGTGAGTGCTGTAATGAGATGAATGCCGAAGTGGTCTCTAAGTCGTCTGTGAACCGTCGAGATTTGGAACTAGGGACTCTGCCATGGCTCCGAGATTGATTGCCGCGTCTGAATCCTGCTGGAATTAGGAGGAACGTTGTTATGGGTCTCCAGGCTGTAGATGTGGCCGTCGAGACTTGGAACTAGAGATTCTACCGTGGCTCAGAGATAGTCTCTAGGCTGTCTGTGAACTTTCGAGATTTGGAACTAGGGGACTTTGCCATGGCTCCGTTTGTTGACGTCGTATCTACTTCCGGTTGGAATGAGAAGGAGCACCATTGTTGATCTCTAGGTTGTAGATGTTGCCATCGAGACTTGGCTCTCTTTCTGATGGAGCCTGGTGGGATGATATGGTTCTCTTTTTGTTTGTGCCCCTGGATTGTATACAAGGATCGATGTGATCTCACCTGTAGGTGAAAAAAGTTTCATTTCATTTTTTTTCATTTTTTCTTTCCGCGATGCTCTATCATTTCAGCTTTTATAACGCAAAAGTCGCGATTGCCCAATCATTTCGGCTATTTGTCGCGGTGCCCAATCATTTCGGCTATTTTTTTGTTTTTTACTCGCTGCTTTTTATTGCGAGTTGCCCAACCATTTTGGTTATTTTGTATGCATATATATTTTTTTACTTGCTGATTTTGTTGGAAGTTGCCCCATCATTTCGGCTATTTCATATGCATTTTTGGCTCGCTGATTTTTTATCGCGAGTGTGGAACTCTGAACCTGATGCCAATCTCAGCATCAGCATCGCTATGACTGGAATATTGCCAGGAGCAAATCATCATTTGCCGTGAAAAGACTTAGGATTTGATACCGTTTTAGGTATCAGCATCGCTACAACTGGGATATTTTCAGGAGCGAATCATCATTTGCCTTTGTCAGTTCGAACAAAGGTTGCTTAGCAAATAGGGTTAAGATCCTGTCGACTAAGGCTTTTTGACTTTACGAGCCGTAAGGGTCTTATAAAGGTATTTCTCCCTACGAGTCTTGAGGATCTTGTAGGTGCATTTTCTCCTTAGGAATCGTGAGGATTCCTAAGTGTGTGTTCTCTTATATGTCGTAAGGATCTTACAAGAGTGTATTCTCCTTATAAGTCTAGAGGACTTATACGTGTCGTTCGCCGTGTGAGCATATCCCTAGCCGCTGGTGGAACTCTGTTAGGGAAATGTTTATTCGTGCCCGTGGATTGTATACAGGGGTCAATATTGAACCGCTTGTAGGGCGGTCTGTGGGTTGTGATGGCTTAAGAATAGGTTCAGATCCCTGTAACTTAAGGCTTTTGAATCCTATGAGCCGTGAGGGTCTCAAAGAGGAATTCTCCTTACGAGACGTGAGGATCTCGTAAGTGTATTTTGTCCTTAGGAATCGTGGGGATTCCTAAGTGTGTTGCTCCCTTGTAAGTCGTAAGGATCTCACGCAGGTATTTTCTCCTTACATGGTCGAGAGGACCTTGCAAGTGTCTTTTAACGAGATTGCTCCCTTTCGAGTTTTCACAAACTCGCTGGTAGTCCTGTTGTTTTTACTCATGGAGCCCTTTCGGGTTTTCGTCCGTGCCCATCTCGCTTATGGACGTACCGTTTTTTATATTATTTTTTATTATTTTTTGCGTCAGCCTTGGGATGCTGCGATCCGTAGTAGTTTATAGACGTCTTGGTCTGTTGCAAGTTTTAGGGCATTGCGGTCCATCGTTAGTTTAGGGACGTTTTGGTCCGTTGCAAGTTTTAGGACAATGCGTTCCATCGTTAGTTTAAGGACATTTCGGTCTGTCGCACGTTTTCGAGGCGAGGTTTCGTCGGATACTACTTATAGAGTTTAGGGTTGGGAAGATAGCGAGCAGACATAAGCATCGTCATCTATCGTTGACCTAGGCCGTGACTCGTTAGGCATAGTATTTTTTCAAGAACCGACTGTTTATTGGCCTAAAGGGTCTTTCGCCATGCATATCCATGAGCAAGTAAGACCCACCTTGGTAGACCTTGTCTATGATATACGGGTCCTCATAGTTCGGCTCGAATTTCTCTCGTTTGGCACGATTGGGGATCATAGGTCTCTTGACCACTAGCACAAGTTCGCCTTGGCGGAATGTTCTCTGCCTAGTCAATCTCTCGTATGAGCGCGTCATTTTTGCTTTGTAAGCTTCCAAGTTTTGCTGCGCCATGAGCCGGGTTTCGTCAAGGGCGTCGAGCTCCTCAAGCCGAAGATGAGCATTCTCTTCGTCTGTTAGCTCGTAATGAACTGCCACTCGCAGAGAGGGTAACTCTATCTCCAAAGGGAGCACTGCTCCAGTGCCGAATACCAATGCATACGGCGTTGTGTTTGTGTTCGTTTTGAACGTAGTTCTATACGCCCAGAGAGCTTCATGCAGTCTCTCATGCCAGTCATTTTTATTTTTGGACACCGTCTTTTTCACGATCTTCGTCAAGGTCTTGTTGAAAGCCTCAGCCAGACCGTTAGCTCGGGGATTATAGACCGAAGAGTATCTCCAGTCTATATTATGTTGCTGCGCGAAGCGGCTGATTTTGTGGCTTCTGTAGGCTGGCCCGTTATCAGAGATAATCCGTCGCGGAATGCTGAACCGATAGATGACATGTGTCTTGAAGAAATGGAGGATATTTTCCATATTCACTTCTTTTAGTGGTACCCCTTCTGCCCACTTAGAGAAGTAATCGGTTGTCGCCAGTATGAACCGATGGCCTCTGGACGATGCTGGTTCAATGGGCCCGATTATGTCAGTTCCCCACATTTCGAACGGCCAGCTAGCCACCGTTGGATGTAGCGGATTTGGATGCTGGTGGATAAAGTCCCCGTGATTCTGGCCTGAGTGGCACTGCTTCGCGTATTCGAGGCAGTCTTGGATCATTGTGGGCCAATAATAGCCCATCCTTTTGATCTTCAGTTTCATCTTCGGCCCGGCTTGGTGAGAACCGCAGAGTCCGTCGTGAGTTTCTTAGATGACTCTCCTTGCTTCTTCAGGTCCCAGGCATCTTAGCCATAGAGAATCAAATGTCTCTTATATAGAGTGTCATTGAAGAAGGCGAAAGATAGAGCTCGTTTAATGAGCTGATGTCTTACAGACGCATCTTTAGGTGTTCGACGGGATTTGAAGTAGTCTATAAAGACTTCTCTCCAATTCTTGACCTTTTCCTGGTCCTCTATCTGTAGGGCCGCTTGCTTGGTCGCTTCCTTTTCTTCAAACAACTCCGGAGATATTTCTGTCGGTGCAAGAACCCGACGGCTTTGCACAACGATCCTCATATCATCGTGGTTTTCGTCAGCCGGTTCTTTAGCGAGTTTGGCTAACGCATCTGCTTTTCTATTCTATGCTCGCAGTATACTTTCTACGACGTAGGAGGGGATTTGAGCTAGCAGTTGTATCACTCACTCACTCACTGTAATTTACCAACTCTGGTTTGCATGTTTGATAGTCGCCATTTACTTGACTAACGACCAGCTGAGAGTCTCCGTATATGAGGAGGTTTTCGATTCCCATGTCGACAGCGATCTCAAGACCTTCTATCAAAGCTTCATATTCGGCTTCATTGTTCGTCCTCGGCTCTGTTAAAGAGAAGGCGAAGCGCATTATCCTTCCTTGTGGAGTCACGAATATGAGGCCTACCCCAGATTTGATTATGGGGTTACTATGCTCTCGCTTCTTCATGGAAGATGCCCCGTCGAAGTAGAGTTCCCATCGGGTATCACACCCTCTTTTCTCCCCGTCGATCGTGTCAAACGCGTATTCATCTGGCAATTCGTAGTTCAAGGGAGAGTCGGCAGGTATTGGATGCTTAGCGAGGAAGTCGGCGATGGCCTGGCCTTTCACTGCCTTGAGAGGTCGGTATGTCACCGAGAATTCCATTAAGAGTAGGGCCCATTTAGCAAGCCGTCCCGTTAGTATAGCTCTTGACATCAAATACTTGAGAGGATCCACTTTCGATACGAGATGGACCTCATGCGCCAACGCATAGTGCCTGAACTTCATTATCACGAAGATCAACACCAGGCAGTGTTTTTCAATAGGAGAGTAGTTGTTTTCTACCCCCAAAAGAACTCGACTCAAATAATAGATAGCTCTCTCCTTCCCTTGGTCGTTCTCCTATGCCATAGCGCGCCTAAAGAACCTTCAAGGGCTGTTGTGTACAGGATGAGAGGTTTTCCCTTGACGGGAGCGGTCAGTACCGGCGGATTCTAAAGGTATTGCTTGATTTCATCCAGTGTGCTTTGTCATTTGCGATCCCAAACGAACGGGGTTCCCTTCTTCATTAAATGACTATAGGGGCGGCACTTGCTGGAGAGATTGGCTATGAACCGTCGGATATATGCGAGCTTTCCTTGGAGAGACCGTAATTGCTTGAGAGTTCTTGGCGGAGGCATTTCCATAATCGCCTTGATCTTTGACTGGTCTATTTCGATGCTCCGGTGTCGCACGATAAATCCTAGGAATTTGCCCGAGGAAACTTCGAACGCGCATTTGAGAGGTTTCATCTTCAAGTTGTATTTCCGAAGATGTTGGAACACTATCTTCAAATGCTGTCAATGTTCCTCGTGCGATTTGCTTTTAACCACGAGGTCATCGATATAGCATTCAATGATTTCATGTATGAAGTCATCGAAAATCTTCATCATGGCCCTCTGATAGGTAGCGCCGGCGTTCTTCAGACCGAAAGGCATCACTTTGTAGCAGAATATGCCCAAAGGGGTCCAGAAAGCAGTATGCTTCTGGTCTTCGGGATGCATATTTATTTGATTGTACCCCGATGAGCCATCCATGAAGGAGAAGATTTCGTGAGTGGACGTGTTGTCTATCATCAGCTCGGTAACCGATACGGGGAAGTCATCCTTCGGACATGTTTTGTTGAGGTCCCGAAAGTCTACGCAGATGCGTACTGTCCCATTTTTCTTCATCACTGGGACAATGTTGGGAATCCAGTCAGGGTACCGAACCCCTTGGATGAAGCCGGAGTCGATTAGCTTCTTAACTTCGGCGTTGATGCTTATTTTGAGTTCGAGCCGCATTGTTCTCGATGCTTGTTTGACTGTCTTGATGTCCGGAGATATCGCCAATCTGTGCACGGCTATTTCTGGATCTAGTCCCGGCATCTCGGAGTAGTTCCATGCGAAGCAGTCTTTATACTGCATGAGCACGTCTTTGAGCATAGCCACCTTTTCTGCAGACAACAGCTCACTGATGAACGTCGGCCGCGGGTCGTTTGCCGTCCCCAAGTCGATCTTTTGAGGTTATCTGCAGTAGTATGTATCCCATCTTCCAGCTCTTTTGGTGTCGGTGGAAACTTTGAGATCACTTCATTGTCCTTGTTTTCAAAGCACTAGGAGAGGTCACCCATATCCTCGCATACTCCTTCTCTTTACAACGTTATCGCGTGATAGGTCGCGTGACAGGTACGAGATCGCTTCCAAGACCGATGTTGATCCGGCTTTACTCTCGCTGCATACGCGGCTTTTGGTTCATGCTTCTGTGGCGGGGTTACCCTCCAACTGCTGGATAAAGCGAACATGCCTTGCTGATACTAGTCTTCTACCCAGTCTTTGAATGTGAAGCAGTCTTCTATAGGATGTCCTATCGCTCGGTGATAGGAGCAATAATCCGGGTGAAGGACCTCGTCTGCTTGCTCGGGGTGTTTGGATTCCGGGAGCATAATCATTTGGTGTTTCTTGACAAGGCCGAATATCTTTCTTGTCTTGTCTGGGGGAAAAGAATATACTCGACCCATATTTTTTATAAGAGACGAATCTCGGCTGCCCAATTCTCGATCGCGTGGCTCCTTGGACTCGCTTTGCCGTTGTCGAACGTTTTTTCCGTTCTTTAGCTTTTTTCTACCTCTGTGCCGGATCTTCTTTGTGATGGACTGGCGACGAAGGGCATCATCATCCTTCGTAGCCTACTGAAAGAGGCGATGCGTCCTGGTTTTCTCGTAGATGGCCATTTCGCGGCTATGATCATCCCGGACCTTTTGACCCGAAGGAGGCTGCCGTCATCAAATCCGTAGAACATGCACTTATGTTCTAAAACTGCTTCCTTATGTTTCTCCAGGATTGGATTAATACAAACTTATTGCATCTAGTGCAAAAACAACATTTGGTGTGGTACTTGACATCTCATGATTGACTCAATTGCCTAAGCAAGTGATCTGCCAATCATGCGCATCCCTCTCCCCTTTAGTATATAAGACACCTTTAGAGAGGGTGACTCTATCACTTGCAGGTACACTACCATGCCAGGAGTCATCTATTCTAAAAACCATTAGAATACTATCAAAGTACCCACATTGGGAAACTACCCAAATCCAGATCTAAAACCATAGATCTAGAAACCAGAATGTCTGTTATTATATCCATATCCTGTCTGGAGAAACAACTATGTGACGAACAAAGTACAACCGATCGTAGTGTAGGAATTTTACCTCCTACTCTGTGTATGTCATCTAGATACCATGACATCACACCTTACAACCTTCTTGACAGATCCATCCCTTATTCTGATGAAGTCAAACCTATGACTGTCACGTCAAAATTAGATGATCTATCTCCTCTATAACTGCTCAAGTCTATAAATTGACATAAGCATCTTGCCCACTATGCTTCCGATGCTCCCACTGACCACAATAACCCTCTGGCAGAATAATATATACGTGCACTTCTAAAGCTAGTTTAGAACGACGCTATACTTAACCTCCTGCCGGGTCTTGTAGTCTGGAACAACAATAGTGTCAAGTCTGGGTAAACAACAACCTCCCTGTCACCGTCCTTGAGGCTACCGGAGTACCTCTCGGGTGTCTGAAGTTACCCATCATATCTACGGAGTGGCTAATGGAATGTCAAACCTGATTGAATATATAGGTCCTATTAAATTTTCCGTAATCGTTCGCGGTTCTGGAATCACTTCCAGTTCTACCATACTCCCACTACTGTTTTCTGAAAAAAAAATCCATTTTACTAAAACTGTGGCGAGTCAAGAACAATATCACTATTGATCTTCCAAATGGTAGAAAATTAACCCTCGTCAAAGCCAGGATCAACCCACAAACTGCCATTATAGAAACGTGCCCTGAGTAATCCAGAGTCTGGTTTTAAGCATAAGCTGGACAACTCCCCGTACCTTAACATCGTTAAGGTATGAACCATTCTATATCCGATATAGAAACTTTGGCACTTATTTAATTGGAACCAGATTCAAATCATGCAACTGTCTCCAGTGCATATTAACTTAATGGAAAAGAGGCTAATCAACATTACTCAACTTAGGAATCCATCCAATTATGAGTAACCTGAAAGAGAAACAAGTTTCTCAAAAAACCATTACTATCATCTGAATACCAATCACAAGAATCTACATCTTCGATCTCTTTGAAGAATCCTGATACTTGTGACACCAGGTTCTCTACTCTATTCTTATACCCATAACATCTCAAAACTTAGACCTTGTATTTCTATGAAACACTTGTCTAAAAACTAAAGAAGTCATAAGTAAACAGAACATAGTACGAGGACCTATCCCTTTGTCCTATTGGACACTTGGACAACATACAATACTATGTATAAGTCCTCTGAGATGAACAACTCAAAACCTGTGCGTCGTAGGTGGAAAACTGTACCCAGGCGATTTCCTCAAATATCACCAATTACAACGAATTCCGATATAATGAGGATGATCACCTAATTCCCAATAACTTACTCCCACTCATCATCTGTAAAACCATACAGATATGAGAATCAAACCTGGAAAATACATACCCTGGAGTAAGTATCTAATCGGGAAAACAGTTTTGCTCTAACAATGCACTGAAACATGAAAATGTTTCGTAGGGGTATCCTGGTATTCATAGCAATGCCTCTTCCATAATCCAATTCAAGATTTTAACCGTATATTTCTTTATCATCTCTCTATATCCCTTTATTTGTCTTTAGTCGTTACTTTCTGTACACCATTGTTAGGCTAAATGGTTTTCTTCCTTCCCTACCGTTCGGCACCAGCCTATGGTTTGGAAGAAGACTATCCAGTAAGTATAATAGGTGTACCTTCCTAAACCAAGGAGTACTCGCATCTTAAGAGAAGGTGATGATAAAAGACAACTGAATAATACTTTATTCTAGCAAAGGTGAAATAGGAGTGGCGATGAAGTACGCGGTTTGGTCGTGAATGATAGCAGTCGCAATTTACTTTGCCCTCGCAATTTACTTTACCCTCTTTCTAATCCCTTTATTTTGTCTTTACATATTATCTTCTGTACACCCTACTTAGGCTAATTGGTTTTCTTCATTCCCTACCTTTCGGCACCTGCCTATGGTTAGGAAGAATACTATCCAATAAGCGTAATAGGTGTACTCTCCTATACCAAGGAGCCCTCGCAACCTGAGAGAAGGTGATAATAAAAGACAACTGAATAAACCAATTCTATTTCTCCTGAACCTGATCCATCCTCGAAGAAGTCCCTACGAGTTCGTATATAACCATACGATGGATCTTATTCAATGGAAGTGGATGTCCGTAGCAATACGGGGTGTTCTGAGAAATGCAAAGGGAAAAGAAGGAGTGGCAATGACTTATGCAACATAGACAATCCAAAAGCCAGTATTTTAAGATGGTTCCGTCAACTTGGTCACTTGGTCATAGTCTAGGGTCGGTCAATGGTCGCTGCCAAAGAGAGAGAGAAAAGAAACACTCTGCGTGCACACTAACATAGATCAGAATGGTTATCAGTTTATCTAATCAGGAAACCTCCCACTGTACTGTCAAATTCTCCTCCAAACCTAAAAGAAGAATCAATCGGGATCACCCGAAGAGTAAACCAACTCATCAGTGGGAATCAGGATCCAACTCTCATCGCATGATAACGTGACGGAATCCACTCACGTTATCACACTCCAGAAGGTATGCGCATACTTGGCAAGTTTCAGTTTCTTTAGAAACTCCCGATATGATTTTTGCCTTATGCTCTTATGACCTTGGCTTTGGTCAAAATGTCATAAGTCACATGCCAAGTTCTACCCGTCACTATCTTGTCAATTTGAACCCACCCGCACATGCCCCTGACTTTGGCCAATCGGCAGAACGACTGTCCCAAACCAACTCATCTATCTATGCAACAAATGAATACCCAGCAGCTACCAAACACTATGCCTTAACTTTGGCTAAAATGCATAGCTTGAATACTACTGAATACCCAAAAGAAATGACGGAGGGCTACGGCTGGTTTTTGGCGAAAAACCTTTAACGTAGTGAACTTGATATCGCTGAAGGAACCTGATAGCTTTTTATAAAAATATAGTGGCGAAAACCTTTTGCTAAAGAGGTCACTCCCGGTGAAGGGATCTCGGCTCTTTCCTCGTTGAATGAGGTGCAGGATATTCCAACTGAATACCGCGATGCAAAGCAACTTGTAATCGACTATAGTGAAGTTATTACCCTGACGCAAAGTTCTGCCCAAGGGGTAATTCCCGGTGAAGGGATATCGGCCCTTGCCTCATCGAATGAGGTGCAGGATATTCCAACCGAATACCGCTATACAAAACAAAAGGAAACGTCTTTGTAATAACACTTTTTAAATTGTTCCAACAACTGCCAAATAGGTTTGTTTTCCTTTGCATTGATCAAAATCAACGTAGTCCCATCAATTAATCACACCAGAAAAGAACGAAAATAAAATGTACGTATATGCCATCCGCATTCGTCACTGGGTCCCGTCATCACCCGTTAGGTTACTTAACTAACGAAAGAGCGTGGATTGGACTAGCGCGGGTGTAAAACATATACAACATCTAATATTATATATACCAATATACAATAATCGCTCCAGACGTGATAATATGCAACATTACAGAAAAGTAATAAGCATCACAGAACAATACAGATAATCTGGGATCCCCGAGTTTCACAGAGCCGCTGCTGAAACCCGACGTTCCCCTAGTCGTGTGGATAGCCTGTGCAATGAAACCTAGACCCCTACGGGTGCGGCAAGTTACCCGCCAAAAGCTGAAGCGAGGCAGCCCCCTACAGCAAAGTGAACGGACCACCCTGCACTTCACAGAATCCGGTAGCTTGAGCACCCCTCCTTGGGTCAACCTGTACCCCGTACGAGTGCGGTGAATAGTCTGCCAATTCCAGAGTGAGACCCTCTGCCTCTCAAAGCCATGAGATGCGGACCCGTTGCCCTCCAGAACCCGGCTATCCGTGCACTCCGTCGCGGGGTAAAACCTAGTACAGAAATGAAAAATATGTACAACGGGTACATCGACCTCAACCCGGTCGTGCCCCAAAAGAATATTATACAACAGGCAGTGACGGCAGTCCACATGTTGGACGCTCGTCATGCAATATCAAATGTACAATTAAATCCAAACTGCACTACCATTGCACACTTCTATCCACCACGACAAATCCGCAATATCACAGCACAACACAGAACATCAACGCGAATGTCACGTTCGCAAGCCCGTCTAAAAGAACTATAGCAATCAGACGCAGTTTACCGATCGAATGACATTCACGGTCGGAGATATAATGTAAGTACTGTAAACTAACACGTTTAAATTTCGATCGACTAAAAATCACGAAGTGGGCCCCACGTACTTCTGCTGTACAGTAACAAAATATGGGTCCAAAAGATATATACCAAAAACCACAATTTACCCAAAAGAAGCCACTGTACAAATTTGGATCAATGACCCTACAGATTGGCCGCGGATGCGCGGTCAAACCCTAGGTTAGACCGCGATTCCGCGGCTGTCTTGAAGGGTCACGTGACCAAATTTCTACCATGTGCTTATAAAAGCCTGCTGAATTTTCTGTGATGTGTAAAATTATTTTAGAACCATTTAAAAATCAACAGAAACTCAGAACTGAAAAGTTGTAGTTTTTGATATTCGGTGCGATCGATATTTTAAACGCGTTAGCACAAGTTAGTAAAGCATAATGGTGAGGCTCTGATACCACTATAAGTCTACGGTAGCGCCGCGGCCGTCAACAGATGCCAAATGCGGAACAAAAACTTTTTAACTGGCGCAATCGTATACTATAACCCGGATCTGCCATTATTGCTAAACTAACAAACTGTAAAGAGGGTAGAAAGGTTATGCCGAACGATCTGAGTCCTTCGTTCTTTAACCATCATCCCACGCTTTGTTGCGGCTGCTCCAATCTCGTCGATCTCCGATCTCCTCGTCCAGGTGGCACTAGGTTAGCGGATCTTTAAACAGGCTCCCGCCTCTGACTCGAGGCAACTCGGTCGTCAAGTTTGCTAAAAGAGACGACCAAGATTGATATAGAGAATGAGTAGAATACTTTGTCTCACTTCGTCCAAATCCGTGGACGAACGGTTAATGAAGTTGCCACTCGAAATGAAATGGAATGAGAAATGAGTTATCAAATTTCCATACACTCAAAACCATAGTCTTTTTAATCAAAATCAATCTTTTTAATCAAGGGGAGGGGCCGGCCAATATATATATGGAGCAAGGGAGGTGAGGGTAGGAGCAAAGAAGGAGGGTGACAATAAACATGAAGCTTATCATAACCATGAGTCATGATACACCAAGTATGAACACATTAAATGAAACTAATGAATCACTTAACCTTGTCACCAAAATCATTAATGCAACATATGAGTCAAAAGCCTTATCACCACTTCTAGAACCTTCTAGAAGCATGACTCACTCTCATCCAAAAAAAGATAAATCCTTCTTTAACCGAATGTTAAAAGATGGGCGATAGAAAATTGGAAACTGGAAACTGGCAACTTCCAAAAGCGATCCTGAAATGAATTTAGGGATAACCCCGTAACAGTATAAACATACCCGCATTTGTATTACGACCGAATACAAATGCAACCGAGACAAAGATATTATATCTACATAGTATAATACTCGGATCCGGCTTAAACCAAAGCCCACCAGTATTATCTGCCCGAAATATGACACGTGCGTAAACGCACGTGCATTTTCCAAACCCTGCCATAAAACCAAACGGCCTCTACAACATTTCGCCCGAACTTGGGAAACTGTCTGTGGGGGACTCTAATGACTCGTCAGTACCCTGGCAGTGGGTTTAACCACAAGCCGTCAGCGGCACTAGCTGTGCGTAACGGCTGCCCATGGACTGACCTCAAGGGAGGCTGATGAGTGAACTCATCCGGAAACCCTACTGAGTCTAACAGTGACAATGTATATACAGTCCGGTCCGTTCGTCTATGAGTATCACATATCTGCCTAGGGGGCTGGTAACGTTAGACCCCCAAAAGCAGTATAAGTCGTGTCGGAGTGTAGCCTAAAAACACCCTGAGATACTACTAGAGTACGTACCAGTAAATCTCCTACCACGGCCGTGGGCTTTGTGTAATGGCTCTCCTAGACACAGCGCGATCTCACCCCCAATACCGGGAGAGACGAATCCCCTGCCAATCCGCTCACGTGCCTTCATGTAGCTCAGGACTGTACCCTAAAAATAGCTGTTTGCACGACTCCTTTGAGCCGTGGTAGGGTAGAAATCAAAGCACAGTGGGAACTCACACGAGACAAATGACGACCTCGGGTCGATGAACTAACCTGTACACATGTCATCAGGGAACTGCTATCTGACGATATGTATAATACCAACTAGCAGGTTCCCGGCGAGTCCTGTCCGGTGTACTCATAACCCAATGAGCACCTGTATACATCTTAGGTGATCCAACTGACACTAGTGGCTTGTGAGACCGACCACCTCCCCTCGTCAGGGTCTCGACTGTATACACTTGTCTACTCCGGAGTATCGATGCCCTGTCTCGAAACTCCCACGACTAGGGACCACAATTAAGGATATGCTTATAAACCACCCAAATCTCACGTATATGATCGCCATCATACTGTTGGCAGTAACGCAAGATCCTAAGGGCTCTATCAAAGTGTAACAGTGATCAGTCACCTGAACCTGTACACGACTGATAAAGGCAAACCAGATAGCATACTATCATGTCGAGTAAGACTGTCCTACCGGTATAGGTCCTCCGCAATCATTGAAATCACGTACATGCGATCCAATAATTGCCTCTGAGGGCACTATCTCCAACAATCTCCCACTTGCACTTAAGGTTAATTATTGCGATGTCGACTACTCACAACCCGTGTGAAACCGAACATCCAACTCCTCTACTAATCAGTTTCACAAAGCCCGTTTGAAAAACTATTGTGTTCGAGAAATAGCCTCAGTGAGTGGATCCGCCCTGATGTTTCTTTCTATATCTCTCTTAATCTTAAGTTCGCGGAGAAAGCCATCTCCCGAATCGAGTAATACCTGTCTTAGAATATGTCTGGATATCTGATGGGACCTAGTTCATAAATGAGTAACCTGAAAGAGAAACAAGTTTCTCAAAAAACCATTACTATCATCTGAATACCAATCACAAGAATCTACATCTTCGATCTCTTTGAAGAATCCCGATACTTGTGACACCTGGTTCTCTACTCTATTCTTATACCCACAACTTCTCAAAACTTAGACCTTGTATTTCTACGAAACACTTGTCTAAAAACTAGAGAAGTCATAAGTAAACAGAACATAGTACGAGGACCTATCCCTTTGTTCTGATGGACACTTGGACAACATACAATACTATGTATAAGTCCTCTGAGATGAACAACTCAAAACCTGTGCGTCGTAGGTGGAAAACTGTACCCAGGCGATTTCCTCAAATATCACCAATTACAACGAATTCCGATATAATGAGGATGATCACCTAATTCCCAATAACTTACTCCCACTCATCATCTGTAAAACCATACAGATATGAGAATCATACCTGGTAAATACATACCCCGGAGTAAGTATCTAATCGGGAAAACAGTTTTGCTCTAACAATGCACTGAAACATGAAAATGTTTCGTAGGGGTATCCTGGTATTCATAGCAATGCCTCTTCCATAATCCAATTCATGACTTTAACCGTATATTTCTTTGCCATCTCTCTATATCCCTTTATTTGTCTTTAGTCATTACTTTCTGTACACCATTGTTAGGCTAAATGGTTTTCTTCCTTCCCTACCGTTCGGCACCAGCCTATGGTTTGGAAGAAGACTATCCAGTAAGCATAATAAGTGTAACCTCCTAAACCAAGGAGTACTCGCATCTTAAGAGAAGGTGATGATAAAAGACAACTAAATAATACTTTATTCTAGCAAAGGTGAAACAGGAGTGGCGATGAAGTACACGGTTTGGTCGTGAATGATAGCAGTCGCAATTTACTTTGCCCTCTTTCTAATCCCTTTATTTTTTCTTTATGTATTACCTTCTGTACACCCTACTTAGGCTAATTGGTTTTATTCATTCCCTACCTTTCAGCACCTGCCTATGGTTAGGAAGAAGACTATCCAATAAGCGTAATAGGTGTACTCTCCTATACCAAGGAGCCCTCGCAACCTGAGAGAAGGTGATAATAAAAGACAACTGAATAAACCAATTCTATTTCTCCTGAACCTGGATCCATCCTCAAAGAAGTCCCTTCGAGTTCGTATATAACCATACGATGGATCTTATCCAATGGAAGTGGATGTCCGTAGCAATACGGGGTGTTCTGAGAAATGCAAAGGGTAAAAGAAGGAGTGGCAATGACTTATGCAACATAGACATTCCAAAAGCCAGTATTTTAAGAAGGTTCGGTCAACTTGGTCACTTAGTCATAGTCTAGGGTCGGTCAATGGTCGCTGCCAAAGGAAGAGAGAAAAGAAACACTCTGCGTGCACTCTAACCTAGATCAGAATGGTTATCACTTTATCTAATCAGGAAATCTCCTACTGTACTGTCAAATTCTCCTCCAAACCTAAAAGAAGAATCAATCGGGATCACCCGAAGAGTAAACCAACTCATCAGTGGGAATCAGGATCCAACTCTCATCGCATGATAACGTAACGGAATCCACTCACGTTATCACACTCAAGAAGGTATGCGCATACTTGGCAAGTTTCAGTTTCTTTAGAAACTCCCGATATGATTTTTTACCCCATGCTCTTATGACCTTGGCTTTGGTCAAAATGTCATAAGTCACATGCCAAGTTATACCCGTCACTATCTTGTCAATTTGAACCCACCCGCACATGCCCCTGACTTTGGCCAATCGGCAGAACGACTGTCCCAAACCAACTCATCTATCTATGCAACAAATGAATACCCAGCACCAAACACTATGCCTTAACTTTGGCTAAAATGCATAGCTTGAATACTACTGAATACCCAAAAGAAATGACGGAGGGCTACGGCTGGTTTTTGGCGAAAAACCTTTAACGTAGTGAACTTGATATCGCTGAAGGAACCTGATAGCTTTTTATAAAAATATAGTGGCGAAAACCTTTTGCTAAAGAGGTCACTCCCGGTGAAGGGATCTCGGCTCTTTCCTCGTGGAATGAGGTGCGGGATATTCCAACTGAATACCGCGATGCAAAGCAACTTGTAATCGACTATAGTGAAGTTATTACCCTGACGCAAAGTTCTGCCCAAGGGGTAATTCCCGGTGAAGGGATATCGGCCCTTGCATCATCGAATGAGGTGCAGGATATTCCAACCGAATACCGCTATGCAAAACAAAAGGAAATGTCTTTGTAATAACACTTTTTAAATTGTTCCAACAACTTCCAAATAGGTTTGTTTTTCTTTGCATTGATCAAAATCAACGCAGACCCATCAATTAATCACACCAGAAAAGAACGAAAATAAAATGTACGTATATGCCATCCGCATTCGTCACTAGGTCCCGTCATCACCCGTTAGGTTACTTAACTAACGACAGAGCGGGGAGTGGACTAGCGCGGGTGTATAACATATACAACATCTAATAGTATATATACTAGTATACAATAATCGCTCCAGACGTGACAATATGCAACATTACAGAAAAGTAATAAGCATCACAGAACAATACAGATAATCTGGGATCCCCGAGTTTCACAAAGCCGCTGCTGAAATCCGACGTTCCCCTGGTCGTGTGGATAGCCTGTGCAATGAAACCTAGACCCCTACGGGTGTGGCAAATTACCCGCCAAAAGCTGAAGCGAGGCAGCCCCCTAAAGCAAAGTGAACAGACCACCCTGCACTTCACGGAATCCGGTAGCTTGAGCACCCCTCCTTGGGTCAATCTGTACCCCCTATGAGTGCGGCGAATAGTCTGCCAATTACAAAGTGAGGCCCCTCTGCCTCTCAAAGCCATGAGATGCGAACCCGTTGCCCTCCAGAACCCGGCTATCCGTGCACTCCGTCGCGGGGTAAAACCTAGTACAAAAATGAAAAATATATACAACGGGTACATCGACCTCAACCCGGTCGTGTCCCGAATGAATATTATACAACAGGCAGTGACGGCAGTCCACATGTTGGACGCTCGCCCCGCAATATCAAATGTACAAATAAATCCAAACAACACCACCATTGCACACTGCTATCCACCACGACAAATCCGCAACATCACAGCACAACACAAAACATCAACGCGAATGTCACGTTCTTAAACCCGTCTAAAAGAACTATAGCAATCAGACGCAGTTTACCGATCGAATGACATTCACGGTCGGAGATATAATGTAAGTACTGTAAACTAACACATTTAAATTTCGATCGACTAAAAATCATGAAGTGGGCCCCACGTACTTCTGCTGTACAGTAACAAAATCTGGGTCCAAAAGATATATACCAAAAACCACAATTTACCTAAAAGAAGCCACTGTTCAAATTTGGATCAATGACCCCACAGATTGGCCGCGGATGCGCGGTCAAACCCTAGGTTTGACCGCGATTCCGCGGCGGTCTTGAAGGGTCACGTGACCAAATTTCTACCATGTGCTTATAAAAGCCTGCTGAATTTTCTGTGATGTGTAAAATTATTTTTAGAACCATTTAAAAATCGACAGAAACTCAAAACTGAAAAGTTGTAGTTTTTGATATTCGGTCCAATCGATGTTTTAAACGCGTTAGCACAAGTTAGTAAAGCATAATGGTGAGGCTCTGATACCACTGTAAGTCTATGGCAGCGCCCCGGCCGTTAACAGATGCCAAATGCGGAACAAAAACTTTTTAACTGGCGTTATCATATACTATAACCCGGATCTGCCATTATTGCTAAACTAACAAACTGTAAAGAGGGTAGAAAGGTTATACCGAACGATCCGAGTCCTTCGTTCTTTAACCATCATCCCATGCTTTGTTGTGGCTGCTCCGATCTCGTCGATCTCCGATCTCCTCGTCCAGGTGGCACCAGGTCAGCGGATGTTTAAACGGGCTCCCGCCTCTGACTTGAGGCAACTCGGTCGTCAAGTTTGCTAAAAGAGACGACCAAGATTGATATAGAGAATGAGTAGAATACTTTATCTCACTTCGTCCAAAGCCGTGGACGAACGGTGAATGAAGTTGCTACTCGAAATGAAATGGAATGAGAAATGAGTTATCAAATTTCCATACACTCAAAACTATAGTCGTTTTAATCAAAATCAATCTTTTTAATTAAGGGGAGGGGCCGGCCAATATATATATGGAGCAAGGGAGGTAAGGGTAGGAGCAAAGAAAGAGGGTGACAACAAACATGAAGTTTATCATAACCATGAGTCATGATACACCAAGTATGAACACATTAAATGAAACTAATGAATCACTTAACCTTGTCACCAAAATCATTAATGCAACATATGAGTCAAAAGCCTTATCACCACTTCTAGAACCTCCTAGAAGCATGACTCACCCTCATCCAAGAAAAGATAAATCTGTCTTTAACCGAATGTTAAAAGACGGGCGATAGAAAACTGGAAACTGGCAACTTCCAAAAGCGATCCTGAAATGAATTTCAGGATAACCCCGTAACAGTATAAACATACCAGCATTTATATTACGACCGAATACAAATGCAACCGAGACAAAGATATTATATCTACATAGTATAATACTCGGATCCGGCTTAAACCAAAGCCCACCAGTATTATCTGCCCGAAATATGACACGTGCGTAAACACACGTGCATTTTCCGAACCCTACCATAAAACCATACGGCCTCTACAACGTTTCGCCCGAACTTGGGAAACTGTCTGTGGGGGACTCTAATGACTCGTCAGTACCCTGGTAGTGGGTTTAACCACAAGCCGTCAGCGGCACTAGCTGTGCGTAACGGCTGCCCATGGACTGACCTCAAGGGAGGCTGATGAGTGAACTCATCCGGAAACGCTACTGAGCCTAACAGTGACAATGTATATACAGTCCGGTCCGTTCGTCTATGAGTATCGCATATCTGCCTAGGGGCTGGTAACGTCAGACCCCCAAAAGCAGTATAAGTCGTGTCGGAGTGTAGCCTAAAAACACCCTGAGATACTACTGGAGTAACTTCCAGTAAATCTCCTGCCACGGCCGTGGGCTTTGTGTAATGGCTCTCCTAGACACAGCGCGATCTCTCCCCCAATACCGGGAGAGACGAATCCACTGCCGATCCGCTCACGTACCTCCATGTGGCTCGGGACTGTACCCTAAAAATACCTGTTTGAACGACTCCTTTGAGCCGTGGTAGGGTAGAAATCAAAGCACAGTGGGAACTCACACGAGACAAATGACGACCTCAGGTCGATGAACTAACCTGTACACATGTCACCAGGGAACTCCTATCTGACGATATGTATAATACCAACAAGCAGGTTCCCGGCGAGTCCTGTCCGGTGTACTCATAACCCAATGAGCACATGTATACATCTTAGTTGATCCAACTGACACTAGTGGCTTATGAGACCGGCCACTGCCCCTCGTCGGGGTCTCGACTGTATACACCAGTCTACTCCGGAGTATCGATGCCCTGTCTCGAAACTCTCATGACTAGGGACCACAATTAAGGATATGCTTATAAACCATCCAACTCTCACGTATATGATCGCCATCATACTGTTGGTAGTAAAGCAAGATCCTAAGGGCTCTATCAAAGTGTAACAGTGATCAGTCACCTGAACCTGTACACGACTGATAAAGGAAAACCAGATAGCATACTATTATCTCGAGTAAGACTGTCCTACCGGTATAGGTCCTCCGCAATCATTGCAATCACGTACCTGCGATTCAATAATTGACTTTGAGGGCACTATCTCCAACACCTCAGGTGCGCCAGAACGTTGTAATCCACCTTGTTTTTCTTAGGCGGGTCCTTGGCTGCCAGCTCTTCGACGACTCGGTCATCGAGTATGATATCCTCAGGGACCTTTTCTTTCCCCTTATCCTTTTTATTCGATCCTTTGTTTGCAGGTCTGCGATTCTTTTCAGGTAGCATGCGATTGCGCAGCTGAATGTTCTCGCAGGTCTTCATCTCTTCGGTTTCAGAGATGGATTCCTTGAAGAGAGGGCCGAGGGCTATTTCTTCATCAGAATCACTCCTGAAGGTGAGAACTTGCGATCCCCCAGAATTAACTATGTGACATTCACCGACTGTTCTTTTATGCTCATCCGTCGTGCTTCTTTGTTCCCGACGAGTTTTGCGCATCATTCGCTTAAAATGCTGCCGGTGAGCAACGTATCCCTGCCACTAACTTTTAAAGGCGTTGCATTCTTCAGTAGGATGTGTGGTCCTCCGATGGTACAAACAGTAATTTGGATGTGCATCCTCTTCGTTAAGGTGTATCCTATCAGGAGTGTTTCCTTCGGACGGTGGCGGCTTCATTCCCATCGATATGGCTTTGGCGAACCTCTTCCTTGTCTTGAACCTGCTTTGCTGGCGGCCGAAGTGCTCCTATCTAATTGGGGTAGTTCAATCCTTTCGTTCAGTCGCCGACGTTTAGCTTTTTCAAATATGGCAATTTCGCATTCTCGATCAGCTTTGCTTTTCAGAAGAGCTTCGTTTAGAAATGCCTCAATCATCTCGTCTGACGGTCCTAAGAGTTCCGGTTCGGGGTCTGCCCCCAGTTTCTCTATATCAGGAGTTTCTTCACCATCTAATGACGAGTGAGAGATCATGTGGCAGCTTGCCACATAATCTTCAGGATCGTCTGACGAGTCTTCTCTCTTATCTTTTGTCGCTATCTCTGTCTTCAAGGATGTGGTTGAGAAACTCTTGGAGTGTGACTGGGGTTCGCGTTTTTTGGTTGTATTCTTCCGGCACGTCAATATGTTTTTGCAGGTCTGTGCGCTTGTCATCAGGCTTCACGGGCTTTTTGGTCTTCTTCTTCTTCTTCAAAGACTTTGACGGCTGGGCCTGAGCATTTTGATTATCGCTACCAATTCTTGGAGTCAGGCGCGGCTTCAGCATTCCTCAATGATCTCGGGTTCCAGCGGACTTTTCCACCTAATTGCCGGGCATGTTTGGAGATCCTTCAGCATTCTTTTCGTCTTGGCTGAAAGAGCGACCTCCCATGGAGCTTCTTCTATAAAAGAGCATGATGCCCCCGGTGTGTCCCCCCTTTTAAGAGCGTACGGCTGAGGTGGGCTTACTTTCCAATTTTGGGACAATGCGAATTTGCCCTGTTGGTATTGGTCCTCAATCCATCCTTTGAAGACGAAGCAATCTTCGATTGGATGGCCTACCATTTGGTGATAGGGGCAATAATTGGGATTATTGGCCTCACCGGGTTGGAATGGGTGTTTTGGATCCGGCAAGGTGATGAGCCTGTTGCGCACCGCTAGCTCAAAAAGTTTCCTTGTTTCATCCCGGGGAAAGGAATAAGGGTGCTTCAGTTTCTCATTGAAGAATCGCCTGCTTTCATCTCGGCGATCAGTTGGCTTTTGACCACCAGGCTACTGCTGAGTATTGGCGACGAAGGTCGCTTTCCCTTTCCCTTTCTCGTTCTGAGATTCCAACTTCGCAGAAGAGGGTCTATGACCCATCTGATCCATTTGGGTCAGTTTTTCTATCAAGACCTGGAAAGTAGTTGGCTTGAAGAACATCATGAATTGTGAAATGGTCGCCTGAGGGTCGAGGGTCCCTACGGACATGCCTACCACAGGCGCTTCTTCGATGCGCTGCTCACACTTCAACCATAGATTCTGCCACCGTATCGCATACTGCACCTATGTTTCGCCTGGCTTCACTCTGGCATTAATTAACGCGGTGATCGGGGTGAGCCGCTAGCGCTGGAGAAACGTTGGGTGAACAACAATTCCATCTCCATAAAAGTTTTGACGGAGTCGTTGGGAAGCTCTGAGTACCATTCGAACGCCGTCTCCGCCAAGCTGCCGACGAATTGGCAAAGCAGTAGCTTATCATCCCCTCCAGTGTTGCCGCAGTGAGCCCTGAACTGAGCGACATGTTGATGGGGATTGCCTGTTGATTAGTCGAAAATATTGCATTTTTAACACATCAATTTCCTTATTCTTTCTAATCATCTAAAGCTGTTTGGTATAAATATAGCACATATTAGCAATTTGTCTGCAAAATATCAAATAACATGTGTTATACATTATAACCGGCATTATGAGGGAAATTGTGTGTTTATTACTACATGTGTGATTTTTGTATATATCAACACTTGTCTCGAGATTGTGTGCAGGAAATTCTCCAGGTTAAAGTGCCGGAACTGCTAAAAGTGTAGATAAAATACACCAAGTCCAAGACTTGAGATCTGGTAGTGAACAAGAAAGTATAAAAATATTCCAGATATCAGGAAAGTTCCATAAAGCTAACATCAGAATTACCCTGGAAAAATCATGCAGAGATCACCTCAAACGGCTGCGGATCCGCGGCAGAGTCAGGCCGATCCGCCGCGGATCCGCGGCCGAGTTGACTCTTCGGCGGTGGGAGTTTTTTACATAGGCCTCCTTTTAACGACCAAACTTCTTCAAGATACTTCAAAGTCCCTAGAAATCTTCAGAAGCTTCTCTTCTAACAGCCAAGCTTCTTGTGTAAGCTTAATACCTACCAAGCTTCTCATACAAGCCTCATAACAACCAAGCTTCCAAGGGAAGCTAGACCTAGCTTCTAGGGGAAGCTAAAGGGAAAGCTATAAAAAGGGACCTAGGGTTTCATTATAAAAGTTGTTCATTAATTGAGTGGTTGGATATTGAACCAAATTTGCGCAAGTTGAGTGACACAACTTGCAACTCAAAACCCTAGCCCAAATCCAAATCCAAAGCCAAATAAAGATCTATCGAGAAGCGACTTGAGCAAGCTAATGAAGATCCTTTGAAGCAACGTCGATCTTCATTCGAACAAGAGATCCACGACAATCTTCGACTCAAGAAGATCGATGCTAAGCTAATTTCGGCGGATCTAGTTACCTCCTCAGATCTTGTAACCTCGAGTTGAGTGAATTGTACCTAATCGTCGATTAATAAATGTGAATATTGTAAATCTTGCTTTTCTTTACATTCTTGCATTATGAAAAGTTTCCGATATTTGATTCTTTTCTTTTTCATGATGTTTGAGTGAAATCTCCGCTTATAGCGGAATCGAGAGAATAGGTAGATGATGATGATTAAATTCTTGAACGATTCTTAAATCTTATGAGTTTTGTAAACTTTAAGAAATGGAATCATCGAAGACCTAATTTGAGCGAGATCGCTTTCTTGAATATTTTCTCTCCAAATTAGAGATCAACTATCGGTGATTTAATTTGCTAAAGGCTAGAATTTGAATGATAATTAATGAAAGGACAAGGGATGATGATGGAGAAACCCTAGTTTCTTCAATAGATCTTTAAATCTCATTGATTGTCATCGATCTAGTAACAAATCTTCAATAGATAAGAATTTGTAATCATTAGTATTCATCATCACTCTCAATTGGATCGATTCCGACAAACCTCTTTACAAATATTGATAATTCAAACTATTTGGACATTTTCTTGATCTCTATCATTTCTTGATTTTAGATATATTTCTTGATGATTCTTGAAACTAAATTTCATAAATATTGAATCATTTTCTTATATCTTTTAATTTTCAATTCAACTAAAACGATAACGAACAAATCATACTTTCTCAGTGGACGATCCGTTCTCATTGACGAAACTACAATAGACACTGGCAATTGATTGCGGTATAAATTTCTTTGGTTGTGATCTTTTACACTTTTCAAAACACGACATGGAAACGATCAATCTAATGGCGCCGTTGCAGGGGAATCGTGTGCTAGTTTGTTCGGTTTTGTAATTTGAGTTGAAAAATTTATTATTCCATCAGAATTTTTAGATCAAAATTCGCAACAAGGGCTTAACGATTTGTTGTGATTTGTTGCAAGGAGATCTGGAATTTGTGGAGCGAGAGGAAAAATTTTCAGAGCATCTCAGGTAGCTCAGTGAGGCAACAGAAGCATCTGTACCAAATTTTGTACAGGGATCTAATTAACTGACCGCGGAACCACGGCATTTGAAGGCATGTTGCGGCGGATTCGCGGTAAGATAGCTGCTTCAGTGCACCAAAATTTTTGGTCCATTCTGTCTTTCTTATCTCCTCCCTGCTCTGTCCATTAACCAATTTCTGTAGGATTCTTTGCAAAAATTCGCAGTGCCGCAAAAAGAAAAATTGTTGCGTGTTTGATCTTGGTTGTTTGCATTTTTAATACGAAAATTAAGGGGCAAAGATCAAATTCAGATTAGGTGGGGAGTTTATTACCCTTCCTAAGCCCCAAAAATCACAAACTTGCATCCGCATCACCCTCATTAACTAAAAAAAAGCTAGACAAGACTTTAAGGACCGTCGCGCTCATTTAGGACAGAAGGAGGTCGTGGGTAATCTATTGCTTATCCGCATTTCTTTTGTGGTGTCTAAGGCAAGTGTGTTTAAGAAAAGTGGTTACTTAATTAGGCCCACTACTTACGTAGTGGAGAACCTTCCACTTACCTAGTACTTACCTGGCCACAGAAGGGGCAAAGAGGCAGTAGAGGATCTATCTTGCGACTTGTCTTCTGGAAGTCTCGGAGCGGTCTAGAGACTTGACCTAGGTGACCATTAGATTTAGGGTTTCTTGTGCAATGTTTGTATGAATTTTTCAAAAATCCGTCATTTTCAAACCAAACACCAACTCATCTTTTCCTTAATTATCTTAACGCTGCCTCTTGTGCTAAACCATTTAGTGCAAGCTTGGCTGGACACGGGATTCTAGTGCCCGTCTTGTCCGCGTTCTTCCTATCGACTCCGAAGTCGGTAATTCTACGTCTACTTTTTCTTCACCTACTACTCTGCCACCGTCCGTTGGTGCGCAGAATCCGCCCCGCATCTCTTTCCAAGAGAGATGTTACCCTATGCGAAGTCCTCTTTCGACCTGTCTCACCATTCCACCAGCCAATGGGGACAATTTTGAAATCAAACCACAATACATCAATCTTCTACCAAAATACCACGGTCTCGAGTCTGAAGACGCATACGTCTTTATTACCAAATTTGAAAATGTATGCGCTATGATGGGTACTTCACAGCTTTCTGTGGATGCTATGAGATTACGTCTTCTCCCATTTACTTTGTGCGATATAGCCGAGAAGTGGCTTTATAACACAGCCGCACATTCTATTTCGAACTGGGGAGAATTCGTAACAGCTTTCCTAAAGAAATTCTACCCTAATCATAAGACAGTTCAAGTCCGTAGCGAAATAAATCAATTTACCCAGCTTCCAAATGAACCAAATGAACCATTCTTGAAGTGTTTTGAATGCTTCAAGGATCTGTTAGTTCAATGTCCTCATCACGGAATTCCTAGGTGGGATCTGTGCAGAATCATATATGAGGGCATTAATCCTACAACAAAACAGACCCTTGAATCCATGTGTCAAAGCACCTTCATGAATAAAGATGATGGTGAAGCTTGGAGATTTTTAGAAGATTTTGCTGAAAGAACATTACAGTGGGAGAGTGCAAACCAGTCATCGTCTAGGGGTGGCATTCATCAACTTGATGTTTCCATAGGAGTTAGAGCTGAAATGGAAGCAATGCAAAAGAAACTCGAAGCTATGGAACATAAACTGTAAGCAGCCTCCCTAAATCAGATGTCACTCTCCAAAACTGTCTATGGATGTTGTTCTGATCCATCTCATCTTACGGAAGAATGTCCTTTAAATTCTCCGTTTCAAGATCAAGAGCATACCAATGCTGCTTTCCAACAAAGACCTAGAAACGATCCGTATTCTTCCACTTATAATCAGGGTTGGAAGAATCACCCTAACTTTGCTTGGAACCAATCACAAACTCAAAACACGGTTCCAAACGAAAATAATTTCCAAAGGGGTCCTCCACCACAACAGCAACCACTTCAAATAAGTTAGCACCCCTACCAATCACAAAACTTTCAAAATCCGGTAAACACACCTGCACCGTATAATCCTTTGCAGTTGACTGGTACTAACGAATCCTCTTCACTCAGATAAACCTTGAATTTGATTCTGAAAAATTTCATGCAATTTTCGGCTGAGGTTCAGTCTTCTGTCGATGATATAAAGAAAAAATCTGCTTCCAAAGCTGAGAGTATAAAATCGATGGAAGCACAAATTGTACAATTAAAAAGCCGAGATGAGTCCTAGAGGGAAAGCGAAACTTCCGTCTCAACCCCTACCGAATCCTGGGCATTCACAACACTATAATGTGAATGCCATTACAACGTTGAGATCTGGAAGAGTGCTGAATAATCAAGCTGGGGAAGAGATTGATAATCATGAAGAATTAATCAATAATGCTCCGGCTGAGACTTTCCTTTCCACACACACTTCTACTTCTGATCCTTGTTGGTCTACTACACCACCTTCTTGCGAGCCAATTCTTCGTTTTCCCCGAGGCTCGACACCTCAGCATACCTCTTCTAGTCCAGCAAAGACGATCCCCACTTCTATTCTGGGATCAGTTCCACACACACCTCCTTCTCCAATGTTGGACCCAGCTCTTATTGCCAAAGCTCCTTATCCAAATCGGTTAAGGGGTAACAAATCAAGTCCACATATGGAGAAGATTATGGAAATGTTTAAACATGTTAACATCAACATTCCTCTCCTAGATGCTATTCAACAAGTCCCCGCTTATGCGAAAATTCTTAAAGACTTGTGCACTAGGAAGAGGAAGACTCAAGTGCCAAAAACGGTCTTCATGACAAATAATGTTAGCACTGCTTTTACCCCACAGTTACCAAAGAAACGTAAGGACCCAGGATGTCCCACAATCTCGATTTCTATTGGGGGTAAAAACATTAACCGTGCTTTACTTGACCTGGGCGCAAGTGTTAACCTGCTTCCATATTCTGTTTACGAGCAGTTAGGGATTGGAGAGTTAAAACCTGCTCATTGCACTCTCCAAATGGCAGACCGTTCAATCACCAAACCTAGGGGTGAACTGGAGGATGTGTTGATAAAAGTCGGGGAATTTATATTCACTGTGGACTTTATTGTTCTCGATACACAACCTATAGCAAACCTACAGAACCAAATTCCGGTGATTCTGGGTCGACCATTCCTTGCCACTTCCAATGCTGTCATTAACTGTCGAAATGGTTCTATGAACCTATCTTTTGGAAAAATAACAATTGAACTGAACATCTACAAAATTTGAAGTCAGCCGTCTGAACCCTCTGCTCGCATACTTGATATATGTTCTGTCCACGAGATTGCTCCCGAAAGTTGCGAAGTTGATGAACTTTGCTTTGAAGATCTCGATGACACTAGCACATCAATGTTTGATCTTGCACATCTTAGTGAGGTCACTCTTTCCACTCCTGAGTCTGAAACTCTTGACTCATCACCTTCCGAGTCTATATCTTTTGCAGGCTACGAGCTTCTTCGTGACTCTGAATGTCATTCTTTTACCCCACCTTCTATAGTTTCTCCGCCAGCATTAGATCTCAAACTTTTACCTTCTCATCTTAAATATTCGTATTTAGGTAAGAATGAGTCTTTACCGGTGATCATATCCGCTTCTCTAGCCTCAGAGCAAGAGAATGCACTTTTAACGGTATTGAGATCTAATAGGCAGGCGTTTGGTTGGACTATGGCTGACATCAAAGGAATTAGTCCCTTAATAGTTGAATATTATATACATCTGGTGGATGAAGCCAAGCCAACCCGAGAACCACAGAGACGGTTAAACCCCGTCATAAAGGAGGCGGTGAAGAAAGAAATCGTCAAATGCCTTGACAGTGGTATCATTTACCCAATCTCCGATAGCCAATGGGTAAGTCTAATTCATGTAGTCCCTAAGAAATCTGGCATCACAGTCATAACAAATGAGGCGAATGAGTTAATCCAGACACGTGCTCAAACTGGGTGGCGTGTGTGTATTGATTATAGAAAACTCAATGCCGCAAAGAGGAAAGACTAATTTCCTCTACCTTTTATTGACCAGATGTTAGAACGCTTAGCTGGACGTGAATATTATTACTTCATGGACGGATACTCTGGCTATAACCAGGTCCCTATTGCCAAAAAGGATCAAGACAAAACCACATTTACTTGTCCTTTTGGTACTTTTGCTTATAGACGCATGCCCTTTGGGTTATGCAATGCTCCCGCTATATTTCAGCGGTGTATGATGGGGATATTCTCGGACATGGTTGAGAATTTTCTGGAGATTTTTATGGACGATTTATCGATATTCGGAGATTCTTTTGCTGACTGTCTATCTCATCTTGACACAATTCTTACTCATTGTAAAGAGAAGAACTTAACCTTGAATTAGGAAAAATGCCATTTCATGGTCCAAGAGGGAATTGTGCTTGGACATGTGATTTCATGGAAAGGCATTGAGGTTGACAATGCTAAAATAGATGTCATTCAAAACCTTCCTCATCCCAAATGCGTCAAGGATATACGATCCCTTCTTGGCCATGCAGGCTTTTACAGGAGATTCATTAATGATTTTAGCAAAATTGCTAGACCTTTAACTCTTCTCTTGGCCAAGCACACAACCTTTCACTTTGACTCGGATTGTGAGGTTGCATTTGACTCACTCAAACACTCTCTCACTACAACCCCAGTTCTATCTTCTCCAGATTGGAACTACCCTTTTGAGCTTATGTGTGATGCATCAGATTTTGCAGTTGGTGCAGTCTTACGACAGCACATTGAGAACACGTGATCTATTATGCAAGCAAGATCCTGAATGATGCTTAAATTAATTATACAACTACCGAAAAGGAACTTTAGGCAGTTGTATTTGCATTAGAAAAATTCAGGCCTTACTTGATTTGCTCACCTATTGTTGTGTACACTGACCACTCCGCCTTGAAATATCTTTTGGCGAAGAAGAATGCTAAAAGTAGGCTAATACGTTAGATCCTTCTATTACATGAATTTGATCTTGTTATTAAAGATAAGAAAGGATGTGAAAACGTGGTAGCCGACCATCTTTCACGCATCGCTTCTTCACCGGTGACCCTACCAATCAATGATTCTTTTCCAGACGAACAACTCCTGAATGTATCCACTGAACCTTGGTTTAGGGATATTGGGAATTATCTTGCTACGGGACTTATTCCCTGTGAATGCTCAAAACTGGACAAACATCGATTTCTATCCCAAGTAAAACACTTTTTCTGGGATGAACCATATCTGTTTAAGTATTGTCCTGACCAGATCATTCGCAGATGTGTCCCTAATGATGAATTCAAGAGTGTTCTATCTTTCTGTCATGATCAGGCATGTGGGGGTCACTTTGGTCCTCGAAAGACGGCGGAGAAGGTTTTGCAATGCGGTTTTTACTAGCCGACTTTATTCAAAGATGCATTTGATCATTGAAAAACCTGTGCACAGTGTCAGCATACGGGTAGGATTTCCCGGAGAAATGAGATGCCACTTCATTCCATCTTAGTGGTTGAAATTTTTGACGTTTGGGGTATTGACTTTATGGGTCCTTTTCCTAACTCCTTTGGGAAATTGTACTTATTGCTTGCGGTTGATTACGTCTCGAAATGGGTGGAAGCTATTCCTTGTCGCACTAATGACAAAAAGGTTGTCATTAGGTTCCTTAAAGAGAGTATCTTTTCACGATTTGGACACCCACGCGCTATCATTAGTGATAATGGGACACATTTCTGTAATCGGTCTTTTGAGACTTTGATGTGGAAATATGCAATCAACCACAAACTTTCCACACCCTATCATCCCCAAACGAGCGGGCAAGCTGAGGTTTCAAACAAGCAAATCAAACAAATTTTGGAGAAAACGGTTTCTAAAAATCGAAAAGATTGGTCAACCAAATTGACGGATGCTCTTTAGGCGTTCCGAACTGCATATAAAACCGATTTAGGTATGTCTCCTTACAGACCAGTGTTTGGAAAATCTTGTCACCTTCCGGTCGAGATTGAGCCCAAAGCAATGTGGGCCATTAGAGAACTTAACTTTGACTTAAATCAAGCCTGCACCTTTCGGAAGCTGCAATTAAACGAGCTAAGCGAACTCCGCGATGAAGCTTACGATAATTCTGTGATAGTAAAGAATCGGACTAAGGTATTTCACGATAAAAATATTTTGAGAAAAACTTTCACACCTGGTCAACAAGTCCTTCTTTATGATTTACGACTCCATCTTCATGCGGGTAAGCTACGATCTCGGAGTAAAGGACCTTTTGGTGTACGGTATGTATACCCGCACGGGCAGTTGAGGTTGAAAATGTTGAAAACGGTACATTTTTCAAAGTAAATGGACATAGATTAAAATCGTATTTTTCCACTGACCCCTCGGAGGAGCTCCTGTTTTTACAGGAGCCGCTTTATAATGACTGATTTTCCTCCACCTCACCTCCATGATTTGGTAATTTTGTCATATCTTTATAATGGAAGTGAGTCAACTTGTACATACATCTTATAAAAAAATAGAAAAAAATACAAAACAAAACAATAAAAATTCTTGTACATAAATAAAAGAATAAGTTTGGGGGAGATTTTCACGATCATATTTCATGTTCCCGTTAATAAATTTCCTCCCAAGCTTACAGGTTTTTGTGATCCAACAGATAGCAACAGTGAGGACACTGTTGTAAACAAGTTTGGGGGAGGTTTGTGCTTATTTACGCATCACTTTGCATCATACCTTGCATAAGCACAAAACATATATATATAAAAAATAAACATATAACATAAAAAAAAATTTAATATTTAATTTTATAATAAAAGATTAGATAGTGAAAAATTACATCCAAAAGATTGGAAAAGTTTAAGAAATCCAAGAAAATTTGATATTTTCTTAAACGAAATTAGTAATAAGTAGTTATGATCCGTAGTCCCAAGGGTTAGTAAGATGAAAGAAGTCACTAATCCGAGGATAAAATTAGTCTGAAAAATAGTTCCTATTCTGGAAGCTAAACATTTGAATGTTGATACCGTACTATACGCACTTACACACGTCTTGAAATTCGGGATAGTAGAGGATACCTTGAAATGCTCTTGTCTAAAAGCCAAAATATGAAGGAAATAATAAATGAATAAAAGATAAAATGGTGTAGAAAAATGAACACTGGTTTTGTTATCACCGAGGCAGCATAAAAAAAATATAGCGAGGGTGCTTTATCACCTAGTGCCTTAGACCAACTGGTTTAAGAGTCACTGCTAAACCTTAGGTGTTGCAAGACGAGGAAAATACTAATACGTCTTATAAGCAAGCACATGAGTAATCGGTCGGTTAGTACCTCAAGAAGTATTAATGTTGGGTTAGCTTAGCACGTTAGCAAGGTTTTGGCAAGCTTCAATCATGCTACATTAAAAATTTTGGGGTGCTAAACAAACCATAACCAAGATCTTAACTAGAGTATTAGGATTAACATAGCAAGTAAACAACTTTACTTCTAAGAGTTTGGGATTACAACCTTTGTAGTCCGTTCCTTCGCTTCATAAGCTCCGTGTTGAGCTCCCTTCGCTGCGATCATCATGTACCCGGACTCTAGAGAGGCTCCATGAAGAGAAAGATGCATGCTTGCTTCCAATCTTCAACAACTAAGATGATCTACCTTAAAGAATCTCAAACCCAAGCTCATGCTTCACTAAACAAGTATTAGCAAAGCAAACACCCTAATCTAAGTGGCTAAAACAGATGAGGATGATGAAGTAGGAATTTAGCTTTCTTTTGTTTTCAGTTTCTCACAATATTGCATCACATCACAAAAAGCTAGAAAGCTTTTTCAAGAGCAAGAAGAAGAAGAAAGTCATTTGTGATGAATAATGAATTATTGTTGTAGTTACAAATCCAACCTTGGGTTAAGAATGAAGGCTTAAACATTGTAGAGAATTAACTGGGGTAAAGGGTTTGGGTTGGGTTTAGAAATATCTACACAAAATATCAATACAAAATATCTAAGCTTAAAACAAAATAAGGCTTCTAAAAGCTTCATGAAAAAGCTAACCCAAATCAAACCCTAACTTGTTTAATCTCCACAAATCATGTTGTATTTGTAATAATAACTTGTTACAATATTATATATCACATATATAATATATTTTTGTAACAAAAGAAAATAATACAATTAACATATATCGCATATATACCAATGTATTATCCGGTGAGAAAATGAATCATTAAAGAGAGGTTATATTAGTTAACGTAATGTAATATATCACATATATAATTATACATTAAATTATTGAATCAACCCTTGATCGCACAATCCAGCTATATCGCATATAACCGACTAATATAACATGTACCGATTCATCGAATCAACACTTGATCCGTTGACCCGGCTATATCACATATACCCGGCCGATATCATATATCGCGAGAATAGAATACGGTATCTCATATCGTATTATTCTCGGTCCCGCACATATCACATATGTACTCCCACTCCGTTTTGCCTGAGTCAGGAAACCTCTGTGTAGGACTCTAAAGAATCGTCAATACGCCGGCAGTAGGTGATGATCATATCAAACACCCACAAGCTGCAAGCGGTCAGCTAAACGTAACAGCCACCCAGGTATTGAGCGATCAGAAGATCAACAAGAAAGCCTTTACATTCTCCAGTGAATCCAATCAGTAACACTACCGTACAGTCCGGTCTTTTCGTCTGATATGTCGCATAACTCCCCTAGGGGTGGTAAACATCAGACCCCAGTAGCTTGATAAGTCGTGTCGATATGAGGTCCATAAAAGTTCGAGAAACTACTGATAACACTCACCAGTAAATTTCAGCAACTCTGGCCAGGGATTTCCAGTTATAGCCAATCGAACACAGCGCAACATCAACTCCCTATACTGGGAGAGACGAAACCCCTCCTATCGCTCATTGCCTCCATGTGATTCGGGACTGTACCCAAAAGCCACCGTTTTGCACGCCCTCTTGGACGTGGTATGATGGAAATCAAAGCACAGTGGGAATCACACAAGACTCTATGACGATCTCGGGTCTACAGACTAACCTGTACTAGTGTCACCAGAGAACTGATATCTGACGTGAGGTATAATACCATCTGGGAGTTCTCGGCGAGTCCATCCAGTGTACCCAGTCTCCACTGAGCACCCGTATACCTTCTCTGATGTCAAACACCAATGGATATGGGATCATCCATCGCCCATCATATGGGTCAAGAAGCGCATACGCTAGTCTACTCTGGAGTATCGATGCTCTGTCTCGGTACTCCCACGACTAGGAACATTTAAAGGATGTACTTAGCGACTACACTGTCCCCACAAGTATGATCTGCATCATAGTCCTGGTAGTCAAGTACTCATCCTAAGGACTTTATCAACATGTAACATAGAGACAATCAGAGTACATGTTAAGATAAAGAGTAACCAGATAGCATACTATCATGTCAAGCAAGAAAGTCCTCCCTATATATGTCCAAGCATCCACTACAATATACATCATATGTACAGTAATGGCCTCTAGGGCATACATATCACTAACAATCTCCCACTTGCACTAGGGCTATCTGTTATGGTATCGCATACCCAACAATCTGCTGTGGTAGAAGTATCTCATACTCAACCATCCCATAAAAGTCTATACTGGGAAATAGGCCTTTGTGAGTGGATCCGCGTTGTTGTCCTCTGTGTCTACTCTCCTAACCTCGATCTCCCTGCAGATCAACCATCTCCATGATCAGGTGATACTTCTTAAGAATATGTCTGGATCTCAGATAGGGCGGGGGTTCCTAGGTCTAAGCCACAACTCCATTGTCACACAATGGTAGGAACGAAGTTCATCTCATGAACTAAAAAATATCCAGACTGCCTCTTTGGTAGCATCCTTGGTAACGATGTATATAACCTTTAATAATCTAGTATGTCACGGTATCTAGCTTGGAACTCTTCCATCATACCGTCCCTCCATTGAGGGTAAAGACAATGCCTGTGACTGACATTCAGTCGTCCTTATCACCCTGAAACCTTTCCAGTGATTCTCCTCAGGATCTATTGATACTATCTCACTACAACTAGTGAGAATCATAACATCCAATTAGATTTATCTCATAGATCCATAATGTAGGATTTAGGAGGTATCACCTTGATCTTATATGGAGAATCTTTGTGATAAGAGGAGATTGACCGAGCGTAGCATAGGAAACTTCTTCCCTATCAAGAGTATGTCATCCACGTACTATACGAGGATCACCACCATACTCCCTACTACCTTTTTGTATATACTTGGTTCATCTACCATTTTGATGAAGTCAAACTCTTTGACTACTACATCAAAACAGACGTTCCAACTCCGCGATGCCTGATTTATCACATAAAATATCTTGCACACGTTTCCGCTGCTTCCACTGTCTACGAAGCCCTCTGGCTGTGTACTTATAGACACTCTCTTTCAAATCATTATTTAGAAAAGTAGTCATGACACCCAACCGCCAGATATCGTATTCATGGCATGTAGCAGTGGCAAATAGGATCTGGATGGACTTAAGCATAGCTTTGAAAGTCTCAACTTTTACATGTACACCAAGTAATCTTCTCAAGATATACTTTCTCCTGATGGGGATTTAACCCTTCAGATAAAATAACCAAAGTCCATACTTTGTTGGTGTATAAGGATTCCATCTCAGATCGCTAAGCATCTGGCCATTCTCACAGAGTCCCCACTCCTGATGGCCTGCTCGAAACTAGTTGGGTCATCATCTCATGATGCAATCCTTGCTCTCACTGTCATAGAGAAACCGAAGTATCTCTCAGGTGGATGAGGAACCCTATCAGATCGGCGGAGAGGCTGAGGTTCGTTGGAAACTATTGAATCCTCCGGTTCTACCAAATCATCAGCTATAGTTTGTTTTAGCTGGAACTACTTCCAGTTCTATCTTATGACCGCTAATTTCTTCACAAGAAATTCCCTTTCCCAAAGGTGGCATGCTGAGAAAACATCTTTTGTTCCTCAGTTTGGTAGAAGATATTCCCTTGAGAATACTTGGGATGTCCAACAAACTTCCACAGAACTGTCCTTGCCTCGAGCTTATCCGGATTTTGCTTTTGACATAGGCCGGAAAACCCCAAATCTTAACATCTTTAAGAGATGGGCTCTTCCCATACCATATCACATATGGAGTGGTAAGCATCTGATTTGGTTGGAACCCTATTCAATAGGTATGCAACTTCTCAAGTGCATAACCCCAAAAGAAAATAGGCAACTCAGTAGTACTCATCATAGAGCACACCATATCACATAGGGTGTAATTGCTCCGCCCCGATACACCGACGTGCTATGGTGTATACGGAGGAGTAATGCTGAGAAAGAATCTCATTCTCTTTTAGAATAGTCCAGGAATTCCATGCTCAAGTATTCTCCTCCTTGATCACATCAAAGGACATAATACTTATACCCGGTTTTTGGTTCTCTACTTCTAACTTATATTCTGTGAATATCTCAAAAGCTTCAGACTTGAGATTCAACAGGAACATATGTCTGAATCTTGAGAGATCATCAGTGAATATAATGAAGTACAAAGAACCTGTCCTGGCATATGTAGACATGGGACTATCATACATCATCATGTATCAATCCTAAGAGTTCACTAACTCTTTCTCTGTTTCCAATAATCGGAGTTGTGGTCATCTTATCTTTGTGACATGACTGGCAAGTTTTACAAGATGTAAATCTAAACTAATTTAAATATGCATCTTTATGTAACTTCAGCTAGTCAGGTCGTTCATTTCTGAACTCTTCCTCTTGTGTGTGATCTGTACGTTAAGAACTGTGGTTTGATTTAGAACGTCTATGCTTTTAGATAACGTGCCTGAACCGATCAACTCTTGATATAGAAAATTTTCAAAACATTATCCAACAATACAAAATTATATCCTTCTTTACTAATAAAGAGAATGATATGATGTTGTATATCAGATTCAGTATCTAATAAAATTCGTTCAGAATCAATGTATATTGGTAATACAAGGTGATAACTGCCAACAGACTTGGCTGCAACACTTGAATCATTTCCAACTCTTGAAACTTATCACCCGTTCTCGGTTCTCTACCTTTCTATAGCCTATGTAACAGATTACATTTGCGGGATCCTGATCCGGTATCTCATACCCAGGACGTAAAGGATACTGAGAAACAGTTCTCGGTAATGAACATACCCGAAGATGATGAATCAGCATGCACTTTCTTCGTTTGGGCAGCACGGGAATTCTGGTAATCCCCTATTTCCTGCTCTGTCTTATAACAATTATAAGTTGGAGCAGGACCAACGTTCCCCAGCGCAGTATAACATGCGGGTTCGGTCAATACATCCATATTATTATCTTGATTAAGGTGTGGCATGGTCGCTATCTGGAGAGAGAGAGAAGAAAACACTCAGCGTATGCTCTTGCAAGATTAGATTGGTTATTAATATATCTAATTAGGATGTCTCCCACTGTTTTTATCAAATATTCCTTCAAACCTTAAAAGGAATGACTAGCCGGGATTAATTACACCTTACAAGTTCGCCAATCTTTCAGCCAGGCCAGTGTTGGTACTTTGAAAGAGGTTCCCCGTGCTTTCGCACGGACCTAATTAAAATAAACCTCGTTTTCCCAGAGGCTTAACCCCGTTGACACCTTTCTAGACACCTACTTGATCGGCTAATTGTAATGTGTAAAACTCTCCCAGGAGTAACTTTTACTCACAGCGGGTATCGGGATCCAACTATCTCATAGGAGGTATGCAATCTCATTGCAAATTTCAACACTTGAAATTCCCGATAATATTCTGCCCCTAGCGATCTATGACCTTGACAAGGTCAACAAACCATAAATCGCAAGTCAAGTTCAACCCGTCATTTCCCGATTGAATTAAACCCACCCGCACA
Source organism: Agapanthus africanus (assembly GCA_030015575.1). Classification (NCBI taxonomy): domain Eukaryota; kingdom Viridiplantae; phylum Streptophyta; class Magnoliopsida; order Asparagales; family Amaryllidaceae; genus Agapanthus; species Agapanthus africanus. The sequence continues at coordinate 388,092,590 of JASDDO010000004.1, forward strand.
ACCCTTGACAAATGCCAACAAGGTCGCACGACTACCCTAACTCAATCGCATCATATACTTATACAGATAAGCAGTAATCAACTACCACACACTACGCCTTGACAAAGGCCAACAAACGCAGCACGAATACTAACTATTACTTATCTGAAATGACGGAGGGCTACGACAGGTTTTTAAGAAAACCTTTTGCGTAACGAACTTGATATCGTCGTAGAATCGAGTGAATTTTGAAAAGGAGTGTTTTTTAGGCTTTTACTAGTTTCGCTAAAGAGGTCACTCCCGGTGAAGGGATCTCGGCTCTTTCCTCGTCGAATAAGGTGCAGGATATTTCGCAAATACCTCTATCAAAGCAAAAACTATAGAAGCAATTAAAAGACAAACCGTGTTTGTAGCATCTGCTAGTTTCGCTAAAGAGGTCACTCCCGGTGAAGGGATCTCGGCTCTTTCCTTATCGAATAAGGTGCTGGATATTCCATAAGGAATACCAATATGCAAATCAAGAACTAGAGCTACCAGTTTTTTTAAAACAAGTTTCTACAACATCTTTAGGTTTCTTTTATTTCATTAATCTCATTAATGAAGTCCCATTTTGTTATGCTTCACAAGCATTAGATATGAAACAAAATCAACAATATATAATATATATCCCATATATATAACATAAACATTCATCTCAGGCAGTAATATGATCTCATCACAGAACATTGCAGTAGAAGAATATATATGAAATATTGGATATACTAGGAGGTCCGTGTTTTAATACGAGCCTGTATAAAACACGGATTCCACGGTTGCGATGAATAGCCAAACCCACATCCCTAGACCCCAACGAGAGCGGCAAGCAGCACTGCCAATTCTAAGGTTAAGAGACCCGGTCTCGACTCCTCGAGATGGCCTCCCACTGGACCCTAGAACCCGGTTACTTGTACTCCCCTCCTTGGGTCTATCCTAATGCGGAAAAGTAAATAATATACAACGGTGACATCATCCTCAACCCGGAAGTGCCCCAATAAAAGAATATTACATACAAATGAATTTTACATGAATGAAAATTAAAACCCTCATCTCACATAAAACCCCCGGCTATTCAGAACACAACGATCCAATATAACATATCACAGCTACACATAATATCTCAAATCATCAACGCAAGCAAGTATGCGTATCCCGATTGTCGTTGATGTAAAGCAACGAAGACGGCGATACACCACATACTGCGCTTACGGTCACAGAAAAGAAAGTGTAAAACTACAACATTTAGAATCCACAAATACTTTATACATCTTAAATCCAAAATATCACATACTTCGCATTTCATGCCTAACTATATGAATTCCAAATATTGTATCACATTCCAGATAAATAGATAATGTTAAACTTTCCGATCGAATAAACAAACACCCAAGATTTCCCAAAGAGCTCAACACTTGAGCAGAGTTCAAAAAGTCCCAGAACATGTTACAGCCGCTATGAACCAGCCGTAGAAGGGTCAAACCAACGCCTCACATGTGGCAACGCTAAACTACCACAAACCATATGGTTCAGTGGCGGTTTTGACGGTCACGTAATCGAGTTAAGATTACGTTCTTCTAGAGGGTCCACAAATTCGCTTGCATGATTTTCTGAAAGTTTTAAACTCAGGAAAAATCCAACACTTGAAAGTTTTTTGACAGGGGAAAAAATGAGTTATTGATATCCGTTCGAACTTTTTAACACGTTCTAAATTACCCGGAAAAACTTAAACGAAGTTAAACTTTCCGATCAAATCAACGAGTTCCCAATATTTCCCAGAAATCTCAACACTTGAGTAGAATTAAAAATTCCCAGAAGTATGAAAAATTACCTAAGAATAAACCCCTAAAGTATTAGCCCCTAACTCCCAAAGTTGGCCGCGGAACCGCCGCCAAACGCATGGTTTGGCCGTGGTTCCGCGGTCCCTTGAGGGAGTTATGGCTTCGTATTTCACAGTAATTCTTAGAATTTCCTGCATGATTTTCTGAATATTTTTAATATGAAAAATTTTAACTTTTGAAAAAATTTCCAGAGAAGGGGTTGTTTCGGGGTTTCGGGGTTCGATCGGATTTCTAACTTAGTCTAGACAACGCCTAAAGCTCTAACTTGGCTCTGATACCACTGTTGGGTTAGCTTAGCACCTTAACAAGGTTTTGGAAAGCATCAATCATGCTACTTAAAAATTTTTAGGGTACTAAACAAACCCTAACCAAGATCTTAACTAGAGTATTAGGATTAACATAGCAAATAAACAACTTTACTTCTAAGAGTTTGGGATTACAACCTTTGTAGTCCGTTCCTTCACTTCATAAGCTCTGTGTTGAGGTCCCTTCACCGCGACCATCATGTACCCGGACTCTAGGGAGGCTCCATGAAGAGAAAGATGCATGCTTGCTTCCAATCTTCAACAACTGAGATGATCTACCTTGAAAAATCTCAAACCCAAGCTCATGCTTCACTAATCAACTATTAGCAAAGCAAACACCCTAATCTAAATGGCTAGAATAGATGAAGATGATGAAGTAGGAATTTAGCTCTCTTTTGTTTTCAATTTCTCACAATATTTCATCACATCACAAAAAGCTAGAAAGCTTTTTCAAGAGCAAGAAGAAGAAGAAAGTAATTTGTGATGAATAATGAATTATTATTGTGGTTACAAATCCAACCTTGGGTTAAGAATGAAGGCTTAACCATTGTAGAGAATTAACTAGGGTAAAGGGTTTGGGTTGGGTTAAGAAATATCTACACAAAATATCAATACAAAATATCTAAGCTTAAAACAAAATAAAGTTTCTAGAAGCTTCATGAAAAAGCTAACCCAAATCAAACCCTAACTTGTTTAATATCCACAAATCATGTTGTATTTGTAATCATAACTTGTTACAATATTATATATCACATATATAATATATTTTTGTAACAAAAGAAAATAATACAATTAACATATATCACATATATATCAATGTATTATCCGGTGAGAAAATGAATCAATAAAGAGAGCTTATATTAAATAACGTAATGTAATATATCACATATATAATTATACATTAAATTATCGAATCAACCCTTGATCCGACAATCTGGCTATATCGCATATAACCGACTAATATAACATTTACCGACTCATCGAATCAACCCTTGATCCGATGACCCGGCTATATCACATATACCCGGCCGATATCATATATCGTGAGAATAGAATACAGTATCTCATATCGGATTATTCTCGGTCCCGCACATATCACATATGTGCTCCTACTCCGTTTTGCCTGAGTCAAAAAAACACTGTGTAGGATTCTAAAGAATCGTCAATACGCCGGCAGTAGGTGATGATCATATCAAACACCCACAAGCTGCAAGCGGTCAGCTAAACGTAACAGCCACGCAGGTATTGAGCGATCAGAAGATCAACAAGCAAGCATGTACGTTCTCCTGTGAATCCAATCAGTAACACTACCGTACAGTCCGGTCTCTTCGTCTGATATGTCGCATATCTCGCCTAGGGGCGGTAAACGTGAGACAACAGTAGCTTGATAAGTCGTGTCGATATGAGGTCCATAATAGTTCGAGAAACTACTGATAACACTTACCAGTAAATCTCAGCAACCCTGGCCAGGGATTTCCAGTTATAGCCAATCGAACACAGCACAACATCAACTCCACATACCGGGGGAGACGAAACCCCTCCTATCGCTCATTGCCTCCATGTGATTCGGGACTGTACCCAAAAGCCACCGTTTTGCACGCCCTCTTGGACGTGGTATGATGGAAATCAAACCACGGTGGGAATCACACAAGATTCTATGACGATCTCGGTTCTACAGACTAACCTGTACCAGTGTCACCAGAGAACTGCCATCTGACGTGAGGTATAATACCATCTGGAAGTTCTCGGCGAGTCCGTCCAGTGTACCCAATATCCACTGAGCACCCGTATACCTTCTCTGATGTAAAACACCAATGGATATGGGATCATCCATCGCCCATCATATGAGTCAAGAAGCGCATACGCTAGTCTACTCTGGAGTATCGATGCCCTGTCTCGGTACTCCCACGACTAGGAACATTTAAAGGATGTACTTAGCGACTACACTGTCCCTACTAGTATGATCTGCATCATAGTCCTGGTAGTTAAGTACTCATCCTAAGGGATTTATCAACATGTAACATAGACACAATCAGAGTACATGTTAAGATAAAGAGAAACCAGATAGCATACTATCATGTCGAGCAAGAAAGTCTTCCCTATATATGTCCAAGCATCCACTACAATATACATCATATGTACAGTAATGGCCTCTAGGGCATACATATCACTAACAATTAACGGTCACATGAAAAATGTGTGAGCAATCTCATCTAAATATTCACCAATTAAAAAGTACAGAGGTGGATGGACAAGAGTATGATAGGTTGAATTGAATTCTCTGAGTATAGGGTTGTCTTTTACACACACGTAGGGGGTATATGATCGATGTTTGGAAGAAAGGTAGGAATGAATAATAAATACGGTGTTTTATTGAAGGATGATGTGATTTCTAACATCTTTTCATGACTATTAAGATAGGGCTCATGACAACCGAAAAGCTAGTATAGTTGGAAACTCTGATTTTCAAAGTCTTTCTTTTACAATTCTTATCTTTATATGTAACTTTCACGGTCTTCCTTTTATTATTGGATTTTGTGGGTGCAATCCGCTGAAAACCCTCAGGAGACAACACTTCTCCTGCTAGGGACACCTAGAGGTTTAAAGGCTTGTTGCACGTGCTCAGTGCAATCGTGTTGCCTACGAAAGTGTGCTAGTTAGTTTTTCTTTTTCTTAATAAATTTTCTCCTTCTCTTAAATAAAACAAGTTTGCTCGAGACGACCAAAATTAAGTTTGGGGGAATTTGATCAGTCGAAAATATTGCATTTTTAACACATCAATTTCCCTACTCTTTCTAATCATCTAAAGGTGTTTGGTATAAATATAACACATATTAGCAATTTGTTTGCAAAATATCAAATAACATGTGTTATACATTATAACCGGCATTATGAGGGAAATTGTGTGTTTATTACTACATGTGTGATCTTTGTATATATCAACACTTGTCTCGTGATTGTGTGCTGGACTGCTAAAAGTGCTGATAAAATACACCAAGTCCAAGACTTGAGATCTGGCAGTGAACAAGAAAGTATAAAAATATTCCAGACATCAGGAAAGTTCCATAAAGCAAACATCAGAATTACCCTAGAAAAATCATGCAAAGATCACCTCAAACGGCCGCGGATCCGCGGCCGAGTTGACTCGTCGGCGGTGGGAATTTTTTCCAGAGGCCTCCTTTTAACGACCAAACTTCTTCAAGACGCTTCAAAGTCCCTAGAAATCTCCAGAAGCTTCCCTTTTAACAGCCAAGCTTCTTGTGCAAGCTTAATACCTACCAAGCTTCTCATACAAGCCTCATAACAACCAAGCTTCCAAGGGAAGCTAGACCTAGATTCTAGGGAAAGCTATAAAAAGGGACCTAGGGTTTCATTATAAAGGTTGTTCATTAATTGAGTGGTTGAATATTGAGTCAAATTTGCGCAAGTTGAGTGACACAACTTGCAACTCAAAACCCTAGCCCAAATCCAATTCCAAAGTCAAATCAAGATCCATCGAGAAGCGACTCAAGCAAGATAATGAAGATCCTTTAAAGCAACGCCGATCTTCATCCGAGCAAGATATCCACGATGATCTGCAACTCAATAAGATCGATGCGAAGCTAATTTCGGCGGATCTAGTTACCTCCTCAAATCTTGTAACCTCGAGTTGAGTGAATTGTACCTAATCGTCGATTAATAAAGGTGAATATTGTAAATCTTGCTTTTCTTTACATTCTTGCATTATGAAAAGTTACCGATTCTTGATTCTTTTCTTTTTCATGATATTTGAGTGAAATCTCCGCTTGTAGCGGAATCGAGAGAATATGTAGATGATGATGATTAAATTCTTGAAAGATTCTTAAATCTTATGAGTTTTGTAAACTTTAGGAAATGGAATCATCGAAGACCTAATTTGAGCGAGATTGCTTTCTTGAATGTTTTCGCTCCAAATTAGAGATCAACTATCGGTGATTTAATTTGCTAAAGGCTAAAATTTGAATGATAATCAATGAAAGGACAAGGGATGATGATGGAGAAACCCTAGTTTCTTCAATAGATCCCTAAACCTCATTGATTGTCATTGATCTAGCAACAAATCTTCAATAGATAAGAATTTGTAATCATTAGTATTCATCATCACTCTCAATTGGATCGATTCCGACAAGCCTCTTTACAAATCTTGATAATTCAAACTATTTGGACATTTTCTTGATCTCTATCATTTCTTGATTTTAGATCTATTTCTTGATGATTCTTGAAACTAAATTTCACAAATATTGAATCATTTTCTTATATCTTTTAATTTTCAACTCAACTAAAACGATAACGAACAAATCACACTTTCTCAGTGGACGATCCGTTCTCATTGACGAAACTACAATAGACACCGTTAATTGATTGCGGTATAAATTTCTTTGGTTGTGATCTTTTACACTTTTCAAAACACGTCACGGAAATGATCAATCACCTGTCCCCTTGTACACATGGAATTTAGGAATTGTGTATCCTGGCGGGTACTTTATTTGATCGTACCATCCTGGATATGGTCGCCCAATTCTGACGACATGGCCGGTTGCTTCATTCGCTTGATGAGCTCGTATTTGCTGAGCTATATAATCATCGAGCATGGATTTTGAGATGGTTTCTCCTTAGCTGCTGACAGAGCCAGCAGAGGATTTGATGTCTCTCCTCTATCATCTTCAATTATTACTGAAGGATCTTCGGCTGGAGGGTCCGGCTGGATCATCAGGCACACCATATCTTGGAATAAGAGGGTCATTTGTTTTATGTTGGCCGCTTGTTCTGCATCCTCTTTGTCCTTCTTTTCAAGCATTCTCCGAAGGAATTCGGCATCCGTTTTCTGCTCATGACGCTGCTCCGAAGATTTCTTCGGGCATGCTTTTGGTCCAGTGAGTGCAGCCATGGCTGCCAGCATTTCTTGGAGTTTTTGTTGTTGTTGCTCCTGAGCCTTAGTCACAGAACGTGTAAGTGGTCGGTGACCCGTAGAGATATGGCTATCCTCTTTTCCGGAAGCCATATAAACAGTATGCACCACCATGCCCCCAGACTTGGGGCGTTTAGATTCAGTGTCCTTGCAATTTGCCAAAGACGCAAGGGTCTTCTCTGGCCTCCTTCTTTTGTGGGCGGTCGAAGTTGAGGGAGCCGTTGCAGCGGGCACCCAAACAGATGACACCTTCTGTAGCTTGATAGGGTGATCCCTTTCTCGCCGAACTTTCATCTTTTTCTGTCGGCAGGGGTAGTCTTGATCAATCACGGAGTCTTGGACCTGTCGCCAGACCTTGTGAATTTTGGAGGACAGTCGCTGAGGGGGCTGCTCCAGCTTCGCCTTTACAGCGCTCTCCACAGGTGGAGGAGATCTCTTCAGCACGGCCGTCGGAGAGTTCGCACCCTCCTGGGTGGTTCAAAGCTGTTCCCCGTTGGAACAGCAGCAGCAATTTCTATCGTTGGAGCTGGCGGTGTTGGTCCAGAAGGAGAGCTGTCCCCAGCCTTCCTTACTCGGCGCCAGTAACGACGGCGAGCATGTCGTGCTGATGGGACCGGCTTAGTTATAGGGGTGGCTTCGTCATACCCCTGTTCTGGCGGAGGGTTGCTGCCGGCGTTAGCCTCTTGAAAACTGACGTCCGTTGAGTGGGGATGGCCAATCTATCGAAGGCAGACTTTCGCGGAGGGGGAGCAGTTTTGATGACTTCGCCTGGAACGGGAGCTGAAACGGTTAGTCTTGCAAAGACCGATTCCTTAGCAGGGGAAGTTGCTCTGATGACATCAGAAACAGGAATGACTGTCCGCTTTGGGATGGCCGCTTCAGGTATCGCGGGCTTCTTCACGGGCCCACTTGAACTTTGGCCCAGTCTGTCGAAAATTAAGGCACTGGACTTGGGCGACCCGTTGAGAGGGGCTGCGGTACTTGTAAACCGATCAAAGACCGACTTCTTCGGAGCTTCTTATGACGACAATGGGGCGTTGAAGCTCATTGGTGGGAGCATGGTCCCAAAGAATAGCCCTGTGGTGGCTTGCGTTACCTGGTCCACCGGCATCGTAAAAAGGGAGGCCGCTTGAGGCCCGTAGGTCACTCCTCCGGCGAGGACGGAGTGGGAGTTGTTGCAATTAGTGCAGTTTGAAGCCATTGATCTTCTGTTTTTTGCACGGAGCAAGATACTAAATCTTAACACTTCACATCCAAAGGCAACCATGTTAAATCGCGACTTGTTCGCGAAACACGACACACGAAGTGTGGAATGGAAAGAGGAAAAGGTCCCACCGGGCGTGCCAGAATCTGTTCTCCACCGAAAGACGGGACCGGGATGTTAGGACGTCTGACCTGAATTTTGGGGGCAGATGCTATTTGGTTTTATCCGTCCACCTCTCTGAAGATGCCAAGTTGATTTATGGCACCATGTATCGAAGGTTTAGACGGATGTGGCCGATGTAGCAGACTTTGTCAGATTCCCCCTCATTGTGAGGGGTTTTTTTTATTGTGGGGATGCTCTTCCCTGCAAACGTAATCCCCTACAGTTAATTACGCTACCGCATCGCGGTAACCACTTTCTCCTTCTCCAGATGGTCACTTCATGTCGTGTGTGTTTGTTTTATTTTTTGTTGCCCATGGATTGTATACGGAGACTAATTTATGTTGTCGCACGTAGGGCATGGATTAGTCCAAATCCGTATTTTCTTAAATTTGGGTTTGGGTTGGGTTTAAGGATCGTTAATCTCATTTGAGACTAAGATCAACTTAAACGTTTGTTAAGGATACGTTAGTCTAATTTTAGACTAAGATCAACTTAACAATTTGTTAAGGATATGTTAGTCTAATTTTAGACTAAGATCTACTTAACAGGATCATTTAGATCCAACAAAAGAGAATTTGGGCTCTATTGTTTTAGTTTAGGGACTTTGCGGTCCAGTTTAAAGACATCATAGTTTGTAATGTTTAAGGACATCATAGTCCCTGAGTTTAGGGACCCCACAGTCCGTGGTAGTTTAGAGACATCATAGTCTGTAAAGTTTAAGGACATCATAGTCCATGAGCTTAAGGACCCCACAGTCCATGAATCGTCTGGTTGTCGGGACCCGTCACCTCTCTGAAGACGTTGAAGGATTACAACGACAAATATCAGAGGAGTGAAGAGATGTACCCTTGAACCAATATTGGTTGGAAGATCTGTAGTCCAATTTGGGACTAAGATCAAAGATTTGTGAGCATATGGGCTCAATTGATCTGAAGTAGGGATCTGTGGACAACTTGGGCTCGACCCATTCAGTTAAAATGCTGAGCAATGGTTCTGACAATTGTTTTTTGTCTTTTATTGAGTGCTGAGCACTCATATAGCTCTGGGGCCTTTTTTTTTATAGAACAGTTCATGTTCTCTTAGCGCACACGTAAGGAGCACATGGCGCGCTTGGCAATGTGCGCCAGTCAATGAGCGCTTCTTGTGATGTAGCGCTCACGTGAGGAGCATGTGGCGTGCTTGGCGCTGTGCGCCAGTCTATGAGCGCAGAGCGCTTCTTGTGAGTAGCACACACGTGAGGAGCACGTGGCGCTGTGCGTCAAATAATGAGCGCAAAGCGCTTCTTGTGAGTAGCGCACACGTGAGGAGCACTTGGCGCTATGCGCCAGATAATGAGCGTAGAACTCTTCTGTGAGTAGAGCACATGTGGGGAGCACGTGACGCGCTTAGCGCTATGCGCCAGATAATGAGCGCAAAGCGCTTCTTGTGAGTAGCGCACACGTGAGGAGCACGTGGCGTGCTTGGCTCTGTGCATCAAATAATGATTGCAAAGCGCTACTGTGAGTAGCGCACATGTCGGGAGCACGCGGCGCGCTTGGCGCTATGCGCCAGATAATGAGCACAAAGCGCTTCTTGTAAAGTTTGCAGCGCTAAGGCTCTGTAGCGTTGTGCACTAGATTTGGAGTGCTGGAGCGCTTCTTTAGACTTGAAGCGTTGTGCGCTAGATTTGTAGCGCTGGGGCGTTTCTTTAAACTGGAGTGCTAAGGCTCTTTTTTAAGCAAATCTGCGCTCTGAGAATTAAATTTTTTTATTTATAAGAGACTTTGTCTAGTGGATCTAAGAACAAATTTCTTATTTTTATAGGAGATGTTTTAATCTCTTATGTTCTTGGTGAAAGACTTTGCCTTTATGGATCCGTGATCCTAAGAGAATTGAATTATTCTCCCCCCTTTTTTATAATGAGATATTATGATCTCTTTTTCTGAAAGATAGTTTGTCTTATAGATCTATGATCTAGCATAAGAATTAAGTTCTTTTTCTGATGAGATTTTTTTATCTCTCGGTTTTTACCTTGAAAAAAAGTTCTTCTTCTCAGAGCTTGCTCTTTTCTTTGAAATTTCTCAAAGCTTGTGGATGGGTTCCTCTATGCAAGACTTGAAGTCTTGGGGCCTTTATATAGGGTAGGCTGATTTGTTGAATCAGTTGAAGAGATCTTTTCTCTAATTGATTTGGGAATGTTTCCCCCGTTGGATTATTGATCCAAGGGCTTCTGATTTACAGAAGGTAATCTTCTTGTTTTTAACAAGATTGAGAAATATTTTCTCATTCCGAATTTATTCTGCACCATTGTAATTTTTAATCACCATTTGATTATTGATCTAACGGTGCTCTGATTTACACAGCAAAATCTTTTTGTTTGGAAAGATTCTGAAGAATGTTTTCTTAACAGAATTTTATTCTGGTAACTTGATGATTTATCATCTTTGTTGGATTTTTGATCCAACGGTAGAGAACATTTAGTTCTAGCGCTAGCACACTCATGCTTTGCACGTGGGCGCTGCTTCAGAGCGCTGGCGCTCTTGGCGCCAGCGCACCCGTGCTCTACACGTGAGCGCTGCTTGCTGGCGCTTTTATAAAGCGCTGCTTTATTTCAAACTTTGAAAATTTGAACAGAGTTTTGCTCTGATTGGGGGAAACTTGCACTTAATCTTGTTAAAAGCAAGAAAATATATTCCGTAAAACAGAAATCTTTCGATAAAAAATACAACGGTGGATAAAATTCCCCCAACAAATTTTGATACCAATTAAATCAATTGGAATCTCTCAATGAGAGATTTTTCTCAAAACTAATTAACAATTTGCCCCCACTATATAAAGGACCGGAGACTTCAAGTCTCATATAGAGAGAATCCCCCTAAGCTTCTGCAAACAAAAAGATAGAAGCTGCAACTGAGAATTCAATTCTCCTTCAACGAAGATCTACTTGTTCTTTCAAATCCTATGTAAAGAAAAGTAAAGATAAAATGTATCTCCTTTCCCTGGCAAAAAAATAAGGGTTTAACCCTTCATAAAGAATTCAGTTCTTCCTCTGATATGAGATTTGCAAAGCAAATCTTCCGACAAGTTGAGAATTTAATTCTCATCGGGGTGATTTTGTCTTTCAAACTCAAAATTTAGGGGAAAGAACTAGATCAAAAGGAGAACTTATGTTCTGGGAATTTAATTCCTTTGAAAATAGGGTTTAACCCTAAAAAACATAAGAACTTAGTTCTTAGAGAAAACTTGATCCCAGATCTTCAAAACAAATATCTTGGTGATCATTAATGATCAAAATGCCATTAACAAAGATTCAATCTCTAAAAAAACGAAGGAAAGAAAAAGAATCAGTACCTCACGTGAAAACATGAGAACGCCCAACAGATTCCCAAAACAAAGGAATCGGCGCCTCACGTGAAAAACACGTGGGCACCCAAAATGGAAAGCCTGCGCCTCACGTGAAATACACGTGTGCGCTGAGTAAAAGTGCTTAGCACTTCATATACGGCCAAAACGGCTGAGTTCTTAGCACTGATTGGGCAGCGCCTAGTGCCTCACGTGCCCCTCACGTGGATGCCATACATAAGTGCTTAGCACTTCATATTCAGTCAAAATGATTAAAATGCTTAGCACTTATTGGGAAGCGACTGAGTTCTTTACATGATACACATGTGAGCGCCAGAGCCCAAAAAAGTGCTTAGAACTTTTTCCTAAAAGAAAAAAGGGATGAGCAAACAAAACATAAATAAGTGCTTAGCACTTTTGAATAAAAGAAAAAAGGAATGAAGAAAAAACTGAACAGACCAAGCCCAAATTGGCTAAAAATTTCTCTTTGAAATTTCTAGCATCTGAAGCCAAATGCTCTATTGTTGGATCTTAATAAAAAAATGTTGCTAAGTTGATCTTAGTCTCAAACAAAACTAATGTATCCATAGTTAAAACAAATTGAGATCAAATGCTCATACGTTTAAGTTGATTTTAATCTCAAACTAGATTAACGGTCTTTAAAACAAACAAAATATTCAAAAACCCAAATCTAAAAATATACTGATTTGGGCTGATCCGTGCCCTACGGGCGACGACATAAAATAGTCTCTGTATACAATCCACGGGCAAGCAAAATAAACAAAATACACACGACACAAAGTGAACTGCTAGAGCAGGAGAAAATGGTTATCGCAACGTGATAACGTAACTAACCGCAGGGGCTTGCGCCTGTAGGGAAGAACGTCCCCACAATCAAAACCCCCTCACAAACGAGGGGGAATCTGATAAAATCTGCTACAACGGTCGCCTCTATCCAAACCTCCGATATAAGGTGGCCTAAATCAACTTGGTATTTTCGGAGAGGTGGATGGAGAAGTCCAAATAACATCTGACCCCAACTTCCGGCTAGATGTCCCAACATCTCGGTTCGATATTTCGGTGGTGAACAAGCAAGCTCAGTGCCAAAGTCGTGGAAAGAGAGATCCACATCTCGCGGCTACAGCACGGTGGATTAAGGCTAAACCGCATCTAACCGTACCAAATTCTGGAGAAAATTCAGTGACCAAATCAAGAACCAGAGGCTAAAAATAAGAAGAGTGGTTTAATTGTAGTGCACAGAAGAAATTTTGAGTTCTAAGTCTCCAAGTCCACCGTGAAACATCGGCCAAGAAGGGTGTTTGACCACAAATCCACAGTCAAAAGATTGCTTCAGGACCCAAAATTTTTTGTAAGTACTTCTTTCTTCTAGAAACCCCCTCTGAACTCCACTGAATTGCCTTTTCTGCAGTATTCTTTGCATAAACTTTCTTCCCTTTTCCAATAAACTGTTTTTGTGCAGGATTCATTGCCCCGCCGCCAAATAATTTTTTTTCAAGTGTTTTAGATTTTTTTTGTTATTATTTTGCATAAATAATATGGACTTTAACGGGCTATAACACCAAGTAAGATTGAATGCGGATTTTATCACGCTTCCTAAGACCCCAAAAATCATTAAAAAAACATACACATTACCTTTGAACTTAATTAAAAAATATCTAGACTCACCTAATTAATGACTTGTCATTCTCGATAAGACAGAAGAAAGTTGTGGACATTCGGTTGCTTATCTAAACTTGACTTTGTGGTGCCTATGCTCGAAAAGTGAAGAGATAACTTTAAAAGGCCCGTCTCACGGTTATTCGTGAGTGGAACCCTCCTTACCTCACTTGTTCTTACCTGGCCATAATTGGCAGTGAAGAGGCAATTCGAGGGTTATTTCAAAATTTGTCACTTTGGAAAAGTTAGGAGCAGTCTAGTTGGATTTTGAGGACCATAGCTCTAGATGTGATTGGGCATATTGTGACTATGATTGTTTGAAGATGTGTCCTTAATTCCGTATTTTTTTCAAAATTCTATAAAAAAAAAGGGGTTCTTTCTGTAAGTATTCAAAAGGAAATAAGAAGAGAACATTTTTTATGGAACAATACCAAATTTGGACGGGTTTTAGTGCAAAAGAGGTAACTTTTTGACCACTTTTTGACTAACCCTTTTTAAAACACGTTTGCTCTTCTCTTTTTCCAACCCGCGGCTCCTTCTTCCCCAACTCACCAAACCCTAGCTGCCACAAAAAATTCCACCGCCGATTTGTCTGAGAGACCGCGCATCCACCACTACCATGCATCTGCCGCCGTTTTACCTCTTCACCTTCTGAAATTTTCAGGGGAGGTTTGGATTTTCTATCTCTTCTCTCCAGAGATGTTAAATCTGTGATTTATTTTTAATGGCTCCCAAATTTCAACATGAGAGATTTTTCTATCATGTTCACTCATGATTTTTACGGTAGTTACTTTAGCGACGAAATCCGGAAACACGGGTGGAATTATTTATTCTACAACCATCCAAATACATTCGCGCTTCCAGTTCTCGTTGAATGCTTCTATAAGAGCATGGAGGATGGGTGTTTAGGAAGTTATGGGTATATACGCTTGTTTTGGGGGGATCGAGAAATTGTTATAGATCGGGATATGTTTCATGAAGTAGCTTTGATCCCCCGCATTCCCGCTCATGAAAACCCCCTCTGATTTAAGGATTATATACCATTGTGGTAGGGAGCCAAAAAAGGAATTCTTGAAAGTACACTATATGCGAACGTGTTTACCGTGTGCCATTGGGCACAAAATAATGTCTTTGATAGTTCGCATAACACCACTTTTTTTTACTCCATCCCTAGAAATTGTGCACACACTAATGATGAAAAATCCAAGTTAAGACATATGCACAGTGTTGTTACACTCGATTGGGGCCAGTAATGGGGCAGCCATTTATCCATGCCCGATGTTAGTGACATAATTATATCTCTTTTTTCTTCCTATGGAAGAATTCAATACTTATATGCAGATGGGGTTTCCATTCGACCTTTAAAAGAGGGTGCGTCCACTTCTTACACTAGGCTTCATGAGTTATGGTCGCGCACCGAGCCAGACGAGGATGTGATGGCAGAGACCCCTAACTCGAGTTCCACAGCAAGTGATGAGAAGTTGACCCTCGCCAAGCAAGCACGCTTGCTGCGACACACTTGTAGGGGGGTCGAGAGGGTGTTAGGGATGATGACGAGTTTTGATCAGTGATTGGTTCGAAAAAGTGTGTTTGTAGAATAACCGCAATCAGAACGGTATCGCGTGTAGCTAGACCGAGATGAGTACGGGTCGTCCTCTGGGAAACGTTGAATATTTTATTCTTACTTTAGATGTGTTGAGAGATAAAGGAGGAAGAAATAAGATTATAGAATGGTTGTAGGATCTAGATCTACGTTAAACACGGATGCAAAATATAGATCTAGATTAACTACGGATGTAAGTTTATATAAGAAGAGGGCTTATAAGGTTCATTAGGATTTAGTAGTTATGGATGATTAATTAAAAATTACTCTTTCTATTCTTTAATAGATTTAAAACTAGAACGACAGTGATGCGTGTAGATTAGGGTTTCTGGAGGGAAAAGGAATCCCACTCTTAACCCTTATCTCGACACGGAACTCCGTTCATATCTAGCCTTTACCAAAACAATCATTAATCTAATCTCTAATCGCGGTCGAGGCTAACAATGAATTGGTAGCGTGCTCGATTAGGATGTTAATGATTCTTTTGATAAAGTTTATAAACTTTATAGAACGTAAAAAGAGTCTATGTATTTTCATCATCCATTAGCCTACCATAATCCTACAAACCCTAACAAGCGGATAATTACTCGCGCATGTTGGGAGAAAAAGAGATGGAGAGAAAATGCATAATTAAACTACAAAGAAATAGAATAGGAGAAAGAGCTACCTTTATTAATCAACAATATTCATTACACTTTGATTCCTTAGAAAATGATTACAAATCCTAGTTTGCTACTCGATCTCTTCTTAAGAGGTAGATGAACCGTTAATGATCAGCCTAGATGCGTGAGCCGTCTTGGACTTCGTGATCCCGTCGACTTGATAAATTTTCCAAGTGGCTCTTGGTCTTTATTTATAGTGCCAAAGCCAGATCCCAAGCTTCTAAATTAGGGAAAAAGTAGAAAAGATTTTCCCCAAAAATCCTCAGCCTCCATCTCCTCTTAACCGCGACGGATCCACGGCATAAAGGGGCTATTGCCGCGGATCCGCGGCTTGATGATCACGGCCGTCCATTATTTTTCAGGATCTGTCTCTATGTGATATTTGGCGATCCTTGGCACCTTTAGAATTTGGAAATCTTTTCACGGTTGCTTCCAGACTTGGTCTCCAAATTTTGCTTCTTTAATTAAGCAAGTCTTCTTCAACAACTTGATTTGCTTGATTCTAGTCTTTGAAAAATCCTGCACACTTGGAAATCTTTTGCACAACAACTCAAATAATCTTTAGTATACTTTGTTCTACTAGGATTAGGTCAATGAATTGATTTGCATACATTTTCCTACCAAATGCTAATTATAATATATCAACACATGGAAAATAGTATTTTTACAGATAAACCCTCATATGTATGATATATTATAATAAAGACCTTTTTAAATATGAAAATGGTAGGAAAAATGTAATACAAATGTGCAGTTTTATCAACTGAACAAATACCCCCAAACTTATCTTTGATCGTCCCGTGCAAACTAGTTTATTCAAGAGGAGAAAAAGAAAGGAGAAAACTAAACACACTTTCGTAGGCAGACACGATTGCACTGAGCACATGCAACAAGCCGTTAAACCTATAGGTGTCCCTAGTAGGAGGAGTGTTGTCTCCTGAGGGTTTTCAGCGGATTGCACCCACAAAATCCCATAATAAAAGAGACATAGTGAAATTTACTTATAAAGATAAGAACCATAAAAGAAAGACTTTGAAAATAAGAGTTTCCAACTATACTAGCTTTTTAGTTGTCATGAGCCCTATCTTAATAGTCATGAAAAGATATTAGAAATCACATCATCCCTCAATAAAACATCATCTTTATTCTTCATTCCTACCTTTCATCCAAACATTGATCATATACCCCTACGTGTGTGAAATGGGCATCCCAACACTCGGAGAATTCAATTCAAGCTATCATACTCTTGTCCATCTACCTTAGTACTTTTTAATTTGATGAATACTTAGGTTTGCTCACACCTTTTCATGCAACCGTTAATACTTCTTGAGGTACTAACCGACCGATTACTCAAGTGCTTGCTGATTAGGTGATAATATTTTCCTCGTCTTGCACCACCTAAGGCTTAGCAGTGACTCCCAGACCAGTTGTCCTTAGGGCACTAGGTGAAGAGGCACCCTCGCTATATTTTTTTATTGCTGCCTTGGCGATACAAAACCAGTGTTCATTTTTTTCTTTTCACCATTTTTATATTTTCTTCATTTTTTTCATTTCTTTCATACTTTGGCTTTTAGACAAGAGCATTTTAAGGTATCCTCTACTATCCCGAGTTTCAAGACGTGTGTAAGTGCATATAGTAGGGTATCAACATTCAAATGTTTGGCTTCCAGAATAGAAAATATTTTTCAGACTTATTTTTATCCTCAGATTAGTGACTTTCTTCATCTTACTAACCCTTGGGACAACAGCTCATAACTACTTATTACTAGTTCGTTTAAGAAAACTTCTAATTTTCTTGGTTTTCTTAAACTATTCCTATCTTTTGGATGTAATTTTTCACTTTCTACTCTTTTGTTATAATTTTTTTTTTTAATTTTTGAAAATGTTGTGCTTATACAAAGTATGATGCAAATTGATGTGTAAATAAGCACAAACCTCCCCCAAACCTATTTACAGCAGTGTCCTCACTGATGTCATCTCTTAAGCTCAAAAACCTATAGACTTGGGAGGAAATTATTAATAGGGGCAAGAATATATGAAAGTGAAAATCCTCCCCCAAACTTATTTTTGGCTCACAATTTTGTAAAAATCATTTTCTTTCAAGAGCCAAAATATCCCCTCCCTCAAACTTGAGTTAAACTATGTTAATCTTTTAAAATCACACAAGGGGGTCAAGGTTATTGGTCAATGACAAGCTTTGCAAAGACCGAAGGTCAACACCAACCATTCAAAAATTTTATCGATGAAGCACCAAGCTTGGTGGAAGAACATGTCACCTTTCGGCGTGAAGAAGTGGGGAGGTGGTGTAATGGAAAAGGATTGCGTCTCAATTTGGAGAGATGACACAGTGATAGTGATGATGGATTACTCGCATTATCATGATTGTCCAGAAGAAGGGGTGGAGGTTCAATTTCTTTATCTTGGAGTTGATTCATCTCAACACCCGTGTCTTGTAAAAATGCGAGTTCATCAGCGAAAATTTCCTCAAAGCTTTCGTCAATACCCCGAAGAATAATGTCATCAGAAAAAATGGGGTGATCGTCAGAATCTATAAAAAGTTCATCATCAGCGTTAGATGTTGACCCGGAAAACTCGATGGAAGAGTCCTTGTCAAGCAACGACATATAAAAAGAGTCAGAATTATGAGGTTGATCAAATTCGCTGCTGTTGACATCCATTAATTCGATAGAACACACATGAGCATAGGGTTCGGAGGGTTCACTTCCCAACTTGTAAATGTTAAGCTCAATTGATTTCTTTCCAAAGGGTAGGGTCATAGAGCCGTTTCTACAATTGATTACTGCGTTGGAAGTGGCCAAAAAGGGTCGACCGAGTATCACCGGGATTTGATTTTGTAGGTTCGTTACAGATTGTGTATCTATAACGATAAAGTCCACAGGGAATATAAATTCCCCGACTTTGATTAACACATCCTCTAGCTCACCCCTAGATTGGGTGATAGATCGATCGGCCATCTGAAGAGTGCAATGCGCAGGTTTTTACTCTCCAATCCCTAATTGCTCATAAACAGAATACGGAATCAAGTTAACACTAGCACCTAAATCGAGTAGAGCACGATTGATATTTTTACCCCCAATAGAAATTGAAATTGTAGGACTTCCGGGGTCCTTTCGTTTCTTGGGAAGTTGTTGTGTAAAAGCTGTGCTCACATTACTCGCAAGGAAAACTTTTTTAGGTACTTGAACTTTTCTTTTCCTAGTACACAAGTCCTTTAGGATTTTTGCATATGACGAAACTTGTTGAATAGCATCTAGGAGAGGAATTTTTATGTTAACTTGCTTAAAAATTTCCACAATCTTCTCCATTTGTGGACTGAGTCTGTTGCCCCTTAATCTGTTTGGATAAGGTGCTTGATCAATAAGTTTTGGGTCCAACGTTTGTGGAGAAGACTGTGGGGATGGATTCGATCCCAAAATTGGAGTGGGAATCGACTTAGATAGATTCAGCGAAATGTTCGAGCCTTGGGGAAAACGGAGAATAGGCTCGGGTGAAGGTGGGAGACTAGACGAATTAGGGGAAGAAGAAGAAGCTGGGGTATCATTGGTGTCACTATCATCACATTGCTCACCCACTCGGTTCTTCAGCACTTTTCCCGATCTCAACGTGGTAACAACACTCACATTATAACTTTGTGAGTGGCCAGGATTAGGTATGGGTTGAGATGGGAGTTTCCCTTTCTCTATTGCACTCATTGCGACGTTTAACTGTGCGATTTGGTTTGGGCCCGTCTACATTTACTGGATTGGAGGAGCCGTTGCCAGCAGAGCAGTGGCAAATTGACACAGAGAACTTGCTTTTTGCAGCACAGATTCCAGATGAGAAAAGAGTGGATGTGGTACGCATTCAGTTAGTGGCTAACGCCCGAGAATGGTGGCTTGTGGAGGAGAACCGTTTGCCCAAGCCGATCAAGTGGACGGATTTTTCAAAGAGTTTCCTGGAGAAGTTCTTCCCACGGACTGCACGGGAGGAAATGGAAGAGAAATTCATCGGGCTAGAGCAGAAGGGAATACCCGTAGTTGTGCATGAAGCAGAATGGACAAGACTTAGTGGATTTGCTGGACCTTAGTTGCCAACGATGCAGACAGGGCACGGAGGATCTATTAAAGGATAGTAAGAGTAATTTTTAATTAATCATCCATAACTACTAAATCCTAATGAACCCTACAAGCCCTCTTCTTATATAAACTTATATCCGTAGTTAATCTAGATCTATATTTTGCATCCGTGTTTAACGTAGATCTAGATCCTACAACCATTCTACAATCTTATTTCTTCCTCCTCTCTCTCTCAACACATCTAAAGTAAGAATAAAAGATTCAACGTTTCCCAGAGGACGACCCGTACTAATCTCGGTCTAGCTACATGCGACACCGTTCTGATTGCGGTTATTCTACAAACACACTTTTTCGAACCAATCAAATGGCGCCGTTGCCGCGGATCCGCGGCTTGATGATCACGGCCGTCCATCATTTTTCAGGATCTGTCTCTATGTGACATTTAGCGATCCTTGGCACCTTTAGAATTTGGAAATTTTTTCACGGTTGCTTCCAGACTTGGTCTCTGAGTTTTGCTTCTTTAATTAGGCAAGTCTTCTTCGATTTGCTTGATTCTAGTCTTTGAAAAATCCTGCACACTTGGAAATCTTTTGTACAACAACTCAAATAATCTTTAGTAGACTTTGTTCTACTAGGATTATGTCAATGAATTGATTTGCATACATTTTCCTACCAAATGCTAATTATAATATATCAACACATGGAAAATAGTTTTTTTACAGATAAACCCTCATATGTATGATATATTATAATAAAGACCTTTTTAAATATGAAAATGGTAGGAAAAATGTAATACAAATGTGCAGTTTTATCAACTGAACAATCAGCGTATTACATGTCTGGAGCAGGGGATGTCTACCATGTTAGCACATGGTGATAGGGCAAGGTCTAGGGGTCATGGTGTTGACACCGGTGGGGCAATCACGAGTGGTGCTGGCTCATGTAGTACTACGTCTGGTTTTGGGAGACATAGTAGGCAACAGTGAGGGCACTGTTGCGCGTAAGTTTAGGGGTGAGGTTTGTTATAAATAGTTATCCATGCATTTTACATTTGCAAGTTTTTTTTCCTTGTAAATATTTTTTCTCTTGTTTGCATGTTTAAATTCCGCATCGCAGTATGTTTATATTCTGCATTGCATTGTTTTTTTTTCAAAAACCCATAAAAATTTGAAAATCCTAAAAACCTATACAAAGTTGAAACCTTCTTTTCCAAAACAAAAACAAAAAAACCATAAAAATTTGTCGTCAAAGCTTGCTATTTAAACTCGAGTTCGACATGATGGTTGACTATTTAAAAATAACTAAATGTTAAGCTTAGGAATTGAAAGCACTAAAAATAACCATTCTTGAAGTATAACCGAAGTAAATATACGTTCTTGCAGTTTGTTTAGAAGTAAGTAATCTTGAGTTTAGTTCTTGAGTTAAATTGAAATGAAGGGAAAGTATTGAAAGATTTATTGAAGGATAAGTCTGAAAAATAGTTCATATTCTTAAGTCCAAATTCAGAAAATATATACCCTACAAACTGCACTTACACTGTCATGGCCTGGAATGGCACGTGACCGGCACTTGAATCACGTGAAGTCTATAGGACTCCACCGTAACCCAAGTAAACCGAAACCATGAATTTAAACCTTTTTAAGAAAATAGTGGAGATGAAGTTTTGAAAAGGGTATAAATGAAATCAAGTTGCGCTTTTACAGTATAAGTAAAGTTCATTTGAAATGCAAGTAGATTATATACTATAATTTGAAAATGTTTTCGTCATTTGAAATTTGGGCAACACCTCCTTTATAAATTTTGATCAAAACCAGCACATAATCAATAATAATATAGGCATCCCCAAACAGAAGCTAGCCCTTTGATAATCGACGGAAACACAACCACACAAGCAAGTATACGACGCCCAAGGCGAAGATGAATCACAGAAAAAGAGTAAAGAAAAACCAAAACATTATCAAATCCAATATAAAGAATAATACAAGTCTCGTCATTAAGCCCAAAGAATATTCAACTGGTCTCTAAGTCTACCAAATATACATAGTCTGGTTGATGGAGTTTTTAACTAGATTACAACTGAATAAATAATATACAAGCGGTGGTCACGATCCAAATTGTAACCCACCTACCAAGCAAACCACCCAAAAGAAACAATGTGCCAGCAAACTGCTACTGATCCGAGAGGTCGATCATGCAAGAAAACTATGGTACAACAGGGGTGAGTTGCCAACTCATGAGTAGAAGACATAATCAGGTAGTAATCGAATGTATAACGATCTATCTAGGTCATATCATAATAGTAATATCATATCGTGTGGCATCGAAGGTGATTGTGTATACATAAGTATATAAATATAATATCGTGCCTGTGTCAATATGTGATATGATGCAATCTATATCATGTATATATACATATCATCCAAGGAGTGTCCATCAATGACACTCAAAATCATTATAAAATCCTGAATGCCCAGCATCGGCACTCAAAATTATCATAAATCCCATGTCCAATATCGACATGTAAATCCTCATATCTCAGGCACCGTCTTTTCGGATCAGCCCTCATATCTCAGGCACCGTCTCATCAGATCGGTCCTCATATCCATCTGTCTCATATCACTCTGGTCAGTATCCTCCGAATATTTGCCGAGTCCAATATTGTCACTGGTAAGTAGTGTTCTCCTGCCAGGTTCAATGTCTTTCTATACGATCTTCTTGCCCCGGATACCGTACCGGGTCACCATGTACTTGTAATCAGTCTCTCCCTCTGCCTCGATTTGGATAATAATCATAGCTCAGAACAGAGAAATCTCATGGTAGACGCCGAAATATCATATCAAGAGAAAACCGCGTTTTTAAAATATTCATAAGTTTTTAAATAATATCGGCGGTTTCTTAAATCCAAAAGTCTTATGAAAATAAAATCTCATAAGAACATGGCGGTAATGAAATAATATGTACAGGCACAGAACAATACTGTAATGCATAGAAAGTGAGTTTATATGACGTTTCGTATAACAATGTAAAGAAAATGCAATATCTGAAATAATATGCGGTACTAGGTACTAAACAGTAACTAAAATGCTAACAGGTTATAAGGTGATACGATGACATATCGAGTTCTATCTGTGTATGTGGCATGTCAATTACTGATGATGTGTGTGTGAGCATGCGAGTATGTGTACGTGCAATATGTTCATCATCGGTAATGGTGCCGTGTGTCCTAGCAAACGAAGTCATGTAAAGATAAGGGTATGAAACATAATATATATATATATATATATATATATATCGTGAATGAAAGAAATGCGAGCGTATGCAGAAATAAAAATCGTATGCAGAAATAAGAAATCGTAACATGAAACGTATAAAAATACACAACTACGTATGAGTCATACAGTTAAAGTTTAAATAGTATGAATCGTTGTTTTAGAAAATGGGGGGCTACGATATTTTTGAAAAAGATACCGTTTGAAAAGTCATAACGTCCCTCGAAATTATCATTTAAAAGTGTGTAACGATTCGTTAGTTTTGAAATTAGGTATGGCTTTAAACATATCATAATATCCACTTAATGATTTTAAATATTACTCTCCGAGTCGAAATCAATAGTACAGATCTATAGTCGCGTACATTATCTCATCTCAAATCATCATATATCATCTCAAGTCGTCATATATCATATCATACCACATCGCCTCATATCATCATATCCAATCATATTGACTCGTGTCATCATATCATAATTATCTTTGTGTGTGTGTGTGTGTGTATGGCTCAATGGCTAAGGAAAATAGAACTAGGGATATATCTTCTACTAAGTATAGAAATATACTAATATGGTATGCTAACAAGACCTATAGGCTAAGTACTATATATATATATATATATATATATATATATATATATATATATATATATATACACGGTTGCAGGGGTGCTATACGCCATCCATCCAACTTCCTCTGTAGATATACATCTACTCACCTACTATTCTCGTTCTAGTCGATGTCGACAAACGCCTTGCTCTCCTTCGCCGTCTCGAAAATCCTCGCGAATGTACCTACAATCAAATTATAACCAAGATAGCATAAAAACCCAAATAAAGTTTGAAATCACAATCGGAGCACACATATGTTAGAAACTATGGCCAACACATGTTAAAACACAAAACAACTCCCGACGTTGATGTACGAACGTCAAAAGACCGAGTCAAAACACAAATATCAAAAATCAAGTTCTCAAATATCGCAAAACATTGACGGAAACTTAGTAAAAAAACTCCAGATTTTTCTTAAGGTGATTTTAGGATTTTTAGCGTATAAGGAAGTCTTAGTTATCTAATGAGTGAGTTATATAACAAAACCCAGACCGTAACTCCAAGGTTGACCCGAAATTGGTGGCTAGAATGAATAAAATTGCAGCCAAGACTTAGGGATAGAGGCTCGGGCTTCTACAATGGCTTTCTACTGGTCTATATCTCTCTGTATTCTCTATTAAATTTTTAGAGTTTCCTAGTTGTACCAGATTCCATTTGATCATCAAAAGTTTAATAAACCGACGTCGGAAAATTCTAAACTCGTATAATCTAAGAATTTCTCTGCTAATTCACTCTCACTTATCACTAATGGGCTTGTATACACTCACTAAACCCTATAATATATCAGTACTACAAGTTTTATTCTCAAAAGCTCACTTTAGAATTTTCAAAACTTATAAACATAAACTTATCAACTCTAAATTAGCACTGAAGGCAAGAACACTTGAAAACTTAACTAAAGGTGGAATTGTAAGCTCAAAAGGCAACTCAAGAAAATTCCAAGATGACAAACGATCTTCAAAACGAAATCTTGATCATGCCATGAAGCTTATGATGAGGTGGGAACAATTTTAGTGAAGGCTTTATGCGGTTTTGAGTTGATTTGTGGGGTGGTGTATGGTGGTAGTGGGAGGTTGGAGGTGATGAAGAAGGAGATGAAGAAATGAGGATGAAGTGAAGAAAGCCATGGTTGTAGTAACCATACCCCTCTATCTCTCTCTCTCTCTCTCTCACTCTCTCACTCTTTCACTTGCCCATGCCAATGTGTCTCTTTGTTCCCTCATTTTCTTTTCTTTTCTTTCCTTTTTCATATCTTATCTTTTCATTTCCATTTGAAAAAGTAAAGCCATGAAAAATAAAAGAAAGGAAAATATGAAAATAACTTGTCATGCACACAAGTATGGTTAACAATTTAAAACATGGTTTAATGTGGAAATTAGTAAAATACTAATTAAATTTAAACTTAAACATGTATGGAAAATAATTATATATAAATTTATAAAAAGCCCAATCAAATAAACGCTCTCATAAATGATAATTCATTTTAATTTCAAATTATTTTCCAAAATATAGGTATTTAATTACACCATTCTATTAAAACGCAAATCTATATTCGTATAATCACCAGTAGAAAAAGCGAGTATTAGGGATGGGGTATTAGAGACCATTTATTTATATACGGTCGCTAAAGAAGTATTAGCGACCGTATATATCAAACGGTCTCTAATGTTCGGTCCTCGATATATTTGCGACAGTACGTTTAGTATTAGTGACCGTTCATAACTGTCGCTAATACCCTCTGATATTTTAGCCGCGAGGCTCCCCCTTCTCTTCCATTCTTACCCAAATCAACCTAAGAAAAAAATTCAGATCCCGATTTTCCTCCTTCTAAATTCATCCAAATTCTTCCTCAAATTCTCATAGTTTTCCCTAAATTTTATTTAATTTTTTGTTGCTGCTACTGCCGTGGCTGATCAAGCTCGTCATGCCTCCTCAATCAACAACATTCCAAGGTTAGGGATTTTCTTCCTCCAATTAATATTTACTTTCAATTGAATCGTGGAATTATGATATTATGTTATAAAATATGTTATGCTTTTGGGTGTTGATGGATTTTAGAATTGAAAAAAGTTGAGAAATTTGAGAAATTTAAATAGAATTGAAGAAAGATGTGGTTGATAGATCTTTAGAGTTGAAAAAAGTTGACAAATTGAAATAGAAATCTGGTAATTAGGGTTAGAATTGAAAATGGATTATAAGGTAATTGAGGGCAATTTGGAGGTTAATTGTTAGATGAATTTTGAAAAGGGTTCGATGAATTTAATTATTAGATGAATTTAAGCTAAGATGAACTATAGGAAATTGTTAAATGAATTTAGAGTAAGATGGATTATCGGTGTTTATGTATGAGTGTGTGAGTGTTTGTGCACATGCGCGCATGTGTGTGTTTGTACGTATGTGTGAGTGTGTACATGCGCGTATGTATGAAAGGGAGTATGTGTGAGTGTGTGAGCGAGTGTATGTGTGAGTGTGTGAGTGTGTGCACGCGTATGTGTGAGTGTGAGTATGTATATATGTTTCAAAAATTCATCCTAAACTTTAGTTTATATTTTGTAAATTGAATGATTCAAAATCTTGCTGTCGTATAAGATTTATTGCTTAGTTTTTTAAATTGTAGTATAATCTATAAACCAAATCAAAATGAAAATGAAATCCTTTAGTATAATTTGAACTATACTAGATGCGTAAATAAAAAAAAATCAAACTCATTAAGAAAACTTCACATTAATTAAGATATAAAATTAATTACAGTAATTAAAAATCTTGCTTAAGACCAGATATTAGTGAACCGAAATCCTAATTAAAAAATGATTAAAGAGAAAGTTAAGGGAAACCTTAAATTATTTATTAGAAACTTAAGTAGGGTTTTATTTTTAATTTAATTAATAAGTTTAAGATCAAAAGGTTTTAAACTTGTTTAGGATCGACCTATAATTTCTCGTCTGACAACTTTGTATATGTGTATATGTGTGTTAGTGGGTGTCTGTGTGTGTGATACTGTGTGCGCGCGTGCACACATACATACACACTCATCATACATACACAAATACTTGTATGTATGTGTATCTGTGTGTGTACACACACATGTGCGCGCGTGCGCACACACATACACTAACATACAAATAAGAACACATATACACACATAAACAAATGAACAAATAGCAACAATTTAGGGCATTTTAGTGTAATTAGTAAAATTGTGCTAATTTATCGATTTCTTACTCATTTGCAGTGCGTCCGATTTATTATTGACATATGGTTAGTAGATATCTTGCCACAAATAAACCAAGAAATCATTTCAGTCTCTCTTCCTCTATCATCTCATTTATCGCATCGAAGAGATGGATAGAGAGTGGGACATAATGCACAACACTCTTTGATGTTTAATGAAATACTTTTCCAAATTGGAATTGAGATGAAAGTATGTCATTGAGTGTCGGCTAGTGATGTTCCTTATGTCTCACCTCTATCCATCTCTTTGATGTGAAAAGAAGTGGATAGATGGAAAGAGACTGAGATGGTTTCTTGTTTATTCGTGACAAGAGATTTACTAGCTTGTTTGTTTTGTATCTTGTGTCTCACTCTCTATCCCGAATCGGAAGAAACATGGAGTCTACCTGCAGTATAGGACAATCGACCAAAGAACTTGTGTTTGAACGATAATATTTTCTTGATGTAGACTGATTGATCTGTTTTAAAGAAGTGTTGTAAAGTAACTGCAATCAAGACGGTGTCTCTAGTAGCTAGCTGCGATGAGTACAGCTCGTCCGCAGGGAAACATAGGCCTTTTTCTTACTTAAGACGAGTTGATTGAAGAAGAGTGATTGGTTGTAGATCTATTTTAATACGGATGTAGAATTTATAAAGAAGAGGCGTGTAGGGTTCATAGGACCTAGTAGTAATGGATGAGTAATTAAAAATGACTTATTCTATCTTTTAATAGTTTAAAACTAGATAGATAGTGATGAATGTAGATTAGGGTTCTTTTGGAAGAAACTAGGGTTTCCCTACTACTAACTCTTGTCCTTGCATTGATCTCTATTGATGTCTAGCCCCTAGCAAAACAAGTGTTAAACCATTATTAAATCATGGTCGTGACTAGCAATAAATTAGTAGTGCGCCCGATAAGGATGTTAACATTTGTTTTGCTAAAATTTATAGACTTTAAAATGTATAAAAGAAGTTAAATGATTTTATCATCCATTGATCTATCCTAGCCTACGAACCAAAGAAAGCGTAGAATTACTCACGCATTTTTTGAGGAGAAGAAGAAATGATAGAGAAGGAGATCATAATGTAAATGCAGAAATTTAATGCAGAAAGTAAAATGCAAAGAAATAAACTAAATATCTACCTTTATTAATCAAATTTAACATGTACAAATCCTTTGAAATTAGAATACAAAGAACTCTCGTGTTGCTCTCGATCTTTATCTCGTAGGAAGTAGATGTTCAGTCGATTGATCACGTCAATTTATCACGTCGATTCATGGACCTGTCTTGGATCTCTTGATCTTGTTGGTGATTTGGTGATGTAAAAGGTGATGATCTCTCATATGAAGCTCTCGGTCCTTTAAATAGCCCTAAAAGCATAAACCCTAGATCCTATGTGTGATTATTTGTTGTTGTGATCATACTAGAAAAATCCTAAATCCTACGGCCACATTATGGCCGCGGATCCGCCGCGTATATGCATATTTGGCCGCGATTGGGCGGCGGCATGGTGAGATCAGGGTTTGAAAATTCTTGAGCTTCTAGGTGTTGACACGTGAAGAATGTTGTGATGTCAGAATTCTTTAAATCTTTCTCTGAGTCTTCGCCATTATTGATTTTACGATTTGATTCAACTTTATCGGCAGATTTTATTCCCGACATCTCGGATATCTCGATCTCCAGACCTGAGCTCATATCTGCACAATATCTCAATTCATAGTATTAGTAATATTTGTTATTTATTTTGAGATATTATCCTAACCATTGTATGATATGATATTTTAAGAATATTGATTAGGATTATTTGATATGATATGCATATTTAAATTATCAAAATATCATATAAATATTATATGAATATATTTTCCTTCATAATGTTAATTATAATATATAAACATATGATAAAAAGTATTTTGCAGATAAACCCATATATGTTCCATAATTACAATAAACACCTTTAAGTACTTAACAAAATTAAGGAAAATGTTCCATCAAATATGCAATATTTTTGACTGAAAAAATACCCCCAAATTTAACTTTGATCGTCCCAAGCAAATTAGTTATTCAAGAGAGGGAGAAAAAAAGGAAAATAAAAACCTAGCACACTTTCGTAAGCAACACGATTGCACTTAGTACGTACAACAAGCCTTTAAACCTCTAGGTGTCCCTTGTAGGAGGAGTGTTTTCTCCTGAGCGTTTTCAGCGGATTACACCCACAAAATCTCATAATAAAAGAAAGAAGATGAAAGTTACATACAAAAATAAGGTTCATAAAAAAGAAGAGTTTCCAACTACACTAGCTTTTCAGTTGCCATGGACCCTATCTTAATGGTCATGAAAAGATATCAGAAATCACATCATCTCTCAATAGAACATCGCCTTTAGTCTTCCTCCTTACCTTTCTTCCAAATATCGATCATATACCCCTACGTATGTATAAAAGATATCCTTACACTTAGAGAATTCAATTCAAACTATCATACTCTTGTCAATCTTCCATAGTGCTTTTTAGTCGGTGAATATTTCAGATGGAATTGCTCATACATCCTTCATGCGACCGTTAATATTTCTTGAGGTACTAACCGACCGATTACTAAATGTGCTCGCTCATTAAGACGCAATTTCTTGTCTTGCAACACCTAAGGCTTAGCAGTGACTCACAAACCAGTTGGTTTAAGGCACTAAGTGATAAAGCACCCCCGCTATATTTTTTTTATGTTGTCTTAAGTAATTACAAAACCAATGTTCATTTATTTTCTTCACCCTTTATCTTTTCGTTTTTCTTCATACTAAGGCTTTTAGACAAGAGCATTTCAAGATATCCTCTGCTATCCCAAATTTTAAGATGTGTGCAAGTGCATATAGTAGGGTATCAACGTTCAAATGTTTGGACTCAAGAATATATACTATTTTTCAGACTTATTTTTATCCTTAGATTAGTAATTTCTTTCATCTTACTAACTCTTGGGACAACAGTTCATAACTACTTATTACTAGCTTCATTTAAGAAAACATCTAACTTTCTTACTTTTCTCAAACTATTCCTATCTTTCATATGTAAATTTTCACTTTCTAAATTTTATTATCAATTTTTTTTATTTTGTGCTTATATTTAGTATAATGCATAGTATGTTAGTATGATGCATAGCATAATGATGCGTGAATAAGCACAAACATCCCCCAAACCTATTCGCAGCAGTGTCCTCACTGATGTCATCTTTTAATCTCAAAACCTATAGACTTAGGAGGAAAAGTTATTAATGAGGACAAGAATTAATGATAGTGAAATCCTCCCCCAAACTTATTTTTGGCTCATCGTCATATAAATTTTTTATTTCAAGTGCCAAAATATTTTTCTCCCACACCCCAAACTTGAGTAAAACAGTATTTAAGCATTTAAAATTATAAGGGGAGGGGGGAAATATTATTGGTCTACGCAAAAATTTACAAGGACCAAAGGTCAATACCAACCATTCGAATATTTTATCAATGTAATACCAAGGTTGGTAGAAGATCATGTTATATATAGACAAGAAGAAGTGGGGAGGATATAAGAGTTGTAATAGGACGGGTTTACATCTCGGTTGGTAGAGACGAAACAGTGATGGTGGCTGAAAACGAGAATGTGAATGATTAGTGATGGAAGGAACTTTCACATTCTCATACGTGATAAGAAGAAAGGGTGGCGGTTCAACTTCTTCGGGTGGAGATTGATTTATCACAACATCTGTGTCATTTAGGAATGCGAGTTTGTGAGCAAAAATATCTTCGAAACTTTCATCGATGGTCCGAGTGAACGTTTCAATGTCAATATGTTTTACGCCCGAATTCAACACACTTGATTTTTCAGAAATTATGGCGGTAGGAGACTCGAAAAGCTCGTCTGCCTTATTCTCAAAAGAGTCATAGAACTCGAAATATTGGAGCGTGATTCATCAAAACTCGATAGAATTAAAGGAAGTTTAGACGAAGAACTAAAGAAAGTGGGAGATGAAATGGGTAAACACATTTATGTGTCGAGCACTGTTGAACCAGATGTGGGAAATGAAGGTCGGAAATCGTTTTGCATATCGGATAGGTCGGTGGTAAGAATATGATCGGTTAATTGTACATGAAGATATTCGTATTCAATAGAAGTGCCATGATGGTTCGGAGAATCCAACTCAACTAACATAACGGGTTCATCTTCAACGATATTCTCATTACCGCTCTCAATATCACCTTCAGTCAAATCAAAAGAATAGGTATATAAAAATTCATCAATTATACTATCCTCAATCGATAAATCACTTGGTTCACTTGATGGAGTTGGAAGGTTTGAAATATCAAGTGGAGTCGAATAAGGATCGGTTTGATTTGGAAGGGAGTAAGGCTCTCGTGCACACTCACTATTGAAAAAGTCAAACATGTTATTCTCGGGCACCTCATCACTAAGATTAGGAAGTGGTTGAACATCGAATAGAGGAGGGAAGGTGTCGAGATCAAAAGAATCGGTTTTGTTTTGAGTTTGAAGGATCTCTTGTTCTTTCTCAGATTCAATTCCAACTCTTCTTCTGAACTGGACATGATTTGTGAAGAAGTTCCAATGAAGAATTCTCTTTGAACCGTGGAACTTCCTAATTGATTTTCAGAAGTACTGTCTAGATAAGGTGAGGAAGTTGAGTAAGGTTGGATAGTGTGTAATTGTTGGCTACGGGCGAGTTCAATGTGTTCCGGAATTGACATGCGTTTATGATTTGTCGTATTAGCCTGAAGAGAAATTCTAAGAAGAGATGCCCTTACTTGTTGGCTTTGGGCAAGTTCAATGTGTTCCGCAATTGACATGCGTCTATGACTTGTCCCATTAGCTTCGAGAGAAGTGTCAACTTGAGAGCGTGTGAAATTTTGGTTTTGTGGATAAGAATTAGAAGGGTGGACACAAGTTTCAGGAAAAGAAGTAAGATCAACATTGTGATATGAAGAATATTGTGATTGTTTGGTTAGTTGGTGACTGGCAACTGCTATTCGTTCAGCAATGGTCATGGGTGTAACAGTTGTCATAATCGCCCCAAAACAAGTATCAATATTTTCATATGGAAATGAGGGTGTTTGTTGTCCTAACGGTTTGAAAGGATTGAAACTTTGGCTTTCAGCCTTCGCAATATGCTCCGCGATGGGAATGCGTTTAGAAGGTTCCTCACTCGCTTTAAACGAATTATCAACATAAGAAAATGTTGAATTTTGATGCAGTTGATAGGACCGTGAGTGAGGTGTCCAACTGTTTCTTTTCTCTTGCTCTATCCTATCTCTTAAAGATATGGTAGAGTCGGATTTTTTACCGAAGCAATTACGAAAACACGATATATCTGGTTCTGGATAACAAAGCTCGGCTAGAGTTCGTCTGTTTGGGTTACCCATTGCGAGAAGGTGAAAAGAAAAGAGGGTGAAAAAGGAAAGATTTAAGCTATATTTGGATTGTTTTGCTTTGAAAGAGAGACTTGTGATTTGACTCAACAAATCACAAAAATGCACAAACAACCCTAGAACTAAGGTCACCTAGGTCAAGTCACTAAACCGCTCCTAGACTTCCAAAGGACAAGTCGCAGAATCAATTCTTTACCACCTATTTATCACTCTTATGGTCAGGTAAATGCCAGGTAAGTGGGAGGTGTACGAATCACCGAAAATTGCAGGCCTAATTAAGTCACCACTTTCCTTGGTCACACTTTCCTTAGACACCACAAAAGAAATGTGGTTAAGCGATAGATTATCCACGACCCTCCTCTGTCCTAATTGAGCGCGACGGTCCTTTGAGGCTTGGTCTAGATATTTTTTTAATTAGTGTAGGATGAAAGTATGCTCGTTCTGTGATTTGTGGGGCCTAGGAAGGGTGATGAAATCCCCACCTAATCTAGATTTGGGTTATTGCCCCTTAAAGTCCGTTTTAAAATATGCAAAAACAACCCGAAATCAAAACACGCAAAAAGATTTGTAGCGGCGATGTTTGCAAAGAATCCTGCAAGAAAATAAGATTATTAGATTTGAGAGGAGAGAGAAGAATCAGAGGAAATCACCTGAAGAATTTTGGGGGCACAAATCCCCAAAGCCGCTGTGGTTCTGCGGCCAAACTATCACTTTCACCGCGGTTCCGCAGCGCTTTGATGTGATCTTCTTCCAATTTTTCTCCAGTGACCTCCTTTGCTTCTCTGGCTTTGTTGGAAGTATCCGAATCTCTGTTTCCTTATTCCAGTCACTCCAGATTCTCGCAAAATGCGCACACAAATCTTTAAAAATGTGGTTTTTAATTTTTATGTTATGGATGTTATACAAAATCAACCCGAATAGCAAGAAAAAAATTACGCACGTATCCCCGGCAACGGCGCCATTTGGTTGATCTGTTTTAAATAAGTGTCGTAAAGTAACCGCAATCAAGAAGGTGTTGCTAGTAACTAGCCGCGATGAGTACAGGTCATTCGTAGAGAAACGTGAAGCTTTTTCTTGCTGTAGACGAGTTTATTGAAGAAGGGTGATTGGTTGTAGATCTATTTTAATACGGATGTAAATTTTATGAAGAAGATGCTTGTAGGGTTCATAGAATTTGGTAGTAATGGATGACTAATTAAAAATTACTCCTTTTATATTTTAATAATTTAAAACTAGATCGATAGTGATGAATGTAGATTAGGGTTTTTTTGGAAGAAACTAGGGTTTCCTCACTACTAACCCTTGTCCTTGCATTGATCTCTATTCATGTCTAGCCCATAACAAAACAAGTGTTAAACCTATCTCAAATCGTGGTCGTGACTAGCAATACATTGGTAACTCGCCCGATAAGGATGTTAACATTTGTTTTGCTAAAGTTTATAGACTTTAAATGTATAAAAGAAGTTAAATGATTTTATCATCTATTGATCTACCTTAGCCTACGAACCCTAGCAAGTGTAGAATTACTCACGCATGTTTTGAGAAGAAGAAGAAAGGATAGAGAAGGAGATCATAATGTAAATGCAAAAAGTAATACAAAAAGTAATGCAGAAATTAAATGCAGAAAGTAAAATGCAAAGAACTAAACTAAAGATCTACTTTTATTAATAAACTTTAACATGTACAAATCCTTTGAAATTAGAATACAAAGAACTCTCATGTTGCTCTCGATCTTTATCTCGTATGAAGTAGATGTTCAGTCGATTGATCACGTCAATTTATCACGTCAATTCGTGGACCTGTCTTGGATCTCTTGATTTTATCAGTGATTTTGGTGATGCAAAAGGTGATGATCTCTCATATGAAGCTCTCGGTCCTTTAAATAGCCCTAGAAGTAGAAACCCTAGATCCTATGTGTGATTATTTGCTGTTGTGATCACACTAGAAAAATCCTAAATCCTACGGCAACAATATGGCCGTGGATCCGCAGCGTATATGCACATTTGCCCGCGGTTAGGTGGGGGCATGGTGAGATTAGGGTTTTAAAATTCTTAGGCTTCTTAGGCTTCTAGGTGTTGACACGTGGAGATTGTTGTGATGTCAGGATTCTTTAAATCTTTCTCTGAGTCTCCGCCATTATTGATTTTACGATTTGATTCAACTTTATCGGCATATTTTATTCCCGACATCTCGGATATCTCGATCTCCAGACCTGAGCTCATATCTGCACAATATCTCAATTCATAGTATTAGTAATATTTGTTATTTATTTTGAAATATTATCCTAACCATTAGTATGATATGATTTTTTAAGAATATTGATTATGATTATTTGATATGATATGCAGATTTAAATTATCAAAATATCATATAAATATTATATGCATATATTTTCCTTCATAATGTTAATTATAATATATAAACATATGATAAAGTGTATTTTGCAGATAAACTCACTTATATTCCATAATTCCAGTAAACACCTTTAAGTACTTAACAAAAGTAAGGAAAATGTTCCATCAAATGTGCAATCTTTTCGATTGAACATAGACCATCTTTTGTTAACATCGTTGATATCATAACCTTATTTGTAAGATCTAATTTGATTTATTGGACTATTGGTGACTTTAAAAATGTCGTATACAATTGTGTTCATCCAGAGCTTAACCTACCAAGGAAAGAAAGTGCCATATGTAAGTTTGATAATCCTTACTTTATATACAATTTACATATAACTATCGAGAAGTTATATTGTGTACTAATACTTGTCTACTGATAACACTGTAGTACATGCTCGAGATTGCAGCGGTGGGATGTTATTGAGGTACACATGTACACGTATTAATTTGTGCAGCTAGCAGCTTTGTTTAATTTCGAAGATTGTGATTTCAGTTCATATGTATTTATTTATTTATTTGGATTTTCAGGGTCCGCTTGGTTGAGTGACCTAGGATTGTGCCTGTGTGCGATTTAGAGGATTTTTCGTATTGTTGGACATATAGAGTACGTAATGTATTATTTATTCAAAACAATATTGTTTATGTGTGGATTTGGAGAGAGTTTCGTAATGTTCGACATTTTGTATTATTTATTACGATTTTAGTTATATATATGTTGTATGAGTTGTTGAAATTGTTGGATATGTATTGGTTCGTGATCGAAATGTTATTGGTTTGTGATATATCGTATTTATATATTTGTTTGTGATCGAAACGCTTTTTTGCATAATTTATTGTGATTAATTGTATTATTGTATATGATTTTTGATTTTCTGTAAAACAATTTCAAAATAAATGGGTATTAGTTACCGTTCAAGCTACAGGAATGGTTGCTAATACCAACATTAGCGACAGTCGTTTGATGTCAGAAAACAATTAAGATAGTTGGATTGTCCATATGGCAGCTTATTGGAGACCGTTAGGGACGGTCTCTAATGTTACATTAGTGACTGTTTTCATTAGCAACCGTTCATAAACGGTATCTAATACAACTATCAGTGACCAACTTTTCTGAGACCGTGTATTAGCGTCCGTTTAAATTTTAAACGATCGCTAATACTCTTTAGCGACCGGAAACTATGTATTAGAGACCGTATAGTACGGTCTCTAATATATACAGTATCCAGTAGTGAATATCCGTGAAATTTATAATTTTATTATTTAAATTAAAAAATAATATTTTCTATTTTCTGAAATGTTACATACACACACTTTGAAATTTAGGATGGTAGAGGATACCTAGAAATACTCTTGCCTGATAGCCTGGTATGAAAGAAAAATGGTATTTGAAGCTAACCACGAAAAGAGAGTCGCTGCAAAATATATTCAGTCTTGACAAGAAAAAGAAAAAGAAGAAGAAGAAATGTGTATATTGTAAGACCTGAAAACTGCTATTTTCACCTTAATAAGCTCACGCACTCGGTAATCGGCTGATTAGTGCCTCAGGAAGCAGTAGTAGTCGCATGAAAGGTGCTTGAGTGAATCCGCTCATCATTAATAAAAAGAAGTAGTTCTAGGTATTAGAGTAAGGGAACTATAACTTGAATCGAATTCCTGAGTGTAGGAGAGAATTTACACACATGTATGGGGTATATGATCGATATTTAGAGGAAAGATAGGAATAAAGAATAATTCTTAGATCTTCCTTAAAGATGATAAAATTTCCGGATTGGAAACTACGCTTTAGAAGGAAAACTCAAGAGAAACTGAGGTTTTTATAAACTGACAAAACATATAGAATCTTAAGTTAAATGAATAGGAGGTGTGGAAAATAAGAGATGAATATTTCTAATTTAGGATGATAGAATTGTAGGATATATATGCCCTAGAGACCATTATTTATAATGGGTACTATGGATGTGTGTGTGTGTGTGCGCGTGCGCGCCCTAGAATCCATTGTTTGTAATGGATACTATGGATATGTATATATATAGGACAATCTTGCTCGAAATGATAGTATGCGATCAGGTTTGACTTTATCTTAACATGTACATATATTCTAATTATACATGTTGATAAAGCCCATAGGATTTGCTTGACTACCAGCGTTGTGATGTCGGTCATATTTGTGAGGGCTGGGTAGTCTATAAGCATATCCTTAAAAGTGTCCCCAGTCGTAGGAATATCGAGACAGGGCATCGATATTTCAGAGTAGACTGGTGTATAGATTTCTAGACCCTGATGAGGGGCTATGGTTAGTCTCACAGCCATTGGTGTGTTTCACCTAAGATTGTTTACAGGTGCTTACTGTGGGTGGGTACACTAGACGGACTCGCCGAGAACTACTGGATGGTATTATACCTAACGTCAGATGGCAGTTTTCATATGGCATGTGTA
Source organism: Agapanthus africanus (assembly GCA_030015575.1). Lineage (NCBI taxonomy): Eukaryota > Viridiplantae > Streptophyta > Magnoliopsida > Asparagales > Amaryllidaceae > Agapanthus > Agapanthus africanus. Next base: position 388,129,710 of record JASDDO010000004.1, read on the forward strand.
CAGGTAGTCTGTAGACCTAAGATCATCATTTGTCTCGTGTGAGTTCCCACTGTGCTTTGATTACTACCCTACCACGGCTTAAAGGAGTCATGCAAACAGGTTTTAATTGGGTACAGTCCTGAGCCACATGGAGGTAATGAGTGATTGTTAAGGATTCGTCTCTCCCGGTATTAGGAGTCGATATCGCACTGTGTTTGGTTGGTCAACAACATAAGCCCTTGGCCAGAGCAGTTGAGAATTACTGATAGTTAGATCATTAATTTCTCGGATGGTCTTAAGCCACACCAGCACGACTTATCAGGGTTAGTAGGGGTCTGACATTAACCGCCCCCTACACCCGATATGCGATACTCTCAGACGAACAGACTAGAATGTACGGATATTGTCACGGACATACTCAATAGGGGTTCAGATAAGTTTGCTCGTCGGCCTTCTTTTCGACAAGTACCTGGGTAGCCGTTACGTACAGCTAGTGCCACTGACGGACTTGTGGTTAAACCTTCTGCCAGTGTACTGTCGAGTCTTTAAAGTCCCACTCATAGGATTTCCCTGGTTCAAGCGAAATGATGTGGAGGCCATATGCTTTTACATGTAGGGTTCCGATCATATACGTGTACTAGCTACACGGATTTTGTTCGGACGGATAATACTAGTGGGCTTAGGATTAAGCGGCATTCTGGTATTATATTACTGGATTATCTTTATCTCTTGGTATTCGTATGTTTTGCAGTACGAATACGGGTATGTATATACGGTAAGAGCATTCTTGTAATTTTGCAAGAAGTGCTTCTAGAAGGAGACACCTTATTTTGCATATATCTATTTTTGGAAAATAGATAATGAGGTGGAGGAATGGAGATATTTAAGGTATGAGATGAAGTATGGCTGTTCAGTTGATAAAACTGCACATTTGTTATTACATTTTTCCTACCATTTCCATATTAAAAAAGGTCTTTATTATAATATATCATACATATGAGGGTTTATCTGTAAAAATAATATTTTCCATGTGTTGATATATTATAATTAGCATTTGGTAGGAAAATGTATGCAAATAATATCATTGACCAAATCCTAGTAGAACCAAGTCTACTAAATATTATTTAAGTTGTTGTGCAGAATTTTTCCAAGTTGTTGTGCATAATTTTTCCACGAAATCAAGTTGTTAAAGAAAACTTGCCTAATTAAGAAAGCAAAACTTGGAGATCAAGTCTGGCAGCAACTACGAGAAGATTTCAAAGATTCAAAAATTCCAGAGAACACCAAATGTCACAAAGACAGAGCCCCAAGAAAATGATGAACGGCCGAGATCATATGGCCGCGGATCCGCGGCCATACCTCCCTTGGGCCCCGGATCGCGGCAAGATAGAAGATTTAGATGCTACATTTTTTTGGGAGAATCTTTACTGTTATCTTCCATATTTTGAAGCATGGGTTCTGGCTTTGAGACTATAAATAGGGACCGAGAGCCTCTTGGAAAAATCATCAAGCCGACGAGATTACGAAGTCCAAGACGGCTCACGCATTCAGGCTGATCATCAACGGTTCATCTACCTCCTTATAAGAGATCGAGAAGCAAACTAGTATTTTTAATCATTTTCTAAGAAATCAAAGTGTAATGAATATTGTTGATTAATAAAGGTAGCTCTTTTTCCTATTATATTTCTTTGTAGTTTAATTATGCATTTTCTCTCCATCTCTTCTTCTCCCAACATGCACGAGTAATTCTCCGCTTGTTAGGGTTCGTAGGATTAGGGTAGGTTAATGGATGATTAAAATACCTAAACTCTTTTTACGTCCTATAAAATTTATAAACTTTATCAAAAGAATTATTAACATCCTAATCGGGCACGCTACTAATTCTTTGTTAGCCTCGACCGCGATTAGAAATTAGATTAATGATTGTTTTGGTAAAGGCTAGATATGAACGGAGTTACGTGTCGAGATAGGGGTTAAGAGTGGGATTTCTTTTCCCTCCAGAAACCCTAATCTACACGCATCACTGTTGTTCTAGTTTTAAATCTATTAAAGGATAGAAAGAGTAATTTTTAATTAATCATCCATAACTACTAAATCCTAACGAACTCTACAAGCCCCTTCTTATATTAACTACATCCATAAATAATCTAGATCTATATTTTGCATTAGTGCTTAACGTAGATCTAGAAACCATTCTACAATGTTCTTTATTCACCCTCTCTCTCTCAACACATCTAAAATAAGAATAACAGATTCAACGTTTCCCAGAAGACGACCCGTACTCACCTCGGTCTAGCTACACGCGACACCGTTCTGATTGCGGTTAAACTACAAACACACTCTTCCGATCCAATCAAATGGCGCCGTTGCCGGGGAAACGTGCGTAATTTTTTATTCTTACTATTTGTGTTGAATTCTTATACGATCAATATCATAATTAAAACAAAACTGCAAATTGTATATTTAACGATTATTGTGTGAATTTTGCGAGGAAATCTGGAGTCACAGACTTGAGGAAACAGAAGACAGAGACATTCATCAAGATCCAGAGGAGTACAGGAGGCCACAGAGCAAACTTTCACCACCTGATCCCTCCACCCAGCGGCGGAACCGCGGCAAAGGAGCTCTTTTGGCAGCGGAAGCGCGGCGGGAGAGGGGAGTTAGGAGTCCTAACTTCTCTGGTATCTTTCTCAGCTCTTTCTCTCTCCTCTAAAATCCAATAAAATCTATTTTCTGCAGGATTCTTTGCAAAATAGCGCCGCTCAAAAATCTTTTTGCAAAAGTTTTGTGATTGGTTTTGTTTTGCATATTTTAATACGGACTTTAAGGGGCAAAGACCAAATCCAGATTAGGTGGGGATTTCATCACCCTTCCTAAGCCCCACAAATCACAAACAGAGCATCTGCATCAACCCTACATTAATTTAAAAAAATATCTAGACCAGACTCTAAGGACTGTCGCGCTCATTAAGGACAGAGGAAGGTCGTGGGTAATCTATCGCTTATCCGCATTACTTTTGTGGTGCCTAGGCAAGTGTGTATAAGACAACTGGTTTACTTAATTAGGCCCGCTATTTTCAGTGATTCGTATAGCGGATACCTCCCACTTACCTGGCACTTACCTGGCCACAAGAGTAGTAAAGAGGTGGTAGAGGATTGATCCTGCGGCTTGTCCTTTGGAAGTCTAGGAGCGGTCTAGAGACTGGACCTAGGTAACCCTAGTTATAGGGTTGTTTGTGCATTGTAGAGTGATTTGTCTTGAGTCCCACTTTTTCAAAAACAAACCAATTTTAAAATCACACACACGCTGCCATTTGCACTAAACCCGCTTAGTGCATGCTCGGCTGGACACGGGATCCTAGTGCCTGTCTTGTCCGCGTTCCTGCTATCGACACCGAAATCGGTACTTCTTCATATTCTTTTCCCCCACCACACACCACGACCGAGATGGACGACACTCCATTAGAATATAACACCACGCTGCCATCGCCCGTAGGTGCGCAGAATCCACCGCGCATCTCTCTCCAAGAGAGATGCTATCCTATCCATGGTCCTCTTCCCACTTGTCTATCGCTTCCACCAGCTAACGGGGATAATTTCGAAATTAAACCCCACTACATCAATCTGCTACCCAAATTTCATGGGCTTGAGTCGGAAGACGCGTACGTTTTCATCACCAAATTCGAAAACGTATGCGCAATGATGGGTACTTCACAGTTGACTGTCGATGCTATGCGCTTGCGTCTTCTCCCATTCATACTATGCGACTTGGCAGAAAAATGGCTTTATAATACTGTCGCACACTCTATCACTAATTGGGATGAATTCGTCATAGCATTTCTTAAGAAGTTTTACCCAAACCATAAGACTGCCCATATTAGGAGCGAGATCAACCAGTTCACCCAGCTTCCCAATGAACCAATTTGGAAGTGCTTTGAACGTTTCAAGGATCTGCTTGTCCAATGTCCTCATCATGGAATACAAAGATGGAATTTATGTCGGATTATATATGAGGGCATTAATCCAGCGACAAAGCAGATGCTTGAAACAATGTGTAAATGCAATTTCATGTCTAAAGATGACGGTGAAGCATGGAAATATCTGGAAGATCTCGCAGAAAACACTTTGCAGTGGGAAAGCGTAAGACCACCTACATCTAAGGGAGGTATTCACTAGCTCGATGTTTCTATTGCAGTAAAAGCCGAAATGGCAGCGATACAGAAGAAACTCGACGCTATTGAGAACAAATTCTCATCATTCTCCCTAAATCTGGTCACGCTTCCTATGGCCGTCTGTGGTTGCTGTTCGGATCCTTCACACTTAACGGAAGAATGTCCTATGAATATATCGTTTCAAGCTAATGCTGCTTTTCATCAGCGACCTAGAAACGATCCTTATTCTTCCACATACAATCAAGGATGGAGGAATCATCCTAACTTTGCTTGGAATCAAAACCAACAAAGCAATTATCAAAGACCTCCTCCACGGCAACCACAACCACAGAATCAGCCCCCCTTTCAGTCACAAAATTTCCAAAATCCGGCCAACATTTCTACACCACAAGTGGCCGGTACTGACAACTCTTCACTTGCACAAACTTTGGATTTGTTCATGAAACATTCCATGCAATTGTCGGCTGAGATGAAGTCTTCTATTGATACCATACAGAAAAACTCTGCCTCCCACGGTGAGAGTATTAAATCAATAGAAAACCAAATTGCACAGTTGAACGCCGCAATGAGTGCGAGAGAGAAAGGGAAACTCCCATCTCAACCCATGCCTAATCCTGGCCACTCACAAAGTTATAATGTGAGTGTCGTTACTACGTTGAGATCGGGAAAAGTGCTGAATAACCGAGTGGGTGTGTAATGTGATGATGTTAGTGATACCAATGATACCCCAGCTTCTTCTTCTTCCCCTAATTCTTCTAGTCTCCCACCTTCATCCGAGCCTATTCTTCGTTTTCCCCAAGGCTCGAACCCTTCGCCCATTTCCTCGAATCTACCTAAAACGATCCCCACTCCAATTCTGGGATCCACTACATCCCTACAATCCTCTCCAATGTTGGACCAAACCCTTATTGATAAAGCACCTTATCCAAATAGGTTAAGGGGAAACAGACCAAGTCCACAAATGGAGAAGATTGTGGAAATTTTTAAGCAAGTTAACATAAACATTCCTCTCCTAGATGCTATTCAACAAGTTCCGTCATATGCGAAAATCCTAAAGGACTTGTGCACTAGGAAGAGAAAAGTTCAAGTACCTAAAAAAGTTTTCCTTGCGAGTAATGTGAGCACTGCTTTTACACAACAACTACCCAAGAAACGAAAGGACCCCGGAAGTCCTACAATTTCTATTTCTATTGGGGGTAAAAAGATCAATCGTGCTCTACTCGATTTAGGTGCTAGTGTTAACTTGCTTCCGTATTCTGTTTATGAGCAATTAGGGATCGGAGAGTTAAAACCTGTGCATTGCACTCTTCAGATGGCCGATCGATCTATCACCCAACCTAGGGGTGAGCTAGAGGATGTGTTAATCAAAGTCGGGGAATTTATATTTCCTGTGGACTTTATCGTTATTGATACACAACCTGTGGCAAACCCACGCAATCAAATCCCGGTGATACTCAGTCGACCCTTTTTGGCCACTTCCAACACAGTAATCAATTGTAGAAACGGCTCTATGACCCTATCCTTTGGAAAGAAGTCAATTGAGATTAACATTTATAAGTTGGGAAGTGAACCCTCCGAACCCTATGCTCATGTGTGTTCTGTCGAATTAATGGATGTCGACAGCAGCGAATTTGATCAACCTCATAATTCTGACTCTTTTCATATGTTATTGCTTGACACAGACTCTTCCACCGAGTTGTCCGGGTCAACATCTAACACTGATGAGGAACTTTTTATAGAGTCTGACGATCACCCCATTTTTTCTGATGACATTATTCTTCGGGGTATCGACGAAAGCTTTGAGGAAATTTTCGCTGATGAACTCGCATTTTTACAAGACATGGGTGTTGAGATGAATCAACTCCAAGACAAAGAGATTGAACCTCCACCCCTTCTTCTGGACAATCATGATAATGCGAGTAATCCATCATCACTATCACTGTGTCGTCTCTCCAAATTGAGACGCAATCCTTTTCCATTACACCTCTTATCACCTCCCCACTTCTTCACGTCGAAAGGTGACATGTTCTTCCACCAACCTTGGTGCTTCATCGATAAATTTTTTGAATGTTTGGTGTTGACCTTCGGTCTTTGTAAAGCTTGGCATTGACCAATAACCTTGACCCCCTCGTGTGATTTTAAAAGATTAACATAATTTAACTCAAGTTGGGGGGGAAATATTTTGGCTCTTGAAAGAAAATGATTTTTACAAAATTGTGAGCCAAAAATAAGTTTGGGGGAGGATTTTCACTTTCATATATTCTTGCCCCCATTAATAATTTCCTCCCAAGTCTACAGGTTTTTGAGCTTAACGGATGACATCAGTGAGGACACTGCTGTAAACAGGTTTGGGGGAGGTTTGTGCTTATTTACACATCAATTTGCATCGTATTTTGCATAAGCGTAACATTTTCAAAAAAAAATTAAAAAATTTTCTTTTATAACAAAAGAGTAGAAAGTGAAAAATTACATCCAAAAGATAGGAATAATTTAAGAAAACCAAGAAAATTATAAGTTTTCTTAAACGAACTAGTAATAAGTAGTTATGAGCTGTTGTCCCAAGGGTTTGTAAGATGAAGGAAGTCACTAATCTGAGGATAAAAATAAGTCTGAAAAATAGTTTCTATTCTGGAAGCCAAACATTTGAATGTTGATACCCTACTATATGCACTTACACACGTCTTGAAACTCGGGATAGTAGAGGATACCTTGAAATGCTCTTGTCTAAAAGCCAAAATATGAAGGAAATGAAGACAATATAAAAATGGTGAAAAGAAAAATGAACACTGGTTTTGTTATCGCCAAGGCAACAATAAAAAAATATAGCTAGGGTGCTTCATCACCTAGTGCCTTAGACCAACTGGTTTGGGAGTCACTGCTAAGTCTTAGGTGGTGCAAGACGAGGAAAATACTATCACCTAATCAGCAAGCACATAAGTAATCGGTCGGTTAGTACCTCAAGAAGTATTAACGATCGCATGAAAATGTGTGAGCAAATCTAAATATTCATCAAGTTAAAAAGTACTGAGGTAGATGGACAAAAGTATGATAGCTTGAATTGAATTCTCCGAGTGTAGGGATGTCCATTTCACACACATAGGGGTATATGATCGATGTTTGGATGAAAGGTAGGAATGAAAAATAAAGACGATGTTTTATTGAGGGATGATGTGATTTCTAACATTTTTTCATGACTATTAAGATAGGGCTCATGACAACTGAAAAGCTAGTGTAGTTGGAAACTCTAAATTTTCAAAGTATTTCTTTTATGGTTCTTATCTTTATATGTAAATTTCACCATCTCTCTTTTGTTATAGGATTTTGTGGGTGTAATCCGCTGAAAACCCTCAGGAGACAACACTCCTCCTACTAGGGACAAGTAGAGGTTTAACGGCTTGTTGCACGTGCTCAGTGGAATCGTGTTTGCCTAAGAAAGTGTGCTTAGTTTTCTCCTTTCTTTTTTCTCCTTCTCTTGAATAAACTAGTTTGCTCGGGACGATCAAAGATAAGTTTGGGGGTATTTGTTCATTTGATAAAACTGCACATTTGTTATTACATTTTTCCTACCATTTCCATATTAAAAACGGTCTTTATTATAATATATCATACATATGAGGGTTTATCTGTAAAAATAATATTTTCCATGTGTTGATATATTATAATTAGCATTTGGTAGGAAAATGTTTGCAAATAATATAATTGACCAAATCCTAGTAGAACCAAGTCTACTAAATATTATTTAAGTTGTTGTGCAGAATTTTTCCAAGTTGTTGTGCAGAATTTTTCCAAGAAGTCAAGTTGTTAAAGAAAACTTGCCTAATTAAGAAAGCAAAACTTGGAGATTAAGTCTGGCAGCAACTACGAGAAGATTTCAAAGATTCAAAGATTCCAGAGAACACTAAATGTCACAAAGACAGAGCCCTAAGAAAATGATGAACGACCGAGATCATATGGCCGCGGATCCGCGGCCATACCCCCCTTGGGCCGCGGATCCGCGGCAAGATAGAAGATTTAGATGCTGCATTTTTTTGGGAGAATCTTTTCTGTTATCTTCCATATTTGGAAGCATGGGTTCTGGATTTGAGACTATAAATAGGGACCGAGAGCCTCTTGGAAAAATTATCAAGCCGACAAGATCACGAAGTCCAAGACGGCTCACGCATCCAGGCTGATCATCAACGGTTCATCTACCTCCTTACAAGAGATCGAGAAGCAAACTAGTATTTGTAATCATTTTCTAAGGAATCAAAGTGTAATGAATATTGTTGATTAATAAAGGTAGCTCTTTTTCCTATTCTATTTCTTTGTAGTTTAATTATGGATTTTCTCTCCATCTCTTCTTCTCCCAACATGCACGAGTAATTCTCCGCTTGTTAGGGTTCGTAGGATTAGGGTAGGTTAATGGATGATTAAAATACCTAAACTCTTTTTACGTCCTATAAAGTTTATAAACTTTATCAAAAGAATTATTAACATCCTAATCGGGCACGCTACCAATTCTTTGTTAGCCTCGACCGCGATTAGAGATTAGATTAATGATTGTTTTGGTAAAGGCTAGATATGAACGGAGTTCCGTGTCGAGATAGGGGTTAAGAGTGGGATTCTTTTTCCCTCCAGAAACCCTAATCTACACGCATCACTGTCGTTCTAGTTTTAAATCTATTAAAGGATAGAAAGAGTATTTTTTAATTAATCATCCATAACTACTAAATCCTAACGAACCCTACAAGCCCCTTCTTATATTAATTACATCCATAAATAATCTAGATCTATATTTTGCATTAGTGCTTAACGTAGATCTAGAAACCATTCTACAATATTCTTTATTCACCCTCTCTCTCTCAACACATCTAAAGTAAGAATAAAAGATTCAACGTTTCCCAGAGGATGACCCATACTCACCTCGGTCTAGCTACACGTGACACCATTCTGATTGCGGTTAAACTACAAACACACTCTTCCGATCCAATCAATGGCTAAGCCTTTTGTTTATTCATTTGCTCTTAATAATCAAGCATGGTTGCATTTTTCTATAGAAAAATAATGCATGCTTGATTATTGGTAAAAGACTTAGCCATTCTTCACTTGCTCATTCTAGACTTCATTCTACACTTTGCATTCTCTCTTCATTGCTCTCCTTCTTCTTCCTCAAATCCTAACCCTCACATGTGTTATGAATCCTAGGGTTCTTTGAGATAAATTAGTCCAATTAACTCTCTACATCTCCTAAGCTATCTAGATTAGCAAACTAGGTACTTTAGTTACCTCATTCTTTAAATTAGAGCTTGAACCATAGACTCTCGGGTGGATCATCTTCGACACGAGGAAGCCGACGACCAAACTTGTTTTGTACCTTCTTGGAGCTTAAAAAGGGGACAAGAAGACCCGAAGGACTAGAATCATCAAGGTATAAACCACTAACATAGTAGTTTAGAACCTTTATGAGTTTAGTTATTTAAGGTTTATGAATGATCTTGGAAGTTTAGTCGATGTTACTTTTATAATAATCGTTTTTTTGTAAAGTCCGCCTCTCCACAAGCCTTATGGAGTGTGTGACATTGAGTTACATGGTATCAGAGCTGGTTTATAAACCTTAACTAGTTAGTTAGCGTGTATTTAGAACTTCGATCGACAAAAATTATCCGAATTGCATCTCCATTACTAGCTTGTTGTTCAATTTTTAAAGATGTTCAAAAAATATTTTCAGCGACCTTAAAATTATAAGCAGGCTTTTCTAGAGCCAAGAAAAAAATTTGAGCACCTGAGCTCCTAATTAGACCGCTAATCCGTGGCCAAATAGGTCATTTGGCCACGGATCTATGGTCAAATTGTTGCTAAGGAAATGTGATTTTTGGTACATTTGATTTTTGCCTAGATTTGTTTGTGTACTGGTTTGTATATAGGGTAAATACGGAATGTTTTAATTGATCGAAATTCTAAATTCTTGCTTATCTGGGTATTTGTTTCTGCGACCATGAATATCATTGAGCGGTATAACCCGACTGATTGCTATATGTACAATCAGACGGGTTTACGAACATGATATGCTCGTTGATGTTCTCTGTTGCACTGTTGTTATGGATAATTTGTCATGGTGGATGGCCTATTATGCAATGGTAATAGTACAGTGTTGATTCATTTCTATATTCAGTATTGCGGGGCGAACGTCCGACATGTGGATTGCCATTTCCGCCCGTTTGTATATTCTTTTATCGGGGCACGGCCGGGTTGATGTTACCGTTATATATATATATATATATATATTTCTGTACTAGGATTACGCCGCAGAGGAGTGCTCGAGTAGCCAGATTCTAAAAAGCAACGAGGCCCCATCTCATGGCATTTAGACCGGGATGCCTTACTCTAGAATTGGCGGGCTACTTACCGCACTCGTAGGGGGTATAGGATGACCCACGGTTGGGTGCACAAGTTACCGGATTCCGTGAAGCGCTGGGTGACCCATTCACTTTTTTGATTGGAGTTGCCTCGCTTCCGGGATTGGTGGATAGCTTGCCGTGCTCGTAGGGGTCTAAGTTCTTCATTGCACGGGCTATTCACATGACAGGGAATGTCAAATTTCATTTATGGCTTAAATGAAACTCGGGGCTCCAAAATTATCCGCTATTCTTGTTGCTTATTAGTTTTCTGTGATGTTGCTTATATCATGCCTGGGACGAATGGTTATACGCGCGCGCGCGCACACACACACTAGTAGATGTTGTATATGTTTTGCATCCGCACTAGTCCTGCCCCCGCTCTGCCGTTAGTTAAGTAACCTAACGGTGCATGACGGGGCCCCATAGCGAATGCGGATGTCATATACGTACATTTTATTTTCGTTCTTTTCTGGTGTGATAGGAATTAAATGATGGGACCACATTAATCCTCATTAATGCAAGATAAGAAACCTAAAAAGATGTTATTGGAACATTTTGAAAACCCACTCGGTTCTTTTTAAAACACTCGTTTAAAAGGCAGAGCTTGAACCACTCTTTTTCAAAGCTATCGTTCCTTCTACGATATCAAGTTCATTATGTTCAAGATTTTCGCCAAAAACCAGCCGTATCCCTCCATCATTTCAAATGAGTAGCACATCGTATTCATGCTATGTTTGTTAACCTTCGTCAAGGCATAGTGAATGGTAGCGGTCTGTTGCTTGTTTATAGTATAGATAGATGCATTGGTTTAGGACAGTCGTACTGCCTTGTTGGCCTTCATCAAGGGCGAGTTTGGGTGGGTCTAAATTAATCAGGACAATGATGGGAAGAACTTGACTTGCATCTTATGATTTTTTGGCCTTCGTCAAGGTTATAAGAGCATGGGACAAAAATCATATCGGGAGTTTCAAACACAAAGGAAACTTGCAGATTTAGCATACTTTCTGGAGTGTGGTGACTAGAGTGGCTTCCATCTAGGTCATCACACAATGATAGTTGGATCTTGATCCCACTAATGAGTAGGATTACTCTTGGGAGATACTTTTCACTTCACAATTAGCTGGCCTATTAGGTGTCTAGAAAGTGTTAACGGGGCTATGCCTCTGAGGAAGAGAGGTTTATTTTCATTAGGTCCGTGCGAGAGTATAGGGAACCTCCCTCGGAGTACCAACACCCACATGGCAGAACGGTTAACGAACTTGTAAAGTGTAAATGATCCCGACTAGTTCTCCTTTTAAGGTTTGATGGAGAATTCGAGAAAACAATGGGAGCCATCCTGATTAGATAAGATAATAAACCAATCTAATTTTGCAAGAGCATACGCTGAATGTTTCTTTTCTCTCTCTCTCTGGCAGCAATCATGACGGGATTTAAACTACTACTTGAAAAAAATACGCTAACTAGGCCAAACTATAAAGATTTGCTGAGGAACGTCAATATTCCACTTACTTATGACAAAGTAGCATACGTCCTCACCAGTACTGCTCCCCCTGTCCCAGGACCAAACTCCTCGGTTGCGGATATCGAGGTCCACAAAACGTGGAACCTAGATTGCAAGAAAGTTGAGTGCATCGTGCTGGCGACCATGAATAATGAACTCCAGAAGAAGCACGAGAATATAGACATCCAATCCATTTTTCTCCATTGCAAGGATTTGTATGGAGAGCACTCTTGTATCGCAAGGTATGAGACCTCAAGGAAATTATTCCAGATGAGGTTAACTCCGGGATCACCTGTAGGAGAGCACGTCCTAAAGATGATCAGTATCATTGAGTAACTCACAAACCTGGGATGCATGTTAGAGAACGAGTTATACATTGACTTGATTCTATAGTCCCTTCCTCACACCTTCTCTCAATTCGTGCTGAACTTTAACATGCACGGAATGGAAGCTAATCTTCCAAAGCTCCTCAACATATTGAGAGTAGCGGAGAGCTCCTTGAAAAAGGAGAAGACAGCTGTTCTTATTGTTGGGGAATCTTCCTCTTCTAAATCCAAAGCTAAAGCTAAGGGAAAGAAGAAGAAGACCACCACCAAGCCGAAAGCAGGTGTCAAAAGGGTGCAAGCAACGAACAAATCGGGGAGAATAAAACCGGTAAAGGATGTGTGCTACTACTATCACAAGAAGGGGCACTGGAAGAAGGATTGCATGGCTTTCAAAGACAAGGGTAAGAACACGAAGCAAGCTGATACTTCTGCTTCAGGTGTGTTCATAATCGAAAACTGTTTTTCAGTAAATTCTACATCATGGGTACTAGATACCAGTTCTGATTCTCATATCTGTAATTTTTTGCAGACTCTGAGAAACCGTAGAGTACTGAAGGCAGGTGATATGACCCTCAGGGTTGGCAACGGAGCAAACGTGGATGCTGTTGCGGTAAGAGATTATCGCCTGGGGTTGACAAGTGGACAAATTTTGGTCTTGTATAGCTGTTTTTGTGTACCGAGTATGCTATGTAATATTATATCAGTATCTTTATTATCCAATGAAGGATATATTTTTGCACTTAAATGAAATGTCATGAACATTCACCTAAATCAAGAACTGATTGGGTCTGGCATACTGGAAAAAGGCATATACGTACTCAATCAACCTCATGTTTTCAAAATCCAAAACACACTCAAAAGAAAGGATCCGGATTCGAACCAAGCCTTCTTATGGTATTGTAGACAAAAGCTCTGGATTCAAACCAAGCCTTCTTATGGTATTGTAGACTTTGTTATATTAATGAAACAAAGTTGACTAAATTCTATAAAGATGGATATCTAGATCCATTTGAATATGTATCACATGCAACTTGTCAATCATGTATCAAAAGAAAGATGACTAAATCTCCGTTCACACGATACGGAGAAAGAGCCACTGAGCTCTTGGGACTCATATACAGCGATGTATGTGGTCCGAAGTCTACACATGCACGAAGCGGTTACTCCTACTTCATCACTTTTACTGATGATTTCTCAAGGCATGGACATGTATTCTTAATGAAACATAAATCCGAGGCCTTTGAGAAATTCAAGGAGTATAAAAATGAAGTGGAGAAACAAACGGGTAAAATTATCAAGATATTTCGATCTGATCGAGGTGGAGAATACTTAAGTTCTAGTTTCCTTGAATGATTAAAAGAGAATGGAATTCTCTATCAGCTTACTCCTCAGTATACACCTCAACATAACGGTGTATCAGAGAGAAGGAATCGCACGCTACTCGATATGCTGCATTCCATGATGAGTAGTGCTGAGTTGCCACTTTCCTTCTGGGGTTTTGCGCTGGAATCAGCAGCATACTTATTGAATAGGGCTGCAACTAAGTCTGTGCCTACCACTCCATATGAAATATGGAGTGGGAAGAGACCATGTCTCAAGTATCTTAAGATATGGGGGCGTCCATCTTTTTTCAAAAGCAGAATCCGGACAAGCTCGAGGCACGATTGGTTTTATGCAAATTTGTAGGATACCCCAAGAATTCAAGGGGATATCTTGTCTACCATACTGAAGAACAAAAGGTGTTTGTCGCTCACCACATAGTCATTTTAGAGAGCAAATTTCTTACAAAAGAAATTAGTGGGAGCGCGGTAGAACTGGAAAAAATTCCAGAACCACAAACTACTGCTGAGGACTTAGTAGAATCTAAGGTTTCAATAAAGCCTGACGAACCGACGCCGCTCCGCAAGTATAGTTGTCATTCTCATCCTACAAAGAAATACTATGGGTTTCTCGTAGACGGGGATCGAGAGGATTGCATTATCTACGATAATGAGCCAACTAATTTTCAGCAGGCTATCACGAGTAAAGACCCGGTGAAGTGGCTGGATGCTATGAGATCCGAAATTGAATCCATGTACATCAATAAAGTATGGACTTTGGAAGTTGATCCTCTTGGGGTAAAACCAGTTGGATTCAAATGGATCTTCAAGATGAAGGTTGGTGTAGATGGACAAGTGGAAACCTACAAAGTTAGACTTGTTGCAAAAGGTTTTCGTCAAAGACCAGGATTGGACTATTATGAAACATTTTTTCCAGTGGTTATGCTTAAATCCTTTCAGATCCTGCTTGCCATTGCTACCTTCCATGACTATGACATCTAGCAGATGGACGTGAAAACAGTTTTTTCTAAATGGAAATTTAGAAGAGAGTGTTTACATGGATCAGCCAGAGGGTTTCTTAGACGGTCGAAGCAGCGGAAAGTGTGTAAGTTGCTTAAATCCATTTATGGATTAAATCAATTATCATGGAGTTGGAACATCTGCTTTGATGAGAAGGTCAAAGAATTTGACTTTATCAATATGTAGATGAACCATGCATTTATAGGAAGATTGTAGGAGGAGCAATAGTCTTCCTCGTACTGTACGTGGATGACATGCTCCTGATAGGGAATGACATCCCTATGCTACAATCAGTCAATCTCTTCTTGTCACAGAAGTTCTCCATGAAAGACTTAGGTGATGCCTTCTACATTCTAGGGATTAAGATATATCATGATAGGCCTAAAAGAATGTTGGGATTTTCACAGTCAAGATATATTGACACCATACTGAAAAGGTTTAGTATGGAAGATTCCAAGCATGGTAATTTAGCCGCTTGTCACGGGATCACCCTCTCTAAAGAGATGTCTCTAAAGACTGATGAAGAGAGGGCTCGCATGAGCATTATACCCTACGCTCCGGCGGTAGGATCTATAATGTATGCGATATTATGTATCAGACCAGATGTAGGTTACATACTTAGTGTGATAAGTAGGTATCAGTCAAACCCGGATGAAAAGTATTGGATAGCAGTAAAGAACATTCTCAAGTACCTAAGAAGGACTAAGGAAATGTTCTTGGTGTACGGTAATGGGAACCTCCAGATCGAGGTTTTTACCAACTCAAGCTTCCAAAATGATAAGGATGACTCTAAATCAGTCTCGGGTTATGTGTTTACCCTCAATGGAGGGGCGGTGTGTTTGAAGAGTTCCAAACAAGACACCATCACAGACTCAATGTTGGAAGCTGAGTATATAGCTGCTAACGATACAGAAAAAGAGACGGTCTGGATGAGGAAGTTCATTTCATAACTTCAGGTAGTTCTATCCATTGTCAATCCAATACCCTTGTATTGTGATAACAAAGGGGCTGTAGACTTAGTGAAGGAACCAAGGTCCCATCAAAAATCCAGACATATCTTGAGGCGGTATCACATGATCAGGGAGATCGTGGATCACAAAGAGATCGAGGTTCGGAGAATGGACATAATAGAAAACACAGCGGATCCATTCACGAAGGCCTTACCTCAAGCACAGTTCGAGCGCCTGTTCGAGATGTTAGGGATGCGTTATGGAAATAACTGGCCCTAGTCCAAGTGGGAGATTGTATGATATATATGCCCTAGAGGCCATTATTTGTTATAGTTATATATATATATATATATATATATATATATATATGACAATCTTGCTCGAAATGATAGTATGTTATCAGGTTTGACTTTATCTTAACATGTACATATGTTCTACTTATACATGTTGATAAAGCCCGTAGGATATGCTTGACAACCAGCGTTGTGATGGCGGTCATACTTATGAGGGTTGGGTAGTCTATAAGCATATCCTTAAAAGTGTCCACAGTTGTAGGAATATCAAGACGGGGCATCAATATTCCATAGTAGACTGGTGTATACATTTGTATACCCCGATGAGGAGCGATGGTTAGTCTCATAGCCATTGGTTTGTTTCACCTAAAATTGTATACAGGTGCTCACTGTGGGTGGGTGCACTGGTCGGACTCGTCGAGAACTACTAAATGGTATTATACCTAACTTCATATGGCAGTTCTTATGTGGCATGGATACAGGTAGTCTGTAGACCTAAGATCATCATTTATCTCGTGTGAGTTGCTACTGTGCTTTGATTACTATCCTACCATGGCTCAAAGAAGTCATGCAAACAGGTTTTAATTGTGTACAGTCCCGAGCCACATCGAGGCAGTGAGTGATTGTTAGGGATTCGTCTCTCCCGGTATTGGGAGTCGATGTCGCGCTATGTTTGGTTGGTCAACGCCATAAGCCCCCGGTCAGGGCAGTTGAGAATTATTGATAGTTAGATCAGTAATTTCTCGGATGGTCTTGAGCCACACCAGCACGACTTATCAGGGTTAGTAAGGGTCTGACGTTAACCGCCCCTACACCCGCTATGCGATACTCTCAGACGAACAGAACGAATTGTACAGATATTGTCACGGACGAGCTCGATAGGGGATCGGATGAGTTTTCTCGTCGGCCTTTTTTTCGACAGGTATCTGGGTAGCCGTTACGTACAGCTAGTGCCACTGACGAACTTGTGGTTAAACCCACTGTCTGTGTACTGTCGAGTTTTTAGAGTCTAACACAGAGGGTTTCCCTGGTTCAGGCGAAAATACGAGGAGGCCGTATGGTTTTACATGCAGGGTTCTGATCATATACGTGTACAAGCTACACATATTTTGTTCGGACAGATAATACTAGTAGGCTTAGGATTAAGCCGCATTCTGCTATTATATTATTGGATTATCTTTATCTCTTGGTATTCGTATTTTTTACAATACGAATATGGGTATGTATATACGGTAAGGACATTCTTTTAATTTTGCAAGAAGTGCTTCTAAAAGGAGACACCTCATTTTGCATATATCTATTTTTGGAAAAAAGATAATGAGGTGAAGGAATGGAGATATTTAAGGCATGGGATGAAGCATGGCTAAGTCTTTTGTTTGTACATTTGCTCTTACTATTCAAGCATAGTTGCATTTTTCTATGGAAAAATAATACATGCTTGATTATTGGTAAAATACTTAGCCATTCTTCACTTGCTCATTCTAAACTTCATTCTGCACTTTGAATTCTCTCTCCATTACTCTCCTTCTTCTTCCTCAAACCCTAACCCTTACATGTGTTATGAAACCTAGGGTTTTTTGAGATAAATTAGTCCAATTAACTCTCTACATCTCCTATGCTATCAAGATTAGCAAACTAAGCACTTTAGTTACCTCATTCTTAAGGTTAGAGCTTGAACCATAGACTCTCGAGTGGATCGTCTTCGAAAATAGGAAGCCGACGACCAAGCTTGTTCCGTACCATCTTGGAGCTTAAGAAGGGGACAAGAAGACCCGAAGGACTGGAATCATTAAGGTATAAACCTCTAATATAGTAGTTTAGAACCTTTATGAGTTTAGTTGGTTAAGTTTTATGAATGATCTTGGAAGTTTGGTCGATGTTACTTTTATAAAAATCGTTTTGTGTATATTCTGCCACTTCACAAGCCTTGTGGAGTGTGTGGCATTGACTTACAAGAATTTCGAACTAGGATGCTAAACTTTAGAATTAAAGTCAACGGTTAACTTGACAAGATTTTGTGGATAGTAACCGCTGAAAACCCTCAGGAGACAAAACTCCTCCTCCAGGGAAAGCTAGGGGTTTAACGGCTTGTTGTACACGCTAAGTACAATCGTGACGCTTATGAAAGTGAGCTTAGAATATTTTGAAAATAAAATTGTTTACTTGGGGGGAGTAAAAGATAAGTTTGGGGGTATTTTTCATATTAGAATTTTGCACTTTTATACTGTCCATTCTTGATCGCATTGCATATAGATAGGTGCTTTTAATCCGTGTTTTCTTCATAAATACAGGTTACAGGATCTTAGTTGAAAACAATGCAAATCGTGAACAGTTACGAAGAATTCAGGATAACTACCAACAAACGGATAAAAATATGGGTTCCGCTCACCATCCGTCAGATGTCGCTTACCAGTATAGGAGACAAAATCAAGCGAGGTTCATTCGTGTCTCAGACAAGCACAAAGCATGAGAGTAGCCGCATAAGGATCAAGAAAGCAACGCGGAGCTCTAGGAAGATCAAGGTAATAAGTCCAATTATTTTCATTTTTGGACGGTTGAAAATCTGTGAGTAATTTGGAATGATTCTGCAAATATAAGTGTACCGAACAGAAGAATAAACCAACACAAGAAAGCACAAGAAAAATGGAGAACCAATTCGACTGCGGAAGAGCGAAATTATGGCCATTTTGGCGGCGGAACCGCGGCCATGTCATGGCCATCTGTGATAAACTTTTAAGGGTGGTTTGGTCATTGTACATAGGTTCAGAAAAAGACCCTAGGGCTTCACTTCACTGCCTATAAATACTCCAGATCAAAAGCAAACAAAGGATGTATATTTTTCCTAATTTTAGTTATAGTTTAGTGTAAACTTCTTCTTCTTCTTTATCTTTCCTCCATTAAAAATTATATTAGAGCTTTTTGACTGGATGATAAATGAAGTTGAGAGTTTTTATGTGCATGTCTTGCTTCAATTGTTAGCTAGTTTTACTTACTTACTTTTATTTTTCTTAGTAGTATAAATTGTTATTTATTGGTTTTCGTTTCTTCTTTTTCTATTTTGTTTATCATTGCAACAATGATACTCAAGTGTGATTCTTTCTTTGGTGAAATCCCAAGTAGTTAGTTGCTGTTTTCTACCCAATTTCTTTCTATTTTCTCTACTTGTTTTATTTTCTTTTTTTGATAATGAGTGAGCATTTTTCTCACTTGTTAGGGTAGGATAGGGAAAGTTTGGGAGAAGGAAATCTCCATCACTCTTTCCTTTGACCAATAGCTTGAATTGAACTCCTGTCAAGGCATTCACAACCCACTCCCTATGGCATCCTATCCTCTATGATAGTAGTGACACCCTAGTGAGACCGGTTGTGATTGGATTGACCGAAGCTTATGGTTAAGAGTCAAGAACGGACGGATAAGGACCAAAGGGAAGGAACTAAGCATTAGAAAGCCTAGTTTATACTCGTAAGTATCCTTCCTAGTCGTGCTAATCCCCGTTATTGCCGATTACCGTAATATCAATGTCAAGAGAGATAAATGAAAGAAGTGAGCGAACTCCTAACTTAAACTAAAATTATCCTAACTCTAACATGTTTCTATTAACATACATATCAAAACACATAGTTAGCTTCAAAAAAAACTAGGACAAACTTGATTTAACTCATTAAAACATAAAGAAAAATACACTCATCTCTCCGTGGATCGACCCGTACTCAACCGGTTAGCTACCAACCAAACCCGTCTTGATTGCGAAATAGAACTTTAAAAAATAGGGTGATAACACTTTTAATTAGATATCAGAGCCTAACTAAAGATTACAACTTATTTTTTGTAGCAATTGAACTCACAAAATCCATTTTTTCAAAATCTAGTTGCCACGCCCCGCTTCCCAATAGACGGTGACGGCACGTGGCAAGCCCGCGACGTATTTATTTCGAGAAGGTCACTTCCCAGAGTAAATATGTTAAGCGTAAAATAAGCAATATAAAATGATAAGAAATTAACATGAGATTTAAATTTCAACAACTTTATTTACATTCAAACTTGATACCATTACAATACATGAGTTCAACTGAAAAGGAAACTACAAGAACAGAAATATCTAAACAGGTGGTATATATAAACTGAAAGAAAAGGATAACTTGTCTAAACCTGAGTCATGATCTGATCGTGCTCCTCCTCTGTGGTGTCCACCTTCTCGGTCTCTAAAGTATCTGACTAACATTCCAAGAAACAAAGGTTGGTGGAATGCATGTCAGTGAACTTTCGCTCGGTAAGTCCCCAAGAAAAAGGTTGTGAAGTAGCCTGCTGAAAACTGGTAGGGTCATCATCATCCATGATGCAATCTTCTCTATCACCATCAATAAGAAAACCGTAGTATCTCTCCGGTGGGCGAGAAGTCCTATCAGATCTACGGAGTGGCTGAGATTTATAAGATTATGTTGCAACATCAGGTTCAACCAAGTCGTTATTTGTAACTTGTGTCTCTATAACCTCTTCTAGATCTACCACATTTCCATCAGTATCATTTGGAAAAATCTCATTTTCTAAAAATGTGGCATACTGAGAAACAAACACCTTTTGTTCCTCTCTGTGGTAGAAAAGATATCCAAACGAATGTTTTGGATATCCCACAAATATATACTTGACCGATCGTGTCTCGAGTTTGTCTGGATTCTGTATTTTGACAAAAGCTGGACAACCCCAAATCTTAACTCATTTAAGAGATTGTCTCTTCCTATACCATATCTCATATGGAGTGGTAGACACGGTCTTGGTTGGAACTTTGTTCAACAGAAAAGCTGCAGTCTCCAATGCATGCCCCCAAAAGGAGAGAGGTAACTCAGTATCACTCATCATGGATCACACCATATTCAATAAAGTGTGATTCCTCTGCTCTGATACACCGTTGTGCTGTGGTGTGTAAGGGGGAGTGAGCTGAGAGAGAATCCCATTATCTTTTAGGAAGTTCGAAAACTCTGTACTAAGATACTCTCCACCACGATCTGATCGAAGTATTTTGATGCTCATTCCTGTTTGTTTTTCTACTTCAAGTTTGTACTCATTGAATTTCTCGAAAGCTTCAGACTTATGCTTAACAAAAACACATGACCAAATCTTGAGAAATCATCAGTAAAAGTTATGAAGTAAGAAAAACCGCCTCTCGCATGTGTAGACATTGGCCCATATACATCACTATATATGATGCCCAAGAGCTCTTTAGCTCTTTCTCAGTGTCCAGTAAACAGATTTTTGGTCATTTTCCCTTTGATACAAGACTGACACGTCGCATAAGATTTATACTCAAAAACATTTAAATATCCATCTTTATGAACCTTGTTTAGTCTTATTTCATTAATATGAACAAGTCTACAGTGCCAAAGAAAAGCTTCATTTATATCTGAAAATTTTCTTTTATTTGTATGTTGTATGTTGAAAACTGTGTATTGATTTAGGATGTATATCCCGTTATTAAGTATACCATAACCAATCAACTCTTGATTCAGTTTAATGTTCATAATATTGTGCTGCAATACAAAATGATATCCTTCATTGTCTAACAAAGAAACAGATATTATATTACAAAGCATGCTTGGCACAAAATAATATGGGTTCAAAACCAATATACAACCCGACGGAAACCCTAGGTGATACTCTCCCACTGAAACTGCATGTGCATTGAAACCATTTCCAACTCAGAGAGTGTGATCACCCGTCTTCAAAACTCTGATATTTCTCAACCCCTGCACAGAATTGCAGATATGAGAACCCGAATTGGTATCCAATACCCAGGAAGCAGAGTTTATAGAAAAATAGTTTTCAGTTACGAACACACCGGAAGCTGAAGTATCACCATGCTTCCTTTTCTTGAGTTCAAGGTATTCCGTACAGTTCCGGTTCCAGTGCCCCGTCTTCTTGCAGTGAAAACATTCTCCTTTTCCTGACTTCTCAACCTTGGATTTGTCTCTTCCTGGCGCCTTCTTGATTCCACCTCTCGGTTTGGTGGATTTCTTCTTATTCCTTCCCTTGGCTTTGGCTTTTGGGATGGAAGAGAAAGATTGTCCACCAATCAGAGAGGGAGACTTCGCTTTAAGCGTGCTCTCCACACTTCTCAACATATTAAGAAGTTTGGGTAGTGACTTCTCCATGTTATGCATATTGAAGTTTACTATGAATTGAGCAAAGGCATGGGGAAGAGACTGAAGAACAATATCAATATACTGTTCGTTCTCTATTGTCCATCCGAGATCCTCAAGCTCTTCAATAAGAGCTATCATCTTCAAAACGTGATCGCCTACTGGTGTGCCAGGAGCCATCCGCATCTGAAACAACTTTCGAGATGTTTCGTATCTCAGGGTCCGAGATTGCTCCCCATATAACTCTTTTGTATAGAGAAAGATGGATTGAACATCCATCTGCTCGAGCTGCTTTTGATGTGTATTGTCCATCGATGCAAGCACGAGGCATTTGGCAGTAGCACAGTCAATATCCCATATTTTGCGGATCTCCTTATCCGCAATAGAAGATTCAGGACCTGGGCTGGGTGGGGCTGAGGCAGTGAGAATATATGATACTTTATCATATGTGAGAGCAATGTTAATGTTCCTCAGCCAGTCTTTATAGTTTGGTCCGGTTAGCTTATTTTTCTCTAACAGTAGCTTAAGTCCAGTCATGGTTATCTACCATTAGGAGAGAGAAAAGAATACACTCAGCGAAAGCTCTTGCAAAGATCAGATTGGTTATTATCTTATCTAATCGATGTCTCCCACTGCTTTTATCAAATTTTCCTTCAAACCTTTAAAAGAAAATTAGCCAGGATTAATTACATTCTACATCTTCGCTAACCGTTCAGCCAGGATAGTGCCGGTACTTTGAGAGAGGTTCCCCGTGCTTTCGCACGGACCTAATTAAAATAAACCATGTTTTCCCAGAGTCGTAGCCCCGTTGACACTTTTCTAGACACCTAATGGGTTAGCTAATTGTAAAGTGCAAAACACTCCTGGGAGCAACTCTTGCTCACAGTAGGATCGGGATCCTACTATCACATAGAAGGTATGCAATCTCATTACAAATTACAACTCTTGAAACTCCCGATTTGGTTTTTACCCCTAGCACTCATGACCTAAACTATAGTCAACATATCATAAGTACTTGTCAAGTTCTTCCCGTCATTTCGTGATTAACTAGACCTACCCATATGACCCTTAACTATAGTCAACATAATCATATGAATGTCTTAACTAATCTCATCATATGCGGTGTAGGAAGACATCACTTAACTACCGTACACTGCGTCTTAACTATAGTCAAAATACACAGCACGAATACTAAGTACGCTACTTCCTAAAATGACGGAGGGCTGCGAATAGTTTTTAAGAAAACCTTTAATGCTTTGAACTCGATATTGTTGTAGAATCAAATAGGTTTTAAAAGGAGTGGCTTAAGCTCCACACTTTGAAAACTTGTTTTTTCATAAAAAGCCGAGTAGGTTTCAAATCCGATTCTACAACATCTTTTAGGTTCATTTTTCTTTACATTAATCTCATTAATGTAGTCCCATCATTTAAGTCCTTAAGCCATCACAGAAAAGAAATGAAAATAGAACGTACGGTTATGACATCCGCATTCGCCACAATGTTCCATTATGTACCGTTAGGTTACTTAACAAACGGCATAGCGGGGCGGGACTAGCGCGGATGTAAAACATAAGCAACGTTTATTATATATCATATATATAATATATCATTCGTCTCAATATATAAAGTGATCACATCACAGAATATCAACTGCAGAAGCACATATATGAAAATATAGGATATACTGGGAGGTCCGCATTTTGTATTTAGCCAACAATAAAAAATAAGGATTCCACGGTCACGATGAATAGCCAAGCCCATACCCTTAGACCCCTATAAGAGTGGCAAGTGACCCTACCAATTCTAGAGTTTAGGAGACCCGGCCTCGACTTCTCGAGATGGCCTTCCACTGAACCCTTGAACCCGATCACTTATGCTCCCCTCTTTGGGTCTATCCTAATGAGGAAAAGTAAATACTATACAACAATGGTGACATCATCCTCAAACCGGAAGTGCCCCAAATAAAAGAATATTACATACAATTAATTTTACATGAATGAAAATAAAAACTCTCATCTCACATAAAACCCCGGCCATTCAATCACGACGATCTTGTACATCATATCTCAGCAACATATAACATCACATGTCATCAACGTAAGTAAGTATGCGTACCCCAATTGTTGTTGATGTATAGCAAAGAAACCAGCGATACACCACATACTACACTTACGGTCGCAGAAAAGAAAGTGAAAAACAACAACAATTGGAATCGTTACTTTCACAAATATCAATACGATGTTAAACATTTCGATTGAATCAACAAACACCCACAAATTACCTCGAGAGCTCAACACTTGAGCAAAGTTAAAATACCTAAAACGTGCCACAGTGTTTATGGACCTATCGTAGAAGGGTCAACCTTTGCCTCACTTGTGGTGCCACGGAACTACGGCAAACCCAAAGGTTTAGCAGCGGTTCCATGGTCATAGGATCGAGTTAGGTTTACGTTCTTCTAGAGGGTCCATAGGGATACTTGCACGATTTTCTGAATATGTTCAGCTTGGGAAATTCCAACACTTGAAAATTTCCAGCGAGAGTAATGAAGTGGTGTGTGATTTTCATTCGAACTGTTAAACGTCGTCCAAGTTACCAAAACAATGTTAAATTTACGACTACGAAATACTACGAATTAGCCCCTTAACAAAATAAACATCACATGAAATTTTGGGCTAAACAAACAATACCTGAAACCCCAAAACCTATAGACCAGAGCATAGAAGAAAACTGAGCCGAAATAGGGCACATTGGGCCGGCCTGCTCGGTTTTTCAGGGGTTCTCGAACAACCTCAATTTTCTTCTGTGTTCTATATGCATCGCATGCAAGCCTCTGCAGTTGCTAAAATAATTTTTAAAGACCGTTTTAAAATTGACAGAGAGCACATTCTAGGGTTTCAGAATATCGTATTTTCGGAGTTGTTTTGGTTTCGTATTATATTTAACATTGTCTAACTTTCTAGCTTGGCTCTGATACCACTTGAGGGATTCCTTAGCACCATGCCTAGGGTTTGGGTTGCATTATACATGCTATATTTAAAATTTAGGGGGTGCTAAGTAATACCAACCATGAATCGAACTAGAAATCTAGGGTAACAACTTATAGTATCACATACTATGTAGTGTCTAACACTAAGTGGGAAGAAATACAACCTTTGTAGACCTCCTCATGTGGCTCCTTAGATCAACAATGGTTTGAACCTGCTCGCTAGAATTCTTCCAAGTCCACGATGATCCACCCGGAGTCCCTTGGCTCAAGCTCCTAGCTTCACTTGATCTATGAAGAAGTGGAGCTAACAACCTACACTAATAGGATAGACTAGTATAGATTAGTGATGTGGTTTATATTCTCACTTAAAAACCTTTCCTTTTTCTTTTCTTCACTCACTAGAAAAAGCACGAGAGCATGAAGGAGGAAGAAGAAGGAGATGGCAAAGCTTGAGCTCAATTGTTTGTGATAATTCTCAAGATAAATGAGAAAAGAAAATATAAATATATGAGTCACACTCACATAGAACCATGGTTAATAAATATCTAGATATTTTGTTGATGAGTTAAAGAAGAAAAGAAAATTAAACCTAGGTCAAAACTTAGGTTAAGCAAAGAATAGTGTAGAAGAATATTCAACCATGATTTAATCATTTTCTTTTTCTCAATAACAAATATATATATAAATACACACACACACACACACACACACACACACACACACACACACACACACACACCCCATGTGAGTCTTGCATTGCCATCTCCAATGGATCAACAACCATGACACATGCATGCATGTATGTATGCATTCATATCAACATGTAAATATACATACATACATTCATGCACACATCCAAATAGAAAAGGTTTAAATAAATGAGCTAAAAGTCAATATTAAATCAACCCTTGATTTAATAAACCAGTCATAGCACGTATGACCCGACCAATAGAAAACGCCTGATTAAAATACGGTATCATATACACGTATTTAATCGAGCACCCGCGCATATCTCATATGCACTCCACATCATTTCGCCTGAGCTAGGAAACCCCTCTGTTGGACTCTAAGACTCGTCAATACGCTGGCAGTAGGCAGTGATCATATCACATACCCGCAAACCGTCAGCGGCACTAGCTGTACGTAACGGCTCCCAGGTATTTAACGGTCAGAATAAAACCAAGCAAACCTGTCAAAACTCTCGTCGAGCCAACTGGCAACACTTGCCGAACAGTCAGGTCTCTTCGTCAGAGATGCTGCATATCGAGTCTAGGGATGGTATCGTCGACCCCAATAACTCAATAAGTCATGCCGGTATATGGATAATAATAAATCGAGAAACTACTGATAACACTTATCAGTAAATCTTATCAACCCTAGCCAGGGACTTCCTGTTATAGCCAATCGAGTATAACGCAACAACAACCCCCAATACCGGGAGAGACGAAACCCCTCCTATCGTTCATTGCCTCTATGTGCCTCGGGACTGTACCCAAAATCCACCTATTTGCATGACTCAGTAGAGCCGTGGTAGGGTGGAGATCAAAGTACAGTGGGAGGACACACAAGACTCTATGATGATCTCGGGTCTACAGACTAACCTGTACCGGTGTCACCTGAGACCTGCAATCCGACGATAGATATAATACCATATAGAAGTTCTCGGCGAGTCCGTTCAGTGTACCCAGTCTCCACTGAGCACCCGTATACAGTCTTTGGTGTCACCACACCAATGGATATGGGATCATCCATTGCCCATCATATAGGACAAGAACTGTATACGCTAGTCTACTCTGGAATATCGATGCCCCGTCTTGATACACCCATGACTAGGAACATTTCAAGGATATGCTTATAAACTACACACGTTCCACTAGTATGATCTGCATCATAGTCCCAGTAGTCAAGCAAATATCCTAAGGGCTTTATCAACATGTACCAAATGAGTAAGATGCATGATCAAATGAATCTGTCAAGATAAAATACAACCAGATAGCATACTATCATGTCGAGCAAGAATGTCCTCTGAATATATATACACACATACCGATACATCCACTATCATATAATGGCCTCTAGGGCATACATATATCCAACATGCGCATGCCTGGCAAGTTTCCTATATGTTTGAAACTACCGATGTGATTTCTACCCCATGCTCTTATGACCTTGACGAAGGCCAACATATCATAAGTTACATGTCAAGTTCTACCCGTCATTGTCCAGGTTAATTTGAACCCACCTGTACATACCCTTGACGAAGGACAAAATAGTAGTATGACTGTCCTAAATCAACGTATCTATCTATGCAACAGAAAAGTAACAAATAGCTACCATACACTATGCCATGACGAAGGCCAACAAACATAGCATGAATACTAAGTGCTACCCGTCTTAAATGACGGAGGGCTACGAATGGTTTTTGGTAAAAAACCTTTAACATAATGAACTTGATATCGTTGAAGGAACCGGCTATCTTTTTACAAATATATAGTGGCGAAAACCTTTGCCAAAGAGGTCACTCCCGGTGAAGGGATCTCGACTCTTTTCTCGTTGAATGAGGTGCAGGATATTCCAAAATGAATACCATGACGCAAAGCAAAAACTAATCGACTATAGTGAAGTTATTACCCTGACGCAAACTTCTGCCCAAGAGGTCACTCCCGGTGAGGGGAACTCATCTCTTGCCTCGTCGAATGAGGTGCTGGATATTCATAACCGAATACCGATGTGCAAAACAAAAGAAAATGCCCTTGTAATAATAGCTTTTGAAAATTGTTCCAACAACATCAATTAGGTCTGTTTTCCTTGGATTGATCTGAATCAATGCAGTCCCATCAATTAATCACACCACAAAAGAATGAAAATATGATGTACGTATATGCCATCTGCATTCGCCACTGGGTCCCGTCATCACCCGTTAGGTTACTTAACTAACGACAGAGCGGGGACTGAACTAGCGTGGGTGTAAAACATATACAACATCTACTAGTATATATATATAACAATATATAATAATCACTCCAGGCGTGATAAATGCAACATCACAAATAAGCAATAAGTATCACAGAACAATATAGATAATCTGGGAGCCCCGGGTTTCCTTTGAGCCGCAAGTGAAACCCGACGTTCCCTGGGTCGTGTGGATAGCCTATGCAATGAAAACCTAGACCCCTGCGAGCACGGAAAGTTACCCGCCAAAACCAGAAGCGAGGCAGCCCCCTTTATCATAGTAAATGGGCCACCCAGCACTTCACGTAATCCGGTAACTTGAGCATCCTTCCTTGGGTCAACTTGTACCTCGTACGAGTGTGGCGAATAGCCTGCCAATTCTAGAGTGAGCCCCCTCCTTCTCAACACCATGAGATGTGGACCCGTTGACCTCCAGAACCCGACTATCCGTGCATTCCATCGCGGGGTAATTCTAGTACAGAAAAGAAAATATGTACAACGGTGACATCGACCTCAACCCGGTCGTGCCCCAAACAAATAATATACAAACAGGCAGTGGTGGTAGTTCACATGTCGGACGCTTTCCCCACGATATCAAATGTACAAATAAAACTAAATTGTACTAACATTGCACCCAAGCTATCCACCACGACAATTAGCAATAACACAGCACAACACAGAATATCAACGTGAATATCACATTCGCATACCAGTCTAAAAGAACTATAGCAATTAGACAAGTTGTACCGCTCTAATGACATTCACAATTGCAGATAGAAATATATGTACTGTAAATTTTAAACAATGTTAGAAATATCGACTTCGAAATAACCCCGAATAGCCCCAAACAACTAGATAAAACCATATCCAAACTGGGCTAAACTAGCAATACCAATCAACCAATATTCCAGAGACTAACACATACCCAAAATACGAAATCCAAACTCATTAAAATGGCCGGCCGGCTCGGATTTTGATGAAATGTGCTCGGCCCAAAACAGGTGGAAGTGGTTCGTATTTAGGGTGCAGTCTAGTGGTCACTTAAGTAGTCTTCTGCAGTTGCTAAAATATTTTTAGAAGACACTGAAAAAATGACAGAAACTGGAATACTGCGGGTATTGTTTCGGAGTTGTTTCGGTTTCGATGCTTTAACATTGTCTAAACCAACTAGTAAGTGGTTAATGGGTTGGCTCTGATATCATGTAGGGTTACGGAAGCATCCCGGCCATCAATCCGTGGCCAAACGCGGAACAAAAACTTTTAAAACCCGGTGCTAACGGAACCCGATTCCCGGATCAAACCATTAACCCTATACTAGTTATCATAAAGCACTTTAGAGAGGTTATACCGATCGATCCGTGTTCTTCGGTCTTCAACCTCTGCCCAAGCTCCTCGCGGCTGCCTCGATGAAGTTTGGTCTCTGGTCTCCCTCGTCAAAGATGATCCACGTCAAGGATTAGTAATACGGGCTCCCGCTTCAAAAACCGAAGCAACTCGGGTATCCAGTTTGCTAGCCTAGATGCACAAGATGAAGTAGAAAGAGTGTGTGATCATTTTGTCTCAATACATCCATGGATTCTCAACTCATGAGAGGGTATGGATGGAGGTGAAGAAGAAGCCATTGGAGGAAATGTGTGAGCTCAAGAAATAAGCAAGTCAAGAAAGAAAATGAAGTGGCTGCTTCCTTTTTGAGTGTAGTGAGATATTTGAGGGTTAGCTAGCAACTAAAGAAAATCCACACCAAAAAAGATCTGCCCCTACTAGAAATATTTCACAAGCTCAAAACAAATAT
The DNA here is from genome assembly GCA_030015575.1 of Agapanthus africanus. Lineage (NCBI taxonomy): Eukaryota > Viridiplantae > Streptophyta > Magnoliopsida > Asparagales > Amaryllidaceae > Agapanthus > Agapanthus africanus. Next base: position 388,159,510 of record JASDDO010000004.1, read on the forward strand.
CTTAGCCAAGACAAAAGCCAAGTCATGCTAAGAATGAGTCACACTTTCCACCAATAAACATTTAAACCAAAATGTTTAATCCCAAATAGAAATGGCATCAACTAAAGTTATCTTGTAACGAATTACAAGAATACCACTCATCCGTATATACATACCCATATTCGTATTCCGACTGAATACGAATACAAAAAGTAATCCAACAATATAATACTAGGATCCGGCTTAAACCAAAGCTAACTAGTATTATCTGTCCGATCATGATCCGTGCACACGTGCACGAATATGATCGAACCCTGCCATAAAACCATACGGCCTCTACAACGTTTCACCCGAATCAGGGAAACCCTCTATGTGGGACTCTAAAAACTCGTCAATACGCTGGCAGTGGGTTTAACCACAAACACGTCAGTGGCACTAGCTGTACCTAACGACTACCCAGGTATTGAGCGAAATGGAGGCTGACGAGCAAACTCATCCTGAATCCCTACTGAGCCTGACAGTGACAATATCCGTACAATCCAGTCCGTTCGTCTATGTGTATCGCATATCGAGTCTAGGAGGGTGGATAAAGTCAGACCCTTAATAACGCGACATTTAATGTCGGTATGAAGCCTATCACCAACTGAGAAATTACTGATCCGAATCAGTAATTCTCGTCAACCCCGGCCGAGGATTTCTGGCGATGGCCACCCGTGCACTCCGCGACATCAACCCCCAATATACTGGGAGAAACGAATCCCCTGACAATCCGCTCACTGCCTCCATGTGGCTCGGGACTGTACCCAATTAAAACCTATTTGCATGACTCCTTTAAGCCATGGTAGGGTAGGAATCAAAGCATAGTGGGAACTCACAAGAGACAAATGACGATCTCAGGTCGATAAACTAACCTGTACACATGTCACCAGGGAATTGCTATCTGACAATATGTATAATACCAACTAGCATGTTCCCGGCGAGTCCGTCCGGTGTACTCATAACCCAATGAGCACCTGTATACATCTTAGGTGAACCAACTGACACCAATGGCTTGTGAGACCGGCTACCGCGCCTCGTCAGGGTCTCGATCTGTATACACTAGTCTACTATTGGAGTATCGATGCCCAGTCTCGAAACTCCCACGACTAGGGACACTTTAAGGATGCGCTTATAGACCACCCAACTCTCACGTATATGATCGCCATCATACTGCTGATAGTCAAGAAAGAATCCTATGGGCTCTATCAACATGTAATAGTGATCTGTAATGTCACCTGAAATATGTACATGATGATAAAGACAAACCAGATAGCATACTATCATCTCGAGTAAGACTGTCTACCGGTATGGGTCCTCCCTCAATTATTGCAATCACGTGCCTGCGATTCAATAATTTACTTGAGGGCACTGTAGCCAACAGGAAGAGTTCCAAGCAAGATAACGTAGAAGACTCGACGATGGAGGCTGAATACATCGCTGCCAACGATGCTGCCAAAGAGGCTGTTGGATGAAGAAGTTCATTGCTGAACTTGGTGTGGCTCCATCCATTGAGCATCCAATACCTGTGTATTGTGATAACAATGGAGTTGTGGCTTTGTCCAAGAAACCCCGGTCCCATCAGCGATCCAGACATATTCTTAGGCGGTATCACCTGATCCGGGAGATAGTAGATCGACAGGAGATCGAGATTAGGAGAGTTGAAACGATGGCCAACGTAGCGGATCCACTTATGTAGGCCCTCCCCAAGACGCAGTTTGAGACACTTTTTGGGATGTTAGGTATGAGATACTACAACAACCGACCTTAGTGCAAGTGGGAAATTGTTAGGAGTATGTATGCCTTAGAGGCCATTATTGTATGATATAGTGGATGCTTGGACATATATATAGAGAGTACTTTCTTGCTTGACATGATAGTATGCTATCTGGTTGCTCTTTATCTTAACATGTACACTTAGTATTTTTATACCGTCTCTCTAATAAATGTTGATAAAGCCCTTAGGATGTTTGCTTGACTACCGGGACTATGATGCGGATCATACTATTAGGACTTGTATAGTCCACAAGCTCATCCTTTAAATGTTCCTAGTCGAGAGAGTATCGAGACAGGGCATCGATATTCCAGAGTAGAACGGTGTGTACGTTTCTTGACCCTGTATGGGGCGATGGTAGATCACATAACCATTGGTGTTTGACATCAAAGATTGTATACAGGTGCTCATTAAAGAATGGGTATACCGAACTGGACTCGCCGAGAATTCCTAGATGGTACCACACCTATCGTCAAATAGCAGTTCTCTGGTGACAATGGTGTAAGTCCATATTGCCCACCCCGGTGCTTACGGGGAGACGGAAACGGTATAAAAAATCGATTTTTAGAACTCAAGGCAACATGGACTAAAAGGAGGATCTTTGCTAAACAAAAACTAACAACCATGCTAAGAGATTTAGCTACTCGGTTAAAGGGTTATACCTAAGTCTTGAACTCCTTCTCTTCTTGCTCCTTGGAGTGGGATGAACGGGTCGTCCTCGTCGCCTTCTCTTGCCGAAGAAAGATCCACCCGAGGGCCTCTACCTTTGGCTCCTACCTCAACCTAGAGGTAACTAAAGTGCTTGGTGTGCTAAACCTAGAACCTTAGGATGAGTAGAGAGTAATTTTGGTGTTTTATCTCAAAAGCAAAATGGTTCTCAACTCAAGAGAGGGGAGAGCTTTGAGAGAGAGGAAGAGGATGAGAGAGAATGAGCATGAGAGAAAATGAGGATAATATCAACCATCCTCACATATATGTGAATTATGATAATTAAATAATTAATCAAAGATAATAGTGATGGTTAACTTGAAATGACCATTATCATTTCACATTAATGAATTTTGCAAGAATCAAAGAGCATCTATCATGTGAAATGATGATGGTCAATTTGTCAACATAGGTCAACAAGTCAACCATGGTCAAATGGTCAACAACCCTAACCATAACACAATTATAATTAATTAATATTAATAATCATATTTCACATATACATTAGGGTTAAGAAAAAGACAACGGTCATCAACCCTAATGAAAGTCCTCTGCCTCTGCCTCAGTCAACTGTGCATACACACCCGTATCCATGTTCCGAGGAACACGAATACAATAAGATAAAACCAATCCCAAAACATATACTAGGATCTGGCTTAAACCAAAGCCCGCTAGTATCTACTGTCCGGACACCAAAAGTGCACAAGTGCGCGGATGTGAACGAACCCCGTTGCAAAACCATGCGACCTCTACTCTGTTTTGCCCAAAGGAGAATAACCCTCTGTGTGGGACTCTAAAGACTCGACACTACGCTGGCAGTGGGTTTAACCACAGGCCGCAAGCGTGACTAGCTGTACGTAACGGTCCCCAGGTAGATGCCGATAAGAAGACTGACGAGGTGAACCCATCTGAACTCCTACTGAGCCTGAATGTGACAGTCTCCGTACAGTCCGGTCTGTTCGTTTAAGAATATCGCATGGCGGGCCTAGGGGGCAGTAAACGTCAGTCCCCTAATAGCGGTACAAGTCGTGTCGGAGTGTAGCCCAGAACACCCTGAGATAACACTGGAAAGCTACCAGTATATCTCCCTTGCCCTGGCCAGGAACTTTGTGTAATGGCTCTCCTAGACACGGCGTGATATCAACCCCCAATACCGGGAGAGACGAATCCTATCTAACCGTCACTGCCTCCAAGTGCTTCGGGACTGCACCCAACTACTACCTGTTTGCACGACTCCTTTGAGCCGTGGTAGGATAGTAATCAAAGTACAGTGGGAACACACTCGAGGCGAAGTGACAGTATCAAGTCAGCGGACTAAGTTGTACTCATGTCACCTGGGAACTGATAACTGACGATAGGTATAGTACCAACCAACAGTTCCCGACGAGTCCTGTCCAGTGTACTCGTAACCTAACGAGCACCCGCATACTATCTCAAGTACGACGTACTGACGGCTGTGGGACAGACCGTCTCCTATGCTGGGATGAGAAGCGTATACGCTAGTCTACTCCGGAGTATCGATGCCCTGTCTCGATAGTCCTACGACTAGGGACCTGCATAAGGATGTGCTTGTGGATTACCCAGCACCCACGAGTGTGACTGCCATCACAGCGCTGGTAATCAAGCAAAGATCCTAAGGGCTCCACTAATATGTAAAGGCGATATGCTATAAGAAACACATGCACACATTAAAGTAGAAACAAACCAAGTAGCATACTACTATTTTGAGAAAGATTGTCTATACAACTGTGAATATCCCAAGCTTCCACTAAGTAATATACAAACTAGTATGATACAGTAATGGCCTCTAGGGCATATACACTAACAATCTCCCACTTGCACTAAGGCCATGTACTGGCGTATCGAAGACCTATCATCTCGATAAGCCGCTCGAACTGAGTCTGGGGTAAGGCCTTCGTGAATGGATCAGCAGTGTTATCTTCCGTAGCAACTCTCCGAACCTCGATCTCCTGGCGACCCGCGATCTCCCTGATCAGGTGATACCGCCTCAAGATGTGTCTGGACTTCTGATGGGACCTGGGTTCCTTCGCTAAAGCTATAGCCCCGTTGTTGTCGCAATACAGAGGTACTGGATCAACAATGGACGGAACCACCTGAAGTTCTGTCAAGAACTTCCTTAACCAGACGGCTTCTTTTGCGGCATCTGCAGCAGCGATATATTCCGCTTCCATCGTCGAGTCAGCAACGGTTTCCTGTTTGGAACTCTTCCAACACACCACCCCTCCATTGAGGGTAAAGACATAACCCCACATGGACTTGTAATCATCCTTGTCACTCTGGAAGCTGGAGTCAGTAAAGGCCTCGATCTGGAGGTCTTTTTCGCCATACACCAAGAATATCTCCCTAGTCCTTCTCAGGTACATAAGAATGTTCTTTACCGCTATCCAGTGTTTCTCCCCAGGGTTTGACTGATACCGGCTTACCACACTCAGTACATAAGCTACATCCGGTCTGGTACACAATATCGTATACATTATAGAGCCTACCGCAGAAGCGTAGCGTATAATAGACATACGATCCCTTTCCAAATCAGTCTTGGGAGACATCTCTTTGGAGAGGGTGATCCCGTGACAAGCCGGTAGATTACCGCGCTTGGAATCTTCCATACTGAATCTTTTCAGTATGGTGTCGATGTACCTGGACTGTGAAAGTCCTAATATCCTCTTGGATCTGTCATGATAGATCCGGATCCCCAGAATGAAAGAGGCATCACCCAGGTCTTTCATAGAGAACCTGTGTGACAAGAACCCTTTGACAGATTGTAGCATAGGAATGTCATTTCCTATTAAGAATGCCATCCACGTTTAAAACGGGGAATACGACAGTTCTTGCTACAAATCTACTATAGATGCATGGTTCATCTGGATTTTTGATAAAGCCAAATTCTTTGACCGTCTCATCAAAACAGATGTTCCAACTCCGCGATGCCTGCTTTAGTCCATAGATGGATTTAAGCAACTTGCACATCTTTCCGCTGCTCCCACTCTGAATGAAACCCTCTGGCTGGTCCATATAGACACACTCCTCTAAATTTCCATTTAGAAAAGCGGTCTTTACGTCCATCTGCCAAATCTCATAATTGTGGAAGGCGGCAATGGCAAGAAGGATCCGAATGGATTTCAGCATAGCCACTGGAGAAAAGGTTTCGTCATAGTCCAAACCAGGTCTTTGACGAAAACCCTTTGCAACAAGTCTAGCCTTATAGGTCTCAACCTGTCCATCTACACCAATCTTCCTTTTGAAGATCCACTTGCATCCTACGGGTTTTACCCCATCTGGAGCAACGTCCAACGTCCATACTTTTTTGGTGTACATGGACTCCATTTCGGTCCGCATTGCATCCAGCCATTTTACCGAGTCAACGCTCTGAATGGCCTGCTGGAAGCTAGTCGGCTCATCACTATCAATGATGCAATCCTCTCTATCCCCGTCTATGAGAAAACCGTAGTATCTCTCGGACGGATGAGACTGCCTACTACTACTGCGGAGCGGCGCAGGAATGTCGTGTTCTTTCGAACCCTCTGGTTCTACTAAGCTTTCAGTAATAGCTTGTGGTTCTGGAATTTCTTCCAGTTCTATTGCGCTCCTACTTATCTGATTTTCCAAAAACTCAATTTCCAAGAAGTGGGCATGACGAGAAACAAAAACCTTTTGTTCCTCTGCGCAATAAAAGAAATATCCCTTGGAGTTCTTTGGATATCCCACAAACTTGCACTGTACTGAGCGTGCCTCGAGTTTGTCCGCATGCTACTTTTTGACAAAAGCTGGACATCCCCATGTCTTAATGTGCTTAAGATAGGGTTTCTTCCTACACCACATCTGATATGGTGTAGTAGGCACAGTCTTAGTTGGAACTCGGTTCAAAAGGTATGCAGCGATTCTAGCGCATATCCCCAGAATGATCGCGGTAACTCAGCGTTACTCATCATGGAACGTACCATATCCAATAGGGTTCGGTTCCGTCTCTCCGGTACACCGTTATGTTGTGGAGTGTATGGAGGAGTAAGCTGAGAGAGAATTCCATTCTCTTTTAAGTAATCCAGGAACTCGGCACTCAAGTATTCACCACTTCGATCAGATCTCAGTATCCTGATACTTTTGCCTGTTTGTTTTTCTACTTCATTCTTATATTCCTGGAATTTTCCAAAGGCTTCGGATTTATGTTTCATTAAGAAAACATATCCGTATCTTGAAAAGTCATCCGTAAAAGTAATGAAGTAAGAATAACCAATTCGCGCATGTGTAGACATTGGACCGCACACGTCGCTGTGTACGAGTCCCAAGAGCTCGCTCGCTCTTACTCCGTATCCAGTGAACGGAGTCTTTGTCATCGTTCCTTTGAGACAGGATTGACATGTTGCATATGATTGATATTCGAACGGATCCAAATATCCTTCTGTATGTAACTTCGTCAACCTTCTCTCATTGATGTGATCCAGTCTACAATGCCATAAGAAAGCCTGATTTGTTTCCGGAGACTTTCTTTTGTGTGTATTCTGGACATTGAAAATATGTGGTTGGTTTAATATGTATATGCCATTGCTTAAATAGTGGAGCATTGTCCCCCCTACGGCACCCCTGTCGACTTTGCGTAGTTCATTTTTCCTTGATGGCCGGCCATGCGTACACCATCTGAGATTTCATATCTCGCGATGACGTCTACCATTACGAATTTGATCGTTCCGAGGAGACATATGAGGCCATGATAGGTCTTCTAGAGCATCACTACGTGCGTTTGCTACCGCGCCGATCTTCCGTCCTGCAAGTGTTCATCAATACGATCTGGATATCCTCCCCCGGTCATTTCGGGGCTCTGTCTTAGCAAGCTATGAAGGAGGCTATTGAAAAGATACGCACCGCCCATGAGTTAGGCCTAATCTCGAAGAGTAGGAGGGACCGCTCGATAGATATCCTTCGCCGAACCTTCCAACAACGGCTGACCATAGCTTCATGCTCGGCAATGGAAGTCTCTGGCGGAACCGTAGCTACTCGGGTCCATGGGTATCGGCAAAAGGAGCGATGGGATGCCACTTGGGCTCGGTTGGAGAATCTCTGCTTTGAAAACCACAATCAATTATTTCTCGATACTCTTTCCCCTTTGCTATAATAGTTAAGGAATATTTTCCCTTTTCTTTTTCCGTGCGATCGGGCGCTTTTGTAAGGCCGGGGAGCCGAGAATACCTCTTATCAATAAAATTTTCTCCTATACTTACGAATTTCTTTACGAATTTCTCTTTTCTCAGAGTGTCGATCGTAGAAATTTTTCCTTTTCAAATGTGGGTAGGTCGGTGCTTCTTATCCATTCTTTCACCCCCGAAGCCGGGGTAAGACTGGCGGAACGAGGCTTAGGTCAGCTACCTACAGGCATAGTCGTGCATCTGAGCCAGGCTAGAGACAGCCCGCATTCTCGTGAGAGGGCTTAGGGTTCACAAGTTTGGCCGGACAGGAATCCACCCTTCATGAGCGGATGCGACAAACAGGAGGCTGTCCATCAGCCTCGATATGGAGCAGGATTCTACTCGTGTGAGGGCTTAATTAGGAAGTTAACAAAAATTTAAATGGAAGGAAAAAAAGAATTTCATTATTCAAGAGAGTACAAGTTCATCTATACAATTTGAGTTTTCGGCGTTATATGACCATGGAAAGATGTGCCCCAAGGAATCTCGGAGGCGGTAGGATCCTCCGTACAACGCCTCAGTCACAAGGGAGGGACCGTCCTATATTGAGGAGAACTTGTGCTACTTCCCTTGGTCCTTGAACTCCTTTCGTCATAGGACCACGTCTCCTGTCTTGAATGCTCGTTGCTTGACCCGAGCATTGTAATACCGGGCGGTCTGTTGATGATATTTAGCCATCCTTATTTGCATCATGTCTCCCTTTTCCAATAGGATGTCCAAGTTGCTTTGAAGGGCCAAGATATTAGCCTCGTCGTCGAAGTGCTCGACTCTGTAACTGGGAAGGCCGATTTCCGTGGGGTCCATTGCTTCCGTGCCATAACAGAGGATGAATGGGGTTTCCCTTATGGGTGTCTTGTTTGACGTTCACAATGACCATAGCACCCGTGGTAGTTCCTCGACCCATCCGCCCTGTCTCTCTTCTAGGCGGGCTTTGAGTCCCCGAATGACACTTGGTTTGCTACCTCAGCTTTCCCGTTACGCTGGGGATGTGTGACCGCTGAGAACTTCACCAATATGTGATAGTCGCTGCAAAATTCTCTGACTTTTTCGTTTTCAAAGTTGGTTTCCTGGTCGGTGATGATGCACCTTAGAATTCCAAATCGGGTAATTACGTTGTTCTGCAGGAATCTCACTATGTAGGTGACATCTGGTTTCTTGATCAGCATGGCTTCAACCCATTTCGTAAAGTATTCCATGGCGACAAGGATGTATTTGTGCCCACCTGTGGTAGTAAGGAGTTGGCCAATCATGTCCATCCCTCACTGCAGGAATAGCCAAGGGGAACTCAATGGTGTTAACTCAGTGGCTGGTAACCGAGGGGTGCTACCGAAGAGTTGATATGTATTGCACCTTCTTACTAGCTTTTCTGCGTCTTATGGATAGTTGTCGAGTAATACCCCTGTAGTAGTATCATTTGAACTAGGCCGTGGGCCCCTTGATGTGCCCAACCAACTCCTTCGTTTATCTCTCGGAGAACGTACTCTGCTTTGTTGGAATCGATGTATCCAAGTAGAGGTTGGGTGTACGACTTTTTGTACAGGTTTCCCAAGCTCCATACGAAGTGACGAGTTCTTATGCGGTGCCGGCGTGCTTCGATCCGGTCCTCAGGGAGTACTCCATCCGAGAGGAACTCCACTATGGGCTTTCTCCTATCTGGGATATCCCCTAGAGTGTTGTAGATCCGGTGTATCACTTCTTTATCTTCGATGCTGGGTCATGGCAGGACTACGAAGAGGTTATTTCTCTTGTGATTGGCTGAATAAGAGGAGACAAGCTTGCTCAATTCATCCGCCTTGGTGTTCAAACTCCGGGGAACCTGTTCCACTTAAACTTTGTCGAAATTCATTCGTAGCCTTTTTACCTCAGCTAGGTATTTCATCATCAGTAGTTCCCGGGCTTCAAAACGTCCGGTCACTTGGCCAACGACCAGCGCGGAGTCGCTGCGAATTCTGATCTTCTTTAGCCCTACCCCGGTGGCGATTCGTAGGCCGGCTGTTCAGTCGAAAATAGTGCACTTTTAACATGACAACTTCCTAACTTTTCTTAATCATCTAAAGGTATTTGCTATAAATATAACACATATTAGAAGTTCATCTGCAAAATATCATTTACCAATGTATTATACATTATAATCAACATTATGGAGGAAATTGTATGTTTAATATTGTTACGCATATTATTTTGTATCTCACATTCTTCATTGAGATCTTGTGCAAGATTAGCTCAAGTCAGATATCGGGAATCAGGAATCTGCCGATAAAATACAATAAATTCGAAGAATCAAATACTGGCAGAAATTCAGAAGAGATAAGAAGATTTCAGATATCACATAAAGACCCATAGATTAACAGAAGAAGACCACATAATTTTGAAGCAATGAAGTCACCAATTAACCGCGGAACCGCGGCCGAGTCAGGCTGAGTCGCCGCGGATCCACGGCCGATTCAGGGGCTTCGGGGTCGGGAACTCTCTGGAAACTTCTTATCAACATCCTAGCTTGCTAGGGAAGTCTCGTTGTAACAACCTTGTTCTGGAAACTTCTCTATAACAACCTAGATTGTTGGGGAAGCTTAAAGAGGGGGCTACAAAAAGGACCAAGGTCATGAAGAGAAAAATTCCCAATTAGTTCCTAATTTTGTCTAAATTTTCATTCAATTCAACACAAATCCAAGAACAACATCAAATCCAAGATCCAAAATCAAGAATCATCGAGAAGTTCATCAAGCGATTCAATAAAAGATCCTTTATACGAAGCCAATCGTCATCAACGAGCATGTGATCTACGACAAGTCCAAGACTCACGGTGATCAAGTAACGTAATGATCGACGAAAAAATTACCAATTCAAGGGAGTGATCGAGAGCAATTCTTATTATAATCTCGGATTGAAGAAGTTATAATTTGAAGTTGAATAATAAAGGTGATAATTAGTTTCAATTTCGCTTTCTTTTAAAATTCTGCATTATGAGTTCTTTTTCTAATCTTTCTTCGATTTTCATGATGCGCGAGTAAAACTCCGCTTGATAGGATTCGTAGGATTAGGGTAGATCGATGGATGATATAGTTCTATACTTTTCTTTAGTCTAATGAAGTTTACAAACCTTCGCAAAAGAATCGTTAACATCCTTATTGGGCACGATATCAAATTATTGATTATCTTGACCACGATATGAGATAAGATTGACGATCTTTTTGTGAAAGGCTAGAAAATGAATGGGATCAATGAAAGGACAAGGGACTAAAGTGAAGAAACTTTAGTTTCTTCCAAAAAGCCCTAATCCACATTCATCGCCACCAATCTAGCGTTAAACCGTCAATAAAAAAGAAGAGTTATCTTTATTAGTCATCCATGGCTACTAAATCTGATCGATCCTACAAGCCTTCTTCATATTTTCTTGATAATTAGATCTTGAACATTTTCTTGATTTCCTTTCTTGAAAAAGATTTCTTGATTTTCTTGAAACTATTATTTCAACTAAATCTTAAACAATTTCTTAAATTTCTTTACTAGTTCTTTCGACTCATCTAAAGCAAGAATTTACGAATTCCTCGAATCTCAGAGGAAGATCCGTGCTCTCCAACGCTCGCTACACACGATACCGTTATTGATTGCAGTTACTATTACTACCTATTCTTTTTTATCAAATCAAATGGCGTCGTTGCCGGGGATACGTGCGTAATTTGTTCTTTCTTGCTATAGTGGGTTGAAGTATTATTATTCTATCGAAATATAAATCAAGAACGTATCGTGTGCTTAACGATTAGTGTGTGAATTTTTTGCAAGGGAATCTGGAATCATTGTAGCAGAAATATAAAGATTCAGATCATTTCATCAAGACCAGAGGAGCAAGTGAAGAAAATACAGAAAAAAAAATATTTTCAAGAACTCTCAACTTGACCGCGGAGCCGCAGCATTAGGGCTATTTTCACGGCGGAACCGCGGTGGGATAAGCGACTCTTGGCGTCATCTTTCTCTAGTATATTTCCTATCTTCTTCTCTCTCCTTTGCAAAAGTCCAATAACAATTTTTCTGTTGGATTCTCTGCAAAAATTCGCCGCTTAAAACAATTTCTTGTTGCGTGTTTTGATATTGGTTGTTTGTGCATATTGTAATATGGAAAATTAAGGGGCAAAGACCAAATTCAGATTAGGTGGGGATTTCATTACCCTTCCTAAGTCCCACAAATCACAAAACTAGTATCCGCATCACCCTTCATTAATTAAAAAATATCCATACTAAGACTCTAAGGATCGTCGCGCTCAAATAGGACAGAGGAAGGTCGTGGGTAATCTACTGTTTATCCACATTTCTTTTGTGGTATCTAGGCAAGTGTGTCTAAGGAAAATGGTTACTTAATTAAGCCCGCTATTTACATAGCGGATACCTCCCACTTACCTGGCACTTACCTGGCTATAAGAGAGATAAAGAGGTAGTAGAGGATTTATCCTGCGATTTGTCTCCTGGAAGTCTAGGAGCGGTCTAGTGACTTGACCTAGGTGACCTTAGATCTAGGGTTGATTGTGTATTTTTGTGATTTGTCTAAATCCGTCTTTTTCAAAACAAACCATAAAAAACCTTTCTTTTAATTTACACATACGCTTCCACTTTCGCTAAACCCGCTTAGTACATGCTCGGCTGGACACGGGATTCTAGTGTCCGTCTTGTCCGCGTTTCTTCTATCGACTCCGAAGTCGGTATTTCTTCATCTTCTTTTTCCTCACCAACCACAACATCCACCGAGATGGACGGTTCTCCATCAAATTTCAATAACACCACTCTTCCACCACCCGCAGGTACGCAGAATCTACCGCGTATATCACTCCAAGAGAGATGCTACCCTATACGTGGTCCTCTTTCTACTTGTCTTTCTATTCCACCAGCAAATTTGAAGCCCCGATGAGTCATAACCGCATCCTTTGGGGTGGGATGATCTCCAATGGTCTTTAGGCTTTGTATATATTCCCATCGAGACCTGAAGTTAGGAGTATGCCATCACTTCATTTTTATTTTGATGATGTCGCGCCAATTCTTCGCTGAAGTTAGGTAGACATCCAAATGACATTTATGTTGTATGTATCGCCATCGAGGTCTAGAGCAAGGATTTTGCCATCACTCCTCTTTTATTTGACCCTTGGCTCTTTATTGACGTCCCATCTGCACCTTACTGGAATGAGAAGAACGTCGATATGATCTCTAAGCTGTAGATGTTGCCATCAAGATCTGGAGCTAGGATTTTGCGATCACTCCACTTTTATTTGACCCTTGGGTCCTTTGTTAACGTCGCGTCTGCACCCTGTCAGAATGAGAAGAACGTGAATATGATCTCTAGGCTATAGATATTTCCATTAAGATCTGGAACTAGAATTTTACCATTACTCCACTTTTATTTGGCCCTTGGGTCCTTATTGACATCGCGTCTGCACTGAGAAGGAATGTCGAGCTGAAGTTAGGATTTTGCCATTACTCCATTTTGATTTGGCTCCTTGGAGCTTTGTCGACACCACGTCTGTACTCCGCTGGAGTAAGAGAGATGTCGAATTAGTCTCTACGCTGTAGTTATGCCATCAAAACTCGATTCTTCTTTTAATGAAGCATGGTGGAAAAATATGGTTCCCCTTTCTTTCATTTGTGCCTATGGATTGTATACAAATGTCGGTGAACCTACCTGCAGGGCAGAAAATTTTTATATTATTAATTTTTTTTATATTTCCGCGATACTCTATTTTTTCAGCTTTTTTACATCGCGAAAATCACGAGTGCACAATCATTTCGGCTATTTATCGCGGTGCCTACATTTTTTATTTTTACCCGCTATTTTTTATTGCGAATTGCCCAAACATTTCAGCTATTTTATATGCATATATTTTTTTGGCTCACTGATTTTTATCGCGAGTTGCCCCATCATTTCGGCTATTTTTATATGCATGTTTTTTTCGCTCGCTGAATTTATTGCGAGTCGGAGACTTGGGTTCTGATCCCAATCTTAGTATCAGTATCGCTACAACTGAAATATTGGCGGGAGTGAATCATCATTTGTCGTGAGAGGACTTAGAGTTTAACACCTATTTAGGCATCAACATCACTACAACTGGGAAATTGCCACGAGCGAATCATCATTTGCCTCTGTCGATTTGAACAAAAGTGGCTTGGAAAATAGGGTTAGGATCCTGTCGACTAAGGCTTTTTGACTTTATGAGCCGTAAGGGTCTCGTAAAGGTATTTCTCCCTACGAGTCATAAGGATTTCATAGGTGCATTTTCTCCTTAGTAATCGTGGGGATTCCTAAGTGATTTTTTCTCTTCTAAATCGTAAGGATCTTACAAGAGTATTTTCTTCTTGTAAATCGAGAGGACTTACAAGTGTCGTTCACCATATGGGGATATTTCTCGCCATTGGTGGAACTCGGTTGAAACATATTTTGTTCGTGCCCATGGATTGTATACAAGAGTCGATATCGAACTATTTATAAGGCAACTTAGGAATATGACGGCTTAAGAACAGGTTTAGATCCCTGAAACTTAAGACTTTTGAAATCTATGAGTCGTGAGGATCTCATAGAGAGAATTCTCCTTACGAGTCGTGAGGATCTCGCAAGTGTACTTTCTCCTTAGGAATCGAATGGAATTCTAAGTGTGTTGCTCTTTTGTGAGTCGTAAGGATCTCACGCAGGTATTTTCTCCTTATAAGGTCTAGGGGATCTTGCAAGTGCACACACATTTTTTTTACGAGGTTGCGTCCTTTCGGGTTTTCACAAACTAGCCAGTAGCCCTGCTGTTTTTACTAACGGCGCCCTTTCGGTTTTGTTGGATTTCCTAGTGCCTGGCCGCCGACCGTGGCCGTTGCAGAACGAAAAACTGACTTTTAAAAAACCGGCACTAGAAAACACATCTTAGAATCTAACCAAATATCGAAACTAGTAAACTATAGGGGGTCAAGCTACAGTGAAAGAGTGTTATACTTAACGACACATATCCTTCGAGTCTTCACTCCTCTTCTTAAGCTCCTTGAGATCTCCTAGAGCAACCTTGATGGTCGGCCTCCTCGGTCCTAGATGATCCACCTGAAGGTTCTTGATTCAAGCTCCTACATCAAAAAGAAGCAAACTTAGCAAACTAGTTTGCTAATCTAGTTTACTTATATGATGGGGTGATGTTTAGTAGTAGTTTTCTATCTCAAATCGTTTTGGTTATCAACACATAAGAATGATAAGGGTTTGAAGGGAGTGAACTCAAGAAAAAAGATAGGAGAGAATGGCTAGTCAAGTAGCATTATGAGAATATGAATGGCTAAGCTTTTCTATGAAGTATTTTTCTTTTTATTTAAAAAACACAACCATACTCCAATAGTATTTTCAATAAATGCTAAAGCCATGCTTCATGCCATCTCACCCTTTTCCACCTCATTTTCTATTTTTAACAAAATAGAAAAATGTATGATGAGCTGTCACCTTCTAGAAGCCATTTTGTATAAATAAAAAATACTTTCTACCGTATATACATACCCGTATTCGTACCAAAATACAAATACCCAAGAGATAGAACTAATATAATAATAGCATTAAATCAATATCTAATTTAACAAACCAGCTTAATCCTAAGCCCACTAGTATCATCAATTATCCGATCGAAAACCTGGATAACACTAGAATATACATATTGAAATATGTATATGTAAATTATTAAATTAATACCTGATTTAATAATCTGGCTTAATTCTAAGCCGGCTAGTATTATCTTTCAATCAGAACCCTACACGTATAAACATACGGCCACCACATTGTTTCTCCTGAATTAGAGAAACCCTCTGTGTGGAACTCTAAAGACTCGATGGTACGCTGGCAGCGAGTTTAACCACAAGTACGTCAGCGGCACTAGCTGTACGTAATGGATACTCGGGTACCTGTCAAAAAGAAGGCCGACGAGCAAGCTCATCCGAACCCCTACTGAGCATGTCCGTAACATTCTCTGTACAGTCCGGTCTCACCGTTTATGTGTATCGCATATCAGGTCTAGGGAGTGGTAAGTGTCAGACCCCTAATAACCTGATAAGTCGTGTCGATTTTGTAATACCCCAGGTAGAGTTAGGGCTGAATACCACCTACCCGTGAGAAATGAGATGTTATCCGGTATCGAGGTGGGGATGTAACCGATACGGATGCACACGGGGACCCACCAGAACAATGGGGAGTATCGAATTCCATTCTGAAAGAGGGCACGATCTGAACTATAAATGAAATGATACCATTCTTATAACATGGAGGCGCCTTTTTGATGAATCGGAACTCCGGAGTTTGAAGAACTCCGGAGTTAAGCATGCTTGAGCCAGAGAATTTCTGGGATGGGTGACCTACTGGGAAGTAGTGCCGGGTTCATTCAAAGGGACAAAACCGTGCGGATTCGGCCAGAGCAGACAATACAATCTGTGTTTGTGGGTGGGTCGTGAAAAATATGGTATCAGAGCCGGTCCCTCAAAAAATAGGTCTGTGGTTCGAGGACGAACCATTGTTCTCAGTCGGGGGGAATGTAATACCCCAGGTTGAGTTGGGGCTGAATACCACCTACCCCGTGAGAAGTGAGAAGTTATCTGGTATCGAGGTGGGGATGTAACCGATACAGATGCACACGGGGACCCACCAGAACAATGGGGAGTATCGAATTCCATTCCGAAAGAGGGCACGATCAGAACTACAAATGGAATGATACCACTCTTATAACACGGAGGCGCCTTTTGGATGAATTGGAACTACGGAGTTTGGTTAAGCGTGCTTGAGCCAGAGAAATTCTGGGATGGGTGACCTACTGGGAAGTAGCCCCGGGTTCATTCAAAGGGACAAAACCGTGCGGTTTCGGCCAGAGCGGACAATACCATCTGTGTTTGGGGGTGGGTCGTGATAGATTTGGCTCAGGACCAATCCGAGAAATTACTAATCTAACCATCAGTATATCTCAATTACCATGGCCAAGTTCTTATGGCGGGAGAGACGAATCACCAGGAGAGACGAATCCCTGACAATCACTCACTGCCTCCATATGGCTCAAGACTGTACCCAACCAAAACTTGTTTGCACGACTCAGTAGATCTGTGGTAGGGTAGTAATCAAAGCACAGTGGGAACTCACACGAGACAAATGATGATCTCAGGTCTAAAGACTAACCTGTACTCATGTCACCTGAGAACCACTATCTGACGATGGGTATAATACCATCTAAAGGTTCAGCGAGTATGTCCAGTGTACTCAACCCCAGTGAGTTCCTGTATACAACCTTAGGTGATCACACCAATGGCTGTGGGACCAACCACCGCCCCTTATCGGGGTCTAGAAATGTACACAAGTCTACTATGGAATATCGATACCCGGTCTCGATACTCCTGTGACTTGGGATCTTTAAGGATGTGCTTATGGATAACCTAGCTCCCACAAGTATGATCGCCATCATAACGCTGGGAGTCAAGCAAATTCTTACGGGCTTTATCAACATGTATCAACCATATGTGATATCGAGTATAACATATACACATGTTAAGATAAAGTTAAACCATAATAGTATACTACTATATCAAACCTTTATCAATATGTGTAAACAATATAATGTAACAAAAAATACACATATTAAGATAAATACAACTCAAATAATATACTATATACACTAAGCAAGATTTTCATGTACATACATATCCCTAGCGTCCTATACAATATAGGCCTCAAGGGCATACATATCCAACAGGTTTTTCATCTGTGCCCATTTCGCTTGTGGACATACCATTTTTTCCGACGGTAGAACTCTTGAAAGTAGTTTCACCCCAGGTGACCCATCTATTTGCCGGTAGGACTTGGGAGTGGCTTCACCGCTAGAGTAGCTGTATTGCCGGTGGGACTTGAGTTGCAACCTTCGCCGTTGGGACTTTGATTGCAATATAGATCTCAAGGGAGCATATCGTCATATTTGGGGCGACGCGCTAGTTTAGAGACATTTCAGTCCATCATCACCGTATTTAGGGCGACACACTAGTTTGGGGACGTTTCGGTCCATCATTCCCATATTTGGGACGAAATGCTAGTTTAAGGATATCTCGGTCCAAAATCGCCGTGTTAGAGGGGACACGCTTGTTTAAGGACTTCTCAATCCATTATCGCCGTGTTTGGGGCAAGTATTAGTTTAAAGGCATTCAGGTCCATGGTTTATCATTTGGTTGAGGAGTTACATAACCCATCTGTTCCAACGCTTGCTTGCTTATGCGCTGCTGCATGTCCTTTATTTGTATGTACACTTCACACCTTAAGCTATCTTCACCCACTTGGACTGTTTCTTTTACCATCGCAGCAATCGGATTGTCCTGCGGGAAATACCGGGCATTTTACACGGCTCCTGCCCCCTGCTCATCAATGTCACTTTCTGACACTAATGGAGCATCGTCTTCATATAAGAAGGAATTGTAAGTCGATGTCGCGCACCCCGCGGGTAGAGGCGAAATTTTCATAAAAACAATTCATACTTCGCAACACCGACTAAACTCCAGGATCTTTACGAAACCTTAACTAGCTAAACTAACTAGGAGGTTTAACTACTATGATAGATGGTTATACCTCTGTAACCAAGTCCTTCGGGTCTTCTTTGCCTCCTCTCCATGGCTCCTCGAAGAAAGGATCGAGCTTGCGACGTCGGCCTCCTCGCGTTAAAGATGATCCACCCGAGAGTATGTGTATCCTACCTTTAAACCGAGGTAACTAGGGTACTTAGATCGCTAAGCTAAGTAGCCTAGGTGATGTAGAGTAGCTAATGGATTTTTTTATCTCTTGAGATCCTTTGTTTCACAACACATGTGAGGGTAAGGATCTCACTTGAGGAAGAAGGGAAAACTTGGAGAGAGAAAGCCAAATAAGAAATGAGCTAGGGTTAGATGAGTGAAGAATGGCTCAAGACTTTTTACTCATTGAAGCATGGAATAAATCACAATATAAAATACTACCCATGCTTCAATAGTAATGCCAAACTAATAAACAAATACCTAAGCCATTCCTTACACCATGCCATAAATATCTCCACAATTCCACCTCATTAATCCATTTATGAAAATAGATAAATCAATAATGAGGTGTCCCCTTCTAGAAGCATGTCTTTCCAAATTACAAGAATGCCCTCACCGTATATACATACCGGTATTTGTATTCCGAAAAATACGAATACAATGAGATGATAATAATCCAATAATACAATACTAGGATCCGGCTTAAACAGAAGCCCACTAGTATTATCCGCCCGAACATCATCCGTGCATAAGTACACGTATGTGATCGAACCCTGCCGTAAAACCATACAGTCTCTACATCGTTTCGCCCGAAGCAGGAAAACCCTCTGTGTGGGACTCTAAAGACTCAACAGTACGCTGGAAGTGGATTTAACAACAAGAATGTTAGCGGTACTAGCTGCACGTAACGGCTACCCAGGTATCTGTCGATAAGAATGCCGATGAGCAAATTTATCCGAACTCCTACTGAGCCTGCCTATGACAATCTTCGTACATTCCGGTCTGTTCGTCTTAGATACTCGCATATCATGCCTAGGGGAATGGTAAACGTCAGACCCCTAATAGCGCAATAAATCATGCCGGGACAGAGTCCAAAACACCCTGAGAAACTACTACAGTACCTACCAGTAAATCTCGCTTACCCTGGTCAGGGACTTTGTGTACCGTCTTCCCGAACACGGCGCGGTATCAACCCCCAATACCGGGTGCGACGAATCCTATCTAACCTCTATTGCCTCCAAGTGCTTCAGGACTGCACCCAACTACTACCTGTTTGCACGACTCCTTTAAGCCGTGGTAGGGTAGTAATCAAAGTACAGTGGGAACACACTCGAGGAGAAGTGCGATGTCAAGTCAACGGACTAAGCTGTACTCATGTCACCTGGGAACTGCTACCTAACAATAGGTATAATACCAACCAACAGTTCCCGACGAGTCATGTCCAGTGTAACTCATAACTTAATGAGCACCTGCATACTATCTCCAGTACGATGTACTAATGGCTCTGGGACATACCATCTCCCCTGCTGAGATGAGAAACATATACGCTAGTCTGCTCTGGAGTATCAATGCCCCGTCTCGATAATCCTACGACTAGGGACATGTATAAGGATGTGCTTATAGACTACCCAGCCCCTACTAGTGTGACTGCCATCACAACGCTGATAGTTAAGCAAACATCCTAAGGGCTCTATCAATATGTATAAACGATATGCTAAAAGAAACACATGCACATATTGAGGTAGAATCAAACCAAGTAGCATACTACCATTTTGACCAAGATTGTTATTATAACTGTGAATATCCCAAGCTTCCAATATGTAATATACAATCCAGTATGATACAATAATGGCCTCTAGGGCATATCTCACTAACAATCGCCCACTTGCAATAAGGTCATGTATTGGCATATCGCAGACATATCATCTCGATTAGCCTCTCGAACTGCGTCTGAGAGATGGCCTTTGTGAGTGGATCAGCAGTGTTTTTCTCCCTATCTACTCTCCGCACCTTGATCTCCTTGATCAGGTGGTACCGCGTCAAGATATGTCTGGACTTATAATGGGACCTTGGTTCCTTCGCTAACGCTATAGCCCCGTTGTTGTCACAATACAGAAGTATTAGATCAACAATAGACGGAACCACCTGAAGTTCTGTCATGAACTTCCAGATCCAGACTGCTTCTTTCGCGGCGTCACATGCAGCGATATACTCAGCTTCCATAGTCGAGTCAGTAACGGTGTCTTTCTTGGAGCTCTTCCAACAGACCGCCTCTCCATTGAGGTAAAGACATAACCCGACATGAACTTGGAGTCATCCTTGTCACTCTAGAAGATGGAGTCGGCGAAGGTCTCGACCTGAAGGTCTTCTCTGTCGTACACCAAGAACATCTCCTTAGTCCTTCTTAGGTACTTGAGAATGTTCTTTACTGCTGTCCAGTGCTTCTCGTCTGGGTTTGACTGATACCAACTTACAACGTTCATTGCGTAAGCTACATCTAGTCTGGTATACAACATCACATAAATTATAGAGCCTACCGCAGAAATATGGGGTATACTAGACATGCGGTCTTTTTTCAAATCAGTCTTGGGAGACATCTCTTTGGAGAAGGTGAATCTGTGACAAGCCGGTAAATTAATGCACTTTAAATCTTCCATACTGAATCTTTTCAGTATGGTGTCGATGTACCTTGACTATGAAAGTCTCAACATTCTCTTAGATCTATCACGATAGATCTGAATCCCCAGAATGTAGGAGACATCACCCAGGTCCTTCATGGAGAACCTTTGTGACAAGAATCCCTTGACTGATTGAAACATAGGAATGTCATTGTTTATCAAGAGAATGTCATCCACGTACAAGACAAGGAATACCACACCTCTTTCTATAATTTTACTATAGATGCGTGGTTCATCTGGATTTTTGATGAAGTTGAATTCCTTGACCGTCTCATCAAAACAGATGTTCTAACTTCGTGATGCCTGCTTTAGTCCATAAATGGACTTAAGCAACTTTCACACTCTTCTGTTTCTCCCACTCTCTATGAAACCCTCCGGCGGCTGATCCATATAGACACACTCTTCCAAATTTCCATTTAGAAAAGCGGTCTTTAAGTCCATCTGCCAAATCTCATAATCGTGGAAGGCAGCAATGGAAAGAAAGATCCGAATGAATTTGAGCATAGCCACTGGAGAAAAGGTTTCATCATATTCCAAGCCAGGTATTTGACGAAAACCTTTTGCAACAAATCTAGCCTTATAGGTTTCAACCTGTCCATCTACACCTATCTTCTTTTTGAAGATCCATTTGCAGCCTATGGGTTTTACCCCTTCAGGAGCAATGTCCAAAATCCATACTTTGTTGGTGTACATGGACTCCATTTCGGTCCGCATTGCATCCAGTCATTTTACCGAGTCTCTGCTCTGAATGGATTGCTAGAAACTAATTGGATCAACATCGTCGATGATGCAATCCTCTCTATCCCCATATATAAGAAAACCGCAGTATCTCTCGGGCGGATGAGACTGCCTACTAGTCCTGCGGAGTGGCGTGGAGATGTCCAGTTCTTTCGAAACTTCTGGTTCTACCATGCTTCCAGTATTATTTTGTGGTTCTGAAATTTCTTCCAGTTCTATTGCGCTCCCACTTATCTCGTTTTCTAAAATTGGGTTTCCAGAAAGTAGGAATGCCGAGAAACAAAAACCTTTTGTTCCTCTGCGTAATTGAAAAGATACCTCTGAAGTTCTTTGGGTTTCCCACAAACTTACACAATACTGAGCGTGCCTCAAGCTTGTCCGCATGCTGTTTTTTTTTACAAAAGCTGGACATCCCCATATCTTCAAATACTGAAGAGAGGGCTTCTTCCCACTCCACATCTGATATGGTGTGGTAGGCACGGTATTGGTAGGAACCTTGTTCAAAAGATATGCATCTGATTCTAGTGCATAACCCCAGAAGGATCGCGACAACTCAGCGTTACCCATCATGGAACGTACCATATCCAATAGTGTTCTGTTCCGCCTTTCTGATACACCGTTGTGTTGAGATGTGTATGGAGGAGTAAGCTGAGAGAGAATTCCATTCTCTTTTAAGTGATCCAGGAACACGGCACTTAAGTATTCACCACCTTGATCAGATCTGTGTGTCTAGATACTTTTGCCGGTTTGTTTTTCCACTTCATTCTTATATTCCCGGAATTTATCAAAGGCCTCGGATTTATGTTTCATCAAGAATACATGTCCATACCTTGAGAATTCATCCGTAAAAGTAATGAAATAGGAATAACCACTTCTTGCATGTATAGATATTGGACCACACACGTCGCTGTGTATGAGTCCCAAGAGCTCGCTCGGTCTTTCTCCGTGTCCAGTGAACAGAATCTTTGACATCTTTTCTTTGAGATATGATTGACAAGTTGCATAGGACTGATATTCGAACAGATCCAAATATCCCTCTTTATGTAACTTTATCAATCGTGTTTCATTGATGTGACCCAGTTTACAATGCCAAAAGAAAGTCTGATTTAATTCTGGAGACATTCTTTTAAGTGTGTTCTGGACGTTGAAAACATGAGCTTTATTTAATACGTATATACTGTTTTTAAGTGTACCTGACCCAATCAAAATTTGATTTAGGTGGATGTTTACAACATCGCTTACAAATATAAAATCATAACCTTCTTTAGAAAGTAAAGATACAGAGATGATATTACATGTCAAAGTACGTACACGCAAACAGTTACGTAAAATCAAAATATGCCCACTTGTCAATCCTATGTGATATTCTCCTACGGATACAACATCCATGCCCATTCCGTTAGCAACCCTGAGAGTCATATCACCTGCCTTGATAACTCGACGGTTTCTCAAAACCTGTAATGAATTACAGATATGAGATCCTGATCCGGTATCTAATACCCAGGAAGTAGAGTTAATTGACAGACAGTTTTCAATCAAAAACACACTTGAAATCGAAGCCACAACGTGCTTCGAATCCTGGTTTCTGGCTTTCCAAGCTTTGCAGTCCTTCTGACAGTGCGTTTTCCCGTGAGAACAGAAACATCCTTCCTTCCCTACTGTTGGCCCCAAATCTTTTGCCCTGCCCTTTCGCTCTACGTCAGCGCTCCTTAATATATGGAAGAGTCCTGGAAGTGTAACTTCCTTCCCTAGAATTGTGAAATTCTAGATAAACTGGGCATAGGTTGAAGAGAGTGACTGTAGAATCAAGTTAATAAATAACTCATTCTCCAACGTGGTCCCATGGTCTGTGAGCTGTTCAATATAGCTAATCATCGTAAGGACATGGTCCCCTACAGATGACCCGACAGCCAACCTCGCCTGAAGCAATATCTTCGAGGTCTCATATCTTACGATACGAGATTGCTCTCCATATAAAACTTTGGTATGGAGAAAGATGGAAGCTAAGTCCACCTTCTCGTGCTGCCTTTGGTGTTCACTATCCATTGAGGCTAACACGAGGCACTTGGCTCTCGCACAATCCTTTTCCTATGTCTGACGGATATCAACATCCGCGACGGTGGAATCTAGACCTGGGACGGCGGGGGTTTTGTAGTAAGGAGGTAGTCCATCTTGTCATAGGTAAGTGCCATCTGGACATTCGTTAGCCAATCATTATAGTTTGGCCCAGTCAATTTATTATCTAGTAACCTAAGTCCAGTCATAGTGGTCGCTGCAATTAGGAAAGAGAAAAGAAACACTTAGTATGATACTCTTGCAAGTTTAGATTGGTTATTAGTTTATCTAAATAGGATGGCTCCCACTATTTTCTCGAATCCTTTCTCAAACCATAAAAGAAGAATTAGTCAGGATTAATCTCACTCTTACAATTCTTGCTTAACTTTTTGGCCAGGCTGGTGTCGGTACTTCAAGGGATATTTTCCAATGCTTTCGCGAAGTTCCTTAATTACATAACCTCTTTTCCCTGAAGGCGTAGCCCAGCTAACACCGTTCTAGACACCTACTTGGTTTATAGCATTGATTGTTTAGTGAAAAATCTCCCGAGGAGTAATCCTACTCATTAGTGGGATTGGGATCAAACTATCATTGTGTGATGACCTAGATGGAATCCACTCTAGTCACCACACTCCAGAATTTATGCTCAAACTGCAAGTTTCCTTTATATTTGAAACCCCCGATGTGGATTTTTGCCCCATGCTCTTATGACCTTGACGAAAGCCAACATATCATAAGTCACATGTCAAGTTCTACCCGTCATTTTCTAGGTTAATTTGAACCCATCCGTACATATCCTTGACGAAGGCCAACATAGTAGTACGACTGTCCTAAACCAACGCATCTATCCATGCTACATACGAATACTCAACAATTACCAATCACTATGCCTTGGCGAAGGTCAAAATACATATCTTGAATACTACTGAATACCCATATGAAATGACGGAGGGCTATGAATGGATTTGGCGAAACCGTGAACGTAATGAACTTGATATAGTTGAAGGAACCATGATAGCTTTTATTTAAAAGGAGTGGTTTCGGCTCTGCATTTAAAATTTGCTTTTTGAAGAAAACCGAGTGGTTTTGAAATTGTTCCAACGATTAATCTTTGGGTTTTTTTCCTTGCATTAATCAATGTTAATGCGGTCCCATCATTTAATCTTACCTTTGCAGAAAAAAAAAAGAAAATACAACGTACGCTTATGCCATCCGTATTCGCCACGAGGGTCATCATGCACCGTTAAATTACTTAACTACCGGCAGAGCAGGGGCTGGACTAGCGCGGGTGCAAAACATAAGCAATGCCTACTATATATATATACATTCGTCTCATGCAATAATAGGCATTTCAGATCACAGATGAATATATTGGATATACTAGGAATTCTGCGTTTCTTTTAAGCCTATACGAAAGACGGATTCCATGGTCGTGATGAATAACCAAACCCCACCTAGACCCCTACGGATGCGGCAAACTACCCGCCAAATTCCCGAAGTGAAGCAACCTTCCTCGGTAAAATGAGTAGGCCACTCGGCACTTCAAGAACCATGTAGTTTGTGCACCCCACCTTGGGTCTATCCTAGGAGCAAAAACAGTAAAAGAAATAATACAACGGTGGTACAACATCAACCCGGATGTGCCCCACAAAATAATATTACATCACTTTTACAAATTACATGAATGAAAGAAAAGAAAACACTCTTCTTACATCCTCCGGCTATTCATCCACGACGATCCAATACTCCATATACGCAAACCACAATAGCATCACAGATATGTGCAACCTCCATTAATCGGCGTATAGCAATTAGCAGATGTTCAACATCATATATCAAACACAGAAAACCCGATTAGCCAAGTAATCTTAGAATTTCGTTCGATTAACTAAAACCGTGTCTACCCCATGCACAATCCAGTACATAAACAATTTGGGTAGAAACAAAATATTCCAGAAATCACAATTCTACAAATAAGACCCACAAAAGAAACTCGGATCGAGTCGGCCTTGACTCGGCCGCGGAACGGTGGCCAAACACACAGTTTGGCCGCGCTTCCGCGGCGGTCTTGGGGACTGACGATCTCGTTTTCGTCTGTATTCTTAAAAAACCCTGCTTGTATTTTTAAGGCCTCTGAAATGATTTTTAGACCAGTTTTAAAAAATAACAGCAAGCATGGATTTTAATCGTGATTTCGGGATTTTTCTGATTATCGAATTTCTAACTATTTGCTAACTAGCTGGTAAGGTTTAGTAGGCTCTGATACCACTGTAAGTCGATGTCGCGCATCCCGCGGGTTCGCGGGGAGGCGGAATTTTCAAAAAAAATGATTTTAACATACTTCGCAACACCGACTAAACTCCAGGATCTTTACGGAACCTTAACTAGATAAACTAAGTAGGAGGTATAACTACTATGATAGATGGTTATACCTCCGTGACCAAGTCCTTCGATTCTTCTTTGCCACCTCTCCATGGCTCCTCGAAGAAAGGATCGAGCTTGCGACGTCGGCCTTCTCGCGTCAAAGATGATCCACCTGAGAGTATGTACTTTGAGCTCCTACCTCTAAACCGAGGTAACTAGGGTACTTAGATCGCTAAGCTAAGTAGCCTAGGTGATATAGAGTGGATAATGGATTGTTTTATCTCTTGAGATCTTTTGTTCACAACACATGTGAGGGTAAAGATCTCACTGGAGAAAGAAGGGAAAACTTGGAGAGAGAAAGCCAAATGAAAAATGAGCTAGGGTTAGATAAGTGAAGAATTACTCAAGAATTTTTACTCATTGAAGCATGGAATAAATCACAATATAAAATACCACCCATGCTTCAATAGTAATGCCAAACTAATAAACAAATACCTAAGTCATTCCTCACACCATGCCATAAATATCTCCACAATTCCACCTGATTAATCCATTTATGAAAATAGATAAATCAATAATGAGGTGTCCCCTTCTAGAAGCATGTCTTGCCAAATTACAAGAATGCCCTCACCGTATATACATACCCGTATTCGTATTCCGAAAAATAAGAATACAATGAGACGATAACAATCCAATAATACAATACTAGGATCTAGCTTAAACCAAAGCCCACTAGTATTATCTGCCCGAACATCATCCGTGCACAAGTACACGTATGTGATCGAACCCTACCGTAAAACCATACAGCCTTTACATCATTTCGCCCGAAATAGGGAAACGCTCTATGTGGGACTCTAAAGACTCGACAGTATGCTGGCAGTGGTTTTAACCATAAGCACGTCAGCGATACTAGCTGCACGTAATGGCTACCCAAGTATCTGTCGATAAGAAGGCCGATGAGCAAACTCATCTGAACTCCTACTGAGCCTGTCTGTGACAATTTCCGTACAGTTCGGTCTGTTCCTCTGAGATACTCGCATATCGTGCCTAGGGAGATGGTAAACGTCAGACCTTTAATAGCGCAATAAGTCGCGCCAGGACAGAGTCTAAAACACCCTGAGAAACTACTGCGGTATCTACCAGTAAATCTCGCTTGCCCTGGCCAAGGACTTTGTGTAATGATTTCCCGAACACAGCGCGATATCAACCTCCAATACCGGGAGAGACGAATCCTATCTAATCGCTACTGCCTCCAAGTGCTTCGGGACTGCACCCAACTACTACCTGTTTGCACGACTCCTTTGAGCCGTGGAAGGGTAGTAATCAAAGTACAATAGGAACACACTCGAGACGAAGTGCGATATCAAGTCAACGGACTAAGTTGTACTCATGTCACCTTGGAATCGCTACCTGATGATAGGTATAATACCAACCAGCGGTTCCCGATGAGTCTTGTCGAGTGTAACTCATAACCTAATGAGCACCTGCATACTATCTCCAGTACAACATACTAATGGCTGTGGGACATACCATCTCCCATGCTGGGATGAGAAGTGTATAAACTAGTCTACTCTGGAGTTTCGATACCCCGTCTCGAAGATCCTACGACTAGAGACCTGTTTAAGGATGTGCTAATAGACTACCCAGCCCCTACTAGTGTGACTGCCATGCCAACGCTGGTAGTCAAGCAAAGATCCTAAGGGCTCTACCAATATGTATAAGCGATATGCTAAAAGAAACACATGTACATATTGAGGTAGAATCAAATCAGGTAGCATACTACCATTTTGAGCAAGACTGTTATTATAACTGTGAATATCCCAAGCTTCCAATATATAATATACAATCCAGTATGATGCAATAATGGCCTCCAGGACATATCTCACTAATAAGAATGAGATATCACATCACTTCTTCTGTTGAGTCTTCTTCTTACTTAGAAGAATGAACTTGACTTGGGTGCTTTTCTTCTCATCATCCATTTTAGGAGTGGGATATGGTTTCTACGTCCCCTTTATGATTTCTGATTTAAGTGGGCTATTCCACTTGATTGTAGAACCCGTTTTTAGGTCCCTTAATATCCTTTCTGTCCTTTGATGAAAGAACTATCTCGCGTAGAGATTCCTCCGCTAACGATCAAGATGCCCCTTGCGTATATTTCGAGAGAGCGAGCATTCGCGTCCCTAATCTTTCGAAGGGTAGAATCCGTGCTGTCGCTATTTTGGCGACGGGTTTCTTAAGAACCGTTTATTTTTTGTTGAGCGTTGGCGACAAACGCCGACTTGCCTCTGTTTATTCATATATTTTCATCGGAAGAGAATGCGTCTTGACCTATCTGATCCAATCAAACTATTTTATATATAAGCTCTTAGAAGGTCGTCGGCTTGAAGAGGACCATATACGGGAACACTTTTGAATTTGGGTCAAGGGTGGCTATGAACATTCCCACGGCTGGAGCTTTGTCGATACGCTGCTCGCATTTAGACCAATGATTTAGCCATCAGGTAACATATTGAACTCAGGTCTCATTCGGTCCAACGCTTTTGTTAACCAACACCGTCACGGTAGTGCATTTATTCGCACTGGCGAATCTCTGATAGAAGAGCGTCTCCATCACGTCGAAAGTATTCACGGAGTCATTTGGAAGTTCCGCATACCATTCGAACGCAATACCCGCCAGACTGTTGACGAACTGTCGGAGGAGCAGTATATCATTTCCTCCAGTATTGTTTCAAAAGTGTTAGATATTCATATGCATGAGACAGAAGAAATAAGTTTCTTGCACATTAAATGCATTTGATGTGTGATCATCGCCATAATGATGGTGGTCTAGCGCAACACGCAATATCTATTTATCATGTAATGTGCTTGTTTATCATCCAAACCAGCTAACTAGTCTGTCATATTTGCAACATAAACCTCAATAGGAACTGAACCAATAGCCGTAGGCAGAACCTCAAAGAACTAACCTAATAATAATTAATATTTAATAGCTCTCACTTAGCATAGCCTGTCACGTATCTTTTTCCTCATTAAATTACTTAATTAGCGAAAGCTAGCCATTAACAAATGAAGCGTGTGAGATTCACTAAGAATCTAGAACCTTGCCTTCACGCCTTACTCCACGTGGCTGCCGAAAAACCTAAAGCTCAAAAAAATGCAGAAACTTGACGCCTTGATCTGTTTTAAGGTAATCGATCGGATTCTCTAAGACTTAGTCAAATATATGTATTTTTAATAATTTTGAAATTAAGCCTCACCAAACTATGAATAATAAATACATTATATCAAAAAAAATAAACTATGAATAAGCACCCTTCACTATAAAATAAGATATACTATTTCTTAGCGTGCTATACCATTTTGAAAGTATTTTGATTTTAAATGGTACATTATCGTCTCCTGAAAATGATACATGCATGTATCGGATAAGATCCTTGTTTTATAAGAGGCATATGGACAAGCGGTTAGTCGTTGGCAAGTTGTATGTGTCTGGTCTGCCGTGAAGTGTGTGTAGTGGTGTGGTGGTGGGGGTTCACGTGTGTGTGGGGCCCGCCTTCTTTGTGTGCAGCCGTCACTGCCAAACACAGTTACATATAAACCATTCTATAAGTACTATATTAATAAATCAAAATCGTTTTTCTTTTTGTCTCATTGGAAAGACATCTAAAGCAGGTGTTTTGTGTGAACAGATTTTAAATTGATATGAAATTTGCATATTTGTCTTTAGAGTAGAAAGTTTATTAAAATTTTCAAAAATGGAAATTTAGACAAGTAGGAAAATATCCCTTTCATATGGATTGGATCCATTATTAGCCATGGGAACACACCGAAGAGGTCCGGGTCAAATTGTGGCCATTCCGTGGAGGAAAAGGACAAAAACCTAAAATGGTTGCACCTAAAACCCATTTCAATATTCTTTTCTTTTGAATTAATAAGAAGTTGGAGAAGAGGAAAGAAGGAAATAAATAAATAAATAAAAATATTTACTACGTACTATAACCAAGTTCTAATCCTACATTGTGAAAAGTCCAAGATTGTTAGGTTCGTTGGTTTAGTTTTTAATCCAAAATACCTCTTATTTTGATTAATACATATAAGTTTCTAGAATTAAGATAAGTTTATATAACACTTTTCCAACTACTAGTAGTTACTAGAATAGGCTTTGAAATATATTAGAGAATTGTTTGAGCGATTCTTGTAAATATGCATTTTCTTATTAATTTGAGAGTTAAATCGTTCTTATTTTGAGATTTAAAGAGATAGTCCGACAATAAAATAGAATCTAAATTAGCATGCTAAATAGCCTTAGCACAACCCTTTATGTTGCCCTAGTTCGCTCCAGCCGGAATAGATATAATGTTTCTTTAAAATGGCATTTTATATTACTTGTATTTTTTACGTGAGCGCACTGCATAATAGATATTTTATGGTTGAAATAACATTTATGTGATTTAAGTATTGGGGTTTGATAGTAAGACCACGGAGATGCCTTTTGAAACGACTTGGACATTGATGCTTAGATTTATGCACAGAGAGTGTTGGGGATGGAGAAGCCGAAGCATGGAACAATACTCGCGACAAACCAATCACGTAATAAAAAACTATGCGATTAACAACGAAAAGACAAATTAATAACGATACAAGAATAGGTGTAGAGTGTTTTTCATCACCTTATTAAGATAGGAATGCGCTGGCTTGTCGGGCGTATACAGATTCCCCCTGTTTAGTGCAGGCAGGGGTTTTTTGATCGTGGGGTTCCAAATCTCCGGCAGCCGCGGACAAAACTGCCATTAATTACCCCTCACTTTAAAGCGAGGAAATTGTTGGGTTACGGCAGCGTCCCGGCTATCAAACCGTGGCCAAATGCGGAACAAAAAATTTCTAAACTGGCGCTACCATGACCCGATACCGGGATCTACCCTAAACCCTATACTAGCAAGCAATATAAAAAATTAGGAATGGTTATACCGAGTTGATCCGTGTCCTTCGGTTTTCAACCTTCATCCCAAGTTCCTAGTGGTTGCGGATCGAGTTTGATTGCCGGTCTTCCTCTATCTACGATGATCCACCCGAGAGAAACGGCGCAAGCTCCAGCCTCGCCTAACAAGACAACCGACGCTCCAAGATTGCTAGCAATGAAGAGTGGAGGTATAGAATTATCTCACTATTTTTTTCTCTCATCAAAATGCTCCAAGAGAAACTCAATAAGATCAAGAAGAGGTGAGAAAACATGTGGCATGAGCAACTAAAAAAAAATAGCTAAACTTTTTCCAAGTGAGAATGAGAATGAGAAAAACCAAGTCAAGAAAAAATGAGCAGGGCTCATGCTAAGAAAGTGGCTGCCCCTCCCCCCCTCCCTCTCAATCATGCACACACAAAAAAAATATCTCTTCCATTTTCCACATAAACAAATGCATGCCATACCTCTCTACATGCTCAAGCCCGTGCTCATGCCAATTCACCCCTCCACCTCATTTCCAAAATGATTTTCTAAAAAGAAAAGCTATTCCGTATAAATACGGAATACTTCCCGGTACACGTATCGAAATACATATACGTGTATTCGTACAAAAATATGAATAGACAAGAGTGAAAATGAATAGTAAACAATAATACTAGAATACATATATATAAATTATTAAATCAAAACCTGATTTAATAATCCGGCTTAATCCTAAGCCGCTAGTATTATCAACTGTCCGATTAAAGTCTGTGCAGCATGTACACATATTTAATTGGACACCTGTATGTACCAACATACGTCATCTACACCATATCGTCTGAACCGTGAAAACCCTCTGTATGGGACTCTAAAGACTCGTCAATACGCTGGCAGTGGATTTAACCACAAGCACGTCAGCGGCACTAGCTGTGCGTAACGGCTACCCAGGTATTGAGCGAAAGGAAGGCCGACGAGCAAATTCATCTAAACCCCTACTGAGCCTGACAGTGACAATATCTGTACAGTCCGGTATGTTCGTCTAAGAGTATCGCATATCGAGTTTAGAAGGGTGGATAAAGTCAGACCCCTAATAACGCGATAATTAGTATCGGTATGAAACCCATCACCTCCTGAGAAACTATCGATCCTAAATCGGTAATTCTCGTCCACCCCGGCCGAGGATTTATGGTGATGGCCATCCATGCACAACGCGACATCAACCCCCAATATCGGGAGAGACGAATCCCCAACGATTCACCCACTGCCTCCATGTGACTCGGGACTGTACCCAACTAAAATCTGTTTGCACGACTCCTTTGAGCCGTGGTACGGTAGTAATCAAAGCACAGTGGGAACTCACACGAGGCAAATGATGATCTCTGGTCGACAGACTAATCTGTACACATGTCACTTGAGAACTGCTATCTGACAATAGGTATAATACCAACTAGCTGGTCCCCAGCGAGTCCGTCCAGTATACTCATAACCTATTGAGTATCTATATACTATCTTAGGTGAACAAACTAACACCAATGACTTGTAAGACCTGGCCACAGCCCCTCGTCGGGGTCTCGATCAGTATACACTAGTCTACACTGGAGTATCGATGCCCAGTCTCGAAACTCCCACGACTAGGGACATTTAAGGATTTGCTTATAGACCACCCAGCTCCCACGTATATGATTGCCATCATAATACTGGTAGTCAAGCAAGAATCCTATGGGCTCTATCAACATGTAATAGTAATATGTAATACCACATAAAGCATATACATGATGATAAAGACAAATCAGATAGTATACTATCATCTCAAATAAGACTGTTCTACCGGTATAGGTCCCCCCTCAATCATCATGATCACCTGCTTGCAACTATGATAATTGCCTTGAGGGCACTATAGCCAACAATCTCCCACTTGCACTCAAGGCCAATTATTGCGGTGTCACATACTCACAGCTCGTGTGATATTGAACACCCAACTTCTCTACTAATCAGTTTCGCAAAGCCCGTTTGTCAAACTATTGCGTTCGAGAAATAGCCTCAGTGAGTGGATCTGCTCCAGTGTTTCTTTCTGTATCTCTCTATATCTCAACTTCACGGAAAAGGCTATCTCCTGAAATGAGCAATATCTGTCTTAGAATATGTCTGAATATCTGATGGGACCCGGTTCACAAATGAACTCCAAATCCAGCAAACTTCTTAGACTGTATCATCCACTGAATTTAATCAGTGTCCTGCACCATGCCTTTCTCAGTATCTGCTTGGACCACCTGTCCAACATACTGTCCCTCAGAAAAGGGAAAAACTATAGCTCAGACAACCACTTTGTCATCCAGGTCATCTTGGAAGCCTGAAATGATAACTGTTTCCTGAAGGAGACTGCCGTTACCATATCCCTAGAACATCCATTTATGTTCATAAATTGCTTTCCTATATTTCTCCAGGATTGGATTAATATATGTTTATTGCAGCTAGTGCAAAACAATATCTGGTGTGGTACTTGACATTTCATGATTAACTCAATTGCCTAAGCAAGTGATATGCTAATCGTGCAGATCCCTCTCCCCTTTAGTTTGTAAGATACCTTTAGAAAGGGTGGCTCCATCACCTGCAGGTACACCACCATACCAGGAGTCGTCCATTCTAAAACACTTTAGAATAGTGTCAAGTACCCAAATTGAGACACTTCCCAAATCTAGATCTAAAACCATAGATCTAGTAACCAGAAACCTGATATTATATCCATGTTCTATGTGGAGAAACAACTGTGTGACAACCACAGTATAACCGATCGTAGTAAAGGAATTTCACTTCCTATAAAGTGCATGTCATTCCAAATACCAGGACATCACACCCTACTAGGTTCTTACCAGATCCATCTCCTATTCTGATGAAGTCAAAGCTTATGACTGTCACATCAAAAATAGATGATCTATTTCCGCTATACCTGCTTTAGTCTATAAATAGACATAAGCTACTTGCCCACTATACTTCCGCTGCTCCCACTGACTACAACAACCCTTTGGCAAAGTCATATACACGTGCACTTCTAAAGCTAGTTTAGAACGACGCTATACTCATCCTCCCACCAGGTCTTATAGTCTAGAACGGCACCAATGGCAAGTCTGCGTAAACAAGAACCTCCCTGTCACCGTCTCTGAGAAGACCGAAGTATCTCTCGGGTGCCTAAGATTACCTACCAAATCTGCGAAGTGGCTAATGGAATGTCAAATCCAATTGAATCCACAGGTTCTATTAAATCTTCAGTGATCGTTTGTGGTTCTGGAATCACTTCCAGTTCTACCATACTCCAACTTCTGTTTTCTGAAAAAAAAATCCATTTTACTAAACCTGTGGCGAGTCAAGAACAATATCACTATTGATCTTCCTGATGGTAGAAAGTTAACCCTCGTCAAAGCCCGGGATAACCCACAAACTGCCATTACTGAAACGTGCCTTGAGTTTATCCGGATTCTGGTTTGAAGTATCAGCCGGACAACTCCCTACACCTTAACATGGTTAAGATATAAATTGATTCTATATATCCAATATAGAAATAAAAGCACTAATTTAATTGGAACTAGATTCAAAATCATGCATCTGTCTCCAGTGCATATCAACTAAGTGGAAAAATGGCAATCAACATTACTCATCTAGGAGTGCATCCATATATGAGTAACCCGAAAAAGAAGAAATTTCTCAAAAACCATTACTATCAACGGAATACCTTACACAAGTACCTACTTCTTCGACTACCTCAAAGAATCCTGATACTTCCAACAAATGGTTCTCTACTTTATTCTTATATATATAACTTCTCAAAATCTGGACCTTGTATTTCAACGAAATGCTTGTCTAGAACTGGAGAAGTCATAAGTAAACAGAATATAGTACGAGCACCAACCTCTTTGTCCTAATGGACACTGGACAACATACAATACTTTGTATAAGTCCCCTGAGTTTGATAACTCAAACCCTGTGTATCGTAGATTGAAAACTGTACTATGGTTAAGAAGAATTACACCGCTATTGAATGCACCTTACCTAACCATAATGATATAGGTAAATATCACAGACATAATTTAAAAAGTTATTTCTCACTTTATAAAATAAATGTACAGATATATCGGTTTGAAATTGGTGCATAACAACGGATAATCAAAACCAAATATTTGCCATCCGGCAAAAACCCAGGTGATTTCCTCAAATATCACCAATTACAATGAATTCCGATATAATAAGGATATAATCACCTAATTTCCAATATCTTACTCCCACTCACCATCTGTAATAACATACAGATATGAGAAACTGATCTGGTAAATACATACCCTGGAGTTAGATTCCAATAGGGAAAACAGTTTTCAATTAACATCGCATAGTCGGACCGAAACATAAAAATGTTTCGAAGGGGTTAACCTGGTATTCCTAGTAATGCCTCTTCCACTATCGTGATTCATAACAGTAACCATATACTTACCTGCCCTCACTTCAATCCCTTTATTATGTCTTTACTTATTACCTTTTGTATACTTTCTTTAGGATAATTGGTTTTCTTCCTTCCCTACCCTTCGGCACCAGCCTAAGGTTTGGAAGAAGACTATCCAATAAGCGTAATAGGTGGACACTCCTTATTCTAGGAACCCTCGCAACCTGAAAGAAGGTGATGGGAAAAGACATCTGAATAATCTTATTCTATTTCTTCTTAACCGGACACCATTCTCGAATCTGGAACGAATTCCTTCGAGTTCGTATGTAACTATACGATGGCATGTTCAAGCATTATGGACGTTCGTAGTGATATGAAGTGTTCTATAGAAATCTAAAATGGATGTAGGAGTGGCAGGGGTATACACGGTTTTGTCGTGAATGATAACAGTCACAATTTTCTTTGCCGTTATTCTAATCCCTTTATATGTCTTTACTTATTACCTTTTATATACCACACTTAGGCTAATTGGTTTACTTCCTTCCCTACCGTTCGGCACCTGACTATGGTTTGGAGGAAACCTATCCAATAAGCTCAATAGGTGTACCCTCTCCTAATTCTAGGAGCCCTCACAACCTGAGAGAAGGTAAAGGGAAAAAACAACCGAATAATCTTATTTAATCTCTCCGGAACCAGAATCCATCTTCGAATTTGGAACAAGTTCTTTCGAGTTCGTATGTAACTATACAATGGATATATCCAATAGGAGTGGATGTTCATAGTGATACCGGGTGTTCAGGAGAAATGCAAAGGTGGTATAGAAGTGGCCATGAGTTATGCGACACCGTGACATTCCAAAAGCCAAAGTATTTTAAAAAGGTTCGGTTAAATTGGTTCATGAGTTTTAGGTTAGAGTCGGGCCATGATCGCTGCCAAAGAGAGTGAAAAGAAACACTCAGCGTGCACTCTAAGCTAAATCAGAATGGTTAATCATTTTATTTAATCGGATGGCTCCCACTGTTTCCTCGAATTCTCCTCCAAATCTAAAAGGAAAATTAGTCGGGATCATCTAAAATCACCCGAGGAGTAATTCTGGTCATCAGTGGCAATCGGGATCCAACTATCATTGCATGATAACTTAATGGAAGCCACTTAAGTCACCACACTCCAGAAGGTATGTGCATGCCTGGCATGTTTCTTGTATGTTTGAAACTCTCAGTGTGTGTTTTTACCCCCTATGACCCAAGTGACTTTGACGGAGTCAACAAATCAAAGAGTTCTAGTTAAGTTCAACCCATCGTTATCTTGATTGCATTAAACCCACCCGCACGAGCCCTTGACGAAGTCAACAAGGCCGTACAACTGTCCTAACCAATCGCATATACATGCTACAAACAAATACCACTTAGCTACCGCACACTACGCCTTGAAGGAGTCAACAAACGCAGTACGAATACTAAGTACTACTCATAGGAAATGACGGAGGGCTACGGCTAATTTTTGGCAAAAAACCTTTAACGTAATGAACTTGATATCGTTGAAGGAATCCAATTAGTTTTACTAATATATAGTGGCGCAAACTTTTG
The DNA here is from genome assembly GCA_030015575.1 of Agapanthus africanus. NCBI lineage: Eukaryota > Viridiplantae > Streptophyta > Magnoliopsida > Asparagales > Amaryllidaceae > Agapanthus > Agapanthus africanus. Next base: position 388,196,527 of record JASDDO010000004.1, read on the forward strand.
CTAAAGAGGTCACTCCCGGTGAAGGGATCTCGGCTCTTTCCCTATCGAATGAGGTGCAGGATATTCCAAACTGAATACCACGATTCAAAGTAAAAGAATCGACTATAGTGAAATTATTATGTTGACGCAAACTTTTACCCAAGGGGGCACTCCCGATGAAGGGATCTCGGCCCTTGCCTCGTCGAATGAGGTGCTGGATATTCATAACCGAATACCACTGTGCAAAGCAAAAGAAAGCATCTGTAATGTCAGTTTTAAATACTTGGTTCCAACAACATCATATATAGGTTTGTTTTATCCTTGCATTGATCAGAATCAACGCAGTCCTATCAATTAATCACACCAGAAAAGAACGAAAATATATGATGTACGTATATGCCCTCCGTATTCGCCACTAGGTCCCGTCATCACCCGTTAGGTTACTTACCTAACGATAGAGCGGGGACTGGACTAGCGCGGATGCAAAACATATACAACATCTACTATATATATAAATATATATAACAATCGTCCCAGGCATGATATAAAGTAACATCACAGAAGCAAACACAGAATGGTGGATAATTTTGGAGCCGCGGGTTTCATTTAAGCTGCAAATGAGACCCAACGTTCCCTGTCATGTGGATACCCCATGCAATGAAAACCTAGACCCCTTCTAGCGCGGCAAGTTACCCGCCAAAACCAGAAGCAAGGCAACGCCCTTCAACAACGTGAATGGGCCACCTAGCACTTCACGGAATCCGGTAACTTGAGCACCCCTCCGTGGGTCAACCTATATCCCCTACGAGTGCGGGGAATAGCCCGCCAATTCTAGAGTAAGGTCCCCTCCGTCTCAACGCCATGAGATACAGACCCGTTGCTCTCTAGAACCCGGCTATTCGTGCACTCCACTGCGGGGCAATCCTAGTACTGAAAAGAAAATAATATGTACAAGGGTGACATCGACCTCAACCCGGTCGTGCCCCAAATAAATAATATACAAATTGGCAGAGATGGCAGTCCACATGTCGGACGCTCTCCCTGCAATATCAAATGTACAAAAGAATTTAAACAGTACTAACACTGCACCCAAGCTATCCACCATGATGATCCAACCACAACACAGCACAACACAGAATATCAACGTGAATGTCACGTTCACAAACTCATCTAAAAGAACATATAGCAATTAGACGAGTTGTACCGCTCGAATGACATTCACGGTCGCAGATAGTAATGCATGTACTGATAAACATTTAAACAGTGTTAAATTATCGACTTCGAAACATCCCGAATTGCCCCTGAACAAAAGATAACATAATATCCGAAATGGGCAAAACAAGCAATACCACTGCACCAATATTCCAGAGACTAGATCACCCTACAAAATTCAAGTCAAAACTCCACTAAAAAAACTGGCCTCACCCGTTTTTTCACAATTCTCGCCGGGTCAAATCCAGCGGATGGGGCTCGTTTTTGTAGGGTGTTCTAGTTGTCATCAAAATAGCCTTCTGCAATTGCTTAAATTTTTTTTTGAAGACTTTAAAAATTGATAGAAACTGGAATATGCAGTGCACTATTTCGGGATTGTTTCGGTTTTGATACTTTAACATCGTCTAAACTAGCTAGCTAAGGGTTTAAGGGTTGTCTCTGATACCATGTTGGGTTACGGCAGCGCCCCGGCCATCAAACCGTGGCCAAATGCGGAACAAAAATTTTCTAAACTGGTGCTACCATGACCCGATGCCCGGATCTACCCTAAACCCTATACTGGCAAGCAATATAAAAAGTTAGAATTTTTATACCAAGTTGATCTGTCCCTTCGGTCTTCAACCTTCATCCCAAATTCCTGGTGGTTGCGGATCAAGTTAGGTTGTCGGTCTTCCTCCATCTATGATGATCCACCCGAGGGAAACGGTGCATGCTCCAGCCTCGCCTAGCGAGGTAGCCGACGCTCCAAGGTTGCTAGCAATGGAGAGTGGAGGTGTAGGATTATCTCACTATTGTTTTTCTCTCATCAAAATGCTCCAAGAGTAACCCAAGAAGATCAAGAGGAGGTGATGAAACATGTGGCATGAGCAACTAAAGAAAAATGGCTAAACTTTTTCCAAGTGAGAATGAGAATGAGAAAAACCAAGTCAAGAAAAAATGAGCAAGGCTCATACCAAGAAAGTGGCTGCCCCCCTCTCTCTCAATCATGCACACACAAAAAAAATATCTCTTCCATTTTCCAAATAAACAAATGCATGCCATACCTCTCTACATGCTCATGCCAACTCACCCCTCCACCTCATTTCCAAAATTATTTTTTGAAAAGAAAACTAATAATGAGGTGGCCATCTTCTAGAAGATATTCCGTATAAATACGGAATACTTTCCGGTAAACGTATCGAAATACATATACGCGTATTCGTAGGAAAAAACGAATAACCAAGAGAGAAAATGAATAGTCAACAATAACACTAGAATACAAATATATAAATACATATATATAAATTATTAAATCAAAACCTGATTTAATAATCCGGCTTAATCCTAATCCGCTAGTACTATCAACCGTCCGATTAAAGTCCGTGCATCCTGTACACATATTTAATCAGACACTTGTATGTACCAACATACGTCATCTACACCATATCGCCTGAACCGTGAAAACCCTCTGTGTGGGACTCTAAAGACTCGTCAATACGCTGGCAGTGAGTTAAACCACAAGCACATCAGTGGCACTAGCTGTACGTAACGGCTACCTAGGTATTGAGCGAAAGGAAGGCCGACAAGAAAACTCATCCAAACCCCTACTGAGCCTGACAGTGACAATATCCGTACAGTCCGGTATATTCGTCTAAGAGTATCGCATATCGAGTTTAGGGAGGTGGATAAAGTCAGGCCCCTAATAACACGATAATTAGTGTCGGTATGAAACCCGGCACCTCCTGAGAAACTATCGATGCTAGATCGGTAATTCTCATCCATCCCGGCGGAGGATTTCTGGTGATGGCCATCCATGCACAACGCGACATCAACCCCCAATACCGGGAGAGACGAATCCCCGACGATTCTGTTAGTTGTATGTATGCCCTAGAGGCCAGTATTATGCAGATGATGTATATTATATTGGATGCTTGGACATATATAGAGAGGACTTTCTTACTCGATATGATAGTATGCTATCTGGTTGCTCTTTATCTTAACATGTATACTTGTCTCTTGATACTGTCTTATAGTTACATGTTGGTAAAGCCCTTAGGATGTGTACTTGACTACCTGGACTATGATGCGGATCATACTAGTGGGGACATGGTAGTCCATAAGTACATCCTCCAAGGTCCCTAGTGGTGGGTGTATCGAGACGGGGCATCGATATACCAGAGTAGACTAGCGTATACCTTCTCGGCCCATATAGATGGGCGATGGATGATCCCATATCCATTGGTATTTGACATCAGAGATGATATATGGGTGCTCAGTGGAGACTGGGTACACTGGACGGACTCGCCGAGAACTCCCAGATGGTATTATACCTCAGGTCAGATGGCAGTTCTCTGGTGACACTTGTGCAGGTTAGTCTGTAGACCCGAGACCGTCATAGAGTCTTGTGTGATTCCCACTGTGCTTTGATTTCCAACTTACCACGTCCAAGAGGGCGTGCAAAACGGTGGTTTTTGGGTACAGTCCCAAGTCACATGGAGGCAATGAGCGATAGGAGGGGTTTCGTCTCTCCCGGTATTGGGGGTTGATGTTGCGCTGTGCTCGATTGGCCGTAACAAGGAAGTCCCTGGCCAGGGCTGATTTAGAGATTTACTGGTAAGTGTTACCAGTAGTTTCTCGACCCGTTATGAGCCTCACATCGGCACGACTTATCGGTTGTTGGGGTCTGACGTTTACCACCCCTAGACTTGATATGTGACATATCAGACGAGGAGACCGGACTGTACGGGAGGTGTTACCAGCAGGCTTTTACAGGAGTTGGAGCGGGCTTGCTTGCTGATCTTCTGATCACTTAATACCTGGGTAGCCGTTACGTCCAGCTAGTACCGCTAACGGCTTGTGGGTGCTTGATGTGATCATCACCTACTGCCGGCGTATTGACGAGTCTTTAGAGTCCTACACAGAGGTTTTACTGGCTCAGGCAAAACGAAATAGGAGCGCATATGTGATATGTGCGGGACCGAGAATGATGCGTGTATGTGATACCGTATTCTATTCTCGCGACTATTTGTATCGCGAGGTTATATGTGATATAGCCGGGTTATCGAATCAAGTGTTGATTCGATAAGTAGATACATTGGATGTTAGTCGGTTATATGCGATATGACCGGATTATTAAGTCAAGTGTTGATTTAATAATTTAATGTATAATTGTATATTAGATATACTAATTTACATTAACTAACATATGTTCACTTATGGATTTTTCTCACATGTGCACAACTTTAATATATATGTGATATATATTAAAATGTGTTTTCTTTTTGTATCATGGTTGATGATACACTTGACATGGGTGTGTAAGACATACACCATTCTATTTATTATGGTGGGTTATAATTATTTAAGGTAATTACAAAATTAGTGGAATTTTGGAAAGAGAATGAAGCTTGTAAAAGCTTGCTTTGCTTTGACAAAGTCCACTAGCTTTGTCTTTACTTTAGATTTTTGTTAACCTAACCATTTGGATTAGCCATGGTTCTGTCTCTACATGAGTTAGTATATGATACTCACTCACCATGATTAGCTCACTCACTTGATCATTATCTTCATCTTTTCTTTTGTTCATCTTCTTCTTCTTTGAGTAAAAGAAAAGCAAGCTAGGGTTTTCAAGAGAGAGTGAAACATTGTGAGAAAATAAATTCTAAAGTGAACCCACTTCCTATTTCTCCATCCTCAACTAGACTAGCACTTTAGTTTAGGGTGTTTGCTTCACTAATTCTCTAGTTAGTGAAGTAGAAGCTTGAGTTGATATTCCCTCGACGTAGATCTTCTTCGGCTTCGAAGACTTCAAGCAAGGACGCTTCTTTCGCCTCGTGATACCATGCAAGAGCCCGGGAGAACCACGATCGCAACGAAGGGACTTCAACAAGGAGCTAAAGAAGTGAAGGACCGATCTACAAATGTTGTATTTCGTATTCACTTAGTCATAGATGCTATTTACTTGCATATGAAACCCTAATTTTCTAGCAAAGATCTTGTTTAGGGTTGTTAGGCACGGCTAAAATTTTAATCGGGCATGGTTGATGTTTTCTTAACCCTTTTTAGAGTGCCTAGTAACCCTACAGTGGTATCAGAGCCTAGCTAGAGCATTAGGCGACGTGTATACGAAGTTAAAACTCCGAACGAACTCCGAATCGATGATTTAACCCTCTCTCTGTACAATTTCTAAAAATGTGATTTTTTCTGAATTAAAAATACCTAAAAAATCAGCAGGGAATTCTAAGAATTACCATGAAATACGAACTCATGATACCATCAAGTCGCCGCGGAACCACGGCAGGAACCTGCTTCCAGCGGCGGTTTCGCGGCCGTACTTTGGTATTATTGACACGTGTTTGCACAGTAATACTTGTATCTGTTGTTACTATTTTCTGGGTATTTTTAATCTGACTCAAGTGTTGAGTGTTCTGGGTTTTATTTTGTAATCGTTGATTCGATCGGAATATTTAATTTCGTTATGTTTTCCGGATATTTAGAAACTGTTAAAATGTTCGAACGGATATCATTAACTCATTATTTCCCGGCACGAAAAACTTTCAAGTGTTGAATTTTTTTCTTGAGTTTAAATCTTTCGGAAAATCGTGCATGTATCGCGATGGACCCTCTATAAGACAACAAAGCTTAACTCGATTATGTGACCGTCTTGAACTTCCTTTCGAACCTTAGGGTTTGGGGCAGTACGGCGTGCCACATGTGAGGCGTTGGCTTGACCCTTCTACGGCTGGACCGTTGCTACTGTGACGTATTCTGGAATTTTTGAACTCCGCTCAAGTGCTGAGCTATTATGGAAATCTTGGGTATTTGATTATTCGATCGGAAAGTTTAATACTGTCTATTTATCTGGAATGTGATACAATATGTGGAATTCATATAGTTAGGCATGAAATGCGAAGTATGTGATATTTCGGATTTACGATGTCTAAAGAGATTGTGGATTCCAAATGTTGTAGTTTTACACTTTCTTTTCTGCGACCGTAAGTGTAATATGTAATATCGCCGGTTTCGTTGCTATATGTCAACGACAATTGGGATGCGCATATTTACTTACGTTGATGACATGTGATGTTATGTGTTGCTGGATATGTTATATTGGATCGTCGTGTTCTGAATAGCCGGGGGTTTTATGTGAGATGAGGGTTTTTATTTTCATTCATGTAAAATTAAATGTATGTAATATTCTTTTATTGGGGCACTTCCGGGATGAGCTTGATGTCACCATTTGTATATTATTTACTTTTCCGCACTAGGATAGACCCAAGGAGGAGAGCACAAGTAACCGGGTTCTAGAGTCCAGTGGGAGACCAACTCGAGGAGTCGAGTCCGGGTCTCCTAACTCTAGAATTGGAAGAGTTGCTTGCCGCTCTCGTAGGGGTCTAGGGGTGTGGGTTTGGCTATTCATCGCGACCGTGGAATCCGTGTTTTATAGAGGCTCAAAATAAAACACGGACGTCCTAGTATATCCAATGTTTCATATGTTTCTTCTGCTACGATATCTGTGATGTGATCATTTGATATGTTGTGATAAATACTGTATATGGTATATATGATATATTATATAGACGTTACTTATGTTTTACACCCGCACTAGCCCTACCCCGCTCTGCCGTTAGTTACCTAACCTAACGGTGCACGAGGGGACATCGAGGCGAATGCGGATGGCATAAGTGTACGTCGTATTTATCTGTGATGTTTAGATGATTTAAATGATGGGACTTCATTAATGTGATTAATGAAAGAAAAGAAACCTAAAAGATGTTGTAGAATCAAATTTTCAAAAAGGGTAGCTACAGTTTTTGCGTTGCATAGCGATATATATGATATATCCCGCACCTTATTCGATGAGGAAAGAGCCGAGATCCCTTCACCGGGAGTGACCTCTTTAGTAAAACTGGCAGATGCTACAACTCTCGGTTTTTCTTTTGATTGCTTTTGGAGTTTTTCTTTGCATAGTGATATATATGATATATCCTGCACCTTATTCGATGAGAAAAGAGCCGAGATCCCTTCACCGGGAGTGACCTCTTTAGAAAAACTAATGAAAGCCTCAAAATCACTCCATTTTAAAATTCACTTGATTCTACAATGATATCAAGTTCATTACGCAATAGGTTTTCAGAAAAACCTGTCGTAGCCCTCCGTCATTTCAGATAAGTCCTACTTAGTATTCATGCTACGTTTGTTGACCTCCATCAAGGCGTGGTGTGTGGTAGCTAACTAGTATTTATCTGCATATGCATATGATGCAAATTGGATTAGGGTAGTCGTACGACCTTGTTAGCCTCCGTCAAGGGTCGTGCGGGTGGGTTTGATTCAATCAAGAAATGACGGGTTGAACTTGACTTGCACCCTGTAGTTTGTTGACCTCCGTCAAAGTCATGGGATACTTGGGGCAAAATATTATCGGGAATTTCAAGTGTTGAAATTTTCAATGAGATTGCATACCTTCTACGAGATAGTTGGATCCCGATACCCACTGCGAGTAATTGTTACTCCCGGGAGAGTTTTACACAGGACAATTAGCCGATCAAGTAGGTGTCTAGAAAAGTGTCAACGGGGTTACGCCTCTGGGAAAACGAGATTTACTTTAATTAGGTCCGTGCGAAAGCACGGGAAACCTCCTTCAAAGTACCGACACTGGCCTGGCTGAAAGATTTGCGAAATTGTAGGGTGTAATTAATCCCGGCTAGTCTTTCCTTTTAGGGTTTGAAGGAAGATTTGATAAAACCAGTGGGAGCCATCCTGATTAGATAAAATAATAACCAATCTAATCTTGCAAGAGCATACGCTAAAATGTTTTCTTCTCTCTCTCTCCAGGTAGCGACCATATCATGCCTTAATAAAGATAATAATATGGATGTATTGACCGAACCCGCATGTTATACTGTGCTGGGGAACGTTGGTTTCGTTCTTTCTTATAAAAGTTATAAGACTGAACAGGATATAGCGGAATACCAGGATTCTCATGCTACCCGAATGAAGAAAGTACATGTTGATGCATTTTCTCTAGGTGTGTTCGTTACAGAGAACTGTTTCTCCATTTTCTCTACGTCCTGGGTATTAGATACCGGGTCAGGATCCCATATATGTAATCAGTTACATGGGCTAAGGAAAGGTAGAGAACTTGGAGAAGGTGATAAAGACATAAGAGTTGGAAATGGTGCAATTGTTGCAGCTAAAACCGTAGTAGAATATCACCTTGTATTGCCAACTGGTAATACATTGATTCTGAACGAATGCTATTACATGCCGAACCTGATATGCAACATTATATCAGTTTCTTTGTTGAGTAAAGAGGGATATAATTTTGTATTACAGGATAATGTTATGAACATTTTTCTAAACCAAAGGTTGGTTGGATCAGGCACGTTGTGTAATGACATTTATGTTCTAAATCAATCAACAGTTCTGAACATAACAAACACACACAAGAGGAAGAGTTCAGAACTGAACGAATCCTTCTTGTGGCATTGTAGACTGGGTCACATCAATGAGACACGACTAGCTAAGTTGCATAAGGATGGATATTTGAATCCGTTTGAATTTTCATCTTATGATACTTGCCAGTCATGTCTCAAAAGAAAGATGACCAAAACTCCGTTTACGGGACACAGAGAAAGAGTTACCGAACTCTTGGGACTGATACATAGTGATGTATGTGGTTCCATGTCTACACATGCCAGGGATGGTTCTTCGTACTTCATTACATTCACTAACGATCTCTCTAGGTTCGGATATGTGTTCCTGATGAAACACAAATCTGAAGATTTTGAGAAATTTAGAGAATATAAACAAGAAGTCGAGAACCAAACCGGGAAAAGTATTAAAATCCTTCGATCTGATCGAGGAGGTGAATACTTGAGCAATGAATTCCTGGAATTCCTACAAGAGAATGGGATTCTCTCTCAGCTGACTCCTCCATATACACCACAGCACAACGGTGTATCTGAACGAAGGAACCGCACCCTATTAGATATGGTGCGCTCTATGATGAGCACAGCTGAGTTACCTATTTCCTTCTGGGGCTATGCACTGGAGACAGCAGCATACCTACTGAATAGGGTTCCCACCAAATCTGTGCCTACCACCCCATATAAGATATGGGAGGGGAAGAGACTATATCTTAATATTATTAAGATATGGGGTTGCCCGGCCTATGTCAAAAGACAAAAACCAGACAAACTCGAGGCAGGGTCTGTTTTGTGTAAGTTTGTTGGATATCCCAAGCATTCGTGAGGGTATATCTTCTACCACAGTGAGGAACAAAAGGTGTTTGTTGCTCAACACGCCACCTTTTTAGAAAAGGAATTTCTTGCAAAAGATATTAGTGGCTCTGAGGTAGAACTGGAAGAGGTTCCAGCTATACAAACCACAACAGAAGATTTGGTGGAACCAGAGGAATCGGTAGTTCCCGATGAACCCCAGCCACTCCGCAGATCTAGTAGGGTTCCTCACCCACCTGAGAGATACTACAGTTTTCTCATGGATGGTGGGAGCGAGGATTGCATCATGAAGGATAATGACCCAACTAGCTTCAAGCAGGCCATCACGAGTGGGGACTCAGTGAAATGGCTGGATGCAATGCGGTCCGAGATGGAATCCATGTACACCAACAAAGTATGGACTTTGGAAGATGCTCCTGAAGGGGTAAAACCCATTGGGAGCAAGTGGATCTTCAAGAAAAAACTTGGTGTAGATGGGAAAGTGGAGACTTTCAAAGCTAGACTTGTTCCAAAGGGTTTTCGTCAAAGACCAGGTGTGGACTATGACGAAACCTTTTCTCCAGTGGCTATGCTTAAATCCATCCGGATCATGCTTGCCATCGCTGCATATCATGACTACGAAATCTGGCAAATGGATATTAAGACCGCCTTTCTAAACGGTGATTTAGAAGAGTGCGTGTACATGACTCAGCCAGAGGGATTCGTAGATAGTGGGAGCAGCGGGAAGGTGTGCAAACTGCTTAAATCCATTTATGGATTAAAGCAAGCATCGCGAGGTTGGAACATCTGCTTTGACGTCGTTATCAAAGAGTTTGATTTCGTCAAAAACGTAGATGAACCTTGTATCTACAAGAAGGTGGCAGAGAGTAAGGTTGTCTTCCTCGTATTATACGTGGATGACATACTCTTGATAAGAAATGACATTCCTATGCTGCAATCGATCAAGCTCTTCTTATCACAAAGATTCTCAATGAAAGATCTAGGTGATGCCTCCTGCATACTAGGAATTATGATCTATAAAGATAGATCTAAAAGAATATTGGGATTGTCCCAATCCAGGTACATTGACACCATACTAAAGAGGTTTAGTATGGAAGAATCCAAGCGTGGGAACTTACCCACGATCTCTGGACTCACTCTCTCCAAAGAGATGTCTCCCAAGACTGATTTAGAGAGAGCTCGCATGCAAAGGATACCCTATGCTTCGGCAGTAGGCTCTATCATGTATGCGATGCTATATACCAGACCCGATGTAGCATACTCACTAAGTGTAGTGAGTAGGTATCAAGCTGATCTGGAGAGAGTTACTGGACAGCTGTGAAGAGCATTCTCAAGTACTTGCGAAGGACTAAAGAGATGCTCTTGGTGTATGGTAACGGAGAACTCCAAGTGGAGTCCTTTACCGATTCGAGCTTCCAAAGTGATAAGGACGACTCTAAGTCGCACTCGGGATTTGTCTTTACCCTTTACGGAGGGGCGGTTAGCTGGAAGAGTTCCAAGCAGGAAACCGTGGCAGACTCGACGATGGAGGCTGAATACATCGCTGCCAAAGAGGCTGTCTGGATCAAAAAGTTCATTACTGAACTTGGAGTGGTTCCATCTATTGAGCATCCAATACCATTGTATTGCGATAATAATGGAGCGGTGGCTTTGGCCAAGGAACCCAGGTCCCATCAGCGATCCAGACATATTCTGAGGCGGTATCACCTGATCCGGGAGATAGTTGATCGCCGGGAGATCGAGGTCAGGAGGGTTGACACGAAGAACAACACTGCGGATCCACTCACGAAGGCCATTCCCCAGATACAGTTTGAGAGACTCTTCGGGATTCTCAGTATGCGATACTACAGCAGCTAGCCCTAATGCAAGTGGGAGATTGTTAGTTGTATGTATGCCTTAGAGGCCAGTATTGTACAGATGATGTATATTATATTGGATGCTTGGATATATATAGAGAGGACTTTCTTGCTCGATATGATAGTATGCTGTCTGGTTGCTCTTTATCTTAACATGTATACTTGTCTCTTGATACTGTCTTATAGTTACATGTTGGTAAAGCCCTTAGGATGTGTACTTGACTACCTGGACTATGATGCGGATCATACTAGTGTGGACATGGTAGTCCATAAGTACATCCTTCAAGGTCCCTAGTCGTGGGTGTATCGAGATGGGGCATCGATATACCAAAGTACACTAGCGTATAACTTCTCGACCCATATAGATGGGCAATGGATGATCCCATATCCATTGGTGTTTGACATCAGAGATGATATACGGGTGCTCAGTGGAGACTGGGTACACTGGACGGACTCACCGCGAACTCCCCGATGGTATTATACCTCATGTCAGATGGCAGTTCTCTAGTGACACTTGTGCAGGTTAGTCTGTAGACCCGAGATCGTCATAGAGTCTTGTGTGATTCCCACTGTGCTTTGATTTCCACCTTACCACGTCCAAGAGGGTGTGTAAAACGGTGGTTTTTGGGTACAGTCCCGAGTCACATGGTGGCAATGAGCGATAGGAGGGGTTTCGTCTCTCCCGGTATTGGGGGTTGATGTTGCGCTGTGCTCGATTGGCCGTAACAGGGAAGTCCCTGGCCAGGGCTGATTTAGAGATTTACTGGTAAGTGTTACCAGTAGTTTCTCGACCCGTTATGAGCCTCACATCGGCATGACTTATCGGTTGTTGGGGTCTGACGTTTACCACCCCTAGATTTGATATGCGACATATCATACGAGGAGACCGGACTGTACGGGAAGTGTTACCGGCAGGCTTTTACAGGAGTTGGAGCGGGCTTGCTTGCTGATCTTCTAATCGCTCAATACCTGGGTAGCCATTACGTCCAGCTAGTACCGCTGACGGCTTGTGGGTGCTTGATGTGATCATCACCTACTATCGGCATATTGACGAGTCTTTAGAGTCCTACACAGGGGTTTTACTGGCTCAGGCAAAACGAAATAGGAGCGCATATGTGATATGTGCGGGACCGAGAATGATGCGTGTATGTGATATTGCATTCTATTCTCACGACTATTTGTATCGCGAGGTTATATGTGATATAGCCGGGTTATCGAATCAAGTGTTGATTCGATAAGTGGATACATTGGATGTTAGTCGGTTATATGCGATATGACCGGATTATTAAGTCAAGTGTTGATTTAATAATTTAATGTATAATTGTATATTAGATTTACTAATTTAAATTAACTAACATATGTTCACTTATGGATTTTTCTCACATGTGCCCAACTTTAATATATATGTGATATATATTAAAATGTGTTTTTTTTTGTATCATGGTTGATGATACACTTGACATGGGTGTGTAAGACATACACCATTCTATTTATTATGGTGGGTTATAATTATTTAAGGTAATTACAAAATTAGTGGAATTTTGGAAAGAGCATGAAGATTGTAGAAGCTAGCTTTGCTTTGACAAAGTCCACTAACTTTGTCTTTACTTTCGATTTTTATTAACCTAACCATTTGGATTAGCCATGGTTATGTCTCTACATGAGTTAGTATATGATACTCACTCACCATCGTTAGCTCACTCACTTGATCATTATCTTCATCTTTTTTTTTGTTCATTTTCTTCTTCTTTGAGCAAAAGAAAAGCAAGCTAGGGTTTTCAAGGGAGAGTGAAATATTGTGAGAAAATAAATTCTAAAGTGAACCCACTTCCTATTTCTCCATCCTCTACTAGACTAGCACTTTAGTTTAGGGTGTTTGCTTCACTAATTCTCTAGTTAGTGAAGTAGAAGCTTGAGTTGATATTCCCTCGACGTAGATCTTCTTCAGCCTCGAAGACTTCAAGCAAGGACGCTTTTTTCGCCTCGTGATACCATGCAAGTGCCCGGGAGAACCACGATCGCAGTGAAGGGACTTCAACAAGGAGCTAAAGAAGTGAAGGACCGATCTACAAAGGTTGTATTTCGTATTCACTTAGTCATAGATGCTATTTACTTGCATGTGAAACCCTAATTTTCTAGCAAAGATCTTGTTTAGGGTTGTTAGGCACAGCTAAAATTTTAATTAGGCATGGTTGATGTTTTCTTAACCCTTGTTAGAGTGCCTAGTAACCCTACAGATTCGCTCACTGCCTCCATGTGGCTCGGGACTGTACCCAACTAAAACCTGTTTGCACGACTCTTTTGAGCCGTGGTACGGTAGTAATCAAAGCACAGTGGGAACTCACACAAGACAAATGACGATCTCTGGTCGACAGACTAACCTGTACACATGTCACCTGGGAACTGCTATCTGACAATAGGTATAATACCAACTAGCAGGTTCCTGGCGAGTCCGTCCAGTGTACTCATAACCCAATGAGCACCTATATACTATCTTAGGTGAACAAACTAACACCAATGGCTTATGAGACCTGACTACCGCCCCTCGTCGGGGTCTCGATCAGTATATACTAGTCTACACTGGAGTATCGATGCCCAGTCTCGAAACTCCCACGACTAGGGACATTTAAGGATTTTCTTATAGACTACCCTTCTTCCACGTATATGATCGCCATCATAATGCTGGTAGTCAAGCAAGAATCCTATGGGCTCTATCAATATGTAATAGTGATCTATAATACCAAATAAAGCATGTACATGATGATAAAGACAAACTAGATAGTATACTATCATCTCGAGTAAGACTGTTCTACCGGTATAGGCCCTCTCTCAATCATCATGATCACCTGCTAGCGACTATGATAATTGCCTTGAGGGCACTATAGCCAACAGGAATCTCCGATTAACAGGTCGTACAGGTCATGCGAACTCAACGTGCAATGCACGTGTGATGTGTTTTAAGAACAATTTTGAGAGTGTTTTGGGCATATCGAGAATCTCACAGAGTTTACGGGGGTCTCGCTACCCTGATAACGGGCTGGGGGTCAATGGGGCTAGCAGCCCACTTATGGGGTACGGGATAGTGCCCTGTGAAAAATTTTCAAACAGGAAAAGTGTTTAGAGCGTATTGTTAACTCCTAAAAAAAGAGAAAAGATGAAGAAGGGTCAGCACATGTGGATTAGCGCATGCACCAACGGTGGATTTGCGTAGTGTGCGATATTGCCTTATGTGCCAACCATGGATTGGCGCTTGCGCAAACAGGAAGCTTAAGCTTCAGATTATGGAACTTAAGTTCTTGGAGCTTGAGCTCCTGGGGGTTTCCCTAAGGGAAAACTCAAAAAAAGGTTCCCTGATATGAGGTCACCCCCAAACTTCTCCTGTTTGGCCCACAAATGTACTATTGAATGTTCAAATCCTCATATTTTTTATCTTGAATGGTGAAAAGTGTTGGCTTTGTAATCGTGGGCAGACATTATGATGATTGAGGGAGGACCTATACGGGTAGAATGGTCTTACTCAAGATGATAGCATGCTATCTGATTTGACGTTATCATCATGTACATATATTATATGATATTATATATCACTATTACATTTTGATAGAGCCCATAGGATTCATACTTGATTACCAGGGTTATAGTGGCGATCACACTTGTGAGAACTGGATAGTCTATAAGCAAATCGTTAAATGTCCCTAGTCGTGGGAATATTGAGACTGAGTATCGATATTTCAGACTAGATTAGTGTATACGTTTCTTGATCCCGACGAGGGGCGATGGCCGGTCTCACAGCCATTGGTGTTAGTTAGTCACCAAACATTGTATACAAATACTCATTAGGTTATGAGTTACGCTGGATGGACTCGACCGGAACATGCTAGACGGTATTATACTTATTGTCATATAGTAGTTCTCTGGTGACATGAGTACAACGTAGTCTGTCGATCTAAGATCATCATTTGTCTCCTGTGAGTTCACATTGTTCTTTGATTACTACTACGGTTCTACCGAGTCGTGCAAACATATTTTAGTTGGGTACAGTACCAAGCCACATGAAGGCAGTGAGCGGATCGTCAGCAATTCGTCTCTTCCGGTATTGGGGACGTTATGCTATGCACGGGAAGCCATCACAAAAATCCTTGGCCAAGATGGACGAAATTTACTGATTTAGATCATTAGTTTCTCAGTGGGTGATGGGCTTCACACTGACACAACTTATCGTGTTATTAGGGGTCTGACTTTATCCACCCCTGTAGACCCGATATGTGATACTCTTAGACGAACAGACCGGACTGTATGGAGACTGTTGCTTTCAGGCTCAGTAGGGATACGGACGAGTTTGCTTGTCGATCTTCCTTTCATTCAATACGTGGATAGCCGTTACATACAGCTAGTGCCGCTGACGTGCTTGTGGTTAAACCCACTACTTGTGTATTGTCGAGTTTTTAAAGTCCCACATAGAGAGTTTCCCTGCTCAGATGAAACGATATAGTGTATGTATTTTGATACATACTTAGATTCGATTAAAACACATGTTTTTGTACACGTACTTTTAATCAGACATTTTGTTAATACTACCCTGTTTGAAAAAAAGCCAGATTATCACATTTCACTACTACAATATTCAATTGCCCCTACGGATTTAGCTGCAGGGGTAAAAAGCTGCCCTTATGGATATATCCATAAGGATATAAAATATCTCCATAGGTCCAAAGGCCACAGGTGCAAGTCTTCTCCCTGATCATGCCCCTACAGAGTAATATTTGCCCCTACGGCTTAAGCCGTAGGGACAAGTATCCCTACGGATTATTCCGTAAGGATATAATTTTTATTTAATTTATCTGTTTATAAAATAAAATAATTGCTCCTACGAAGTAATCCGTAAGGCCTTCTATATGCCCCTATGGATTAATTCGTAGGGGCACGTTTTGGCCCAATTACTGTCTCCATAGGGGGCAAAACCGTAGGGACATTAGTTGCCCTTACGGATTAATCCGTAGGGACATTAGTTGCCCTTATGGATTAATCCGTAGGGATATTATATCAAGTTTTTTTTAAAATGGGACTTCCTGTTTTTTCCCCACCCAGTGCATAATAATATATATATCATATAGCCAAATACAGAAATATTCATAAACGACATCTCAGGCATAATATATAAAAGAAATAAACAAAAATAATACAAAATAAATCTAAAATCATCATAAACATACAAACAACCACCAATATCGTCCAAAATATACAATATGTATGAAATAAGTACATACATCTTCAAAAATATAAATAAAACTACCCTAACTCGATCCAGCTCCTCCACCTCTGATAATCGCCGTAATCTAACGCATCTGCTCCTTGGTGCAACCCTGAGTTGTCAAAAACTCGAGTAATGAAGAAGCGGAATGTGCAGGAGTTTGAGCGGGCTATGGAGCTATAGAAGTGGTCTACGCAGTCGCAGCCGAGGTAGTGGCTTGCGGAGCCGCAGCCGAAGAAGATGCATATAGAGCCGCAGTCGAAGTAGCCTACCGAATCTGTAAAATTTTATGTTTGTGTAATAAACGAGTAAGAACGGTGTATTATATTCTATTCAAATTCGTATCATTACCAGATTATTGCGAAACCACGAATTTATATATACTTTGTTGAGATTCCATACATTCTGTTGAAATTCATATATTATGTATGAGAATTTATACATGTTGAAATTCCACACATTCAGGGCTATGCTTTTACACCCCAATCTAAGAATACTTAGGGACTTAGGCTTAGTTTGGGTATCTAGTTTGGAAAACCGTAATTTATTTTAAGTAGAGGTAGAAATGACACTTACTCTAACTTGTAAGCCTGTATCTCTCCTTAATTGGTTAGCTTTAATTAGATACTTGGTTTTGGAATTATCTAATTTACAAAGAAATGTTTTCTTCTCAAGTTTTGAATTTAGATAATCATAACTTTTTAAACTCCAAAATGAAGAAAGATGTGGTATGGTTATGATAATAGAGTTCAGTTTAATTAAATAGGTTTATGTAAGTCTGATTAATCAAACCTAAGTCTAAAACCAAACAAGCTCAGGCTACTAATATTGCATATGTTACTGTCTATAATGTGATATAATATTTTACTAATAAGTAATATACGTACCAATATCACCTTCAACTCCTTGACGGTGGTCTTCAAGGCGGCAACATCATGCTCCAGACGTCGCTCACGGGGGGTAGGGAAAGTAACCGTCGGAGTGGAGACCAACTTCGTATGGGCCCTGCTAGGACCGGCCTCTCTCCCAACCTCCGTGGTGCTCTCTGTGTGAAGCGTCTAGGACTGGGGTCAATACGATCGGATCGGTCTGCCCACTAAAATCGATCCCCGATACCTCCGCCTGCTCCACCACCCGCTACTACACCCACGTTAACCATTAAAATATAGGTATATCATTTATATTTGAACTTATCAAAACAAAAATTTCATTTGAATTAGAATAAATATTAACACATACGCAATACTCCTGAGTAGCGGTGTCGAGAAATCGGAGCTCGCCCATAGCAGGATCTGTCGAGTTGCCGTGGACGGTAAGATACGCGGTCAACTTGCTCGGTGTACCACCCTGCGCCAGGGTCTGAGCTCTCTGCAATTCGCCAAAAATTTACATATATTATAAAATAACTCTTAATATTGCATTATATCAAAATAGATCTATTGTAATTTACCGATGCCTCCATGACACGGACAATGTATCTCGAGCCACCTGTGTAAGTGGGGCGACCCCTCTTCGCCGACTTCTTATTCTTCTTATTTTGATCGGTATGTTTCTGTACAACACAATCAAATTTAGTTTTCTAATTAAGAACCACAAAAAAATAAATTATATACTAAACAATAAATTACATTTAAATTACATACTTGTTTGCGCTCAGAGTCGTACTATTGGCATAAAAGAGGCCATGTATTTACGTCGACTCTGGCAAAAGCCGGAGAATGTAGGAGAGCCGCTCTTTCCGCCTCGGAGGTCGCCAGCCATACCAAATAGTAATTGTTCTTCAGCTCGTTCCTATTATATCGGACCTTAGATTGCATATTCTTCATGAGACCCAGGTAAAGAGCCTGAAGATCGAGCACTCTGTCAGGGTGATCAAGGTCGGATACAGGCTGAAAGTCGTAATCTAACTGCAAATACAATAAAATAATGTATTTAAATTATAAGTGTTAAATAATAATAAATTTATTTGATAAGTCAAATAGAAATATATATTAATACCCGAATCTGATCATAGAAGAGGGCAAATGAGCGCCGGTGCTGATCATCCCACTCAACGTGAAGTGGATACTTCTTTTGGATGTGACTCGCATCCCCTGTATACCGGCAAAACCTCTTAGCATAATCGCCGGTACAGCGATAATCAGGGGTAAAAAAGAGTGGGAATGGTACCTCCCCCTAGCTCTATCGGGTCTCAGCCTGTGGGACTGATTCAGCTCTCGAGTCTTCCTCTCGGAGTAGGGCTACCCTGTATCTACAAGAAATATCAAGACAGACAATATCAAGATAAAATGGTATTTAGAAATCAAGGATTAACTAAAATTGAAGTGTGATATATACCTCCGGCGACAGCAACACGAGCGGGACGATAGTTCCTCCGGTGAGGAACAGTCGGTGTCCCGGATGTGGATGCATTCCTCCAACTAGAAAATAAATATTGATGATAAACTTATATAAAGTTCATGGTTATTCTTAGAGCATATGTAAAATGAAAAAATATTTTATATTTAAGAATACTAACCTGCAGACTGCGCGAAGGGTATGGAAGTGGCTGGAGTGGCCTCTGTGCCAGATGTAGATGCACCACCTACAATTAGAAAATGCTTAACTTGTTCCCGTATGGTGGTTTGACCTGTTTGGCCGGATTTATCCTGAAGGTCGCGTTATTGTAACCATCCCACTGAGCAATCATGTCCTCTCCAGACAATGGGGCTGGAAGCCCAAGAAGCTCCTGATAACCATTAAAGTGAGCAACGTCTAACCTATAGGGATGGTCTAATGGCAGGAAATGCCGATGACCGCAATAAAAAATCTTCCTGTAAAAATTCAACCATTTCGATATTGTATCTTGTTGGCAGTAAGGGCATAACTTTGTGACCATGTACGAACCAACCCGATAGCAATCTATATTCAGGAAAGTCATTAATTGTCCACATTAAAGTCACACGCATTGTAAAGGTTGTATCTGTGTTTGTATCGTAAGTCTCTGCACTATCAATGAACAAAGATTTTATCTCATCGATCAGAGTTCGGAGATAGACGTCGATATTGTTTCCCGGTCCGTCAATAAGAAGATGCAACATAAAATAGGATTGATCCATAGCCAACTATTCACACCAGAATATTGTATTTAATACCGCCCATTCTTCTGCTCGTTTGTTAATAGGCGGTGGTTTTGATCCGTATTTGCTACATGATTACAGGTTACAGGTTCCCAGTCCAAAATAACTCAAATCACGCAAAATCTCCACAATTATGCCAAAATCCAGAACATTTGCCAAAAACAGATAAAATCCGGGTTCCGGTCATCCACACCCGTCAAGTGCTGCTTACTAGTTCAAGAGACAAGACAAATAACAGTGATCATTCGTGTCTCAGACAAGCACATAGCACGAGAGGGGCAGCACAAATATCAAGAGGTGCGCAGAGCTCGAGGGAGATCAAAGTCAAAAAGATTAAAAGTGTAACCATTTTGGACTGTTGAAAATCTAAAGATATTTTGGAACCATTTTGCAATTTGTACCTATCAAAAAGAAGAACAAAGCAACATGAGGAAACCCAAGAAAAACGATACATTAATCCCTCCAAAGGACCGCGGAACTGCGGCCAGTAGGCCTTTTGGGCGGCAGTTCCATGGCCATGTCATGTCTTCTCCACATCATCTTTTGGGGGTTGTTCCCTTATAAAAAAAAGAGAGAGAAAAAAAAGAAAGAGAGAAAAAGCAATGGGAAAATTTCCCACTATTGGAGCCTCACGTGCCCACACGTGAGCGCCTAGATACAAAGATTATAGGCGCTTAACAGGCTAAAATTGAGCCTCACATGTAAGCACGTGATCATCTATATATAAAGTATATAGGCTCCATATTAAAACAAATAGTAGGCCAAAGAAGATCACGTGTTAGCACGTGATACCCTATTAGGCTGTTGCGTATAAGCAAACAAGTTTAACTCAGTGAGGGTTACGAGCTACACGTGAGTGGTCCTAAACACCTTCCAAGATGATAGAATTAAATTCTAAATAAAGGGATCAAAAACCAATTTGGAAAATATTTCTTTAAATATGTTGGGTTTCCTAAGCACCATACCTAGGGTTTGGAACTATTACACATTTCACTACAAAATTTTTAAGGAGGTGTTAAGCAAACTAACCATGAATCGGACTAGAATTTTAGGGTAATATCAAACTAGTATCACATACTAGAGGTTATCTAACACTAAGAGATGTTAGTGTATATGCCCTAGAGGCCATTACTGTATCATACTAGTTTGTATATTACTTGATGGAAGCTTGGGATATTCACAGTTGTATATACAATCTTGCTCGAAATGGTAGTATGCTACTTGGTTTGTCTCTGCTTTAATATATGCATGTGTTTCTTTTAGCATATCGCTGATATACATATTAGTAGAGCCCTTAGGATCTTTGCTTGATTACCATCGTTGTGATGGCGCTCACACTCGTGGGAGCTGGGTAATCCATAAGCACATCCTTATTCAGGTCCCTAGTCGTTGGACTATCGAGACAGGGCATCGATACTCCGGAGTAGACTAGCGTATGCGCTTCTCATCCCAACGTGGGAGACGGTCTGTCCCACAGCCGTCAGTACGTCGTACTTGAGATAGTATGCGGGTGCTCGTTAGGTTACGAGTACACTGGACAGGACTCGTCGGGGACTGTTGGTTGGTATTATACCTATCGTCAGTTATCAGTTCCCAGGTGACATGAGTACAGCTTAGTCCGCTGACTTGACACTGTCACTTCGCCTCGAGTGTGTTCCCACTGCACTTTGATTACTACCCTACCACGGCTCAAAGGAGTCGTGCAAACAGGTAGTTTTTGGGTGCAGTCCCGAAGCACTTGGAGGCAGTGACGGTTAGACAGGATTCGTCTCTCCCGGTATTGAGGGTTGATATCGCGCTGTGTCCAGGAGAGCCATTACACGAGTAGTCCCTGGCCAGGGCAAGCGAGATATACTGGTAGGTTTCCAGTGTTATCTCAGGGTGTTTTGGGCTACACTCCGACACGACTTGTACCGCTATTAGGGGACTGACGTTCACCACCCCCCTAGGCCCGCCATGCGATGTATCGGACAAACAGACCGGACTATATGGAGACTGTCACATACAGGCTCAGTAGGAGTTCAGATGGGGTTCACCTCGTCAGTCTTCTTATCGGCATCTACCTGGGGACCGTTACGTACAGCTAGTGCCGCTTGCGGTCTGTGGTTAAACCCACTGCCAGCGTAGTGTCGAGTCTTTAGAGTCCTACACAGAGAGCTATTCGCCTTTAGGCAAAATGAGTAGAGGTCGCATGGTTTTGCGACAGGGTTCGTTCACATCCGAGCACTTGTGCACGTTTGCTGTCCGGACAGCTTATACTAGCGGGCTTTGGTTTAAGCCGGATCCTAGTATATGATTTGGGATTGGTTTTTCTCATTGTATTCGTGTTCCTCGGATCGCGAATACGGGTGCGTATGCACAGTTGCTTGAGACAGAGGGAGAGGACTTTGATTAGGGTTAATGACTATTGTCATTTTATTAACCCTAATGCTTATGTGTGTATTATGGTTAATTGATATTAGTTAATATAATTGTGCATGGTTATGGTTGTTGACCATTTGACTATCTTGACTTGTTGACCTTAGTTGACATGTTGACCATCATCATTCCATATAAAAGATGCTCTTTGATTCTTGCAATTAGCATTAAATATGAAATGATAATGGTCATGTCATGATTAACCATGACAATTATCTAGCTAATTATCAATTTAAAATAATAAACACATATATGTGAGAATGGTTTATTTTTCTCTCATTCTATCATTTTACTTTCTCTCTCTTGTTCTTCCTCTCCCTCAAGCTCTCCCCTCTCATGTGTTGAGAAACACTTGAGCTTGAGAAAAACCTCTTCTTGATAATCTCTGCTCTCATCTAGGGTTCTAGGATTAGCACTTCTAGCACTCTAGTTACTTCTAGCTTGGAGTTGAAGCCAAAGGTTGAGGCTTTCAGGTGGATATTTCTTCGACGTGAGAAGACGACAAAGGTGACCTCTTTCTACTACTCCAAGGAGCAAGGAGAGAAGGACATAAAGCCCTAGGTATAACCATTCTACCCTTAGCTAGTTTCTAGTTAGCTTTAGCTTGTTTTTGTTTAGCAAAAATCCTTCTTTGTCTAGTCCATGTTGCCTATAGTTGATAAAAATTTGATTTTTATTCCGTTTTCCGCCTCCCCGTAAGCACCGGGGTGGGCAACGTGGACTTACAGTGGTATCAGAGCCTAACTAAACATAAACTAGCTAGGTAGTAAAGTGTATGGAAGTTCGAATCGGAAAAATTGAAAAACCGAGTTTTCAAAACCCTAAGTTTCTGTTAAAAATTTTTCTGTTCAAAACAAAATAAATCATACTCCAAAAATCATCTCAGGGTTTTGTGAAGAAAGCCACCAAAAACGATCCAGAGATTCGCTCAAAGAGCCCCGGTTCCGCGGCAATAGCAAGCTATTGCCGCGCAACCGCGGCCGTTTTGGCTCGGCTCTGGGTCGAGTTTGGTGCAGTGTCTTTCTGGCTTGGTTTTGGGATTTTTAAGATGGTTTATATGTGTCCAGATTTTCCAGAATAGAAATTTGTTTTTGGGGGCCTATAAATCCGTATTTTTATCGAACTTCACTACACTTTGACTAAAGGGTTATATCTATGATGTTTATATGTATTGAACGTCGGCTAATCGCTATATGTCGATTAGTCGGGGTTATACATATCTGTGATCTGTGTTTGATAATGGTATGTGTATATGAATGCGTTGGATTGTCGCGGGTGAATAGCCGGGGTGGATGTGAGATGAGTGTTTCTTTTTCTTTCATTCATTGTAATATGTAAAAATTGATGTAATATTATTATTTGTTTGGCCGCACAACCGGGTCGGGGTTGTAACCGTCATTGTATAATTCTTTTTACTGTTTTTGCTCCTAGGATAGACCCATGGAGGGGGTGCACAAACTACCGGGTATCTCGAAGTGCCGAGTGGCCTACTCACGGTGTTGAGGGAGGTTGCTTCGCTTCGGGTGCTTCGCGGGTAGTTTGCCGCACCCGTAGGGGTCTTGGGTGGGGTATTTGGCTATTCACCGCGACCGTGTAATCCGCTTTTCGTTGCAGGCTCGAACGGATTGCGGATTCGTAGTATATCCAATGTATTCATCTGTGATCTGTAATGTCTATCATTGCTATATATTTATATATGATAACTATTTAGGCGTTGCTTATGTTTTACAGCCGTGCTAGCCCAGCCCCCGCTCTGTCGTTAGTTAAGTAACCTAACGGGTGATGACGGGGCCCCGTGGCGAATGCGAATGGCATAAGCGTACGTCATATTTTGGTTGTTTTCTGCAATGGTAGGATTAAATGATGGGACGCATTAAAAGAACTAATGCAAGAAAATAAACCAAGTAAAAGTCGATTGGAACACTTTGAAAACCACTCGGTTTTTTTCAAACCTAAACTTTTAAACGCGGAGCTTGAACCACTCCTTTTAAAAGTTATCTCGTTCCATCGATTATATGAAGTTCACTACGTTCACGGTTTCGCCAAAACCATTCGTAGCCCTCCGTCATTTCGTATGGATATTCAATAGTATTCAAGCTATGCTTGTTGACCTTCGTCAAGGCATAGTGATTGGTAGTTGTTGCGTGTTCATATGTAGCATAGATAGATGCGTTGGTTTGGGACAGTCGTGCTACCTTGTTGACCTTCGTCAAGGGTATGTACGGGTGGGTTCAAATTAACCTGGATAATGACGGGTAGAACTTGACATGTGACTTATGATTTGTTGACCTTCGTCAAGGTCATAAGAGCATGGGGCAAAAATCCACATCGGGAGTTTCATAAGTACTGAAACTTGCTAGCGCTGCATACCATTTAGAGTGTGATGATTCTGGTAGGATTCCTTCGGTTTTATCACGCGATGATATTTGGATCCCGATCCTACTGTGAGTATATGCTACTCCTCGGGAAAACTCTTACTTAACGATCAATGCTATAAACCTAGTAGGTGTCTAGAAAGGTGTTAGCGGGGCTACGCCCCCAGGAAAAAGAGGTTCTTAAATTAAGGAACTTCGCGAAAGCGTTGGAAAACCTCCCTCGAAGTACCGACACTGGCCTGGCTGAACGGTTAAGCAAGTATTGTACGGTGAGAAAGATCCCGACTAATTCTTCCTTTGTGGTTTGAGGAGGGATTCGAGAGACAGTGGGAGCCATCCTGTTTAGATAAATTAAAAACTAATCTAAACTTGCAAGAGCATCATGCTAAGTGTTTTCTTCTCTCTCTTAATTGCAGCGACCAAATGACCGCACCTAGGCTACATCTAGATAATAAAATGACTGAATCTGACTGTTATGACTGGCAAAGGTCTGTCCAGATGTCCATTGCCCAGGACAAGCTGGGACACCTCTTGACTGATCCAACCCCTGCCGTCTCAGGTCCAGTTTCCCCTGTCACGGATATTGATATCCGTAGGAAATCGGAAGAAGACTGTACGAAAGCCAAGTGCCTCATGTTAGCCTCAGTTGATGGTATATACCAGAGGCAGCACGAGAAGATGGACTCAGCTTCTATCTTCCTCCATAACAAAGTTTTATATGGAGAGCAATCTCGTATCGCAAGATATGAGACCTCGAACGAATTGCTTCCAGCGAGGTTGGCTATCGGGTCATCTGTAGGGAGCAACGTCCTTACAGAGACCAGCTCTTTTGAGCTCTCAGACCTGAAGACCACGTTGAAGAACGGGTCAGATGCTGACTTAGTTCAACAGTCTCTACCTACTACCCTGAAGGAAACCAGGGAAGTAGAAAGAAAGAGAAAGGCAGAAGTTTCAGGAATGGATGCAGTAAAAGAGGGATGTTCCTATTGTTACGGGAATGAACATGGGCAGAAGGATTGTAGGGCTTGCAAAGCCAGTAGCCAGAATTCGAAGCATGTTGTAGCTTCGGCTTCGGGTGTGTTTGTAATAGAGAACTGTATGTCAGTTAACCCTACTTCCTGGGTATTGGATACCGGATCAGGATCTCATATCTGTAACTCGTTACAGGCTCTGAGAAACCGTAGGGTTATCAGGAAAGGTGATATGACTCTCAGGGTTGCTAACGGAATGAGCATGTATGCTGAATCCGTAGGGGAATATCATCTAGGACTGACAACTGGGCAGATATTGATTCTGCGTAACTGTTTTTATGTACCAGGTGCGACTTGTAATATCATATCTGTATCCTTAATTTCTAAGGAAGGATATGATTTTACTTTTGTAAGCGATGTAGTTAACATCCACCAAAATCAAGTTCTGATTGGGTCAGGTACATTACAAAACGGTATATACGTATTGAATCAAGCTCAGATCTTCAGTGTCCAGAACACACTTAAAAGAAAGTCTCTGGAAACAAATCAGGCTTTCTTATGGCATTGTAGACTTGGTCACATTAATGATACACGGTTAACAAAGTTACATAAAAAGGGATACTTGAATCCGTTTGAGTATCAGTATTATGCCACTTGTGAATCTTGTCTCATGGGAAAGATGACAAAGACTCCGTTCACTGGACACGGAGAAAGAGCAAGCGAGCTCTTGGGACTCATACACAGTGATGTGTGTGGTCCAATGTCTACACATGCGCGAAGTGGTTATTCATACTTCATTACTTTCACAGATGATTTCTCTAGGTATGGGCATGTCTTCTTGATGAAGCACAAATCCGAAGCCTTTGAGAAATTTCAAGAATACAAGAATGAAGTTGAAAAACAAACAGGCAAAAGTATCAAGACACTGAGATCTGATCGAGGTGGTGAATACTTGAGTGCCGAGTTTCTGGGCTACTTAAAAGAGAATGGAATTCTCTCTCAGCTTACTCCTCCATACACACCACAACACAACGGTGTATCGGAAAGGCGGAATTGAACCCTATTGGATATGGTTCGTTCCATGATGAGTAAGGCTGAGTTGCCGCGATCCTTCTGGGGTTATGCGCTAGAAACAGCTGCATATCTCTTGAACAAAGCTCCAACCAAGACTGTGCCTACCACCCCATATCAGATGTGGAGTGGGAAGAAACCCTGTCTCAAGTACCTTAAGACATGGGGATGTCCAGCTTTTGTAAAAAAGCAGCATGCGGACAAGCTCGAGGCACGCTCAGTACTGCGTAAGTTTGTGGGATACCCAAAGAACTCCAGGGGGTATCTTTTCTATTCCGCAGAGGAACAAAAGGTTTTTGTTTCTCAGCATGCCCACTTCTTGGAAACTGAATTTTTAGAAAATCAGATAAGTGGGAGCGCAATAGAACTGGAAGAAATTCCAGAACCACAAGCTATTACTGAAAGCTTAGAAGAACCAGAGGTTTCAAGAGAACCGGACATCCTAGCGCCACTCCGCAGGAGTAGTAGGCAGTCTTATCCGCCCGAGAGATACTACGGTTTTCTCATAGACGGTGATAGAGAGGATTGCACCATGGATTATGGTGAGCCTACTAGCTTCCAGCAAGCCATCCAGAGCGGCGACTCGGTAAAATGGCTGGATGCAATGCGGGCCGAGATGGAGTCCATGTACACCAACAAAGTTTGGACTTTGGACTTTGCTCCAGAAGGGGTAAAACCCATAGGGTGCAAATGGATCTTCAGAAAGAAGATTGGTGTAGATGGGCAGGTTGAGACCTATAAAGCTAGACTTGTTGCAAAGGGTTTTCGTCAAAGACCTGGTTTGGACTATGACGAGACCTTTTCTCCAGTGGCTATGCTGAAATCCATTCGGATCCTTCTTGCTATTGCTGCCTTCCACGATTATGAAATCTGGCAGATGGACGTAAAGACGGCTTTCCTAAATGGAAATTTGGAAGAGTGCATCTATATGGATCAGCCGGAGGGATTCATTCAGATTGGGAGCAGCGGTAGAGTGTGCAAGTTGCTAAAGTCCATCTATGGACTTAAGCAGGCATCGCTGAGTTGGAACATCTGCTTTGATGATACTGTCAAAGAATTAAACTTTATCAAAAACCCAGATGAACCATGCATTTACAGTAAGATTGTAGGGAGAACTGTAGTATTCCTCATCTTGTACGTGGATGACATTCTCCTAATAGGAAATGATATTCCTATGCTACAGTCAGTCAAAGGATTCTTGTCGCAGAGGTTCTCCATGAAGGACCTGGGCGATGCCAACTACATTCTGGGGATCCAGATCTATCATGATAGATCTAAGAGGATGTTGGGACTTTCACAGTCAAGGTACATCGACACCATACTGAAAAGATTCAGTATGGAATATTCCAAGCGCGGTAATCTACCGGCTTGTCACGGGATCACCCTCTCCAAAGAGATGTCTCCCAAGACTGATTTGGAGAGGGATCGCATGTCTATTATACCCTACGCTTATGCGGTAGGCTCTATAATATATGCGATGTTGTGTACCAGACCAGATGTAGCATACGCATTGAGCGTTGTAAGCCGGTATCAGTCGAACCCAGGGGAGAAACACTGGATAGCGGTAAAGAACATTCTCAAGTACCTGAGAAGGACTAAAGAGATGTTCTTGGTGTATGGCGGAAAAGACCTCCAGCTTGAGGCCTTTGCTGACTCCAGCTTCCAGAGTGACAAGGATGACTCCAAGTCCATGTCGGGTTATGTCTTTACCCTCAATGGAGGGGCGGTTTGCTGGAAGAGTTCCAAGCAGGAGACCGTTGCTGACTCAACTATGGAAGCGGAGTACATAGCTGCTTGCGATGCCGCAAAGGAAGCTGTCTGGATGAAGAAGTTCCTCACGGAGCTTCAGGTGGTTCCTACCATTGTTGATCCAATACTGCTGTATTGCGACAACAACGGCGCTATAGCTTTAGCGAAGGAACCCAGGTCCCATCAGAAGTCCAGGCACATTTTGAGGCGGTACCACCTGATCAGGGAGATCATAGATCGCCAGGAGATCGAGGTGAAGAGAGTAAATACGGAGAACAACACTGCAGATCCACTCACGAAGGCCCTACCCCAGACTCAGTTCGAGCGGCTGATCGAGATGATAGGTCTTCGATACTCCGGTACATGGCCTTAGTGAAAGTGGGAGATTGTTAGTGTATATGCCCCAGAGGCCATTACTGTATCATACTAGTTTGTATATTACTTGATGGAAGCTTGGGATATTCACAGTTGTATATACAATCTTGCTCGAAATGGTAATATGCTACTTGGTTTGTCTCTGCTTTAATATGTGCATGTGTTTCTTTTAGCATATCGCTGATATACATATTAGTAGAGCCCTTAGGATCTTTGCTTGATTACCAGCATTGTAATGGCGCTCACACTCGTGGGAGCTGGGTAATCCATAAGCACATCCTTATTCAGGTCCCTAGTCGTTGGACTATCGAGACAGGGCATCGATACTCCAAAGTAGACTAGCGTATGCGCTTCTCATCCCAGCGTGGGAGACGGTCTTTCCCACAGCCGTCAGTACGTCGTACTTGAGATAGTATGCGGGTGCTCGTTAGGTTACGAGTACACTGGACAGGACTCGTCGGGGACTGTTGGTTGGTATTATACCTATCGTCAGTTATCAGTTCCCAGGTGACATGAGTACAGCTTAGTCCGCTGACTTGACACTGTCACTTCGCCTCGAGTGTGTTCCCACTGCACATTCATTACTACCCTACCACGGCTCAAAGGAGTCGTGCAAACAGGTAGTTTTTGGGTGCAGTCCCGAAGCACTTGGAGGCAGTGACGGTTAGACGGGATTCGTCTCTCCCGGTATTGGGGGTTGACATCGCGCTATGTCCAGGAGAGCCATTACACGAGTAGTCCCTGGCCAGGGCAAGCGAGATATACTGGTAGGTTTCCAATGTTATCTCAGGGTGTTCTGGACTACACTCCGACACGACTTGTACCGCTATTAAGGGACTGACGTTCACCGCCCCCCTAGGCCCGCCATGCGATGTATCAGACGAACAGACCGGACTGTACGGAGACTGTCACATACAGGCTCAATAGGAGTTCAGATGGGGTTCACCTCGTCAGTCTTCTTATCGGCATCTACCTGGGGACCGTTACGTACAGCTAGTGCCGCTTGCGGTCTGTGGTTAAACCCACTGCCAGCGTAGTGTCGAATTTTTAGAGCCCCACACAGAGAGCTATTCGCCTTTAGGAAAAATGAGTAGAGGTCGCATGGTTTTGCAACAGGGTTCGTTCACATCCGCGCACTTGTGCATGTTTGTTGTCCAGACAGCTTATACTAGCAGGCTTTGGTTTAAGCCGGATCCTAGTATATGATTTGGGATTGGTTTTTCTCATTGTATTCGTGTTCCTCGGATCGCGAATACGGGTGCGTATGCACAGTTGCTTGAGACAGAGGGAGAGGACTTTGATTAGGGTTAATGACTATTGTCATTTTATTAACCCTAATGCTTATTTATGTATTATGGTTAATTGATATTAGTTTAATATAATTGTGCATGGTTATGGTTGTTGACCATTTGACTATCTTGACTTGTTGACCTTAGTTGACATGTTGACCATCATCATTCCATATAAAAGATGCTCTTTGATCCTTGCAATTAGCTTTAAATATGAAATGATAATGGTCATGTCATGATTAACCATAACAATTATCTAGCTAATTATCAATTTAAAATAATACACACATATATGTGAGAATGGTTTATTTTTCTCTCATTCTATCATTTTACTTTCTCTCTCTTGTTCTTCCTCTCCCTCAAGCTCTCCCCTCTCATGTGTTGAGAAACACTTGAGCTTGAGAAAAACCTCTTCTTGATAATATCTGCTCTCATCTAGGGTTCTAGGATTAGCACTTCTAGCACTCTAGTTACTTCTAGTTTGGAGTTGAAGCCAAATGTTGAGGCTTTCGGGTGGATCTTTCTTCGACGTGAGAAGACGACAAAGGTGACCTCTTTCTACTACTCCAAGGAGCAAGGAGAGAAGGACATAAAGCCCTAGGTATAACCATTCTACCCTTAGCTAGTTTCTAGTTAGCTTTAGCTTGTTTTTGTTTAGCAAAGATCCTTCTTTGTCTAGTCTATGTTGCCAATAGTTGATAAAAAAAATTTGATTTTTATTCCGTTTTCCGCCTCCCCGTAAGCACTGGGGTGGGCAACGTGGACTTACAAGAGATAGATAATACAATCTTTGTAGACTTGCATCCTTGACTCCTTGGACCTTTGAGAGTTTGAACCGGCTCGCTAGAAACCTTCCTAGTCCATGATGATCCACCCGAAATCCTTTTGCTCAAAGCTCCTTACTTCACTTGATCAAGGATGAAGATGAAGTAAACACTTTACACTAATGGGCTAGAGTAGTGTAGAATGGTCATGTGGTTTGTTTTCTCACTTCAAAACCCTTTGTTTTTATCTACCTCACTCAAAGGAAAACTCAAGAGAGCATGAGAGAGGAGGAAGATGAAGATGGCAATGCTTGAGCTCAAGTTTTGTGATAATCTCTTAATAAAAAGAGAATGGAAAATATAAATGAAAGTCACACTCTCATTTAACCATGGTAACTAAATATCTAGATATTTTATCATTGAGTTTAAAGCAATAAAGGAAATTAAACTCATGGTTAAAGTCATGGTCAAGTGAGAAGAGTGTAGAAACAATTAACCATGAATTAATTTCCTTTTTCTTTAACTCAAAAACAAATATATACATATTAGTTCCATGTGAGTCTTGCATTGCCATCACAAGTGTATCAACAGCCATGACACAAAGTATGTATGTATGTGTGCATGCACATCATCATGTGCATGAAAATAAATATATGCATACATGCATGCATACATCCAAAAGAAAAGGTTTAATAAAAGTGAGATAAAAAGTCAATGTTAAATCAACACTTGATTTAACAAACCGGTCATATCACATACGACCCGACCAATAATAAACGCTCGATTAATATACGGTATCATATACACATATCTAATCGAGCTCCCCCGCATATCTCATATGCACACCACATCGTTTCGCCTGAGCTAGGAAACTCCTGTGTGGGAATCTAAGACTCGTCAATACGCCGGCAGTAAGTGATGATCACATCAAACACGCACAAGCCGCAAGCGGTCAGCTAAACGTAACGGCCACCCGGGTATTGAGCGATCAGAAGAAAAACAAGCGAAGCTGTCAAAACTCCCGTCAAGCCAACTGGCAACACTTACCGTACAGTCCGGTCTCTTCATCAGATATGTTGCATATCGAGTCTAGGGATCGTTTCGTCGACCCTAATAACTCATTAAGTCATGCCGGTGTGTGGCTCATAACAGATCGAGAAACTACTGATAACACTTATCAGCAAATCTCAGCAGTCCTGGCCAGGGACTTCCTGTTATAGCAAATCGAGTATAGCGCGACATCAACCCCCAATACCGGGAGAGACGAAACCTCTCCTATCGCTCATTGCCTCCATGTGCTTCTGGACTGTACCCAAAATCCACCTGTTTGCACGATTCAGTAGAGCCGTTGTAGGGTGGAGATAAAAGTACAGTAGGAGGACACACAAGACTCTATTACGATCTCGGGTCTACAGACTAACATGTACCAGTGTCACCTGAGAACTGCTATCCGACGATAGATATAATACCACATAGGAGTTCTCGGCGAGTCCGTTCAGTGTACCCAGTCTCCACTAAGCACCCGTATACAATCTTTGGTGTCACCACACCAGATGGATATGGGATCATCCATTGCCCATCATATAGGACAAGAATGGTATACGCTAGTCTACTTTGGAATATCGATGCCCCGTCTCGATATACCCACGACTAACATTTCAAGGATATGCTCATAAACTACATGTGTCCCACTAGTATGATCCGCATCATAGTCCCAGTAGTCAAGCAAATATCCTATGGTCTCTATCAACATGTACCAAATGAGTAAGATGCATGATCAAATGAACACGTCAAGATAAAGTAAACCAGATAGCATACTATCATGTTGAGTAAGAAAGTCATATATATATATATATATATATATATATATATATATATATATATATATATATATATGTCCAAGCATCCACTATACATATAATGGTCTGTACGGCATACATATATCCAACAATCTCCCACTTGCACTAAGGCCAATTATTGGCGTATCTCATACCCAATATCTCAAAAAGTCGCTTATGTTGCGGCTATGGAAAGGCCTTGGTGAGTAGATCCGCGGTGTTATTCTTTGTATCTACTCTCTGAATCTCGATCTCGTGGCAATCTACTATCTCCCGGATCAAATGATATCGCCTCAGGATGTGTCTGGACTTCTGATGGGACCTAGGTTTTTTGGCCAACACCATAGCCCTATTATTATCACAATACAATGGTATTAGATCAATAATGGTTGGAACTACTCCTAGTTTCGCGACGAACTTTCTCATCCAGACGGCTTCCTTGGCTGTATCATTTGCAGCAATATACTCAGCTTCCATCATGGAGTCTGCAACAGTATCATGTTTAGAACTTTTCCAACTAACCGCCCCTCCATTGAGGGTAAATACAAACCCTGAGATATATTTGCTGTCATCCTTATCACTTTGAAAGCTAGAATCGGTAAAAGCCTCCATTTGGAGATCCCCATTACCATACACCAAGAACAATTCTTTAGTCCTTCTCAAGTACTTAAGAATGTTCTTCACTGCTATCCAATATTTCTCCCCTGGGTTGGATTGATACCTGCTTACTATAGCTAGTGCATAAGCTACATCAGGACGAGTACATAACATCGCATACATTATAGATCCTACGGCTGAAGTGTAGGGTATAATGCTCATGCGAGCTCTCTCTTCATCAGTCTTCGAACAGAAGTCCTTGGAGAGAGTGATTCCATGGCAAGCGGGCAAGGCACCACGCTTGAAATCTTCCATACTAAACCTTTTTAAGATGGTATCTATGTACTTTGATTAGGACAATCCTAATAACCTCTTGGATCTATCTCTATAGATCCTAATGCCCAAAATGCAAGAGGCATCACCTAGGTCCTTCATGGAGAACCTTTGTGATAAGAATAGTTTGACCGATTGTAGTATAGGAATATCATTTCCTATCAAGTGAATGCCATCCACGTACAATAGGAGGAATGTGATAGTACTCCCTACAATCTTCTTATAAATGCATAGTTCATCTATATTTTTGACAAAAGCAAACTCTTTGATCATATCATCAAAGCAGATGTTCCAGCTCCGTGATGTTTGCTTTAATCCATAAATGGATTTAAGCAACATACATGCCTTTTCTCTACTCCCACTGTCAATGAAGCCCTCTGGCTGATCCATAAAAACGCATTCTTCTAAATCACCATTTAGAAATGCAGTTTTTATGTCTATCTGCCAGATTTCATAATCGTAGTGAGCAGAAATAGTAAGTAGGATCCGAATGGATTTAAGCATTGCTACTGGAGAAAAAGTTTCATCATAGTCCAATCCTGATCTTTGACGAAAACCTCAAGCCTTGCTTTATAGGTCTCCATCTGTCCATCTACACCAATCTTTCTCTTAAAGATCCATTTGCAAGCTACGGGTTTTATCCTAGGAGGTGCAACATCTAAAGTTCATACTTTGTTGGTGTATATGGACTCCATTTCGGAGCCCATGGCATCCAGCCACTTCAGTGAGTCACCACTCGTGATGGCTTGCTGAAAACTAGTAGGGTCATCATCATCCATGATGCAATCTTCTCTATCACCATCAATGAGAAACCCATAGTATCTCTCCGGTGGGCGAGAATTTCCACTAGATCTCCAGAGCGACTTAGGTTCTTGAAGTTCTACTGCAACATCAGTTTCAACCAATTCGTCATGAGTAATTTGTGTCTTTAGAACCTCTTCTAGTTCTACCTCATTGCCATCAGTACTATTTATAAAAATTTCATTTTCTAAAAATGTGGCATGTTGAGAAACAAACAACTTTTGTTCCTCCTTATGATAGAATAGATATCCATATAAATGTTTTGGATATCCCACAAATTTACACATGGCCGACCGTGTCTCGAGTTTGTCTGGATTCTGCTTTTTGACAAAAGCTGGACAACCCCATATCCTAACTCTTTTAAGAGATAGTCTCTTTCCATACTATATCTCATATGGAGTGGTAGACACGGTCTTGGTTGGAACCCTGTTTAATAGATACATTGATGTCTCCAATGTATGCCCCCAAAAGGAAAGCGGTAACTCAGGATCACTCATCATGGACCGTACCATATCTAATAGGGTACGATTCCTCCATTCTGACACACCATTGTGCTGTGGTGTGTAAGAGGGAGTAAGCTGAGGGAGAATCCCATTCTCTTTTAAGAAGTCTGAAAACTCTGTACTCAAATACACTCAATCTCGATCCGATCGAAGTTTCTTGATGCTCAAGCCTGTTTGTTTTTCTACTTCAAATTTATACTCCTTGAATTTCTCGAAAGCTTCGGATTTGTGCTTTAATAAAAATACGTGTCCGAATCTTGAGAAATCATCAGTAAAAGTAATGAAGTATGAAAAACCGCCTCTAGCATGTGTAGACATTGGTCCGCATACAGCACTATGTATGAGGCCTAAGAGTTCTACAGCTCTTTCTCCGTATCCAGTAAACGAAGTTTTGGTCATTTTACCTTTGATACAGGACTGACAAGTCGCATAAGATTTATATTCAAAAGGATTTAAATATCCATTTTTATGTAACTTGTTTAGTCTCGTTTCATTAATATGACCAAGTCTACAATGCCAAAGAAAAACTTCATTTATATCTGAAAATTTTCTTTTATTTGTATGTTGTATATTGAAAACTGTGTGCTGCTTTAGGACATAAATACCGTTATTTAGTATACCATACCCAATCAACTGTTGATTCAAGTTAATGTTCATAACATTATTTTGCAACACAAAATGATATCTTTCATTGTCTAACAAAGAAATGGATATTATATTATATAGCATACTAGGTATATAATAACATGGATTCAAAGCCAAAATACATCCCGAAGGCAACCCCAGATGATACT
This sequence comes from Agapanthus africanus, assembly GCA_030015575.1. Classification (NCBI taxonomy): domain Eukaryota; kingdom Viridiplantae; phylum Streptophyta; class Magnoliopsida; order Asparagales; family Amaryllidaceae; genus Agapanthus; species Agapanthus africanus. Next base: position 388,232,041 of record JASDDO010000004.1, read on the forward strand.
CTCCTACAGATACAGCATGTACATTGGAACCATTTCCAACCCGAAGAGTATGGTCACTGATTGAACGAGATTTTATGTGCGCTTTTGCTTTTAAAAGATAAATCAAAGAATATTTACCGCAATCAAGAACGGTATCGCTTGGTAGCTAGCCGGTGAGTACGGGTCGGTCCACAGGGATTTTGTGTATTTTCAATTTGTTCTAACGAGTTAATTCTAATTGGGGTTGGATTGATTATCACTAAAAACTGAAATGAGTTTGATTAGGTTTAAACTCTTGCTAGGGTTAGGTTTAAGTTAAGTTTGGAAATTCAATATTTCTCACCACTATCTATGCCCTAATTAAGATCTATTTAGGTGTTATGGTAATAATTAACAAAGGGGATTAATACCATCGGGAAGAAACTAGGTTTCTTTCTCTAGGTCCTTGTCCGTCCTTTCTTAACTCTTACCCTAACCTCTATGGAAAACATACACAACCGGTCTTTTAAACTACGGTATCACCGCTACCTCGTAGGATAGGGTGCCGTAGTGAGTGATGTGTGTATGTATGCATAGAGTCCTATTAAAATGTATGACGGGCAAGAAAGGGGTGAAAGATTTTCATCTCTCAAACCTTTCTCATTCCTAACCCTAACAAGTGAGAAACTACTCACTTATTAAGGAATTGATAACAAGAGACATTTTTATGATTGTTTTTAATAACCTAATTATCTAATCTACGGCGGATAAATAAAAGTGCTAAACTAGGGCAGATAAATAAAATTAATTAGGGCATGAAGGAAAATTAACTAAGGCAAGAAAAGAAAGACTTACTTTATTTTTTATTTGATACACTCTTCAAACATTATAGGAATTGAAATTCTGAATTTTGATAAATAAAAAGAGCCATAGGAAGAGGCATGCTCCAAAAAGAGCTTTAGGGTTTCTATTTATAGATTATAGAAGCCCTAGGGTTACATCTGATCCCTATCTGCATTTACAAAATTACCCTAAGAAGCCTAGTCAACGCACTGCTGCCGCCGACAACTTTTGCACCAACACGTGCTCACCATGGCCGCGGAACCGCGGCCAAAAGCCCTGTTTGGCCGCGAATCCGCGGCCATCTTGGAGGCTCTTTGGCTTCTGTTTCTCTAGTAATTTTTATGTTGCTTTTTACTTGGCTTTTCTTCACTTGGTTCTTCAGAATGTTTTCTGGTTTCTTCCAGATTTCCACAGTGTAGAATGTGGTGGACTTTTACCGTTCGCTTCGTGTTGAAGTCTTGAATCTTTGCGCTGCCTTTGTACTTTGTGAAATTGTTCATTGATCTTCGTTTGTTCTTCAAACTGTAAGCATGATAAAGATTCTCTATTTGTTGGTCGAAATCTCACTTTTATAGCGTCTTTTCATCATTTTCACTATTTTGTTTTGAGAACCTGTAACCTGCAACTATGTAGCAGACATGGATCAAAAGCACATGTTTATTTGTAAAATGAATAAGAATGGGGAATATAATAATGCAAAACTATGATATGAACAGTCATCAGTCTTCAAAACTCTACTGTTTCTCAATCTCTACATACAATTGCAGATGTGAAAACCAAAACCGGTATCTAATACCCAAGATGCAGAGTTTATAGAAAAACAGTTTTCAGTTACAAACACACCTGAAGCGGAAGCATCAGTATGTTTCTTCTTCTTGAGATCAGCAAGATACAAAGCACAATTGCGTTTCCAGTGTCCCAACTTATGGAAGAAAAAACATTCCCCTTTTCTACTTCCTGTGGCCCCGGATTTTTCTTTCCCCTTCACCTTTATAACTCCACCTCTCGGTTTGGTAGGTTTCTTCTTCTTCATTCCCTTGGCCTTGGCTTTGGGATGGAAGAGGAAGATGGTCCAGCAAGTAGAGCGGGAGTTTTCGCTGTCTTAAACGTGCTCTCTGCACTTCTCAACATATTGAGAAGTTCAGACAGTGATTTCTCCAAATCATTCATATTAAAGTTTACTATGAATGGAGCAAAGGCGGGGGGGGGATATAGAACAATATCAGTATATTGGTCGTTATCCATAGTCCATCCTAGGGCCTCAAGTTCTTCTATAAGACCAATTATCTTCAAGACATGTTCACCTACTAATGTGCCAGGAGCCATCCGCATCTAAAACAACTTTCGAGATGCCTCGTATCATAAAGTCCGAGATTGCTCTCCATACAACTCCTTTGTATGAAGAAAGATGGATTGATCATCCATCTTCTCATGCTGCTTCTGATGTATAATGTCCATAGAAGCAAGCGCGAGGCACTTAGCCATGTCACAATCAATATCCCATGTTTTTCGGATCTCTTTATCCGAAACAGATGATTCAGGACCTGGGACAGGTAAGGCTTTGGCAGTGAGGATGTATGATACATTATCATATGTGAGTGCAATGCGTAGGTTCCTCAGCCATTCTTTATAATTCGGTCCTGTCAGTTTGTTTTTCTCTAAAAGAAGCTTAAGTCCCGTCATGTGGTATCTGCCATTAGGAGAGAGAAAAGAAAACACTCAGCGAAATACTCTTACAAAGATTTAGATTGGTTATTATCTTATCTACTCGATATCTCCTACTGCTTTTATCAAATTTTCTTTCGAAACCTCAAAAAGAAAACTATCCAGGATTAATTACATTCCACAGTTTCGCTAACCGGTCAGCCATGCCTGTGTCGGTACTTTGAGGGAGATTCCCCGTGCTTTCGCATGGACCTAATTAAAATAAACCACGTTTTCCCAGAAGTCTAATCCCTTTGACACCTTTCTAGACACCTACTAGATTAGCTAATTGTAAAGTACAAAACTCTCCTGAGAGTAACTCTTACTCACAGTGGGATCGGGATCCAACTATCATATAGAAGGTATGCAATCTCATTGCAAATTTCAACTCTTAAAACTCCCGATATGGTTTTTACCCCTACCTGCTTATGACCTTGGCTATGGTCAACATATCATAAGCACTAGTCAAGCTCTACCCGTCATTTCGTAATTAACTAGACCCACCCATATGACCCTTGACTATGATCAACATAATCATATGAATGTCCTAACTAATTGCATCATATGTTTTGTAGAAAGACATCACTTGGCTACCGTACACTACGCCTTGACTGTGATCAACATATGTAGCATGAATACTAAGTACTCTGCTTCCTAAAATGACGGAGGGTTGTGGATGGTTTTTGTTTCCTGATTTAAAATCAGGAAAGCCTACAGAAGAGGCATCACGTGCTAACACGTAACCAGCAGTCACGTGTTGGCACATGACATCTAAAAGCGGCTTCAAAGGCACATCAGTTCCCTGATCAAATCAAGGAAAAGGCTTCAGAAGAGGTCACGTGCTCACACATGGCCAGGGGTCACGTGTTGGCACGTGACATTTAAAAGAAGCGGACTCATTCTCTGATTAAATCAAGAAAAAGGCTCCAGACGAGGGTCACGTGCTTACACGTGACCAGGGGTCACGTGGTGGCACGTGACGGCTAAGCTGTGGCCAGAAGGTAGAGCGCAAAAAGAAGAAGATGGCTCGTTCCAAGGGGGTCACGTGCCCACACGTGACCAGGGGTCACGTGGCCACACGTGACCGGCTTTCAAAGCCTATCTGTTAACAGAATTAAATTCTGAGAAAAGATCTCTCAAATCTTTCCAAAGGAAAATGATTATTTGGAACCGATTGAATTAAAAATTTAAAGATTCTTAAATATCACCTATCTATGGAAAAATCTTGAATTTGGAAAGATTTCCCCTTAAGATCTAACCGAAATAACAAAGGAAAATCTCTGGATTTAAAATCCAATGGTGAATAAAATTCACCTAATAATCCAAAGGCCCAAACGAATGGTGAATACAAATCAAATCTCTCGATGAAAGATTCATCAAAAACTAATTGATTCTGCTGGTTCTCCTATAAATAGAAGCCAAGAGACACACGGAGAGATATATGCAGTGGGATCGATACATAGAGAAAAGGGAGAGCCTTGATACTTTGGAGGAATTTGGATCTTTTGCAAAAGAAAAGCTTAGGTAAGAAATGGAAGGCCTTAAAAGAGAATTTAATTCTCAACAGAGTTTAACTATGATATTAAACAGAAGAACATAGTTCTCTCTTTAGTGGAGGATCTGTAAAGTGCACATATCCCCTTGAATTGAGAATTTAATTCTCATTGGGTTGAGATCCTGCCATGCAGATCCAAAGCATAGAGAGGGAATGGAAGCGTGAGAATTTAATTCTCACAGAACTATAGGAATTTAATTCCTTTAAAATAAAATTAGGGTTTGACCCTATGTTATGGGAATTTAATTCCTTCAGAATGAACAGAATCAGGGTTTAACCCTAATTAAGAACTTAGTTCTGTTAAAATAACAGGAATTTAAGTCCCTTAAGAAAGAAGAAATTAGGGTTTCACCCTATGAGAGAATCTCATTCCTCAGAATAATTCTCTAAAAGAGAGTGGGAACTTAATTCCTTAAAGCTGTTATTAGGGTTTAACCCTATGATAGAATGCAGTTCTTCACATATATGAGGAATTTAATTCCTACAGAAAATTCAGAGTTCAACTCTATCCCAGAATATAAATCTTCAGAGGGAAATAGGAATTTAATTCCTCAAAAAATTATTGTTAGGGATCAACCCTGCGAAGAATTTAATTCTTAAAGGGATTAACAGATCTTCCAAAAAACATACAAAGAGGCAGGGTCACGTGCTACCACGTGACCCCCGAAAAGATCCACAGAAAAGGCCCTTTGAGGCAGTGCCTCACGTGACCCACGTGACCCTTGGCGGAAGCTTTAACATACAAGCACCAAGATGCCCATCACGTGACAGCACGTGATGCTCCAAAGTATTCAATGCTTTTGACAGAATAAAATAAAGGGAGAGTGCCCTCACGTGTTACCACGTGACCCCTCTTGCCTTAGTGTTTAACACTAAATTGGAACCCCTGAGCCCAGTGTTAAACACTGTTTTGCCTTAGTGTTCAACACTAATTAAAGAGCTTTCTTGCAGTATTTAACACTGAATTTCTTAGTGTTTAACACTAAATTAAATCTCTGTTGACAAAGTTTAACATTAATTTTCTTAGTGTTCGACACCAAATTAAAATCTCTGCCACCAGTGTTTAGCACTGATTATCTTAGTGTTTAACACTAATTTGAGATCCCTGTTGCTAGTGTCTAACACTGACTTGCCCTAGTGTTTAAAACTAATTTGAACCACTTGTTGCTAGCGTTTAACACTAATTTCAGCCCAATTGGCTAAATATCCAGAGGCAAAGCCTCTCCTCTAATGGACCAACAGAGGGCCAATATCCTAAACATGATTGGACTTAGCCCAAGCTGGCCATAAGTCCTCAATTCAAATTCAACTGAGCCAACGGGCTCATAATATAATTAATTGGTCTTGGTTCCAAATTGGGCCAAAGATTATTTAATCTATCTCGGTTCAAGGGTACATCTCTTCACTCCTTTGATACGTGGCGTTGTAATTCCTTAACGTCTTCAAAGAGGTGACGGGTCCCGATGACCACATATTGATACGAACTGTGGAGTCCCTAAATCCACGGACTATGAGGTCCTTAACCTTGACCGTGATGTCTTAAAACTAACAACGGATTGTGGAGTCCCTAAATCCACGGACTATGAGGTCCTTAACCTTGACCGTGATGTCTTAAAACTAACATCGGACTGTGGAATCCCTAAATCCACGGTCTATGAGGTCCTTAACCTTGACCGGGATGTCTTAAAACTAACTACGGACTGTAGAGTCCTTAAATCCACGGACTATGAGGTCCTTAACCTTGACCGCAATGTCTTAAAACTAACATTGTCCTTAAACTACCCATGGACCGCAATGTCCTTAAACTACCCATGGACCGCAATGTCCTTAAACTACCTACTAACCGTAATGTCACTAAACTAAACAACAGAGCCCCCTTTTTATTGCTCTCTTGTTGGATCTAAACGATCCCGTTAAGTTGATCTTAGTCTAAAAACTAGACTAACGTATCCTTAACAAACGTTTAAGTCGATCTTAGTCTCAAATGAGGCTAACGTATCCTTAAACCCAAACCCGCAAACCCAAATCTAAGATAATACGGATTTGGACTAGTCCACGCCCTACGGGCGACGACATAACTCAGTCTCCATATACAATCCACGGGCAACTAAACATAAAATAAACACACACGACACGAGGTGACCATCTGGAGAAGGAGAAAGTGGTTACCGCGATGCGGTAGCGTAATTAACTGCAGGGGCTTGCGCCTGCAGGGAAGAGCGTCCCCACAATCAAAAACCCCTCAAGCGAGGGGGAATCTGACGAAGTCTGCTACATCGGACGCATCCGTTTAAACCTTCGATATACGGTGCCATAAATCAACTTGGCATCTTCGGAGAGGTAGACGGATAGCACCAATTAGCATCTGCCCCGAGCCTCAGGCGAGACGACCACGCGTCTCGGCCGCCGTTCGGAGGGGAACAGATTCTGGCACGCCCGGTGGGACCTTTTCCTCTTTCCACTCCACACTTCGTGTGTCGTGATTCGCGAACCAATCGCAGTTCGCTAATGGTTGCCCTTGGGTTTCAAGGTACTAAGACTTGGTGTCTTACTTATTGCAGAAAGCAAAGAATAGATGGCTTCTATTTGTGCGAAATGCTCCAATTGCTCGGACTGCAATTGCAACCAACGCTCTGCCTCGCCAGGAGGTATAGCCTACGGACCCCAAGCTGCTTCGCTATTCACAATGCCCGTGGAACAAGTCACGCGAGCCACCACAGGGTTGTTTTTTGGGACCATGCTCCCACCGACAAGCTTCACCGCTCCGGTGCTGACAAAGGAAGCTCCCAAGAAGTCGGTCTTTGATCGTCTTACCCCTGCCGCGGCCCCTCTCAACGGGACGCCCAACACCAGCGCCTCGGTCTTCTCTAGATTGGGCCAGAACTCCTGTGGACCCGCAATGGGGCCTACAATCCCAGAGAAGGCTGCTTCTAAGAAAGTAACCAATCCTGCTCCTGAAGTCGTCAAGGCGGCTTCCCCTGCCAAAAAGTCAGTCTTTACAAGACTGACGGCTCCAGCTCCCGCTCCTGCTACCCAAAGGACATCGGTCTTTGACAGGCTGACACCAGCAGCGACCCCCCACCTACACAGGGGGCAAGACGAGGTTATCGCCCTCACCAAGCCGGTTCCATCAGCACGAAGCGCTCGGCTTCGTTACTGGCGCCGAATGAGGAAGGCTAGGGGAAACTCTTCCTCTGGGATAACTCCACCAGCCCCGATGGCAGAAATTAATGCTGCTGTTCCAACTGGGAACATATTTGAGATGCTAAATAAGGTGCGTAGGAATTCTCCTACTGCGGCGCTAAAGAAATCTCCCCATCCGCTGAAAAGAGCTACAAAAGTAAAAACAGAACAGCCCCAATCTCCTCAACGGCTGTCCTCCCGAATCTATAAAGTCTGGCGGCAGGCCCGAGACTCGATGATCGATCCAAACTTCTCCCGCCAGCATAAGAAGCTGAAAATCCAACAGGAAGCCAGTCACCAGGCTAAGCCACGAAAAGCTGTCTGGGTGCCCACCTCAACGGCCCCCTCAACTTCCACTGCTCATAAAAAGAGGAGGCCGGAGAAGATCCCCGGGCCTGCAACGAGAGCTAAAAGCGCTGAACCCAGACGCCCTAAGGCTGGGGGCAGGATGGTCCATACTGTATACATGGCGTCGGGGAAGGAAGACAGTCGTGCGTCTACAGGCCATAGACCGCTTACACGGTCAGTAACCAAAGCTCAGGAGCAACAGCAAATGCTCCAGGAAATGATGATTGCAATGGCCGCGCTTACTGGGCCGAAAGAAAGCCCCGAGGCTTCCTCGGATCAGCAACAAGAACAGGAAACCGACGCCGAGTTCCTCCGGAGGATGTTGGAAAAGAAGGATAAAGAGGCTGCGGAACAAGCGGCCAATATAAAGCAAATAGCACACTTATTCCAAGACATGGTGGGAATGATGATCCAACAAGATCCTCCCGCTGAAGATCCCCCGACCATACTTGAAGACGATAGGGGAGAAACGTCGAATCCTTTGCCGGCCCTCTCAACGGCCAAGGAGGAGACAATCTCTAAGGCTGACTTGGACGACTATATAGCCCAGCAAATCCGGGTTCATCATGCGACTGAGGCAGCTGGTCAAGTCGTAAAAACAGGGCGGCCGTATCCAAGCTGGTACGACCAAATCAAATATCCGCCGGGTTATACAATACCAAAATTCCACGTGTATAAGCGGACCGGCAATCCCCATCAACATGTTTCCCAGTTTAGGGCCCTTTGCGGTAACACCGGCGGTGATGATAAACTGTTGCTTCGCCAGTTCATGGGCAGCTTATCAGAAACAGCGTTCGAATGGTATTCAGAACTCCCAAACGATTCTATCAAGACGTTCGCTGAAATAGAGTTTCTATTCACTCAGTGGTTCACGAGCGCCAGCGAACGCACTCCAATAACGGCATTGATTAATGCCAGGGTGAAACCAGGCGAAACATGGGTCCAGTATGCTATACGCTGGCAAAATTTATGGTCGAAATGTGAGCAACGCATTGAGGAAGCGCCCACGGTGGGAATGTTCGTGGGAACCCTAGACCCTCACGCAACTATCTCCCAGTTTATGATGTTCTTTAATCCAACCACATTCCAGGCTCTAATCGATAAGTTAGCCCAGATGGACCAAATGGGTCATAGACCGTCTCCCCCGAAGCCCGAGCCTCGGAGTGACAAGGGTAAAGGAAAGGCAACCTTCGTCGCGAATGCCCAACAGCAACCTAATTCCCCAAAGCTGGCGGATCAATTGGAAGAAATATGTCGGTATTATAATGAGAAGATGAAGCGTCCCTACTCATTCCCACGGGACAAGACGAAACGGTTATTCGAGATGGCAGTACGCAACAGACTTATAAACCTGCCAAATTCAAGGCGACCGCCACAACCCACTGAGGTGAATAACCCTAACTATTGCCCTTACCATCAAACGGTAAGTCATCCGATTAAGGATTGCTTCATCTTCAAAGAATGGATTGAAGATCAATACCTCCAGGGGAAGTTTGCGCTGTCCGAAAAGTGGAAGGTGAACCCACCACAGCCGCATACTCCTAAGAAAGCAGATACACCGGGGGCAACCTGTTCCTTTATTGAGGAAGCTCTATGGGAGGTCGTGCTGTCAACCAAAACCAAAAGAATGCTGAAGGACCTTCATGCGTGCCCGGCAGTCGAATGGAAGGACCCGCTGGAACCCCAGATCATTGAGGAATGCTGAGGCCGCGCCCAACTACAAAAAGCGGTGGTGATGGCCCAAGTACTCATGCCCTACCGTCAAAATCTTCGAAGAAAAAGAAGAAGAAATCTAAGAAGCCCGTGAAGCCTGGAGACAAGCGCACGAACTTGCAGAAGCAAATCGACGCGCTGGAAGAGTACAATCAAAAGACGCGAACTCCTGTCACGCTGCAAGAGTTCCTCAACCACATCTTTCAAGAGGAAGATGATGGAGAGAGTTCGTCGGATGAATCCGAGGGATATGTTGCGAGTTGTAACGTAATCTCCCACTCGTTTACCGACGATGAAAAAACTCCTAGCACTATGAAACTGGGGACAGAGCCTGAACCAGAGCTTGTGTGGCCAACAGATGAAATGATCGACGCCTTTCTAGACGAGATTCGTCTGAAGAGTAAAGCGGATCAGGAACGTGAGATGGCCGCATCGGAAGGAGCCAAACGCAAGCGACGAAACGAAAGAGTTGAAGTACTCCCGCCAGATCGAAAGGCATCCGAGGCAGACAAAAAGATATTCAAGACGAGGAAAAGGTTTGCCAAAGCCATGTCAATGGGAATGAAGCTACCACCCTCGGAAGAAAACACGCTCAATGGGGCAGAGAGGCACCCTAATTATTGCGCATATCATCGGAAAATTTCACACCCTATGGACGAGTGCGACGCCTTTAGGATATGGTGGTAGGGATATGTTGCTCATCGGCAACATTTTAAGCGCATGAAACGCAAGACTCGTCGGGAACGAAGAAGTACTGCCGACGGGCACAACAGAACTACTGGAAACTGTTACATGGTTAACGCCGGAGGGTCACAAGTTCTCACCTTTGGGAGCGACTCTGATGAAGAAATGGCTCTGGGCCCTCTCTTTAAAGAATCCGTTTTAGGGAAAGAGGAAGAACCAGAGGCCTGCGAAAACATTCAGCTGCACAATCGTACGCTCTCGGAAAAGAATCTCGGGCCCGCAAATAGAAAAGATAAGGGAAAGGAAAAGGTCACTGAGGATATCAATTTAGATGACCAAGTCATGAAAGAGCTGACTACCAAGGACCCTCCCAGGAAGGGTAAGGTGGACTACAACATCCTAGCGCACCTAAGGAAGCTACCTTCTTAACTCAGCATTCTCAATGCCCTCCTATTATCAAAAGAAGCGCGAGATTCACTAATTAAGGTGTTACAAGAACCCGAGCAATTCCAAGCCTTCCTCGCCGCGGAAAGGATGAAGGATGAACTGGAAGAAGTGCATACGGCTGACATCACTTTCGGTGACGAAGACCTCCTCCTCGGGATATGCGACCACAATCGTCCCCTATATGTCTCTGGATATTGCCATGATATCAAGATAAGCAAGATCCTGGTAGATAATGGATCCTCCGTTAATCTCCTTAACGTTCGGGTGTTAAAGGAAATTTGCATGAGCGTGCAGCACCTCACTCGTGATAAAATTACCATCTCTGGTTTCGACTCCCAATCGTCGCGGACTCTCGGATCCGTAATATTGACATTACGCTTCGGACTGCTCGTCACGGACATCAAGTTTCACGTCATTGACGCCAAGACCTGCTACAACGCCTTGCTCGGTCGTCCTTGGTTACACGAGTACAACATCATCCCTTCTACACAGCATCAGTGTATGAAGTACTTTAAGGACGGTTTCGAGTATACCGTAACAGGTGAGCTGAACCCATTCTCCGTGAACGAAGTCCACAAGTACGAAGATGCAAAGTATTTTTTGCCAGACTTCGAGGATACAGAAAAGAGTCGCAAGCCGGAGAACAAAGTCGCCGCCACCATCCCTGTTTTCGGGAGCGATACCGAAGAAGAAGAAGAGATAGTTTATGCTGGGCCGTCTCGACGCATCAACCCGGGACCGTCCGCCCCCTTGTTGATCTTCGGAAGTGACTCGGAAGATGAAGTTAATGCCGTGTTCTCCAGTCGGCCGTCAATACAGGCATCCCCTAGTGATGATCAGAGTATTCAAATCACCATGGTGTCGCGGAAACACTACAAAGATCTTGACGCACTTCAAGCTCACAATGTGCAGGACCTGCAGACGTTTTACGTCCCTCCCAGGCGAAAGGGTGAAAAGGTGATCCTATTCTACCAATCCACAGAGACGAGAGTGGAGAAAGAGATATGGCATGGCGTGGACGCTACACTCGACAGGCTCCAACCCATCCGTTTGCCCCGATATTACACAAATGGACTAAAGAGGCTATTGAAGCGCCAAGGAGTACCCTTAAAACAGACTGTTCAACAAGCTCGGTTCTACAACAAGATTTGGAATGTCCCTGGGACTCAGCGCAAATTGCCCAACGGGAGAATGGAAACGCTTGGGCTTGGATATGTGAGACCCGAGAAATGGGAGCGATCCCACGGCAGCTATGCCATATATAACTTCGACGAGGAGGAAAACGCCATGTCCAACATTGCTAAGCCCTCGTCAAAACTGGATACCGCGAATGAAGTGCCGAGTCCATCATTTGAAGAACAAGTGGACAAGATTATCAGGAAAGCAGGTCAAAAGGCTCGGGAAGACCACAACCGCGAGATGGTCATCTACGAGAAGGCCAGGACGCAACGTCTGTTTCAACAGGCTGCAAAAGACAAAGATGCTCCTCCCTGTCAACCCATTGTACAAAAGGCCCCGACGCAGAGGCAGAAATAAATCAAGAAGCGGAAAGAAGAGCCGACAACAACGACGCAGGATTAGAGAGTCATGTGATCGGGCATTGCGCGGTCCGAATTTGTCCCTCATGAAGAAGATGAGTCGAGCGTATTCCTTCCCCCGAGACAAGACGAAGAAGTTACTCGAGCTCGCTATAAAACATCAAATGATCGTACTTCCGGAGTCTAAGCACCCTGAGCAAGCTAACAAAGTTTCTCATCCGAGCTATTGCTCTTATCACCGAGCCATAGGACACCCTATCGAAGACTGCTTCACCTTCAAGAACTGGGTCGAAGACCGGTACCAATAAGGCAGATTTGCTTTATCCAGCAGCTGGAGGGTAACGCCGCCATAAAATCACGAACCCAAAGCCGCAAAAGCAGAACCAGATCCACATCAATCTTGGAAGCGAATTCGCACCTGTTACACGATTACAAAATTAAAAGAAGAGCCCGAGGACATAGATGAGCTCCCTTGGTGCTTCGAAAACAAGGACAATGAGGTAATCTCAGAATTCCCACCGGCTCCGAAAGAACTGGAAGATGGCATACATATTACTGCAGATAACCTCAAGAAGATCGAGTTGGGATCGGCAGATGATCCGCGACCGACATTCGTCAGTGAGCTGCTATCTGAAGAAAGGGTGGCTGCGTTAAAGGACGTGCTTCTACAGCATAAAGATTGCTTCGCGTGGAACTATTCCGAGATGCCGGGATTAGATCCGAAGATTGCTGTGCATAAATTAGCAATATCCGCGGATATCAAGCCAGTCAAGCAGGCGTCGAGAAGGATGCGGCTCGAGCTTGAGATGAGCATCAACGCCGAAGTCAAGAAGCTGATCGATTCTAGATTTATCCAAGAAGTCCAATATCCTGATTGGATTTCCAACATCGTCCCGGTAATGAAGAAAAATGGGACGGTGCGTATATGCGTGGATTTCAGGGATCTCAATAAAGCCTGCCCGAAGGACGATTTCCCAGTACCGGTAACCGAGCTAATGATAGATAACACGTCCACTCACGAGGTTTTCTCCTTTATGGACGGTTCATCAGGATACAATCAGATAAAGATGCATCTCGAAGACCAGAAGCACACCGCTTTCCGGACCCCTTTAGGTATATTCTGCTACAAGGTTATGACCTTTGGTCTAAAGAACGCCGGTGCTACCTATCAAAGAGCCATGACAAAGATCTTCGATGATCTCATACATGACATCATCGAGTGCTATATTGATGACCTCGTAGTGAAGAGCATGTCATACGAAGAGCATTTAGAGCATCTGAAGACTGTATTTCAACGCCTTCGGCAATATAATTTGAAGATGAATCCCCTCAAATGCGCGTTCGGAGTCTCCTCGGGTAAATTCCTGGGATTCATCATCCGACACCGAGGTATCGAAATAGATCCATCTAAGATCAAGGCGATCATGGAAATGCCTCCGCCAAGAACCCTCAAACAGTTGCGGTCTCTCCAAGGGAAGCTCGCATACATCCGGCGGTTTATTGCCAATCTTTCAGGCAAGTGCCGTCCTTACAGCCACCTGATGAAGAAGGGAACTCCATTCGTTTGGGATCAAAAATGCCAAGGCGCACTGGACGAGATCAAGCAGTACCTGCAGAACCCTCCAGTATTGGTTGCGCCGGTCAAGGGAAAGCCTCTCATTCTTTATACAACTGACCTAGAAGGTTCTTTAGGCGCATTATAGGCGCAAGAGAATGACCAGGGAAAAGAAAGGGCACTCTACTACTTAAGTCGAGTTCTGCTGGAAGCAGAAAGCAATTACTCTCCCACTGAAAAATACTGCCTGGCGTTGATCTTTACGATAACAAAGCTCAGGCATTATGCATTGGCGCACAAAGTCCGTCTCATCTCGAAGATGGACCCTCTTAAATATTTGATGTCAAAGGCTATATTGACGGGTCGACTCGCTAAATGGGCTCCACTCCTGATGGAGTTCTCGATAACGTATCGACCTCTCAAGGCAGTGAAAGGCCAGGCCATTGCCGACTTCCTTGCTGAGCATCCAGTACCTGCCGGTTCTCCTCTGAACTGCGATTTGCCGGACGAACATGCATTTGATGCGATCGACTGCGGTGATACCCGATGGGAACTCTATTTTGATGGGGCATCTTCCATGAAGAAGCGCAAACAAAGTACCCCTATAGTCAAGTCGGGAGTAGGACTTATCTTCGTGACCCCACAAGGAGGGATAATGCGCTTTGCTTTCTCCTTAACGGAATCAAGGACGAACAATGAAGCCGAATACGAAGCTTTGATAGCGGGCCTTGAGATCGCCATTGACATGGGAATTAAAGACCTTCTTATATACGAAGATTCTCAACTGGTCGTTAGTCAAGTAAATGGTGACTACCAAACGTGCAAACCGGAGTTGGTGAAGTACGGTGAAAAGGTGCAACAACTGTTGACCCAAATTCCCTCCTATACTTTGGAAAGCATACCACGTGCGGAAAATAGCAAAGCAGACGCGTTAGCTAAGCTCGCTAAAGAACTGGCTGACGAGAACCTCGATGACGTCAAAATCATGGTACAAAGCCGTCGAGTGCCCGCCCCAGCAGAAATATCTCCCGAATCATATGAAGAAAAGGGCGCGACTGAGCAAACGACCCTACAAATAAAAGACCATGAGAAGGCTGAGATTTGGAGGGAAGTCTTCATAGACTACTTTAAGTCCCACCGAATCCCCGAAGAAGCGTCCTCAAGACATCAGCTCATGAAACGAGCTCTATCTTTCGCTTTCGTCAATGATACTCTGTATAAGAGGTCGTTTGATTCTCTGTGGCTGAGATGTTTAGGACCTGACGAAGCAGAAAGAGTCGTTCAAGAGGTTCATGACGGAATCTGTGGTTCTCATCAAGCAGGCCCGAAGATGAAGTTAAAAATTAAACGGATGGGTTACTGCTGGCCCACGATGATCCAAGACTGCCTCGAATATGCGAAGCAATGCCACTCATGCCAAATCCACGGGGATTTCATCCACCAGCATCCGAATCCACTACATCCGACGGTGGCTAGCTGGCCATTCGAAATGTGGGGAACTGACATAATCGGCCCCATCGAACCAGCATCGTCCCGGGGACATCGTTTCATCCTGGCGACGACTGATTACTTCTCCAAATGGGCAGAAGCAGTACCGCTGAGGGAAGTGAAGACGGGGAATATCCTCCACTTCTTCAAGACGCACGTCATCTATCGGTTTAGAACTCCACGGCGGATTATCTCCGATAACGGGCCAGCCTACAGAAACCATAAAATTAGCCGCTTCGCGCAACAGCATAATATAGACTGGAGATACTCCTCAATTTATAATCCACGAGCTAACGGTCTGGCCGAGGCCTTCAATAAGACCTTGACAAAGATCATAAAAAAGACAGTGTCCCGAAATAAGAAAGACTAGCACGAGAGGCTGCAAGAGGCCCTTTGGGCCTATCGAACTACGTTCAAGATGGCCACGAACACAACGCCGTACACGTTGGTATTTGAGACGGAAGCAGTGCTCCCCCTCGAGATAGAGTTACCCTCTCTACGAGTGGCAGTCCACTACGAGCTGACAGACGAAGAAAATGCTCACCTTCGGCTTGAGGAGCTTGATGCCCTCGATGAAACCCGATTCATAGCGCAACAAAATCGAGAGGCCTACAAAGAAAAGATGACGCGCTCGTACGAAAGATTGACCAGGCCGAGGACATTCCGCCAAGGCGAACTCGTACCAGTGGTCAAAAGACCTATGATCCCCAATCGTGCCAAGCGGGGAAAATTTGAGCCGAACTATGAAGGCCCGTACATCATAGACAAGGTCTACCAGGGTGGAGCCTATCTACTCATGGACATGCACGGTGAAAGGCCTTTCAGGCCAATAAACGGCCGCTTCTTAAAGAAATACTACGCTTAATGAGCCACAGCCTAGGTCAATGATAGATGACGACGACTATGTCCGCTCGCTATCTTCCTAAACTCAGACTTTATAAGCAGTAGCCGGCCTTCCCCTGAATGAACCGAAACGTCCTTAAACTAACGATGGACCGAAACGTCCTTAAACTAACGATGGACTGAAACGTCCTTAAACTAACGACGGACCGAAACGTCCTTAAACTAACGACGGACTGAAACGTCCCTAAACTACTACCACAGCATCCTTAGGCTGACGAGATGAATAAAAAAAAGGAAAGAAAAAATATATAAATAAAAAAATAAAATACAAAAAACGGTATGTCCATAAGCAAAATGGGCACGGATGAAAACCCGAAAGGGCTCCATGAGTAAAAACAGCAGGGCTACCGGCGAGTGTTCGTGAAAACCCGAAAGGGCGCGACCTTGTAAAAAAAAAAGAGAAAAAGAATAAAAAAACGGTATGTCCATAAGCAAAAGGGGCACGGATGAAAACCCAAAAGGGCTCCGTGAGTAAAAACAGTAGGACTACCGGCGAGTGTTTGTGAAAACCCGAAAGGGCGCAACCTCGTTAAGAGACACTTACAAGATCCTCTCGACCTTGTAAGGAGAAACCACCCGCGTGAGATCCTTACGACTCACAAGGGAATGACACACTTAGGGATCCCCACGATTCCTAAGGAGAAAATACACTTGCGAGATCCCCACGACTCGTAAGGAGAATTCTCTTATGGGACCCTCACGGCTCATAAGATTTGAAAGTCTTAAGTCACAGAGACCTAAACCTGTGCTTAAGCAAAATCCCCCATACCCTTCGACACTGCCCTACAAGCGGCTCAATACTGACCCTTGTATACAATCCACGGGCGCGAATAAACATTTCCCCAGCAAAGTCCCACCCGTGATTAGGGATATATCCATATGATGAGCAACCCTTGTAGGTCCTCTCGACCTATAAGGAGAAAGCCCTCTTATAGGATCCTTACGACTTGCAGAGGAACATACACTTAGGAATCCTCGCGATTCCTAGGGAGAAAATACACCTACAAGATCCTCACGACTTGTAGGGAGAAATACCTTTGTGAGACCCTTACGGCTCACGAAGTCAAAAGCCTTAGTCGACAGGACCCTAACCCTGTTTGCTAAGCCACCTTTGGTCAACATCGACAGAGGCAAATGATGATTCGCTCCTGGCGATATCCCAGTGGTAGCGATGCTGATGCCGAAAGAGGCGTCTAAAACCCAAGCTTGCAGCGAAAAGGCTAGCAAGCCACACATGCCTACGAAATAGCCGAAATGATGAGGCAACTCGCAATAAAAAGCAGCGAGTAGAGAATAAATAAATAGCCGAAATGATTGGGCACCGCGAAAAATAGCCGAAATGATAGGGCAATCGCGACCTCCGCGATATAAAAGCTGAAATAATAGAGCATCGCGGAAAAAGAAATAAAATAAAAAAAGTTTTAGTTTATACCCTACAGGTGATGTTCCATCACACCCTGTATACAATCCAAGGGCGTAAACAAAAAAGGGATCATACTTCTCCTCCAAGTTTCATCATAAGAAGAAGAAAAATCTTGACGGGCCGCGAATGACTTAGAGATCATCTCAGCACTCGTCTCAACGGACACAACTCTAAGCTAAGCAGAACAGCGGCAACTCCCAGTTCCATGGCTCGGTGATATACATATCGCCAACAGTCAAACCTCCAACAACAATAACAACTGAGCCTTTTAACCCAAGCATATGGGGTAGGCTACATGAACCAACATGAGAATCACGCCGGGTCCAGCACATGAATCCTCTGTCTCCACTCACTTCTATCAAACAATATACTTTCATTGAGTCCTTTGGCAACTATATCGTTTCGTATCACTTCCATCCATGTTTTCTTCGGTCTCCCTTTTGCCCTTTTGCCATTGCCCTTTTGCCATTTCCCGTGTGAACAGTCAAACCTCCATCCCGTGAAATGCAGATACAATCAGCAAAATTCATGGTTACGTGGAACGCGGATAACGTCACTCTTTGACCCCGTGGAAAACGTCCAGAGCGGATCCTGGTCCTCGCGGAGCACGGCAGTGAACCCGTGTGAAGCATCCAAAGCGGAGCCTAGTCCTCGCCGAGCACGGCAGTGAACCCGTGTGAAGCATCTAGTGCAAAATTCCTGGTTACGTGGAACGCGGATAACATCACTCTTTGACCCCGTGGAAAACGTCCAGAGCGGATCCTGGTCCTCGCGGAGCACGGCAGTGAACCCGTGTGAAGCATCCAGAGAGGAGCCTAGTCCTCGCCGAGCACGGCAGTGAACCCGTGTGAAGCATCTAGTGCAAAATTCATGGTTACGTGGAACGCGGATAACGTCACTCTTTGACCCCGTGGAAAACGTCCAGAGCGGATCCTGGTCCTCACGGAGCACGGCAGTGAACCCGTGTGAAGCATCCAGAGCGGAGCCTAGTCTTCGCCGAGCACGGCAGTGAACCCGTGTGAAGCATCTAGTGCAAAATTCCTGGTTACGTGGAACGCGGATAACGTCACTCTTTGACCCCGTGGAAAACGTCTAGAGCTGATCCTGGTCCTCACGGAGCACGGCAGTGAACCCGTGTGAAGCATCCAGAGCAGAGCCTAGTCCTCGCCGAGCATGGCAGTGAACCCGTGTGAAGCATCTAGTGCAAAATTCCTGGTTACGTGGAACGCGGATAACGTCACTCTTTGACCCCGCGGAAAACGCCCAGACTGGAGCCTGGTCCTCGCCAAGCACGGCAGTGAACCCGTGTGAAGCATCCAGAGCAAACACCGGACTGTGGAGTCCTTAAAATCCACGGACTATGATGTCCTTAATCTCGACCGTAATGTCTTAAAACTAACAATCAACCACCCCGATTCCCTACGGATTTTGCCTTGGTTTAAGGGTACATCTCTTCACTCCTTTGATACATGGCGTTGTAATTTCTCAACGTCTTCAAAGAAGTGACGGGTCCCTGCAACCAAACATCGGACTGTGGAGTCCCTAAATCCACGGACTATGAGGTCCTTAACCTTGACCGTGATGTCTTAAAACTAACATCGGACTGTGGAGTCCCTAAATCCACGGACTATGAGGTCCTTAACCTTGACCGTGATGTCTTAAAACTAACATCGGACTGTGGAGTCCCTAAATCCACGGACTATGAGGTCCTTAACCTTGACCGTGATGTCTTAAAACTAACATCGGACTGTGGAGTCCTTAAATCCACGGACTATGAGGTCCTTAACCTTGACCGTGATGTCTTAAAACTAACATCGGACTGTGGAGTCCCTAAATCCACGGACTATGAGGTCCTTAACCTTGACCGTGATGTCTTAAAACTAACATCGGACTGTGGAGTCCCTAAATCCACGGACTATGAGGTCTTTAACCTTGACCGTAATGTCTTAAAACTAATATCGGACTGTGGAGTCCTTAAATCCGCGGACTATGAGGTCCTTAACCTTGACCGTAATGTCTTAAAACTAACATCGGACTGTGGAGTCCTTAAATCCACGGACTATGAGGTCCTTAACCTTGACCGCGACGTCTTTAAACTACGACGCCTCGAGAAACCCCTGACTCCGTGAAACACGGATAAGGGTGACCACACCCAGCACTTGCAGGTCCTGACGACCTGTAAGGAAGAAAAAACTCTCTTGTGAGATCCTTACGACTCTCAAGGGACAACCCGCTTAAGAATCCTCACGATTCTTAAGAAGAACTTACACCTATAGGGTCCTCTCGACCCATGGGGAGAAAAAACTCTTTATGAGACCCTCGTGGCTCATAAAGCGCAAAGTCTTAGGAAGCAGACTTTAACCCTGAATCCTAAGCCATCGCTGCCCTACAAGTAGGCCAAGATAAATTGTCCCCAGAATACATTCAATAAAAGAGACACATCATTGAGAAGAAAAATGTATCTTTTATTCATAAACCAAAATGGGTACAAAGTACGATTCATGAAATAACAAAAAGAAAATACTCTCATTCAGAAGTATATACAAAAAGGAAGGAAAAGATACAAGTCTTCAAGCCGGCGGGTGATGTAGCAATTTTACCATCTCATCTTTCTGTTGCTGAGTCACGGCTTCATGATTCAGGATCGCCTGAAGACGAGCCTCCGCCTGAGCCTGCTGGGCCTGATACGAAGCAAGACGAACTTCAAGCTCTTTCTCGATGGCTTTATGGGCCTCGACCCTTTCACGAGTGAACGTGGCAGCTTTATCGAGAGCCACAACCTCCCGGATAGACTCTTGAAGCACCCGCCAAAGTTCGTATGCTTTGTTGGCCTTGGCGGTAAGAGTAGCGCGAAGCTCGCTCAGCGCCTTGGAAGCTAGCTCCCTCTCTGAGAATTTGCGGCCAAGCCTCTTCTCGCATGACGTCATATTGGCCGTGCATCGTGCTATCAGACCCCGCAACTCCGCTTTTGCTGCCACGGCTTCCGAAGAAAGGCGAGAACATTCAAAGGCGTGCAAGCGAGCCTCCACCTGCCGACAGAACTCCACCCAGACTCGCACCACTTCTTCGCTATGGTAGGTGGCAAGAAAAGGAAGAGAACCGTTAGCTTCGGCGGCAAACGCTTCAGCTGTGGCCGCGCTGCCAGCACGGAGCTCCTCAATCAAAGATGATAAGGAGACAAGGCTTAATTGGGCCAAACGTTCTGAAGCCCGCAAGGCATAAGGGCCGAGCGGCATCACGATGCGCGACTCCAACGCCATGGAGACTGGCAGAGCTGTTCAAATTTGAAAGATGTCAGTAAAATTCTTAAGCAAAGAATGAATGAGAGTGATGAAATGTCGCTTACCGACAGTCGTGCAAGTAGGAGCTGAAGGTTCCCCTGGCCCTTCGAGAACCTCGACCTCATCATCGGCCTCCAAAACTGTAGAGAACATTAATGTCAATACACCAAATAACAATGATTCTATGAGAAGTGATGAACAACACTCACCTTGTCCAGACGAGAGGACGATGCGTTGAGGAGATATCGCCTGCGGAGCGGCCATTTCCAAAAGACGCTGGAAGGACTGCCGAGGAGATAGATCGGCAATGGAGGCAGCCAGTCCACGCAATTCTGAAAAGACAAAAGAGTTCAGCTAACAGAAAGATTACTAGCTCAAAACGTGGAAGGTTACCTTCGACACTCCTCCCATTCTGAGCCGGGGGGATAGCAGCTTCAGTGGCCTCTGTCGTAACTTCAGGCTCCAACAAAGGGAGGGTAGTCCCGACTACCTCCATCTCAACCTCTGGGCCGCCTTCGGGAAGAGCCGTTGGAGCGGTAGCTTCCAAAGGAGCCTCCCCCAAAGGGGCAAGCACACCCTGATCAAGAATCGCCGCTGGAGGCTCTACCATAAGAGGAGCAGCCTCATCAGCCCCCTCCACATCGAGCAATGCTTCATCGGGAATTTTGGCAGGCTTCAGCTTCAATGAGCCCGTAGGGACCTCCCACATCGTCGAAGATTCTGCACAATTCACACAAGAATAAAGATACATGCATGCAGGCGTAAACAATCTGAAATGCTATAAAGAAGTATAAAGGCATACCAATGCGTAACGAAGCCTTCAATATGGCTTCTTCAAGCCGCTGCTCCTTCTCAAGGAGGCGTGCTCGCCGAGGTTCGAGAGTGGACTCATGGCCGCTGGTCCATAAAAAAAGCGCGTCCGCCGCGTCCTCTGAAACAGCATGCTTCAAGGCCCTTTCCCCCCATTCCTCCAAAGGGCCTATAAACCGCCGACGAATCCACGAAGGGTCTTCGTAAAAGATTACAGCAGGATAGGGCTTATTCGGAACCCTGGCGTTCTGAGACGCGTCTTTGGAACGCCTTATAGCCTCAGCCAACTGTGCAGCTTCCTCGGCGGCTGAACTGGGAAAAAGTAGTTCAGCATTTGATTCCGGTAAGGCCAACGGCTCATCTTCAAGGATGGGCTCAGACTCCGTTAAAGAGTCGAGCAAATTAGTAGCCACCTTCCTTCGACGCTTGGACCTAGAACCAGTCGCCGAGGACGACCGTTTCTTTCCCTTCGAAGCCTTAGTGCGGCGTTGGCCCACGTCGCCCTCAACACCCTCTCCCCGGGCCACAACTGGAGATGACACTGCCATCGTCGATGACACGGAGGGTGGTGCTACCTCGGGTGGGGGTACTGTTACCGGAGCCCGTTTACCCCGCGACCGAGTACCCAGGGGCATACCAACTATTGGAGTAAGATCTACTCCCGACTCTCCAGGAATAAGCGCAGTGCCGATATCCCTCAGGGGAAAGTGGACTGGGGCACGTGGTCGCAGCATGGCTCCCGGGGCCAGAACCTAAATAGGGGCGCCATGGCCAAGAAGCACCCTTCTCTCCTCAATAATGACTAGGTTCACCCGATGGAGATACCAGCCCGTGAATGACCCCACGCATCGGGGAATGTAATCACCATCGGGGATCATGAACTGAGAACCGATGTTTAGCCTCACAAAGTGGTGGGCGGCATCCTGGACGGCCTCGAGCGAAGGAACCGGCGCGATTATGAAAGCTTCAAACGGGACGCCCTGATCATAGCCAAACTGCCGGGTAAAGCGATGCGGATTGTACCGCATAAAGAGAGCCGCACTGTCCTGACGAAACACCAGGTAACCCGGTCTGATTGCATAAAGCGCGCGGCCTCCAGGGGCTTCAAAGTGGGCGCGTCATCTTTCGACCGGTCCCAAAGCGGCTGGGCCGAACCCGTGGAAGAAGATAAGACCCGATCATTAAATATTAATCCGTCGGCAGTAGCGTAAGGAGAAATCAACGCCCGAAGAGCCCAAAATTGAGTTGGGTCAGCGGCAGAAGCATCCACCAATCGCATAAGCCGAGGGAAAGTGTAGGCGTCGTAGAATGCAGGCCTCTGATGCATAGCGAAAGCCCCCAACACATGCATTTCGATCCAAGACGTGAAGTAATGAAGTGAAAAGTTCACTACATCCACGCCAGGAGTAGAAGTATTAGCTGCGGTGCCTAACCCGTGATAAAGATGTGCCAACGCCGGGATACCGACGGCCAACCGCGCCCCCTCAGCGATACAATGAGCCGGATAGATAACCGAAGCCCTCATAAAGCGACGATGCATGGGGATGAAAAACCAACTAAGCCAGACACTAACAAACCCCACGAAGAACGTCTCCTCATCCATGCCGGGAGCAGCAATGGATTCAAAAGACGTCGGCGACATAATAGGGATGTAGTACTATGGTAGATCCGATTCAGTGGTCGGCAGCTTCTTCGGACCAAACCCAAAGGGGTCTCTAACGTTTGCGAACTTCGGGGCTGTCTTCGACAAGACGTCCTCGCGAAGGAAATGAGCAATGAAGCTCTTGAAAGTAACACCCTGCTCTTCGGATTCGGTGAATAATCGGTCGAAGATACCTAGCGCCTTGATCAAACTGGGACGCTTATGGCGAACGACATTCTCAGCAGACAGGCCGTCAACCGGGGCGGGTTCGGGCTCAAAGATGTACTCGTCAGAAGGCAGCAACTCCTCATACAGACTACCCCTGATTGGCAACCCCGAGATGTCATAGAATTCTGCCAGAGAGATCGAGACCTCGCGATCTCCTAGAATGAAAGTGTTGGTGGGAAGATTCCATTGGTTCAAGAATGCCTTAACCCACCAAACATGCGGAGATTGGTAGTGAAAAAGCGACGCATATATCGCCTGGTAAAGCCCGACCTTCTGCAGCCGCGCACGATGGGCAGAAAGGATGTAGCGAGCCCAGAGAAGGTAGCCCGTAGGGTGTCGAGGAGTGAGCCCTATCTTATACATTTTCCCCCACGGGTGGGCCTCACCCTGGCAAATACGCCGCCCCAAGATATCTATGGCCGGGATCGGATGGTTCGGGATACCGGCCGTCGAAGGCTCGAGCCTCCCCGTTGGAGTCCAGTTGGGCATCTCCACAGCAAAAACCGTTCTCGGAGGGTCCATCGGCAAGAATGGGAAAGTAGGCTCTGTTGGTATTGCGCAGAGGAAACTCCGGCGACCCCGGATAATATGACTGTACCAAGTTCCCCATAGAAGCAAGTTGGTGCAGTTCGGGTCATGAGTCTGGATCATCGCTATCGCTTCCTCATCGGACGGTGATTGAGGAAAAGCGGCCTCCGAACGAGTAAAGGGAAAACACGGAGCAGAAGCCATCGCACCTGAAATCGAATGAAAGAAGACCGTTAGAAGCAAAGTCAGCAATATATATCCATGTATGAACATGAAGACTAGTTGAAGAAAACAACAGTAGACTTTTTTTTGGGACCATTGGCTACAAAACACATGGGCCCCACAGAATCAAGATGACGGCTCGTTAATAATGAGACCAAGCAGTTGCAATAAGACAAAGGGAATACCCTCATTAAGTAAAAAGTAGGTTTCAACTGGCCCTGCACATCCCCTAGAAGACAAATCTACCTCGGACTCTACAACAAATCAAACGGGATCAAGGGAATTAAATTCCCACAGAAGATATCATTGCAAACTTTTGTTCCATTAATTGCAGAAGGACAACCTCGGGCCAAGAGACCCTAAGAAGCCTCTATGTGAAGAAACCAAGTTCTTCATAGGAATTAAATTCCTTATTAAGAAAAGGGAATTAAATTCCCAAAAGCATTTTTTCTGTGAACGGGGTTAAGCTCCATGGATTATCACCATTATTTCCCTAAAGATCATCTAAACCCTAAGAGATCTACTTTTGAAGGCTAAAATGGTTTCATACTTTGGTTAAATAGCTTGAAGAAAAATGGGTTCTTTGTTAAAAAAGGGTAAAAACCCTTATTTTGGATTTAAAATCCAGAGGAATGTGAAAGTTCATCGTTTTTTCAAGGACATTACCTGAGGAAAAGAATTCTTTTCGAACAGAGTTAAACTCTGAAAATTGTTTCAAGGCAGAGAACTAAGCTCTGAAAGAAGAGAATTAAATTCTCAGAAAAAGTTTGCAAGGAGGAAGATAAGCAAAGTGGAGGCTCTTCTGAAATGACCCCAATATTTATAGGAGGTGATGGAAATGCTTCATCTCCCCAAATCCCTAGAGGAATCCAACGGTCGCAAAAGGTGACAGCGTTGCACTCACGTGCAGATACGTGAGAACAACGCTGTGGGGGCATTTGTTTCCTGATTTAAAATCAGGAAAGCCTACAGAAGAGACATCACGTGCTAACACGTAACCAGCAGTCACGTGTTGGCACGTAACATCTAAAAGCGGCTTCAAAGGCACATCAGTTCCCTGATCAAATCAAGGAAAAGGCTTCAGAAGAGGTCACGTGCTCACACGTGGCCAGGGGTCACGTGTTGGCACGTGACAATTAAAAGCAGCAGACTCATTCTCTGATTAAATCAAGAAAAAGGCTCCAGACGAGGGTCACGTGCTCACACGTGACCAGGGTTCACGTGGTGGCACGTGACGGCTAAGCAGCGGCCAGAAGGTAGAGCGCAAAAAGAAGAAGAGGGCTCGTTCCAAGGGGGTCACGTGCCCACACGTGACCGGCTTTCAAAGCCTATCTGTTAACAGAATTAAATTCTGAGAAAAGATCTCTCAAATCTTTCCATAGGAAAATGATTATTTGGAACCGATTGAATTAAAAATTTAAAGATTCTTAAATATCACCTATCTATGGAAAAATCTTGAATTTGGAAAGATTTCCCCTTAAGATCTAACCGAAATAACAAAGGAAAATCTCTGGATTTAAAATCCAATGGTGAATAAAATTCACCTAATAATCCAAAGGCCCAAACGAATGGTGAATACAAATCAAATCTCTCGATGAAAGATTCATCAAAAACTAATTGATTCTGCTGCTTCTCCTATAAATAGGAGCCAAGAGACACACGGAGAGATATATGCAGAGGGATCGATACATAGAGAAAAGGGAGAACCTTGATACTTTGGAGGAATTTGGATCTTCTGCAAAAGAAAAGCTTAGGTAAGAAAGGGAAGGCCTTAAAAGAGAATTTAATTCTCAACAGAGTTTAACTCTAATATTAAACAGAAGAACATAGTTCTCTTTTTAGTGGAGGATCTGTAAAGTGCACATCTCCCCTTGAATTGAGAATTTAATTCTCATTGGGTTGAGATCCTGCCATGCAGATCCAAAGCATAGAGAGGGAATGGAAGCGTAAGAATTTAATTCTCACAGAACTATAGGAATTTAATTCCTTTAAAATAAAATTAGGGTTTGACCCTATGTTATGGGAATTTAATTCCTTCAGAATGAACAGAATCAGGGTTTAACCCTAGTTAAGAACTTAGTTCTGTTAAAATAACAGGAATTTAAGTCCCTTAAGAAAGAAGAAATTAGGGTTTCACCCTATGACAGAATCTCATTCCTCAGAATAATTCTCTAAAAGAGAGTGGGAACTTAATTCCTTAAAGTTGTTATTAGGGTTTAACCCTATGATAAAATGCAGTTCTTCACATATATAAGGAATTTAATTCCTACAGAAAATTCAGAGTTCAACTCTATCCCAGAATATAAATCTTCAGAGGGAAATAGGAATTTAATTCCTCAAAAAATTATTGTTAGGGTTCAACCCTGTGAAGAATTTAATTCTTAAAGGGATTAACAGATCTTCCAAAAAACATACAAAGAAGCAGGGTCACGTGCTACCACGTGACCCCCGAAAAGATCCACAGAAAAGGCCCTTTGAGGCAGTGCCTCGCGTGACCCACGTAACCCTTGGCGGAAGCTTTAACATACAAGCACCAAGATGCCCATCACGTGACAGCACGTGATGCTCCAAAGTATTCAATGCTTTTGACAGAATAAAATAAAGGGAGGGTGCCCTCACGTGTTACCACGTGACCCCTCTTGCCTTAGTGTTTAACACTAAATTGGAACCCCTGAGCCCAGTGTTAAACACTGTTTTGCCTTAGTGTTCAACACTAATTAAAGAGCTTTCTTGCAGTGTTTAACACTGAATTTCTTAGTATTTGACACTAAATTAAATCTCTGTTGACAGAGTTTAACATTAATTTTCTTAGTGTTCGACACCAAATTAAAATCTCTGCCACCAGTGTTTAGCACTGATTATCTTAGTGTTTAACACTAATTTGAGATCCCTGTTGCTAGTGTCTAACACTGACTTGCCCTAGTGTTTAACACTAATTTGAACCCCTTGTTGCTAGCGTTTAACACTAATTTCAGCCCAATTGGCTAAATATCCAGAGGCAAAGCCTCTCCTCTAATGGACCAACAGAGGGCCAATATCCTAAACATGATTGGACTTAGCCCAAGCTGGCCATAAGTCCTCAATTCAAATTCAACTGAGCCAACGGGCTCAAAATATAATTAATTGGTCTTGGTTCCAAATTGGGCCAAAGATTATTTAATCTACCTCGGTTCAAGGGTACATCTCTTCACTCCTTTAATACGTGGCGTTGTAATTCCTCAATGTCTTCAAAGAGGTGATGGGTCCCGATGACCACATATTGATACGGACTGTGGAGTCCCTAAATCCACGGACTATGAGGTCCTTAACCTTGACCGTGATGTCTTAAAACTAACAACGGATTGTGGAGTCCCAAAATCCACGGACTATGAGGTCCTTAACCTTGACCGTGATGTCTTAAAACTAACATTGGACTGTGGAGTCCCTAAATCCACGGACTATGATGTCCTTAACCTTGACCGGGATGTCTTAAAACTAACTACGGACTGTAGAGTCCTTAAATCCACGGACTATGAGGTCCTTAACCTTGACCGCAACGTCTTAAAACTAACATTGGACCGCAATGTCCTTAAACTACCCATGGACCGCAATGTCCTTAAACTACCTACTGACCGTAATGTCACTAAACTAAACAACAGAGCCCCCCCCCCCTTTTATTGCTCTCTTGTTGGATCTAAACGATCCCGTTAAGTTGATCTTAGTCTAAAAACTAGACTAACGTATCCTTAACAAACGTTTAAGTCGATCTTAGTCTCAAATGAGGCTAACGTATCCTTAAACCCAAACCCCAAACCCAAATCTAAGATAATACGGATTTGGACTAGTCCACGCCCTACGGGCGACGACATAACTCAGTCTCCGTATACAATCCACAGGCAACTAAACATAAAATAAACACACACGACACGAGGTGACCATCTGGAGAAGGAGAAAGTGGTTACCGAGATGCGGTAGCGTAATTAACTGCAGGGGCTTGCGCCTGCAGGGAAGAGCGTCCCCACAATCAAAAACCCCTCAAGCGAGGGGGAATCTGACGAAGTCTGCTACATCGGACGCATCCGTTTAAACCTTCGATATACGGTGCCATAAATCAACTTGGCATCTTCGGAGAGGTAGACGGATAGCACCAATTAGCATCTGCCCCGAGCCTCAGGCGAGACGACCACGCATCTCGGCCGCCGTTCGGAGGGGAACAGTTTTTTATGAAAACCTTTAACGCTTTGAACTTGATCTTGTTGTAGAATTTAAATAGTTTAGAAAAGGAGTGGCTTAAGCTCCGCATCTTTTGAAACTTGCATTTTTCATAAAAAGGCCAAGTGTGTTTCAAATCCGATTCTACAACATCTTTAGGTTTCTTTTTCTTTACATTAATCTTATTAATATAGTCCCATAATTTATGTTCTTAAGCCATCATAAAAAAGAAACGAAAATAGAACATACACTTATACCATCCACACTCGCCACAGTGTCCCGTTATGCACCGTTAGGTTACTTAACTAACGGCATAGCGGGGCGGGACTAGCGCGGATGTAAAACATAAGCAACGCTTATTATATATTATATATAATAATAATATTCCATTCGTCTCAGATATTAAGTAATCTCATCACAGAATATCAACAGCAGAAGCACATATGAAAATATAGGATATTTAGGAGGTCCGTATTTTATATTTAGCCAACAATAGAAAATACGGATTTCATGGTCGCGATGAATAGCCAAGCCCACACCCGTAGACCCCTACGAGAGCGGCAAGTGACCCTACCAATTCTAGAGTTTAGGAGACCCGGTCTCGACTCCTCGAGATGGCCTCCCACTGAACCCTAGACCCGGTCACTTGTGCTCCCCTCCTTGGGTCTATCCTAATGCGGAAAAGTAAATAATATAAAATAATGGTAACATCATCCTCAACCCGGAAGAGCCCCAAATAAAAGAATATTACATACAATTAATTTTTTTACATGAATGAAAATAAAAATTCTCATCTCACATAAAACCCCCGGCTATTCAATTACGACGATCCTGCACATCATATCTCAGCAACACATAATATCACATATCATCAACGTAAGTAAGTATGCGCACCCCGATTGTCGTTGATGTATAGTAACGAAACCGGCGATGCACTATATACTACACTTACGGTCGCAGAAAAGAAAGTGAAAAACAACAACACTTGGAATCATCACTTTCACATATATCAAGACGATATTAAACGTTTCGATCGAATCAACAAACACCCACAAATTACCCCAGAAGCACAACACTTGAGCAAAGTTAAGATACCCAAAAACGTGTCACAGTATCTATAGACTAGCCGTAGAAGGGTCAACCCTTGCCTCACCTATGGCGCCACAGGACTACGGCAAACCCTAAGGTTTGGCCGCGGTTCCATGGTCATAAAGTCGAGTTAGGGTTACATTCTTCTAGAGGGTCCATAGGGATACTTGGACGATCTTCCGAATATGTTCAACTTGAGAAATTCCAACACTTGAAAATTTCCAGTGAAGGTCTTGATGTGGGGTTTGAAATTCGTTCGAACTGTTAAACATTGTCAAGGTTACCATTACAGTGTTAAAATATACGACTACGAAACACTACGAATTAGCCCCTAATCAAAATAAACATCACATGAAATTTTTGGCTAAACAAACAATACTTAAAACCCCAAAATCTACAGAACAGAGCACCAGACCAAAACGAGACGAATCAGAGGCAGGGGGGCCGGCCAGGCCAGATTTTTGGGGTTGGTGGCCGGTTCAAAACCGGTAGAATCCCCTCGTTTTTCTATGGTGTGCTCAGTACATCATATGTAAACTTCTGCAGTTGCTTAAATAATTTTTAGACGACTTTTTAAAAAACAACAGAGAGCAATTTTTAGGGTTTCTAAATATCGTATTTTTCTGAGTTGTTTTCGTTCTCGTAATAGTTAAAAATCGTCTCCAAATTTCTAACTTGGCTCTGATACCACTATTGGGTTTTCTTAGCACCATACCTAAGGTTTGGAAGCATCACACATGCCATTATAAAATTTTTAAAGAGGTGCTAAGCAAACTAACCATGAATCGGACTAGAATTTTAGGGTAATATCAAACTAGTATCACATACTAGAGGTTATCTAACACTAAGAGTAAATAATACAACCTTTGTAGACTTTCCTCCTTGACTCCTTGGACCTTTAAGAGTTTGAACCGGCTCGCTAGAAACCTTCCTAGTCCATAATGATCCACCCGAAGTCCCTTTGCTCAAAACTCCTTACTTCATTTGATCAAGGATGAAGATGAAGCAAACACTTTACACTAATGGGCTAGAGTAGTGTAGAATGGTCATGTGGTTTGTTTTCTCACTTCAAAACCCTTTCTTTTTATCTACCTCACTCAAAGGAAAACTCAAGAGAGCATGAGAGAGAAGGAAGATGAAGATGCCAAAGCTTGAGCTCAAGTTTTGTGATAATCTCTTAATAAAAAGAGAATGGAAAATATAAATGAAAGTCACACTCTCATTTAACCATGGTAACTAAATATCTAGATATTTTATCATTGAGTTTAAAGCAACAAACGAAATTAAACTCAGGTTAAAGTCATAGTCAAGTGAGAAGAGTGTAGAAACAATTAACCATGAATTAATTTCCTTTTTCTTTAACTCAAAAACAAATATATATATATATATATATATATATATATATATATATATATATATTAGTTCCTTGTGATTCTTGCATTGCCATCACAAGTGTATCAACAACCATGACACAATGTATGTATGTGTGTGTGCATGCACATCATCATGTGTATGAACATAAATATATGCATGCATGCATACATCCAAAAGAAAAGGTTTAATAAAAGTGAGATAAAAATTCAATGTTAAATCAACACTTGATTTAACAAACCGGTCATATCACATACGAACCGACCAATAGTAAACGCCCGATTAATATACGGTATTATATACACGTATCTAATCAAGCTCCCGCGCATATCTCATATGCACACCACATCGTTTCGCCTGAGCTAGGAAACTCCTGTGTGGGACTCTAAGACTCATCAATACGCCGGCAGTAAGTGATGATCACATCAAACACCCATAAGCCGCAAGCGGTCAGCTAAACATAACGGCCACCCGGATATTGAGCAATCAGAAGAAAAATAAGCGAAGCTGTCAAAACTCCCGTCGAGCCAACTGGAAACACTTACCGTACAGTCTAGTCTCTTCATCAGATATGTTGCATATCGGGTCTAAGGATGGTTTCGTCGACCCCAATAACTCAATAAATCATGCCGGTGTATGGCTCATAATAGATCAAGAAACTACTGATAACACTTATCAGCAAATCTCAGCAGCCCTGGCCAGGGACTTCCTGTTATAGCAAATCGAGTATAGCGCGACATCAACCCCAATACCGGGAGAGGCGAAACCCCTCTTATCGCTCATTGCCTCCATGTGCTTCTGGACTGTACCCAAAATCCACCTGTTTGCACGATTCAGTAGAGCCGTTGTAAGGTGGAGATAAAAGTACAGTGGGAGGACACACAAGACTCTATGACGATCTCGGGTCTACAGACTAACCTGCACCTTGTCACCTGAGAAATGCTATCCAACGATAGATATAATACCACATAGGAGTTCTCGGCGAGTCCGTTCAGTGTATTTAGTCTCCACTGAGTACCTGTATACAATCTTTGGTGTCACCACACCAGATGAATATGGGATCATCCATTGCCCATCATATGGGACAAGAATGGTATACGCTAGTCTACTCTGGAATATCGATGCCCCGTCTCGATATACCCACAACTAAGAACAGTTTAAGGATATGCTCATAAACTACACGTGTCCCATAAGTATGATACGCATCATAGTCCCAGTAGTCAAGCAAATATCCTAAGGGATTTATCAACATGTAACAAATGAGTAAGATGTATGATCAAATGAACATGTCAAGATAAAGTAAACCAGATAGTATACTATCATATTGAGCAAGAAAGTCATCTGTATATATTTATACATGTCCAAGCATCTACTATACATATAATGGCCTCTAGGGCATACATATATCCAACAAAATCTTTCTAAACTATCTGATAGAATTAAATTCTATATATATGGGAAATATATCCCTGATCTTCTTTAAAATAGAAACATCTTCTCTGTTGTTAAATGAAAGACCTTTGGATCAAAAATCCAACGGTGATAGTCTGATAGAATAAAATTCTATCTTAGGAAAATATTTTCTAATCTTGTTAAACAAACAAAAAATCTTCTCTGTTAAACAAAGAGACTTTGGATTAAAAATCCAACGGTAAATAAAATTCACAATTGATCTAAAAGATTATGGAATCAATCATGATCTTTCAATGAGAGATTCTCTTAACAAATTTATTCTTATTCTTCTTGTATAAATAGGATCGAGCAGAGAAGGAGAGACAGAGAGGAGACCCACCCCATAAGCTTTGAGAAAAAAAAAAGAGAATTCAATTCTCTAGAGGAAGAAAATCCCCTTCTTAAACAAAAATCCTAGATAAGAAGAAAGAACAGAGATTATTTTCTCTCCAAGGGCTTAACCCTTCAGAAAAGAACTTAGTTCTTCCTCTGGTCGAGGTCTGCAGACGCAGATCTCTCTACAAGTTGAGAATTTAATTCTCATCGGGGAGATCCTATTATGCAGATTCAAAACATAGGGGAAATAACTAAGTTCAAAGAATTTAATTCTTCCAAAAGTATATAAGAATTTAATTCCTATGATAAAACTAGGGTTTAACCCTGCAAAAGAATTTAATTCTTATAAAGAAAAGGGCCCGAAATTCTCAAAGCTCGGATCAAAATTTCCATACATATAAAAGAACATACTGGTGATTCATTAGCGTTCAACGCTATATAACAAAGGCTCACGTGTTCCCACGTGAGCACCTCTGAGGAACAAAAAGAAAGGACTGAGATCGAATCACGTGTTCTCACGTGACCCCAAAACAATTGCTTAACACTTATATGGAAAAGGGGAAAAATCCAAAGACAACACTCACTTTGAGCATCTCACGTGTTCGCACGTGAGCATTATATGAGTTAAGTGCTTAACACTTATAAAAGGAAGAGGAAATAAAGCCAAAGAGGCAGTGCTCAACTTTGGGGTGCATCACCTGCTCACATGTAAGGGCCACCGGAATTAAGTGTTTAACACTTGTATATATAGATGGGGATTCGAACCCAAGGGCACAGCACCAACTTTCAGGTGTCTTACGTGCCATACTTGAGTACCCAGAATTTCAGTATTTAACAATGCTTTCAAGTCTCACGTGGGAGCACATGAGCACTGAGCATATATTAGTGTTTAACACTATAAAAAGCCAACTTCAGCCCTAAATTAAATTGGCTAAGTTTTCCTGAGATTAGAATACCATGGGTCTCCAAACAGACTGAGCCTATATGCTCATGACTTCCTAAACTAATTGATCAGAATGATGTCCATCACACATATCCTAAGTTAATCTTAGTCTCCCAAAAATGAGTAATGATTCTTAGATGGTCCACCATGATCTCTCCCCTCAATCTGGAATTTGGTTCAAGGATACATCTCTCCACACCTCTGATGCATGTCGTTGTAATTCTTCAACGTCTTCAGAGAGGTGGAGGGTCCCGACAACCAACAACTCATTGGTGCACTCTAAAACTAATGAGCACATCCCAATGGACCGCAACGTCGTTAAACTAGCTACGGACCGAAACGTCCTTAAACTAAAATAATGGAGCCCAAATGATCTTTTGTTGGATCTGAATGATCCCAAAATCCTGTTGAGTAGATTTTAGTTTAAAATTAGACTAACGTATCCTCAATAAACATTTAAGTTGATCTTAATCTCAAACGAGATTAACGATCCTTAAACCAACCCAAACCCAAATCTAAGAATATGCGGATTTGGACTAATCCACGCCCTACGGGCGGCAACATAAATCAGTCTCCGTATACAATCCACGGGCAACGAAAAACCAAAACAAACACAAACACACATGACATGAAGTAACCTTCTGGAGTAGGAGAAAGTGGTTACCATGATGCGGTAACGTAATTAACTACAGGGGCTTGCGCCTGCAGGGAAGAGCGTCCCCACAATCAAAAACCCCTTGCAAACAAGAGGGAATCTGACGAAGTCTGCTACAACGGCCGCATCCATTCAAACCTCTGATGCACGATGCCATAAATCAACTTGGCATCTTCGGAGAGGTGGACGGATAAACCCAAATAGTATCTGCCCCCAAAATTTAGGCCAGACGTCCTAACGTCCCGGTCGCGTCTTTCGGCGGTAAACAGATTCTGGCACGCCCGATGGAACCTTTTCCTCTTTCCACTCCACACTTCGTGTGTCGTGTTCGCGAACAAATAGCAGTTTGCTATGGTTGCCCCTGGATTCGAGGTACTAAGATTTGGTGTCTTTCTCCTGTGCAGGGAAAAGAAGATCAATGGCTTCTGAGTGTACCTGCAATAGCAACTCCCACTCCAGCCCCGCTGGAGGAGTGACTTATGAACCTTAAACGGCCTCCATCTTTGCAATGCCAGTGGAACAGGTGACTCAGGCCACCACTGGACTATTCTTTAGGACCATGATCCTACTGGCAAGCTTCAGTGCATCGGTGCCATCACAGGAAGCTCCGAAGAAGTCGGTCTTCGATCGACTTACAGCCACCACGGCCCCTCTCAACGGGTCGTCTAAGTCATCTACCTCAGTCTTTAACAGACTGAGTCAAAGCTCCAGTGGGCCTGCAAAGAGGCTCGCAATACCTGAAGGGGTTATCCTAAAGTGGATAGCCATTCTAGTTCCAGCAGACGAAGTCGTCAAAGGGGATGCTCCTGCTAAAGGATCGGTCTTCGCAAGATTGACCGTTCCAACTCCTGCTTCGTGCGAAGTCACCAAGACTGCTTCCCCTATCAAAAGATCGGCCTTTGCAAGATTGACCGTCCCCTCTCAACGGACATCAGTCTTCAACAGGCTGACACCAGCGGCGGCCTCTCGTCAAACCGGGGGGCATGAAGAAGTCTCTCCCATGACAAAGTTGGTTTCGTCTGCACGACATGATCGACGTCGCCACTTGCACCGAGTAAGGAAGGCTGGGGGCAGTTCCCCCTATGGACTTACCCCACCAGCTCCAATGGTCGAAATTGACGCTGCCATTCTAACTGGTAACGGCTTCGAGCTGCTCAGGAGGATGCGCAAGAACTTTCCAACTGCTGTACAAAAGAAGTCTCCTCCGCCTGTTGAAAACACAACGTAGGCAAAACCGGAACAGCCTCCTCAACGGATGTCCTCCCAAATCCATAGTGTATGGCGGAAAGTCCAAGACTCTGTAATTGACAAAAATTACTCTCGCCGACTAAAGAAAATGAAAGCTCGGCAAGAGGAGGACCATCCTTCCGTCGTACCACGGAAGGTATCTTTTCATACCAGAATATTGCATTTAATACTGCCTATTCTTATGCTCGTTTGTTTATAGAAAGATGCTTTTGATCTGTGTTTGCTACATATTTACATGTTACAGTTTCCTAGTCCAAAATGACGCAAATCATACAAAATCTCCACAGTTATGCCGAAATCCAGAACATCTGCCACAAACAGATAAAATTCGGGTTCCGGTCATCCGTATCCATCCAGTACCGCTCACTAGTTCAAAAGACAAGAAGTGGTCATTCGTGTCTCGTACAAGCACAGAGCACGAGAGGGGCAGCACAAGATTCAATGGGTGCGCGGAGCTCGAGGGAGATAAAGGTCAAATGAATTATAAGTGAAGCAATTTTGGATTGTTGCAAATCTGAAGAAATTTTGGAAGCAATTTGCAATTTAGGACATGTAGAACAACAGAAAATAGCAACAAAAGCAACCCCAGAAAAAACGACAACATAACTCGCCCAAAAAGCAGCGGAACCGCGACCAAATTGGCACTTATGCGGGGGTTCCGCGGCCGAGTTGAATCGGCATCTGAAGATATTTTGGGGGTAGTTTTGTAACTTTGTATGGGCTCAGAATTTGGCCTTAG
Organism: Agapanthus africanus; assembly: GCA_030015575.1. NCBI lineage: Eukaryota > Viridiplantae > Streptophyta > Magnoliopsida > Asparagales > Amaryllidaceae > Agapanthus > Agapanthus africanus. The sequence goes on from JASDDO010000004.1 coordinate 388,268,118, forward strand.
GGTTTCAGCTCTCTGTCTATAAATACTCCAGTTTTGAGCCATTGTAAGATGCTTATTTCTTTATTAGGATTTAGAGTAAATTAGTTTGTATTTCTTCTTCTTTATCATCTCTCCTCCATAAAATTATAGTAAGAGCTCTTGGGTGGAAGATCAATGAAGATAAGAGCTTTTTATTATCTTGTATCATAATTTTCTTGTATTGTAATATTTATTTCGTTGTCTTGTAATTTTAATTTCTAGTGTAATTTTATTTCTTGTTGTTAAGTAGTTGTTGTTATTTCTTGTTTTATTTTCCTTCTCTTTTTATCTGCATTTTCAAGCCATGATACTCGACGGAGTCCCTTGCTAAGGTGAAGGCCCAAGTAGTTAGCTTGCTACCATTTTGTAAAACCGTATTTTCCTTTCTTTCTTTGTTTCTTTCTTGTTTTGTTTTGTTTTTCATTTAAATGTATGATTAATTCCATACTTGTTAGAGGCTAAGGAAGGTTAGTATGAGGGACGAAAAATCCCTTGTGTTTCTCTTCGCCAAACATCTTGAAACGAGCCTAGACTAAACAAACGCGACCCCCTCATTTAGGCGTGCTATACGTGACATATAGCTGCGACCTAAGTCGAGAAGTCCTTTGGGCACAATACAACGTGACATATGGTTGTGACTTAATTAGATACATGGTTGCGGGTGTTTGGTCTAGGGTTGGAAATAAGCGCACGTAGCGGAAGGACAAGGTGCACTAGGAATGGATTTAGTGTTGGAAAGCTTGCTTAAACTCGCAAATCCCATTCCTGTATCCTCCTAATCCCCGCTAATTTCTATTATCCCAACTTCATTTTAAGAATGGCAAAAGAAAACCACAAGACTAATGCTAACTCTACTAACCAAGCTTAACCCTAACAAACTTACATGAACATAAATACGAACACTTAGGATAGATTTGAACATACACATATACATTCTTAATTGACTCGTCTAAAACACGAACGAACATACAACCATCTCCCTGTTGATCGACCCGTGCTCAACCGGCTAGCTGCAAAGTGACACCGACTTGATTGCGGTAAGTAGAACAAATAGGATAAGGTAGAACGCGTGTTTGTGCGACAATCAAATGGCGCCGTTGCCGGGAAGACGGTAACGTATTTTCTTTCTTGTTATTCGGGTTAATATTTTTTTTTGTATATATATAAAAATAAATAAAAATAATAAAAACCCTTTTTGTTATTTTTAATATTTTTTGTGTGCAAGTTTGCAGGCTATCTGGAGTAAGTACAGTAATCTTATCAAAAGATAGAGGTTTTTATTTTGTCTTACAGAGAAAGAGGAGTGCAGGGACCCAAGTTTCAAGCGCCAATTCAACATTTTGACCGTGGAACCGCGGTCAAAGCTTGGGTTGTGCGGCGATTCCGCGGTTCTATTGTGGTTTCTTGGCCTCAATTTTTTCCACCACTTCTCTTCCCTCTAATATTCTCTGTGAATTCTACTAAACAGTATTTTATGCAGGTTTTTTTGCACAGATTGCTCCGCCGCCAAATAATTCTTTTTATTGTTTTAGATTTTGTTTGTTTATATGCTTTGCATATAATAATACGGACATTAAGGGGCTTGAACACCAATTAAGATTGGGTGGGGATTTCATCACCCTTCCTGAGACCCTACAAATCACAAAGAGTATACGCATTACCTTGAGTTAATAAAAAATATCTAGACCAAAACCTATAAGGACTTGTAGCGCTCATTTAGGACAAGTGAAGGTCGTGGGGAATTGGTCGTTTATCTAAACTTGACTTTGTGGTGCCTAGGCTAGACAAGTGAGGAGGTAATTTTAAAAGGCTCGTCTCACGGTGATTCGTGAGCGGAACCCTACTTACCTCACTTGTGCTTACCTGGCCACAATTGGCAGTGAAGAGACGATTCGAGAGTTATCTTACATCTTGTCGCTTGGAAGTCTAGGAGCGGTCTAGTTGGACTTTGAGGACCCTAGTTCTAGGTGTTGTTTGTGCATATTGTGATTGTGATTGTGCTTATGTAAAGTTTTATCCCATAATTCTGTATTCTTTCAAAAACCAAACAAACAATTTCGAAAACTGCACAAAAAATTATAAAAATTCCGCCCTCCCTACCTCCACTCTTTTCATAACATGGGTACCCCAAAACAAATTCTTGCCGAATTTTAGTACCTACAACCAGACATTTCTTCTACGGTTCTTGCTTTGGCCGAACTTCAAACGATCCATCCATGCCCAAAATTTCATTGAGATATTGGATAGACGCGTCTAGGACAAACAATTGGACTCCGCAATCCACTTCATATCAACCATTTCAACCTCCCCCACCTTCTTTTGTTGATACCCCATCTGAGAGTCCTATTGCGACTCCGAGACCAATGTCCATTGCTGAACATATTGCACAATCATGTAGCCGATATTTCATGCCTTTCACTACTTCGAACTCATTAGGACAACAATTCCAATCACCTTCTTATCATAATGTTGATCCTAATCCTGTCCATTTTTTACATTCATTCGATTCCTATCAATCCTACCTGACTTTTACACCTTCCCTAGAGATCGCTTCTGAACAGTCATTTGGGAGTTTCACGTACCAAACAACTTTGAATCTTTTACTGAAACCCCCTCCCAACCCATGTCTAGTCTTGAGCGAACTTTGGAAGAGTTTCGGGTAGCGTCATGCCAAATGGAGGAAGTGAATGTGTCCATGGCCACCCTTATGCAATCTTGTGAACCGGCCGTTAGTTTACAACTAGCTCCACATTTTCTTATGTATGATGAGGCGATAGGACAGCTTGCGGATTTGAGTAGTGAAAGTGAGCAGTACACCCTTCCAAATCAAACCGACCCGTTGCAAATTGAATTCCACAACTCCGGTTTTAAAATTCTATCGAGTGTCCTAAACGATTCACCGATTGAAGATAGAACGTTTGATGAGTTGTGCGACCTTATAGTGTTTGATTTATCCGATTGTGAAGGGTCCATTTCAAGTGAAACCACACACAATCCTTTTGACCTCTACACCTCCATACTAGAACCACAATTTATTGAAATCCATACTTTTGATGAGGTGTCTGAGATATTTGATTTTCACTTGATTGAGGATATCGACGCTGGGAATATTTTGGATGATGAACCAACAGTTTTGGATGAGTTTTTCACACTAATCCATCATGTCCTTTCACTTCCGTATAGACATCATCCCGATTCATTAACTGTTTTTCCCGAACCCCATTTGCGTCTGGAAATTAATGATGAATGCATGGATGAGCTAAATTTTGAGGATCGTATTGAGGATGAAACAGTTTTACTGGATGAGTAGGATTTTTCAATTCATCATGTCCCTTTCATTGACTATGTACACCCTCCTGAATATTTAACCGATACCATTTCTCGATCACTTTCTATCGTTCCCACTTCGCAAGCCACCGTATCACCTTCATTTCTTATGTCTGGTTTACCAAATCTGGTCGGCTCATGTTTTCTTACGAATCTTGAGAAGTTTGTCTACATTTCTCAACGGGTTAATAGATTAGTACAATCGCTTTTTACACATCGGTCATTACTACTAATTTATTCACCCCATTTCCACCCTCAAGTTCGTATTCTATTTCTTTCTCCCTTCTGCCATTTTTCTCCTCCACCGAGACCATACGCTTCTTCCATTCACACACGGTCTCACTTATTTTCCATTTCTTTCCTCTATGCAATCTTTCACCAACCTGCACATTATCGCGATAAAAATTTTGAATGGTTGGTGTTAATTTTTGGCCTGTGTAAGACCTTATATAGATTGATAATGTTCTCTTCCCCTAACTCTGAATTTAACGCCTAAACAGTGGAAACACTGTTTCACTTAAGTTTGGGGGGAACCTTTTTGTGTATATATATATTTGGTTTGCTTTTTCTTTTGTACAAAAAAATAAAAATAAAAATAAAAACAAAAAAGGGGAGCGCCGACAATTTTGACCCTCTGGGTGTAGCCTGACAGTGAGGGCACTGTCAAGTTTAAGTTTGGGAGTGTGCTCGGTAAGATTTCTACCTTCGCATTCATGTGTATATTTTGCATTTGCATACTTATTTAAAAGACCATAAAAATCGAAAAATTTTACGAAAATATAAAACCTTTATCGTCAAGTTAGCTAGTAGGGTAACTTAGATTTTTATTCCGAAAATTTAGTTGATACGTTAGAAATAACTAAATCCAAGGCTTAGGAATTGAAAACCTTAAAAATAACCCTCTCTCTGTTTAACCTTGGTAATTATACGTCCTTGCAGTTTTTTTAGAAGTGGATAATCTTGAGTTAAGTCAAAATGAAGGGAAAGTATTGAAAGTTTTATTGAAAGATAAGTCTGAAAAATAGTTCATATTCTTGAGTCCAAATGTAGAAAGTACATATCCTACAAATCCCATTTACATGCACCTTGAAACTTGGGATAGTAGAGGATACCTAGAAATACTCTTACCTGAAAACCTAGTGTGAAAGAAAAAACGGTATTTAAAGTTAACCATCAAAAGAGTATCATTGAAAAATATATCCGATCTTCAAAAAAATAAAAATAAATAAATAAAGTCAAGACCTGGAAACTGCTATTTACGCTTTATTCTCACACATTCAGTAATCGGATGTTAGTGCCTCATGAAGCAGTAATAGTCGCATAAAAGGTGTGTGAGCAAATCCGTCCATCATTAACGAAAAGAAGTAGTATTAGGTATTAAGACAAGGGTACTATAGCTTGAATTGAATTCTTAAGTGTAGAGGTGAAATTTTACACACACGTAGGGATATACGATCGATGTTTAGAGGGAAGATAGGAATAAAGAATAAGACTTATGTTTTCCGTAAAGTTGATAAAAAAATTCCGGATTGGAGACAGCGCTTTAGAAGGAAAAATCAAGAGATACCGAGATCTTTTTAAACTGTAAAAATGTACAGGATCTGGGGTTGAATAAATAGGAGGAGTGAAACAGAAGGGTTGAATATTTCTAACTTAGGATGACAGAATTTCTAACTTAGATACTAAACTGTAGGAGTTGAATCAACGTTAATTTATAAAACTAGCTTGACGGGATTTTGTGGATAGTATCCGCTGAAAACCTCAGAAGACAAAACTCCTCCTACTAGGGACACCTAGAGTTTTAACGGCTTGTTGCACGAGCTCAGTGCAATCGCATTCCCTGCGAAAGTGAGGTTAGTACTTTTTGTGAATAATTGGTTTTGCTCGGGATGAGAAAAAGTTGAGTTTGGGGTATTTGTTCATACCAGAATATTGCATTTAACACTGCACATTCTTATGCTCGTTTGTTTATAGGCATATGCTTTTGATCTGTGTTTGCTACATATTTACAGGTTACAGGTTCCTAGTCCAAAATGACGCAAATCATACAAAATCCCTACAGTTACGCCGAAATCAAGAACATATGCCATAAACAGATAAAAGCCGGGTTCCGGTCATCCGTATCCGTTCAGTGCCGCTTACCGGTTCAAGAGACAAGAAGAAAAACAGTGGTCATTTGTGTCTCGGACAAGCACAGAGCACGAGAGGGGCAGCATAAGATTCAATGGGTGTATAGAGCTCGAGGGAGATAAAGTTCAAATGAATTAAAAGTGAAGCCATTTTGGATTGTAGCAAATCTGAAGAAATTTTGGAAGCAATTTGCAATTTGGGACATGAAGAACAACAGAAGATAGCAACAAAAGAAACTCAGAAAAAATGACAACATAACTCGCCCAAAGAGTCGCGGAACAGCGGCCAAATTGGCACTTATGCGGCGGTTCCGCGGCCAAGTTGAATCGGTATCTGAAGATATTTTGGGGGTAGTTTTGTAGCTTTGTATGGGCTCAGAATTTGGCCCTAGGGTTTCAGCTCTCTGCCTATAAATACTCAAGTTTTGAGCCATTGTAAGATGCTTCTTTCTTTATTAGGATTTAGTGTAAATTAGTTTGTATTTCTTCTTCTTCGTCATCTTTCCTCCATGAAATTGTAGTGAGAGCTCTTGAGTGGAAGATCAATAAAGATGAGTGCTTTTTATTATCTTGAATCTTAATTTTCTTGTATTGTAATATTTATTTGCTTGTCTTGTAATTTTAATTCCTAGTATAATTTTATTTCTTGTTGGTAAGTAGTTGTTGTTATTTCTTGTTTTATTTTCCTTCTTTTTTTATCCGTATTTTCAAGCCATGATACTCGACGAAGTCCCTTGCTAAGGTGAGAGCCCAAGTAGTTAGCTTGCTACCATTTTGTAAAACTGCATTTTCCTTTCTTTCTTTGTTTCCATCTTGTTTTGTTTTGTTTTTTATTTAAATGTGTGAATAATTCCAAACTTGTTACGGGCTAAGGAAGGTTAGTATGAGAGACGAAAAATCCATTGTGCTTCTCTTAGCCAAACATCTTGAAACGAGCTTAGACTAAACAAACGCAACCCCCTTATTTAGGCGCGCTATACGTAACATATATCCGCCACCTAAGTCGAGAAGTCCTTTGGGCACACTACAACGTGACATGTAGTTGTGACTTAATTGGATACATGGTTGTGAGTGTTTGGTCTAGGGTTGGAAATAAGCGTACGTAGTAGAAGGACAAGGGGCACTAGGAATGGATTGAGCATTGGAAAGCTTGCATAAACTCGCAAATCCCATTCCTATATCCTCTTAATCTTCGCTACTTTCTATTATCCCAACTTCATTTTACGAATGTCAAAAGAAAAGAAAAGGACTAATCCTAACTCTACTATCCAACCTTAACCCTAACAAGCATACTAGAACATAAATACAAACACTTAAGATAGATTTGAACATACACAATACATTCTTAATTGACTCATCTAAAACACGAATGGACATACAACCATCTCCCTGTGGATCGACCCGTGCTCAACCGGCTAGCTGCAAAGTGACACTGACTTGATTGCGGTAAGTAGAACAAATAAGACAAGGTAGAACGCACGTTCGTGCGATCAATCAGCACCGTCTACATGGATTCCTGTTACAACGGCCCCTCCGACTTCAACCTCCCACAATAGGAGAAGTCCGGAGAAAACCCCACTGCCTGCGGCAAATTCCAAAAGCACAGGACCCAAACGCCCCAAGTCTGGGGATATGATCGTGCACACGGATATGGCTTCCAGGAAAGAGGAAAGCTGTGCTTCTGTAGGTCATTGACCACTCACTCGGTCGTTGACAAAAGCTCAGGAGAAGCAACAAAAGCTCTAAGAAATGATGATAAAAATGTCAGCATTCACCAGGCAGAAAGAAAGCCTAGAATCAACGTCTGAGTAGTGCCAGGAACAAGAGACCGACATCGAGTTCCTGCGGAGGGTGCTAAAAAGAAAGGATAAAGAGGCCGCGGAACAGGCCGCTAATATAAAGCAGATGGCGCTTCTGTTCCAAAACATGGTTGGGATGATGATCCAGCCAGAACCTCCAGCCGAAGACCCTCCGATAATTATCGAAGACGTCATAGGGGAAACATCAAATCCTCCACCGGCTTTCTCAGTAGCCAAGGAAGAAACAATCTCTAAGGCTGCCCTTGACGACTACATAGCTCAACAAATACGAGCTCATCAGGCAAGCGATGCGGCTGGCCAAGTCGTTAGAACTGGGCGACCTTATCTAGGCTGGTACGTTCAAATCAAGTACCCACCGGAATATACGATCCCTAAATTCCATGTGTATAAGGGGACAGGAAATCCCCATCAGCACGTCGCTCAGTTCAAAGCTCTATGTGGCAATACTGGAGGCGACGACAAACTGCTACTTCGCCAGTTCATCGACAGCTTGGCAGAGACAGCATTTGAATGGTACTCGGTGCTTCCGAATGACTCCATCAAAATATTTATAGAAATGGAGCTACTGTTCACGCAGCGTTTCGCAAGCGCAAGCGAGCGCATCCTGATCACCGCATTAATCAATGCCAGGGTAAAGCCGGGAAAACCTGGGTTCAATACGCAATTCGGTGGCGGAACCTATGGTCAAAATACGAACAATGCATCGAAGAAGCTCATGCCGTGGGCATATTCATGGGGACCCTTGATCCTCAAGAAACTATATCCCAATTTATGATGTTCTTCAAGCCGACCACCTTCCAGGCCTTGATTGACAGCTGGCCCAAATGGACCAAATAGACCATAGGCCGTCCTCATCAAAAACGGATCTCCGGAATGAAAATGGCAAAGAGAAAGCGACCTTCATTGCCAACGCTCAACAAGAACCGAGTGACCCGAAACCAGTTGCTCGCCAAAATAACACACGCCGATCCCTCGAAGAGAAGTTGAGACGTCCTCACTCGTTTCCCCGGGATAAAACGAGGAAACTGTTTGAACTGGTGGTGCGCAACAGGCTCATCACTCTGCCAGATCCAAGACACCCACTGTATCCTGGTGACGTCAACATTCCTAACTACTATCCCTATCACAGAGTAATGGATCAACCAATCGAAGATTGCTATTTTTTCAAAAACTGGGTTGAGGACCAATACAAACAAAGCAAGTTCGCGCTATCCGAAAACTGGAAGGTGAACCCGCCACAGCATAACGCTCCTAAAAAGGTGGATACGCCGGGGGCATCATGCTCATTTGTAGAAGATGCTCCGTGGGAAGTTGTTCTTTGAGCTAAAACTAAGAGAATGCTGAAGGATCTTCAAGCATGTCCGGCGATCAAATAGAAAAGCCCGCTAGAGCCCAAGATCATTGAGGGGATGCTTAAACTGCGCTCAACACCAAAAGCTGGTAACGATGGGCAAAACACCCAGGTCAAGCCTTCAAAGTCTTCGAAGAAAAAGAAGAAGGCCAAGAAGCACGTACAACCTGATAACGAGCTCGTACCTGTCATGTGATAACATTCTCAAAGGAGGAGGAGCACGAGAATATGGACGGCCTCTCCCACTGCTTCGCAGACGAGGATGAGGATGAGGTAATTTTTGAATTTCCACCGGCGCCAAAAGAGTTGGAAGATGGGATACACACCACAGCGGACAACCTGAGAAAAATCGACTTGGGGACAAAAAACGAGCCAAGGCCAACGTTCGTCAGTGAGCTGCTGTCTGAAAAACAGGTGGCCATGCTAAAGGGCATACTTACGCAATATAAAGACTATTTCGCATGGAATTATTCCGAGATGTCGGGACTAAATCCAGAAATAGCGGTGCATAAACTGGCAATATCACCAGACGTCAAGCCAGTCAAACAAGCACCAAGAAGAATGCGGCTCAAGCTTGAGATGAGTATCAATGCCGAAGTCAAGAAGCTAATCGACTCCGGCTTCATCCAAGAAGTTCAATACCCTGTCTTGATTGCCAATATCGTTCCGGTAATGAAGAAAAATGGGACAGTACGCATCTGTGTGTACTTTCGGGATCTCAACAAAGCTTGTCCGAAAGATGACTTCCCAATGCCTGTTACCGAGCTGATGAACGATAACACATCCAGCCATGAAGACTTCTCCTTCATGGATGGATCCTCAGGGTATAATCAAATAAAGATACATCCTGAAGACCGAGAGCACACCGCATTCCGGACTCCGCTGGACATATTCTGCTATAAAGTAATGCCCTTCGGTCTGAAGAACGCAAGCGCTTCCTACCAGAGGGCCATGACAAAGATCTTTGATGACCTCATACATGAGATTGTCGAATGTTATATCGACGACCTCTTGGTGAAAAACAAATCGTGCGAGGAGCACCGGGAGCATTTGAAAATAGTGTTTCAGCATCTTCGGAAATATAATCTGCAGATGAACCCTCTGAAATGCGTGTTTGGAGTCTCTTCAGGAAAATTCTTAGGATTCATCGTACGACACCGAGGCATCGAAATAGACCATGTTTACCGCCGAAAGCCGGGAAAGACAAACGTCTTTCCTGAATTTGAGGGCAGATGCTATTTGGGTTTATCCTTCCACCTCTCCGAAGATGCCAAGTTGATTTATGGCACCGTGTATTGGAGATTTAGACGGATACGGCCATTGTAGTAGACTTTATCAGATTCCCCCTCGTTGTGAGGGTTTTTTGATTGTGGGGACGCTATTCCTTGCAAGCGCAAGCCCCTGCTGTTAATTACATTACCGCGTAGCGATAACCACTTTCTCCTGCTCCAGATGTTCACTCTATGTCGTGTATGTTTGTTTTATTTTTGGTTGCCCGTGGATTGTATACGGGGACTAATTTGTGTTGTCGCCCGTAGGGCGTGGATTAGTCCAAATCTGTATTTTCTTAGATTTAAGTTTGGTTTGATTTAAGGATCGTTAATCTCGTTTTGGGATTAAGATCAACTTAAATGTTTATTGAGGACACGTTAGTCTAATTTTAGAATAAGATCTACTCAACAGGGTTTCGGGATCATTTTTGATCCAACGGAAGAGCATTTGGGATCTATCGTTTTAGTTTAGGGACGTTACGGTCCGTAGATCACTATTTTTGGTATGAGGGTTAAGTTTAAGGAAGTTGCGGTCCACAGCTAGTTTACGGACATTACGGTTCATGGCTAGTTTAAGGACATTGCGGTCCATAGCATTGTTGATTGTCGGGACCCACCACCTCTCTAAAGACGTTGAAGAATTACAACGACATGTATCAGAGGTGTGGGGAGATGTACTTTGAATCAATGTTAGTTGGGAGATCTGTAGTTGAGTTTAGGACTAAGACCAATTTGGAAAAATTGTGAGCACATAGGCTCGCTTGATCTGAATTAGGGACTTTTGGTCAACTTAGACTCAGCCCACTAATTTTTTCAACAAAGTGTTAAACATTGGTTTAGGTTCGGTCCCTTTTTTGTGCAACAATGCTGAACATTGATATGGGCTCTGACGCTCACCCTATTTCTTTGTTTTTTATGGAGTGTTAAACACTCTTTATAGCGCTGGGATCTATTTGCAGAGCGTTTTATGTTAAATAGCGCCCACGTAAGGGGTACATGAGGCGTTTAGTGCTGGGCGCCAACCAATGAGTGCAGAGCACTCTTTATTTTAGCAGCGCCCACGTGAGGGGCACGTGGGGCACTTGGCGCTAGGCGCCAACCACTGAGCGCTAGGCACTCTTTATTTTAGCAGCACCCACGTGAGGGGCACGTGAGACACTTGGCGCTGAGTGCCAACCACTGAGTGCAGAGCACTCTTTATTTTAGCAAGCGCCCACGTGAGGGGCACATGGGGCGCTTAGCGCTGAAGGACCACAACTGAGTGCTAAGCACTCTTTATTTGGGCAGCGCCGATGTGAGGGGCACGTGAGGCGCTTGGCGCTGTCTCTTTCTTTGTGTATTTTTCTGAAGAGTTTAACTCTTTGTTCTCCCCTAAATCTTCAATCCCTAAGAACAAATTCATCCCCATGAGAATTAAATTCTCGTTTATAGGAGACTTGTCTCATGGATCTCAGATCCGGGGAAAGAACTATGTTCTTTTATGAGGATTAAACCATTGGTTATGCAGATGAGATACTATGATCTCTATTTACCTTGAAGAAAGTTCTTCTTCTTTCTTCTTTCTTTAAAGCTCTTTTTGCTTGCTCTTCTTTTTTAACTTGAAGTTTTGGGTGGGGGGTTCCTCGCTTTTAGACTTGAAGTCTTGGGGTCTTTATATAGTAGAGCCAAATTTGTTGATTCAGTTAAGGAAATCTCTCATTGAGAGATTTCTTAATTGATTTGGGGATTTTATCCACCATTGGATATTTGATCCAAGGACTTCTGTTTTACAAAAGACATTTTTCTTGTTTTTAATAAGATTTAGAAAATATTTTCCCATACAGAGCTTGTTCTGTAATTTGGTGATTTTTCAATCACCATTGGATCTTTAATCCAACGGCGCTCTGTTTTATAGAGCGTAATCTTTCTTGTTAAGAAAGATTGGGGAAAATGTTTTCCCCTACAGAGCTTATTCTGTATCTTGGTGATTTTTAATCACCATTGAAAATTTAATCCAACGGTGCTCTGTTTTTACAGAGCACAATCTTTCTTGTTTAGAATGATTGGGAAAATATTTTCCCCTACAAAGCGTATTCTGTAGCTTGGTGATTTTTAATCACAATTGGATCTTTAATCCAACGGTGCTCTGTTTTTACAGAGCATAATCTTTATTTTTTAGAAAGATTGGGAAAATATTTTCCCCTACAGAGTTTATTTTGTAGCTTGGTGATTTTTAATCACCATTGGATCTTTAATCCAATGGTGCTCTATTTTACAGAGCGTAATCTTTTTTGTTTAGAAAGATTTGAGGAGTATTTGCTCAATCAGAATTTAATTCTGTGTTTTGATGAATTATCATCTCCGTTGGATCTTTTGATCCAACGGCAGAGAACTTTTAGTTCTGGCACCGGCGCCCTCGTGCAAGGCACACGAGGCGCTGCCTCAGAGTTTTTAACTCTTTGCACCGGCACCCTCGTGCAAGGCACGTGAGGCCCTGCCTCAGATTTTTTAACTCTTGGCGCTAGCGCCTTCATGCAAGGCACGTGAGGCGCTGCCTCATTACTCAAGGTATCTTTTCACCTTCTTTCTTTGCTTTTCCAAACTAAAATGCTTAGAAATGGTTCTATCATGCACAACATTTTCTTTGCCTAGACTTAAATGTCTCCTCCATAATCTGAAACAATGCTTCTCTTCTTTTTCACTTTCAGAGAAATATTTTAACAGAGAAGAGCTATGGCTTGTTATCGTCCACATGCTCGCCGACAGCCATGAAAGGTGCCTATTGAGAAGACTATTCCTCGTTTTGCTTCCCGTCTGGTGAACCCTGCTCTTACGGATGACCAATGCGATACGGTGCTGCACGAGCTCTTGACTCGTAGAGGATCTCCTCTCCCCACCGGCTCCATTTGGCTCCGGATGTCTTTTTGTCCGTGCTCAATGATATTCCCCCTCATCCAGTGGAGATGACTCCGGCGATACTCTACACAGCGGAGGACAAGATTGAGTGCTTTCATGAGGCACTTTTGATCACTACGGCTCTGAGGGATCTCTCTGTTCAGCTGCTAAGCCAGATACGGGCTCAGCGGGCTATCATGTCTACCTTCGCTGATGGGCACGGTGTTGACCGATGAGGAGCGACTCTTCATGAATATCGTCGCTTTGCCATGGTGGAGAAAACAAATAGGGAGTTAGAGAATTTTCTCCATAGTTTTGTGAATCCATGTGCTTTTTATCCCATGTATGGTGATCTATTTCCTGTAGAATAAAATGTTCAATTAAATGCTTTCTTTTTTTCGTTGAACACATGTTCTTCCTCTGATGTGTGCGTATATGAATGAGCCCGATTTCACACATATCTGTAAACGAAACTTAAACCGGTGTAAATAGAAACAAATAGCTCTTGGCCGAAGATTTTGGCGAGAACAAATGCCCCCCACTATTTTTCCCACGTAAGTATGTATATGGGTGAAGTAGTGCAGAGTTATGCACGGCCATGGAATTGAGCACTTAGGAGACAAGTTTACGGTCCTTGTAGCCTAAAACTTTTTTCGTCTTGATGAGCCGTAAGGGTCTTAAGAAGGTTATTTCTCCCTACGAGTCGAGAGGATCTCATAGGTGTATTTTTTCCTTAAGAGTCGTGAGGACTCCTAAGTGCGTTCCCTCTTGAGAGTCGTAAGGATCTCACAAGAGAATTTTCCCCCTTAGAAATCGAGAGGACTTGTAAGTGGTTTTTTTTCCTTTGTCGATATTCAACTTTGAAGAATGTGGCCCGTGGATAGTCCATCTTGATCTCCTTGCAGGGCAGCGATGGCTTAGAAGACATGTTCAGATCTGTCGCCTAAGACTTTTCAACTTTACGATCCATGAGGGTCTCATAAAGACTTTTCTCCCTATGAGTCGAGAGGATCCCGTAGGTGTATTTTCTCCCTAGGAGTCGTGAGGACTCCTAAGTGTGTGTTTTCTCTTGAGAGTCGTAAGGATCTCACAAGAGAATTTTTCCCCTTACAAGTCGAGAGGACTCGTAAGTGGTTGTTTCCCTCCTTGTCGATATTTGACTTTGGAGAGTGTGGCCATGAATAGTATGCAATAGTCTATTTTAGACCGAATTGCAGGGGCCCAGTGCTTAGGAAACATGTCCTTATCCCTATTGTCTAAGGCTTTTCCCTACGAGTCGAGACGAATCGAGAAGTTCTCGCAAGGACACTAATTTCCACATGAGTCGAGACGAATCAAGAAGTTCTCACAATAGTTTCCTAACGTCACAGTTAACTCCTGCTAATAAAAGTCCGTTAGGGTCTGTGGTACTAGGGTTTTTTACCCGTCGCACCGTCGCATTGGCCGATATATTCCCCGATATGCAATCTTGCTATTCGGGTAGCCCCACGACTGTCGTATCTCTGATCCCTTCGGAGGCTGGACAAGACTTCTTCAAGTGATCTTCCAGGTAATATTACCGTCGAAAGAGCAAGCGTTAGGGATATTCCATGTCGCTTTTTAATTGAGTTTAGGCTCAGTTTGGGAGCCCCGATGAGTCATGACCACTCCGCGCTGGAGTGGGATGATCTCCGATGGTCTTTCAGGTCTCATTTGAGTTGCTGTCAAAACCCTTAAGCTAGGGATCTTCCTTTACTTCGTTGGTTGACATTGTGTCTGCAATATTGTGAAGAATGTCGAGGTTGTCTCCGGGTTATCTGTGAACCGTCGAGATTTGGAACTAGGAGACTTTGTCATGGCTCCATTTTGTTGATGTCGCACCTGTATCCTTCTGGAGGGAGAAAGAACGTTGTTGGTTGATCTCTAGGCTGTGGATGCCGCCGTCGAGACTTAGAACTAGGGACTTTGCCATGGTTCCGGGATAGTCTTTAGGTTGTCTTTGAACCGTCGAGATTTGGAGCTAGGGGACTTTGCCATAGCTCCGAGGTAGTTTTTAGGCTGTCTGTGAACCGTCGAGGTTTGGAACTTGGGGACTTTGCCATGGCTCCATTTGTTGATGTCGCGCATGCTTTTAGTTGGAACGAGAAGGAGAATGCTGTTGTTGACTTCTAGGCTTGTAGATGTAGCCATTGAGATCCGGCTTCCCATTGACGGAGCCCGGTGGGATGATATAGTTCCCTTTCTGTTTGTGCCCATGGATTGTATACAGGGGTCAATATGATCTTACCTGCAGGGCAGAAATTTCATTTCATTTTTTATTTTTTTCCACGATGCTCTATCATTTCAGCTTTTTATATCGCGAAAGTCGCGATTGCGCAATCATTTCGGCTATTTTTTCGCGGTGCCCTATCATTTCGGATATTTTTCTTTTTCTTTACTCACTGCTTTTTATTGCGAGTTGCCCAATCATTTCAGCTATTTTTGTATGCATATATTTTACTTGCTGATTTTTGTTGCAAATTGCCCTATCATTTCGGCTATTTCATATGCATTTATGGCTCGCTGTCTTTTTGCTGCGAGTATGGAACTTGGGATTTGATACCAATCTTAGCATCAGCATCGCTGTGACTGGAATATTGCCAGGAACGAATCATCATTTGCCATGAAAGGACTTGGAATTCGATACCGATTTAGGCATCAGCATCGCTACAACTGGGATATTGCCAGGAGAGAATCATCACTTGCCTTTGTCGATTCGAGCAAAGGTGGCTTAGCAAACAGGGTTAAGATCCTATCGACTAAGGCTTTTTGACTTTATGAGCCGTAAAGGTCTCATAAAGATGTTTCTCCTTACGAGTCGTGAGGATCTTGTAGGTGCATTTTCTCCTTAGGAATCGTGAGGATTCTTAAGTGTGTGTTCTCTTATAAATCATAAGGATCTTACAAGAGTGTTTTCTTCTTATAAGTTGAGAGGACTTACAAGTGTCGTTCACCACATGAGGACATTCCTCGTCGTTGGTAGGACTTGGTGGGGGAAACGTTTATTTATGCCCGTGGATTGTATACAAGGGTCAATATTGAACCGCTTGTAGGGAAAACTGGAGGATATGATGGCTTAAGAACAGGCTCATGTCCCTGTAACTTAAGGCTTTCAAATCCTATAAGCCGTGAGGGTCTCATAGGGGGAATTTTCCTTACGAGTCGTGAGGATCTCGTAAGTGTAATTTCTTCTTAGGAATCGTGGGGATCCCTAAGTGTGTTGCTCCCTTATGAGTCGTAACGATCTCACGCAGGTATTTACTCCTCACAAGTTCGAGAGGACCTTGCAGGTGTCTTTATTTTAACGAGATTGCGCCCATTCAAGTTTTCACAAACTCGCCGGTATTCCTGCTGTTTTTACTCACGGTGCCCTTTCGGGTTTTCATCCGTGCCCATTTCGCTTGTGGATGTACCTTTTTTTTGACGAGGAAACTCTCAAGAATAGTTTCACCGTATGTGGCCTATTTGTTTGCCGGTGGGATTTGAGCCGCAGCCCTCACCGTTGGGACTTATGGACTTGAACTCCACTACCGCCGTGTTTGAGGAAACATTATTAGTTTAGGGACTTCTCGGTCTATTGTTAGTTTAAAGACATCTCGGTCCAATGTTAGTTTAAGGACGTTGTGATCCGTATCTAGTTTAAGGACGTTACGGTCCGTAGCTAATTTAAGGACGTTGCGGTTCATAGCTCTCCATGTTTGAGACGGAGTACTGTTGGGTACTACTCTTAGAGTTTTGACTCAAGAAGTGTCACGCCCCGCTTCCTGGTGTACGGCGAAAAGGATGCGACGAGGTCCGCTACGTATATACTTAGAAGTATATACGCTAAGCGTACCTAAGCAATATAAAAGTAAATCACAAGAGACAAAAGATATAGAAATAACAGCAACTTTATTAATAACATTCTTTTGTACAATGCATGAAAAGTAAATACAACTGAAATGAAAAGCGATGCCTAAACAATGGCATAACAAGAAATGAAAATACTGAATAGAATAAGGTACAATGTCTAGAGCTCAGGGTCTTCGTGAAACTGCTCCAAGTCTTCACTGGTGGGCTCGATCTCTGCTGGGTCTAAAGCACCTGACGACATTCAAAGAAGAAGAAATAGAATGTCGTCGGTGAACAGGTCGCTCGGTAAGTCCCAAAGATAAAGAAGAATTAGAAAAGACAGAATAAGAGATTTTTTCTAAAGAGATTGTAAAATATTGTAGAATATTGTGTTAACGCTGTTGTTTGTAGCTTGGTACAGAAGGATGCCAGTATATACGAGAGGGGTCTCTATATGCTAGAGATTAGGGCAAACGGAATGTACAAGGAACCGTTAAGCCACGGTACAACAGCAACGGAATATAGGTTAGGTGTCTTAATCTGACCACCTCGTGCCACCTTTAACACCTTCCGTACCAATCTACCCCTTAAACCCCGTAGTGTTTTGATTGTATTGTTGTATTGTATTGTGTAAGTTGGATGACTGACCAAAACTATGATATCAGTAAACAGATTGTAACTGCATAATCAGGTAAATGGTATAACGGGATAATGGATGTATATCCATGGTTTGATTCAGTCAAGTTACATAGATTGTTAACTGGATTCTGGGATTCATGTATTCATATTGAGTTGGAATATTAAAGAATATAGATTGACTTGAATCATATTCAAGTCAGAAATAATCAGACTCAAACCCGAGTCAGACTAAAAGAAATGTAAGTTGAAGTTCTATATTTGTTAGGGTCATTATTGTAATTTATAAAACTTGAGGGGGTTTTGTGTAAAAATACTTTTGTATAGTTTTCAAGATACATCTCAAGTATTTATTATTCGTCTTTATTGTTATAATGAGTGTGATTTTATTTTGTGATATTTCTAGTGAAAATATCCTAATTACATAAATAAAGGTATTAATTTGTAATATTGATTTAATTGAAATTCATGGTATTTTAATGTAACTTTTAATCTTGTAATTTTTAGAAAAAGGTGGAAACTTTATCTTATAATAAAATAGGTGTTTAAATGATAAATATACATATGTTTATACAAGGATAATTTTTAATAAACATTTTATTTTCCAAAAATCTCATTTTTCTTAAATGTCGTATTTTAAACCTTTCGAGACCGAATGCTCCTTGCGGAGGTCTGAATCTCGCACTACTAAGCCCGAGGGTGCACGATAAACCGTACTATTCCTAACGAGTTCCCCAAAGGTGGGTTGTAGTGGCGCTTTGCAAAGATTTAATAAATACTAATCATTTAGAAAACAGTTTTATAAAGATAAGGTACTTATTTGTAAAAGGGTGTAAATTTCCATATTTTAGATTCTAGGGTTTCCTAAGCCAACTATCGTATTTCTAAATGGTCTAAACGATAAGTCATTAGAAGCCTCCAATCGCCTCTTCACCGCCAATTGCGGCCAGGTAAGTGCCAGGTGAGTGGGAGGCTCTCCACTACAAGTAGTGGTCCTAATTAAGTAACCACTCGCCTTAGACACACTTGCCTAGACACCACAAGGTCAGGTTTAGATAAACAATCGATGTCCACGACATATCGTATTTTCCTATTAAAAGATATTGTTTTAAAATTGTTTAAAACTTAGAACTTTTAGAAAAGGTTTTATTAAGAAAAGGGTATTTAAA
Organism: Agapanthus africanus; assembly: GCA_030015575.1. NCBI lineage: Eukaryota > Viridiplantae > Streptophyta > Magnoliopsida > Asparagales > Amaryllidaceae > Agapanthus > Agapanthus africanus. The sequence goes on from JASDDO010000004.1 coordinate 388,286,562, forward strand.
TGTAAAATCTTGTATTATCGTATTCTAAGTTTTGATGATATCAATTAGGGTTGTATTTGTGTGTGTGTGGAGGTAGGTCATTATCTCGTGATCTACTTTAAGGTATAGCAATGTTAAAGGGTTAAATGTGATAAACTAAACATGGTGGTATTTAAGTGAAAGAATACGATATATTAAAAAGGCTATCATTTCATGTGTGAAAACTTGTTCAAATTAATTTTTAAGTGATTAGTAGTCAACATGAAGATTTTTAAGCATTATGGAATTAGTGATAAGTGAGATTTGATAGAAAACCGAATCGGAAATCGGTTTGTTCCGATTTCCGTCGGGTTTGAAAAGTCGTATTTTAATAGAAGAAAAGAAAGGTAGAAAAGAGGGACTTACGGGTTTGGACGACGCTAGAGAGTGAGAAGGAGATCGAGGGTTAGCCGGCACGTCGAAACGTCGTCGAGAGCTCCTAGCACGATCACCGGAATGTCGCCGTCGATTTCGTCAGCACTTCACCTTTCGCTCGTTTTCCGACGTACCAAAGTTCTCTTGGGATTTTGGGAGAGTGGACTTAGGAATTTAGAATGAGAGGGTAGAGGGTAGGGGTGTTTATATAGGGTTAGGCTAGGGTTAGGGTTTTAATTAAAAAAAAATATAAAATATATGAAAAATCATTAAAATCATTAAAATTTTGGAGTAAAAGGGATTTATTGGGCTTTCTGTAACCGGTCAAGAAATTTAGTGTATGCAGGTGAGAAGACCAAGTCAAGACGCACGTTTTCACTGTTGACAACTCGGCCGTCCAGCTAAGTCCGGCCGGCGGCGCCGGCCGAGTCGGGGTATCGATGGGTGGGGTTTTTCCTGGGGGGATTTTTGGTACATCTAACTTTTTATGTTCATTTCAAGTTTTGTGAGTTATGGCGTTTTGACTGTTGACTTTCCAAAAATTTAAAACAAAATAAATATAAAAGTAATGTGGGGCATGGGATTTGAACTCTGGTGTCTTGGTTCAGCAGTGCAAAGTATTATCAATGAGCTACAAGCTCCTTCTTGTAATTATGGAGTGAAATAAATACTTAAAGAGATATCGACCGCAATAAATACTCCAAGTATACATTGAATTTAAATCAATTCTTTGTACATTAAAAATGGAGTTGTTACAGTCTATCCTCCTTACAAAAATTTCGTCCTCGAAAGTTACAACTTTTATTTGAGGACTAGTTTACAAAGAGGTGTGGACATCTAGTACGCATTTCATCCTCCCTTTCCCATGTGGACTCTCCTGGAGTGTCTTTCCTCCACATACTCGAACCAAGTTAACTTCCTTGTTCCGAAGTGTCTTCACTTTCCTGTCCAGGATCTCCACGGGCTGTTGCTCACAAGACAAGTCGGGTTGTATAGTGATCTCGGAATGATCGAGAACATGACTGGGGTCACTCACATACTTTCTGAGTTGGGATATGTGGAACACATTATGCACTCCTTCTAATGAGGGTGGAAGCGCTAAGCGGTATGCCACTTCACCGACTCGTTCGAGTATGTCGAACGGTCCAATATATCTCGGACTCAATTTACCCCGTCTTCCAAAATGGATCACTCCGCGGTTCGGAGATATTTTCAGGAATACGTGATCTCCTGGCTGGAACTCCAAGTGTCGTCTCTTTGCATCAGCCCACTGCTTCTGTCGATCTTGGGCTATGCGCATCCTTTCCCTGATAGTACGGACCACATCAACAGTCTCTACTATCATCTCCAGTCCAAAAAGTTCCCTATCTCCGACGTCGTCCCAACTTAATGGCGATCGACACTTCCTTCCATAAAATGCTGCAAAAGGTGTCATTCCTATGCTTGCTTGGTAGCTGTTGTTGTACGAAAACTCCACAAGATGTAGGTGATCTTCCCACGATCCTTTGAAGTCTAACATACATGCTCTGAGCATATCCTCCAAGATCTGAATAGTTCATTCCGACTGACCATCTATTTGTGGATGATAAGCCGTGCTGAAGTTCAGACTTGTTCCCAAGCTTGCTTGCAGACTCTGCCAAAATTGCGATCGGAACCTGGTGTCACGATCGGAGACAATGCAGACCGGTACTCGATGGAGTCTCACAATTTCCTGTATGAGTTCATGGGTATCAGAGATTGTACATTATGAAGAGTTTTAAATCTAAATTAGATTATTACCTCCATGTACTTCTTTGCTAGTGTCTCAGTTGATTGGCCAACTCGAAATGGGATGAAGTGAGCCAACTTTGTGAGTCGATCCACAATGACCCATATGGCATCGTTACCCTTTGTGCTGCGAGGAAGAGCAGTCACAAAGTCCATCGTGATGTGTTGCCACTTCCATTCTGGGATTGGTAACGGTTGAAGTAATCCAGCAGTCCTGTGATGTTCAGCCTTTACTTGCTGACACACCAAGCATTTTGCGACGTTTCTGGCTACTTCACGCTTCATTCCATGCCACCAATAATTTTGACGTAGATCTTTGTACATTTTAGTACCTCTAGGATGTACTAAATAGGGAGAGCTGTGAGCTTCTTTCATTAACTCTTCCCGAACAGAACCTTTTGGTACACACAATCTGCTGCCGTATCTCAAAGATCCGTCTTCATGGATGATGAAGTTTGTTCTGAGTCCATTCTCCACTTGTTCACTGATCTTTTGCAACTTAGCATCACTTGCTTGAGCTGCTTTGATCTGATTGACAATGATTGATTGAACTTGTAAATTCATCAAACTTGAAGTATTACCTGGCATGACTACTTCAATCTCCATCTGATGCAAGTCTTGTTGAAGCTTCCACTGAGCGGTGAGATTCATTGCTAATGGTTGGCGACTAAGAGCATCAGGTACTACATTCACCTTCCCTGGGTGATATTGCAAGTTGATGTCAAAGTCCGTCATGAGTTCTAACCATCTTCTCTGCCGCATATTCAACTCCTTCTGAGTAAACACGTACTTTAGGCTCTTATGATCTGTATAGATGTTCACCCGTTCACCAAGTAGGTAATGACGCCAAATCTTAAGAGCAAAGATGACGGCTGCCAACTCCAAATCATGCGTCGGATAATTGCGTTCATGAATCTTCAGCTGTCTTGAAGCATAAGCCACAACCTTACCGTGCTGATGTAGAACGCATCCTAATCCCTTACCGGATGCATCGCAATGCACTTCGAATCCTCCAGACTAATCCGGTATGACGAGAATAGGTGCTGATGTCAACCTTGACTTGAGTTCTACGAAAGCTTGTTCGCATGCTTCTGACCACACAAATTCTTCATCTTTACGTGTGAGCTTGGTCAGGGGCATTGCTATCTTCGAAAAGCCTTCAATAAACCTTCTGTAATATCCAGCTAAACCCAAGAAACTTCGAATATCCTTCACTGACTTTGGTGTAGGCCATTCACTAACTGCCGAAACTTTGGCTGGATCCACAGAAATTCCTTCTCCTAATACGATATCTCCAAGAAAACCAACTTGATTTAGCCAAAACTCACACTTGCTGTACTTGGCATAAAGCTGATGTTGACGAAAAGTTTCTAGGACAATTCGTAGGTGCTCTGCATGTTCTTCCCGGCTCTTAGAATACACTAGGATATCGTCGATGAAGATGACAACAAACCTGGCTAAGTACTCCCGAAAAACTTGATTCATAAGGTTCATGAATATTGCAGGTGCATTGGTCACTCCGAATGGCATCATCAGAAATTCGTAATGTCCATAGCGAGTTCTGAAAGCTGCTTTATGAATATCAGCTTCCTTGACCTTCACTTGATGATAACCTGAACGAAGATCTAATTTAGAGAAAACACAAGATCCACTTAGCTGATCGAATAAATCATCGATGCGCGGAAGTGGATACTTGTTCTTTATAGTGACTTCGTTCAAGGCTCTGTAATCGATGCACATTCTGTATGAACCTTCCTTCTTCCTCACAAGTAGTACAGGTGATCCCCAACTTGAAGTGCTGGGACGAATCCATCCTTTCGCCAGTAATTCGTCCAACTGTGTTCGGACTTCCTTCAAACCTTCCGGACTTGAACGATAGGGTGCTTTGATCACCGGTTGTGCTCCTGGTACTAAATCAATACTGAATTCAAGAGCTCGATCGGGAGGCAAACCTGATATATCGTCAGGAAATACATCGTCGAACTCTCAAACCACATCTGGTCTTGATTCTTCCTCCGCTTGAGCTGCTGCAACTACTGCTTCTCTTGGCTTCGCTTTGTAGGTACTTGGCTCCAGTGTACGGTCTCCTCTTTTGAAATAGAAGACCGGATGGTCTGGGATCTCGAATACTACCCTCCTTTGACGACAGTCGATGGTAGCATAAAAAGTTCCAAGCCAATCCATTCCTAGAACCACATCGAAGTTCGGTATGTCCAGTACTTTGAAGTCAGCATAAAACTCTCGACTGCAGACGACGACTGGACACAAGCTGTATCCCATAGTTGCCTTTAGAACGCCATTTCCTGAACTGACATTCCAGCTGGAAACAAGCGGTGAGACTGGAATCGCATGGGTTCGAACAAACCGTTGCGACATAAAGCAGTGTAATGCTCCAGTATCAAACAGTGCAAGTGCAGGGATTGAGGATACTAAGATTGTACCTAAGGTATGTGGGATTTGTTTTAGGTATAGGAAATATGTAACTAAGTAGCAGAATAGAAAAGCAAAGTTTGAAAAGAAAAGTTTACCAGTGATGACTTGGCCAGTGGCCTCAGCTTCTTCCACGGACATCGTGAAAGCCTGGCGCCTTGGTACATTCCTCCTGGCCTGAGGAGCATTTCTCGGAACGTTCCTTTGAGCTTGATGGAACTGACGAGGAGGTGGTGCAGCTTGTGGTCCTCTGGGTGGTGCAGGTAGTGCAGGTCTGGGAGCAGGTGCATGAAGAGCTGGTCGCTGCGGATAAGTAATTGCTGGCCTGGGTGCAATAACTGGGTTCTGTCTTTGGGGACAAGACCCAATATCGTGAGTAGCTGAGCCGCAGACTAAGCAAAGGTGGTTGGCTCGACGGCAGTCCTTCATCATATGTCCAGTTCTCTTGCAGTAGGTGCAAAAGGCTGGGCTGGGACGATGGGTTGGCACTCCGGGTCGCCTTGGCACGAAAGGTGGCCTGGACGAGGCTCCACCTGCCATCTGGTTGGCAGGGCATTTGACTCCTGCAGACTGAGGTCTGCCCCTTGCTTTTATCACTGCTTCATAACTGCGGGCAGCTTCTAGAGCATCCTCGTGAGTCAGAAATTTTCCCGTGGCTAAAGCAGCCTGAATCTCCGTGTCCAGTCCTTGTTGAAAGCGACGGGCTCTGATCTCGTCCGTCGGTATCAAGTGTGCCGTGAATCTGTTTAAAGATTGTGTTAGCTGTGTAGTATGTGATATTTAAAAGTTGAACTATTGTGACATATCTTACCGGCTTAACATGGTGAATTCAGCGTCATATTCATCTACTGATTTGTCCCACATTGAACCCTGTTGTAGATGAATGAACTGCTGCTCCATTGCAAACCTGGCAGTCACAGGGAAGTATTTCGCGTCGAACTTCTCGCGAAAAGTCTTCCATTCAATCGGCTGTACCAGACGGCTTTCTTCCGCCTTCCACCAGTTGCGAGCATTATCCGTGAGTTGTAGTTTCGCCACACGGACCCAAGCGATATCTGGCACTTGAGCTGCTGCCAGATCGTCTTCGATGCTTTGTGCCCATTCTTCAGCTTCAAGAGGGCTTCCTTTACTAGAGAACTGCTTAGGGTGCAAAGCCCTGAATTGCTTTACCCCCGGTGCGTCGGTCTCAGGACGGTTCAGGAGTTGTTGTTGTCCCTCGAGAAGGCTGCGGATCGCTTCAAGTAGAACTGTTTGCTCGGTGGGTGGTGCAGGAATAGCTGGTGCAAGAAGTAATGCTGGAGGTGTGTTGTTGACGTTGGTGCTAGTGTTGTTCAGGCAATCCATAACCTTGAAGAAAAATTTGGGTTAGGACAGATTCAAATACATGAAATAATAAGATTCAAGAAATAGAAATTTGTAAGATTCAAGAAACATGAATTGTAAAGAATGTTTTAGTTGCTGGTTCTTGTGTTATATTGCTTAGGTTGTTCACGCAAACCAGAACTTCATGATAGGGATTCATACAGCTCTGACCTACATGGGCCACCAACAAAACCTGTCGCGCCCCGCTTCCCGGTGTACGGGGAAGAGGACGCGACGAGGTCCGCTACGTATATACTTAGAAGTACATACGCTAAGCGTACCTAAGCAATATAAAAGTAAATCACAAGAGACAAGAGATATAGAAATAACAGCAACTTTATTAATAACATTCTTTTGTACAATGCATGAAAAGTAAATACAACTGAAATGAAAAGCGATGCCTAAACAATGGCATAACAGGAAATGAAAATACTGAATAGAATAAGGTACAATGTCTAGAGCTCAGGGTCTTCGTGAAACTGCTCCAAGTCTTCACCGGTGGGCTCGATCTCTGCTGGGTCCAAAGCACCTGACGACATTCAAAGAAGAAGAAATAGAATGTCGTCAGCGAACAGGTCGCTCAGTAAGTCCCAAAGATAAAGAAGAATTAGAAAAGACAGAATAAGAGATATTTTCTGCAGAGATTGTAAAATATTGTAGAATATTGTGTTAACGCTGTTGTTTGTAGCTTGGTACAGAAGGATGCCAGTGTATACGAGAGGGGTCTCTATATGCTAGGGACCAGGGCAAACGGAATGTACAAGGAACCGTTAAGCCACGGTACAACAGCAACGAAATATAGGTTAGGTGTCTTAATCTGACCACCTCGTGCCACCTTTAACACCTTCCGTACCAATCTACCCCTTAAACCCCGTAGTGTTTTGATTGTATTGTTGTATTGTATAGTGTAAGTTGGATGACTGAACAAAACCATGATATCAGTAAACAGATTGTAACTGCATAATCAGGTAAATGGTATAACGGGATAATGGATGTATATCCATGGTTTGATTCAGTCAAGTTGAATGGATTGTTAACTGGATTCTGGGATTTGTGTATTCATATTGAGTTGGAATATTAAAGAATATAGATTGACTTGAATCATATTCAAGTCAGAAATAATCAGACTCAAACCCGAGTCAGACTAAAAGAAATGTAAGTCGAAATTCTATATTTGTTAGGGTCATTATTGTAATTTATAAAACTTGAGGGGGGTTTATGTAAAAATACTTTTGTATAGTTTTCAAGATACATCTCAAGTATTTATTATTCGTCTTTATTATTATAATGAGTGTGATTTTATTTTGTGATATTTCTTGTGAAAATATCCTAATTACATAAATAAAGGTATTAATTTGTAATATTTATTTAATTGAAATTCATGGTATTTTAATGTAACTTTTAATCTTGTAATTTTTAGAAAAAGGTGGAAACTTTATCTTATAATAAAATAGGTGTTTAAATGATAAATATACATATGTTTATACAAGGATAATTTTTAATAAATATTTTATTTTCCAAAAATCTCATTTTTCTTAAATGTCGTATTTTAAACCTTTCGAGACCGAATGCTCCTTGCGGAGGTATGAATCTCGCACTACTAAGCCCGAGGGTGCACTATAAACCATACTATCCCTAACGAGTTCCCCAAAGGTGGGTTGTAGTAGCGCTTTGCAAATATTTAATAAATACTAATCATTTAGAAAACGGTTTTATAAAGATAAGGTATTTATTTGTAAAAGGGTGTAAATTTCCGTATTTTAGATTCTAGGGTTTCCTAAGCCAACTATCCTATTTCTAAATGGTCTAAACGACAAGTCATTAGAAGCCTTAAATTGCCTCTTCACCGCCAATTGCGGCCAGGTAAGTGCCAGATGAGTGGGAGGCTCTCCACTACAAGTAGTGGCCCTAATTAAGTAACCACTCGCCTTAGACACACTTGCCTAGACACCACAAAGTCAGGTTTAGATAAACGATCGATATCCATGACATATCGTATTTTCCTATTAAAAGATATTATTTTAAAATTGTTTAAAACTTAGAACTTTTAGAAAAGGTTTTATTAAGAAAAGGGTATTTAAATGTAAAATCTTGTATTATCGTATTCTAAGTTTTGATGATATCAATTAGGGTTGTATTTGCGTGTGTGTGGAGGTAGGTCATTACCTCGTGATCTACTTTAAGGTATAGCAATGTTAAAGGGTTAAATGTGATAAACTAAATATGGTGGTATTTAAGTGAAAGAATACGATATATTAAAAAGGCTATCATTTCATGTGAGAAAACTTGTTCAAATTAATTTTTAAGTGATTAGTAGTCAACATGAAGATGTTTAAGTATTATGGAATTAGTGATAAGTGAGATTTGATAGAAAACCGAATCGGAAATCGGTTTGTTCCGATTTCCGTCGGGTTTGAAAAGTCGTATCTTAATGGAAGAAAAGAAAGGTAGAAAAGAGGGACTTACGGGTTTGGACAACGCTAGAGAGTGAGAAGGAGGTAGAGGGTTAGCCGGCACGTCGAAACGTCGTCGAGAGCTCCTATCACGATCACCGGAATGTCACCGTCGATTTTTTCAGCGCTTCGCCTTTCGCTCGTTTTCCGACGTACCAAAGTTCTCTTGGGATTTTAGGAGAGTGGAATTAGGAATTTAGGATGAGAGGGTAGAGGGTAGGGGTGTTTATATAGGGTTAGGCTAGGGTTAGGGTTTTAATTTAAAAGAATATATAATATATGAAAAATCATTAAAATCATTAAAATTTTGGAGTAAAAGGGATTTATTGGGCTTTCTGTAACTGGTCAAGAAATTTAGTCTATGCAGGTGAGAAGACCAAGTCAAGACGCACGTTTTCACTGTTGACGACTCGGCCGTCCGGCCAAGTCCGGTCGGCGCCGCCGGCCGAGTCGGGGTGTCGATGGGTGGGGTTTTTCTTGGGGGGATTTTTGGTGCATCTAACTTTTTATGTTCAGTTCAAGTTTTGTGAGTTATGTCGTTTTGACTGTTGACTTTCCAAAAATTTAAAACAAAATAAATATAAAAATAATGTGGGGCATGAGATTTGAACTCTGGTGTCTTGGTTCAGCAGTACAAAGTATTACCAATGGGCTACAAGCTCCTTCTTGTAATTATGGAGTGAAATAAATACTTAAAGAGATATCAGCCGCAATAAATACTCCAAGTATACATTGAATTTAAATCAATTCTTTGTACATTAAAAAAAATGGAGTTGTTACAAGAAGATAGCGAGCGGACATAGACATCGTCATCTATCATTGACCTAGGCCGTGACTCGTCAAGCGTAGTATTTTTTTAGGAATCGGCCGTTTATTGGCCGAAAGGGTCTTTCGCTATGCATGTCCACGACCAAATAGGCACCATCTTGGTAGACCTTATCTATGATGTACGGGCCCTCATAGTTTGGATCGAATTTCCCCCGTTTGACACGGTTGGGGATCATAGGTCTTTTGACGACTAGCATAAGTTCGCCATGGCGGAATGTTCTCGACCTAGCCAATCTTTCGTATGAGCACGTCATCCTTGCTTTGTAAGCATCTAGGTTTTGCTGCGCCATGAAACGAGTTTCATCGAGGGCATCGAGCTCCTCAAGTCGAAGATGGGCATTCTCTTCGTCCGTTAGTTCGTATCGAACCGCCACTCGTAGAGAGGATAGCTCTATCTCTAAGGGAAGTACCGCTTCCGTGCCGAATACTAACGCAAATGGCGCTATGTTCGTGGCCATCTTGAACGTAATCCGATAGGCCCAGAGAGTTTCATGCAATCTCTCGTGCCCATCATTTTTATTTCTGGATACCGTTTTCTTTATGATCTTTGTCAAGGCCTTGTTGAAAGCCTCAGCTAGTGTTCATATCAAAATTTTGCATTATTATTCGCCCATTCTTAATCACATTACATATAAATAGGTGCTTTTGATCCATGTCTGCTAAATAGTTGCAGGTTACAGGTTCTCAGATCGTTACAGTGAAATTCATAAAAAGTCGCTACAAATGTGAGACTACGACCAACAATAGATGAATCCGTATGATGCCGCCTAGCAGTTCAAGGAACAAATGAAAATCAGTAGACAGTTCAATGCACAAATCACAAGGGCAGCACAAGATTCAAGACTTCAACGCGAAGCTCACGGAAAAAGTCCACATCATTCTGCACTGTTGGCAATCTGGAAGAAAATAGAAAAGATTCTGAGGAACCAAGTAAAGAAAACAGAAGGAAAAAGCAACATGAAGCAACCCTGAAGAAATAAGCCTAAGATCCCACTTAATGGCCGCTGAACCGCGGCCAAACAGGCCTTTTTGCAGCGGTTCCGCGGCCGTATGGTGCACGTGTCGGTGCATGTATCGGTGGGTGTCGGTGCTTTGACCCGGCTTTCTTAGGGTAGTTTTGTAAATTCATGTATGGATCAGAATGTAACCTAGGGTTTTTTTCTATCTATAAATAGGAAAGCCAAAAGCCTAATTAGGCATGCCTCTCTTTAGTTTTTAGTCTTCTTTAATTTCTAGATTTCAATTCAATTGTAATGCGTTGTTGAGAGGACATCAATAAAGTAAGTTTTCATTTTATCTTGCATTGTTTTTATCTGAATTTTCATTCCTGCAATTTCTTATCTGTTCTTTTATTATTTGCAAATTAGTTCATATAAAAAATATAAAAATGAATTTTATTGTCACCTTCCTAATGAGTGAGTAATTCCTCACTTGTTAGGGATAGGATAGGGAAGGTTTGAGAGAAGGAAATCTCACTCACTCCTTTCTTTGCCTAAATAATTTTAATTAAGGACTCTCTTTAAATCAACCATAATCCGCTCACTACGGCACTCTATCCTACAAGATAGCAGTGATTCTCTAGTTAGACCGGTTGTGGTTGAATTAACCAGAGATTAGGGCTAAGAGCCAAGAACGGACGGACAAGGACCAAAAGGAAGAAACTTAGTTTCTTCCTAGTCGTGCTAATCCCCGTTGTTGACTATTACCCTAACACCTATATTCTTAATTAGGGCATTGATAGAAGCGAGAAGAATCCCTATTTCTAACTAACCTAATCCTAACCCTAGCAAGCCTTTAAATCAATTTATTCTCATTCTTAGATCGTAAAACAAAACCTACCAAAGTTAGGACTTAACTCGTTAGAACTTAAAGAAAAGAACACCATTTCCCTGTGGATTGACTCGTACTCAACCGGCTAGCTACCAAGCGACACCATCTTGATTGCGGTATTCTTAAATTTAAAAAACACATACAAAAAAGCAACAACAATCAGCTAGACCGTTAGCTCAGGGATTATAAACTGAAGAATATCTCCAATCTATTTTATGCTGATGTGTGAAGTGGCTGATCTTATGGTTTCTGTAGGCTGGCCCGTTATCAGAGATAATCCGTCGCGGAGTGTCGAACCGGTAAAGGACGTGTGTCTTGAAGAAATGGAGGATGTTCTCCATCTTCACTTCCCTTAACATTATTGCTTCTACCCACTTAGATAAGTAATCGGTTGTTGCCAGTATGAACCGATGTCCCTTGGATGATGCTGGTTCGATGGGCCCGATTATATCGGTTCCCCACATTTCGAACAACCAACAAGCCAATGTCGGATGTAGCGGATTTGGATGCTGATGGATGAAGTCCCCGTGAATTTGGCACGAGTGACACTGCTTCACATATTCGAGACAATCCTGAACCATTGTGAGCCAATAGTAGCCCATCCTTTTGATCTTCAGCTTCATCTTTAGCCCAGCTTGATGGGAACCGCAAAGTCCGTCATTTGTTTCTTGGACGATCCTTTTTGCTTCTACTGGTCCCAGGCATCTCAACCATAGACAATCGAATGATCTCTTATAAAGAGTACCATTGACGAAGGCGAAATACAGGGCTCACTTCATGAGCTGATGTCTTAATGACTCGTCTTCGGGCGTTCGATGGGATTTGAAGTAGTCTATGAAGACTTCTCTCCAATCCTTCACCCTTTCTTCATCCTCCAATTGGAAGGCCTCTTGTTTGGTTACTTCCTCTTCTTTAGATGTCTTCGGAGATATTTCTGCTGGAGCGAGAATCCGACGACTTTGCACAATGATCTTTATGTCATCGAGGTTTTCGTCGGCCGGTTCTTTAGCGAGCTTGGCTAACGCATCCGCCTTGCTATTTTCCGCACGCGGTATGCTTTCCAGGATGTAGTAGGGGATTTGCATCAGCAATTGCTGCACTCTTTCACCATACCTGATCAGTTCTGGATTGCACGTCTGGTAGTCGCCATTTACTTGGCTAACGACCAGCTAAGAGTCTCCATATATGAAGTGGTTTTTTATTCCCATATTGACAGCAATCTCAAGACCTGCAATCAAAACTTCATACTCAGCCTCATTATTTATTCTCGGCTCCGTTAAAGAAAAGGCAAAACGCATTATCCCTCCTTATAGAGTCATAAAGATAAGGCCCACCCAGGCTTAAATCATGGGGGTATTTTGCTTTCGCTTCTTCAAGGAGGATACTCCATCGAAGTAGAATTCCCATCGGGTATCACTCCCTTCTTTCTCCCCGTCGATTGCATCAAACGCGTGTTCGTCCGGCAACTCACGGTTCAAAGGAGAGTCGGCAGGTACCGGATGCTCAGCGAGAAAATCGGCGATGGCCTGGCCTCTTATTTCCTTGAGGGGTCGATATACTATCGAGAACTCCATCAAGAGGAGGGCCCATTTGGCAAGCCTTCCCGTTAGCATGGCTCTTGACATCAAGTACTTAAGAGGATCCACCTTTGATATGAGTTGGAACTCATATGCCAAGGCCTAATGTCGGAGCTTTGTTACTGAGAAGATCGGTGCCAAGCAATGCTTTTCGATAGGGGAGTAGTTGTTTTCTGCCCCCAGAAGAACTCGACTTAAATAATAGAGAGCTCTCTCCTTCCCCTGGTCGTTCTCCTGTGCCCATGACGCGCCTAATGAACCTTCAAGGACTGTTGTGTACAGGATGAGAGGCTTTCCTTTGATCGGCGCGGTCAGTACCGGCGAGTTCTGCAGATATTGCTTGATTTCATCCAGTGCGCTCTGGTATTTACGATCCCAAATGAACGGGGTCCCGTTTTTCAATAGATGACTGTAGGGGCAGCATTTACCGGAGAAGTTAGCTATAAACCGCCGGATATACGCGATCTTTCCTTGGAGAGACCGCAGCTGCATGAGAGTTCTTGGCGAAGGCATTTCCATAATCGCCTTGATCTTTGACGGGTCTATTTCGATACCCTGTTGTCGTACGATGAATCCCAGGAATTTGCCACAGGAAACTCCAAACGCGCATTTCAGAGGTTCCATCTTCAGATTATATTTCCGAAAACGCTGGAACACTATTTTCAAATGATCCCAGTGTTCCTCGTATAATTTGCTTTTCACCACGAGATCGTTAATGTAACATTCAACAATCTCATGTACGAGGTCATCGATGATCTTTATCATGGCCCTCTGGTAGGTGGCGCCAGCGTTCCTCAGACCGAATGGCATCACTTTGTAGCAAAATATGCCCAGCGGAGTCCGGAAAGCACTGTGCTTTTGGTCTTCAGGATGCATCTTGATTTGGTTGTACCCTGTGGATCCGTCCATGAAGGAGAAGACTTCATGGGTGGATGTGTTATCGATCATCAACTCGGTGACAGGCACTAGGAAGTCGTCTTTCGGACAAGCATTGTTGAGATCCCGAAAATCTACGCAGACGCGTACTGTCCTATTTTTCTTTATTACCGGAATGATATTGGCGATCCAGTTAGGGTATTGAACTTCTTGGATGAAGCCGGAGTCGATTAGCTTCTTGAATTCGGCGTTGATAATCATCTCAAGCTCAACCCGCATTCTTCTTGGCGCCTGTTTGACTGGCTTGACGTCCGGCGATATCGCTAGTTTATGCACAGCTATCTTTGGGTCTAATCCCGGCATCTCAGAATAGTTTCATGCGAAATAGTCTTTATACTGCATAAGTACGTATTTTAACGTGGTTACATGTTTCTCAGACAGCAGCTCACTGACGAATGTTGGCCTTGGCTCGTTTGCCGTCCCCAAGTCGATTTTTCTCAGGTTGTCTGTTGTGGTGTGTATCCTATCCTCCAGCTCTTTTGGCGCCGGTGGAAATTCTGAAATCATCTCGTTCTCATCTTCATTTGTGAAGCATTAGGAGAGCTTGTCCATATTCTCGTGCTCTCCATCCTTTGAGAATGTTATCATATGGCAGGTATGAGCTCATTTCCAAGCTCGATGCTGATCTAGAGTTTCCCTCGCAGTGTAGGTGGTTCTCGGCTCATGCTTTTGTGGCGGGGATACCCTCCAACTGTTGGATAGAGCAAACCTGACCTGCTGATACTGATCTTCAACCCAATCTTTGAAAGTGAAGCAGTCTTCCAGAGAATGTCCCACTACTCGGTGGTAGGAGCAATAATCTGGGCGATGGACCTCGTTTATCTGTTCGGGGTTTCGAGACTCCGGGAGCGTCATCATTTGATGCTTCATGACAAGGTCAAATATTTTCCTTGTCTTGTCTTGAGGGAAAGAGTATTCTCGGCCCATCTTCTTCATGAAAGACAGGTTCCAGCTGACTTTTCCTCGCTCGCGTGGGTTCTTGGATCCGCTTTGCTGTCTTAGAATGTCATCCCCGTTCTTGACCTTGCTGTTGTTTCTATGTCAGGCTTTCTTTTTGCCATGAGAGCGCACAGCGGGTTGGGGGTGAAAGGGGTCGTCATCCTCCGTAGCCTGCTGAATGATATGTTGCGTCCTGGCTTTCTCGTAAATGGATATTTCGCGGCCGTGGTCATCCTGAACCCTTTGACCTGCTTCTCTTATTAGCTTGTCAATTTGCTCTTCGAATGACGGACTTGATAATCGTACAGCGGGATCTCATTCTGGTTCGACATCAATGCTGTCCGGAAATGTGTTCGCTTCTCCACCGGAGTTATTTATGACATGGCAGCCATGGAATCGCTCCCGTTTCTTGGATCAAATGTATCTAAGGCCAGTCGTCTCCATTCTCCCGTTGGGCATCTTCTGCTAAGTCCTAGGAACGTTCCAAATCCTATTATAGAACCGGGCTTGTCGAGCAGTCTGTTTAAAGGGTATGCCTTGGCGGCTCAATAGTCTTTTTAGTCCCTCTGCATAGTATCTAGGCAGATGGATAGGTTGAATCCTGTCGAGTGCAGGTTCGGCACCGTGCCATACCTCTCTCTCCACTTTAGTCTCAGTGGATTGATAGAAAAGGATCGCCTTCTCACTTCTTTGGCGAGGAGGGACGTAGAAGGTCTGCAGCTCTTGCATGCTGTACGTATCAAGTGCATCAAGTTCTTTGTAATGCCACTGTGGGACCAGGGTAATCTGTAAACTCTGGTCAGCTCCAGCAAAGGTCTGCATTTATGGGCGGACGGAGAACACTGCGTTGGCCTTGTCCTCAGAGTCACTGCCAAAGACCAGCATAGGAGTAGATGGTCCTGGCCTATTTCCTTGGGGTTGTCCCGAATATACCATCTCTTCGTCCTCCTCGGTATCGCTCCCGAATATCGGGATGGTGGCGATGGCTTTTTGTTTATTCTCTAGTTTGCGACATCTTTCCATGTCTTCGAAGTCTAGTAAGAAGTACTTGGCATCTTCATACTTGCGGACTTCATTTAAGGAGAATGGGTTCAGATCCCCTGTAACTGTGTACTCGAGGCCATCCTTGAAGTACTCCATACACTGATGTTGTGTAGAAGGGATGATGTTGTACTCATGAAACTAAGGCCTGCTGAGCAAAGCTTTGTAGCAAGTCTTGGTGTCAATAACATGGAACTTGATGTCAGTGACGAGCTGGCCGAAGAGTAATGTCAGTATTATAGACCCGAGCGTTTGTGATGATTGGGAGTCAAAACCGGAGATGGTAATTTTATCCCGAGCTAGGTGCTGCACGTTCATGCAAATCTCCTTCAACACCCTTACATTGAGAAGGTTGACGGAGGACCCGTTGTCGACCAGGATCTTCCCTATCTTGATATCGTGACTGTTCACCACAGAAAACTGCATTTTAATACCTCTCATTCGTTATCTATTTTGCTATATATTGGTGCTATTAATCAGTGTCTGCTCAATAATTATAGTTTACAGGTATTCATGATACAACACTGAAGACATACTCAAAATCATGGATATAACGTTTGGGAGCCGACACTGCAAGCAGACCAGAAAACCGACCGATACCCCATGAGCTCTTTTGGAAATAATACCTGTGTACACATTTTTTGTATAAAATTGGTCCAACACACAAGTGTGTACATAGCTTGGACCTAGGAGGGGGCTTCCCATGGCACAAGACATGATGAAGTGGGCACATGGGGGACATGGCTAATAAATGCAAAAAGATTTGATATGATGTGTGGCATTGTGTTCCCTCCAATTCTCTGCATACAAACTAGGTTAATTCTGACCAAGAAAACAGCACCAGAGTGATATTGGGATGCACACAAGACCACACAATGAACATGAGCCCCTGTGCTCGGTTTTTGGCCGGTGAGATTCCTTCAAATTCCGGCAAGCTCGGCCATCCATGCTCCAATGGGCCCCATCTTTTCACAGAGACTCCCTTGTTGCCACGTAGGCTTATTTTTATTGTTTGTTTAATTTTCTTTTGAGCCTATAAATAGCATATCAGTGGCAAGGGGAGGCCCCTCTCATTCTCACACACCATGTATATACTCCATTCATAGTTTTGTTTTAGTTAGTTTTTTGTTTAGCTCGAGGGTGAGTGATCTTCATTTGGTTTCTTCTTCTTCTTCCCTCTTGAAACTCCCTTTGGAGAGCTTCATTAAGGAGGTTGAACAAGCTACTATAATCTTGTATCTCAATTCTTCAAGTGCTTAATATATTGTTGCTTTCTTTTACTTGCTTATTTTCCTTACTTGCTTTTCTTTACCATGCTTAACTAATCTTTTCTTTGGTTGTGGTGTGGGTGAGGAAGTGAGATGAAAGGCTTTGTCTCCTTCATCTCTTGATTATATGTAATATGCTTAACTTATGATTCTAACCTAAATATTGCTAATGTATTGATATGATACGGTATTTTGACATATGGTTACTTGTAACCTCCTCATATACCGTATTCATTCCCTTTCCCCATTTTCAATGTTTAAGTTAAAATCCATTTGGTGTTAAGTTTGCTAAGCGTGGATATCGTATCTTGTGATTAAGGACTTGACAAATCTCTTAATTTCATATACGATATACCATCACAAAAACTTAGCAAACTCAACACCAAATCCATTTGCTCTCACTAACCACTTTGTGTTTTTTTGTTACGGTATGCTTGCTAACCCTTGTACTTAGTGTTGATACCCCAAGCGCGGACATACAAACAGTAAGTGACCAAAAGGACATGTTTCGTGCTTTGCGGCGAATATCGGACTTTGACGGTTTGTGATCCGCAACCGTGTTGACAAGTCGTGCTTCATGCCGGGATCAAGGTAAGGCCGGACAACTCATGACCAAGGGAGTGTAGAGGTAAACGTCGCGATTCAAGTTTCTGAGCCAATCCACAACCATTCTTAACTTGCTTACTTTCCTGCTTTTCTTATTTTCGTATTCTTTTATATCTTTTGTGACAAACCCCAATTCGTTAATTTGTTGAACCTTAAATCGCAATACCAAATCACAATTCCCTGCGGATCGACCCGTGCTTGCCGGCTCGCTACAACGCGCCGTGCACTTGCGTTTTATAAATATTAAAATGAGAACGATCTCACATGCGCATTCCGTTTTCTTAAAAACATATCTCATAGTTCAAAACATACGCGTTTGCGCACGCGGGTGAATTCACAACAAGTTTTTGGCGCCGTTGCCGGGGAGTTGTAGTCATTAGATATAGTTATTTCTGGTTCCTACTAACAAAACTAACTTTTAACTTAAATTTTTCAAAACTAACATAACAAAATTCTTTTCATTTTGTTCTCTGTCCTGCAAATCTGCTATCACTTTGTAATTAATTTTAAAAATTTAGTAAGACCATAAGAATACTTAGCTTGCCTAGAGAACCCACCAAAATTTCCAGCACCTACCTCCCAAACAAAACCGGCGACATACAAGTAAAATCCGAGCTCGCCAGCCTGTTTGGGTGGTTTTGGGTTTTTTCTTTTTTGGTGATCTCCAGTGCAGTGTTTTTATTCTTGTGGTATTGTTTGATTTTTGTAATTTTGAGTGTGCAGGAATTGGTGTACATATATCGCTTTTGACACTAAATATCGTATTTTTCGACATTTTAGGTTTTTCGCGGAATTACGACCAGTGATCGTGCGGAACGAGGCTCAAATGCGATTGCAAGACGTTAGCGAAGTCTAGTGCCAAAGATCCGGGTAGTTTGACCCACGCAAGCGAACATTCAACGACTCGGATCACTTTCAAAGGGTTTTCTTAAACCAAATCATATCGGTACGTATTTCCTAACACCTTCGCTCAAATCCGACGCAGTCCAATTTTCTATCTTTTGCAGGATTCTTCGCACAATTTTGCCTCCAATAAAGTAGAGAACTAACTGTATTTTTTTTGCAGCGCTTAACTAAAATTGAAAAAAAAATTGCTTTAATTGATTGATTTTCTTAAATTCTTTTATTGATTGATCATTGCATCTTAATACGGAAATTAAGGGCAAAATAACCAAATAAGATACGGTAAAAGATTTCATCACCTTTTTTCGTAGCCCACAAATCACAAAACTGCATTTTTGCATACCCCCAGTAATTTTAAAATCAATTAGAACTCTGACTCTAAGGACTTCGCGCTCATTAGGAGAAATTAACTGTGTTTAGAACTTGGCTTAACGGCATATCGTTCACGGGGTGTCTAGGAAAGTGTTCAAGAGAAAGGGTTATTTAATTAAGGACCTTTGCGAAAGTGTTGGAAAACCTCCCCTTCTTGACGGAGGAGCCGTTGTCGACCAGGATCTTCCCTATCTTGATATCGTGACAATACCCGGTTACATACAGCGGACGGTTGTGCTCGCACGTTCCGAGAAAGAGGTCTTCATCGCTGAAGGTGATATCAGCCGTGTGGACTTCTTCCAGGTCGTCCTTCATCTTTTCTTCTGCCAGGAAGGCTTGAAACTGGTCGGGCTCTTGTAACGCCTTGATCAGGGAATCTCGTGCTTCTATCGACAGGAGAAAGGCATCCAAGATACTCAATTGTGAGGGTATCTTTTTCAGATGCGCCAGTACATTGTAATCTACCTTGTTCTTCTTGAGCGGGTCCTTGGCTGTGAACTCTTCAACGACTCTATCATCGAGGGAAATCTCCTCAGGGACTTTTTCCTTCCCTTTGTCCCTTTTGCCCGAACCTTTGTTTGAAGGTCCAAGGTTCTTTTCAGGTAACGTACGATTACGCAGCTGAATGTTCTCACAGTTTTTCATCTCCTCTTCTTTTTCAAAGGTAAATTCCTTGAAGAGAGGGCCGAGGGTTATTTCTTCTTCAGAATCGCTCCCGAAGGTATGAACTTAAGGTTTTGCTATTGTCGGGATGGCATCAACCATATGACAATTACCGGCTTTCCCTTCACGCTCGTCTGTCGCGCTTCTCTGTTCCCGACGGGATTTGTGCTTCATTCGCTTGAATTGTTGTCGGTGGGCAACGTATCACTGCCACCATTTCTTGAAGGCATTGCAATCTTCGGTAGGGTGTGTGACCCACCAATGATACAAGCAGTATTTCAGATGGACATCCAGTTCGTCGGGGCACGTATTCCCGGAAGTATTTCCTTTGGAAGGTGGCAGCTACATTCCTATCGACAGAGCTTTGGCGAACTACTTCCTTTTCTTGATTCTGCTCCTGCTGGTGGCAGGGACACTTTGATCCAGTTGAGCTACTTTATGGCTTCTCATCACCGGAGCTTTTTATGCCTGACACCGGTGTTTGGCCTTTTCGTAAATGGCCGCTTCACATTCTCGATCAGCTTTGCTCTTTTGAAGAGCTTCGTTCAGCAGCTTATCGATGAGGTCATCTGACGGTTCCATAGGTTTTGGTTTCAGGTCTGCCCCCAGTTTCTCTATGTCAGGAGCCTCTTTTCCATTTATCGATGAGTAAGAGATCATGTGGCAACTCGCTACATAATCTTCGGGTTCTTCCGAAGAATCGTCTCCTTCATCAATGTCACTGTCTCCGTTCTCAAGAATATGCTTGAGGAATTCTTCCAATGTGACTGGGGTCGGTGCCTCTTGGTTGTATTCCTCCAATGTATCGATGTATTTTTTGCAGACCCGTAGGATTGTCGTCGAGCTGCACGGGCTTCTTGGCCTTCTTCTTTTTCTTTGAAGACTTCGAAAGCTTAGCCTGGAGGTATTGTCCATCATTACTAACTTTTAGCATTAGGTGTAGTTTCAGCATTCCGTCAATAATCTCAAGCTCCAGCGGGCTCTTCCACCTAATCGCCAGACATGCTCGAAAATCCTTCAGCATTCTTTTAGTTTTAGCTGAAAGGACCACTTCGCACGGAGCTTCTCCTACAAATGAGCATGATGCCCCTAGCGTATCCACCTTTTTAGGAGTGAGCTGTTGCGGCGGGTTTACCTTCCAGTTTTCGGACAGCGTGAACTTGCCCTGTTGGTACTCGTCTTCGACTCAGTTTTTAAAGACATAGCAATCTTCGATTGGGTGGCCCATTATTCGGTTGTAGAGGCAGTAATTGGGATTATTGATGTCGCCTGATTGCAGTGGGCGTCTCGGATCCGGCAGAGTGATGAGCCTGTTGCGCACAGCCAGTTCGAATATTCTCCTCGTTTTATTCCGGGGAAACGAGTAAGGACGTCTCAACTTCTCTTCGAGGGCTCGCGGTCTGTTGTTTTGGTGAATAACCGGTTTCGGGTCACTCACTTGTTGTTGAGCGTTAGCGACGAAGGTCGCTTTCCCTTTTCCCTTTTCATTCCAAAGATCTGTCTTTGAAGAGGACGGCCTATGGCCCATCTGGTCCATTTAGACCAGTTTGTCAATCAAGGCCTAGAAGGTGGTCGGCTTGAAGAACATCATAAATTGGGATATAGTTGCCTGAGGGTCAAGGGTCCCCACGAACATGCCCACAGCAGGAGCTTCTTCTATGCGTTGTTCACACTTCGACCATAGGTTCCGCCACCGAATTGCGTATTGAACCCAGGTTTCTCTCAACTTCATCCTGGCGTTGATTAATGCCGTGATTGGGGTGCGCTCGCTTGCGCTTGCGAACCGCTGTGTGAACAGTAGTTCCATCTCCATAAATATCTTGACAGAGTCATTTGGGAGTTCGGAGTCCCATTCAAATGTCGTCTCCGACAAGTTGCCGACAAATTAGCGAAGCAATAGTTTTTCATCGCCTCCAGTATTACCACACAAAGCTCTAAATTGAGCAACGTGTTGGTGCGGATTGCCCATCCCCTTATACACATAGAATTTAGGGATCGTATATCCTGGCGGGTATTTAATTTGGTCGTACCAGCCTGGGTAAAGTCGTCCAGTTCTAACAACCTGGCATGCCGCTTCGTTCGCTTGATGAGCTCGTATTTGTTAAGCTATGTAGTCATCAAGGGTAGCTATAGAGATCGTATCCTCCCTGGCTGCTGATAAAACCGGAGGGTGATGTCTCCCCTCTGTCGTCTTCAATGACTATTGAAGAGTCTTCAGCTGGAGGATCTAGCTGGATCATCGTCCCAACCATGTCTTGGAACAGAAGCGCCATTTGTTTTATATTAGCCGCTTGTTCCATGGCATCTTTGTAGGGTTACTATGCACTGTCACAAGGGTCTATAAGGAATCAACCATGCCGAATTTAAAATTTTCAAGTGCCGAACATGCTAAAGCGAGGATCTTTGCTAGATAATTAGGGTAAACAAAGCATGTAAACAACTTTACATCTAAGAGAAAGGGATTACAACCTTTGTAGTCCGTTCCTTCGCTTCATAAGCTCCGAGTTGTAGTCCCTTCGCCGCGATCCATGATCTCCCAGACTCAAGAGAGGCTCCACAAGTCGAATGATTCATTCTTGCTTGAAGTCTTCCTTTTCGAAGATGATCTACCTTGAAGAATCTTTAACTCAAGCTCTCACTTCTCTAATCAAGTATTAGTGAAGTGAACACCCTAATCTAAGTGGCTAGAATAGATAAGGATGATGAAGTAGGAATTTAGCTCTCTTTTATTATCAATTTCTCACACTAAATCATCACAAAACAAAAACCTAGTAAAGCTTTTTCAAGAGCTCAAGGAAGAGGAAGATGAATAATTCCTTTTGTGATGAAAAATGAATTATTGCTTAGGGTTACAATTGCAACCCTTTGTTAATAAAGAAAGGCTTTAACCATTGTAGAGATTTAACTAGGGTAAAGGGTTTGGGTTGGGTTAGGAAATATCTCCACAAAATATCAACAAAATATCTTTGCTTAAAACAAAACAAAGCTTCTAGAAGCTTCATGAAAAAGCTAACCTGATTATGTGTAGGTTTTACGATCACCAAAAATATTTTACCGTAATCAGAAACGGCGTCGCTTTGCAGCTAGCCGGTGAATACGGGTCGATCCACAGGAATGTGTAATTTTCTTACGTGTTTTTACGAGTTGATTCCAATGGTGGTTTGATTTTGCTGATTGAGTCTAAAAACTAAGTTGTATGATATTAAGGAACTTGCTAGGGTTAGGTCTAAAGTAGGGTTTGATAAGAATGGTATTAACACCTCTTTCAATGCACTCGATTAAAACTTTTTATAAGTCATAACAATTATTAGTAAAGGGGATTAGGATGATTGGGAAGAAACGAAGTTTCTTCCTCTAGATCCTTGTCTTTCCTTTCCTACTAATTGATATAACCTTCATGGAAGTCATGCATATCCGGTCCTTTATACTACGGTTTCACCGTTACCTCGTGGGTAGGGTGCCGTAGGGAGCAGATCATGCATGCGTGCATGAAGTTATACTTATGAAAATTTATTGGCATTGAAGGAGATGAGAGATATTCATCTCTCAATCCCTCCCTTGTTCCTAACCCTAACAAGCGAGGAAATTACTCGCTCATTAGGGGATCTTCTAAAAATAGCATTTTTATTATGATTAATGTGTTTTGTTTTTGATCTAAAGAATTAATTATCTACTGCAGATTAAAGGAAGACTACACTAGATTAAACTAGGGCAATGAAATGATTTATCTAAGGCAAGAAAATAATTTTAAACTAAGGCAGAAAAATTAAAAGAAACTTACAATAAATGATGCTCTTAATCTTCCAAAGAATTCTGAATTTTCTTTATTGAAAAGAGGCATAGGGTTTACAATCTTTTGATTACAATTTATAAGTAAACAGGGAAAACTAGGGTTACAGATTCTCGCGTATGTGTTTTTACAGATATGCCCACGAAAAATCCCAGCCCACGCACCGACTAACCGACACGAGAAAATTGCACCGACACGGGCTTTAAATGGCCGCGGAACCGCGGCATTAGTTGGCTTAGACCGCGGTTCCGCGGCCTTTTGGTGAGATCATCTCACCAAATTTCCTGTGCTTCATTATAATGTCTTGTCCTCTCTATTTCTTCAGTACTTTTCTCTATTTGGATTCTGTATCTTCTCTAGAATTTTCAGTGAAATTTGTAGTGGTCTTTTAACTGTTTCCTTTGACATTTCGGACCATGCATTGCCTTGTGAATTGCTCTTCGTCTAGGCTTGAGTAGGACCCTTCTACTTGCTTATCAAAAGTCACTCTTTTGTATCAACTTTCGTCTTTTTCACTGTATTTGCTCCAAGAACCTGTATCCTGTAATATGCAGCAGTCATGCGTCAAAAGCACCTGTTTAGTTATAAAACGAATAAGAATTGGGGAATATGAATTGCAATATTATGATATGAACAAATACCCCCAAACTTATCTTTTGCTCATTCTCGAGCAAACTTATTATTTTATTCTCGATAAAACCTAACCGCACTTTCGCAGGGAAACGCGATTGCACTGAGCACGTGCAACAAGCCGTTAAATCTCTAGGTGTCCCTAGTAGGAGGAGTGTTGTCTCCTGAGGGTTTTCAGCGGATTACACCCACAAAATCCTATCAATTTGGCTCTTTCGACAATAATTCTCCAATTAGGTTTTCTAACACAGAATTCTATTATCATTGACTCATAAACTATCCACCCATATTCTTCACACTTCCTCATCATTTAACTTAAGATTATATATGTTCTATAGAATCACTCAGCTTTCGGCATTTCTTAGGTTTTCCTTTTAGGGTTCCATCTCCACTTAGGAATTTTTCTATCAACTCTACTAAAGATATAAGTTTTATTCTTCATTCCTTTCTCTTATCTAAACTCTAATCACATATCCCCACGTGTGTGTATAGATCATCCCTACACTTGGAAATTCAAATCAAGCAATCATACCCTTGTCCGTTGTCCCAAGTACTTATTAATTGGTGAATTTCGCTTACACATCCTTCATGCGACTGTTAATACTTCTAGAGGTACCAACGACCGATTACAGAATGCGTTAGCGTTTTAAAGCATACGTCCTAGTTCTGCAACACCCAAGGCTTTAGCAGTGACTCCCAAACCAGTTGGTCTAAGGCACTAGGTGATGAAGCACCCTCGCTATATATTTTTCTATTTTTAGCCTTAAGTAATCACAAAACCAGTGTTCATTTTTTTTTATTCACTTTTGTATTTTTCATTTTCTTCGTACTAAGGACTTTTAGACAAGAGCATTTCAAGGTCTCCTATACTATTCCAAGCTTTAAGGTGTGTGATTGTGCAATTTTGTAGGGTATACATTTTTAGAATCCATACTTAAGCCAGGAATTATTTTTCAACTTATACTCTAATAAGAATATCAATATTTTTCCTTTATTTCAACTTAGCCCACAAAGTGAACTCAAAATTTACCTATTTCTAAATAAACTACACAGACATATACTTTCTACCGTTAATCTTTAAAGAAGGTTATTTTTAGGGTTTTAAATTTACCAAGTCTAAGATCTAGTTGTTCGTAGCTAGTTAACCTATTTGTCAAACTCAAGTTAAATATGGCCAAAATTGAATACAATAATTTTTTATAAATTTCTTGAAATTTTTCAATTTTTTTATGGGTTTTCAAATAAATATGCAAATGCAAAAATATGTACAAATGAATGCGAAGGAAAAAGACGTACCGAGCATACCCCCAAACTTGAACTTGACAGTGTCCTCACTGTCATGCTGCACCAATAGGGTGAAAATGTCGGCACTCCCCTGTTTATTTATTTTTTAAATTTTTTTTTTATTGTTAAAAGAAAAACAAAAATATATATACAGAAAAACCCCCCCCAAACTTCAGTGAAACAATGTTAGACATTACTGCCAGACTTTGCACAGACCAAACATCAACACCAACCAGTCGAAAAATTTATCTGTAAAGAGTGTCGGTTGGTGGAAGAACATGTTGTACGGATCCAAAAAGAATTGGGGAAGATAGGAGTGATGGTAGTGAAAGTGTGGAAGTGAATAGATATGATGTGGTGATGAATCAAAATGAGAATGAGAATGATTAGCAGTCAGTGGAATATTGGCATTCTCATAGCTTATTAAAAGAAATGGGGGTGGTTCAACTTCTAAAGGAGGAGGTTGACTCACCACAATACCCCCAAAATGTTTCTGTGGGTCCTTTATTGACTTGGCATCATCCATCAATTGCATATGATATTCAATTATGAGGGAACTAATCCCCTCGATGTCCGCCATAGTCCAACTGAAAGCTTGCCGCCTATCTTGTAAGACCTTTAAAATAGCGTTCTCCTGCTCGAAGGCTAGAGAGGCTGATATTATAATGGGAAAAGTCTTATTCTCACCTATGTAAGCATATTTAAGGTGAGGCGGCAAGGACATGAGTTCGAGTTTCGGAGGCGAAAGAATCATTGTGGAATCTACCTCGAACTCAAAGGACTCTAACACAGGTTCGAAATCACTGCAAACAACCGATTCGGAAGGTTCAACTAACTCATCCAAAAATTCAAAAGACTCATATTCGGGCTGTGAGTCGTCGTCATCCGAAAAAGTGAAACTTTCATAATCAATATCGGTTGTTTCGACTGTGGTAGACTTAAGGAGGGACGCACTAGTGGCGTCAAAACTGTTCTCATCAAACAAAAAACTTTCAAACCCGCAGTCCTCCTACGTGATTTCGTGAATAGAGCAAACTTCTCGTGTACAAGTATTAGGCATGGGGGGCAGACTTCCTGACTTGTAAATATTGAACTCGCTAGACGTCTTCCCGAAGGATAGAGTCATGGAGCCATTGCAATAATTTATTACGGCATTGGAAGTGGCCAAAAATGGTCGATCGAGGATCACCGAAATTTGGTTTCTTGGGTTAGCAACAGGTTGTGTGTCCATGACAATAAAATCAACGGGGAATATGAAGTCCCCAACTTTGATCAACACATCCTCCAGCTCATCCCTAGGATGGGTGATTGATCGATCAGCCATTTGGAGAGTACAACGAGTGGGCTTAAGCTCTCCAATGCCTAATTGCTCGTACACAGAATAAGGTAGCAAATTGACACTAGCACCAAGATCTAGTAGTGCTTTATTGATGTTCTTGTCCCCAATTGTTATCGAAATAGTAGGACAACCGGGGTCCTTTTGCTTTTGGGGTAAAGAATTGACAAGAGCATCACTAATAGCACTAGCCACAAAAATTTTCTTTGGTACTTGTGACTTTCTCTTTTTAGTGCATAAGTCCTTTAAGATTTTTTCATATGAAGGAACTTGTTGGATCGCATCCAAAAGAGGGATATTTATGCTTACCTGTTTGAACAACTCGACAATCTGCTCCATTTGTGGAGTTGATTTATTGGATCTCAACCGGTTTGGGAAAGGAGCATTTTGAAATGTTGTTGAGTCCAATTTTTGCGGATCAGATTGTTGAGTTGGAACGGAACCCCGTGTAGATGTGTTCGTGTTGTGAGAAGTGGGTCCGTTCGAGCTAGAAGGAGTAGAGCCTTGTGAATGATGGAGAACAGGCTCTAACGAAGAAGAAGAAGGTGAAGAAGAACCACCGGCAGGGGTGTCATTGTGAATGCCCACATTGTTTTGCAACATTTTCCCCCATCTCAACGTGGTCACAGCGTTTACGTTATGAGTTTGTTGTTGATGTGCAGCATGTGCGTGATCAGGATTGGGCAGTGGTTGAGATGGGAGCTTTCCTTTCTCTCGCTCGCTCAATGCTGCATTGAGTTATGCAATTTGTGCCTCAATAGATTTGATGCTTTGATCGTGTGAGGCGCTGTTTTGCACCAAAGATTGAATAGAAGTCTCTAGTCTTGCTGTGGACTGTGTAGATTACTTTAGGAACGCATCTAGACTTCTTTCGAGTGAGCTAACCTTGTCATTGTTAGGTTGAACAAAATTGTTTGGCGCGTAAGAATTATTAGGCACAAAATTGTTCACTTGATTAGGGTAAGGTTGTTGTTGGAAAGGTTGTTGAAATTGAGTTTGTGGGGGTGCTTGTTGTTGTTGTGGAGAAGGCCCTTGATAATTGTTATTTCCTTGGAATTGTTGATTTTGGTTCGAAGCGAAATTTGGGTGACTCCTCCACCCCGGATTGTATGTCGAAGAGTATGTATCGTTTCTCTGTCGTTGCTGAAAGGCAGCATTGACTTGATCCTGTTCTTGAGTAGATGCATTGTAAGGACACTCTTCGGTGAGATGTGATGGAGCCGAACAACAAGCACAAACAGTTCGTGGA
The DNA here is from genome assembly GCA_030015575.1 of Agapanthus africanus. Classification (NCBI taxonomy): domain Eukaryota; kingdom Viridiplantae; phylum Streptophyta; class Magnoliopsida; order Asparagales; family Amaryllidaceae; genus Agapanthus; species Agapanthus africanus. The sequence continues at coordinate 388,314,219 of JASDDO010000004.1, forward strand.
GGCATAACAGGGGCAGGAGCAGACGATGAGATTTTGGTCTCAATCGCTTCTAGCTTTTTCGTAAGAGCAGCCATCTCGGCCTTCATAGCAATCGACATCTCTACTTGATGTATGCCTGCTCTAGATTGACCACTAGAAGAAGATGATGTGGTCTTTGTACTCTCCCACTGAATTGTTTTCTCACTAAGATCCTCAAGAAACTGCCACGCTTCGTCACTAGACTTGGAGAGAAAGTGACCTTGACAGATGGTTTCTAGCAACTGCTTCGTTGCCGAGTTCAATCCCTCGTATAATGCTTGGCAAAGTTGCCAACTTTCGATTCCATGATGAGGGCATTGAACGAGTAGGTCTTTAAATCTCTCAAAGCACTTCCAAAATGGTTCGGAAAGAAGCTGTGAAAATTGTATAATCTCATTACGTATTCTAGCAGTTTTATGATGAGGATAGAACTTTTTAAGAAAAGCTTTCACAAACTCGTCCCAATTTCTAATGGAATGTGATGATGTGCTGTATAGCCACTTCTCAGCTAGGTCACATAAGGTAAAAGGAATGACCCTTAGCCTTATAGCGTCATCACTTAATTGGGTCGTTTTCATCATAGCGCACACATTTTGGAATTTATTAATAAAGATATAAGCATCTTCATATTCCAAACCACGAAATTTTGGCAGCATATTGATGAAATGTGATTTTATTTCAAAATTGTCCCCATTTGCCGGTGGGGGTGAAAGACAGGTAGGTAAAGAAGTGCGGACAGGGTAAAGAGATCCTGGAGCGCGACTCGTGCGGGCGCTTCAACAGGGGGTTGATTCGGGTTATTCGCACCTAACAGAGGTGGAATCATTCCCGTCGGTAAGGTATTGTTGGGGTTGAATCCCGACATGCCTTCGAAAGAAGAATTTGAAGGTGTAGGTAAGAAAGTGGTCGGAACTTCGACTTCGGTGTCGAAGGATTCGTCGGTCGGTACCAACGAAACACGGACTAATCGGGCGTTAGTATCCCTAGTCCAAAGTGACATACACTAAAGGGGTAGTGTAGTCAGAAAAAAAATGAAAGACGGAATGTGGAGGTAAGATAACATCAAAGAAAGGAAGTGGTGGAAGTGAGGTGCAAGTTTCCTTTAGCGACAAGTTGCAAGTTTTGAAAAGATTTTTCTTTTTTTTTATGTGAGAGTTTTGCAAAGAGATTTTTGAAAAGAGACATGTGACACAAATGCTATCAACCACACATGCACAATCAGGCCTAGATCTAGGGTCACCTAGGTCTGCTAGACAGCTCCTAACTAGGGCTAGAAATAGGACCTCAAACCGCCTCTTCACCGTCAATTGCGGCCAGGTAAGTGCCAGGTAAGTAGGAGGCTCCCCGCTACAAGTAGCGGTCCTAATTAAGTAACTACTTGCCTTGACACACTTGGCTAGACACCGCAAAGTCAGTTAGGATAAACGGTCGATGCCTATACTAGTCCTTTTTCCTATTGAGCTCGACGTCCTTAGGGCTGAGTCTAATATTTTTAATTAAGAGTGGTCGATGCAAAATGCTTTAAGGTGATTTCTGGGGTCCTGGGAAGGGTGATGAAATCCCCACCCAATCTGAGTTTGGTCAATTAGCCCCTTAAAGTCCGATTAAATAATGCAAAACTGTAAATTCACTTGCAATCAATTTTTTAGCGCGGCGCAAAAAAATCCTGCAGAAAGTTTTGACAATGGATATATTGTAGGTTGCAGAGGGGAGAAGGAGAAGACAAACCGAGCAAATTTCGGGCAGAGAGGAGGCTAAACCGCCGCGGTTCCGAGGTTCTGTGCGCTAAATGGTCGCGGTTTCGCGGTCTGGTGACGGGATCGGCTCCTGAAAAAAATTGTACTGCTCTGTTGTGAACTTTCCCTTCTGTTCTGATGTGATTTTTTCTATTTTTGCCCTCTATAAATTTCCAGATCCGAGAATCTTCGCTATTCCTGCAAAATTCAAAAGATAAACCCTTCAAACAGATAAAAATTGATAAAATATTTTTATTTTTTTCTATTTTCAGATTTTTATACTTTTTTAAAATTTATATCAACCCGAAATTACACAAAAGAAATTTTACGCCATCCCCGGCAACGGCGCCATTTGATTGTGTGTAGGTTTTACGATCACCAAAAATATTTTATCGTAATCAGAAATGGCGTCGCTTTGCAGCTAGCCGGTGAATACGGGTCGATCCACAGGGATGTGTAATTTTCTTACGTGTTTTTACGAGTTGATTCCAATGGTGGTTTGATTTTGCTGATTTGAGTCTAAAAACTAAGTTGTATGATATTAAGGAACTTGCTAGGGTTAGGTCTAAAGTAGGGTTTGATAAGATTGGTATTAACACCTCTTTCAATGCACTCGATTAAAACTTTTTAGAAGTCATAACAATTATTAGTAAAGGGGATTAGGATGATTGGGAAGAAACGAAGTTTCTTCCTCTAGATCCTTGTCCGTTCTTTCCTACTAATTGCTATAACCTTCATGGACGTCATGCATGTCCGGTCCTTTATACTATGGTTTCACCGTTACCTCGTGGGTAGGGTTCCGTAGGGAGCGGATCATGCATGCGTGCATGAAGTTCTACTTATGAAAATTTATTGGTATTGAAGGAGATGAGAGATATTCATCTCTCAATCCCTCCCTTGTTCCTAACCCTAACAAGCGAGGAAATTACTCGCTCATTAGGGGATCTTCTAAAAATAGCATTTTTATTATGATTAATGTGTTTTGTTTTTGATCTAAAGAATTAATTATCTACTGCAGATTAAAGGAAGACTACACTAGATTAAACTAGGGCAATGAAATGATTTATCTAAGGCAAGAAAATAATTTTAAGCTAAGGCAGAAAAATTAAAAGAAACTTACAATAAATGATGCTCTTAATCTTCCAAAGAATTCTGAATTTTCTTTATTGAAAAGAGGCATAGGGTTTACAATCTTTTGATTACAATTTATAAGTAAACAGGGAAAACTAGGGTTACAGATTCTCGAGTATGTGATTTTACAGATATGCCCACGAAAAATCCCAACCCACGCACCGACTCACCGACACGAGAAAATTGCACCGACACGGGCTTTAAATGGCCGCGGAACCGCGGCATTAGTCGGCTTGGGCCGCGGTTCCGTGGCCCTTTGGTGAGATCATCTCACCAAATTTCCTGTGCTTCATTATAATGTCTTGTCCTCTCTATTTCTTCAGTACTTTTCTCTATTTGGATTCTGTATCTTCTCTAGAATTTTCAGTGAAATTTGTAGTGGTCTTTTAACTGTTTCCTTTGACATTTCGGACCATGCATTGCCTTGTGAATTGTTCTTCGTCTAGGCTTGAGTAGGACCCTTCTACTTGCTTGTCAAAAGTCACTCTTTTGTATCAACTTTCGTCCTTTTCACTGTATTTGCTCTAAGAACCTGTATCCTGTAATATGCAGCAGTCATGCGTCAAAAACGCCTGTTTAGTTATAAAACGAATAAAAATTGGGGAATATGGATTGCAATATTATGATATGAACATAACCCAAATCAAACCCTAACTATGTTTAATCTCCACAAATCATGTTGTATTTGTAATCATAACTTATTACAATTTTATATATCACATATATAATATATTTTTGTAACAAAAGAAAATAATACATTTAACATATATCGCATATATATCAATGTATTATCCAGTGAGAAAATGAATCAATAAAGCGAGCTTATATTAGATAATGTAATGTAATATATCACATATATAATTATACATTAAATCATCGAAGCAACACTTGATCCGACAATCCGGCTATATCGCATATAACCGACTAATATAACATGTACCGATTCATCGAATCAACACTTGATCCGATGACCCGGCTATATCACATATACCCGACCGATATCATATGTCGCGAGAATAGAATACGGTATCTCATATCGTATTATCCTCGGTCCCGCATATCATATATGTGCTCCTACTCCGTTTTTCCTGAGCCAAGAAACCACTGTGTAGGACTCTAAAGAATCGTCAATACGCTAGCAGTAGGTGATGATCATATCAAACACCCACAAGCTGCAAGCGGTCAGCTAAACGTAACAGCCACCCAGGTATTGAGCGATCAGAAGATCAACAAGCAAGCCTGTACATTCTCTTATGAATCCAATCGGTAACACTACCGTACAATCCAGTCTCTTCGTCCGATATGTTGCATATCTAGTATAGGGATGGTAAACGTCAGACCCCAGTAACCGATAGGTCGTGTCGATGTGAGGCTCATAACAGGTCGAGAACCTACTGATAACACTTATCAGTAGTACTCTATATCAGCCCTGGCCAGGGACTTCCAGTTATAGCCAATCGAACACAGCACAACATCAACTCCCTATACCGGAAGAGACGAAACCCTTCCTATCGCTCATTGCCTCCATGTGATTCGGGACTATACCCAAAAGACACCGTTTTGCATGCCCTCTTGGACGTGGTATGATGGAAATCAAAGTACAGTGGGAATCACACAAGACTCTATGACGATCTCGGGTCTACAGACTAACATGTACCAGTGTCACCAGAGAACTGCCATCTGATGTGAGGTATAATACCATCTGGGAGTTCTTGGCGAGTCCATCCAGTGTACCCAGTCTCCACTGAGCACTCGTACACCATCTCTGATGTCAAACACCAATGGATATGGGATCATCCATCGCCCATCATATAGGTCAAGATGCGTATACGCTAGTCTACACCGGTGCATCGATGCCCTGTCTCGATACACCCTCGACTAGGAACAGTTATAGGATGTACTCGTTGACTACCCTAGCCCCACTAGTATGATCTCATCATAGTCCCAGTAGTCGAGTACATATCCTAAGGGCCTTATCAACATGTGAGAGCAAGACAGTAAACTAATACAAGTCAACATGTTAAGACAAAGTGAAACCAAATAGCATACTATCATTTCGAGCAAGAAAGTCCTCTCTATATATATCCAAGCATCCATTATAATATACATCATATGTACAACAATGGCCTCTAGGGCATATATATAACTAACAATCTCCCACTTGCACTAAGGCCAGCTGTTGTAGTATCTCATACCCAGCATCCCGAAGAGTCTCTCAAATTGTATCTAGGGTATGGCCTTCGTAAGTGGATCTGCAGTGTTGTCCTTCGTATCAACTCTCCTGACCTCGATCTCCCGGCGATCAACTATCTCCCGGATCAAGTGATACCGCCTCAAAATATGTCTGGACTTCTGATGGGACCTGGGTTCCTTGGCCAAAGCCACAGCTCCATTGTTATCACAATACAAAGGTATTGGATGCTCAATGGATGGAACCACACCAAGTTCAGTATTGAACTTCTGTATCCAGACAGCCTCTTTTGCAGCATCGTTGGACGCCATGTATCCAACCTCCATCGTCGAGTCTGCAACGGTTTCCTGTTTGGAACGCTTCCAACACACCGCCCCTCCATTGAGGTAAAGACAAATCCCGACTGCGACTTAGAGTCGTCCTTATCACTTTGGAAGCTCGAATCGGTAAAGGACTCCACCTGGAGTTCTCCATTACCATATACCAAGAACATCTCTTTAGTCCTTCTCAAGTACTTGAGAATGTTCTTCACAGCTATCCAGTGACTCTCTCCAGGATCTGCTTGATACCTACTCACTACACTTAGTGAGTATGCTACATCGGGTCTGGTACATAGCATCGCATACATGATAGAGCCTACTGCCGAAGTATAGGGTATCCCTTGCATGCGAGCTCTTTCTAAATCAGTCTAGGGAGACATCTCTTTGGAGAGAGTGGGTCCAGAGATCGTGGGTTGGTTACCATGCTTGGATTCTTCCATACTAAACCTCTTTAGTATGGTGTCAATGTACCTGGATTGGGACAATCCCAGTATCCGTTTAAATCTATCTCTATAGATCATAATTCCCAATATGCAGGAGGCATCACCAAGATCTTTCATTGAGAATCTTTGTGATAAGAAGAGCTTGACCAATTGCAGCATAGGAACATCATTTCCTATCAAGAGTATATCATCGATGTACAATACGAGGAAGACAACCTTACTCTCTGCAACCTTTTTATATATACAAGGTTCATCTATATTTTTGATGAAGTCAAACTCTTTGACTACAACATCAAAGCAGATGTTCCAACTCCGCGATGTCTGCTTTAACCCGTAGATGGATTTAAGCAGCTTGCACACATTTCCGCTGCTCCCACTATCTACCAAGCCCTCTGGCTGAGTCATGTACACGCACTCCTCTAAATCACCATTTAGAAAGGCGATCTTAACATCCATTTGCCAGATTTCGTAGTCATGGTATGCAGCAATGGCAAGTAAGATTTGGATGGACTTAAGCATAGCTACTGGAGAAAAGGTTTCGTCATAATCCACACCTGGTCATTGACGAAAACCCTTTGCAACAAGTCTAGCTTTGAAAGTCTCAACTTTTCCATCTACACCAAGTTTCTTCTTAAAGATTCATTTGCTCCCAATGGGTTTAACCCCTTCAGGAGCAACTTCCAAAGTCCATACTTTGTTGGTGTACATGGATTCCATCTCAGATCGCATTGCATCCAGCCATTTCACAGAGTCCCCACTCGTGATGGCCTGCTCGAAGCCAGTTGGGTCATCATCTTCCATGATGCAATCCTCGCTCCCACCATCAATGAGAAAACCGTAGTATCTCTTAGGTGGATGAGAAACCCTACTAGATCGGCGGAGAGGCTAAAGCTCGCTAGGAACTACTGAATGATCTGGTTCCACTAAATCTTCAGTTATAGTTTGTGGTGCTGGAACCTCTTCCAGCTCTACCTCTTTGCCACTAATTTCTTTAACAAGAAATTCCTTTTCTAAAAAGGTGGTATATTGAGAAACAAACACTTTTTGTTCTTCAGCATGGTAGAAAAAATATCCTTGTGAATTCTTAGGATATCCCACAAACTTGCAAAGAACTGATCGTGCCTCGAGTTTGTCCGGATTTTGCCTTTTGACATAGGCCGGACAACCCCATATCTTAACTCGTTTAAGATACGGTCTCTTCCTACTCCATATCTTATATGGTGTGGTAGGTACAGATTTAGATGGAACTTGATTCAATAGGTATGCTGCTGTCTCAAGCGCATAACCCCAAAAGGAAATAGGTAACTCAGCAGTGCTCATCATAGAGCGCACCATATCAATAGGGTGCGATTCCTCCGCTCCGATACACCGTTGTGCTGTGGTGTATAAGGAGGAGTAAGTTGAGAGAGAATCCCATTCTCTTTTAGATAGTCTAGGAACCCATTGCTCAAGTATTCTCCTCCTCGATCAGATCGAAGGATCTTAATACTTTTTCCCGTTTGGTTCTCTACTTCTTGCTTATATTCCCTTAATTTCTCAAAAGCTTCAGACTTGTGTTTCATCAGGAACACATGTCTGTATCTTGAGAGATCGTCAGTGAATGTAATGAAGTAGGATGAACCATTCCTGGCATGTATAGACATGGGACCACATACATCACTATGTATCAGCGCTAAGAGTTCTGTAACTCTTACTCCGTGTCCACTAAACGGAGTTTTGGTCATTTTGCCTTTGAGACATGACTGGCTAGTGTCATAAGATGAAAATTCGAACGGATTCAAATATCCATCCTTATGCAATTTAGCTAGCCGTGTCTCATTGATATGACCTAGTCTACAATACCACAAGAAAGATTCGTTCATTTCTGAACTTTTCCTCTTGTTTGTGTTCTGTACATTAAGAATTGTAGTTTGATTTAGAACGTACATGCCATTATTTAATGATCCTGATCCTATCAACTTTTGATTCAAGAATATGTTCATAACATTATCCTGTATTACAAAATTATATCCTTCTTTATTCAATAAAGAAACTGATATAATATTGCATATCAGGGTCGGAATGTAATAGCACTCGTTCAGAACCAATGTATTACCATTTGGTAATACTAGGTGATATTCGCCAGCTGCTTTGGCTGCAACATTTGCACCATTCCCTACTGTTACGGAATGATCACCCATTCCCAGTTCTCTACCTTTACGTAGCTCACGTAACATATTACATATGTGGGGTCCTGATCCGATATCTAATACCCAGGACGTAGAGTGAACTGAGAAACAGTTCTCAATAACTAACACTTTCGAAGAAGATGCATCAGCATGCTTGTTTTTCGTTTGGGCGGTGTGAGAATCCAGATATTCTCCTATTTCCTGCTCAGTCTTATAACACTTATAAGAAAGAACGGGACCAACGTTCCCCTGCTCAGTATAATAAGCGGGTTCATTCAATACTTCCTCTCCTTGCTTCTATTTATATGAGAAGAAAAAGAATCAATTTGTTAAGAAAATCCCTCATTGAGAGATCATGATTGATTCCATGATCTTTTAGATTAATTGGTGAATTTTATTCACCATTGAATTTTTAATCCAAAAGCTCTCTGTTTAACAAAGAAGATTTCTTGTTTGTTTATCAAGATTATGAATATCTTGTTAGTTTTAACAAGATTAGAATTTTATTCTATCATATCTTTTTTAGTTTAACAAGATCAGAAATATATTTTCTTAATATGGATATCTTGTTAACATAGAATTTTATTCTTGTTATAAGATTAGGAAAATATTTTCCTATGATAGATTTTTATTCTATCAAATGATCACCGCTGGATCTTTGATCCAAGGATCCCCTGTTTAACAGAGAAGATCTTTCTGGTGTAAGGAAGATTAAGAAAATATTTCCCAAATAGAATTTAATTTTAGAATTTGATAGGAACATTTTAAATTAGGGTGCTCACATGCTTTGCATGTGATTGGCAAAAGCGCTCACGTGTTTAACACGTGACCTCTAGTGTGGGTTTTAGCCTGTGTATGTTCAGAGCGCTCACGTTTGTAACACGTGAGGCATATTTGGCCCTTGGTTATTTATGTTCAGCGCTCATATGCTTTGCATATGTGCGCCCACGTGTTTTACACGTAATGCCTGTTTGTCCCTTGGTTATTTATGTTCAGCGCTCATATGCTTTGCATATGTGTGCCCATGTGTTCTACACATGATGCCTGTTTTTTGATGATTCTCCTCCTTTTTTGTAAGGGAACAAGTAGCTCTTGGCCGAAAATTTTGGCAGGAACAAATGCCCCCCACTACTTTGCCCACATAAGTATGTACATGGGTGAAGTAGTGCAATGTTATGCGTGGCCAGAGAATTGATGGCTTAGGAGACAAATTTAGGGTCCTTGTAGCCTAAGACTTTTCCCATCTTCATGAACCGTAAGGGTTTCAAGAAGGTTTTTCTCCCTACAAGTCGAAAGGATCCCGTAGGTGTAAATTCTCCCTAGAAATCGTGAGGATTTCTTAGTGTTCATCACCTCTGTGAGTCGTAAGGATCTCACTCAGGTATTTTTCCTTACAAATCGTGAGGGCCTGTAAGTAGCTTGTTTATTTCAGCGGCGAATATGGCTTTGGCAAATGTAGCCCGCAGATAGTCCATATTGACCTTCTTGTAGAGCAGCGATGGCTTAGGAAACAGGTTCAGATCTACCACCTAAGACTTTTCAGCTTTATGAGTCATGAGGGTCTCATAAAGACTTTTCTCCCTACAAGTCGAGAGGATCCCGTAGGTGTATTTTCTCCTTAGGAATCGTGAGGATTCCTAAGTGCGTTTTCGCTTAAGAGTTGTAAGGATCTCACAAGAGAATTTTCTCCCTTACAAGTCGAGTGGACTCATAAGTGGTTGTTTCCCCCCTTATCGATATTCGACTTGGGAGAGTGTGGCCCATGGATAATCCATCTTGACCTCCTTGCAAGGCAGTGATGGCTTAGGAGACAGGGTTAGGATTTGCCGCCTAAGACTTTTCAACTTTATGAGCCGTGGGGGTCTCATAAAGACTTTTCTCCCTACGAGTCGAGAGGATCTCGTAGGTGCGTTTTCTCCTTAGGAATCGTGAGAATTCCTAAGTGTGTGTTCTCTTATAAGTCGTAAGGATGTCACAAGAGAATTTCCTTCCTTACAAGTCGAGAGGACTCGTAAGTGATTGGTGAGTTGACCTGCTCCCAAGTCAAAGCATTGCTTCGATGAGGAGGTCGATGGTTGACTTTGGCCATTTTCCATGGGGTCAGAATTGACTTTAGCCATTTTCCACGGGGTCAGGATTGACTTTAGCCATGTTCCACAGGGTCAGGATTGACTTTAGTCGTGTTCTACGGGGTCAGGGGTTAACTTTGGCCATTTCCCACGGGGTCAGGATTGACTTTAGCCGTATTCTACGGGGTCAGGGGTTGACTTTGGTCGTTTCCTATGGGGTCAAGATTGACTTTAGCCGTGTTCTATGGGGTCAGAGGTTGACTTTGGCCATTTCCCATGGGGTCAGGATTGACTTTGGCCGTGTTCTACGGGGTCAGGAGTTGACTTTGGCCGTTTTCCACGGGGTCAGGATTGACTTTAGCCGTGTTCTACGGGGCCAGGGGTTGACTTTGGCCTTTTCCCACGGGGTCAAGATTGACTTTAGCCGTGTTCTACGGGCCAGGGGTTGACTTTGGTCGTTTCCCATAGGGTCAGGATTGACTTTAGCCGTGTTCTACGGGGTCAGGGGTTGACTTTGGTTGTTTCCCACGGGGTCAGGATTGACTTTAGCCGTGTTCTACAGGGTCAGGGGTTGACTTTGGCCATTTCCCACGGGGTCAGGAGTGACTTTAGCCGTGTTCTACGGGGTCAGGAGTTGACTTTGGCCGTTTTCCACGGAGTCAGGATTGACTTTAGCCGTGTTCTACGGGGTCAGGAGTTGACTCTCGGTTGTCTGTGCACCGCCGAGTCCTGGAACTGGGAACTTTACCACGGCTCCACTTTGCTGACGTTGCGTCTACTGTAATGAGACGAATGTCGAGGTAGTCTCTAGGTTGTCTGTGAACCATCTAGATTTGGAACTAGGGACTTTGCCATGGCTCCGCTTTGCTGACGTTGCGTCTGCTGTAATGAGATGAATGTCGAGGTGGTCTCTAGGTTGTCTGTGAACCGTCGAGATTTGGAACTAGAGACTTTGCCATGGCTCCGATTGATTGTCGCATCTGAATCCTGCTGGAATGAGGAGGAACGTTGTTGTGGGTCTCCAGGCTGCAGATGTGGCCGTTGAGACTTGGAACTAGGGACTTTGCCCTGGCTCCGCTTTGCTGACGTTGCGTCTACTGTAATGAGACGAATGTCGAGGTGGTCTCTAGGTTGTCTGTGAACCGTCGAGATTTGGAACTAGGGACTTTGCCATGGCTCCGACTGATTGTCGCGTCTGAATCCTGCTGGAATGAGGAGGAACGCTGTTGTGGGTCTCCAGGCTGTAGATGTGGCCGTCGAGACTTGGAACTAGGGACTTTGCCATGGCTCCATTTGTTGACGTCGTATCTGCTTCTGGTTGGAACGAGAAGGAACGCCGTTGTTGATCTCTAGGTTGTAGGTGTTGCCATCAAGACTTGGTTCTCTTTCTGATGGAGCCTGGTGGGATGATATGGTTCCCTCTTTGTTTGTGCCCCTGGATTGTATACAGGGATTGATATGATCTCACCTGTAGGGCAAAAAGTTTCGTTTCATTTTTTTTATTTCTTTCCGCGATGCTCTATTATTTCAGCTTTTTATATCGTGAAAGTCGTGATTACCCAATCATTTCGGCTATTTTTCACGGTGCCCAATCATTTCGGCTATTTTCTTTTTCACTTACTGCTTTTTATTGCGAGTTTCCCAATCATTTCGGCTATTTTGTATGCATATATTTTACTTGCTAATTTTTTTGCAAGTTGCCCCATCATTTCGGCTATTTCATATGCATTTTTGGCTCGCTGATTTTTCGCCATGAGTATGGAACTTGGAATCTGATGCCATCAGCATCGCTGCGACTGGAATATTGCCAGGAGCGAATCATCATTTGCCGTGAAAGGACTTGGAATTTGATTCCGATTCAGGCATCAGCATCGCTGCCACTGGGACATTGTCAGGAGCGAATCATCATCTGCCTTTGTCGGTTCGAACAAAGGTGGCTTAGCAATCAGGGTTAGGATCCTTTCTACTAAGGCTTTTAACTTCATGAGCCGCAAGGGTCTCATAAGGGTGTTTCTCCCTACGAGTCATGGGGATCTCGTAAGTGCGTTTTCTCCTTAAAAATCGTGAGGATTCTTAAGTGTATGTTCTCTTATAAGTCGTAAGGATCTTACAATAGTGTTTTCTCCTTATAAGTCGAAAGGACTTACAAGGGTCGTTCACTATGTGAGCATATCCCTATTCGCTGGTGGGACTCTGTTAGGGAAATGTTTATTCATGCCCGTGGATTGTATACAAGGGTCGGCATTGAACCGCTTGTAGGGCAATCTGAGAAAGGTGATGGCTTAAGAACAGGTTCAGATCCCTATATCTTAAGGCTTTTGAATCTTACGAGCCGTGAGGGTCTCATAAGAGGGTTCTCCTTACAAGTCGTAAGGATCTCGTAAGTGTAATTTCTCTGTAGGAATCATAAGGATCCCTAAGTGTGTTGCTCCGTTGTGAGTCGTAAGGATCTCATGCAAGTATTTTCTCTTTACAAGGTCGAGAGGACCTTGCAAATGTCTTTTAACGAGATTGCGCCCTTGGGGGTATTTGATCAGTCGAAAATATTGTATATTTTAGCCGGCAATTTCCCTAACATTTGCATACACTTAGAAGTGTTCGGCATTCATATTCTACATATTAGCAAATCTGTCACAAAATATGAGATTGCATGTATTAGACTTTTAAACCGACACTTTAAGGGAAATTAACCGCATTTCATGGCATCGCATCATTTCTGTATTTGCGCAACACTTGTCTTGAGTCTGTGCAGGAAAATACGGAAGAAAATCAAAAGAAGTTGATCAAACAATACGCCAACTAAATCATTTCAGATCTGGTAGCAGTGCAGAAGGAATTACATAATTCAGTACATCAGAAGAAGGCCCACAACTCAGGCCCAACAATCACCAGAAAGCCCAAGCTCTAAAGCCCCAAAGCTGCCGCCCTTCCGCGGCCCAAACCCCTTATCTGCGGCGCAAGCGCGGCGGTTATGCCACGTCAGCAGGAAATGTTTTGGCACAATTCTCAGCTCTGGTCCCACACCTCATTGTGATACTTCAAATTACAGAATTACCTCGAATCTACTGCCAGATCAGAAATGAAGATTAAGAAGGCTAATCCTAAATTAAGCTCCTAATTAATCCTATTCTAGAAGCTCCTCCTAACTAATTACATCTAGAACCTTCTCCCCTAACTAACTTTTGGAGGGAAATTTGAATTTCCCCCAACAAACTTTTGGAGGGAAAGTTAGAATTTGAAATCCTAGATCTAGGGTTAGTTATCTATAAATAGGAGCCTAAATCTAAGGGTTGAGGTTGTTCATTAGTTCATCATTAGTTCACTATTAGTTCTTGAATCTTCATTAGTTAAAAATAATCATTCTACACCATTTTCTTCCACAAGTCTCGTGACAAGGCTTGTGTGAAACCCTAACCCTAATTCCACTCCTAATCCAAGATCTTGAGTACCAAATCAAGCGAGAAGCCTTCAACCTTTTAGGAGCCGAGCCGATCTTCAATCGGGCAAGTGATCCAAGCCGATCCGCGATCCACGGAGACGAGCGAAGCCAAGTCGACGATCAAGTTCTTCCTCTTGTAGTTCTTGAGTGATTGTAACGAAATTGTTGATATAAATAAAAGGTGAAATTCTATTATCTTGCTTTCTTTTAATTCTTGCATCATGATTAGATCTCAATTTGCAATTGTTGTTCTTGTTATGATGTTTGAGTGAAACTCCGCTCGTTAAGGAGTCGATACGATTGTAGAATGATGATGTAACAAATATTAATACTATTTTTAAGTCCTACGAGTTTGTAAACCCTAGCAAGTTCAAGAATCGATGACCTAGTTTCGTAGCGATGCTTTCTTGATTGCTATCGCTCGAAATTAGGGATCTACGATCGTTTCTTGAATTTACTAGAGGCTAGAATGTGAATGATATCGACGAAAGAACAAGGGATAAGATGAAACCCTAGTTTCACAAGAAATCCCTAATTCTCGATCGATCATCATCGATCTAGTATCAATTCATCGAAGGATAAGAATACGTAATTGTAAGATTACATCACATCTATAGATCCGATCGATTCCTACGAGCCTCATTTCGATTCTTGAGATTTGGTTTGGAAAAATCAACAAACGATCAATTCTTGATTCTATCTTTTAATGCTTTCTTAGATCTAGTTTTTTCTCATTCTTGAACATCAACTATAAATCTTGAATTGTTTTGTTTTGTTTTCATTAATGTTTCAATTCATCTAATTCAAAAGACGAACGATTACACTTTCCCTGTGGACGATCCGCACTCACATACTAACTACAATCCGACACCGTAGTTGATTGCGGTCAAATAATTTTTGGTTGTGATTTCTTTACTATTTCATTCGATTTATTACAATCACAGAATTTATCATCAATCAAATGGCGCCGTTGCCGGGAACTATTTGATTTGATTTACACACAACAACATTTTATTACAATCAAATGGCGCCGTTGCCGGGGATAGTGCGCTAATAGTTCGTATTTTGAAATTTGAGTTGAAAATTTTATTCCATTATAATTTTTTTTAGATCTAAATTCGTGCAAACACTAATACGTGTGTTGTGATTTGTTGCGAGAAAATCTGGAATCATTGGAGCTGGAGAAAAAATTTTCTGAATATTCCAGAGAGCTCAAGAAGTGAATAGAAGTTTACTGTAGAATTTTTGTGCACTGATTCCAAAATTACGCGGCGGAAGGGCGGCAATAGGCAGCATTTGCGGCGGAAGAGCCGCGGTTCCAGCTCTTCTCTGTGCCAATTTTTCTCTGGTAACTCCTCACTTTCTTATCTCTTACTTTCTCTGCTCCAACTAATATTTTGTGCAGGTTTCTTTGCAAATAAATCGCAGCGCCGCAAAGCAATAAAAATTTTTGTGCGTGTTTTTGATTCTTGTGGTTGTTGCATATTAATACGGAATTTAAGGGGCACGACCAAATCCAAATTAGGTGGGGATTTCATTACCCTTCCTAGGCCCCGAAAATCGCAAAACTTGCATCCGCATTTACCCTCATTAATTAAAAAATATCTAGAGATGACTCTAAGGACCGTCGCGCTCAATTAGGACAGAAGAAGGCCGTGGGTAATCCATTGTTTATCTGCGTTTTTCTGTGGTGCCTAAGGCGAGTGTGTCTAAGGCTAGTGGTTATTAATTAGGCCCACTGTAGTGGTGGTTCCTTCCCACTTACCTGGCACTTATCCGGCCACAGGGGGACAAAGAGGCAGTGGAGGATTGATCCTGCGACTTGTCTTTTTGCAGTTAGGAGCGGTCTAGAGTCAGACCTAGGTGACCACTAGTTTCTAGGGTTTTGTGTGTCGCATTTGTTTTGTTGCATCAATTTTTTTTTCAAAATCCGTATCTTTTTCAAAACAAACACCACATTCATATCATTTCCCCTAATTATAAATTCACGCTGCCACTTGTACTAACCCTTTTTAGTGCAAGATAGGCTGGACACGGGTGTCTAGTGCCCGTTAGTCCGCGTTTCCCTTATCGACCCAAAAGTCGGTATTTCTACATTTACCTTTCTTTTACCCACCACCACACCCACATCGATGGATCCACCTCCATCGAACTTCTTTTCCACTACTCTGCCGCCGTCCGTTGGTGCGCAGATTCCACCTCGCATCTCTCTCCAAGAGAGATGTTATCCAACACGAAGCCCACTTTCCACCTGTCTTTCCACACCACCAGCCAACGGGGAAAATTTTCAAATAAAACCCCAATACATCAACCTTTTACCAAAATTTCACGGTCTCGAGTCTGAAGACGCATATGTGTTTATCACGAAATTTGAAAATGTATGCGCAATGATGGGTACTTCACAGTTGTCTGTGGATGCTTTCCGTCTTTGTCTTCTCCCATTCACCTTGTGCGATTTAGCCGAGAAGTGGCTATATAACACTACCGCACATTCCATTTCAAATTGGGACGAATTCGTCAAAGCATTCC
Source organism: Agapanthus africanus (assembly GCA_030015575.1). NCBI lineage: Eukaryota > Viridiplantae > Streptophyta > Magnoliopsida > Asparagales > Amaryllidaceae > Agapanthus > Agapanthus africanus. The sequence goes on from JASDDO010000004.1 coordinate 388,330,263, forward strand.
TTAAGAAATTCTACCCACATCAAAAGACAGCTCGAGTCCGTAGCGAAATCTATCAATTCACCCAGCTTCCAAATGAAACATTTTCAAAATGTCTTGACCGCTTCAAGGATCTGTTATTCCAATGTCCACATCACGGCATCCCGAGATGGGAATTGTGCCGAATCATTTATGAGGGCATTACTCCTTACACAAGACAGTCCCTTGAATCCATGTATCAAGGCAACTTTATGACCAAAGATGATTGGGAAGCCTGGAAATTTCTAGAAGATTTCGCTGAAAAATCTTTACAGTGGGAGGGTGTGAATCAATCATCTAGGGATGGCAATGATATTTCCATAGAAGTTAAAGCTGACATTTCAGCTATACAAAAGAAACTCGAGAATATGGAAAAATTCTTAGCTGCCCTAAGTCAAACATCACTCTCCAAAACTGTATGTGGATGTTGTTCTGATCCGTCTCACTTGACGGAAGAATGTTCGTTTCAAGGTCCTGAGCATACAAATGCATCATTTCAAAGACCTAGAAACGATCCATCTTCCTCCACATATGATCAGGGATGGAGGAATCACCCTAACTTTGCTTGGAACCAATCACAATTTCAAAACACGGTTCCAATTCAAAACAATTTCCAAGGGGTCCCTCCACCACAACAGCACCCACCACTTCTATTGAGTCAGCACCCCTTCCAATCACAAAACTTTCAAAATCCGGCCAACACTTTTGCACCTTCTAGTCCTTTGCAATTGACCGGTACTGATAACACCTCTGCACTAGCACAAACCTTGGATACTTTCATGAAACAATCCATCCAAGGGACGGCAAGTTTGCAATCTTCCGTCGAGAATGTAATGAAGATCATTATCTCTCAAAATGAAAACATCAAATCGATGGAAGAACAAATTGCACAACTAAAAGCCGAAATGAGTGCACGAGAGAAAGGGAAACTTCCAACTCAACCTTTACCTAATTCTGGCTATTCACATGATGTGGATGCAATCACGTTGAGATCTGGAAGAGTGCTTGACCATCACCTTGGGGAAGAGTTTGATGATACTGATAAATCATTCAATAACACCCCGGCTGAGACCTTTCCACACACTTCTTACCCCAGTTCTTCTACCCTACCATCTTCTTCCGAGCCTATTCTTCATTTCCCAAAAGGCTCGCCATTATAGCCCACCTCTTTTACCCCTCCTCGGACGATTCCCACTTCTATTCCGGGATCGGTTCCACACACACTTTCTTCTCCTATGATGGACCCAACGCTTATTGCTAAAGCACCTTATCCGAATCGGTTAAGGGCTAACACACCGAGTCCACATATGGAGAAGATTATGAACATTTTTAAGCAAGTAAACACCAACATCCCTCTCCTAGATGCCATCCAACAAGTTCCTTCCTATACGAAAACTCTTAAGAACTTGTGCACTAGGAAGAGGAAGAATCCCGTGCCTAAGAAGATTTTCATAGAAAAAACAATAGACACGGCTTTCCCCCAACAATTACCGAGGAAACGTAAGGATCCTGGATATCCTACTATTTCCGTTTCTATTGGGGTAAAACACATCAACCGTGCTCTATTAGATCTTGGCGCTAGTGTTAACTTGCTTCCTTACTCAGTCTATGAGCAATTAGGGATCGGAGAGTTGAAGCCAACCAATTGCACTCTCCAGATGGCTGACCGATCAATCACCAGACCTAGGGGTGAACTAGAGGATGTGTTAATAAAAATCGGGGAATTTATCTTCCCTGTAGACTTTATTGTAATTGATACACAGCCTGTAGCGAACTCACGGAATCAAATTCCGGTGATTTTAGGTCGCCCCTTTTTGGCCACTTCCAATGCTATCATCAATTGTCGTAACGGTTCTATGACCTTATCCTTCGGGAACAGGACGATTGAGATGAACATTTACAAGTTAGGAAGTGTACCCTCTGAACCTACTACTCAGGTCTGTTCTGTCGACTTAATGGATGTCGACAGCAGCGAATTTAATGATCCTCCTGATACTGATCTTGACTCTTTTCATACGTTATTGTTTGACCCAACTATGTATCATACACATACGGACTCTTCCACTGAGATGTCCGGGTCAACAATTAACACTGATTATGAAATGTTCTTCGAGTCTGAAGATCACCCCGCACATTGTGATGACATTATTCTTCGGGGTATAGATGAAACTTTTGAGGAGATCTTCGCTGATGAACTCGCATTTCTAAAAAGCACGGGTGTTGAGACGAATCATGTCCAAATCAATGGAATTGAACCTCCACCCCTTCTTCTGAAATGTAAAAAGAATGCGAGTTATCCATCACATTCACTGCATCGTCTCTCCAATATGAGACGCACACATATTCTATTCCACCACTTACCTTTTCCCCACTTCTTTTTCCACCAACCCGAGCACTGCATTGATAAAATTTTCGAATGGTTGGTGTTAACTTTCGGTCTTTGCAAAGCTTGGCATCGACCTCTGATTTTTGACCCCCACTTGTGATTTTCAAAACTTAACATTGCATAACTCAAGTTTGGGGGGGTATAATGTTTTTCTGGCTCTTGAAAATCAAATTTTTACAAAATTTTGAGCCAAAAATCAGTTTGGGGGAGATTCTTCACTTATATATTTTGCCCCCACTAATAAATTCCTCCCAAGCTTACAGGTTTTTCGAGATTTAGCAGAAGGCAACAGTGAGGACACTGTTGAAAACAAGTTTGGGGGAGGTTTGTGCTTATTTACGCATCATTTGCATCATACATTGCATAAGCACAAAACATTTCTTTGAAAAACTATAAAAATTTAAAAAAAATTCAAAATTATAAAAATATTTTTTGTACATAAATAAGATAATGAAAGTTTAGATAGTGAAAAATTACATCCATGAGATTAGAAAAATTTTAGAAAACTAAGAAAATTAGAAGTTTTCTTATACGAACTAGTAATAAGTAGTTATGAGCTGTTGTCCCAAGGGTTAGTAAGATGAAGGACTTCACTAATCTGAGGATAAAAATAAGTCTGAAAAATAGTTTCTATTCTGGAAGCCAAACATTTTGAACGTTGCTACCCTGCTATTCGCACTTACACACATCTTAAAGCCTGGGATAGTAGAGGATACCTTGAAATGCTCTTGTCTTAAAGCCAAAAGTATGGGGGGAAAAAAATGTTTTAAAGTGGTGAGAAAAATGGACACTGGTTTTGTTATCACCAAGGGTAATAAAAAAATATATAGCAAAAGGGTGTTTCTTCACCTAGTGCCCCAAGGTCAACTGGTCTGGGAGTCACTGCTATGCCTGAGGTGGTGCAAGACTAGGAAAATACACCAAGTTAGCAAGCACATTAGTAATCGGTCGGTTAGTACCTCAAGAAGTATTAACGGTCGCATGAAAGTGTGTAAGCAATCCCGTTTATCAAGAAGTACTGAGGCTGATGGGCAAGAGTATGATAGCTTGAATTGAATTCTCCGGGTGTAGGGATGTCTTTACACACACGCAGGGTGATATGATCGATGTTTGGAATAAAGATAGGAATGAAGAATAAGACGATGTTTTATTGAGGGAGGACGTGATTTCTGACATCTTTTCATGACCATTAAGATAGGGCTCATGACAACCGAAAAGCTAGCTTAGTTGGAAACCCTAATTTTCAAAGTCTTTCTTCTACGATTCTTTTCTTTAAATGTAATATTCATGATCTTTCTTTTATTATTGGATTTTGTGGGTGCAATCCGCTGAAAACCCTCAGGAGACAACACTCCTCCTACTAGGGACACCTAGAGGTTTAAAGGCTTGTTGCACGTGCTCAGTGCAATCGTGTTGCCTACGAAAGTGTGCTAGTTAGTTTTTCTCTTTCTTTGTTTTTCTCCTTCTCTTTTTAATAAAACATTCGCTCGAGACGATCGAAATTAAGTTTGGGGGTATTTGATCAGTCGAAAATATTGTATATTTTAGCCGGCAATTTCCCTAACATTTGCATACACTTAGAAGTGTTCGGCATTCATATTCTACATATTAGCAAATCTGTCACAAAATATGAGATTGCATGTATTAGACTTTTAAACCGACACTTTAAGGGAAATTAACCGCATTTCATGGCATCGCATCATTTCTGTATTTGCGCAACACTTGTCTTGAGTCTGTGCAGGAAAATACGGAAGAAAATCAAAAGAAGTTGATCAAACAATACGCCAACTAAATCATTTCAGATCTGGTAGCAGTGCAGAAGGAATTAGATAATTCAGTACATCAGAAGAAGGCCCACAACTCAGGCACAACAATCACCAGAAAGCCCAAGCTCTAAAGCCCCAAAGCTGCCGCCCTTCCGCGGCCCAAACCCCTTATCTGCGGCTCAAGCGCGGCGGTTATGCCACGTCAGCAGGAAATGTTTTGGCACAATTCTCAGCTCTGGTCCCACACCTCATTGTGATACTTCAAATTACAGAATTACCTCGAATCTACTGCCAGATCAGAAATGAAGATTAAGAAGGCTAATCCTAAATTAAGCTCCTAATTAATCCTATTCTAGAAGCTCCTCCTAACTAATTACATCTAGAACCTTCTCCCCTAACTAACTTTTGGAGGGAAATTTGAATTTCCCCCAACAAACTTTTGGAGGGAAAGTTAGAATTTGAAATCCTAGATCTAGGGTTAGTTATCTATAAATAGGAGCCTAAATCTAAGGGTTGAGGTTGTTCATTAGTTCATCATTAGTTCACTATTAGTTCTTGAATCTTCATTAGTTAAAAATAATCATTCTACACCATTTTCTTCCACAAGTCTCGTGACAAGGCTTGTGTGAAACCCTAACCCTAATTCCACTCCTAATCCAAGATCTTGAGTACCAAATCAAGCGAGAAGCCTTCAACCTTTTAGGAGCCGAGCCGATCTTCAATCGGGCAAGTGATCCAAGCCGATCCGCGATCCACGGAGACGAGCGAAGCCAAGTCGACGATCAAGTTCTTCCTCTTGTAGTTCTTGAGTGATTGTAACGAAATTGTTGATATAAATAAAAGGTGAAATTCTATTATCTTGCTTTCTTTTAATTCTTGCATCATGATTAGATCTCAATTTGCAATTGTTGTTCTTGTTATGATGTTTGAGTGAAACTCCGCTCGTTAAGGAGTCGATACGATTGTAGAATGATGATGTAACAAATATTAATACTATTTTTAAGTCCTACGAGTTTGTAAACCCTAGCAAGTTCAAGAATCGATGACCTAGTTTCGTAGCGATGCTTTCTTGATTGCTATCGCTCGAAATTAGGGATCTACGATCGTTTCTTGAATTTACTAGAGGCTAGAATGTGAATGATATCGACGAAAGAACAAGTGATAAGATGAAACCCTAGTTTCATAAGAAATCCCTAATTCTCGATCGATCATCATCGATCTAGTATCAATTCATCGAAGGATAAGAATACGTAATTGTAAGATTACATCACATCTATAGATCCGATCGATTCCTACGAGCCTCATTTCGATTCTTGAGATTTGGTTTGGAAAAATCAACAAACGATCAATTCTTGATTCTATCTTTTAATGCTTTCTTAGATCTAGTTTTTTCTCATTCTTGAACATCAACTATAAATCTTGAATTGTTTTGTTTTGTTTTCATTAATGTTTCAATTCATCTAATTCAAAAGACGAACGATTACACTTTCCCTGTGGACGATCCGCACTCACATACTAACTACAATCCGACACCGTAGTTGATTGCGGTCAAATAATTTTTGGTTGTGATTTCTTTACTATTTCATTCGATTTATTACAATCACAGAATTTATCATCAATCAAATGGCGCCGTTGCCGGGGACTATTTGATTTGATTTACACACAACAACATTTTATTACAATCAGGTTTTCACAAACTCTCCGGTAGCCCTGCTGTTTTTACTCACGGAGCCCTTTCGAATTTTCATCCGTGCCCATTTTGCTTGTGGACGTACCATTTTTTTAGCCCTATGATGCTGAGGTTTTTAGTAGTTTAAAGACGTTTCGCTCAGTAGTTAGTTTTAGGACATTTCGGTCCGTTGCTAGTTTAGGGACATTTCGGTCCGTCGCACGTTTTCGAGATGAGATTTCATCGGATACTACTTATAGAGTTTGGGCTTGGGAAGATAGCGAGCGGACATGGACGTCGTCATCTATCGTTGACCTAGGCTGTGACTCGTCAGGCATAGTATTTTTTCAAGAACCGACCATTTATTGGCCTGAACGGTCTTTCGCCATGCATATTCATGACCAAGTAAGATCCACCCTGGTAGACCTTGTCTATAATGTACGGGCCTTCATCGTTTGGCTCGAATTTCCCCATTTGGCACGATTGGGGATCATAGGTATCTTGACCACTAGCACGAGTTCACCTTGGCGGAATGTTCTCAGCCTAGTCAATCTCTCGTATGAGCGCGTCATCTTTGCTTTGTAAGCTTCCAAGTTTTGCTGCGCCATGAGCCGGGTTTCGTCGAGGGCATCAAGTTTCTCAAGCCGAAGATGAGCATTCTCTTCGTCTGTTAGCTCGTAATGAACTGTCACTCGTAAATAGGATAGCTCTATCTCCAAAGGGAGTACCGTTTCTGCACCGAATACTAACGCAAATGGCGTTGTGTTCGTGGCCGTTTTGAACGTGGTCCGATACGCCCAGAGAGCTTCATGCAGTCTCTCGTGCCAGTCCTTCTTATTTCGAGACACCGTCTTCTTTATGATCTTCGTCAAGGTCTTATTGAAAGCCTCAGCTAGACCATTAGCTCGGGGATTATAGACCGAAGAGTATCTCCAGTCTATATTATGCCGCTGTGCGAAACGGCTGATTTTGTGGCTTCTATAGGCCAGCCCGTTATCGGAGATAATCCGTCGCGGAGTGCCGAACAGATAGATGACATGTGTCTTGAAGAAATGGAGGATATTCTCCGTCTTCACTTCTCTTAGTAGTACTGCTTCTGCCCACTTGGAGAAGTAATCGGTTGTCGCCAGTATGAACCGATGTCCTCTGGACGATGCTGGTTCAATGGGCCCGATTATGTCGATTCCCCACATTTCGAATGGCCAGGTAGCCACCGTCGGGTGTAGCGGATTTGGATGCTGGTGGATAAAGTCCCCGTGAATCTGGCATGAGTGGCACTGTTTCGCGTATTCGAGGCAGTCCTGAATCATAGTGGGCCAATAGTAGCTTATCCTTTTGATCTTCAGCTTTATCTTCGGTCCGGCTTGATGAGAACCGCAGAGTCCGTCATGAGTGTATTGGACGACACTCCTTGCTTCTTCCGGTCCAAGGCATCTTAGCCATAGAGAGTCGAACGATCTCTTATACAGAGAATCATTGACGAAGGCAAAAGACAGAGCTCTTTTCATGAGCTGATGTCTTGAGGACGCATCTTCAGGTGTCCGAAAGGATTTGAAGTAGCCTATAAATACTTCTCTCCAATCCTTGACCTTTTCCTGGTCCTCTATCTGTAGGGCCACTTGCTTGGTCGCTTCCTTTTCTTCAAAAGACTCCGGAGATATTTCTGCCAGTGCGAGAACCCGACGACTTTGCACAACGATCATCATGTCATCGAGGTTTTCGTCAACCAGTTCTTTAGCGAGTTTATCTAACGCATCCGCCTTGCTATTTTCCACACACGGCATGCTTTCCAGAGCGTAGGCAAGGATTTGAGTCAGCAATTGTTTTACTATCTTGCCGTACTTCACCAATTTTGGTTTACACGTTTGATAGTCGCCGTTTACTTGGCAAACGACCAGCTGGGAGTCTTCGTATATGAGGAGGTTTTCGGTTCCCATGTCGACAGCGATCTCAAGACCTACTATCAAAGCTTCATATTAGGCTTCATTGTTTGTCCTCGGCTCTGTTAAGGAGAAGGCAAAGCGCATTATCCCTCCTTGTGGAGTCACGAAGATGAGGCCAACCCCAGATTTGATTATAGGGGAGATGTGCTCTCGCTTCTTCATGAAAGATGCCCCATCGAAGTAGAGTTCCCATCGGGTGTCACTCTCTCCTTTCTCCCTGTCGATCATGTCAAAGGCATGCTCGTCTGGCAATTCGCAATTTAGGGATGAATCGGCAGGTATAGGATTCTCAGCGAGGAAGTCGGCGATGGCCTGGCCTTTCACTGCCTTAAGCGGTCGATATGTTATCGAGAACTCCATCAAGAGTAGGGCCCATTTAGCGAGCCGTCCTATTAGTATGGCTCTTGACATCAAATATTTGAGAGGGTCCACTCTTGATATGAGGTGGATCTCATGCGCCAACGCATAGTGTCTGAGCTTCGTTATCGCGAAGATTAATGCCAGGCAGTGTTTTTCAATGGGGGAGTAGTTGTTTTCTGCCCCCAGGAGAACTCGACTTAAATAGTAGAAGGCTCTCTCCTTCCCTTGGTCGTTCTCCTGTGCCCATAGCGCACCTAAAGAACCTTCAAGGGCTGTTGTGTACAGAATGAGGGGCTTTCCTTTGACCGGAGCGGTCAGTACCGGTGGATTCTGCAGGTATTGCTTGATTTCGTCCAATGCGCTTTGGCATTTGCGATCCCAAACGAACAGGGTTCCCTTCTTCATCAAGTGACCGTAGGGACGGCATTTGCCCGAAAGATTGGCTATGAACCGCCGAATATACGCGAGCTTCCCTTGGAGAGACCGCAGTTGTTTAAGAGTTCTTGGCGAGGGCATTTCCATGATCGCCTTGATCTTCGATGGGTCTACCTCGATGCCCTGGTGTCGTACGATGAATCCTAGGAATTTGCCTGAGAAAACTCCGAATGCGCATTTCAGAGGGTTCATCTTGAGGTTGTATTTCCAAAGACGTTGGAACACTATCTTCAGATGCTCCCAATGTTCCTCGTGCGATTTGCTTTTCATCACAAGGTCGTCGATATAGTATTCGACGACTTCATGTATGAGGTCATCGAAAATCTTCGTCATGGCCTTTTGATAGGTAGCGCCGACGTTCTTCAAGCTGAAAGGCCTCACTTTGTAGCCGAATATGCCCAGAGGAGTCCGGAAAGCGGTATGCTACTGGTCTTCGGGATGCATTTTTATTTGATTATATCCTGATGAGCCGTCCATGAAAGAGAAGACTTCGTAAGTGGATGTGTGGTCTATCATCAGCTCGGTGACCGGTACGGAAAAGTTATCCTTCGGACATGCTTTGTTGAGGTCCCGAAAATCTACGCAGATGCATATTGTCATATTTTTCTTCATCACTGGGACGATGTTGGCGATCCAGTCAGGATACTGAACCTCTTGGATGAAGCCAGAATTGATTAGCTTCTTGACCTCGGCGTTGATGCTCATTTCAAGTTCGAGCCGCATTCTTCTCGGTGCTTGTTTAATTGGCTTGACGTCCGAAGATATCGCCAATTTGTGCACAGCTACTTCTGGATCTATTCCCAGCATTTCGGAGAAGCTCCATGCGAAACAGTATTTATACTGCATGAGGACATCTTTTAGCGTAGCTACCTGTTCTTCGGACAGCAACTCACTGACGAACGTAGGCCTCGGGTCGTTTGCCATCCCCAAGTCGATTTTTCTGAGGTTATCTGTAGTAGTATGTATTCCATCTTCCAACTCTTTTGGCGCCGGTGGAAATTCTGAGATCACCTCGTCTTCATCCTCATTTTCAAAGCACCAGGAGAGGTCATCCATGTTCTCGGGCACTTCTTCTTCTGATAGCGTTATCGCGTGGCAGGTGCGAGATCGTTTCCAGGACCGATGTTGATCTAGTTCTACTTTCGCCGTATGCGTTGCTTTCAGCACATGCCTTTGTGGTGGGGCTACCCTCCAACTGTCAGATAGAGCGAATCTGCCGAGTTCATATTGGTCTTCGACCCAGTTCTTGAAGGTGAAGCAATCTTCAAGAGGATGTCATATCGCTCTGTGATAAGAGCAATACTCCGGGTGATGAACCTTACTTGCTTGTTCAGGGTGCTTGGACTCCGGGAGGGTAATCATCTGATGTTTCATGACAAGACTGAATATCTTTCTTGTCTTGTCTTGGGGAAAAGAATATGCTCGACCCATCTTCTTTATAAGAGACGGATCCCGGCTGCTCAATTTTCGATCGCGTTACTTCTTGGACCCGCTTTGTTGCTGTCGAACGTTTTTTCCGTTCTTCAGTTTGTTTTTGCCTTCGCGTCGAGTCTTCTTCATGACGGGTTGGCGACGAAGAACATCGTCATTCTCCGCAGCCTGCTGAAGGAGTCGTTGCATCCTGGATTTCTCATAGATGACCATTTCACGGTTGTGGTCATCCCAGGCTTTTTGACCCGCTTCCCTTATTAGCTTATCCATCTGTTCTTCGAACGACGGACTTGGCACTTTCATGGCGGGACCTCGTTTTGGTTCAAGGTTAGCGTCTTCTAATAGAACATCTCCTTCTTCATCGAAATCATGTATAACGTAGCAGCCATGGGATCGCTCTCGTTTCTTGGATTGAACATATCCAAGCCCGATCGTTTCCATTCTCCTGTTGGGCAATTTTCGCTGAGTTCCGAGGACGTTTCAGATCCTGTTGTAGAACTGAGCTTGTCGCGTGGTCTGCTTAAAAGGTATGCTTTGGCGCCTCAACAGCCTTTTTAATCCTTCTGTGTAGTATCTGGGCAGATGGATGGGCGGGAGCCTGTCAAGTGCAGAATCGGCACCATGCCAGATTTCTTTCTCCACTTTGGTTTCCGTGGATCGATAAAAGAGGGCCGCCTTTTCATATCTTCGCCTGGGAGGGACGTAGAACGTCTGCAGTTCTTGCATACCATATGTACCAAGTGCGTCAAGCACTTTGTAGTGCTGCCGCGGAACCATAGCGATTTGCAAGCTTTGATATTCTCCGGTGAAGGCTTGTATTGATGGCCGAACAGAAAATACTGCATTGACATCATCTTCAGAGTCGCTGTCGAAGACCAACATAGGGGTAGACGGTGCAGGCTTGTTGCATTGAGGTGGTCCCGAATAGACTATCTCTTCTTCCTCCTCGGTATCGCTCCCGAAGACCGGAATGGTGGTGATAGCTTTTTGATTATTCTCCGGTTTATGGCACATTTCCGTGTCTTCGAAGTCTGGCAAGAAGTATTTGCATCTTCGTATTTTCGGACTTCATTCACGGAGAATGGGTTCAGCTCCCCTGTCACGGTGTACTCGAGACCATTCTTGAAATACTTCATACACTGATGTTGTGTAGAAGGGATGATGTTGTACTCGTGCAACCAGGACCTGTCGAGCAAAGCGTTGTAGCATGTCTTGGCGTCAATGATGTGAAATTTGATATCAGTGACAAGCAGCCCAAAGCGTAACGTCGATATCACAGACTCGAGCGTTCGTAATGACTGGGAGTCAAACCTGGAGATAGTGATTTTATCCCGAGCGAGATGTTGAACGCTCATGCAAATCTCCTTCAACACTCTTACATTGAGAAGGTTGACGGAGGACCCATTGTCTACCAGGATTTTTCCTATCTTGATGTCATAGTAGTATCCGGTGACATATAGGGGACGGTTATGCTCACCCGTCCCGAGGAGGAGATCTTCATCGCCAAAAGTGATTTCAGCTGTATGCACTTCTTCCAGCTCGTCCTTCATCTTTTCTTCGGCAAGAAAAGCTTGGAACTGCTCGGGCTCTTGTAGTGCCTTGATCAAAGAATCTCTTGCCTCTTTAGATATAAAGAGGGCATCGAGAATGCTCAGTTGCGAGGGTATTTTTCTCAGGTGTGCCAGGACGTTGTAATCCACCTTGTTTTTCTTGGGCGGGTCCTTAGCTGTCAGCTCTTCGACAACTCGATCATCGAGGGCGATATCCTCAGGTACTTTTTCCTTCCCCTTATCTTTTCTATCTGATCCCCTGTTTGCGGTCCGAGATTCTTTTTGGGTAGCGTGCGATTGCGCAGCTGAATGTTCTCGCAGATCTTCGTCTTTTCTGCTTCAGAGATGGATTCTTTGATGAGAGGGCCAATGGCTATTTCTTCATCAGAATCGCTCCCAAAGTTGAGAACTTGCGATCCCCCGGAATCGACCATATGACAGTTGCCAGCAGTTCTTTTATGCTCATCTGTCGTGCTCTTCTGCTCTCGACGGGTTTTACGCTTCATCCGATTGAAATGCTGTCGATGGGCAACATATCCTTGCCACCGGTTTTTAAAGGCATTGCATTCTTCAATAGGGTGTGCAATCCTTTGATGGTATAAGCAGTAGCAAGGATGTGCATCTGCTTCGTCAAGGTGTATCCTGCTGGGAGTGTTCCCTTTGGAGGGTAGCAGCTTCATTTTCATTGATAGGGCTTTAGAGAATCGTTTTCTCATCTTAAGCTTACTTCCGTCTGCGATGAATGTACTTTGATCCGGGAGGAGTGTTTTCACCCTTTTGTCCAGTCGCCGGCGTTTGGCTTTTTCAAATATGGCCATTTCGCGCTCTTGATCAGCTTTGCTCTTTTGACAGGTCTCGTTCAGCAGCATGTCAATCATCTTGTCTGACGGTTCTAGGAGTTCCGATTCGGTATCTACCCCCAGTTTTTCTGCATCAGGAGCTTCTTTGCCATTTATCGAGTGAGAGATCATGTGGCAGCTTGCCACATAGTCTTCAGGCCCTTCTGAAGAATCGTCTCCTTCATCAGCGTCATCATCTTCATTCTCAAGAACATGCTTAAAGAATTCGTCCAACATGATTGGGGTCCGTGCCTTCTGGTTATATTCTTCTAGTGCATCGATGTATTTCTGCAGACCTGTACGACTGTTTTCGGGTTTGACGGGCTTCTTGTCCTTCTTCTTTTTCTTTAAAGACTTTGGAGGCTTGACTTGAATGTTTTGTCCACCTTCACCAACTTTCAGCGTTGGGCGCGGCTTCAGCATCCCCTTAATAATCTTAGGTTCCAGCAGGCTCTTCCACTTAATCGCCGGACATGCTTGGAGATCTTTTAGCATTCTTTTCATTTTGGCTGAAAGAGCGACCTCCCATAGAGCTTCTTCTACAAAAAAGCATGATGCCCCAAGCGTGTCTACCTTTTTAGGAGTGTGTGGTTGTGGCGGGCTTATCTTCCAATTCTCAGATAGCGCAAATTTGCCTTGCTAGTACTGGTCCTCAATCCAGCCTTCAAAGACGAAGCAATCTTCGATTGGATGGCTTACTGCTTGGTAGTAAGGGCAGTGATTAGAATTGTTGTCATCGTCGGGCTGTAATGGATGTTTTGGATCTAGCAAGGTGATGAGCCTGTTGCGCACCGCTAGCTCGAACAGTCTCCTTGTTTTATCCCGGAGAAACGAATAAGGGTGCTTCATTTTCTTATTAAAGAATCGCCACCTATCGTCTTGGCGATCAGTTGGTTTTGGACCACTGGGCTACTGCTGAGCATTGGCGACGAAGGTCGCTTTCCCTTTCCCTTTTTTTGTTTCGAGATTCCATCTTCGAAGAAGATGGTCTATGACCCATCTGATCCATTTGGGCTAGCTTGTCAATCAGGGCCTGGGAAGTAGTTGGCTTGAAGAACATCATGAACTGGGATATGGTCGCCTGCGGATCAAGAGTACCCACGATCATGCCTACAGCACGAGCTTCTTCGATACGCTGTTCGCACTTTGACCATAGATTCCGCGACCGTATCACGTATTGAACCCATGTTTTGCCTGGTTTCACTCTGGCGTTAATTAATGCGGTGATCGGGGTGCGCTCGCTAGCGCTTGCGAATCTCTGCGTAAACAGTAACTCCATTTCTGCAAATGTCTTAACGGAGTCGTTCGGGAGCTCAGAATACCATTCAAACGCTGTCTCCGATAAGCTGCCAACGAACTGGCGAAGCAGCAGTTTGTCGTCACCCCCAGTATTACCGCACAAGGCTCTGAATTGAGCAACGTGCTGGTGTGGATTCCTCATCCCCTTATATACATGGAATTTAGGGATCGTATATCCTGGCGGGTACTTTATTTAATCATACCAACCCGGATAGTGTCTTCCAGTCTTAACAATTTGGCCGGCCGCTTCGCTCGCCTGATGAGCTCGTATCTGTTAAGCGATATAGTCATCCAAGGCGGCTTTAGAAATGGTCTCTTCCTTGGCTGCTGAACAAGCCGGAAGAGGGTTCGATGTCTCCCCTCTGTCGTCTTCAAGGATAATCCGGGGGGCTTCAGCTGGAGGATCCGGCTGTAATATCATCCCAACCATGTCTTGAAATAAAAGCGCCATTCGTTTTATTTTGGCCACTTGTTCCGCTGCCTCTTTGTCCTTTTTCTCGAGAATTTTGCAGAGGAACTCAGCATCAGTTTCTTGTTCATGACGCTGCTCTGACGATGTCTCCGGGCTTTCTTTTGGCCCAGTGAGTGTGGCCATCTGTGTTAACATTTCCTGGAGCTTCTGTTGTTGCTCCTGGGCCTTTGTTACAGATATGGTGAATGGTCGATGGCCCGTAGAGATATGGCTATCCTCTTTTCCAGATGCCATATAAACAGTGTGAACCACCATACCCTGAGACTTGGGGCGTTTAGATTCAGTGCCCTTGAGCTTTGTCACAAACACGGGGATTTTCTCCGACCTTCTTCTTTTGTGAGCGGTCGAAGTTGAGGGGGCCGTTGCAGCGAGCACCCAAGTAGACGACACCTTCTGTGGTGCGACAGGGTGGTCCTTCTCTTGCTGAACTTTCATCTTCTTCGGTCGGCGGAAGTAGTCTTGGTTGATCACCGAGTCTTGGACCTGTCATCAGACCTTGTGAATTTTAGAGGACGGCCGCTGAGGGGGCTGCTCCAGCTTTGTCTTTATAGCATTCTCCATAAGTGGAGGAGATCTTTTCAGCACAGCAGTCGGAGAGTTCTTGCAGACCCTCCTGAGTGGTTCAAAGTTGTTCCCAGTTGGAACAGCAACATTAACTTCGACCGTTGGAGCTGGCGAAGTCAGTCCAGAAGGGGAACTGTCCCCAGCTTTCCTCACTTGGCGCCAGTGGCGACGTCGAGCATGCCTTGAAGACGGTATTGATTCAGCTATAGGGGTGGCTCCCTCATGCCCCCTGTCCTGGTGAAAGGTTGTCGTTGGTGCCAGCCTATTAAAAACTGACGCCCGTTGAGTGGGGATGGCCAACCTGTCGAAGGAAGACTCCCGAGCAGGGGAAGCAGCCTTGGTGACTTCGCCTGAAGCGGGAGTTGGAGTGGACAGTCTAGTGAAGACTTATCCCTTAGCAGGAGAAGCCTCTCTGATGACTTCGTTCACTGGATCAAGGATGGCTATCCGTTTCGGGATAAACCTCTTAGGTATCGCGGGCTTCTTCACAGGCCCAGTGGAATTTTGGCCCAGTCTGTTGAAAACCGAGGTGTTGTATTTGGGCGACCCATTGAGAGGGGCCGCAGTAGTTGCAAGCCAATCAAAGACCGACTTCTTCGGCGCTTCTTGCAACGGCAGTGGGGCGTTGAAGCTCATTGGTGGGAGCATGGTCCTAAAGAACAGCCCAGTGGTGGCTTGCGTCACTTGTTCCACTGGCATCGTAACAAAGGATGCCGCTTGAGGCCCATAAGTCACTCCTCCAGCGAGAACAGAGTAGGAGTTGTTGCAGTTAGTACAGTTGAAAGCCATTGATCTTCTGTTTTCTGAACGGAGCAAGACACCAAATCTTAGTACCTCGAATCCAGGGGCAACCATAGCAAACTGCGATTCATTCGCGAAACACAACACACAAAGTGTGGAGTGGAAAGAGGAAAAGGTCCCACCGGACGTGCCAGAATCTGTTCTCCGCCGAAAACTGGGAAGACAAACGTCTTGCCTAAATTTGGGGGCATATGCTATTTGGTTTTATCCGTCCACCTCTCCGAAGATGCCAAGTTGATTTATGGCACCGTGTATTAGAGATTTAGACGGATGCGGCCGTTGTAGCAGACTTCGTCGGATTCCCCCTCATTTGAGGGGTTTTTGATTGTGGGGACGCTCTTCCCTACAGACGCAAGCCCCTGCAGTT
Source organism: Agapanthus africanus (assembly GCA_030015575.1). NCBI lineage: Eukaryota > Viridiplantae > Streptophyta > Magnoliopsida > Asparagales > Amaryllidaceae > Agapanthus > Agapanthus africanus. Next base: position 388,346,160 of record JASDDO010000004.1, read on the forward strand.
AATTACGTTACCATATCGCGGTAACAACATTCTTCTTCTCCAGATGGTAACTTCGTGTCGTGTGTATTTATTTTATTTTTTGGTTGCCCATGGATTGTATACGGAGACTAATTTGTGTTGTCGCCCGTAGGGCGTGGATTATTCCAAATCTGTATTTTCTTAGATTTGGGTTTTGGGTTGGGTTTAAGGATCGTTAATCTCATTTGAGACTAAGATCAACTTAAACGTTGTTGAGGATACGTTAGTCCAATTTTAGACTAAGATCTACTCAACAGGATCATTTAGATCCAACAAAAGAGCATTTGGGCTCTATTGTTTTAGTTTAGGGACTTTGCGGTCCATAAGTTTAAGGACATCATAGTCCGTGACAGTTTAAAAATGTCATAGTCTGTAAAGTTTAAAGACATCATAGTCTATGAGTTTAAGGACCCCACAGTCCATAAAGTTTAAGGACATCATAGTCCATGAGTTTAAGAACCCCACAGTCCGTAAAGTTTAAGGACATCATAGTCCAGTTTAAAGACGTGATAGTTTATGTGATTTTGGTTCAACCGTTTTGGGATGCACCAAAAGTTATTGGTTATTGGGACCCTCCATCTCTCTGAAGACGTTGAAGGATTACAACGATATGTATCAGATGTATGAAGAGATGTACCCTTAAACCAATATCCCGATTTGGGGAATGGGATGAACATCAGTTTAGATGTCATCTGTTAGGAGAACACTAGTCATCTTTGGGACTAGGATTAGTTTGGGGAGACCTGAACATGGGAGCTCGGTTGATTAGTGACAAAAAGGGTCTTGGCTTCGGAAGACTTGGCTAAATTGAGCTAAGGTTGATTTCCCTTACTCACCCCATAGTGCTAAGCACTGAAACAGTGTTAAACACTGGACTTTGGGGGAGCTCACATGTGAACACGTAAGGGACCCCTAAGTGGGCATTGTTCCTTAAGTTTATTCCCTCATATATATATAAGAGTGCTGAGCACTTAGCTCACGTGTGAGCACGTAAGGCATCCGAGGTGAGAACTGTTCTCTGGATTTTATTCCTCTTTCATTTATAAGTGCTAAGCACTTGGTTCATCAAACAGTCACGTGCAGACACATGAGGTGCCTTCAAAATGCGAGCGCTGTCTTTTGAATTTTCTCCCTCTTTTATACATAACTGTTTGGGGGTCACGTGGGAACACGTGAGGTGCCCCCAAAATGGGAGCTATCTTGAGTTTGTTCCCTTTTTCCTTTTCTGAGTGCTAAGCACTATTGGGTCATATGAGATCACGTGAAGCACTCTGAAGAATGAAAATTGCCTTTGTTTTATTCTCCTTTTCTTTTTCTGAGTGCTAAGCACTATCAAGGGATCACGTGAGGTCATGTGAGGCGCCCCCAAATTGAGATGTGTTTTAGATTTACTCCCCTTTTTCAAGAAGCTTGTTCGGAGGTGCACCAAGAGTTATTGGTTATTGGGACCCTCCACCTCTCTGAAGACGTTGAATGTATCGGAGGTGTGGAGAGATGTACCCTTGAACCAAATTCCAGATCGAGGGGAGAGATCATGATGGGATGAACATCATTTTAGATGTCATCTGTTAGGAGCTCATTAGCTATCTCTGGGACTGAGATCGGTTTGGGGGACCCTGAACATGAGGGGCTCAATTGATTGCCCTCGGGAGATTTGATCTAAGTTTGGCTAATATTCGCCTCTCATAGTGTTAAACACTAATATACGATCAGCGCTCACGTGCTCCCATGTGAGGCCTTAAAGTAGTGTTAAACACTAGTGTATGATCAGCGCTCACGTGCTCCCACGTGAGGCACTTGAAATAGTGTTAAACACTAAGAATTTGAGGCGCTCACGTGGGATCACGTAAGGCGCTTGAAATAGTGTTAAATACTAAGAATTTGATATGCTCACGTGGGGTCACGTGAGGCACTTGGAGTAGTGTTAAACACTAAGAATTTGATGCGCTCACGTAGGGTCGCGTGAGGCGCTTGAAGTTGGCGCTGCTCCTTTGAGTTTATTCCCTTGTTCTTTTCTATTTTATAAAAGTTAAGCACTGCTTAGGGGTCACGTGGGGCCACGTGAGGTGCTCTAAAAGTAGGGTTTAATACCTTTTCTCTTTTATAAGTGCCGAGCACTTCTCAGAGGTCACGTGGGGTCACGTTAGTTTTTTATTGTGTAGCGTTGAGCGCTAATGAATCACCAAGCTGTTCTTCTATGGTTCCGAGTGATCAAATTCTCCTTTTGTTCTTTGTAGGGATTAAATTCTTTTTAAAAGGTTAAACCCTAGTTTTAGAGGAATTAAATTTCTATATGTTTTGTAAGAGTTAAACTCTTTTGGATTCAGTCTTTCCCCTAGGTTTTGAATCTGCATGACAGAATCTCCCCGATGAGAATTAAATTCTCAACTTGTAGAGAGATCTGCTTCTGCAGATCTTAACCAGAGGAAGAACTAAGTTCTTTGAGAAGAGTTAAACTCTTGGTTTGAGAATTAAATTCTCTTTTTGTGGGAGGTTTTGGGAGGGGTTCCCCTTCTTTAGAGAATTAAATTCTCTCTCTATTTTTCTTCCCATCTCCCTTTGTGTCTGTGTCTCCTCTTTCCTCCTCTTTTTGCTCATATTTATATGTGAAGAAAAAAAGTAATTTGTTAAGAAAATCCCCCATTGAGAGATCGTGATTGATTCCATGATCTTTTAGATCAATTGATGAATTTTTGTCACGACCCGAATATTTCGACTCGTGACCGGCACTTAACCACGCTACGTCTACAGGCGTAACGCGACTAAGTAAGCCGAACCCAGAAATCAAAACCATTAGTGAGTGTTGAAAATATTTAATTAAAACATTTAGAAAACCTTAAATAATTCAATAAGTTCTTTTAAAGTTACGTTGTCATTTAAATAATTTTGGCAGCATTTCCTTTGTAAAAGCAACACCGAAATCGGGTATAAAACAGGATAAAAGTAAAGATGAAATATAATGAAATGAAACATTCCCAAACGGGAGCAATCACGCCCAACGGCGGAAACCATCATCACAAGAGTAATATACGACGTCGTAGCGAAGAATGAGCAATAAGTAAACATCACAGAATATAACTGCATAGAAAAAAAACAGTCGGCTCCCACGAGCTCGACACCAGAATACAAAATATACATTATCGTCCTCACACAGTATCTATGTCCAGTACATATATGGTAGATGGAGAATACTAGATACAAAAAGGGATACAATAAAAGTAATCAGATACCACAACCCACCTAAATGCAAAACAGCTCTCGCCGCAACTGTAGTGGTATCTGTAGCCAAAAGATGCAAAAGACAGCATGCCGCGACTATGCTGAGGGCAACCTGCAAATACTGTGGCACAACGGGGGTGAGTTGCCAACTCGTGAATAGAGATAACATATAAAGGTAATCGCGAGCATGTACGTACTGCGCTACTCTAACAAATTCCAGCAGGTAATATCAATGCATGATAACAGTAGATACAATAGTCATGCAAGTGCTCTATCAGGTAAATAACTACAGGATGAGATACATGATAATTAATACTGAGCATGGGATAAATAACATCTACACCGGAATATCAACGTGGAAAAATAATCGGTGCCCCAAACTGCACCCAAATCCCAAATAAACTCAGGCGCCGGCACTCCCATCGGCCCTCAAATCCTGTAAATCTCTGAGAATCACGAGTGCCCAACATCGGCACTCAAATATCATAAAATACCCGTGTCCAGCATCGACACGCAAATCCTCATATACCGGGCTCCGTCGGTCCGGATAAGCCCATGGGGCCCGTTTGCGGTATCGGCCCTCGGCCCCGGCAGTACGGATCATCCCGCATCCATCTCTCGACTCTGGTCAGTATCCTCCGGATAACCGCCAGGTCCAACCAATCACCGGTAGGTACTCGCCACCCTGCTAGGCTCATCGTCTACTCCACGAAAAACATTTCTCACCCCGGGGAACAATACTGGGTCCACCACGAACCCGCAAACGGATCATCCAACTCCTCGAATCGGGTTTCAAGCACACGTCTCAGCACCGAGAAAACGTGTGGTGGACGCACCAAAATATCATATCAAGAGGAACCGGGTTTTCAAATAGTGCATCTTTTCTTAAAAATCCCACGGTCCTCAAAACCAGAAATCACATAAAAATCCAACACCAAGAAGTAAATCCAATGCGATATGCTATGTACATCAATCCATGATATAGGTATAAGGGAAAACCGCTTTTAAAAATAGTTTCCGTTTTTAAAGATATCATGCGGCTCCCAATTTCCATGAAAATCATATCGAATCATATGTGAAATGAACTACAGCAATATAATCATGGCAGTTCTACAGTGAGTGTGTCATGGCAATTACTAACGGTGTGTGTGTAACATGCAGATTAGTGCTCGTGCAACATGAACCGTTAGTAATAGTGCGGTGTTCTATCAATTCTAAGTTTACATACAGCAGGGAATGCAATATGCAATGACAGTCCATGAGGTAAAAGCAATATATAACAATAAGATCCTATCAGCCCTGACGCATAACGCCATGAGGGCGATATCCCCGTAGATGTTAAATCTACTCACCGAAGTCTCACGCTAAGTGTAGCCGACGACTTGCTTCCCTTTCTTCGCAGCGTCCGTCTCACTCGCCTGCGAACCTAGAATCACACAGTATATATCACACATAAGCTCAAATCCATAAAAATGTGATATTACGGTCAAACTAGAAACCCGTGTCGCAAACCAATCGCGCGTGTGCGCGATACGCTAAAACGTGTGATCACGCGCCTGAAACTACCCTGACGCGTCGCGATACGCAGAAACCCCAAACCCACACACGTATCACGCGTGTCGCGAAGGTTTAGAAATACGAAAAAACAGGTATTCAGCCCCAGATTTTCCTACAGCAAGAATCAAATAAAATTATACATGCCAGGAGTCTGAGGGTTGTAGCAGACACCTATAGGACCAAACCCCAACCCAAACCCTACCCATCTGGCCGCAAATTGCGGCCAGATCGAATTTTTCGGCGGCCACTGTACGGAATTAGGGGGTCGGGTTCTACCTGGGGAATCAGCACCTAACCAACATACTGCGGTCTTCTCAAAATTAATCTGAACTCAACGGGTCGATAGCAGTTTACAGAAACTCAATTTTGCTTAAAAACGATGAATTTGCATCAAATAGGGATCTGGTGGTATTTTAGTGCAATGGGGGTTAAGCTAGGTTAATAAGGCCCTAACAACACTCCAGCAACTTACTAACACCAAACATACATCACTTGCTCAAGGTTCCCACTAATCACCACATATCGCACTAAATCGCACCAATAAACACTAACCGAAGCAAAACTACACTAAACAAGTAAACTAGGGAGTAAGTTCAGGAAATATACCCCACACTCAACCCTAGGGAGCTGGAGGAAGAAGAAGAAGTGGAGGGAAGGAGCTGCAGCTGGAGTTGCTGCTGTTGCTGCTGCAAACTACTGCTACTGCTGCTCACTGATGCTGTTGCTGCTGCTGCTGTGATGCCTGCTGCTGCTGCTGGGGATGCTGGCTGCTGCTGCTGCTGGGAAGGTAAGTAGGTGTGTGTGTGTGAGTGAGGTAGAGAGAAAAAGAACAAAAGAATGAGAGGAATCATAACCCCAATTGTCAACCCCTCTACTCTCTCTCCATTAAATGCAAGCATGGCTTTTGCCATGATGCATTCTCTCTCTCTCTCTCTCTCAAGTCAACACCCAAAGGAAATTCAAATTAAAGTAACCATTAAACAACTAATTTAAACTTAATTAAAACCCAAAAGACTTAATCCCATGATTAACCCACCATGGTTACTAATCATGGTATTACCTCATTTAAAAACCCTATTTTACATGCACATGTGTGTGCAAGCCTAGGAAAAATTTTGGAAAATATTTATTAAATTAGGAAAAATACTTGAAACACAATTTGGTAAACTTTTTATTAAAAACCCTTTATTTAAATATAATAGTCACTAAACACATCCTAAGGTGTTACAATCTCTCCCCCTTAAGGAAATTCGTCCCCGAATTTCAAAATCTAACTATACGCACCTTCGAAAAGACGGGGATACTTCTTCCTCATCTCGCCTTAGGTCTCCCAAGTGACCTCCTCACTGTCCTGACCATGCCAAAGTACCTTGACTGATGGAATGTCCTTTGATCTCAATTTCTTCACTTGTCGATGCAAGATCATCACCGGCTGTGCTGCATAGGAAAGGTCGTGCCCAAGCTGGATCGTCGGGTGCCGAATCGCATGCGAAGGATCATGAAGATATCTGCGGAGCATCGAAACGTGAAATACGGGGTGCACATCTGGAAAACTGGGAGGAAGGGCTAACCGGTATGCAACTGCACCAACACGCTCGAGGATCTCGAAGGGGCCCACATATCTGAGACTGAGCTTCCCCTTCTTCCCGAACCTCATCACACCTTTCATTGGGGAGACCCTCAAGAAAACATGATCACCAACAGAAAACTCAAGTCTGCGTCGCCGACGGTCCGCATAAGATCTCTGCCTACTCCGGGCTGCTCTCATCCTATAGCGAATCAACTGGATCTTCGCGGTCGTCTCCTCAACAATCTGTGGCCCTAAGATACTGCTCTCACTGAGCTCTGTCCAACAGGTGGGCGACCTGCATCTCCTCCCATAAAGAGCCTCAAATGGTGCCATCTGAATGGTCTCCTGGTAGATGTTATTGTAGGAGAACTCTACTAAGGGCAAGTGATGATCCCAGCTACCTCCGAAATCTAATACACATGCTCTGAGCATGTCCTCGAGAGTCTGAATCGTCCGCTCTGACTGTCCGTCGGTCTGCGGATGAAATGCTGTACTGAAACTCAAGCGAGTGCCCAAAGCCTCCTGAAGCCTCTGCCATAATCGGCCGGTAAACTGGGTGCCTCTGTCGGACACAATACACGTCGAAACTCCGTGCAGTCGCACAATCTCGTCGATGTAGATCTGGGCATACTGAGTGTTCCCCTCCGAACGGCGGCCGAGACGTTAGGACGTCCGTGCCTGAGGTTCGGGACAGATGCTATTTGGTTTTATCCGTCTATCTCTCCGAAGATGCCAAGTTGATTTATGGCACCGTGTATCGGAGGTTTAGACGGATGCGGCCGATGTAGCAGACTTCGTCAGATTCCCCCTCAGGGTGAGGGGTTTTTTGATTGTGGGGACGCTCTTCCCTGCAGGCGCAAGCCCCTGCAGTTAATTACGCTACCGCATCGCGGTAACAACTTTCTCCTTCTCCAGAATTTCACTTCGTGTCGTGTGTGTTTGTTTTGTTTGTGGTTGCCCGTGGATTGTATACGGAGACTGAGTAATGCCGTCGCCCGTAGGACGTGGATTAGTCCAAATCCGTATTTACTTAGATTTGGGTTTGGTGTTTTTAGTTTAAGGATACGTTAGTCGCGTTGCGGCTAAGATCAACTTAAACATTCGTTAAGGATACGTTAGTCCTGTTTGAGACTAAGATCAACTTAACGTGATCGTTTAGATCCGACAAAAGAGCGTTTGGGCTCTATTGTTCCAGTTTGGGAGATTCATAGTCCAATTTGGAACTAAAGTCTGTTTGGAGGATACGTTAGCCATTTTTGAGGTTAAGATCGACTCAAACGTTTGTTAAGGATACGTTAGTCCAGTTTGAGACTAAGATCAACTTAACGGGACCGTTTAGATCCGACAAAAGAGCATTTGGGCTCTATTGTGCCAGTTTAGGGACGTGGTGGTCCATAGCATTTATGGCCGTCGGGACCCGTCACCTCTCTGACGTCGTTGAAGAATTACAACGATAGGTGTCAGAGGAGTTCAGAGATGTACCCTTGAACCAGAGTTGATTTGGGGTTTTATCATTCATTTAAATGTCTAAGGATGCGCTAGCCGTGTTTGGGGCTAAGATCAACTTAAACGGGACCGTTTAGATCCGGCAAAAGAGCATTTGGAGGCTCTATTGTTCCAGTTTAGGGACGTAGTGGTCCACTTTCCAGTTTAGGGACGTGGTGGTCCATCGCCAGTTTAGGGACATGGTGGTCCAATATTAGTTTAGGGACGTTTCGGTCCGATATTAGTTTAGGGACGTTCCGGTCCGATGTTAGTTTAGGGACGTTCCGGTCCGATGTTAGTTTATGGACATTTCGGTCCACGAGTTTAAAGACCCCGCAGTCCATATCGATGTGTGGTCGTTGGGACCCGTCACCTCTTTAACATCGTTGAGGAATTATAACGACGGATGTCAAAGGAGTTCGGAGATGTACCCTCGAACCGGATGTAAATTGATTTAGAAGAGCAATTTTGCTCAGTCAATTTAATTTAAGGACTTATGGCCAAAATTGGGCTAAGTCCAGTTGAAATGTTCAACATTTTATTTGCTTTTGCATTGCATTTCTTTTTTTATTTTTATTTGGGCCTTGCCCAGAAAGGATGCAGAGCATCAATTTGTTTTGGGCTCTGCCCTTTTAGGAATGATGCAAGGCATCAATTTTATTTGGGCTCTGCCCTTGTATAAAGGATGCAAAGCATCAATTTATTTAGGCTCTGCCCATTTATTGCCTTGCAATTTATTTTGGCCTGTCAGGTCATTTTGGTTTGGGCCTTGCCCTTTAGAAAATGCATTGCATTTATCAAGCGCTTTGCGCCAATCAAAAAGCACAACAGTGCAAATTTATAAGTGCAAAGCACTATTAATTTGAGAATCTTTTAGATTCAAGAACCAATGGTTCATAAAAGAAGTGCAAAGCACTATTTGATTTCTTGATCTAATTTAGATCAAAAAATAACAAGTTTTTTCCTTTTTATTTCAAGAACCAAAGGTTCATAAAAGTGCAAAGCACTATTAATTTAAGAACCTTTTAGGTTCAAGAACCGATGGTTCATAAAACAAGTGTAAGGCACTATTTTTTAGATCTAAGAAAAAACAAGTTTTTCTTGTTTTTCTTATCTTAGAGAACCAAACGTTCATAACAAGTGCAAGACACTATTTTTATTTAGATCTAAGAAAAAACAAATTCTTCTTGTTTTTCTTATATCAGAGAACCAAAGGTTCATAGCAAGTGCAAGGCACTATTTTTATTTATTTATTTATCTGAGAACCAGAGGTTCATAGCAAGTGCAAGGCACTATCTGTTGTGCGCACGTGCGTTGCACGTGGTGCCGCATGGCGGGCATACGTGCGTTGCACGTGGCGCACATGCGCATTATGAGGAGAAGCAAAGCTTATATATATGGAGAACAAGCTCCTTTTAATATTATTAAATATTCTCATGTGGTGCGCACGTGCGTTGCACGTAGTGCCGCATGGCAGGCACACGTGCGTTGCACGTAGCGCACATGGCGCTTGCGCACATGGCGCTTGCGCATATGCGCATTATGGAGGAGCATGCTCCTATCTTGGAGAACTAAGCTCCTTTGAGTATTGAATCCTTTGAGGATTTTTTTACTCTACCTTTCTAAGAGGTAAGCCCTCTTATTTATATGGGAGTGGTAGAGAAGCCATCTCTCCTTTTACCGATGTGGGACTAAAAAATGCATTCCCCATGTAGTAGAGCATTACTTTAGATTACACGTGTATAACACATTTGCTTATAACTTTTGATCTCGGATGAATTATGAGGCCCATAATATATCAAATCGAAGATCTTTTCGAAATGCTTTCAATATCATCAGAATTTAGCTGTTTTTCGTTCCGGAGTTTGTCAAAATACAGCTCGGAAAATACTGGTTCGCATCTTCTTCCTTAAATCACATGTGCATAGACATTTGCTCATAACTTTTGATCCCGGATGAATTATGAAGCCCATAATATATCAAATCGAAGGGTTTTTCGAGACGCTTTCAATACAATCAGAATTTATCCGTTTCTTCTTCGGGAGTTTGTCAAAAAACAGCCCGGAAGATACTGGTTCGTATTTCCTTAAGCGTATCGCTGCCATTTGATACCTTGGACTCTTTTGCGCAGAAATTTTTGGCGGGAACACTGAGTAAATCCGAAAGTCGTCTTCACTGGTAGGAAGTGAGCCGCTTTCGTCAAACGATCCACGATCACCCAGATGGAGTCATACCCTCGACTAGTCCTGGGTAGACCCACAATGAAGTCCATAGAGATCTGCTCCCATTTCCACTCCGGAATGGGTAACGGCTGTAGCTCTCCCGCGGGCCTCTGGTGCTCAGCCTTGACTTGCTGACAAGTCAGGCATCTCGACACAAAATCTGCGATGTCTCTTTTCATTCCGTCCCACCAGTAAACACCTCTCATGTCATGATACATCTTGGTGGAACCGGGATGAACACTATATACCGATCGATGTGCCTCCTCGAGAATCTCACGCCTCAGTCCCTCAGCATCTGGTACGCACAGTCTAGTCCCAAATCGTAGTATCCCCTGATCATCGATCACGAACTCAGAAAATCTGCCCTTTCCAATCTGTGCCATGATCTCCGAACATCGGTCATCACTGTGCTATGCCTCATGTATACGGTCGACTAACTGTGGGCGTGCACGGACATGCGCGATCTGTCCTCCAATCAGCGTGAACTCGAACTATACCCGGCTGTCGCATAATATCTGCCAATCTGCTGACGACTGCCCATGTACTGCGCTCAAATAAGATAGACTACTCTCGGGCCTCCTGCTCAACGCATCCGCCACTACATTCTCCTTGCCCGGGTGATACAAGATCTCGCAGTCGTAATCCTTCACTAACTCCATCCATTGGCGCTGTCGAAGGTTCAGGTCCCGCTGCTGAAATATATATTTTAGACTCTTGTGATCCGTGAATATCTGGCACGACTCGCCGTATAGGTAATGTCGCCAGATCTTAAGTGCAAAGACCACTGCAGCCATCTCCAAATCGTGAGTGGGGTAGTTCTGTTCATGTTTCTTCAATTGTCGTGAGGCATACGCGATCACCCTGTCATGCTGCATCAACACGCACCCTAGCCCCACTCGAGAAGTATCACAATAAACCACAAATCCGCCTGATCCGGAAGGTAAAGATAACACCGGTGCCGTCGTCAGCCGAGTCCGTAGCTGCTGAAAACTGTGCTCGCACTCCTCCGTCCAATCGAAAGGAACTCCCTTCCGGGTTAACCCAGTCAAAGGGGTAGCAATACTGGAGAAGTCCTGCACAAATCACCTGTAGTAACCGGCCAACCCCAAAAAGCTGCGAATCTCCGTAACCGATGTGGGTCTGGGCCAACACTGAACGGCCTCGATCTTCCTCGGGTCCACACATATACCGTCTCGTGAAATCACATGCCCCAAGAAGTCTACGCTGTCCAGCCAGAAAGCACACTTGGAGAATTTCGCATATAGCTGGTGCTCCCTCAAAGTCTGCAGTGTAATCCGCAGGTGCTGCTCGTGCTCTTCACTACTCCGGGAATACACCAAGATATCGTCAATGAAGACTATGATGAACAGATCCAAATATGGCCGGAAAATACGGTTCATCAAGTCCATGAATGCTGCTGGCGCATTGGTGAGTCCGAACGACATCACCAAAAACTCATAATGGCCGTAGCGCGTACGGAAAGCTGTCCTGGGAATGTCCTCCTGTCGAACCCGCAGATGATGATAGCCCGATCGTAAATCGATCCTCGAAAAGTACCCTGCCCCCTGAAGCTGGTCGAACAAATCGTCGATGCGCGGCAAAGGATACCTGTTCCGCACTGTCACCCTGTTCAGCTGGCGGTAGTCGATACACAGACGCAAACTGTCGTCCTTCTTCTTGACGAACAGGACTGGAGCACCCCAAGGAGAAACACTGGGTCAAATAAGTCCCTTATCCAGCAAATCTTGCAACTGACCCTTCAACTCTCGAAGTTCCGCCGGGGCCATCCGATAAGGCGGTATGGAAATAGGGCCCGTGCCAGGAACCAAATCAATACAGAAAGAAATGTCACGCTCGGGCGGTAGCCCAAGAAGCTCGTCAGGGAACACATCAGGAAACTCGCTAACAACCGGAACCTGATCCAATGGAACCTCCGAAGCGCGAGCATCGCAAACATAGGCGAGAAATCCATGACATCCCTTCCTCAAAAGCTGTCCAGCGCGAACAGAAGAAATCACACTGTGAGGGGCGGCACCACGGTCCCCCAACACAACAAAAACCGACTCGCCGGGAAAACAGAATCTAACTATCTTCTCGTGGCAATCCACAGAAGCATAGCACGTGGCTAACCAATCCATGCCCAAAACAACGTCGAAGTCTAACATCTCCAGAAGGATCAAGTCGACAGGCAACTCTCTCTCGCCAATACAGACGGTACAGGATCGGAACACGTGCCTAGCAACAAATGACTCTCCTACAGGAGTGGTCACCACAAGTGGCTGATCAAGCAAACCGGACTCTCTACCCAAACTCGGCACGAAGTGTGTGGATACGTATGAGTGCGTGGATCCGGGATCGAACAATACGTGTGCATCAACTAAACATACTGGAAGGATACCTGAAACCACCGCATTGGACGCCTGCGCGTCCTGATGCGTCAAAGTAAAAACCCGCGCCTGTCCTCCACCGGTGACTGACTGCCCTCTGTCTCGGTCATCTCGCCCTCTCTGAGCAACTCCTCCACGCCCACGACCTCTCTGTGTATGAGTCTGGCGCGGAGCAACGGTAGGTACAACAGGCAACGCCCTCTGGGGTGGTGAAGGTGGTAAGGTAACATGCGGTGCTGCCGCCTCTTTCCGGTGGGTCTCGGGACAATCTCGCACACGATGATAGGAACTCCCGCAACGGAAACATCCTGATGATGGTCGCTGACCCTCCTAAGGATAGGAGCTGAACAACCAGCCTCGCCTCGAATCTCTGCCACCTGCAAGGTGCCTGTCACGGTGCCGAAAAGGCTGTCTCTGCACCGATGTATCTGCACGAACTCTCTTCGGCTCTGGGACTGCCGAAGTCTCAGCAAGGCGCTCCTCGACCAATAAGGCTGCATCTACAGCTGCTGCGTAGGTCTCGTAGTGCTGCGCGCTGATCGCAAGGAACAGTGGTGTAAGCAGGCCTCGAACAAATCTCTTGACTCGCAACTCCTCGGTAGCCACTAAATACGGGGCATAAGCTGCTAGCTCTGTAAACAGCACGTCATACTCTGCCACTGTCATCCCTAGCGTCTGGCGCAAGGACTCAAATCTGCGTGCTCGGGCATCCCTAACACTCTGGGGAAGGAAACGGGCAAGAAACACTGTCACAAACTCCGTCCAGGTCATAGTAGGAAGACCTGCCGCTCTGCCCTTCTCAACTGAATCACACCACTTCTTCGCGAGACCTTCCAGGCGAAACCTCGCGAACTCGACCCATCTCGCATCTGCGCATCTGAGGGAAGGGCATATCCGGGCCATCCTATCAATGAAGGACTGGGGGTCCTCGGCTATATCGGTGCCTATGAAGACCGGAGGCTTCAGCCTCATAAACTCTGATAACGATACAGTAATCACCTCCGTGGCTGCAGGGGCAACCGGCTGTGCGGTCGGTACCATCGCGGTCCCTGCGGTGGGTAGAGCTACCTCTGGTCGCTGTGCTCGAAGTGTCTCAACTAGTGATCCTATCATCTGGCGCATCTCCTGCATACCAGCCCCAAGCGTGGCAATCTGATCTGTCATAGGAGGGACAGTCTGCTCGGGTACAACGGGTGCACTGCCCGGATCAGTCCTCGTCTCGGACGAGTCCACTCGAATCTCGGCCCTCGCGGCCGCTCTCTGCGCCCTAGTAGTCTTTGGCGGCATAGTGGCTGAAAAGGAAAGTAGGATCCGATGAGAATACGGAAATCGAATCGCAAGAATGTATGTATTCAAGAAGGAATTTTAAATCAATAATTCCTAAGGTCGCGTAGGCGGAGCATCGTGTCGTGAGTATGCCGCGGAACATACACACGCTACGCTACCCTGCTGCAGCTACCTACTCCATCATACCAGTGTCATCCTACACTCCGAAGGTAAAACCTACGCTCTGATACCAACTTTGTCATGACCCGAATATTTCGACTCGTGACCGGCACTTAACCATGCTACGTCTACAGGCGTAACGCGACTAAGTAAGCCGAACCCAGAAATCAAAACCATTTAAAGTAGTGAGTGTTGAAAACATTTAATTAAAACATTTAGAAAACCTTAAATAATTCAATAAGTTCTTTTAAAGTTACGTTGTCATTTAAATAATTTTGGCAGCATTTCCTTTGTAAAAGTAACCCCGAAATCGGGTATAAAACAGGATAAAAGTAAAGATGAAATATAATGAAATGAAACATTCCCAAACGGGAGCAATCACGCCCAACGGTGGAAACCATCATCACAAGAGTAATATACGACGCCGTAGCGAAGAATGAGCAATAAGTAAACATCACAGAATATAACTGCATAGAAAAAAAAACAGTCAGCTCCCACGAGCTCGACACCATAATACAAAATATACATTATCGTCCTCACACAGTATCTATATCCAGTACATATATGGTAGATGGAGAATACTAGATACAAAAAGGGATACAATAAAAGTAATCAGATACCACAACCCACCTAAATGCAAAACAGCTCTCGCCGCAACTGTAGTGGTATCTGTAGCCAAAAAATGCAAAAGACAGCCTGCCGCGACTATGCTGAGGGCAACCTGCAAATACTGTGGCAACGGGAGTGAGTTGCCAACTCGGAAATAGAGATAACATATAAAGGTAATCGCAAGCATGTACGTACTGCGCTACTCTAACAAATGCCAGCAGGTGATATCAATGCATGATAACAGTAGATACAATAGTCATGCAAGTGCTCTATCAGGTAGATAACTACAGGATGAGATACATGATAATCAATACTGAGCATGGGATAAATAACATCTACACGGAATATCAACGTGGAAAAATAATCGGTGCCCCAAACTGCACCCAAATCCCAAATAAACTCAGGTGCCGGCACTCCCATCGGCCCTCAAATCCTGTAAATCTCTGAGAATCACGAGTGCCCAACATCGGCACTCAAATATCATAAAATACGCGTGTCCAGCATCGACACGCAAATCCTCATATACCGGGCTCCGTCAGTCCGGATCAGCCCACGGGGCCCGTCTGCGGTAACGGCCCCGGCAGTACGGATCATCCCGCATCCATCTCTCGACTCTGGTCAGTATCCTCCGGATAACCGCCAGGTCCAACCAATCACCGGTAGGTACTCGCCACCCTGCTAGGCTCATCGTCTACTCCACGAAAAACATTTCTCGCCCCGGGGAACCATACCGGGTCCACCACGAACCCGCAAACGGATCGTCCAACTCCTCGAATCGGGTTTCAAGCACACGTCTCAGCACCGAGAAAACGCGTGGTGGACACACCAAAATATCATATCACGAGAAACCGGGTTTTCAAATAGTGCATCTTTTCTTAAAAATCCCACGGTCCTCAAAACCAGAAATCACATGAAAATCCAACACCAAGAAGTAAATCCAATGCGATGTGCTATGTACATCAATCCATGATATAGGTATAAGGGAAAACCGCTTTTAAAAATAGTTTCCGTTTTTAAAGATATCATGCGGCTCCCAATTTCCATGAAAATCATATCGAATCATATGTGAAATGAACTACAGCAATATAATCATGGCAGTTCTACAGTGAGTGTGTCATGGCAATTACTAACGGTGTGTGTGTAACATGCAGATTAGTGCTCGTGCAACATGAACCGTTAGTAATAGTACGGTGTTCTATCAATTCTAAGTTTACATACAGCAGGGAATGCAATATGCAATGACAGTCCATGAGGTAAAAGCAATATATAACAATAAGGTCCTATCAGCCCTGACGCATAACGCCATGCGGGCGATATCCCCGTAGATGTTAAATCTACTCACCGAAGTCTCGCGCTAAGTGTAGCCGACGACTTGCTTCCCTTTCTTCGCAGCGTCCATCTCACTCGCCTGCGAACCTAGAATCACACAGTATATATTACACATAAGCTCAAATCCATAAAAACGTGATATTACGGTCAAACTAGAAACCCGTGTCGCAAACCAATCGCAAGTGTGCGCGATACGCTAAAACGTGTGATCATGCGCCTGAAACTACCCTGACGCGTCGCGATACGCAGAAACCCCAAACCCACACACGTGTCACGCGTGTCGCGAAGGTTTAGAAATACGAAAAAAATAGGTATTCAGCCCCAGATTTTTCTACAGCAAGAATCAAATAAAATTATACATGCCAGGAGTCTAAGGGTTGTAGGAAACACCTATAGGACCAAACCCCAACCCAAACCCTACCCATCTGGCCGCAAATTGCGGCCAGATCAAATTTTTCGGCGGCCACTGTACGGAATTAGGGGGTCGGGTTCTACCTGGGGAATCAGCACCTAACCAACATACTACAGTCTTCTCAAAATTAATCTAAACTCAACGGGTCGATAGCAGTTTACAGAAACTCAATTTTGCTTAAAAACGATGAATTTGCATCAAATAGGGATCTGGTGGTATTTTAGTGGAATGGGGGTTAAGCTAGGTTAATAAGGCCCTAACAACACTCCAGCAACTTACTAACACCAAACATACATCACTTGCTCAAGGTTCCCACTAATCACCACATATCGCACTAAATCGCACCAATAAACACTAACCGAAGAAAAACTACACTAAACAAGTAAACTAGGGAGTAAATTCAGGAAATATACCCCACACTCGACCCTAGGGAGCTGGAGGAAGAAGAAGAAGTGGAGGGAAGGAGCTGCAGCTGGAGTTGCTGTTGTTGCTGCTGCAAACTGCTGCTACTGCTGCTCACTGATGCTGATGCTGCTGCTGCTGCTGTGATGCCTGCTGCTGCTGCTGTGATGCTTGCTGCTGCTGCTGCTGCTGGGAAGGTAAGTGGGTGTGTGTGTGTGAGTGAGGTAGAGAGAAAAAGAACAAAAGAATGAGAGGAATCATAACCCCAATTGTCAACCCCTCTACTCTCTCTCTCTTCATTAAATGCAAGCATGGCTTTTGCCATGATGCATTCTCTCTCTCTCTCTCTCAAGTCAACACCCAAAGGAAATTCAAATTAAAGTAACCATTAAACAACTAATTTAAACTTAATTAAAACCCAAAAGACTTAATCCCATGATTAACCCACCATGGTTACTAATCATGGTATTACCTCATTTAAAAACCCTATTTTACATGCACATGTGTGTGCAAGCCTAGGAAAATTTTTGGAAAATATTTATTAAATTAGGAAAAATACTTGAAACACAATTTGGTAAACTTTTTATTAAAAACCCTTTATTTAAATATAATAGTCACTAAACACATCCTAAGGTGTTACAATTTTATTCATCATTGGATTTTTAATCCAAAGGCTCTCTGTTTAACAGAGAAGATTTCTTGTTTGTTTAACAAGATTATGAATATCTTGTTAGTTTTAACAAGATTAAAATTTTATTCTAACATATCTTTTTAGTTTAACAAGATCAGAAATATATTTTCTTAATATGGATATCTTTTTAACATTGAATTTTATTCTTGTTATAAGATTAGGAAAATATTTTCCTATGATAGATTTTTATTCTATCAAATGATCACCTCTGGATCTTTGATCCAAGGATCCCCTGTTTAACAGAGAAGACCTTTCTAGTTTAAGAAAGATTAAGAAAATATTTCCCAAATAGAATTTAATTCTAGAATTTGATAGGAACATTTTAAATTAGGGTACTCACATGCTTTGCATGTGATTGTCAAAAGCGCTCACGTGTTTAACACGTGACCCCTAGTGTGGGTTTTAGCCTGTGTATGTTCAAAGCGCTCACGTGTGTAACACATGAGGCATGTTTGGCGCTTGGTTATTTATGTTCGGCGCTCATATACTTTGCATATGTGCGCCCACGTGTTTTACACGTGATGCATGTTTGTCCCTTGGTTACTTATGTTCAACACTCATATGCTTTGCATATGTGCGCGCCCATGTGTTTTACACGTGATGCCTGTTTTTTGAGGATTCTCCCCCTTTTCTGTAAGGGGAGGCCGAAAATTTTGGCGGGAACAATCACAATATACATAAACAACACCTAGAGGTAGGGTCTTCAAAGTCCAACTAGACCGCTCCTAGACTTCCAAGCGACAAGATGCAGGATAACTCTCGAATCGCCTCTTCACTGCCAATTGTGTCCAGATAAGCACAAGTGAGGTAAGGAGGGTTCCGCTCACGAATCACCGTGAGACGGGCCTTTTAAAATTACCTCCTCACTTGTCTAGCCTAAGCACCACAAAGTCAAGTTTAGATAAACGACTGATTCCCCGCAACCTTCACTTGTCCTAAATGAGCGCGACAAGTCCTTATAGGTTTGGTCTTGATATTTTTTATTAACTCAAGATAATGCATATGCTTTTTGTGATTTATGGGGTCTTAGGAAGGGTGATGAAATCCCCACCCAATCTTAATTGGTGTTCAAGCCCCTTAATGTTCGTATTATTATATACAAAGCGTATAAACAATCAAAATCTAAAACAACAAAAATTTATTTGGCGGCGGCGCAAATTTGTGCAAAGAAACCTGCAGAAAAATACAGTCCAATGGAGTTTACAGAGAATTTTGGAGGAGAGAAAGGGGTGGAAAAATTTTGGACAGAGAAGCCAAATTATGACCGCGGAACCGCCATGGTAACCAAGCTTTGACCGCGGTTCCGCGGTCAAAATATTGAGTTGGGGCTTCAAAATTGGCCCCTGCACTCCCCTTGTGATTTTCTTCTGTATTAAACCCTCTGTTTCATTATTTGATTACTGTACTTGCTCCAGATAGCCTGCACACTTGCACACAAAAAATATCGAAAATAACAAAATGATTTTTATTATATTTATTCTTTTATATATATATATACAAAAAAAATATATTAACCCGGATAATAAGAAATAAATACGTTACCGTCTCCCCGGCAACGGCACCATTTGATTGATCGGCGGAAATGACCGCCGATACGTTTTATGATATGCGTTCTACTTTCGTTCTCTACTTACCGCAATCAAGTCGGTTTCGCTTGTAGCTAGCCGGTTAAGCACGGGTCGATCCACAGGGATATGGAAGTATGTACATTCTTGTCTTAGACGAGTTAATGAAAGAATGTATAAGTGTGTTCAATTCTATTCTAAGTGATTGTATTTATGTTCAAGTAAGCTTGTTAGGGTTAAGGTTGGTTAGTAGAGTTAGGATTAGTCTTGTGCTTTTCTTTTACCATTCTTAAAATGAAGTTGAGATAATAGAAAGTAGCGGGTATTAGGAGGACATAAGAATGGGATTTACGAGTTTAAGCAAGCTTTCCAATGCTAAATCCATTCCTAGTGCCCCTTGTCCGTCCATTACGTGCACTTATTTTCAACCCTAGGCCAAACACCCGCAACCATGTATCCAATTAAGTCACAACTACATGTCACGTTGTAATGCGTCCAAAGAACTTCTTAACTTAGGTCGTGGCTATATGTCACGTATAGCACGCCTAAGTGAGGGGGTTGTGTTTGTTTAGTCTTGGTTCGTTTTAGAATGTTTGGCAAAAAGAAGCACAAGGGATTTTTCCGTCCCTCATACTAACCTTCCTTAGCCCTAACAAGTGTGAAAATTATTTACACATTCAAATGAAAATAAAGACAAAACAAGAAAGAAGCAAAGAAGGAAAGGAAAAATACGGTTTAATAAAGATGCAAGCTAACTACTTGGGTCCTCACCTAAGTAAGGAACTCCATCGAGTATCATGGCTTGAAAATACGGATAAAAAAGAAGGAAAACGAAACAAAAAAAGAAAACCAACAACTACTTAAAAACAATAAATAAAACTACACTAAGAATTAAAATTACAGGACAAGAAATAAAAGATACAAGATAATAAAAACACCCTCATCTTCATCTAACTTCCACTCAAGAGCTCTCACTACATTTTAATGGAGGAAAGATGAAGAAGAAGAAGAAATACAAACTAAACTACATTAAAATCTAGCTAAAAATAAGCATCCTTTACTTGGCACAAAACTGGGCTATTTATAGGCAGAGAGCTGAAACCCTAGGGCCAAATTCTGAACCCCAATGCAATTACCAAAATAGCCCAAAAATATCGTCAGACACCGAGTCAACTCGGCCATGGTACCGCCGCATAATTGCCACTTTGGCCGCGGTTCCGCGGCTCTTTGGGGGAGTTAGGTTGTCTTTTTTCTAGGGCATCTCCATATTGCTTTCTTCTGTTGTTCTATATATCCCAAATTGCAAAATGCTTCCAAAGTTTCTTCAGATTTGCAACAGTTCAAAATAGCTTCACTTTTAATTCATTTGACATTTATCTCCCTTGAGCTCCACGCACCGATTGAATCTTGTGATGCCCCTCTCGTGCTCTGTGCCTGACCAAGACATGAATGATCACTGTTTTCGTCTTGTCTCTTGAACTGGTAAGCGGCACTGGATGGATACGGATAACCGGAACCCGGCTTTTATCTGTCTGTGGCAGATGTTCTGGATTTTGGCGTAATTGTGAAGATTTTGTATGATTTGCGTTTTTTTTTTGGACTAGGAACCTGTAACCTGTAAATATGTAGCAAACACGGATTAGAAGCACCTGCCTATAAACAAACGAGTAGAAGAATGGGCGGTATTAAATGCAATATTCTGGTATGAACATTTTGCATATACCTGCTAACAACTCTCACTGCATGTGCAATATCTGATCTCGTACTCACCAGCACATACATCAAATTCTCCACCGCAGATGCATAAGGCACGTTTTCCATCTCATCTTTTTGCTCTTGAGTTGTCGGACATAACTCCTTGCTGAGTTTGAAGTGCTTCACTAAGGGCATACTCATCGGCTTTGACTTGTCCATGTTGAACCATTTCAAAACCTTCTGGATGTAATCCCTTTGCGATAACCACAGCTTCCGCTGCTTCCTATCTCTCACGATCTTCATGCCAAGAATTTGATTGGCTGCTCTTAAACCCTTCATAGAGAATTTCTCAGCCATCTTCTTCAGACTTTGAATTTTCTCAAAATTTGGACATGCTATCAACATGTCATCCACGTAAAGTAACAAAATAATGTAGTCTTTGTCCTTGAAAGTCTAAACGTACACACGGTGATCTGATTCATAGCTCATAAATCCCGTCTCCAATATAAACTAATTGAATTTAAGATACTATAGCTTAGGAGCTTTCTTGAGGTCATACAAGGTTTTTCACAGTTTACATACCATATTCTCTTTCCCCTACACCTTGTATCCCGGTGGCTGCATCATATAGATCTCCTCCTCTAAATTTTCATGAAAGAACGCAGTCTTGACATTCATCTGCTCTGTGTGCAAATCCTCCACTGCCACGATACAAAGAATTACCCGAATAGATGTCATCTTCACCACTGGGGAAAATATTTCTTGATAATCAATACCTTACTTTTGCGCGTAACTCTTGACTCCCAAGCAAGCCTTAGACCGCTTCACACTATCAGCCTCATCTTTAATCCTGTACACCCACCTGTTTAGCTACGCTTTTAGACACTTGGGTAGCTTCACTAAATCCCACATACGGTTCTTCCTCAAAGAATCCACCTTCTCGTTCATAGTTTGCTCCCACTACTTGCTAACACTGTCGCTTGTTGCTTCTTCAAGGGATTCGGGCTACCCTGAATCTGTGTATAGAACGAAATCGATCACAAGTTTTTCATGTAGTCGCCTATCTTGCATAAATCTCCTCAAAACTGGTGCATCTGGTTTCTGAACATGGTCATCATCCTATTCTTGAACCTAATCCTACACTACAGTTTCCTCCACGTTCTGATCTCCACCTATAGACACCTGAATGCTCTCTTGAGTTCCGTCCAACTCGACGAACTCCGATACCGCACCATCTTTGCCTTGCTTCTCTTCTTTGTACAGGTGATACTCATCAAAGACAACGTTCTGGTTTCGTATTACTTTCTTACTTGTGTAATCCTACAGTAGATATCCGAACTCATCTCCACCATACCCAATGAAACCACACTTTCTAGATTTAGAGTCAGACTTACTCCTTTCTGCCTTATCAACCAGGAAATATGCAATACAACCAATTTTAGGTGCGCGTAATTAACTCGTTTACCTGACCAAATTTCTTCAGAATGCCTCCATCAAGTGTACTTACTGGGCTTCTGTTGATCAAGTACACAGCAGTATCAACCGCCGCTACCCATAGGAATTTAAGCACATCCACATCCAAGGTCACGCTCCGTGCTCGCTCTAAAATCGTCATGTTCATCCTTTCAGCGATGTCATTCTGCTGTGGCGTCCCCCGTACCGTCTTCAGCCAACCAATACCCTTCTGCGAGCAAAATACCTCGAACTCATGTGTGCAGTATTCCCCTCCATTATCGGACCTAAGGCATTTTATCTTAGCCTCTGTTTGGTTCTCAAGCTGCGCAATCCAGTATTTGAAGATACCAAACACATCGGACTTCTTTTTCATCGCATACACCCATCTCCAGCTTTTTGGTCTTCTTAGCTATGCCAACAATATAAAATCTGAGCGCGCTTTGCTTCCCATAAACGCAGCTCTCGTAAAACCCCTTTCTGAGCGAGCCTCTGAGATATCTTGACTCCACTTTCCCCGAAAGTAGTCTTATATCCTAAAGAATTTTCATATTCTTCTCACTGAGGTGTTGGGGTTCCTAGAGCCCTGGCCATCGACCGTGGCCGTTGCAGAACAAAAAAATTTGGTGTTTTAAAATTTAAAACTTGGCGCTAGAAACAACTACCTAGAATCGAAACCAAACATGAAACTATCAAGCTACAAAGATGTTCTAGCTACTGTAATAGAAGTAGTATACCGAATGAACCGTGTCCTTCGGGCTTCTACCATCTTCCTTAGCTCCTAGAGGTTTCCTCGATCGAACTTGGCCGCCGGTTTTCTTCCGTCGAAGATGATCCACCCGAGGGATGTAGCTCATGGCTCTACCTTCACACTAAGAATCTAGTGAAGCAACTAAAAACTCTAGGTTGCTAATCTAGATTGCCTAGGGATGTAGTGTGTTGCTCAAAGTGTTTATCTATCTCTCTTCTACCCATAATTCTCAACACATGAGATGGTAGGGTAGAAGGTGAAGAAGATGAAGGAGGAGCTCAAAAAAGGTAATGAAGAGAGCAAGCAAATGGTGAGAGTGTGAAAACATCTCATGTCAAAAATAATGAACCATCCAAGTGAGAGAAAATCTCAAGCAAGGTTTTGTAAAAAACAATTTCCAAATATAATAATTCAACCATACTTGAATAGTGAGCACAAATGAATTAAGAATTCATTTGTCAACACTATTCAAGCATGGGTCTAACCATACTCTCTTCTTTACCTTTACACCTCATTTCCATTTAATTTAATAAATGGATAAACCAAAATGAGGTGTCCACCTTCCAGAATATTTTCTGTATAAATATGGATTACACTCAACTGTATATACATACTTGTATTCGTACCAAAATACGAATACCTAAAGAGATAGAATAACACAAAGAACATAATACTAGAATATACATATCGAAATACATATACGTAAATTATTAAATCAATACCTGATTTAATAATCCGGCTCAATCCCGAGCCGGCTAGTATTATCAACCGTCCGATCGAAAGTCCGGGTAACTAGTACAAGGTATTGAGCGAAAGAAAGGCCGACGAGCAAACTCATCCGAACCCTTACCGAGCCTGTCCATGACGATCTCCATACAGTCTGGTCTGTTCGTCTAAGAGTATCGCATATCGAGTCTAGAGAGGTGGATAAAATCAGACCCCTAATAACGCGATATTTCGTGTCGATATGAAGCTCATCAACTACTGAGAAACTACTGATCCAAATCAGTAATTCTCGTCTACCTACCGGGAGAGACGAATCCCCGATGATCCACTCACTGCCTCCATGTGGCTCAGGACTGTACCTAACTAAAACCTGTTTGCACGACTCCTTTGAGCCGTGGTAGGGTAGTAATCAAAGCACAGTGGGAACTCACACGAGACAAATGACGATCTCAGGTCGACAGACTAACCTGTACTCATGTCACCTGAGAACTGCTATCTGACAATAGGTATAATACCATCTAGCATGTCCCTAGGAAGTCCATCCAGTGTACTCATAACCCAATGAGCACTTGTATACTATCTTAGGTGAATAACTAACACTAATGGCTTGTGAGACCGGCCACCGCCTCTCGTCGGGGTCTCGAAAATTATACACTAGTCTACTCCAGAGTATCGATGCCCAGTCTCGATACTCCCTCAACTAAGGCCATTTAAGGATGTACTTATAGACCACCCAGCTCCCATATATATGATCGCCGTCATAATGCTGGTAATCAAGCAAGAATCCTATGGCTCTATCAATATGTAATAGTGATCTGCAATACCACATAATACATGTACATGATAATAAAGGCAAACCAGATAGCATACTATCATCTCGAGTAAGATTGTTCTACCCGTATAGGTCCTCCCTCAATCATCACAATCGCGTGCCTGCAATTACAATAATTGACTTGAAGGCACTATGGCCAACATGAGGTGCCCCAACCTTCTATGCCACAACGAAGTTTTCAAATTTATCTCCGAACTTTCAGCCAGAGTAACCAAACCTCCGCTATTCTCACTGAATAGGTACAACGAACCGCTCAACTTGCTCCTAATAACCACCAATGATCCTTTGAAAATTTTCCACTGCGAATTTTCAAATGTCATAATATACCCTTCGTTGTCTTGCTGACTTGTTGAAATAAGACTTTTCTTCAAATCTGGAATATGTCGTGCGTTTTTGGGCTTGATTTGACCTCCTCCTGATGATTGCAAGATGATCATCCCTTTGCCAACGATCTTACACAGCTGACCGTTTCCCACCGTCACATGTCCAAGACGGTCTTGAACATACTCGCTGAAGTGATGCCGGCCTGAAGTGCAATGAAAGGATGCCCCCGAATCTATGAACCAGGTATCCACATTTGTGATGTCGTTTGCCGATAGACAAAACCCATGTTCCCCTTGTTAATGTGTAAACACCATATTCATTTCCTTTTCATCCGCTTTCTCGTCTGAGCCTTTCTTTGGAAGTCTGCAGTCACTTTTCCTGTGACTCTTCTTTCCACAATTCCAGCACGCGTCTTGGATTTTTCCTTAAGATTTTCCTTGGCTTTTAGACTTGCTCATTACCCTTTTCATCGTTCTACCGCGATTTTCCACTGAAAGTGCAAAAGTTTCCAAACTTCCACTCACAGCCTTTCTCCGCATCTCATCGTTTAATATGCAACTCATTGCATCATTAAACGTGAAGGTCCCTAAAATAGAGTGCTAACCGCCATAATTAGGTTCTACCAACTCTCTGGCAACGAACAGAGGAATAACAGAGCCTGAATATCATCTTCAAACACGATCGAGACGGATTCTAACTGGCCCGTCATGCTGTTGAACTCGTTCAAGTGTTCTGTCACCGAAACACTCTCAGCCATCTTCATGTTGAAAAAAATCTTCATCAAGTATGTCTTGTTTGATATTGAAAGCTTCTCATACAGCTTTGCTAACGTCGTCGTTAGCGCCATAGTTGTCTTCTCTTTTGAGATGTTAAAGGTCACCTGCGGAGTCAACGACAATCTGATCGTTGCCACGGCTTTCTTATCCAAAAGATTTTACACCTCATCAGTCATTTTCTCGAGCTTTTCTCTTAGCAACGAAAGATACGGGTCCTTTTGGTATAACTAGTCCTCCATCTGCATGCGCCACCAACCATAATTGTGACCATTGAATTTTTCAATCATTATTTTATCCTCCGCCATCTTTTCGTCTAACGTCTCAGCTAAACACAACTTATTCTTTGATCTAAACCAACGCTTCAAAACGACGATCTAAGAAAGTGGGAAAGAGGACGTAGGTGTCGTTACCCACCGTTGACCTAAATCGTAGAATTGAAGAACCCTGGGTTTCTTAACCACGCTCTGATACCAATTGTTGGGGATGGAGAAGCCGATGCACGGAACAATGCTAGAGACAAACTAATCACGCAATAAACAACCACGTAATTAACAACGAAAAGACAAATTAATAACGATGTGAGAATAAGTAAATAAGAATCAAAGAGATGAGGGATTTGTTAACGAGATTTACCCACCGTATGGCCGGTCCTCGGCAGAGCGGAATCTGAAATGTTTACTATAATCTTGAATCAAGTACTCCACGAGCAAACCCTGGAAAATTTCTCTCAAATCTCTCTAGATCTAAACTGTTGCTCTCTCCTACAATGATCTCTCTTCCATTTGGCTGTACATAAGACATATAAGAGGTCCCTATTTATACGCAAAACAATTCTACCATAATTAAGAAACTGTCATAAGACACTCCTTAATTAAGAAACTGACATAATTAAGAAACTTTCATAAGACACTTCTTAATTAAGAAACTGACATAATTATGAAACCGTCATAAGACACTTCTTAATTAAGAAATTATGGTTTTGATAAAATCTAATATGGCTTGTATGCACGTCCAGACATCTGCATGAAGTTTCTCCATAATTTCAACAGAGAGAAAAGTGCGAAGGTTTTTGAAATTTGAATTTAATTGAGTCAATCATTATATTTATATAGGTTGATGATATAGACAGTTAAATCTGAAAAATAGATCAGAAGATTTTTCTCATGATTTCTTTAAAAAAAATTATTTATAAAACGAAGATTCCGTCAATCGATGACCTTAGTTATATCCTTATAGTTTGCATTATAACAGCAAAGATGTTTAACAAAACAGATCATTAGCTTATTTGGTAGCTTCAGCTCTCACCGGAAGTTGGATAGATGGCCATAATTACGAGTTTGCCTCTGAGCGTAAATGGCATTAGTAAAAGTAAATCATCTTCACAATTTAAATCTGGGTATTGAAGCAAATTTCTCAATAAATACATGGCACAGATTATCAAAAGGGTAACAATCCAAAATTGGGAAACAAGAAATCTCTTTCATGTTATTTTCACAAACTTGAAGCAAACAAAAGAAAAATAGCCAAAATGGCACGCATCAATTAAAAAGAACTTAATAAAAGCTACTAAACACCGACCCTCCTTTAAAAAAAGGTAAAATAAAGAACCAACACTTCAACTCCAAAATCCATCATCTATCCACAACAATAAAAAAATTCACATAAAAATCCCACAAGATTTTATCCATCGCTTGCAAAAGAGAGACACCTCACAATTCACACCCTCCTCTTTCAACCACTCCCCACGCTATATATGAACTGCCCCTCCCCCATCCCCTATTCCGCGTCCTTGAGACTCACTTCTCCTCAACTTCAATCCCAAACTCAACAATCCTAAAACTTATTTTTTGGGGGGGAAAAAAAAAAGAGGCAACATTAGGCTCAATTTTGAGGGGGAAAAAAGAAATGGGATTCCCCATGGGATACTCTGAGCTCCTCCTCCCAAAGTTCCTCCTCCAAATGGTATTCTTCCTGGGCTTCATCCGCCAAATCATCTCACGGGCGTTCAACGTCGCCGGACTCGGTGATCTCCTAGATTCCGACTCCCCATGGCCCGACCCCTCGTCTATAATTCAGGCTCATCATCATCATCATCATCATCATCAAATACATCAACATCATCAAAACCAACACCAAAACCATCCCCATCAGTTCCAATCCGTGTCGGCTCTGCTGATCCAGGAGATCCTTCCCGTCGTCAAGCTTCAGGATCTGAAGGGGTATACCATAACCGACGACAGCTGCGCGATCTGCCTGTACGAGTTCGAGGGCGAGGACGAGGTGAGGAGGCTGAGCAACTGCAGGCACGTGTACCACAGGTGCTGCCTCGACCGATGGATGGAGCACGACCAGCGCACGTGCCCGCTGTGCCGGACCCCGCTGATACCGGACGAGATGCAGGACGCCTTCCACGACCGGATGTGGGCGGCCGCGGGGGTGCCGGATTCTTCATACTTGGCTGCCGAGTTTGACAGCTACTCGTAATCACTAAATTTAGAGTACTTAAATTGTATATATACCTTTTTCCTTTCTTAATTTTTCTTATAGATTTTGATTTTAAGGCCTGCACAAAATTTGAGGGGTGCACGTAGGCTGAAATCTGAGATAATTTCTGATCTGAGTGAGATAGTTTGGGAGAAGTAAATGGATTTGACTGCCAATGACTAGGCTTTTTATTACAGTTCAAAATTGGTAGGCTGCAGGTTGGGATTATATTTAGATTTGACTGTTCCTTGGATTTTAATTTTCTTTAAGATAAGTGGACTTGATTATTCAAAGTATGATTCAGATTCAAGGCCTTGCAGGGCAAAAGAGGGGACTGTGTAAACATAGAAAAGTCGGTTGCCAAAGAGTATAGTCATGCCGTAAAACTTTCTTGCCGTAATTGTGACAATATTAGTTCGATTCATATGTGGAGTCAATCCCAAAAAACATTCAAAAGGTTAGTTGGTCGGTGACTCGATGAGAGCTGCTTTCCTGAAAATTGCTCGCTTATGAAAGACATTGTCTTCTGTGTTTTCCTTCGAGTTGTTTCTCAGTCTTCCATCAAATTTGAAAAACAAAACCTCCTTAAGCAAGTCGTATTTGGCCAAGTATTGCGACATAGAAGCATCCATGAGAGACGGCAGATTTACATTGCTCATACAAGACAATTTCCATCCACAGGAATATTTAGCTTTATACTTTCCGTTTTGGAGAAAAGGTTTATAGAGCGCATTTGCTGCGTGCACCCCTTTTTTACCCTAAGAAGAAGACCGGTAGCCTACATGTAAAGAAGAAATATTACTCCTCAGATTGTCAAGACCTCATAAATGATCAATGAACTGTAAGATCATAAACATACCTTTCTGGAAACGGAACAAAAAAATAATCATGATTAATTGGGATTATTTATATTCGATTTCATATACGATACATGGCTATGATAGGGACTGTTCTGGCATCCCTTTCATTGTGTAATGAATGGCTGGATGATAGCAACGAACCTTCCACTAGATTTCCTCCTAGGCACTAGATGCCCTTTTATGCTATTGCTCCAACCATTGGTTCTCCCTCAATTCTATGATCCCATTCTTTCTTTTTTTTCTTTTTCTTTTTTTGAGATAAAGGAGGATATATTATGCCCCGTGTTCATAAAAATTTAAAAGATCACTACTACATAATAAGTTCCACATACAAACGGCATCTCCCCCATATGAAAATAAAGCAATAAAATAAGGGGTTACGAAAATACAGAACATGGATCACGACATCCCGGTGATCATAGGTAAATAAATCTCATCCCCCTCCCTGAAAAGCATCAACTCGAGATGCCACCTACAGGCTCTCAGTGCTCCCCTCCTCATCTCCCTCGTCGCTTGTCTCGTTGTTGTCGTCCCCATCATCGGTGGCATCCGTACAAGCCTCAAGTATGAGACGCTACATCTTGGCCTTTACTGCATCTAGAAGTATTATAGCCCGATTAGATATCCATAATAACAAAAGTAAGAGCAGTTAATGAACTTTTTTTTCTCCTAAAAAATCTATCATTACGTGCTCAAGCCATAGGCCCCGAACCCGAAGTAACCCCATCGATATAATATCCTATATTTTCCTAAGGTGTGGTGTGATCTCCCTCACTCTCCGATTACCCCAAAGGTGTATACTGATCAAGGAATCGTGTTAATTCGACATTTTTGAGTGAAAAAAACCATAAAGTTCTCTCCCTTGGGCATTGAAAGAATAAATGTTCGACTGTTTCATCACTGTTATCGCACATGACACAGTCTTCCCGTCCTTGCCACTTCCTTCTAATCAAGTTATCTCCAGCGAGGATGGCCTTTCTTTGATCCCATTCTTGATGTGCCAAGTCCATTCAAGTCTATCAAGTCTCTGTCTTTTAAAGTCGTGGGAATCACAAATTTTTGGAGTATTCCACTTGCACTATTGAAAATGGTATTTTTATGTGTCACAGGGATCCATGAATCATGATGTACCTTTTACTTTGAAAGAAAGTGGCAGGGAAAAAAAGGTTACCAAGCATTAACTCCAGAGATTCCACTTGATCCTGTAGTGCTTTGGCGATTCTGAGCACTAGGCACAGTCCGCTTAAATCTTGCAGCACACATATCACAAAAAATCTTTCCGATCTGATGCATCACCACCAAGTGTGAACTAGCAACACACATATCACAAAAAATCTTTCCGATCTGATGCATATATTCCGATAATGATAGATATTCAAATGAAAAGGTAAAGTGTAATTCGCATGCAAAAAAAAGTTGTATCATAAGATGATCTGGTGTGAACATAGGAAGCTATATATATATCCTGGCCGTTATTATCATCTGCCGATATTGTTAAAGCAGCTCATGACTACTTACATTCCCTGTATAAGAACCGTTCTCTTTCTTAAAGCTTTCTCAATACCCTAAGCTTCAGGATTCGTTGTCAATTTGCTGCTTGAATCTTCTTCGCAAACCAAGTATGGCGCCCTATGTATAATGAGAACTGTGAATTCATCAGTCATCATAACACTACAAGACAGCAGATTCAACATCTAATCTGTTCAAACATCCCAAAGGAGTGAACCCAAAGAGACTTGAGAGCATAATTTTGAGGAATGAGAATAATTTTATCGGCAAATAGAGAGAAAATAACTCTCTGGTGCCCTTTGGCGAAAGGATTGGTCGGAGTAAAAGTGATAATTACACATATTCTTGTCAAATACCCCCAAATTAGACACCAACGAATTGATTTTACTGGTCTATAATGATCGGACTGTTGGTTAATGCAATAAATGCATCTATTCTTTTTGTCATTTCGATTTTTGTAGATAAAACCTGATCATTTGGGGGAAATGGAAATAAAGTTTCACAAGGCGTGAACTCTCAAACTTTACGTTGATATATAGTCATCTGTTACTTCTTAAACAATGACATCACTCTCTCTGTTCTTTCATTAACTTATTTGTCGACTGTGAGTTCCAATAAAAGACAAATAAGTACCATAAAAATACGTTCCACGTCATGGAAAGCCAGACTATGTCATTGTGCACGACTGCAAGTCACAACGTTATATTGTAGGAAGTGGCAAAATAGGTTTTATCTGGTGATTTCCAACTTGAGAATATTAACTTAACTCATTACCTCAAACATCCAAACTATCCCCTGAACTTTTAACAATTCCATGGTTGGTCTTTTTGCTTGACCGAGAGTTTAAAAGCTCAGCTTTAACTTTAATAATTTACTTCTTGTGTAACTGCTAACTAATGCAATCTTGAAACCAGAAAAGGTAAATTGTTGAGGGTAAAATTTTAGTTAGAAATGCTTTCCTCATTAAATGATACGAGCAGCGTGAGTTATCAGGAGGATGGCAGCTACCAGTGAGATTTAAGCTTTTTATAAATCATCCTCCAGTTGTCATTCTATTCTTTTTTCATACATCTAGTTAGTAGCATGGATGGGTATGTGCCTTGGAACGTTGTTGATTTACTACACCTGAGGTAAATGCCGGGCGGAGAAAATTATTAATCTTTAATGGCATGATAAAATTTATGCAAGATGTTTCAATACACGTAGATTTACAAAATTGATTAAATGATGCGAAAGTTTGGGAAAACATTTACTTTTTGTATCTGTGAAATATGAAAATAACCTGAGAAAGGCCCCCTTTTTTGACATATTCTTGCCTCACAGCATATTTCACTCCACATTAGCAAGACCTTTTCTGCACAAGTTAAGACTAAAGATTAGTGGCATTACAGAATAAATTCTGATCACCAGAACTCACGTGCGATCAAACAAGTACTATGCAACAAACTATTTCTCAATATGTAAGTAAAGCATCACCTTAAGTTTCAATCATTGCAATAATTATTTGAATATGTTATCTAGAAGTTCTTTAAAGAGAGATTATTATTATTATTAACTGTTATGAATATAATTAATTACTAGATATATAATTAGTTATTAGATATTAATTATTAACGTTGGTCCCACATCAGCTATTATTGTAGAGGTGGTCTATGACCCTTCATATATATTTGTATGTAGAGACTCGTAATTTCTTAAACCAATAAATTATTTCCTCTTGTTCTTTTCATGATATCAGAGCAAATTCATTATACGAATTGAAACAGTCACCACGTGCCTGATTTGAAAAGTTTAGTATGATTTTACGATAGATTGGCTTCAAACGCAATCGTGCCGACACACCTCTTTTTACACATAATCGTCCTCGGGGCAGAGTAATTGTGTTGGTATATGTTGATGATATTATCATTTACTGAAGATGATTCGGATGTTTCTACTATCCGGTGGCATCTATGGTTTGTCTTCTACAAAAATCGTTATATGGATTGAAGCGGTCACCGCGTGCCTGATTTGAAAGTTTAGTATGATTTACGACAGATTGGCTTCAAACACAGCCACGCCTCCAGCCGCCGCAAACCTACTCTGTGTTGAAAGTAGAAAAAACAAATGATGGGATTTTAAAGATAATCCTATATTGGAAACAAAAGAAACACATGGGTATAAAATATTAAATGGGTCACACCTCAACAAGGCTCAAGTCTTATTATTGTAACCCACTTATCAATAAAAGCTCATGTGTAAAAGCTCATCACTCCAACTCTTCTTACTTTAAACTCTACTCTAATTTAAAAATAACTTTGATTTGGTATCAGAACTTTGAAAAGAATTAAGAGAAAACCCTAATTTTCTAAACCAAACCCTAATCAATTTGGCGTTTCGGTTAAGGTTCTTCGTTCAGATAATGCTAAGGAGTATATTAACACGGAGTTTACTGCATTTTGTAAGATACGTAGAATTTTGCACCAAACTTCATGTCCTTATACTTCTCGGCAAAATAAGATTGCTGAACGAAAGAACCGACATTAACTTAAGGTAGCTCGTTCTCTTCTCTTACATATGCATGTCCCTAAACGATTATGGAATTTACGGTTTTAGATGTTTTTTTATATCAATCGCATGCCTTCTCTGATCCTAGGCAACCAACATTTCTCTATTTTATTTCCACAGGGCAAGTTTTCTTGTTCCTCCTAAAGTGTTTAGTTGCGTATACTATCCTCATGTTCTAGGCCCTCATATCGACAAGCTTGATCCTAGAGCTACCCGTATGGTGTTTGTAGCTTAATCACGATCCCAAAAGGATATGTTTGCTTCGACCCTGTCACATCTAAAGTTTGTACTTCATGTGATATGACCTTAAAAGATCAAGCCTATTTTCCACCACCTGTTAAGGATCCAGCTCCTACTATTCATGTTCCTCACATACCTTTCTCAGAGCTTAATTCGTTTGTTCAACCTGTGTCTTAGTTTTCATCTTGTAGCCCCTTATCCACATGTGTATTACTGTCGTAAGAAAGTTGTCTTACCCCCTCCCACCAATGATTCTTCTAACAATTCTTCTGCGTGTACTTCTATACAGTCCGTTGTCCCCGATTCTCCATCGCCGCTGCCTTCAGCAGAAGATCTCTTTTTATTGCCTTGCGTAAAAGTAAGTGTTCCTGTACTACTACACATCCAATTTCTAACTTTGTTTCCTATCCTAGACCGACACTATATGCTCGTCAGTTTGTTTCTTTCTTAACCGTCATCATTCTACCTTCCTCTGTTTATGAAGCTATGTTAGAGGAGATTGTCGCATTGCACTCTAATCAGACTTGGAAATTAAAACCTCCGACTTCAGATAAGAAAATTGCCGTCTGTTGATGGGTCCTTGTGTCGAGCATAATCCAGATGGGACGATTGACCGTCTCAAAACTCGATTTGTGGCCAAAGGTTTTACTCAGCAGTATGATTTGAATTATGTTGAGACTTTTCGTCAGTTGCCAAATTGATTTCGGTTCGTGTTCCTATATTCTTGGCAGTTTCTAAGACATGGCATCTTCATCAGCTTGATATGAAGAATGTCTTTCTTAACGGCGATCCTTCGAAAACTATTTATATGCAGCAGCCTCCTGGCTTTATACGACCGGAAGAGCTTATGGTTTGTGTATTCTACAAAAATCGTTATACGGATTGAAGCAATCGCCGCGTGCCTAGTTTGAAAATTTTAGTATGATTTTACGATAGATTGGCAGTCGTGCCGACACATCTCTTTTTACACATAATCGTCATCAGGACAGAGTAATTGTGCCGGTGTATGTTGATATTATCATTACTGAAGATAATTCTGCTGGCATCTCCAAGATGAAATAACATTTGGTTTCACTCTTCCATACCAAAAACCTTGGGCCACTTAGATACTTACTTGGAATTAAAGTATCACGGAATTCTGGTAAATTACGGCTCTCTCAGCGCAAATATGCACATGATCTTCTATCTGAAATAGAATTTCTGGATGTAGACCAGCAGACACTCTTATGGATTTCTCAGTTAAGCTATCTCGATTGAGATCTTTGTCGAATACTCCACTACCTGACCCAAGACGATATTGACGTCTAGTTGGGAAACTTATTTACCTCACTCACTCGTCCTGACATTGTTTTTGTCGTTAGCATAATGAGTCGGTATATGCAGAATCCTTTGATCTCACCTTAAGGCAGTTGAGTATATTCTCATATATATATATATATATATATATATATATATATCAAAGGTTCTCCAGGACAAGTTTTTTTTTACAAACCATCATCTACGTTGTCGCTCACAGCCTTTGCGGATGATGACTTTGCTAGACCTATTGATGATCGCCGTTCTACTAGTGGCTACTGTGTCTTCTTGGGAGGAAACTTAATTACTTGGAGTAAGAAGCAGAATGTAATGGCTTGTTTTTCTGCCGAGGCTGGGAATAGATTGCGCATACAGTTGTGAAGTTGGTATGGCTTATTTCCCTCCTCACAAATCTTGGGGTTCCTTCTTTTCTTCCAACTACATTCTTCTGTGATAACAAAACCGCTATCCGCATTGCTGAGAATTCGGTTTTTCATGAACGGACCAAGCATATCAAAATAGATTGCCACTTCATTTGTGACAAAGTGAAGGATAAGATGGTTGCACTCCAACGTATTTCCTTTTCGGCTCAACTAGCAGATATCCTTACCAAATCTCTTCCTTGACCGGTTTTCGCTCGTCACCAGTCCAAATTTGGCATGATTAACATCTACGCTCCAGCTTGCGGGGGAGTTTTGTGAATATAATTAGTTATTAGATATTAGTTATTAATTTTAGCCCCACATCGACTATTATTGTAGAGATGGTTTATGACCCTCCATATATATTTGTATGTAGAGACTCTTAATTTCTTAAGCCAATATATTATTTTCTCTTGTTCTTTTCAATAACAAAGATGGCCCTTTTGTCCTTGACATCCATATAATCCACAGATGGAAATTGTCCTTTCTTTATCACCTCAGAAATATTTGATTAATATTCGTTAATCTCTGCTTTATCTCAATCCCTTTCTTCGGCCAGTGATTCCCAAATATGCACATCTACAACTAATATTTGAATTCAAGATTAAACCTCAATTCATTACTTCACTTAATTACTGATATGAAGTTGTTTCAGAGGACAAAATTGACTAAAGTTTTGTAGTAGAGATGTCAGTGACCTTCCCCTCGTTACCCATAAAAATTAAACTAATAAAGAAGGGTTACATGTCTATCTTAAAAAAATACATAAATAAATTCAGCTGAGGGTTGTAAAGTTTTACCTGGTTTTCCGAGGTGGTGAATTATAAATAAATTCAATTGACGAAGTCTCATAATATCCGCTTCAAATGATAGTTAAGCATCTGTAGGTCAACAAAATTCCCAAAGAAAAAAAACAGTAAAATACACTGCACAAATTAGTAGTGATGTAGTAATTCTATGATTAAGAGAGAATCAATTTTCAAACGCTCCACGTTTATCGGTGTACTTCACGTGTCGGTTACCATCAAAAGAGCAACCAATGGACTCGAGGATAAAGTTAGGATCAGCACAAGAAAAGATTACCAGCCCGCAGACATAATTTGAGTGAGTAATCATTACAAAAGGATTTAGTTATATTATATCAGAAATCAATGGTAACTAAATATTTTGACAAATAGATTTAAATAATAGATCATATAAGGAATTAGTTGGATTTATAGCAGCAACATTAGCATATATACAACTAAATATTGTACGTCCTATGAGAAGTTGATAGTTAATCTCAAGAAATTAACATGTGCAATTTAACAAAATATAACTTGTATGATTTCCTCTCGGTTCATAACATACTTGATATGTGTGCATAAATGAAGACCCAGGGCAACTAATACGAACGACACTGAAAACAAAAATTTAGTTAAAAATGAACACGTCAAGATCAGTAAAAATTATATAAATCAGGGGAAAAATATGTCCCTATTCAGACGCTTAAGCAGATAATTTGCATAAATGGAGGATCCTACATTCGTTTAATGCGCATTACAAAGTGCACTCAACAAACATTGTAGTTGTGAGACATTGTTCTGTTGTATAGATCAAATGCAATGATGGAACATTAATAACATTGCGGTTCACCCATTTTGAATCCTCTTCAGATCTCAGCATGGCTACTTTCTATAGGATTTGGAAATAAATCATTCCAAATCATATACAAGGATAAAAGACTCAAGTGGAACATCTATATATGCAAGTTGATATTGTTTAGAAAGCATACAAACCAAAAAATTAAACATTTGAGCTTCTTTATATGGAAAGTACCATGTTGCTCAAATATATGACTCGGGGTGTACAAATTGAGGACACAAGCTTTGATCAGGATCCAAATATTTTAAATACCCTTCTACGGCAACTGCTGTTAGGTATGGATTATGGAAACATTGTAGACAGTAGACTAAAGATTCCAAACAACTTATTAGAAATAAAAGAGGATAAAAAAAATAATCGATCCTCTTACCCCCACCAACATGAATTTGGCCTTGGAGGATTGACTTCAAGTTAGATATGCACAATTGAAATTTTGTCGTCTTTTCTATGAAGGCTTCTGACTTTGGGGTTGCGCTCCATGGTTCACCCTTCTTACAGAAGAAGGCTTTGATAATGGTGAACATTGGCACAAATTTAATATAACTCTTTATGTCCCCCATGAGTATCAACTTAAAACTCATCAACAATTACTTCATCCTTGTAGCAATCCTTCATATAGCAGCCAAGGTTATAAACTTTTATGCGTATATCGTCACTGCCAAGCTAACATAAATCAAAGGCAAACCATAAGAATTTATTGCCACATCAAGTATTGCTCTAATAAATGGCCATGGTAACGCAACAGATGTGAGGGAATTTCCCGATGGACCCGGTGCCATTCCATTTAAATAATTAGGAAATGGGCAGACAACTAGAAAAAATGTGGAAGCAGTTACCATCAGGGACTTGATCGAGAACAATTTGAAAATGTTGGTATGTTGAAAAACAAAGAAAGCAACCTTAAAGGCAGCCTCTCTTTTCATAACTAAGCCAAAACTGAATTCCTTCTTGTATGGAACATCGTCCCTCGGTTACATGGAGGGAAAACAACTAATAGTAATTGATAATATAATTGATGGTGTTAGAATAATGGAAATGGTTTGGGAAAAAAAATACAGAGATGAAAATCTTAACAATGCATTATGCTTCAAGAGCTAACCGCCATTCTACATGTGTAAACCATATATACACCAGGAAATCACTTGGATGATATAACATATAAAGAAAATGGTTTAGGAATAATAGAAAAACGCTGCTCAAAATAATATGCTTCAACAACCAATCCATGTAAGCATAATCTAAAGAGCTCAAGGCATCTGTACTTTGTCAGGATGTCTACATTCAATAACTCGTGTATAGCACCAGCACGAATGAAGAGAAATGTCAGGTATAGAGATATCATTCACCGTATTACAATTACAATAAGTTCCTTAAAAAGAATGCATTCTAAATACAAGGATTTTTAGGTCCCAAACAATTCATAAAACAAACACGGAATCTTTGAGATGAAAGGATAATATGAAAAATACAACCAAACACAAAAAATTCTTATAACTTCTCTGCTTTTATTCAACTTAATACGAATTACAAAATCTTCTACTTCTCTTATTCCCCATAAACAAAATACCCTGATCAATCTATATTTATAGGCCAAGGATCCCTAAACCCATTCCAATTAAAATCTCATCAAATCTCCAAAACAATCTCTCACAAATCTCTTCACAAATCTCCCAACAAATCTTCAAATAACTCTCCAACAAACTCTCCTAATTAATCTTCAAAACGAATCTTCACCAAAACCTAAAAGGACTAGTCGACAAACGTTTGAGCCGCCCAAAATTACCTCGAGCCGTCCCATACAAACAGAGAGAAATATGTAATTCCAGACATGTTGTGAGCCGTCTCAGAATTTATCGGGCCGTCTCAACTTCTAGAGATCGAGAATACGAGGACTTGACTTGTATTCAACGAGCTATCTTCTATCTTCTCTTCACAACTTCCACCCACATCTTTTAAGTTCTGCACAAAGCTCCACCTTGGTTCAAGTTTCCTCCACCTTACTCTAAGGTTGTTCTTCCAGACTCGGGCTTCCTCATAAGTTGATATATATATCGCTTGAGATTTTGTCTCCTTTCATCACGACGCAGTTCTTCTGGCACACCTTCATTACTCCACCTTGAGCAATAATTGTGTAACCTTATGTATCCAATCTTTCAAACGAAGTTAGATTCCTCTACAGTTTTAGGACATACCTGACATCTCCAAAAACTCTCTGCTTCTCATCGAACATCTCCATCTTTACTGTGCCCACGCCTTCCACTTGTACTTCAGAATCATCCGCTAACGTCACTGTCTCTTTTTTCTCCACAATCTCATCGAACCACTTCTTATTTGAACATACGTGAAAGGATGCTTCCGGATCCATGTACCACATATCTTCCTTTTTAATTTTTCCATTACTGGTCATAGGTATATCATACTTTATTTCAGCATCGTAGGCCAAGTTCGCTTGTTCTTCCACTCTAAGTCTCTTTAGATCATCTAAGTCCTTCAACTTGGGGCAATCGGATTTAAAGTGCCCCATCTCATTGCAGTGACGACACCTTATCTTCGAAATATCTCTTGCATACCACGATCTCTGATTTCTTCCATCATCGATTTGTTCCTTCCTTCACTTTGGACCTTCTTACAATAAGTGTAGATGAATCAAATGGTCTACTTGATGATTTCCTTATTAGTTCTTCATTCAAGAAACAATCTGTTACTACGCGCACCGAAATACTCCATCAGGAGACGAGTTGCTCAAAGAAACTATCAGAATTTCCTAACTATTCGGAAGGAAAATCAACACTATAAGCGCTTACATCTCGTCTTCAATCGGTATCTTCATGGCTGCTAGTTGATTCACAATATTCTGAACTTCGATCAAGTGCTCCGCTATTAAGGGATCTTCCTGGAACCTCGGATTCATCAATTCTCTCATTAGAAAAGCCTTGTTCGTGGCCATTTTTCTCTCATGGAGATCTGTCAACTTCTTCCATAATGTCTATGTTGTCTTCTTCAACAACACATGGTGGAACACTGAATCTTCTATCAATCCCCGAATAAGACCCTTCGCCTTCCGATCCATCATTGCTCAATTTTCATCAGACGTCTTCTCTAGTTTGGCGCTAATACAAACAAGAGGCGCATCTAAATCGTTGAGGCACAACATATCCTCCATTCTTGGCTTCCATATCGACCAGTTTATGCTATTCAAACACACCATCCTTATTTTGATTTGAGTTATCACCATTTTCGTCGTTCTTCTCTCAACCAAGTTCTGATACCAATTTGTAAGGATTTTTAGATCCCAAACGATTCAGAAAACAAACACAATCTTTAAGAAGAAAGGATGGTATGAAAAACATAGCCAAACATAAGAAATTCTTCAAACTTCTCTAATTTTCTTGAACTTAATACGAATTACAAAATCTTCTACTTCTCTTCTTCTTCCTAAACAAAATACCCTAATCAATCGATATTTATAGGCCTTGAATCCCTAAACCTATTCCAGTTTGGATCCCATCAAAATCTCCAAAACAATCTCTAACAAATCTCTTCATAAATCTCCTAACAAATTTTCAAATAACTCTCCAACAAACTTTTCTAATTAATCTCCAAAACGAATTTTCACCAAAACCAAAACCTAGAAGGACTCGTCGACAGACGTTTGAGCCGGCTCAAAATTACCACGAGCTGTCTTATACAAAGAGAGAAATATATAATTCCAGACATGTGGGCCGTCTCAAAATTTACTGAGCCGTCTCTTCTAGGGATCGAAAATACGAGGCAAACTCAACACTAAACAACTTGAATAGTTAAACCCCAAATCACCAAGAACGGATGAATCATGGATTACAAAATGTGCCTCATATATACAATAGCTTCACTACCAACAGAAGCAGAATGTGAAAGCTTTCTGAAATCATAAGAACCACCACAAGATCTAATTAATACTGAAGTAAAGTCCAAAAATCTTTTTTGATGGATATAACTGAAGGAAATTTCCAGTGTTCGTCATATTTTGTACATCACCAGATGTAGATTATTGTACGAATATTAGTTCAACAAAGTAGATGAGA
Source organism: Agapanthus africanus (assembly GCA_030015575.1). Lineage (NCBI taxonomy): Eukaryota > Viridiplantae > Streptophyta > Magnoliopsida > Asparagales > Amaryllidaceae > Agapanthus > Agapanthus africanus. The sequence continues at coordinate 388,386,694 of JASDDO010000004.1, forward strand.
GCAATGAAACTGAAATTGCACAGACGCTGAGTTCCCTAAGGATCAATAAGGGCTTGCACAAAAACTAAAACATTATCTAAGAAAGCACCTATGTGAAGGCAAAAAAATCAAGGTTCATTAATTGATCATTTCAAGGGTCTCATACAAAGATGACATCCTACTTCAAAGACCAAAATAAGGATGAAACAAAATGTGATGATAAACAGGAAAAAAGGAGAAGAAAAAAATGTAAAGCCCAGCAAAAAACATAGATCTACTAATAATGTAAAAAAATTTACATGACCTAGCAAAAGTTGCATAATTATGATGCCTTTCCCCTATGAGGACCAAAAAACAACTCAGGTTCAGCATATCTGGGCATATGAAAAGTACCAGCTGGTGCAAGAATTTATATAGAATCGCAACTCACAGAGGCATCCTTTGTGCATCAATGTTATCACCGTCTCGGGCACCAAGTGACTTGAAGTTGGCATTGTAAGTTCCATCTCTACAATTTTCTAAAACGGCCGTTCTCTTCTTTAGAAGATCTTCGAGGCGAGTCCCCAACTTTTCTCTCATTGCCCCTGTCAAAACCCCTAGGGTTTTCTCTTTGTTGAAATTCTGAAGACTTGGGTCGTGGTTTCATACACATGAAACCATTTCCATAATCATCCCGCAAGCGCTTCATATTGCCATCATTAACATAATCCTTTCCATCTTGTCTAGATCCTCTGCCAAAACCAACAAAATCAGGGCGAGGATACTCGTCTAGCCTCGGTCTCCCAGGAGAATCCATCAAATCAAACCTACGGCCTCGTGAGAAATCTCTTGCCGGTGGCGGGCTTCTCCCTGGCCGTCGCTTGTACTGAAAGTCTCTGAAGTGTTCCGTCGCCTCTTTCCTTCCATCAATCCATCTTGATCCACGTGGCGGAGAAGCTTGATTTCTTGATAATGAATGGTAACTTCCAATGTGTTCACCAAAACCAGCTCGTGGTCTTCTGACCATTCTAGCTTCAGATTTAAAACTTGGAGATCTGCTGCGTCGCCCTAAACCAGGACTTCTTCCCCTGGGAGACGCCCACCTATGGGGGGAACGGGTTCTAGATCTTGAAGGTGATCGGGAGTGAGACCGAGATAGATGCAAAGGCTTCCTATAGTGAGGAGAAAAACTATGATCTCTCCTAGGTATTGTATGATGCATTGATGAAGACGAATTTACCATATCATCAGGTATGGGCCCACAATATCTCTCAGCAGGACCATATCTGGCAGGCTTACCCCGACCTGCAAACATGGGCCTATTGGGACTCATCTCTCTAGAACAACCAAATGGTCTCTCTCTTTCAATCGGTGATCCCCTTCCCATAGGAGAGCGAGACTTCACAGGGCATCGAGTCATGTGACCAGTAGCTCCTACACCATTAGCTTTAACTATGGTGCCATCTGGTGCAACGACAAAACCATTGCTCTCAACTTTTGCAACAGCAGCTGCAGCTGCATTTCTTGAGAAACTGGCTGGGCCATAATAGCCAGAGGAATCATGCCGACTATTGCTGAGATGCTTAGAAGAAGAATCAACCCAATCATCACCTCTGCCTCTACCTTGTAAATGCAAAGATGATCTGCTCCCTCCTAATGGTCGAGGATCACCTCTATCCCTCTCAACTCGTGGATCGAACCCATTACAGCCGTTGGACCTGAGGAAAGGATATCAAGATATCACAATAACGTTGATAGCAAAATAAATAAAAACACTCCTTATCGTCATAAGAAAATACTGGTGAAGGTCATAAAAGATAAATTACCTGGTTGGTCTGCCATAATATTTATCGTCATTCTCGATTCGAGATGATGAATCCCTCCTCAAAGATGATCCAACAACTCTGTTATGAATATCACCAGCACGAGATATATATGAAGAAGCATCATTATGGTTTCGGCTTATGGAACCATTGGTAGGACTTTTATAACCACCAGGCAACCGATCCCATCCTGATATCTTTCTATAACTAACTGAATTGCTTGATCTCCTGGCAGCATCAGATTCTTTAACAAACCTATCGCCTTCCAATGGATCTATCCCTGCCGTTTTTCTTGAATCTCCCAGTAAACCATTTCCTGCAGCGCTTCTAGCATTCAGCTTCCCAGAACCAGCATCTGAAACATTAGCTGATGATGGGCCATTTTGAAAGGATTGAGAAACATTGTTATCTGAAGCAGCTTCGATATCTGTATCTCTATCAGATCCATAATCTACATGTTCAGTTTCCCCATCCCCTTGTATATCATCCATCCAGCAATTTGCAAGTGATTCTCGAAATTCCCCATCTTCATATTGGGAATCGTCGTCTCCCAAACAATCAACTTTTTCCATCCCAGTTGCCTCATCAACAACCTTGTGAGATACATCTGAAGAATAATGGCAATCAAGATTATTGTCTAACGAACCTTGACCAGGGTTACCTGCAGGACCATCTCTGTTGTATTTGCACGCCTCTTGGGAACCCGATATTGATGGTGCACGAGGATTGACAGGTGCAGTAGTGCCTGCGGACTCACAAATAGGAACCTCAATGCCAATATTAGCAGGAAAACAATCTTTAGCAGTGACCATACCATCCTTCCGTAAATAGAATTTACTGTTTTCCATCTTGGCTTCCGCAGCTGTTGTTTCACCTTCATCTGCAACCGGAAGCTTGAACTTTCCAGCACTATAACACGCAGTAACATTTGCACCAGATATCATACACCCAGTTACCATTTTGTGACGCGCATTTCCGTCAATTAGCACCTCATGACTCTTTTCTGCAAGATGACAACCCAATGAATTTTGATCACTCTTATAAGCCCCTGAATCAACAGAGAAATAAGGCTCATGCTTTTCAACCCGAGGGCTCCTTGTGTGCGCAATTTCTTCCATTCGAACATCAGTTCCAGCTTCAATATGTCCTTTATTCATTCCATGATGTGATCCAGTGTCATTGCTAGAAGGGTGAAGAACTGCTTTCGTACAGGAAATTAGATAAGGTGGCAACTCTTCAGATTTCAAATTTGACTGAAAGTTAACACAATTGGCTTCAGTTTTTCCTTCCTCTAAAACAGACACAGAAGGCAAATCCCCAGTAATGGAACAGCTGGAATCTTTATTGATCAAAGGTTTTGTTTCTTCGCAAGCATTTGCAAAATTTATAGCATCCCTTGATTGTCGCTCCTCAACTTGGGTGGCTCCATGAGTAGAAAAGAATGGTTGAACCTTCGAATCCGCAGATAAATTATCACTGCTCATACCAGGCTTCTCTTCGGTCTTCACTACTGATGTGCAAATAACTTTTTGCTCCCCACCACTCAACGAATCCCTGCTATCAACAATTTGTGAGCCAATTGATGCAGTTTTGCTCTCTCCAAATCCAACCTCATTCATGGAAGATTCAGCACTCCCCACTTTATCATCGTGATCAGCAACTTCACATGCTTTCTTAGTAGCCTCTCGGTCAGAATTTAAATCTTCATGGTGACTATCCCATGGATCCATCACGACATTGAGATCCCAAGGAAATTTAACATCGCGCAAGGGTTCCGTTATTTTATTGGGAACATTTTGCAAAGAATTTACAGAGGTCTCTAAATTGCATGACCCATCGGACTTGACTTCGTTTGAATCCTTAATACAAAACACTAATGAAGAAGATTCCTCGAAAGGTAAATCGGTTCTGCCAACCAAATCTTCAGATGAGTGAGGCAGCGGATCCTCTTTGTCATTTGGTGTGAAACCCAAGGTAGCATTCTCTTTAGAAACTTTTAGGACTTCTGAAGTATGTTCTTGGGGTAGACTCTCGACATTCATGATTTCACCTCGTATGTTATTGTCACAGGCAGCAGCAGCCAATATGGATATACCAGAAAAATCTGCAGCTTCCCCAAATTTGCCTTCTTGACCTATCTCTAACCCAGATCCCGAGCTTGTACCAAGAGTATGTTCCAGGTTTAGCACCGCACACTGATATGTAGAAGACTGTCCCTCAAGAACAGGACCTGAATCATCAGAGTATGACGAAGAATTGTGTGGAGGTAGTGGAGATTGAACTCGCAAGAATCTCCTTTTCTTTATAGGAACACTCTCCGCGGTATCACTGAAGCGCCTTCCAAGAATACTTACACCAACCTACAAGACGATAGAAAACGTATGAGGATTTAAGTCTAAATGTCCGCTATTCAATCTATCTGCATATAATTGGAAGCATTTTAGCAGACCTTCTCAGATTCAGAGACAGGCATGTCTCCTGTGCTACTTGAATCTTTATATGAGAGGTCCGTGCTTGCTTTGGAGTTATTCGCATTAGTTATAACCCCTGTAAATGAAGTCCTTGCTCTCCTTACAGCCCTTTGTCTGCCTTTTGAGACCGTCTTCCAAGCCAAATGAGGGTCAAGAGAACTTCTCAGTTCCACCCCTCTGTTGCTCAGCATCCTTCCTTGTTGGGCACCTCGCCCATCAACTAGTAGTTTGCCACCACAGCTCTTGCAGGACTTCAAACTTACTCGGGGCTTGGGATTTACAAGAGCAGAGGAAGGACTCTTCTTACAAGCACAAAAATGGATCTGAAAAAAGTATTATGTTATTAGTTGGTAGGAATAATACAGTAATAATTCAGAATAGCATGTTGAAAATCACCAATTACCAATCATTTAAGTTAAAGAGGAAAAGAAATTTCTACACTCTGCTATATCATGCTAAGCTGGTGAATATCATTAAGAGTAACCATCTTTACATGCTAGCAATTGGTTCGATTAGCTGAAAAACATAACGATATAAATATTTCTGCCAAATTCAACAAGAGGGTGATCTAAGATTTCATCCAATTTTAACTTTATGGGTACTTGTTACTCATTCGTTTATGCAGGTTTTGACCAAAATTTTGCATGACCCAGACTTGTACGCCTCAATTCATTTACTCAATACAATTAAAGAAGCGCCTTGCTAAATAAACTGTACCTCTCTGTCCAGTTTCTAAGTAACAAGCTTTGCTAAGGTCCTACTCAAACATATCAAGCCTTGCCAGCGATAAGAGGATATTAGAAAAACAGGGTCCCTAAAACTAATAAACTAATGCTGTTTCAAATAGGTTGAAGATCATACACAACATTCAATGCAAACGGCATCGTGGTACCAGCGCATTAATGGGATCTATGGAGTAATTTATCAACGAGAAAAAGATTGTTGAACTCACCATAGATTTATATCCCTTGTCATCTTTTCTAGAAGTTTGAAATAAAGATCTTGAATCCCGTAGCCTCGCCAGATCCAAAACGATATGGGGCCTGTCGAAACAAAATATATTACCAGTCAGCATCTATAAGAACTCAGTGGAATGCATTTAAGAGCTTTACGATGATATTATAAAGGCAAATTTACATCCTTGACACCAAACCTAAGGAGAACCTGATATCAGGGAAATTAATGTTAACCGGTCTTGCTTTTTTGCCGGAGCATGAATTTTAAGGTTTTAAAGGTTTCTTGGAGCTAACCTAACAGAATCAATGCAACACTTCAAGCAACACAAACAGCACAGATGACATAGCATAATTCCTTCAAGCATTTGTAGGGGACAGTGCGCAAGCAAAAGTAATCAATCTTCCATCCTGAATCCATCAGGAGTACTGAAAGATAACCTAACTAGTGTATTCCCCTTTTCTAAACTCGTATTCATCCAAAATTTCGTTATCCAGAAAATTCCAGACCCGCTCCTTCGACATAAAATCGTCATCACCATAATATATAGACCTTTGAGACATCAGAAAGTAGTCATGGTCCATAGATATAACAACCAGAAGAAGTCAACCAAAAGACAAATCGAGAAACTAGCTGATCTCCTCTAGAAGAAGATGAGTAGTATCGTATGCAAATATAAGGGCTTAATAATGCAATTTTCAGCAATATCCATTCCAAATAGCAGCATGGCGAAGATATGGAAGACAAATTTCCACATAAATAACAGCTTGCAAACCCTAATTTCTTTTTCTTAGGAGACAAGCAAGGATCCCTGGAGATCTACGCAGCAGATCGAAGCAAGAGGACCCTTCATCCTTCGTCTCGGGTCACAAACCAATCTAAAAGCCATGAACCTGAACAAAACCTGATCCAAACACAGCTCCTCCAAGATCAAGACATCGATCCTCAAAATAGAGACTTCCCGCTTGGATCTTCATCCTCATCATAAAAACCTGTAATAATCCTTAAATCAACGAACAGATCAAGCCCTGGCCTCCGTTTCTTCCTCTTTCTTCATGGATCCATCCCCTGTCCATTAAAATCCCAAAACGAGCCCCAAATCCAAACAAAAACAGCGAGTCCCATGGAGATCGGAATGGCAGAACCCTAGCCGTTACCATTGATCTGAACGCACAGCAAATCCAATCCGCCAAAACACAGAAGAAGAAGAAGTAGATCCCACGACAAAACAACCTAAAAACATACAGAAATCAAAAGCTAGGGTTTCAGTACCTGGATCTGTCCGCCGCCGTTCTCCAATCTCCTCTTCCTCTTCCTCTACCTCTTCCTCTTCCTCCCTCTTCAACGATGCCAACCCTATCTCTTCTAAGATTTGATGAAAATCGATCGATCGATGACCGATGGCAGAAATTTAAAGATCCCTACCAAAAAACTATTCGTTCCTTCGTGATTAATTTAATAGAAAAAGATGAGAGATTCCTTGCTTGTTCTCCAAAAACGATCGCTTTTCGCCCAAGCAGAATAAAATTACAAATAAATTTCTCGATCTGATCCTTTCTCTCTTGTGGTGTTCCTGTTGCCTTTGTGAAACCATCGGCATCTCTGCCTCTTATTTATGCTGGAGACGCCCCCCTAACTGCCCTCGGGTTTCGACGAATTTACGATGCTACCCTTAGGGCGAAGGGGAAAGAGTAGCCGCCGCCAGCGATGGCTCGATCGGATCGAACGGGTTCGGGTTTTGACCCGCGGAATTTTTTTGGACCAAGAATTCAGCTGGCCCCTTGCATATTACAATATTTAAAGGAGGCCTATTTGGGTGAGCCCCATGACACGTCTACGGTTGCTACGAGAATTTATGACACTTGACGACATAGGATTAGTGGGTGTGTTTGATGGGCTTTGGTTTGGTGTACGAAATTAAATAATGGTTTGATTCATGTTTTTTTTCTTTCATTCATGCTTGTGTGAATTAAATTTCAATCGGACAAGACAACTTAGTCATATTATAAAAAATTATCATTTTTTGATCCAACAAAAAAATTCATTTAAACCATTTCTAAAACTTGGGTTTGTTCATAGCATGTAACTGATTTTAAATTAAACTAGTTTTTTTTCGAGGTGTATAATGTTGGGGGTTTTTCTGCTTGGCATGCAAGAAAGACGAGCGGGAATAAGAACACGCAGCACTAATATTTAACGTGATTCAACCAACGGCCTACGTCCACGAGCAAACATGAGAATCTTTTCAATAATGATCAAGAATACCGGTACATTTTATATTATCTCTCATCTATTTTCCCATCTCAACGCGCATACAAACACAAAAACTACTCTCGTTAAATCCCCCCATCTTCAGTTGTGAATGACTGCCCTTCGTCTTTGTGTTCATCTCTTCATACAAACACAAAGACTATTTTTCTGGTACTCCACCTTCGCCTGTGGATGGCTACAGTTCGTCTTTACTTTCGTCTTTTCATATAAACACAAAGTCTATTCTTCTGGTGCGTGCTTCAGCTTCACCTGTGGATAACTGCACTTCGGCTTCTCTTCTTTTTCTTCTTCTTGTTTAATTGTTTATCTCTGATGATATCCTTCTCTGTTTATATATTGCACGAAATTATAGAATTCCTACTCCAATTATGATCTCACTAGAATTTCAAAACAGATCTTCAAATATCCCTTCATAAATTTTTAAATAAATCTTCAAACAAATCTTTCTAAGTTACGCCAAAACTCGTCGACGGCATAAATGCTCAGACGTTTGACCACACACGGGATTTCTAAAAATCTCTTATTCAGACGTCTGCAGCACTATGGCTCAGAAATGTGACACATTCGACTGCAGTGAATACAGGTCACAATTTCACAACATGATGTAATGAATGTGCATGCAGTGTTTCTACAAAAATAAATAACAACGGAGAGATAAAAACAAAGTTCTAAGAAAAATATCAAACATGTTGAGTATTATGATAATTCAAACTATAATAGATCATCACAGATGTGATGTTTATTTATTTTGGAGAGTTACAGGTATTGTATATCAAAGATATTTGATAGAATTTGCGGTAGGTAAATAATTAGTTTAGACCAAAATTTGATTCAATGTTTTTATACCTAAATGCTTAATTTAATTTTTGTTGAAAATTGTATAACAAATGCGGTAACATATTTGTTTTGAACATATGTTTTTAAATTTTAAAAATTGGTATAATTTAAAGATTTTTTTTTTATATCCTTCCCCAGAATTTCAATATTTTTAAATTGCATCCCTAATATCTTGTGTTTCAAATTTCACCCCAAAAAATATTAAGTTGTCCAAATTTCATCCCGAAAATCTATCATTTCCAAATTTCACCGTCAAAACCACCAAGTTGTCCAAATTTCACCTCCAAAATCTATTATTTTCAAATTTCACCCCAGAACTATTAAGTTGTCCAAATTTCATCCCAAACAGCTATCTTCTTCTTTCTTATGTTAAACATGACTGGGATTTTAGATTTCTCACAATTTCAAAATTAGAAATTCTCCTGAGAACGAAATTTAGGACATTTCACATCCATCCAATATTTGTCATTTTAATAGATAAAATCAAGCTCCTTTGTGGTTTTGCCATAACAATTACGACAACTTGAAGCAACAATATGAGTTAGGGTTACTCCTATGCAAGCAGTGGCTTAATCCAAATACTTTGTGGCTACGGTATCATAGGTTGAGCTCAATAATCTTGGAGAAAGAGCCGTCAACCAAATGGAGAAAATTAAGAAACTTTTGGCTAAAATAAAGTTTTAATTATTGATAACTTAATGATTTTGGAAATGGAATTAAACAACTTAATGGTTTTGGGGGTGAAATTTATAAATACTAAATTTTAAGGATGAAATTTGGACAACTTAATAGTTTTTGGTTGAAATATGAAAATACTAAATTTTGGGGGTGAAATTTGGACAACCCAATGCTTTTGGGGATGAAATTTGGCAATATTGAAATTTGAAAATATTGAAATTTTGAGGGGAGATATCAAAAAACCCTTTAAAAGATTTGTTATATCTATAGCTATGAATTATATCCAAATTTGTTTTGATTTTATATATCAAAATTAATTTTGCTTTGGTTTCCCTAAAAATATAAATAACAAAAGCAATGATTTATTTATTTTGAAAAAACATGACCTTTCATTTTAAAGCAATATTGGTATAACATAAGATTTGGTAAGTTTATGGTTAGGCAAAAACCACCTTTGCCCTGATTTTTTTTCAAGCTGTAACCCATGAATTTTCATGGAAATGTTGATTTCTTTCTTGTTGGAGCTAGAATGCAAGAAAATAAAATGTTTTTAATAAAAACCATCTTAATAGGTTTAGAGTATATTTTAATATTATATTCAATTCTGATCGGCATATGAAAATACAAATGTGCATGTGTTAACATCATAGACAAACCAGTATATTACATATGTTTAAGTTAAAATGCCATTAAATTGTTTGAACTTGGAATCCAAAAAAAAAATTAGACAGTTCAAGTTGACATGGACTGAGTGATTAGTTTGTTTCAAAATTGATTCAAAGTGAGTTTGATAGTTGTTGAAGATTAACGATAGTATGATTGTACAGTTTTAATAATTAATTAAGTCAGCTTTGTATTTGTTAAGTGTTTTGAAAGAGATCCTGGTTTTAATTTAAGCGCCAAATAATAAACATATGCATCCTTTGAATTCTTTACCATGCATTCGATTTGCAGATGATAATCTGCAAGGCAGACGAAGATAATTATGAGGCTTAATGTTCTACTCCTCTATTAAGGCAATTGTGCTTTAGAAATATATTTATTGAAGACATTCTTAATATATTTTGGAAGATCCGTTTGTGTTATTTTTACATGGCTCAAAAAATATTATTATTACTCATGGATTACATTTAAAAGGACAAATGATGGAATTGTTTGTGAATTCCAAACACCTCCATAGCCTATAAGAACACCGTGTTTGGCCGATGAGTGCAAGTTGTTAGGGATATATATGCTCTAGAGGTCATTATTGTACATTGATATATATTACAGTGAATGCTTGGACATATATATAGAGAACTTTCTTGCACGACATGATAGTATACTATCTGGTTGCATTTATCTTAACATGTTCACTAGTATTATTATACCGTCTCTCATATACATGTTGATAAAGCCATTAGGATATTAGCTTGACTACCAGGGCTATGATGCAAATTATACTACTAGGACTGGGTAGTCCACAAGCACATCCTTCAATTGTTCCTAGTCGAGAGAATATCGAGACAGGGTATCGATATTCCAGAGTAGACTAGTGTGTACGTTTTTTGACTCTGTATGAGGTGATGGTCGATCTCATATCCATTGGTGCTTGACATCAAAGATTTTACACAGGTACTCATTAGAAAATAGGTACACCGAACAGGACTCGCCGAGAACTCTTAGATGATACTATACCTATCGTCAGATGGTAGTTCTCTGATGACACCGGTACAGGTTAGTCTGTAGATCCGAGATCGTCATAGAGTCTTGTGTGGTTCCCACTGTGCTTTGATTTCCTTCCTACCACGGCTCAAAGGATTCGTGCAAACAGGTGGATTTTGGGTACAGTCCCGAGTCACATGGAAGCAATGAGCGATAGGAGGGGTTTCGTCTCTCCCGGTATAGGGAATTGATGTTGCGCTATACTCGATTGGCTATAACAGGAAGTCCTTGACCATGGTTGTTGATGAGATTTATGAGTAAGTGTTATCAGTAGTTTCTCGTACCGTTATAGGCCATACATCGGCATGACTTATCAAGTTATTGGGATCTGACGATTCCACCCCCAGACTCGATATGCAACATATCAGACGAACAGACCGGACTGTACGGTAAGTGTTACCTATAGACTTCATGGAAGTTTGGACAAGCTTGCTTGTTGATCTTCTATTCGCTCAATACCTGGGTAGCCGTTACGTCCGGCTAGTACCGCTGACAGCTTGTGGGTAACTGATGTGATCATTACCCACTGCTGGCATATTGCCGAGTCTTTAGAGTCTCACACAGAAGTTTCTTAGTTCAAGCAAAACGAAATAGGACATATATGTTGATATGTGCGGGGGCTTGATTAAATACGAGTATGTGATACCGTATTCTAATCTGGCGGTTATTCGTTATCAGTCAGGTTATATACGATATAACCAGATTATTGAATCAAGTGTTGATTTGATAATGTGATATACACATAAATGATATTAGTCGGTTATATGTGATGTAACCGGATTATTAAATCAAGTGTTGATTTAATAATATGATATATATTTATATTTGATATAATTATATATATATTAACTAGTATTATTAGCTCACTAATTAAATTCTTCATTATATATATATATATATGAAGCATGATAGGATTTTCTATTTTGTGAAAATAGAAAATGAAAAGAAAATTTGGGAGACTTTTGAGGGCACGGGCAAAGCATGATTTTTATATTACTCTTGACTCACTATTGAAGTATGGATCTATTTTTTATTTGGAAAAAATGGCATGCTTCAATAAGTGAGGGTTTTTTGGTAAGCCATTCCACACTTGGATATTTTCCAAGCTCATTTGCCTTAGCCATTTTTCTTGAGCTCCTTACTCTCTCAATTTTCTTTCTTCTTCCTCATTCATGCTTCAAGCTCTAAACCATCACATGTGTTGTGAACCCTAGAGCTTGAGATCCTAAGTGAGCAAACAGAATCCCTATTTCACCATCCTACACTTGATTAGTACTCAAGTGTAGTGTGTTTTCTTCACTGAAGAGTTTAGTGAAGAGCTAGCTTGAGCTAGAGAGACCTCAGGTGGATCATCTTCAGCACGAAGATCACGAAGGAGGCTCGTTCAAACTTCAAGTGGAGATACGAGGAATCATAGGGACTACAACCCGGAGCATTTGAAGCGAAGGACTCGATCAACAAAGATTGTTGTTTTTATCTTTAGCTTAAAGTTTTTGATATCATGTTTAAAACCCTAATCTTCTAGTTAGATTCTAAATTAGTGTTCATTATCACCATGAAATTTTGAAAATTGCATGTGTGATGCTCGTTTTAACCCTATCGTGGTGCTAGTAAACACTTTCATGGTATTAGAGACAGGCTAGAACATTAGGGAAAGTCTTTACGACGTTAAAGTGTTTGATCGGTTTCCGAAGCCGGATTTTTGGCAAGTTTCTGTCGATTTTTCAAAAGCTGGAATTTTTAAAATTAAAAATATGCAGAAAATCGTGCGGGGTTTTTAATGGATCCTCAAGAAATTTGAGGACCCAACTCCATCAAACGGTCGCGGAACCGCGGCCAAACCCCATGTTTGGTCGCGGTTCCGCCGCATGTTAGTGGAGTTGAGGTGTATTTTTTCTCTCCATTTTGTCATTTTGCACTCTCTGGGTATTTTTTATGAGACTCAAGTTGTTGAGATCTCTAGGATTTGTAGGTGTTTGAAAATCGATCGAAATGTTTAGCGTCGTATAGATGATGATGATATGTGATACAATATTTGGAATCCAACATAATTGGTTTTGTGAAAATTAGTTGGTATTTTGTAAATCCAGCATTGTAATCTTTTTTGATCGATTGCCACGAAGTTTCGATTCAGATCGAAACTCTGTCGCAATCGCGTATCGTACGTGAATACTCGCCGGATAACATTACTAGATACCCGCGCCTCACAGCCCCTACCAAGTGACTGTAGGAGAACCCCGTTGCTAAAAGCACCCGCTCGGGTGCTCGCGGCCATGGTGTTCCGCCTAAGTGCACTTTGTCGACGGCATCGGGGGTGTGGCCATCTACTAAAGTTTCCGACGAGCATTCGATCGGGTGGTCGGAAATCTTGTTGAATTGCCCGACTAAGTTATTGAAAAGTGTTTTCGATTTGAAGACTAAAATGCAAGGTTTATAGGCTAGGCATGAAATTCGGAATATGAAATATTCCGAGTTTATGATGTCTAAGGAAATACGGATTCTAATTATTGTAGTTTTTCATTTCTTTTCTGCGACCGTAAGTGTAATATGTGGAGTATCCCAAATCTCGTTGCTATATGTCAACAGAATTTGGGATACGCGTATTTACTTACGTTGATGGCATTTGATGTTATATGTTGCTGTGATATGTTATATTGGATCGTCGTGAATGAATAGCCGGGGTTTTTATGTCAGATGAGAGTTTTTCAATTTTCATTCATGTAAAATTTGTATATAATATTCTTTTATTGGGACACCTCCGGGTTGAGGATGATGTCACCATTGATGTATATTATTTACTTTTCCGCATTAGGATAGACCCAAGGTGGGGAGCACAAGTAACTGGGTTCTGGAGTCCAGTGGGAGACCATCTCGAGGAGTCGAGACTGGGTCTCCTAACTCTAGAATTGGCAGGGTTGCTTGCCGCTCTCGTAGGGGTCTAAGGATGTGGGTTTGGCTATTCATCACGACCGTGAAATCCATATTTTTCATTATTGGCTTAATTTAAAACACGGACCTCCTAGTATATCCAATATTTCATATGTTGACTTTTACTGCTTGGTTTTATGATGTGATCATATAACTGCGTGAGACGAATGCTATTATATATATGATATATAATAAACGTTGCTTATGTTTTGCACCCACGCTAGTCCAGCCCCCGCTCTGCCGTTAGTTATGTAACCTAACGGTGCATGACAGGATCCCGTGGCAAATACGGATGGCATAAGCGTACGTTCTATTTTTGTTTCATTTTCTGTGATATTTAGGAAACATTAAATGATGAGACTTCATTAATGAGATTAATGAAAAGAAAAGAAACCTAAAGATATTGTAGAATCAAAAGTTTTTAAAAAGGTAGCTCTAGTTCTTGCTTTGCATAGTGATATTCCTTGTTGAATATCCAGTACCTCATTCGATGAGGAAAGAGCCGAGATCCCTTCACCAGGAGTGACCTCTTTAGCAAAACTAGTATATACTACAACCCACTCGGTTTTGTTTTTATAGCTTCTCTAGTTCTTACTTTGCATAGTGGTATTCCTTGATGAATATCCAGTACCTCATTCAATGAGAAAAGAGCCGAGATCCCTTCACCGGGAGTTACCTCTTTAGCGAAACTAGCAAAGGCTACAAAAAACACTCCTTTTCAAATCACTAAATTCTACAACGATATCAAGTTCATTACGTTAAAGGTTTTCTTAAAAACTAGCCGTAGCCCTCCGTCATTTCAGATAAGTACTATTTAGTATTCGTGTTGCGTTTGTTGACCATAGTCAAGGCGTAGTGTGCGGTAGCTGATTAGTGCCTCTCCGCCGCATGTGATGCGATTGGATTAGGGTAGTCGTGCGGCTTTGTTGACCATAGTTAAGGGTCGTACGGGTGGGTTTAATTCAATCACGAAATGACGGGTTGAACTTGGCTAGTACTTATGATTTGTTGACCATAGTTAAGGTCATAAGTTGCTAGGGGTAAAAACAAATATTTGGGATTTCAAGTGTTGAAATTTGCAATGAGATTGCATACCTTCTATGAGATAGTTGGATCCCGATACCCACTACGAGTAAGAGTCACTCCTGGGAGAGTTTTCCACTTTACAATTAGCCGATCCATTAAGTGTCTAAGAAAGGTGTTAACGGGATGATGCTCCTGCGGAAACGGGGTTATTTAATTAGTACCATGCGAAAGCATGGGAAGACTCTCTCGGAGTACCAATATCTTCCTAGCTGAACGATCAGCGAACTTGTAGGGTGTAATTAATCTCGGCTAATCTTACCATTTATGGTTTAAAAGAAGATTTGATAAAAATATTGGGAGCTATCCTGATTAGATAAGATAATAACCAATCTAATCTTGCAAAGAGCACATGCTAATGTGTTTCCTTCTCTCTCTTTCAAGATAGCGACCAATGACACGCCTTAATCAAGATAATAATATGGATGTATTGACCGAACCTGCTTATCATACTGGGCTAGGTTTAACTCTATCTTATGACTGTCATAAGTCTGAGTAAGGAATAGGGGAATACCCGGATTCCCACGCCACCCGAACAAAGAAGGAGCATACTGATGTATCTTCTTCGGGTGTGTTCGTTACCGAGAATTGTTTCTCAGTTTGCTCTACGTCCTGAGTATTGGATACCGGATCAGGATCCCACGTATGTAATTTTTTATATAGGCTAAAGAAAGGTAGAGAAATGGAAAAGGGTGATAAGTCTCTAGTAGTAAGAAATGGTGCAATTGTTGCGGCCAAAGCAATTGGCGAATATCACCTAGTGTTACCAACTGATAATACATTGATTCTGAACGACTGTTACCGCGATTTTGAATTTTTAGTGTTCATTAGCATTCAAGGTATTTTAGATTGATCCTGCATCATGTCTTTGACAATTATGAAGTTTGATATCGAGAAGTTTGATGGAAATATGAGTTTCTGTATATTGGAAGTCCGTATGATTGCCGTATTGAATCAAAATGATTTCAGAAAGGCGATTCTTAGTAAGGATGCAAAACCTTCCACTGTGACGGAGAAATCTTGAGAGAAGTTGGATGAAAAGGCCCTCACGGCTATCCAGTTGTGTCTGAGAAACGAAGTTCTGCAAGAAGATTTGGTAGAAAAGACGGCAACTAGTTTGTGGCAGAAATTAGAGAAGTTATATTTAAGGAAATCTCTCACGAATCGACTTTTGTTGAAGCGACGTTTCTACACACTTCATATGTCAGAAGGCTTTCCAATCAAATCTCACGTTGGTGAGTTTAATTCAATCATTACAGATCTGGATAAGATTGATATTAAAATTGATGATGAAGATCAGACTCTTCTCTTGTTATACTACTAGGACTTGGGTAGTCCAAAAGCACATCCTTCAATTGTTCATAGTCGAGAGAATATCGAGACAGGGTATCGATATTCCAGAGTAGACTAGTGTGTACGTTTTTTGACTCTGTATGAGGTGATGGTCGATCTCATATCCATTGGTGCTTGACATCAAAGATTGTACACAGGTGCTCATTAGAAAATAGGTACACCGAACACTGTGCTTTGATTTCCTTCCTACCACGGCTCAAAGGAGTCGTGTAAACAGGTGGATTTTGGGTACAGTCCTGAGTCACATGGAAGCAATGAGCGATAGGAAGGGTTTCGTCTCTCCCGGTATAGGGAATTGATGCGCTATACTCGATTGGCTATAACAGGAAGTCCTTGACCATGGTTGTTGATGAGATTTATGAGTAAGTGTTATCAGTAGTTTCTCGTACCGTTATAGGCCACACATCGGCATGACTTATCAAGTTATTGGGATCTGACGATTCCACCCCCAGACTCGATATGCAACATATCAGACGAACAGACCGGACTGTACGGTAAGTGTTACCTATAGACTTCATGGAAGTTTGGACAAGCTTGCTTGTTGATCTTCTATTCGCTCAATACCTGGGTAGCCGTTACGTCCGGCTAGTACCGCTGACGGCTTGTGGGTAACTGATGTGATCATTACCCACTGCTGGCGTATTGCCGAGTCTTTAGAGTCTCACACAGAAGTTTCTTAGTTCAAGCGAAACGAAATAGGACATATATGTTGATATGTGCGGGGGCTTGATTAAATACGAGTATGTGATACCGTATTCTAATCTGGCGGTTATTCGTTATCAGTCAGGTTATATGCGATATAACCAGATTATTGAATCAAGTGTTGATTTGATAATGTGATATACAGATAAATGATATTAGTCGGTTATATGTGATGTAACCGGATTATTAAATCAAGTGTTGATTTAATAATATGATATATATTTATATTTGATATAATTATATATATATTAACTAGTATTATTAGCTCACTAATTAAATTCTTCATTATATATATATATATGAACATGATAGGATTTTCTATTTTGTGAAAATAGAAAATGATAAGAAAATTTGGGAGACTTTTGAGGGCACGGGCAAAGCATGATTTTTATATTACTCTTGACTCGCTATTGAAATATGGTTCTATTTTTTATTTGGAAAAAATGGCATGCTTCAATAAGTGAGGGTTTTTTGGTAAGCCCTTCCACACTTGGTTATTTTCCAAGCTCATTTGCTTTAGCCATTTTTCTTGAGCTCCTTACTCTCTCAATTTTCTTTCTTTTTCCTCATTCATGCTTCAAGCTCTAAACCATCACATGTGTTGTGACCCCTAGAGCTTGAGATCCTAAGTGAGCAAATAGAACCCCTATTTCACCATCCTACACTTGATTAGTACTCAAGTGTAGTGTGTTTCCTTCACTAAAGAGTTTAGTGAAGAGCTAGCTTGAACTAGAGGGACTTCAGGTGGATCATCTTCAGCACGAAGATCACGAAGGAGGCTCGTTCAAACTTCAAGTGGAGATACGAGGAATCATAGGGACTACAACCCGGAGCATTTGAAGCGAAAGACTCGATCAACAAAGATTGTTGTTTTTATCCTTAGCTTAAAGTTTTTGATATCATGTTTAAAACCCTAATCTTCTAGTTAGATTCTAAGTTAGTGTTCATTATCACCATGAAATTTTGAAAATTGCATGTGTGATGCTCGTTTTAATCCTATCGTGGTGCTAGTAAACACTTTCATGGTATTAGAGACAGGCTAGAATATTAGGGAAAGTCTTTACGACGTTAAAGTGTTCGATCGGTTTCCGAAGCCAGATTTTTGGCAAGTTTCTGTCGATTTTTCAAAAGCTGGAATTTTTAAAATTAAAAATATGCAGAAAATCGTGCGGGGTTTTTAATGGATCCTCAAGAAATTTGAGGACCCAGCTCTATCAAACGGCCGCGGAACCGCGGCCAAATCTCATGTTTGGTCGCGGTTCCGCCGCATGTTAGTGGAGTTGAGGTATATTTTTTCTCTCCATTTTGTCATTTTGCACTCTCTGGGTATTTTTTTATGAGACTCAAGTTGTTGAGATCTCTAGGATTTGTAGGTGTTTGAAAATCGATCGAAATGTTTAGCGTCGTATAGATGATGATGATATGTGATACAATATTTGGAATCCAGCATAATTGGTTTTGTGAAAATTAGTTGGTATTTTGTAAATCTAGCATTGTAATCTTTTTTGATCGATTGCCACGAAGTTTCGATTCGGATCGAAACTCCGTCGCAATCGCGTATCGTACGTGAATACTCGCCGGATAACATTACTAGATACCCGCGCCTCACAGCCCCTACCAAGTGACTGTAGGAGAACCCCGTTGCTAAAAGCACCCACTCGGGTGCTCGCGGCCACGGTGTTCCGCCTAAGTGCACTTTGTCGACGGCATCGGGGGTGTGGCCATCTACTAAAGTTTCCGACGAGCATTCGATCGGGTGGTCGGAAATCTTGTTGAATTGCCCGACTAAGTTATTGAAAAGTCTTTTCGATTTGAAGACTAAAATGCAAGGTTTATAGGCTAGGCATGAAATTCGGAATATGAAATATTCCGAGTTTATGATGTCTAAGGAAATACGGATTCTAATTATTGTAGTTTTTCATTTTTTTTCTGCGACCGTAAGTGTAATATGTGGAGTATCCCTAATCTCGTTGCTATATGTCAACAGAATTTGGGATACGCGTATTTACTTACGTTGATGGCATTTGATATTATATGTTGCTGTGATATGTTATATTGGATCGTCGTGAATGAAATACGGATCTCTCGGAGTACCAATATCTTCCTAGCTGAACGATCAGCGAACTTGTAGGGTGTAATTAATCTCGGCTAATCTTACCATTTATGGTTTGAAAGAAGATTTGATAAAAATATTGGGAGCTATCCTGATTAGATAAGATAATAACCAATCTAATTTTACAAAGAGCGCATGCTAATGTGTTTCCTTCTTTCTCTTTCAAGATAGCGACCAATGACACGCCTTAATCAAGATAATAATATGGATGTATTGACCGAACCTGCTTATCATACTGGGCTAGGTTTAGCTCTATCTTATGACTGTCATAAGTCTGAGTAAGGAATAGGGGAATACCCGGATTCCCACGCCACCCGAACAAAGAAGGAGCATACTGATGTATCTTCTTCGGGTGTGTTCGTTACCGAGAATTGTTTCTCAGTTTGCTCTACGTCCTGAGTATTGGATACCGGATCAGGATCCCACGTATGTAATTTTTTATATAGGCTAAAGAAAGGTAAAGAACTGGAAAAGGGTGATAAGTCTCTAGTAGTAAGAAATGGTGCAATTGTTGCGGCCAAAGCAATTGGCGAATATCACCTAGTGTTACCAACTGATAATACATTGATTCTGAACGACTGTTACTACGTACCAAAGATGATGTGCAATATTATATCGGTTTCTTTGCTAACTAAAAAAGTATATAATTTCACATTAGAGGATAATGTTATGAACATTTTTCTAAATTAAGTGTTGATTGGGTTTGGTACGTTGTGTAACGGTATATACGTTCTGAATCAAACTACAGTTCTAAATATATAGAATACACACAAGAGGAAGAGTTCAGAAATGAACGAAGCCTACTTATGGTATTGTAGACTAGGTCATATCAATGCGACAAGACTGGCTAAGTTATATAAAGATGGATATTTGAATCCGTTTGAATTTACATCCTATGAAACTTGCGAACCATGTCTCAAAGGTAAAATGACCAAAACCCCGTTTACTGGACACGGAGAAAAAGCTACTGAACTCTTGGGACTGATACATAGTGATGTATGAGGTCCTATGTCTACTCATGCCAGGAATGGTTCCTCGTACTTGTTAGTTATATGTATGCCTTAGAAGCCATTACTGTACATGTGATGTATATTGTAGTGGATGCTTGGACATATATAGGGAGGGCTTTCTTGCTCGATATGATAGTATGCTATCTGGTTGCACTTTATTTTAACATGTACACTTATTGTCTCTCTATTACATGTTGATAAAGCCCTTAAGATGAGTACTTGACTACCAGGATTATGATGCGGATCATACTAGTGGGGCAGAGGTAGTCGACAAGTACATCCTTCAAATGTTCCCAGTCGTGGGAAGTATCGAGACAGGGCATCGATACTCCAGGGTAGACTAGCGTATACGCTTCTTGACCCATATGATGGGCGATGGATGATCCCATATCCATTGGTGTTTGACATCAGAGAAGGTATACGAGTGCTCAGTGGAGACTGGGTATACTGAACGGACTCACCGAGAACTCCTAGATGGTATTATATCTATCGTCAGATAGTAGTTCTCTGGTGACACTGGTACAGGTTAGTCTGTCGACCCGAGATCGTCATAGAGTCTTGTGTGATTCCCGCTGTGCTTTGATTTCCACCATACCACGTTCAAGAGATCGTGCAAAAAGGTGGTTTTTGGGTACAGTCCTGATTCACATGGAGGCAATGAGCGATAGGAGGGGATTCGTCTCTCCCAGTATTGGGGGTTGATGTTGCGCTATGCTCGATTGGCCATAACAGGAAATCCTTGGCCAGGGTTACTTAGATCTACTGGTAAGTGTTATCAGTAGTTTCTCGAACCGTTATGGACCTTGCATCGGCATGACTTATCAGGCTATTGGGGTCTGACGTTATACCACCCTCAGGCTGCGATATGCGACATATCTGACGAAGAGATCGGACTGTACGGTAGTGTTGCTGATTGGATTCGCTGGAGTATGAGCAGGCTTGCTTGTTGATCTTCTGATCGCTCAATACCTGGGTGGCCGTTACGTTTAGCAGATCGCTTGCGGCTTGTGGGTGTTTGATATGATCATCACCTACTGCAGGCGTATTGACGAGTCTTTAGAATCCTACACATAGGTTTCCTGGTTCATGCGAAACAAAGTAGGAGCACATATGTGATATGTGCGGGACCGAGATTAATACGAGTATGTGATACCGTATTTTATTCTCGCGATATATGATATCGGTCGGTTATATGTGATATAGCCGGGTTATCGGATCAAGTGTTGATTCGATAGATTGTTATATTAGATATTAGCCGGTTGTATATGATATAGCCGGATTATTAAATCAAGTGTTGATTTAATAATTTAATGTATGATTATATATATGATATATTAATTTACATTAACTAATATTAGCTCACTTAAACATTTCTTTTTCCCACTTGTGTGCATATAGTATATATGTGATATATATTAATGTACATTTTATTGTGTCATGCTTGATGCCACATACAACATGGGTGTACGAGACTTACACCATGCTTATGATAATCCTAAGGTTTTATTTATTTAAAGTTAATCAAAATTAATGGTAATTAGTCATATGGTTGAAGCTTGTGGAACCATTGACCAAGTCCACTAATTTTGTTTTACTTGTAGATATTTATTAAGCTAACTATTATTGTTAGCCATGGTTTATTCTCTACATGAGTTAGTGTATGACACTAACTCACATATGGTTGCTTTTCTCACCTCATGAGTTTCATTCTCTTCCTCACTTTATCTTCTTCTTTCTCATGTAAAAGCTTTATAGCTTTTGAAAAGGTGATGAAATATTGTGAGAAAAAATAATTTAAAGTGAGCCCATTTCTTACTTCATCATCATCTACTATATTAGCCATTTAGTTTAGGGTGTTTACTTCACTAATCTACCATTAGTGAAGAGGTAGCATGAGCTTGAGTCTCCTCGACGTAGATCATCTTCGGTCTCGAAGATTTCGAGCAAGTTTGTTCATTTCTTCATGTGAACCCTTACTAGAGTTCGGGTGTTCACTACTTGGAGCGAAATGACTACTACACGGAGCTTTAGAAGTGAAGGACCGGTCTACAAAGATTGTATTCCCTATTCACTTAGATGTAAAGTTGTTTGCATGCTAGTTCGTCTAAATCTCTAGTTAAGATTCTAGATTAGGGTTCTTTAGTACGGCAAAAAATTTGAATTTGGCATGGACGATACCTCCCGAAACTTTGCTACCGC
The DNA here is from genome assembly GCA_030015575.1 of Agapanthus africanus. Lineage (NCBI taxonomy): Eukaryota > Viridiplantae > Streptophyta > Magnoliopsida > Asparagales > Amaryllidaceae > Agapanthus > Agapanthus africanus. The sequence goes on from JASDDO010000004.1 coordinate 388,408,778, forward strand.
CCTAGGGAACCCAATAGTGGTATCATAGCCGAACTAGAGAATTAGACGATGTGTATAGGATTACGAAACCGAAACAACTCCGAAACACCCGATATGAAAATCTAGTTTCTGTCGAATTTTTAAATGTGTCAAAAAAAAATTTTAGCAACTGCGAAATGTTGTATGTGATATGACATGAACACCAAGAAAAGTTGAAGGGGTTTGCTCGGAGAATGGCCGACCACAACAAGGGAAAATCCGAGCTCCTCGGCCTATTTGAGGAATTTTGACTTCAAATTTTCATGGTGTTCCAGTCTCTGGGTTTTGGTGTTTCAGGTATTGCTTGTTTTTGCTAAATTTGCATGTGATGTTAACTTTCTGCAAAGGCAATTCGGAGTATTTCGTAATCGTAATTCTAACATCATTTCGGGTTATTTAGACGACGTTAAAAAGTTCGAACGAATATCAATAACTCATATTTTCCCTCGCTGGAAATTTTCTAAGAATTGGATTTTTTCCAAGTTTAAAATCTTCAGAAAATCATGCAAGCGATTCTGTGGACCCTCTAGAAGAATGATACCCAAACTCGACTTTTTGGATCGCGGAACCGTGGTTATCCTCTAGGGTTTGCGGCAGTTCCGTGGCGACATGAGTGAGGCATGGGTCGGCCCTTCTATGGATAGTTCATAAGTGCTGTGGCATGTTCTGGGTACTTTTTGAACTCCGCTCAAGTGTTGAGCTCTTTGGAAAATTTTGGGTGTTTGTTTATTCGATCGAAAAGTTTAACATCGTCTAGTTATCAGTGATTGTGATACAATATTTGGAATCCACAAAATTAGTTATGAGATAACTAGTTTGAATTTTATAAATCTAGCAGTTTAGTCTCATTTGATCGGTTGCCACGGAATTTTGATATGGATCAAAAGTCTGTCGCACTTACGTAGTATACGCGGATACTCGCCGGGTAACCTTACTAGATAGTCACGCCCCACAGCCTCGACCAAGTGACTGTAGGAGAACCTCGTCGCCAAAAGCATTCATTCGGGTGCTCGCGGCCGCGGTGTTCCGCCTAAGTGCACTTCGTCGACGACATCGGGGGTGCGGCCGTCTACTAAAGTTTCCGACGAGCATTCGATCAAGTTATCGGGAATCTTATTGAATTACCAGACAGGTTATTGAAAAGTGTTTTCAATATCGAGACTAAAATGCGAGGTTTATAATTGTTAGGCATGTGATGTCTAAGAAATTCATTAGGTTGGGCATGAAATCCAAAGTATGTGATACGTTGGGTTTATGATGTCTAAGGTGGTTACGGATTCCAACTGTTGTAGTTTTTTACTTTCTTTTCTGCGACCGTAAGTATAATATATGGTGTATCGCCGGTTTCGTTGCTATATGTCAACGACAATTGGGATACGCATATTTACTTACGTTGATGATATGTGCTGTTATGTGTTGCTGTGATATGTTATATTAGATCGTCGTGTTTTGAATAGCCGGGTTTTTTTATATGTGAGATGAGACTTTTTCATTTTCATTCATGTAAAACCTTGTATGTAATATTCTTTTATTGGGGCACTTCCGGGTTGAGGATAATGTCACCATTGATGTATATTATTTACTTTTCCGCATTAGGATAGACCCAAGGAGGGGAGCACAAGTAACCGGGTTCTAGAGTTCAGTGGGAGACCATCTCGAGGAGTCGAGACCGGGTCTCCTAACTCTAGAATTGGTAGGCTTGCTTGCCGCTCTCGTAGGGGTCTAGGGATGTGGCTTTGGCAATTCATCACGACCGTGGAATTCACGTTTTTTATTGGCTTAATTAAAACACGGAATTTCTAGTATATCCAATATTTCATATGTGTTCTTCTACTGCTGATATTCTGTGATGTGATCACTTTATATGTTGAGACGAATGCTTATATTATATATATGATGATATATAGTAAATATTGATGCTTTCGTTTCTTCTGTGATACTTAGGAAGCATAATTGATGGGACTTCATTAATGAGATTAATGAAAATAAAATAAACTTAAAGATATTGTAGAAACTTGTTTTAAAAACTGGTAGCTCTAGTTCTTGCTTTGCATAATGGTATTCCTTGTAGAATATCCAGCACCTTATTCGATAAGGAAAGAGCCGAGATCCCTTCACCGGGAGTGATCTCTTTAGCGAAACTAGCAGATACTACAACCCACTTAGTGTTGTCTTTTGATTGCTTTTTAGTTCATGCTTTGCATAGTGGTATTTATGAAATATCCCACACCTTATTCGATAAGGAAAGAGCCGAGATCCCTTCACCGGGAGTGACCTCTTTAGTAAAACTAGTAAAAGCCTAAAAAAACACTCCTTTTCAAAATCACTCGATTCTACAACGATATCAAGTTCATTATACAAAAGGTTTTCTTAAAAACCTGTCGTAGCCCTCCGTCATTTCAGATAAGTAATTTTTACTATTCGTGCTGCGTTTGTTGACCTTAGCCAAGGCGTAGTGTGCGGTAGATAATTAGTACTTATCTGCAAGCATATAATGCGATTGAGTTAGGATAGTCGTACGGCTTTGCTGACTTTAACCAAGGGTCGTACGGGTGGGTTTAATTCAATCAAGAAATGACAGGTTGAACTTGGCCAGCGCTTATGATTTGTTGACCTTAGCCAAGGTCATAAGTTGCTAGTGGCAGAACATTATCGGGAATTTCAAGTGTTGAAATTTGCAATGAGATTGCATACCTTCTATGAGATAGTTGGATTCCGATACCTACTGCGAGTAAGAGTTACTCCTGAGAGAGTTTTACACATTACAATTAGCCGATCAAGTAGGTGTCTAGAAAGGTGTTAACGGGGTTACGCTCTTGGAAAAATGATGTTTATTTTAATTAGGTCCGTGCGAAAGCACGGGGAACCTCCCTCAAAATACCGACACTGGCCGGGACGAAAGATTGGCGAACTTGTAGAGTGTAATTAATCCTGGCTAGTCTTACCTTTTAGGGTTTGAAGGAAGATTTGATAATAACAGTGAGAGCCATCCTGATTCGATAAAATAATAACCAATCTGATCTTGCAAGAGCGCACGCAGAGTGTTTTCTTCTCCCTCTCTCCTGGTAGCGACCATGTCACGCCTTAATCAAGATAATAATATGGATGCATTGACCGAACCTGCTTAGTATATTAGGGAACGTTGGTTCCGCTCCAATTTATAATTGTTATAAGTCCGACCAGGAAATATGGGAAAATCCGGATTTTCACGCGACCCAAATGAGGAATATGCATGTTGATGCATATTTTTCGGGCGTGTTCATTACCAAGAACTGTTTCTCAATATCCTCTACGTCCTAGGTATGAGATACCGGATCAGGATCCCACATATGTAAGAGTTACATGGGCTACAGAAAAGTAGAGAACTGGGATTGGGTGATATGTCTCTATGTGTGTCACGACCCGAAAAGTACGGAACATGACCGGCACTTAAACTACGAAACGTCTCGAGACGTACGTAATCTAAGTAAGCCAAAACCCAGAAATCCAAACCAAGAAAAGCAGTAGAGTGAAGGAAAAACCAATTTTAAAGTAAGAAGTTAAACAACATAAGCCGATGTATGCATTTTTAAAATCTCAAGTCTTTTCTGAAAATTTCGGCAGAGTTTCCTTTGTAAAAATCGACCCCAAACGGGTACAAACCTGATAAAACATTTATAATAAATAAGGCATCCCCAAGCAGGAGATAGCTATTCGTCAATTGACGGTCACAACCACGCAAGCAATATAATATACAACACCGAAGGGCGAGGATCAAACTCAAAAGAAAGCCCATATCCACCAGAAAACCATAATAATACAGCGCGCGACTCTAAGGTCGAAAGAATAAACACTGGTCTTCTATGTCTATCAAATAATACAAGTCTGGTTGATGGAGTTTTACAAGATACAACTGAAATAACAAATATACAATGGTGGTCCTGATGCAAAAGAACCCACCTACCAAAGCAATCACCCGGAAGGAACAGTGTGCCAGCAAAACCGCAATGAAACCCTGTATGGCAAAACCTGCAAGAAACTGTGGCACAGCGGGGGTAAGTTGCCAACTCGTGAGTAGAAAACATCTATGAGTAGAAATCGCATGCATGACGTTATCCTAGGTCATATCAAGTAATATCCTCAAATAAATATCCTGGTCCCTCTATGTATAAGTGTAATACTACATGCTCGTGTTAGTACCTCAGATAGCCACATATCAGATTTATGATGCATGAATGCATTACAAATGAAACAGAATACATCGTGAATGAGACAATTGTTTTCTTTATTTAATGAGATTTCTGTATGTATATAAATTGCGTATCATCAATGAAATCGACAGATAAAACAGTGTCCAGTATCGACACAAAACATAAATGTCAGTATCTCAATACCTCAGGCTCCGGCTATCCGGACTGGCCCGTATCATCGAATCTCAATATCTCAGTGTCTCAAAATCTCAATATCTCGGGCTCCGTCAGTCCGGATCGGCCCATATCATCAATCACATGACCACGAACGGTATCCTCCGGATATCCGCCGCGCCAGGTAAAATCACCGGTAGGCAGTCTGCCCCTGCCGGGCTCATCGTCTACAACTCGAGCTTCTTGCCCCGGGGTACCTTACCGGGCCCACCATGTACCCGAGACGGTTCATCCAACTCCTCGAATCGGGTCTCGAAAACATTTCAGAACCGAGAAAACACCATGGTGAACAATACTCAACATGTCAAGGAAAACCGCATTTTTCTCTTTAAAATAATTCATCGGTTTACAAAACTTTCACATGCGGTTTCCAAATTCAGAAAATATTAAGAAGAATCCGAAATCATCAAGTCACCATGTCAATAACAATTAAAACCAACATAAATCTCTATAATACTGCATGACCAATGAATATATGAATGTATCTGATATCATGCAATAAATGCAATAGTTAGCTAGCATAAGAAAGCCATAACATGTTGCAACTATCAACTAGTAAGCTATGCCCATGAATAGTATTTTCTAAAGTGTACGTGACATGACAATTACCGATGATGATGTGTGTGAGCCGGCAAGCAAGTGTACGTAGAACATACGCATCATCGGTAATGGTGCTGGTATCCTGACAGCAGGGTTTCATAATAATTACAGATAACATATGTATAAGCATGCAATGCGATGAAACATCATGAATATACAGAAAGTGATATAGTAATAGCAACACTGAAGAATAAACCTATCCAATATACGAGTCATACAGTTTGATATTTTAAAGTACTCACGATTCACTGCATTTGAAAACAAGTATGACTCGAGCCCAAAAGGGTAAGGAATCCACCTAGGTCTGAGTCGACCTATATATATATATATAGTAGTCGGTGATCTCGCCTCAATAGTATCCCGTACGATACAATAAATAATATGACATTCTCGAGTCAAGAGTGCGGATCTATCCTCATAACTATATCTCGTACAGTAAATCTATCGTACGGCATCCCAAATCTGGGTACGGTTCAAATATCATATTTATCTCATTATTCATCTGGTATCCACATCATCACATATCGAGAGTAGGGGTACTGATCTAAGTCGAGTACACTACTAATATCATCAACAATATCATGATCTGGCTACTGATCTAAAGCCTCATACAATTCGATGTCATCAACACATATTATCATATAGAAGTATACATCGTCCAAGCGATCCTTATAAATATCATAACATATCTCATCTCATATCTCGATCATATGTCAACTATTATATATATATATATATATATATCATCCATATGGTATCGTCGTCCAACGATCCGCTATAACATCATGACATATCTCGGTCACATATTAAATATCTCACGGCATCATGCCCGATCATATTGACTCATTCCCAAGTATCATATAACATCCTCATCATCCAAGTACATGAATACCAATATATATATGTCCCCAATACGCACAAGAAAGTAAATGTATGTGCGTGTATGCAAATCTTTTCTCTATGTTTTCGTGACTAAGAAATCGACTAAAATCCTTTCTTCAATTCTCGCTAACACTGGAACCATGATCTCCTAAAGCTCCTCTTGCTAAGTGTTCATATCTCTCAACAACATATAAATGTATATCTATATTACATCACGTCCATTCTCACAACTTTGCGGGGGTGCTATACGCCATCCACCCGACTTCCCCCGTAGATATAAATCTACCCACCTTGCTCTTCGCTTTCCGTTGCCGACATTGCCACGCGCTTGCTTGTCATCTCGAAGTTCTCATGGGGTACCTACACATCATAACGTATCATGCCGCATTAAAACCCAAGTCAAAACCAAAACGACACGCTACAAGCCTATAGGTTAGAACCTATGGACTACGCCTTTTAAAACCACCAAATAACACTCGATTTCGACGTACAAACGTCAAGTGATCGAATACAACACCAATTACAAAAGTCCAGAATTCACAATACGTAAAACGAAACCCCGAATCAAAACAGCAACTCTTGAAAATTGTCCCAGATTTTACCCTAGGTGAAATTAGCCAATTTTGCATATATGGAGGGTCTAATTTACTGGGGATAAAGCCACAGGACAAAAACGAACACCGATGGTCCCACCATGGCCGCAATTTGCGGCCAGATTGATTAAAATTGCGGCCAGAACATGGAGGGGGTGGCTCAGGTTTTGGGGTTAGCATCTAGGTTTCCTGCATGTATCACTGTCTTCGCTAAATATTTTTTAGGTCACCCGGGTGTTAGCAGATTTCATTATACACTCATAGAATCCACAATTCTTCCGATATCGGGTTTCTAAGTTCGTATTCCGGGGTTAAGTCTCAGGTTTTAGTCCAATATGATATCACTAACAGGGGTTTAAGGTCACTACTAAGTCAATTACACCATCTCAATTCAAAATCCCTTCAAACCCTAATTAGGAATTTCCAAAGTTCACCAAACCGTATCAAAACACTTCTAAACTTGTATGGGTGCTAAGGTAATGGAAATACAAAGCTAATGGTGCAGAAATCATCTCATTTGGCAACTCAAGAATTTTCTTGAGTTTCCCCAAGTCTCAAAAATCCTTGCTTTCTTGGTCCAAAGTGTTGCTAAATGGCTTGTGCACATTTTTTGTGAAGTGGGGATGGACTTTGGATGAAGATTTGATGATGTTTTGGGGGTTGTAGTGGAGGAGGGAAATGAGGTGCTGTCATGTTTGAGGAGAGGGAGAAGAATGAATGATGAAGGTAATGAAGACAATGAGCCATGACCATGTTGACCCCTCACCTCTCTCTCTCTTATGCCCATACCTCTTGACTTTTCCTTTCTTTTCTTTTCTTTTTCTTTTCTTTTCATTTTTTCCATTTCATTTTTAAACCCAACACATAAATCCCAAATGAAACCATGGTTATTAAAATACGACACGGTGCATGTTTTGCACAAAACAAGCTTAATTCGCGATTAGCGATATTTAATCGCGATTAGCACTAAAAGTGAATATAATAAATCATAAAAAAATCATAATTCGCTTAATTCATTTAAAACACCCTCATCTCAGTAATTTCTATAATTTTCCAATTTTTTTCCCAATTTATCGGTATTTAATTATACCGAAATATTAAAATATACAATATATTTATTATTTAATCATAAAAATTCCCAAAAATAATATTTTATTTTTCTGAAATGTTACAATGTGTTAGAGAATGGTGCAATTGTTGCGGCCAAGTTAGTTGGCAAATATCACCTTGTATTACCAAGTGGTAAATACATTGATTCTGAACGAATGTTATTACATACCGAACCTGATATACAACATTACATCAGATTCTTTATTAAGTTAAAGAAGGATATAATTCTATATTGGAGGATAATATTATGAATATTTTCCTGAATCAAGAGTTGATTGGATCAGGCACATTATATAATAGCATATACGTTCTAAATCAAACCACGGTTCAAAGTAACTAGAATACACTCAAGAGGAGTAGTTCAGAAATGAACGAATCCTTCGTGTGGCATTGTAGACTAGGTCATATCAATGCGACACGACCAGCTAAATTACATAAGGATAAATATTAGAATCCGTTCGAATTTTCATCTTATGATACTTGTCAGTACTGTCTCAAAGGTAAAATGACCAATACTCCGTTTACTGGAAACAGAGAAAGAGTTATTGAATGCTTGGGACATATACATGATGGTGTATACGGTCCTATGTCTACAAATGCCAAGGTTGGTTCTTGGTACTTCATTACATTCATTGACTATCTCTCAAGATTCGGACATGTGTTCCTGTTGAAACACAAGTCTGGAACTTTTAAGAAATTCAAGAAATATAAGCTTGAAGTTAAGAACCAGATGGGTAGAAGTATTAAGTCCTTCGATGTGATCGAGGAGCAGAATACTTGCGCATGGAGTTCCTGGAGTTCTTAAAAGGAGAATGTGATTCTCTTTCGGCTTACTCCTTCGTATACACCACAACGCGGCGGTGTATCAGGACGGAGGTATTGCACCCTATGAGATATGGCGAGCTCTATGATGAGTACTGCTGAGTTGCCTGTTTCCTTTTGGAGTTACGCACTTGAGAAGCTGCATACCTATTGAATGGGGTTCCAACCAAATCAGTGCCTACCACTCCATATGAGATATGGTATGGGAAGAACTATGTCTTAAACGAGTTAAGATATGGGGTTGTCCGGCCTATGTTGAAAAGCAAAAATCGGACAAGCTTGAGGCAAGGTCAGTTCTGTAAGTTTGTTAGGATATCCCAAACATTTGCGAGCGAATATCTTCTACCACACTGAGGAGCAAAAGATGTTTTGTTTCTCAGCATGCCACCTTTTTAGAAAAAAGGATTTTCTTATGAAGAAATTAATGGTCATGAGGTAAAACTGGAAGAATTCCAGCTAGACAAACTAACAGCTGATGATTTGGTGAAACCAAAGGATTCAATAGTCTCCAACGAACCTCAGCCTCTCCGCGAATCTGGTAGGGTTCCTCATCCACTTGAGAGATACTATGGTCTTCTCGATGACAGTGGGAGCGAGGATTGCATCATGGTAGATGATGGCCGAACAAGGTTCAGGCAGGCCATCACGAGTGAGGACTCTGTGAAATGGCTGGATGCTATGCAATCAGAGATGGAATCCATGTACACCAACAAAGTATGACTTTGAATGTTGCACTTGAAGGGGTAAAACCCATTGGGAGCAAATGGATCTTGAGAAGATTCTTGGTGTAGATGGAAAAGTTGAGACTTTCAAAGCTATACTTAAGTCCATCAGGATCAATGCAAGTATCGCCGAGTTGGAACATCTGTTTTGACGTGGCAGTCAAAGAGTTTGACTTCATCAAAATGGTAGATGAACCTTGTATATAAAAGAAGGTTGTAGAGAGTAAGGTTGTCTTACACGTATTGTACGTAGATGACATACTCTTGATAAGAAATGATTTCCTATGCTACACTCGGTCAAGCTCCTCTTATCACGGGGATTCTCCATGAAAGATCTGGATGATACCTACTACATGTTGGGGTAAAAATTTACACCCCGGTTGACCAAGTCAAAATCAAAGTCAACCCCAAACCAAGTGGGCCCAAGCCCGGGTCAAGTGGGCCAATGCCCGGGGTCGAGCCGGAACATGAAGCGTCCAGCCTCCCCCCTTACCAAAATAAAAATTTTGTAATAAATATTTTTGGTGTATTTCTTTTATTTTATTATATGAATAAATGTAAGAAAAATGGGCATAAAGCCAAATTTTTGTAAAGTCCATGGCTTATGTGCAAAAAGAAATAGCACATGAGGCATGGGATAGGCAAAATGCCATTTTTGTAAAGCCCAGAGGGCTATATGTAAAGTGTATAGCCTATAAAGGCAAAGATAATGAAAATATCCCAACAACTTTTTCTCTCTCCCAAAAAGAATTAAGATCTGTGATCTTCTCCTTCCTCAAGGTTCTAAAACCTTCTTCTTTCTCTTGAATTAAACCAAGGCGCCCATCGGTCATGTGTGCCCATGTGATCCTGGGCGCCAAGGCGCTCATCGGTAACGTGTGCGCCGTGTGACCCCGGACGCCAAGGCGCCCATCGGTCACGTGCGCCCACGTGACCCCGGGCGCTAAGGCACCCAATGGTCACGTGCGCCCACGTGACCCCGGGCGCTAAGGTGCCCAATGGTCACGTGCGCCCACGTGACCCCAGGGTGCCCTATGGTGCTCATGTGCGCCCACGCGCGCTCGTCCTTTGGACACCATTTCCCCTTTCATTTTACATGCACTCCATTTAAAGTTATATTTTGGGAGTTTAACTCCACATTAAATTCTTTTAGGAGTTTAGCTCCTTCTAAAGTTCTTTTGGAGTTTAACTCTACAATAAAATCTTTTTGGAGTTGAACTCCACATTAAAAAAAAAACAACACACAACATACGTACACCGCATATTGAGTTCGCATGACCAGTTTAACCCATCAATCGGAGGTTCTCTCGCTCCAAATGCGAGGGGTAATTAACGACAGCTTAGTCTGCGGCTGCCAGAGATTCGGATCCCCACAATCAATAAACCATCGCCTACCCTAGGCAGGGGGAATCTGTAACGCGCCTGACAAGCGTGCGTGTATTCCCATCTCAATGGGGTGACGAGAAAAACTCTACATATTTCTGGCACGCCCGGTGGGACCATTTCTCTCCTCCCATATCTCGGGTCAAGTGTTCATGCAAACTCATTTAACATAAATGCCGATGTTTGTACTGAAATAATGTTTTTTTTCCATGCAACAATCAACTTTCAACGCCAATATCTCCCAAGACGAATTCAGCTTCCAACGCGACCCCGATCTCGTACATGGTCAAGATCAATGCTCGTGTGGTTCTCCCCGCAAGCCTCAGTCGATAGTGGGAGGAACTGCCCCGCCAGTTTGGTTCCGTTATTATCTACCCTGCCGGAAGCGCTCATCTGGCAGAAATCCCGGCAAAACAGGTGGCCAAGTCGGTCTCAAAGGGCAAGAGGCCGAATGTTGTGGTCGCTAAGGCACCACAACCGATACTTAAGCCGGTGTCTGAACGACTCTCTGGTGCTCCAGCTGGGGGCAAGACTTCCGGTACAAAGGGCAACATCAAACGTTGCGGACGATCCCAGGAGATGACTCCAACAAATGCACGATCGGGCGTCTTCTCTGGCCTCTCTATCACTCGGTCTACGACGTCTCCCCGAAGAGCCGAAGTCTTCCAAGTGCTTAAAACAGAAAAGTTAAGGCAGAAGCGGCTCAGGTATCGAGCCAACAAGAGGGCCAGAACTTCAGCCATGAGGAATCTTGTGAGGTTCCAAGAGCAGAGTCATCCTGCGACGACGGCTGAGTCGGCCGTAAAAATAAGCAATTCTTTCGAATCTTTGAAGTGGGTTCAGAGAAATGCCATGACCGCCAGTATCAAGAAGACAGCGGTCCGAACGTTGCTACAAAGAGACGTGTCCCGGCCCCAACAAAAAAAATGTGACACGGTCTCTTCAAGAGTCTATTAGGCGCTCTGTGCGGCGCGAAAACAGCGGGGCAAATCCAGAAAAGAAACGCCAACACCATTCAAGAACCTGGTCAGGCCAGCCGCCTTCAATCGACTGCCCGCTACCGAAACAGGGGGTCAAGACAGTGATCTGTAAAATCAGCCGCTGATAATAAAAGGACGGCTGGATATATTATGGTCTATATGGCGGGCGGGCACCCCAGCGACAACCTTCGCAGCAAAGGAAAGGATGGGGCCACCACATCCCAAGCCCAATCTGGCTTGAATGTGGTTGCCACTTCCCAAGAACATCCGCCTCCGCTGGATGATGAAAATCCTCTCGATGAGGATGATAGGCAAAAAGACCCCTCGGTCCATGCAGAGTCAAGATCAGACAGCGTGGAAGAGCCGACTTTCCGTCCCAGGACCGCTGAGCAAGAGCTGCTTCAAGAGCTTCAAAAACAGCTCAGGAGCAAAGATAAAGAGATGGCCAAGTTTTATTCAAAAATTGACGACTTAACGAACGTTGTGATGCAGCTTACGGCTCAAATTGCTCGAGCGCCTCCCAATCAAGCACAAGTCGCTACTCATGAGCCGGATGATGACAATCCGAAGCGGCCGATGCCTGTCCTTTTGGGTCCAAGATTGGTCGAGCCGCATGAAAGCCGGCCACATTCCGCTTCTGGGAAGCCTTGTCCCCAGATAGCACTATCCCGCTAACACAAGATCGGATAATGGATTTGGTCACCAGCAAGGTTAAAACATTGGTGGCCGAAGCTGAAGCTCAGAAAGAAATTGGCAGTAGTGGGCGGCCATATCCCGCACAGTACGATCTGATCGAGTTTCCGAGCGGCTACGTCATTCCTAAGTTCGGAAGATTTGACAGGACGGGAAATGCAAATCAGCACGTCGCCCACTTTAAAGCATCGTGCGGAAATACATGGGGCAATGACACGCTCCTTCTTCGTCAGTTTGTCAACAGCCTGACCGGTGTCGCTTTCAACTGGTACGCGAGTATACCAGATGGGTCAGTTATTACCTTTGCCCAAATGGAGTCTCTGTTTCGGCAAAGGTTCATGAGTGTCAGCGATAAAATCTTCATTGCCGACCTTGTGAGAACCAAGCCGGGGAAGAATGAAAACAACACCGACTTTATCGCCCGATGGCGTAATCTCCGGTCAAGTGCGAACCACCGCTGGAGCAGGACCAGTCTGTCAGCCTTCTCGTTGGGAACCTCAGCAATTGGATGGTCCCATTCTTGTGTACAGCAGGCCTCAAGACGTTTCAAGAGCTAACCAAGAAAGTCCAAATACTGGAACGCTCGAAGCAAGAGTCTACCCCGGACTCTCAGAGAGACAAGACTTGGAAAAGCAAGCGGGACGACAACCGTAGAAGCGGGAGTTCCAGCAGTACCAATGTCTTCAATACGTCCGACAATGAAGAAAAGCGAAGGGCGGGCGAATCCAAAACCAACCGGTCTCGAAAGCCATTGCTGGGAGGAGATAGGCCTTCTCTGGAGGAGAAAAAGAACAAAATTTACTCTTTTAGAAGGGACAAAGTCCGCAAGATATTTAAAGATGCCTTGAACAACGGTCTACAATTGCCGGAGTCGAAAAAAACCTCAAGAAGCGAAAATGACCGACAATCCCCTATATTGCCCGTACCACCGAGTAGTGAGCCATGCGATCGAGAATTGCTATATCTTCGAAGACTGGGTCGAGAAGCAGTACAAGGCTGGAGAGATCGAGCTGTCCAAAAGTGTGTTGGTGAACAATCAAGTTGCAACCACCAACTTTATACAGACAGAAGCTGAAACTTTCTGGGAGCAGACAGCTGAACCCGCTGCCCTGACAAACGAAACTGACTCACCGCAGCCTCCGTGGAGTACGCACATATCTAATAAGATGAAGAAGATGATAAATCTACTTCGGAAAGAGCCCAAGACGGAATGGGAAGGGCAGAAGAAGCCTACATTTCCAGCTGCCAATGCGGCTCCATCAAGCTCAAAATCCAAAAAGCTCAAGAAGAAGAAAAGTGCAGCTCGGCGCGAAAAGGAGTCTGCAGGGAGATCAACCATTCAAAAATATATCGATTCCCTCGAAGACTATGAACAGAAGGAAAGAACTCTGATTCAATTGAAGGAGTTCCTCCCTGTACAAGCGGCTGAAATTCTGGAGGAGTTAGAAGAAGACTCCAATGAAGAGATCCCAGTAGTGACCTGCTACGCCATCCATCTTGACAGCGACTCCGAGGAAGAGCTCTGTTTTCCCGAAGAGGACGAGGAGCTCGCCACAAAGGCTAACCAAATCCAGCTTAGAAGCGGCAGGGCTCTGCCGCCAAATCAGGGCAACGCCCCAAAAGGAAAGGAAAAAAAGGTGGCTAATGAGGAAGATGGCAGAGAACCGGCTAATGAAAACTCAAGTTCTTCCTCGGTGGACTATAATGTCTTGGCTCATCTCCGTAAGCTTCCGTCTCTCCTGAGCGTCTACGATGCCTTGGTCCTATCTAAGGAGCTTAGAGATGTTCTCATCTATGCTCTACAAAACCCCGAGCGGTATCAGGCTCGCTTTGCGGAAATTAATATGAAAGAAGCCCAGTACGCTTTGCAGGCCGCCACAGTCACGTTTAAGGATGAAGACTTGCTACTGGGAACGGCTGAGCATAATCGGCCGCTTTACATGACCGGGTACAACGACGGAGATCGGATTAATCGCATATTGATTGATCCGGGGTCCAAAGTGAACATCATGAACTTGCGGACTCTGAAGAGTTTGTCAATGGACGTCCGACACCTGTCAAGGGAAATGATTGTCATTCAAGGCTTCAATCAAAACTGCCAGCAGGTTCTGGGGTCTATAGCTTTGCCCATCAAATTTGTGGGTCTGCAAACAGAAGCTAAGATATACGTGATCGACGCTGACACGTCTTATAAAATTCTCTTGGGACGGCCGTGGCTCCACGATTACGACATCGTCCCGTCAACTCTCCATCAATGCATGAAGTATACTAAAAATGACGAAGAAGAACGCATTGACGGAAGACGCATTGACGGAGACATCCAGCCGTTCGGTGTGCACGAAGTCCGATATGAAGATTCTCGGTACTTTTTGAACCTCCAAAGCGCTGAGCCACAGCTGACCAAAGACAGAACAACCCCAAAACTCAAAAGCAAGTCTGAGCCGGCTGTTACTTTCAAAAGCAGAAACCCCCATGTGCGTCCGCGTTTCGGCAGTGACACCGATGAATCCGACGCTGGAAGTCCGTCCTTCCGTAAAACTCGCCCTCATTTCGGTAGCGATACGGACGAATCTGATACTGAAGGCCCATCCGACAGCAAAATCCGCCCTCGTTTAGGCAGTGACACTGAAGAATCGGAAGAAGAGGATCCGTCTTGCAACAGCCGTGCAAATCGGGCTATCATGCGAACAGAGAAGCTACGAGAGACCTTCGAAGTTACAGAAGGGTCCCTAGCCGTCACAAGGGTGCCGGAGCAGATGTGTAAAGAGCTTGATGCATTGTCAGTCTCTACCGTAGACCTGCTGAAAACTTTCTACGTCCCCGGAAGGAAAAGTGGACAGAAGGGCATCTTGTTTTATGGGCCAGACCCTGTTGTGCACCCGGACGATTTGTCTGTCACATGCCTTCCCTGTGAGAGAGGCATAAAGGCCGTCCTCAATCCCAGATACTATGCGCCCGATATGAGGGAATATTTCAAAAGGTGCGGATGCCGGTTATATCAAACGGAGTCCGAAGCAAAGTTTTATGAAGGGCTATGGCATCTGCCTCAGGTCCGAGCGCTCATCGATGGGCGAATTCCAGATAGACGGGGCATAGGTTTCATTCAACCTGATTTCAAGGCATGCTACATGATCCATGTTGCTGAAGCCAGCGAAAAATCAAATGATGATGACGAGATAGCCGAGCCAGAAGAAGCTCCTTAAGAGCTCGAAGATAGCGGACAAGCAACATTTGACGAGCTAACCGAGATTGACTTAGGAACGCCCGATAATCCAAGGCCAACCTACATCAGATCACTCTTGTCAGAGGAAATGAAAGGGCGGATAATCGCCCTGCTGCACGAGTTCATCGACTGCTTCGCGTGGACGTACAAAGAAATGCCTGGCCTTTCCCCTGAAGTGGTCATGCATAAGCTGGCTATATCTCCTGATGCTAAGCCAGTCAAACAAGCTCCTCGAAGAATGAGAAGGGAGTTGGAAGAAAAGGTCATCGAGGAAACCAAGAAACTCATCGATGCCGGCTTCATCAGGGAGGAAAAATATGCGGACTGGATCGCATGCATAGTCCCGGTGAAGAAGAAAAATGGGCAGATCTGAGTTTGTGTCGATTTCAGGGACCTCAACAAGGCATGTCCTAAAGACGACTTCCCGCTACCGGTCATGGAAATGATGGTCGATGACACCTCAAATTACGAGCTGTTCACCTTTATGGATGGCTCGTCCGGATATAATCAGATCAAGATGTCGCCTGAGGATGAGAAACACACATCATTTTGAACCCCGATCGGAATATACTGCTACAAAGTGATGCCGTTCGGACTGAAGAACGCAGGTGCTACATATCAAAGGGCAATGACCAATATCTTTGATGACCTAATCCATAAAGTCGTCGAATGCTATGTTGATGATCTGGTCGTCAAGACTAAAGCCAAGGCCGACCACATCCAAGATCTCAGGACCGTTCTCACTAGACTTAGGGAATACGATCTGAAGATGAATCCTCCGAAGTGCGCTTTTGGCTTGTCATCGGGAAAATTCCTGGGCTTCATAGTCCGACATAGAGGGATTGAAGTTGACCCATCCAAGATAAAGGCCATCATGGAGATGCCCCCTCCGAAAAGTCTGACGCAGCTAAGATCTTTTCAAGGCAAGCTTGCTTATATACGAAGGTTTATCTCAAATTTGTCAGGGAGATGTAGGCCCTTCTCAAAGCTCATGAAGAAATGAGCTCCCTTTGTCTAGGATGCCGAATGTCAAGAAGCGTTCGAAAGCATTAAATATTACTTGTTGCACCCTCCAGTGCCGGCCGCTCCCATTCCAAATAAACCGCTGATTCTCTATACTGCCGCGCTAGATGAGTTACTCGGTGCGCTCCTTGCCCAGAACAACGAGGAGGGAAAAGAGAATGCCCTTTACTACCTCAGTCGAACTTTAGTCGTGGCGGAACACAACTATTCCGCGATCGAAAAGCAATGCCTGAATCTGATATTCGTTGTGAAGAAGCCGAGGCATTATCTGCTCGCTCATCGGGTTATGCTGATCTCTAGGGTCGACCCGCTTAAACACTTAATAACCAAAGCAAGCCTAGCCAGTAGAATGTCGAGATGGGTTGTCATGTTACTTGAGTTTGACATAGTTTATACTCCTCAGAAAGCAGTAAAAGGGCAATATTTTGCAGAATTTCTCGCTGCTCATCCCATACCGGAAGGGTCACCGCTCAATTGTGAGTTACCCGATGAACAAATACTGCACCTCGAGGATAGCGAGCCATGTTGGGAGCTCTACTTCGATGGAGCCTCATCAATAAGTACCTCCAGCAAATCAAGCGTCCCAGAGATAAAAGCAGGGATATGACCGGTGTTCATTACGCCATCGATGGGAACCCTACGGCGTTCTTTTGCTCTCACCGAGCATCGCACAAACAATGAGGCTTAGTATGAGGCTCTGATAGCTGGTCTGGAGCTCGCTATAGAAATGGAAATCCTTCGGCTACGAGTCTACGGCGATTCCCAGCTTGTTGTCAACCAATTAAGTGGCGACTATAAAATATACAAACCCGAGTTAGCTCGGTACAGAAGCCGAGTGGTGGAACTCATGAAACGGTTCACTCACATTGAACTAATGAGAGCCTAGAGCGTTGAACGGAAAAGCCGACATACTCGCTCGACTAGCTAAAGAGCTGGCTGATCCTGACATGGACGAAATTCTAATCACAGTCAGAAGCCGGCAAATTCTTCCTCCAGTCTCTTTGCATGAAGAAGAAAGCGTAGAACAAGAGAACAATCCTGCCGAAGAAGCTTCGATCATTCAACACGAGCCCGATTGGAGGGAACCTTTCATAGAGTACCTCCGATACGACAAGTTGCCCGAAGAAAAATCTGCGAGGATTTAGCTGAAGAAGAGAGCTCTTCGATACGTGTTTGTAAATAATACTCTATACCGCAGATCATATGACCAACTCTGGCTCAGGTGCCTATCATCGGCCGAAGCCCAAAAGGTAATAAAAGAAGTTCACTCAGGCGTCTGCGGGGCTCACCAGTCCGGCCCCAAAATGCGGCTTCAGATCAAACGGCTTGGATATTAACGGCCCACCATGATAAGGGATTGCGAAGAGCATGCAAAGAAATGCCATCTCTGCCAAATCCATGGTGATTTCATTCACAAGCATCCCAGTCCACTGCATCCTACGGTGGCGTCGTGACCCTTCGAAGTTTGGGGCACCGACATAGTTGGTCCAATTGATCATCCGTCATCCAAAGGCCATCGGTTCATACAGGCTGCAACAGACTACTTCTCCAGATGGGCTGAAGCTGTCCCGCTAAAAGAAGTCAAGACAGAAGATATTCTGACATTCTTCCAGCATAATATTCTATACCGCTTCGGTACGCCAAGAAGAATCATTTCTGACAACGGGCCTTCTTTCAAGAGCTTCAAAATCTCAAGGTTCGCTACTCAGCACAAGATAGACTGAAGATATTCCCCTATCTATAATCCAAGAGCCAATGGGCTAGTTGAAACCTTTAATAAGACTCTATGCAAGCTCCTGAGGAAAAATGCTTCAGCCAACAAGAGAGACTGGAATCTCAAACTTCATGAGGCGTTGTGGGCATATCGTATCACGCACCGTACTCCAACTCAGACCACTCCATACTCATTGCTCTTCGGAGTGGAGGCGGTCCTTCCCCTCGAAGTCGAAGTTCCAAGCTTAAGAATGGCTGTTCAGCATGAGTTGACGGAGGAGGAAAACGCGCTCCTTCGGCTCGAAGAGCTCAACGCTCTCAAAGAAAAGAGGCTTGCAGTACAGCAAAATCTGGAGCTATACCGAGCCCAAATGTCACGGGCCTATGACAAGATGACTCGTCTCCGTTGTTGGGGTAAAGATTTACACCCCGGTTGACCAAGTAAAAATCAAAGTCAACCCCAAGCCAAGTGGGCCCAAGCCCAGATCCAGTGGGCCCATGCCCGGGTCGAGCCCGAACATGAAGCGGCCGGCCTCCCCCATGCCAAGATAAAAATTTTGTAATAAATAATTTTGTTGTATTTCTTTTATTTTATTTTTGGATAAATGTAAGAAAAATAGGCATAAAGCCAAATTTTTGTAAAGCCCATGGCTTATGTGCAAAAAGAAATGGCACATGAGCCATGGGATAGGCAAAATGCCATTTTATGAAGCCCAAGGGGCTATGTGCAAAATGTATGGCCTATAAAGGCAAGGATAATGAAATATCCCAACAACTTTTTTTTCTCTCTCAAAAAAAAAAAGTTTCAGATCTGAGATCTTTCTTCCTTCTTCAAGGTTCCAAAACATTCTTCTTTCTTTTGAATTAAATCAAGAGTTCTACTCTCCTTTTTATAAAATAAATTAGTTTTTCACCACAAAACCCATCAAGGGGAACTTAGATCTTCCATTAGATCTCAAAAAGGAGTGATTTTTTAAAATTCCATATCTCTTGATCTTCAAGATCCAGCCAACAGAGGAGGAAGAAGAAGAACCCATTTCTCCAACCAAAACATTTTTCTTTTTTCAGGAGTTCAACTCCACTAATTTCTCTTTCGAGAGTTTTTGGGGCTAAAAGCCCTCTTTTCCTCCAGCGCGCAGCACTCGTGCGCAAAGCGACCACGTGCCGACACGTGGCGCGCGCGCTTGCGCACCAGCACGATGCGCAAAGCGCCCACGTGCCGACACGTGGCGCGCGCACTTGCGCACCAGCACGCTTGTGCTCTCGCGCGCAGCACTCGTGCGCAAAGCGACCACGTGCCGACACGTGGCGCGCGCGCTTGCGCACCAGCGCGATGCGCAAAGCGCCCACGTGCCGACACGTGGCACGCGCACTTGCGCACCAGCATGCTTGCGCTCCAGCGCGCAGCGCTCATGCGCAAAGCGCCCACGTGCCGACACGTGGCACGCGCGCGCTTGCGCTCCAGCGCGCAGCGCTCATGCGCAAAGCGCCCACGTGCCGACACGTGGCACGCGCGCTTGCGCGCAGCGCTCATGCGCAAAGCGCCCACGTGCCGACACGTGGCGCGCGCGCTTGCGCTCCTGCGCGCAGCGCTCATGCGCAAAGCGCCCACGTGCCGACACGTGGCGCGCTTGCGCCTGAGCGCACAGCACCTAAGCGCACAGCGCCCAAGGTGCTGCCCCACGCATCCTTTGGATGCCTTTTTCCCTTTATTCATATATATATGTAGATATATACATTTGTATACAAATGTACACATACACATACTCCGCAACATTCTCCCCCTCCAAAAAAATTTCGGGCCGGGGCGCTACCCCGAACCCCGCAAGGGGGCTGCTAGCCCCCTTGACCCCCAGCCCGCTATCCGGGTAGCGGGACCCCTGTAAAAACTCTGCGTGGCTCCCGATATATCCAAAACCCCCCTTTCAAAACAGAACACACGCACACCGCACATTGGGTTCGCATGACCAGTTTAACCCGTTAATCGGAGGTTCCCTCGCCCCAAAGGCGAGGGGTAATTAACGGCAGCTTAGTCCGCGGCTGCCGGAGATTCGGATCCCCACAATCATTAAACCCCGGCCTACCCTAGGCAGGGGGAATCTGTAGTACGCCTGACAAGCGCGCGCGTATTCCCATCTCACTGGGGTGACGAAAAACACCCTACAGATTCTGGCACGCCCGGTGGGACACATCTCTCCTCCCATATTTCGGGTTAAACGTTCATGCGAACTCAATCAATATACATATCGATTGCCTATACTGAAATGATGTTCTTTTTTTTCCATGCAGCAATCAACCTTCGACGACAATGTCTCCCCAGACAAATTCAGCTTCCAACGTGACCCCGATTCCGTACGTGGTCAAGATCAACGCTCGTGTGGTTCTCCCCGCGAGCCTCAGTCGACAGTGGGAGGAACCACCCTGCCAATTTGGTTCCGTCATCATCTACCCTGCCGGGAGCGCTCATCTGGCGGAGATCCCAGCGGAACAGGTGGCCAAGCCGGTCTCACGGGGCAAGAGGCCGAATGTCGTGATCGCCAAGGCACCACAACCGAAACTTAAGACTGTATCTGAACGATTCTCTGGTGCTCCAGCGGGGTGCAAGAACTTCGGTACAAAGGGCAAAATCAAATGTTGCGGACGAGCTCAGGCGATGACTCCAACATATGCACAATCGAGCGTATCTCCAAGGCCCTCCATCGCCCGGTCTGCGGCGTCTTCCCAAAGAGCTGAAGTCTGCCAGGTGCTTAGAACAGAAAAGTTAAGGCAGAAGCGGCTCAGGTATCGAGCCAACAAGAGGGCTAAGGCTTCGGCCAAATGGAATCATGTGAAGTTCCAAGTGCAGGGTTTCCCCGCGACGACGGCTGAGTCGGACGTAAGAATCAGCAATTCCTTCGAGCCTCTGAAGTGGGTTCAGAAAAACGCCATGACCGCCAGAATCAAGAAGACAGCGGTCCGAACAGTGCCACAAAGAGACGTGTCCCGGCCCCAACGGAAAAAGTATGACACTGTCTCATCAAGAGTCTATCAAGCACTCTGTGCCGCACGAAAGCAGCGGGGAAAACCCAGAAAAGATGCGCCAGCACCATTTAAGAACCTGGTTAGGCCAGCCGCCTTCAATCGACTACCAGCTACCGAAACAAGGGGGTCAAGACAGCGATCCATGAAATCAGCTGCCAATGATAGAAAGACGTCCGGATATACCATCCATACGGTTTATATGGCGGGCGGGCGCCCTAGCGACAACCTTCGCAGTAAAAGCAAGGACGGGGCCACCACATCCCAAGCCCAATCTAGCCTGAATGTGGGTGCCGCCGCCCAAGAACAGCCGCCCCCGCTAGATGAAGAAAACCCTCTCGATGAGGATGATAGGTAGAAAGACCCCTCGGTCCATGCAGAGTCAAGCTCGGACAGCGAGGAAGAGCCAACTTTCCGCCCCAGGACTGCAGAGCAAGAGCTACTTCAAGAGCTTCGAAAACAGCTCAGGAGCAAAGATAAAGAGATGGCCAAGCTCTATTCGAAGATTGACGACTTAACGAACGTGGTGATGCAGCTTACGGCTCAAATTGCTCGAGCGCCTCCCAATCAGGCACAAGCCGCTACTAATCAGCCGGGTGATGACAATCCGAGGCAACCAATGCCGGTTCCTTTGGGACCGAGACTGGTCGAGCCACATGAAAGCCGGCCACACTCCGCTTCTGGGGACGCCTTGGCCCCAGATAGCACTATCCCGCTAACACAGGACCGGATAATGGATTTGGTCACCAGCAAGGTTAAAACATTGGTGGCCAAAGCTGAAGCTCAGAAAGAAATCGGCAGTAGTGGGCGGCCATATCCCGCGCAGTACGATCTGATTGAGTTTGTTTCCTGATTTAAAATCAGGAAAGCTTCTGGGAAAAGCTTCAGAAGAGGGTCACGTGCTTACACGTGACCAGCAGTCACGTGTTGGCACGTGACACCTAAACGCATCATCAAGGCAAGTTCAGTTTTCTGACTACGCTGAAGAAAAGGGACTTCAGAAAGGGTCACGTGTAGACATGTGACATTTAAATGCAAGCGTCAAAGGCACACCGGTTCCCTGATTAAACCAAGGAAAAGGCTCCAGACGAGGGTCACGTGTTCACACGTGACCAGGGGTCACGTGGTGGCACGTGACGGCTAAGCATCAGAAGAAGGCAGAGTGCAAAAGAAGGAAAGGGCTCGTTACAAGGGGGTCACGTGCCCACACGTGATCATGGGTCACGTGGTCACACGTGACCGGCTTTCAAAGCCCATTTTGCTAACAGAATTAAATTCTGAAAGAGATTCAAATCTTTCCAAGGGAAAGCGATTATCTGGAGCAGATCGAATTAAAGACTCAGAGATGATTAAATATCATCTATCTATGGGAAAATCTCGGGTTTGGAAAGATTTCTCCTTTAAATCTAACAGAAATAACAAAGGAGAATCCCTGGATTTGAAATCCAATGGTGAATAAAATTCACCTAATAATCCAAAGGTCAAAAACGAATGATAGATGCAAATCAAATCTTTTAATGAAGATTCATCAAAAACTAATTGATTCGGCTGCTTCTCCTATAAATAGGAGCCAAGAGACACAAAAGAGGGGACATATACGCAGAGGGAGAAAAAAGGAGAGAGCCTTGATACTTTGAGGAATTTGGAGCTTCTGCAAAAGAAAACCCTTGGTAAGAAAGGGAAGGCTTCTTGAAAGAAGGAGAATTTAATTCTCAACAGAGTTTAACTCTGATGATATAAAAACAGAAGAACATATTTCTTCTCTCTTTGATAGAGGCTCTGCAAAGTGCACATCTCCCCTTTAGGTTGAGAATTTAATTCTCAATGGGTTGAGATCCTGCCATGCAGATCCAAAACATAGAGAGAGAATGGAAACATGAGAATTTAATTCTCACAGAACCATAGGAATTTAATTCCTTTAAGATAAAAGTGGGGCTTGACCCTGTGTTATGGGAATTTAATTCCTTCAGAACAGAGAGAAACAGGGTTTAACCCTAATTAAGAACTTAGTTCTGTTGAAACAACGGGAATTTAATTCCCTTAATCATAATTTAACAGGGAATGGAAGTTTAATTCCTTAAAAAGCTTTTATTAGGATTTAACCCTATTCAGTTCTTCACATATACGAGGAATTTAATTCCTACAGAAGATTCAGAGTTCAACTCTACTCCAGAATATAAGTCTTCAAAAGGAAGTAGGAATTTAATTCCTCTGAAATTTAAAGCTCGAGGAATTTAATTCCTGAAAAAAGATTAACAGAGCCTCTAAACAACATCCATGAAGGCAGGGTCACGTGCCACCACGTGACCCCCTCAAAAGATCTACAGAAAGCCCTTTGAGGCAGTCCCCCACGTGACCCACGTGACCCTTCACAGAAGCTCTAACACATAAGCATATGAATGCCCGTCACGTGATGGCACGTGATGCTCTGAAAGATGCAATAATCTCAGCAGAATGAATGGAGAAAGGGTGCTCTCACGTGTTGCCACGTGACCCCTTTTACCTTAGTGTTTAACACTAAATTGGAACTCTCGAATCCAGTATTGAAACACTGTTGCGCCTTAGTGTTCAATACCAATCAAAGAACTTTATTTGCAGTGTTCAACACTGACTACCTTAGTGTTTAACACTAATTTGAGGGCTCTGTTGCCGATGCTTGATACTGATCTGTTTTAGTGTTTAACACTAATTTGAAAGCCTTGTTGCTGGTGTTTGACACCAATTATCTTTTAGTGTTAAACACTAACTTGTCAACCTCATTCCCAGTGTTCAACACTGATTGCTCTGTAGTGTTTAACACTAGGCTTTGGCCCAATTGGCTAAAGGGATAGAGGCAAAGCCTCTCCCTCAATGGACCAACAAGAAGTCAATATTCCAGACATGATAGGACTTAGCCCAAGCTGGCCATAAGCCCTCAATTCGTAACTAACTGAGCCAATGGGCTCATAATATAATTAATGGGTCTTGATCCTAAATTGGGCCAAGGACTATTTAATCCATCCCGGTTCTAGGGTACATCTCTTCACTCCTTTGATACTTGGCATTGTAATCCCTCAATGTCTTCAAAGAGGTGACGGGTCCCGATGACCACCCATGATATGGACTGTGGGGTCCTTAAACCCATGTCTAATGCAAAATTCCTGGTTACGTGGAACGTGGATAACGTCACTCTTTGACCCCGCGGAAAACGCCCAGAGCGGAGCCTAGTCCTCGCCGAGCACGGCAGTGAACCCGTGTGAAGCATCTAGTGCAAAATTCCTGGTTACGTGGAACGCGGATAACGTCACTCTTTGACCCCATGGAAAACGCCCAGAGCGGAGCCTGGTCCTCGCCAAGCACGGCAGTGAACCCGTGTGAAGCATCCAGAGCACATACCGGACTGTGGAGTCCTTAAACCCATGGACTATGACGTCCTTAACCTCGACCGAGATGTCTTAAAACTAATAATGGACCACAATGTCCTTAAACTACCCATAGACCGCAATGTCCTTAAACTACCCATGGACCGCAATGTCCTCAAACTACCCAGGGACCGCAATGTCCTTAAACTAGAACAATAGAGCCCCGCATGCTCCTTT
This sequence comes from Agapanthus africanus, assembly GCA_030015575.1. Lineage (NCBI taxonomy): Eukaryota > Viridiplantae > Streptophyta > Magnoliopsida > Asparagales > Amaryllidaceae > Agapanthus > Agapanthus africanus. The sequence continues at coordinate 388,433,539 of JASDDO010000004.1, forward strand.
GCCGGATCTAAACGGTCCCGTTTAAGTTGATCTTAGCCTCAAAGATGGCTAACGTATCCTTAAACCTTCAAACAGACTGGACTATGAATCCCCCCAATTAACTCTGGCTCGAGGGTACATCTCTGAACTCCTCTGACATCCGTCGTTGTAATCCTTCAACGTCGTCAGAGAGGTGACGGGTCCCGACGGCCACACATATACGATGGACCACTATGTCCCTAAACTGGAACAATGGAGCCTAAAACACTCCCTTGTCGGATCTAAATGATCCCGTTAAGTTGATCTTAGTCTCAACATTAGACTAACGCATCCTTAACAAACGTTTGAGTTGATCTTAGCCTCAAGTATGGCTGACGTATCCTCGAACCAAACCCCCAAACCCAAATCTAAGATAAACACGGATTTGGACTAGTCCACGCCCTACGGGCGACGACATAACTCAGTCTCCGTAAACAATCCACGGGCAACAAAACATAAAATAAACACACACGACACGAAGTGACCATCTGGAGAAGGAGAAAGTTGTTATCGCGATGCGGTAGCGTAATTAACTGCAGGGGCTTGCGCCTGCAGGGAAGAGCGTCCCCACAATCAAAAACCCCTCCACGAGGGGGAATCTGACGAAGTCTGCTACATCGGCCGCATCCGTCTAAGCCTCCGATGCATGGTGCCATAAACAACTTGGCATCTTCGGAGAGTTGGACGGATAGCACCAATTAGCATCTGCCCCGAATCTCAGGCACGGACGCCCACGTCGCGCCGTCATTCGGAGGGGAACAGATTCTGGCACGCCCGGTGGGACCTTTTCCTCTTTCCACTCCACACTTCGTGTATCGTGATTCGCGAACCAATCGCGGTTTGCTAATGGTTGCCCTTGGGTTTCAAGATACTAAGAATTGGCGTCTTGCTTATTGCAGAAAGCAAAGGATCGATGGCTTCTACTTCTGCGAAATCCTCCAACTGCTCAGACTGCAATTGCGGCCAACGCTTTACCTCGCCAGGAGGTATAGACTATGGACCCCAAGCTGCTTCGTTGTTCACAATGCCGGTGGACCAAGTGACTCAAGCCATTACCGGATTGTTCTTCGGGACTATACTCCCATCATCAAGCTTTGCGGCGCCGGTACTGACAAAGGAAGCTCTCAAGAAGTCGGTCTTTAATCGTCTTACCCCTACCGCGGCTCCTCTCAACGAGTCGCCCAACGTCAACGCCTCGGTCTTCTCTAGATTGGGCCAGAAATCCTGTGAACTCATCATAGGGCCTACAATCTCAGAGGAGGCTGCTTCTAAGAAAGTGGCCGCTCCTGCCCCCGAAATCGCCAAGGCGGCTTCTCCGGCCAAAAGTCGGTCTTTACAAGATTGACGGCTTCAACTCCCGCTCCTGCTACCCAAAGGACATCGGTCTTTGATAGGCTAACACCAACAGCAACCCCCCACCCACACAGGGGGCAAGACGAAACCATTCTTACCGCTGACCCAACGCCGTCCGCTCGACACGCTCGACGTCGCCATTGGCGCCGAGTAAGGAAGGCTGGGGGCAACTCTCCCTCTGGTTTGACTCCATCAGCCCCGGTGGCAGAAGTTAATGCTGCTGTTCCAACTGGGAACAGCTTCGAAATGCTAAATAAGGTGCGAAGAAATTCTCCTACTGCAGTGCTGAAGAGGTCTCCTCCCCCATTAAAAAGGGTTGCGGAAATAAAACCAGAACAACCCCAATCTCCTCAACGGCTGTCTTCCAAAATCTATAAGGTTTGGCGGCAGGCCCGAGACTCGATCATCGATCCAAACTCCTCGCGCCAGCACAAGAAGCTGAAAATCCAACCGGAAGCTGGTCACCAGGCTAAACCCCGAAAGGCTGTCTGGGCGCCCACCTCAACGGCCCCCTCAACCTCCACTGCTCACAAAAGGAGGAAGCCAGAGAAGATCCCCCAGCCCGTAATGACAGCTAAAAGCACTGAGCCCAGACGCCCTAAGTCTGGGGGCATGATGGTCCACACCGTATACATGGCCTCTGGAAAGGAGGAGAGCCGCACTTCTACAGGCCACCGACCACTTACCCGATCCGTGACGAAAGCCCAGGAGCAGCAACAAAAGCTTCAGGAAATGATGAATGCTATGGCCGCACTTACCGGGCCAAAAGAAAGCCCAGAAACGTCCTCGGATGCGCGCCAGGAGGAAGAAACCGACGCTGAATTCCTTCGCCGGATACTAGAGAAAAAGGACAAAGAGGCTGCTGAACAAGCGGCCAACATACAACGTATGGGCCTTCTCTTCCAAGATATGATAGGAATGATGATCCAACAGGACTTGCCCGCCGAGGATCCCCCAATCGTTCTTGAAGACGACCGAGGAGAAACGTCAAATCCACTGCCAGCCCTCTCAACGGCCAAGGAGGAGGCAATCTCTAAGGCTGACTTGGTTGACTACATAGCCCAGCAAATCCGGGTTCATCACGCGACTGAGGCAGCTGGTCAAGTCGTAAAAACGGGGCGGCCGTATCCGAGCTGGTACGACCAAATCAAATACCCGCAAGGCTATACGATACCAAAATTCCACGTGTATAAGGGGACCGGCAACCCCCATCAACATGTCGCCCAGTTCCGGGCCCTCTGCGGTAACACCGGCGGTGATGATAAACTGTTGCTCCGACAGTTCGTGGGCAGCTTATCAGAAACAGCATTCGAATGGTATTCGGAACTCCCGAACGATTCTATCAAAACGTTCGCTGAAATGGAGTTGTTATTCACTCAGCGATTCGCAAGTGCCAGCGAACGCACTCCAATAACTGCTTTGATTAACGCCAGGGTAAAACCAGGCGAAACCTGGGTCCAGTATGCTATAGCTGGCGGAATTTGTGGTCGAGATGCGAGCAACGCATTGAGGAGGCACCCGCAGTGGGCATGTTCGTGGGAACCCTAGACCCCCACGCAACTATCTCCCAGTTCATGATGTTCTTTAAGCCAACCACATTCCAGGCTTTAATCGACAAGTTGGCTCAGATGGACCAGATGGGTCATAGACCACCTCCCCCGAAGTCGGAACTGCGGAATGACAAGGGTAAAGGAAGGGCAACCTTCGTCGCGAATGCCCAACAGCAACCTAACGCCCCGAAACCGGCAGATCAACTGGAAGAAAGACGCCGGTATTATAATGAGAAGATGAAACGTCCCTACTCGTTCCCACGAGACAAGACGAAACGGTTATTCGAGCTGGCAATACGCAACAGACTTATAAACCTACCAAATCTAAGACGACCACCGCAACCCACCGAGATGAATAACACTAGCTATTGCCCTTACCATCAAACGGTAAGTCATCCGATTGAAGATTGCTTCGTCTTCAAAGGATGGATTGAGGATCAATACCTCCAGGGGAAGTTTGTACTATCCGAAAAGTGGAAGGTGAACCCACCACAACCGCATACTCCTAAGAAAGCAGAGGTACCGGGGGCAACCTGTTCCTTTATTGAAGAAGCTCCATGGGAGGTCGTGCTATCAACGAAAACCAAAAGAATGCTGAGAGACCTTCACGCGTGCCCTGCGATCGAATGGAAGGACCCCCTCGAACCTCAAATTATCGAAGGGATGCTGAAGCACCACCCAACCGCGAAGACTCGCGATGAGGGCCCAAATACTCACGCCCAGCCGTCAAAATCTTCGAAGAAAAAGAAGAAGAAATCCAAGAAGCCCGCGAAGCTTGGAAACGAGCACACGAAATTGCAAAAGCAAATCGACGCGCTGGAAGAGTACAATCAAAAGGCGCGAACTCCTGTCACACTGCAAGAGTTCCTCAACCACATCTTTCAAGAGGGAGATGATGGAGAGAGCTCATCGGATGAATCCGAAGGGTATGTGGCGAGTTGTAACGTAATCTCCCACTCGTTTACCGATGATGAGAAAACTCCTGGCACTAAGAAGCTGGAGACAGAGCCTGAACCAGAGCGTGTGTGGCCGACAAATGAAGTGATCAATGCTTTTCTAGACGAAATTCGTCTAAAAAGTAAAGCGGATCAGGAGCGTGAGATGGGGACGTCAGAAGGAACCAAATGCAGGCGACTGAACGGAAGGGTTGAACTACCCCTACCAGAGCGAAAGGCATCCGAAGTAGACAAGAAGATATTCAAGACGAGGAAAAGGTTTGCCAAAGCCATGTTAATGGGAATGAAGCTACCACCTTCTGAAGGAAACACACACGATGGGGCGGAGAGGCACCCTAATTATTGCGCATATCATCGGAGAATCTCACACCCCACGGAGGAGTGCGACGCCTTTAAAATATGGTGGCAAGGATATGTTACTCGTCGGCAACATTTTAAGCGCATGAAACGCAAGAGCCGTCGGGAGCGAAGAAGTACTGTCGAAGGGCACAACAGAACTACTGGCAACTGTTACATGGTTAACACCGGGGGGTCACAAGTTCTCACCTTTGGGAGCGACTCCGATGAAGAAATGGCTCTGGGCCCTCTCTTTAAAGAATCCGTTTTAGAGAAAGAGGAAGAACTAGAAGCCTGCGAAAACATTCAGCTGCGCAATCGCACACTCCCAAAAAAGAATCTCGGGCCCGTGGGTAGAAAAGATAAGGGAAAGGAAAAGGTCACTGAAGATATCACTTTAGATGACCAAGTCATGAAAGAACTGGCTGCCAAAGACCCTCCTAGGAGGAGTAAAGTGGACTATAACATCCTCGCGCACCTAAGGAAGCTACCTTCTCAGCTTAGCATTCTCGACGCCCTCCTATTATCAAAAGAAGCGCGAGACTCACTAATTAAGGCGTTACAAGAACCTGAGCAATTCCAAGCCTTCCTCGCCACTGAAAAGATGAAGGATGAACTGGAGGAAGTGCATACAGCCGATATCACTTTCGGTGATGAAGACCTCCTTCTCGGGACGTGCGACCATAACCGTCCCCTATATGTCTCCGGATACTGCCATGATATCAAGATAGGCAAGATCCTGGTGGATAATGGATCCTCCGTCAATCTCCTTAATGTTCGGGTGTTGAAGGAAATCTGCATGAGTGTGCAACATCTCGCTCGTGACAAAATTACTATCTCCGGTTTCGATTCACAATCGTCACGGACTCTCGGATCTGTGATACTAACATTACGCTTTGGACTTCTCGTCACAGACATCAAATTCCATGTCATCGACGCCAAGACCTGCTACAACGCCTTGCTCGGTCGTCCTTGGCTACACGAGTACAACATCATCCCTTCTACGCAACACCAGCGTATGAAGTACTTTAAAGATGGTTTCGAATACACCGTAACAGGAGAGTTAAACCCATTTTCCGTGAACGAAGTCCGCAAATACGAAGACGCGAAGTACTTTTTGCCAGATTTCGAGGATACAGAAAGGTGTCGCAACCCGGAGAACAAAGTCGCCGCCACCATCCCTGTTTTCGGGAGCGATACCGAAGAAGAGGAAGAGATAGTTTATGCGGGGCCATCTCAACGCAACAACCTGAGGACGCCTGCCCCCATGTTGGTCTTCGGAAGTGATTCAGAAGATGAAGTTATTGCCGTATTCTCCAATCGGCTGTCAATACAAGCACCCCTCGGCGATGACCATAGTTTGCAAATCAATATGGTACCGCGAGAACACTACAAGGATCTCGACACGCTTCAAGCTCATAATGTGCAGGACCTGCAAACATTTTACATCCCTCCCAGGCAAAGGGGTGAGAAGGTGATCCTATTCTACCGATCCTCAGAGTCGAAAATAGAGAAAGAGATCTGACATGGCGCGGATGCTACATTCGACAGGCTCCAACCCATCCGTCTGCCCAGATACTATACAAATGGATTAAAGAAGCTATTGAAGCGCCAAGGAGTACCCTTAAAACAGACTGTTCGGCAGGCTCGGTTCTACAACAAGATTTGGGATGTCCCTGGGACTCAACGCAAATTGCCCAACGGGAAAATGGAAACACTTGGGCTTGGATACGCGAGAGCCGGAAAACGGGAACGGGCTCACAGCAGCTACACTATATATACCTTTGATGAAGAAGAGGATGCCCTGTCAAGAGATGCCAACCCCTCATCAAAACTAGACCCCGCGATTGAAGCACCGAGTTCGTCGTTTGAAGAACGAACGGGCAAGCCTATCAGGAAAATGGGTCAGAAAGCTCAGGAAGACCACAACCGCGAAATGGCCATCTACGAGAAGGCCAGGACGCAACGTCTATTTCAACAGGCTCCAAAAGACAAAGATGCTCATCTTTGTCAACCCGTTGTGCGAAAGGCCCGATGCGGAGACGGAATTAAATTAAGAAGTGGGAAGAGGAGCCGACAACAACGACGGAGGATTAGAGGGTTACGGGTACTGCGCGGCTCGGATTCGTCCCTCATGGAGAAGATGAGTCGAGCGTACTCCTTCCCCCGAGATAAGACGGAGAAGTTACTCAAGCTCGCTTTAAAACATCAAATGATCGCGCTTCCAGAGTCTAGACACCCTGAGCAAGCTAACAAGGCTTCTCGTTCGAGCTATTGCTCTTATCACCAAGCCATAGGACATCCTACCGAAGACTGCTTCACCTTCAAGAACTGGGTCGAGGACCAGTACCAACGGGACAGATTCGCTTTATCCAACAGCTGGAGGGTAACGCCTCCACAAAAGCATGAACCCAAGGCCGCAAGAGCAAAACCGGATCCACCTCAGTCCTGGGAGCGGATTCGCACCTGTTATACGATTACGATATTAAAAGAAGAGCACGAGAACATGGATGACTTTCCCCAGTGCTTTGAGAACAGCGATGACGAGGTGATCTCAGAATTTCCGCCAGCTCCGAAAGAACTGGAAGATGGTATACATACTACGGCGGATAACCTCAGGAAGATTGAGTTGGGATCGGCAGATGACCCGCGACCGACATTTGTCAGCGAGCTACTCTCTGAAGAAATGGTGGCCGCGTTAAAGAACGTGCTTCTACGGCATAAAGACTGCTTCGCGTGGAACTACTCTGAGATGCCAGGATTAGATCCGGAGGTTGCTGTGCATAAATTAGCACTATCCCCAGATATCAAGCCAGTCAAGCAAGCGCCAAGAAGGATGCGACTCGAGCTTGAGATGAGCATCAACGCCGAAGTCAAGAAGCTGATCGATTCTGGATTTATCCAAGAAGTCCAATATCCCGATTGGATCGCCAATATCGTCCCGGTAATGAAAAAGAATGGGACGGTACGCATATGCGTGGGTTTCAGGGATCTCAATAAAGCCTGTCCAAAGGATGATTTCCCAGTACCGGTAACCGAGCTGATGATAGATAACACGTCCACTCACGAGGTTTTCTCCTTTATGGACGGTTCGTCAGGATACAATCAGATAAAGATGCATCCTGAAGACCGAAGCACACCCCTTTCCGGACCCCTTTGGGTATATTCTGCTACAGGGTTATGCCCTTTGGTTTAAAGAACGCTGGCGCTACCTATCAAAGGGCCATGACAAAGATCTTCGACGACCTCATACATGACGTCGTCGAGTGCTATATCGATGACCTCGTAGTAAAGAGCATGTCATACGAAGAGCATTTAAACCATTTGGAGACTGTATTTCAACGCCTTCGGCAATATAATTTGAAAATGAATCCCCTCAAATGCGCGTTTGGAGTCTCCTCGGGCAAATTCCTGGGATTCATCGTTCGACACCGAGGTATCGAAATAGATCCCTCAAAGATTAAAGCGGTCATGGAAATGCCTCCGCCAAGAACCCTCAAACAGTTGCGGTCTCTCCAAGGGAAGCTCGCATACATCCGGCGATTTATCGCCAATCTTTCCGGTAAATGCCGTCCTTACAGCCACCTGATGAAAAAGGGAACTCCATTCGTTTGGGATCACAAATGCCAAGGTGCACTAGACGAGATCAAGCAGTACCTGCAGAACCCTCCGGTGTTGGCCGCGCCGGTCAAGGGAAAACCCCTCATTCTTTATACAACCGCCATCGAAGGTTCCTTGGGCGCATTATGGGCGCAAGAGAACGATCAGGGAAAAGAGAGAGCACTCTATTACTTAAGTCGAGTTCTACTGGGGGCAGAAAGCAACTACTCTCCCATTGAAAAACATTGCTTGGCATTAATCTTCGCGATAACAAAGCTCAGGCACTATGCGTTGGCGCATGAAGTCCGTCTTATTTCAAAAGTGGACCCCCTTAAATACTTGATGTCAAAAGCCATATTGACGGGACGACTCGCTAAATGGGCCCTGCTCTTGATGGAGTTCTCGGTAACGTATCAACCTCTCAAGGCAGTGAAAGGCCAGGCCATTGCCGATTTCCTCGCTGAGCACCCGATACCGGCCGATTCTCCTCTGAACTGTGATTTGCCGGACGAGCATGCATTTGATGCGATTGGCGGCGGTAACACCCGATGGGAACTCTATTTCGATGGAGCATTCCCCTTAAAGAAACAGAAACAAGGTATCCCAATGATCAAATCGGGGATAGGCCTCGTCTTTGCAACTTCACAAGGAGGGATAATGCGCTTCGCCTTCTCCTTAACAGAGCCCAGGACAAACAATGAAGCTGAATACGAAGCTCTGATAGCAGGCCTCGAAATCGCCATCGACCTGGGAATTGAAGACCTCCTTATATACGGGGATTCTCAACTGGTTGTTAGTCAAGTAAATGGTGATTACCAAACGTGCAAACCGGAGTTGGTAAAGTACGGCGGAAAGGTGCAACAACTATTGACCCAAATTCCCTCCTATACTTTGGAGAATATACCGCGCGCGGAAAACAGTAAAGCAGACGTGTTAGCCAAACTTGCTAAAGAACTGGCGGACGAAAACCTTGATGATGTAAGAATCGTGGTACAAAGCCGTCGAGTGCTTGCCCCGGCAGAAATATCTCCGGAATTATATAAAGAGAAGGGAGCGACTGAGCAGACGACCCTACAAATAAAAGACCTTGAGAAGGCCGAGGACTGGAGGGAAGTCTTCATAGACTACTTTAAGTCCCACCTAATGCCCAAAGATACATCCTCAAGGCATCAACTCATGAAACGAGCTCTATCTTTCGCCTTCGTCAACGATACTCTATACAAGAGATCGTTTAATTCTCTATGGCTGAGATGCTTAGGACCTGACGAAGTGGAAAGAGTCATTCAGGAAGTTTACGACGGACTTTGCGGTTCTCACCAAGCAGGCCCAAAGATGAAGTTAAAAATTAAACGGATGGGTTACTACTGGCCCACGATGATCCAGGACTGCCTTGAGTATGCGAAGCAATGCCACTCGTGCCAGATTCATGGAGACTTTATCCACCAACATCCGAATCCACTACACCCAACGGTGGCTAGTTGGCCATTCGAAATGTGGGGGACTGACATAGTCGGCCCCATCGAGCCAGCATCATCCCGGGGACATCGTTTTATCCTGGCGACGACTGATTACTTCTCCAAATGGGCAGAAGCAATACCACTGAGGGAAGTGAAGACGGAGAATATCCTCCATTTCTTCAAGACGCACGTCATCTATCGGTTCGGAACCCCACGGCGGATTATCTCCGATAACGGGCCAGCCTACAGAAGCCATAAGATTAGCCGCTTCGCGCAGCAGCACAATATAGACTGGAGATATTCTTCAGTTTACAACCCACGAGCTAACGGTCTAGCCGAGGCTTTCAATAAGACCTTGACGAAGATCATAAAAAAGACCGTTTCCCGGAATAAGAGAGACTGGCACGAGAGGCTGCAAGAGGCCCTTTGGGCTTATCGAACTACATTCAAGACGGCCACGAACACAACGCCGTACGCGTTGGTATTTGGGACGGAAGCAGTACTCCCCCTCGAGATAGAGTTACCCTCTCTGCGAGTGGCAGTCCACCACGAGCTGACGGACGAAGAAAATGCTCACCTTCGGCTTGAGGAGCTTGATGCCCTCGACGAAACCCGGCTCATAGCGCAACAACATCTAGAAGCCTACAAAGCAAAGATGACGCGCTCGTACGAAAGATTGACCAGGCCGAGGACATTCCGCCAAGGCGAACTCGTGCTAGTGGTCAAGAGACCTATGATCCCCAATCGTGCCAAGCGGGGGAAATTTGAGCCAAACTACGAAGGTCCTTACATCATAGAGAAGGTCTACCAGGGTGGAGCCTATCTACTCATGGACATGCACGGTGAAAGACCTTTCAGGCCAATAAACGGCCGTTTCTTAAAGAAATACTACGCTTAATGAGCCATAGCCTGGGTCAATGATAGATGACGACGACTATGTCCGCTCGCTATCTTCCTAGGCTCAGACTTTGCAAGCAGCAGCTGGCCCTCCCATATCGACGGACCGAAACGTCCTTAAACTAACAACGGACCGGAACGTCCTTAAACTATCGACGGACCGAAACGTCCTTAAACTAACAACGGACCGAAACGTCCTTAAACTATCGACGGACCGAAACGTCCTTAAACTATCGACGGACCGAAATGTCCTTAAACTAACGACGGACCGAAACGTTCCTAAACTACTACCACAGCATCCTTAGGCTGACGAGATAAAAAAAGAAAAAGAAAAAAGGGGAATAAGAAACGGTGCATCCACAAGTAGAACGGGCACGGATGAAAACCCGAAAGGGCTCCGTGAGTAAAAACAGCAGGACTACCGGCGAGTGTTTGTGAAAACCCGAAAGGGCGCAACCTCGTTAAAAGACACTTATAGGGTCCTCTCGACCTTGTAAGGAGAAACCACCTGCGTGAGATCCTTACGACTCACAAAGGAGTAACACACTTAGGGATCCTCACGATTCCTAAGGAAAAAATACACTTACGAGATCCTCACGACTCGTAGGGAGAACTCTCTTATGGGACCCTTACGGCTCATAAGATTTGAAAGTCTTAAGTTACAGAGACCTAAACCTGTGCTTAAGCAATCCTCCACAACCTTCGATATTTCCCTACAAGGGCCTCAATACTGACCCTTGTATACAATCCACGGGCGCGAATAAACATTTCCCCAGCAAAGTCCAACCCTTGTAGGTCCTCTCGACCCATAAGGAGAAAGCCCTCTTGTAGGATCCTTATGACTTACAGAGGAGCGCACACTTAGGAATCCTCACGATCCCTAAGGAGAAAATACACCTGCAAGATCCTCACGACTTGTAGGGAGAAATACCTTTGTGAGGCCCTTACGGCTCATGAAGTCAAAAGCCTTGGTCGGCAGGACCCTTAACCCTGTTTGCTGAGCCACCTTTGTTCGTCATCGACAAAGGCAAATGAGGATTCGCTACTGGCAATATTCCAGTTGTAGCGGTGCTGATGCCGAAATCGGTGCCTAGAATCCAGGCTTGCAGCGAAAAAGCTAGCAAGCCCCACATGCCTACAAAATAGCCGAAATGATGGGGCAACTTGCAATAAAAAATAGCAAGTAAAAATGAAGGCATGAAAAATAGCCGAAATGATGGGGCAACTCGCAATAAAAAGCAGCGAGCAGAAAATAAATAAATAGCCGAAATGATTGGGCACCGCGAAAAATAGCCGAAATGATGGGGCAATCGCGACCTTCGCGATATAAAAGCTGAAATGATAGAGCATCGCGGAAAAAGAAATAAAATAAAAGTGAAATCCTCGCCCTACAGGTGATGTTACATCTACCTCTGTATACAATCCAGGGGCGCAAACAAAGAAGGGATCATACTCCTTCCCCAGGTTTCATCATAAGGAGAAGCCAAATCTCGATGGTTCACAGATAGCCTAGAGATCATCTCGACGTCCGTCTCATGGCAGCAGACACAACATCAAGCGAAACGGAACAGCGGCAACCCCCAGTTCCATGGCTCGGCGATACATATCACCAAGAGTCAAACCTCCATCCCGTGAAATGCGGATACAATCAACAAAATTCCTGGTCACGTGGAACACGGATAACGTCACTCTTTGACCCCGTGGAAAACGTCCAGAGCGGATCCTGGTCCTCGCAGAACACGACAGTAAACCCGGGCGAAGCATCCAGAGCGGAGCCTAGTCCTCGCCTAACGCGGCAGTGAACCCGTGTGAAGCATCTAGTGCAAAATTCCTGGTCACGTGGAACGCGGATAATGTCACTCTTTGACCCCGTGGAAAACGTCCAGAGCGGATCCTGGTCCTCGCAGAACACGGCAGTGAACCCGTGCGAAGCAACCAGAGCGGAGCCTAGTCCTCACCGAGCACGGCAGTGAACCCGTGTGAAGCATCTAGTGCAAAATTCCTGGTTACGTGGAACGCGGATAATGTCACTCTTTGACCCCGTGGAAAACGTCCAGAGCGGATCCTGGTCTTCGCAGAGCACGGCAGTGAACCCGTGTGAAGCATCCAGAGCGGAGCCTAGTCCTCGCCTAACGCGGCAGTGAACCCGTGTGAAGCATCTAGCGCAAAATTCCTGGTTACGTGGAACGCGGATAATGTCACTTTTTGACCCCGTGGAAAACGTCCAGAGCGGATCCTAGTCCTCGCCAAGCACGGCAGTGAACCCGTGTGAAGCATCCAGAGCGGAGCCTAGTCCTCGTCGAGCACGGCAGTGAACCCGTGTGAAGCATCTAGTGCAAAATTCCTGGTTACGTGGAACGCGGATAATGTCACTCTTTGACCCCGTGGGAAACGTCCAGAGCGGATCCTGGTCCTCGCAGAGCACGGCAGTGAACCCGTGTGAAGCATCCAGAGCGGAGCCTAGTCCTCGCCTAACGCGGCAGTGAACCCGTGTGAAGCATCTAGCGCAAAATTCCTGGTTACGTGGAACGCGGATAATGTCACTCTTTGACCCCGTGGAAAACGTCCAGAGCGGATCCTGGTCCTCGCCAAGTACGGCAGTGAACCCGTGTGAAGCATCCAGAGCAGAGCCTGGTCCTCGCCAAGCACGGCAGTGAACCCGTGTGAAGCATCCAGAGCAAATACTGGACTGTGGAGTCCTTAAAATCCACGGACTATGACGTCCTTAACCTCGACCGTGATGTCTTAAAACTAACGATCAACCACCCCGATTCCCTACGGATTCTGTCTTGGTTTAAGGGTACATCTCTTCACACCTTTGATACCTGACGTTGTAATTCCTCAACGTCTTCAAAGAGGTGGCGGGTCCCTGCAACCAAACATCGGACTGTGGAGTCCCTAAATCCACGGACTATGAGGTCCTTAACCTTGACCGTGATGTCTTAAAACTAACATCGGACTGTGGAGTCCCTAAATCCAAGGACTATGAGGTCCTTAACCTTGACCGTGATGTCTTAAAACTAACATCGGACTGTGGAGTCCCTAAATCCACGGACTATGAGGTCCTTAACCTTGACCGCGATGTCTTAAAACTAACATCGGACTGTGGAGTCCTTAAATCCACGGACTATGAGGTCCTTAACCTTGACCGCGACGTCTTTAAACTACAATACCTGGAGAAACCCCTGACTCCGTAAAACACGGACAAGGGCGACCACATCCAGCACTTACAAGTCCTCACGACCTGTAAGGAAGAAAAATTTCTTTTGTGAGATCCTTGCGACTCTCAAGGGAAAACCCGCTTAAGAATCCTCACGATTCTTAAGAAGAACTTACACCTATGGGATCCTCTCGACCTGTAGGGAGAAAAACTCTTTATGAGACCCTCGTGGCTCATAAAATGCAAAGGTCTTAGGAAGCAGATCTTAACCCTGAACCCTGAGCCATCGCTGTCCTGCAAGGAGATCAAGATATAGTATCCGCAGAATGCATTCAATAAAAAGGGGACATATCATTGAGAGGAAAATTGTATCTTTTTATTCATAAACCAAAATGGATACAAAGTACAATTTATGAAAGAAACAAAAAAAGAGATACTCTCATTCATGAGTATGTACAAAAGGGGGAGAAAAGATACAAGTCCTCAAGCCGGCGGCCGGTGTAGTAATTTTACCGGCTCATCGTTTTGTTGTTGAGCCACGGCTTCATGACGCAAGATCTCCAGAAGACGAGCCTCCGCCTGAGCTTGCTGAGCCTGATAAGAAGCAAGCCGAGCCTCGAGCTCTTTCTCGGTGGCTTTATGAGCCTCGACCCTCTCACGAGTAAACGTGGCAGCTTTATCGAGAGCCACCACCTCTTTTATGGACTCCTGAAGCACCCGCCAGAGTTCGTATGCTTTGTTGGCCTTGGCTGTGAGACTGGCATGAAGCTCGCTCAGCGCCTTAGAAGCCAACTCCCTCTCCGAAAATTTACGGCCGAGCCCTCTTCTCGCACAACAATATGTTCGCTACGTGTCGCTCTATCAGGCCACGTAAGCTCGCTTTCGTGACCGCAGCCTTGGAAACAAGACATTTACAAGACCGTATAAATGGGCTTCCAGTCTATGGGGATAATCGATCTTAAACGCGCTCACGTCACCTGACGTGAAAGGCAGCAAGAAAGATTTCCGACATATTTCAAGCATGCATTCGCAATCATATGAGTATTCAAAAAAAATATAATAGCATTTGCAATCGCATGAACATTCATAATGCCCAAAAAGGTCTGATGCGCAGGAAAGTGATGATAGCATTTGCAATTAAAGAAAGTCCTCATGAGAAGAATACAAAGTTTATTTATGCAAGCGGAAACATACATTCTAGTACCAAGCCTACAGGGAAGTTCGGCATAAAACATAAGGAAAAGGAGGGACTAATGTAAAAATACTACGCTAATGGAAAAAGGTCACCAAACACGGGATCAATGGCACAAGGGTTAACAAAACAAAGAACAAGGTTCTCCACCTCTCTCTCCGCTCTCTCCAGAACGTCAAAGCGACGGTTCTCGCGAGGAGTCGCTCCCCATCGATTGGCGCCGTGTTCGTCCGCGAAAGCAGACATAATAGCTCGCCGGGCCTTTATCTGGCTCAGCAGATGAATTGAGCAATCCTTCAAAGCCTGAGTAATCAGGCGTGCTTCATGAAAGCCCTCGAGCTTTTCTTCAGCCGCGTCAAGCATCGCCAAGGTCATCTCTGCCGGGTGAGGAGGGATGTCGGCAAGCACGGCCGTGAGAATCATCCGGAGCCAGAGAGAACCCATCGGGAGGGGGGACCCCCTACGAATCGAGAGTTCGTACATTGCTGAGTCGCATTCGTCGTCGGTAAGAAGTGGATCCACCAACCAAGCAGCAAAGCGTGGGATCATCTCCTCGATAGGCACTTCCCATGGCTGTCGACGAGCGTGTGGACGGTTGCAGGCCATGGCACTCAGCTACTCCTCAAATTAAATCATGTCAATATGGAAATAAATTTCTCTGTGAAGAGGAAATAGGCTATGGCCTCAAGACTATAAAGGGGAGCATTAAATGCTGCGCGCGAAAGAAAATTGCATGATGGAACCCTTCCAAGGCCCAAAAAAGGGAAGACATTGGAAATCAGGAAAAGGAGCGATTTCCAAGGCGCCTTCTCTGTATCCAATGCCATGCACGGAAATGTGGCATGAAAAATTGAATAGCCCCATAAAAGGCCCCTCACGTGTGGGGCACGTGAGCACCATGCTTGGTGCGTACTAAGAAGTGAAACAATGCCCTGCACGCTAAACACATCAACAGAAAAAAAAATTGAATGAACGACAAAATTCCAAAAAAGGGGGGGCACGCAAACACAAAAGGACGCGATAAGTTTATCATTCATGCTTTAAAAAGGTCCATACAAAATGAAGAGAAAACGATTACAACGGCAAGACCTCAGGCGCGGGGCACGGATTGAGAAACTCAAGCTTGACCTTGTCCAAGATCCTCCAAGCATTTCGAACCGCCCGAGTATGTTTTCTCTCACGATCGCAAGCATCGGGGTCCTCGCGGATGTCCTCCACCCTCCGGTAGGCGGCAAGTATGGCCGACTGCTAAAACGCCTGGTGCAAAAGATCAATGAGGTTGTCACGCCTTCTCTTCGAGATCAGACTCATCAGATACACCGAATGTATCTTATCCTCGGCAACGTCCAATGCCCTGAGTGGCACACCGGCGCAGAAGAGAGGAAGCGCCTCCCAAATCGCCAGCACGATGAGCCTCAGAAGAGAAGAGCGACGGGGGAGTAGCCGATGGTTGTACTCGTCAAAGCGGCTCATAATCTCAGCACACTGAGCGTTGGTGAACTCCTGATTCTGACTACGGCCCAGGGCACGAATATTCCCGTAGGAAATGATTTCGTTGAGATTATACAAATGAGCGTCCATGATACCTGAAATAAAAATCAGGACGACTTATTACAAACCCTCTTCTTCTTCACTAATCATAGAATGACAAGGAAACCCCAAGAAGCCTCCGTGTGAAGAAACTGAGTCCTTCATTAGAATTAAATTCCTTATTAAGAAAAGGAATTAAATTCCCAGAAATCTTTTTTTTGGGATGGAATTAAATTTCATGGAGTTGAACCGCCATCATCATCTCCCCAAGGATCATCCGACCCTAAGAGATCTGCTGTTGGAGGTTAAGTGGTCTCATATTTTGGCTAAAGAACTTAGAGAAAAAATGGGTTCTTTGTGAAACCCTTGACATGGATTTAAAATCCAGAGAGTGCTGTCAAATTGAAGGTGCTTCGATCACCATTACCTGAGGAGGAAGAGTCCTTTTAAACAGAGTTAAACTCTGAAAATGTTTCGGGGTAGAGAACTAAGCTCTGAAAGCGAGAATAAAATTCTCAAGGAAGAAATTCTCAGAAGAAGAAGATGAGCAAAGTGAAGGCTCCTATGAAGAGACAGAGGTATTTATAGAAGGCAGTGGAAACGTTTCATCTCCCCAGATCCCTAGAGGAATCCAACGGTCACAAGAGGTGACAGCGTTGCACTCACGTGCAGACACGTGAGAACAACGCTGTGGGGGCATTTGTTTCCTGATTTAAAATCAGAAAAGCTTCTGGGAAAAGCTTCAGAAGAGGGTCACGTGCTTACACGTGACCAGCAGTCACGTGTTGGCACGTGACACCTAAACGCATCATCAAGGCAAGTTCAGTTTTCTGACTACGCTGAAGAAAAGGGACTTCAGAAAGGGTCACGTGTAGACATGTGACATTTAAATGCAAGCGTCAAAGGCATACCGGTTCCCTGATTAAACCAAGGAAAAGGCTCCAGACGAGGGTCACGTGTTCACACGTGACCAGGGGTCACGTGGTGGCACGTGATAGCTAAGCATCAGAAGAAGGCAGAGTGCAAAAGAAGGAAAGGGCTCGTTACAAGGGGGTCACGTGCCCACACGTGATCATGGGTCACGTGGTCACACGTGACCGGCTTTCAAAGCCCATTTTGCTAACAGAATTAAATTCTGAAAGAGATTCAAATCTTTCCAAGGGAAAGCGATTATCTGGAGCAGATCGAATTAAAGATTCAGAGATGATTAAATATCATCTATCTATGGGAAAATCTCGGGTTTGGAAAGATTTCTCCTTTAAATCTAACAGAAATAACAAAGGAGAATCCCTGGATTTGAAATCCAATGGTGAATAAAATTCACCTAATAATCCAAAGGTCAAAAACGAATGATAGATGCAAATCAAATCTTTTAATGAAGATTCATCAAAAACTAATTGATTCGGCTACTTTTCCTATAAATAGGAGCCAAGAGACACAAAAGAGGGGACATATACGCAGAGGGAGAAAAAAGGAGAGAGCCTTGATACTTTGAGGAATTTGGAGCTTCTGCAAAAGAAAACCCTAGGTAAGAAAGGGAAGGCTTCTTGAAAGAAGGAGAATTTAATTCTCAACAGAGTTTAACTCTGATGATATAAAAACAGAAGAACATATTTCTTCTCTCTTTGATAGAGGATCTGCAAAGTGCACATCTCCCCTTTAGGTTGAGAATTTAATTCTCAATAGGTTGAGATCCTGCCATGCAGATCCAAAACATAGAGAGAGAATGGAAACATGAGAATTTAATTCTCACAGAACCATAGGAATTTAATTCCTTTAAGATAAAAGTGGGGCTTGACCCTGTGTTATGGGAATTTAATTCCTTCAGAACAGAGAGAAACAGGGTTTAACCCTAATTAAGAACTTAGTTCTGTTGAAACAACGGGAATTTAATTCCCTTAATCATAATTTAACAGGGAATGGAAGTTTAATTCCTTAAAAAGCTTTTATTAGGGTTTAACCCTATTCAGTTCTTCACATATACGAGGAATTTAATTCCTACAGAAGATTCAGAGTTCAACTCTACTCCAGAATATAAGTCTTCAAAAGGAAGTAGGAATTTAATTCCTCTGAAATTTAAAGCTCGAGGAATTTAATTCCTGAAAAAAGATTAACAGAGCCTCTAAATAACATACATGAAGGCAGGGTCACGTGCCACCACGTGACCCCCTCAAAAGATCTACAGAAAGCCCTTTGAGGCAGTCCCACGTGACCCACGTGACCCTTGACAGAAGCTCTAACACATAAGCATATGAATGCCCGTCACGTGATGGCACGTGATGCTCTGAAAGATGCAATAATCTCAGCAGAATGAATGGAGAAAGGGCGCTCTCACGTGTTGCCACGTGACCCCTTTTGCCTTAGTGTTTAACACTAAATTGGAACTCTCGAATCCAGTATTGAAACACTGTTGGGCCTTAGTGTTCAATACCAATCAAAGAACTTTATTTGCAGTGTTCAACACTGACTACCTTAGTGTTTAACACTAATTTGAGGGCTCTGTTGCCGATGCTTGATACTGATCTGTTTTAGTGTTTAACACTAATTTGAAAGCCTTGTTGCTGGTGTTTGACACCAATTATCTTTTAGTGTTAAACACTAACTTGTCAACCTCATTCCCAGTGTTCAACACTGATTGCTCTGTAGTGTTTAACACTAGGCTTTGGCCCAATTGGCTAAAGGGATAGAGGCAAAGCCTCTCCCTCAATGGACCAACAAGAAGTCAATATTCCAGACATGATAGGACTTAGCCCAAGCTGGCCATAAGCCCTCAATTCGTAATTAACTGAGCCAATGGGCTCATAATATAATTAATGGGTCTTGATCCCAAATTGGGCCAAGGACTATTTAATCCATCCCGGTTCTAGGGTACATCTCTTCACTCCTTTGATACTTGGCATTGTAATCCCTCAATGTCTTCAAAGAGGTGACGGGTCCCGATGACCACCCATGATATGGACTGTGGGGTCCTTAAACCCATGTCTAATGCAAAATTCCTGGTTACGTGGAACGTGGATAACGTCACTCTTTGACCCCGCGGAAAACGCCCAGAGCGGAGCCTAGTCCTCGCCGAGCACGGCAGTGAACCCGTGGGAAGCATCTAGTGTAAAATTCCTGGTTACGTGGAATGCGGATAACGTCACTCTTTGACCCCGCGGAAAACGCCCAGAGCGGAGCCTGGTCCTCGCCAAGCACGGCAGTGAACCCGTGTGAAGCATCCAGAGCACATACCGGACTGTGGAGTCCTTAAACCCATGGACTATGACGTCCTTAACCTCGACCGAGATGTCTTAAAACTAATAATGGACCGCAATGTCCTTAAACTACCCATGGACCGCAATGTCCTTAAACTACCCATGGACCGCAATGTCCTCAAACTACCCACGGACCGCAATGTCCTTAAACTAGAACAATAGAGCCCCGCATGCTCCTTTGCAGGATCTAAACGGTCCCGTTTAAGTTGATCTTAGCCTCAAAGATGGCTAACGTATCCTTAAACCTTCAAACAGACTGGACTATGAATCCCCCCAATTAACTCTGACTCGAGGGTACATCTCTGAACTCCTCTAACATCCGTCGTTGTAATCCTTCAACGTCATCAGAGAGGTGACGGGTTCCGACGGCCACACATATACGATGGACCACTATGTCCCTAAACTGGAACAATGGAGCCTAAAACACTCCCTTGTCGGATCTAAATGATCCCGTTAAGTTGATCTTAGTCTCAACATTAGACTAACGCATCCTTAACAAACGTTTGAGTTGATCTTAGCCTCAAGTATGGCTGACGTATCCTCGAACCAAACCCCCAAACCCAAATCTAAGATAAACACGGATTTGGACTAGTTCACGCCCTACGGGCGACGACATAACTCAGTCTCCGTAAACAATCCACGGGCAACAAAACATAAAATAAACACACACGACACGAAGTGACCATCTGGAGAAGGAGAAAGTTGTTATCGCGATGCGGTAGCGTAATTAACTGCAGGGGCTTGCGCCTGCAGGGAAGAGCGTCCCCACAATCAAAAACCCCTCCACGAGGGGGAATCTGACGAAGTTTGCTACATCGGCCGCATCCGTCTAAGCCTCCGATGCACGGTGCCATAAACAACTTGGCATCTTCGGAGAGGTGGACGGATAGCACCAATTAGCATCTGCCCTGAATCTCAGGCACGGACGCCCACGTCGCGCCGCCATTCGGAGGGGAACAGAGTTCCCGAGCGGCTACATCATTCCTAAGTTCGGAAGATTTGATGGAACGGGGAATGCAAATCAGCACGTTGCCCACTTCAAAGCATCGTGCGGAAATACAGGGGGCAATGACGCGCTCCTTCTTCGTTAATTTGTCAACAGCCTGACCGGTGTCGCTTTCGACTGGTATGCGAGCATACCAGACGGGTCCGTCATTACCTTTGCCCAAATGGAGTCTCTGTTCCGGCAAAGATTCATGAGCGTCAGTGATAAAATCTCCATTGCCGACCTTGTGAGGACCAAGCCGGGGAAGAATGAAAGCAACACTGACTTTATCGCCCGATGGCGTAATCTCACGGTCAAGTGCGAACCGCCGCTGGAGCAGGACCAGTCCGTCAGCCTTCTTATTGGGAACCTCAGCAATTGGATGGTCCCATTCTTGTGTACAGCAGGCCTCAAGACATTTCAGGAGCTAACCAAGAAAGTCCAGATGCTGGAACGCTCGAAGCAAGAGTCCCCGCCGGACTCTCAGAGAGACAAAACCTGGAAAAGCAAGCGGGACGACAACCGTAGAAGTGGGAGTTCCAGCAGTACCAATGTCTTCAATGCGTCCGAAAATGAAGAAAAGCGAAGGGCGGGTGAATCCAAAACCAACCGGTCTCGAAAGCCATTGCTGGGAGGAGATGGGCCTTCCCTAGAGGAGAAGAAGAACAAGGTTTACTCTTTCAGAAGGGACAAGGTCCGTAAGATATTTAAAGATGCCTTGAACAACGGCCTACAATTGCCGGAGTCGAAAAGACCCCAAGAAGCAAAAATGATCGACAATCTGCTGTATTGCCCGTACCACCGAGTAGTGAGCCATGCGATCGAGGATTGCTATATCTTCAAAGACTGGGTCGAGAAGCAGTACAGGGCTGGGGAGATCGAGCTGTCCAAAAGCGTGTTGGTGAACAATCAAGTTGCAACCGCCAACTTTATACAGACAAAAATTGAAGCCTTCTGGGAGCAAACAGCCGAACCCGCTACCCTGAGAAATGAGGCCGACTCGCCGCAGCCTCCATGGAGTACGCACATATCTAATAAGACGAAGAAGATGATAAAGCTACTTCGGAAAGAACCCGGGATGGAATGGGAAGAACAAAAGAAGCCTACCAGTCCAGCTGCCAATGCGGCTCCATCAGGCTCAAAATCCAAGAAGCTCAAGAAGAAGAAAAGTGCAGCTCGGTGCGAAAAAGAGTCTGCAGAGAGATCGACCATTCAAAAATATATCGATTCCCTTGAAGAATATGAACAAAAGGAAAGAACATTGATTCAATTGAATGAGTTTTTCCCTGTACAAGCGGCTGAAATTCTGGAGGAGTTAGAAGAAGACTCCAATGAAGAGATCCCAGTAGTGACCTGCTACGCCATCCATCTTGGAAGCGACTCGGAAGAGGAGCTTTGTTTTCCCGAAGAGGATGAGGAGCTCGCCACAACGACCAATCAAATCCAGCTCAGAAGCGGCAGGGCTCTACCGCCAAATCAGGGCAACACCCCAAAAGGGAAGGAAAAACAAGTCGCTAATGAAGAAGAGGGCAGAGAACCGGCTGATGAAAACATAAGTCCTTCCTCGGTGGACTATAATGTCTTGGCACATCTCCGGAAGCTTCCATCTCTCCTGAGCATCTACGACGCCTTGGTCCTATCTAAAGAGCTTAGAGATGTTCTCATCCATGCTCTACAAAACCCCGAGCGGTACCAGGCTCACTTTGCAGAAATTAATATGAAAGAAGCCCAGCACGCTTTGTATGCCGCCGCAGTCACATTTAAGGATGAAGACTTTCTACTGGGAACGGCTGAGCATAATCGGCCGCTTTACGTGACCGGGTACAGCGACGGAGATAGAATTAATCGCATATTGATTGATCCGGGGTCCTCAGTGAACATCATGAACTTGCGAACTCTGAAGAGTTTGTCAATGGACGTCCGACACCTGTCAAGGGAAAGGATTGTCATTCAAGGCTTCGACCAAAATTGTCAGCAAGTTCTGGGGTCCATAGCTCTGCCAATCAAATTCGGGGATCTGCAAACTGAAGTTAAGATATACGTGATCAACGCCGACACGTCTTATAAGATTCTCTTAGGGCGGCCGTGGCTCCACGATTACGGCATCATTCCGTCAACTCTCCATCAATGCATGAAGTATACTAAAAATGGCGAAGAAAGACGCATTGACGGAGACATCCAGCCGTTCGGTGTGCATGAAGTCCGATATGAAGATTCTCGGTACTTTATGAACCACCAAAATGCTAAGCCACAACTGACTGAGGAGAGACCGGCCCCAAGACTCAAAAGAAAATCTGCGCCGGCTGTCACTTTCAAAAGCAAAAATACCCAAGTGCGCCCGCATTTCGGCAGCGACACTGATGAGTCCGATGCTGGAAGCCCGTCCTTCCGTAAAACTCGCCCTCGTTTCGGCAGCGATACGGACGAATCTGTTACTGAAGGCCCGTCTAGCAGCAAAGTCCGCCCTCATCTTGGCAGTGACACTGAAGAGTCAGAAGAAGAGGACCTGCCGTGCAACAGCTGTGCAGATCGGCCCCCCGTGCAGCAAGCGAAACTACGAGAGACCTTCGAAGTCGCAGAAGGGTCCCTGGCCATCACAAGGGTGCCGGAACGGATGTGCAAAGAGCTCGACGCATTGTCAGTCTCTACCGTAGACCAGCTGGAAACCTTCTACGTGCCCGGGAGGAAAAATGGACAGAAGGGCATCCTGTTTTACAGGTCAAACCCCGTTGTGCACCCGGACGACCTTTCTGTCGTGTGCCTTACCTATGAGAGAGGCATAAGAGCCGTCCTCAATCCCAGATACTATGCGCCCGAGATGCGGGAATACTTCAAGAAGTGCGGATGCCGGTTATATCAAACGGAGTCCGAAGCAAAGTTTTACGAAGGGCTATGGTATCCGCCCCAGGTCCGAGTACTCATCGACGGACGAATTCCAGATAGACAGGGCATAGGCTATATTCGACCTGATTCCAAAGCGTGCTACATGACCCATGTTGGTGAGGCCAGCGAAAGATCAAATGATGACGACGAGATAGCCGAGCCAGAAGAAGCTCCTCAAGAGCTCGAAGATGGCGGACAAGCAACCTTTGATGAGCTAACCGAGATTGACTTAGGAACGTCCGATAATCCAAGGCCGACCTACATCAGCTCACTCTTGTCGAAGGAAATGAAAGAGCAGATAATTGCCTTGCTGCGTGAGTTCGTCGACTGCTTCGCATGGACGTACAAAGAAATGCCTGGCCTTTCCCCTAAGGTAGCCGTGCATAAGCTGGCTATATCTCCTGATGCTAAGCCAGTCAAACAAGCTCCTCGAAGAATGAGAAGGGAGTTGGAAGAAAAGGTCATCGAGGAAACCAAGAAACTCATCGATGCCGGCTTCATCAGGGAAGAGAAATATGCAGACTGGATCGCATGCATAGTCCCAGTGAAGAAGAAAAATGGGCAGATCCGAGTTTGTGTCGATTTCAGGGACCTCAACAAGGCATGTCCTAAAGACGACTTCCCGCTACCGGTCATGGAAATGATGGTCGATGACACCTCAAATTATGAACTGTTCACCTTTATGGATGGCTCGTCTGGATATAATCAGATCAAGATGTCGCCTGAGGATGAGAAGCACAAAGCATTTCGAACCCCGATCGGAATATATTGCTACAAGGTAATGCCATTCGGACTGAAGAACGCAGGTGCTACATATCAAAGGGCAATGACTAATATCTTTGATGACCTAATTCATAAAGTCGTCGAATGCTATGTTGATGATCTGGTCATCAAAACTAAAGCCAAGGCTGACCACATCCAAGATCTTAGGACCGTTCTCATCAGACTGAGGAAATACGATCTGAAGATGAATCCTATGAAATGTGCTTTTGGAGTGTCATCGGGAAAATTCCTGGGCTTCATAGTCCGACATCGAGGGATCGAAGTTGACCCATCAAAGATAAAGGCCATCATGGAGATGCCCCCTTCGAAGAGTCTGACGCAGCTAAGATCTTTTCAAGGCAAGCTTGCTTATATACGGAGGTTTATCTCAAATTTATCAGGGAGATGTAGGCCCTTCTCAAAGCTCATGAGGAAAGGAGCTCCTTTTATCTGGGATGCCGAATGTCAAGCAGCGTTCGAAAGCATTAAACAATACTTGTTGCACCCTCCAGTGCTGGCCGCTCCCATTCCAAATAAACCGCTGATTCTCTACACTACCGCGCTGGACGAGTCACTCGGTGCGCTCCTTGCCCAGAATAACGAGGAAGGAAAAGAAAATGCCCTTTACTACCTCAGTCGAACTCTAGTCGGGGCGGAACACAACTACTCCCCAATCGAAAAGCAATGCCTGGCTCTAATATTTGCTGTGAAGAAGCTGAGGCACTATTTGCTCGCTCATCGGGTTATGCTGATCTCCAAGGTCGACCCGCTCAAACACTTGATGACCAAAGCAAGCCTAGCCGGCAGAATGGCAAGATGGGCTGTCATGCTACTTGAGTTTGACATAATTTACACTCCTCAGAAAGCAGTAAAAGGGCAAGCTCTTGCAGACTTTCTCGCTGCTCATCCCATACCAGAAGAATCGCCGCTAAATTGTGAGTTACCCGACGAACAAGTGCCGCACCTCGAGGAAGATGAGCCATGTTGGGAGCTCTACTTCGATGGAGCCTCGTCAATAAGGACCTCCAGTAAATCAAGCGTCCCGGAGATAAAAGCAGGGATATGATTGGTGTTCATCACACCATCAATGGGAACCCTACGGCGCTCTTTTGCTCTCACTGAGCCTCAGACAAACAATGAAGCTGAGTATGAAACTCTGATAGCTGGTTTGGAGCTTGCCGTAGAAATGGAAATCCGTTGGCTACGAGTCTACGGTGACTCCCAGCTTGTCGTCAACCAAGTAAGCGGCGACTATAAGATATACAAACCCGAGTTAGCTCGGTACAGAGGTCGAGTGGTGGAACTCATGAAACGGTTCACTCATATTGAACTAACGAGAGTCCCTAGAGCGTTGAACGGAAATGCTGATGTACTCGCTCGCTTGGCCAAGGAACTGGCTGATCCTGACATGGACGAAATTCTGATCACAGTCAGGAGCCGGCAAATTCTACCCCCAGTCTCTCTACGAGAAGAGAAAAGCGCGGAACAGAAGAGCAGTCCTGCGGAAGAAGCTTCGATCATCCAAGACGAGCCCGATTGGAGAGAACCCTTCATAGAGTACCTCCGATACGACAAGCTGCCCGAAGAAAAATCTGCGAGGATTCAGCTGAAGAAAAGAGCTCTCCGATACGTGTTTGTAAATGACACGTTATATCGCAGGTCATATGACCAACTCTGGCTCAGGTGTCTGTCATTGGCCGAAGCCCAAAAGGTCATGAAAGATGTCCACTCGGGCGTTTGCGGTGCTCACCAATCTGGCCCCAAGATGCGACTTCAAATCAAACGGCTTGGGTATTACTGGCCCACCATGATACGGGATTGCGGAGAGCATGCAAAGAAATGTTATATCTGCCAAATTCACGGTGATTTTATTCACAAGCATCCCAATCCATTGCATCCTACGGTGGCGTCGTGGCCCTTCGAAGTTTGGGGCACCGACATTGTTGGCCCAATTGATCCTCCGTCATCTAAAGGCCACCGGTTTATACTGGCCGCGACAGACTACTTCTCCAGATGGGCTGAAGCTGTCCCGCTAAAAGAAGTTAAGACAAAGGATATTCTGACATTCTTCCAGCATAATATCCTATACCGCTTCGGTACACCAAGAAGAATCATTTCTGACAACGGGCCTTCTTTCAAGAGCTTCAATGTCTCAAGGTTCGCTACTCAGCACAAGATAGACTGGAGATATTCCTCCATCTATAATCCAAGAGCCAATGGTCTAGCCGAAGCCTTCAATAAGACTCTATGCAAGCTCCTGAGGAAAATGCTTCAGCCAACAAGAGAGACTGGAATCTCAAGCTTCACGAGGCATTGTGGGCGTATCGTACCACGCACCGTACTCCAACTCAGTCCACTCCATACTCATTGCTCTTCGGAGTGGAGGCGGTCCTCCCCCTCGAAGTCGAAGTTCCAAGCTTAAGGATGGCCGTTCAGCATGAGTTGACAGAAGAGGAAAACGTGCTCCTTCGACTTGAAGAACTCGATGCCCTCGAAGAAAAGAGGCTCGTGGTGCAGCAAAGTCTGGAGCTATACCGAGCCCAAATGTCACGGGCCTATGACAAGATAACCCGTCTCCGCGCTTTCAAGAAAGGTGAATTGGTGTTGGTCCTCAAAAGACCGATTATCCCCAATCGACATGCCAAGGGAAAATTCGAGCCGAACTGGGAAGGACCATACGTCATCGAGAAAGTGTTCGACGGAGGATCCTACCAACTAATAAGTGCCGAGGGAGAAAGGCCCATGCCCATCAATGGACGATATCTCAAGAAATACTACACATGAATGCTCCAAGTCGCAGGCGAATTGAGCACATCAGCCCTACGGTCTGGATCAGACATACTGCAAAACCGTATACAATCAACGGGCGTAAATGATCCCTATTTCTCCTAAATCCTGCCGATGAGACTACTTTAAAGTCCCACCAGCGGCAAAAGAAAAAAAGAAGAAGAAGAAAAAGAAGAAGAAAAAGAAAAAAAGAAGAAGAAATAAACTGTATGTCCACAAGCAAAATGGGCACGGATGAAAACCCGAAAGGGCTCCGTGAGTAAAAACAGCAGGACTACCGGCGAGTCTGTGAAAGCCCGAAAGGGCGCAAACTCGTGAAAAAGAGATGAAATACACTCTCAAAGTACTCTCGACCTTGTGAGGAGAAAACCCTGCGTGAGATCCTTACGACTCACAAAGGAGCAACACACTTAGGAATCCTCACGATTCCTAAGGAGAAAATACACCTGCGGGATCCTTACGACTCGTAGGGAGAAAATGCTTTTATGGGACCCTCACGGCCCATAAAATTGAAAAGCCTTAGGTGGTAGGGACCCAAACCTATCTCCTAAGCCATCCTTCCCCAACGGGCAACGGCAAATGATGAGTCGCTCCTGGCATTTCGCTTCAGTGTTAGCGGTGCTGATGCCGACCAAAAACCCAAATCCCAAGTCCTCCCAAGGCAAATGATGAGTTGCTCCTGGCATTATTCCAGTGCAGCAATGCTGATGCCAAACAAGATCCAAATTCCAAGTCCCCAAACGGCGAATGATGAGTCGCTCCTGGTATCATATTCCAGTGTAGCGATGCAGACGCCAACCAAATTCCAAATCCCATACCCCAACGGCGAATGATGAGTCGCTCCTGGTACCACATTCCAGTGTAGCGATGCAGACGCCAACAAATCCCTGAAATCTTTCTGGCCCTACGGTCTGGATCATACATCCTGCAAAACCGTATACAATCCACGGGCGTAAAACAATCCCAATCTCTCCTAAGTCCTACCGGTGAGACCACATTCAAAGTCCCACTAAAAAAAAGGGTATGTCCACAAGCAAAATGGGCACGGAGGAAAACCCGAAAGGGCTCCGTGAGTAAAAACAGCAGGACTGCCGACGAGTTTGTGAAAACCTGAAAGGACGCAAACTCGTGAAAAGGAGATGAAATGCACTCTCAAAGTCCCCTCGACTTTGAGAGGAGAAAATTCCCGCGTTAGATCCTTACGACTCACAAAGGAGCAACACACTTAGGAGTCCCCACGACTCCTATGGAGAAAATACACCTACGAGATCCTTTCGACTCGTAGGGAGAAAATGCTTTTATGGGACCCTCACGGCCCATAAAATTGAAAAGTCTTAGGTGATAGGGATCTAAACCTATCTCCTAAGCCATCAATTCTCAAATTCTCTCAGGGCAAATGATGAGTTGCTCCTGGCATTATTCCAGTGCAGCAATACAGATGCCAAACAAAAACCAAAATCCCAGAATCCTCTCAATGACAGATGATGATTCGCTCCTGGTACCATATTCCAGTATAGCGATGCTGATGTCAACCCAAATCAAAATCAACAAGTCAACTTCCACTCCGACACCGCAGAAGGCGGAGCGAGTCAGAATCCAATCTCGACACCGCAAGAAGCGGAGCAAGTCAAGTCTACCCCTGACACTGCAAGAAGCAGAGCAAGTCAAATCAAGCACCGACCGTCCAAGTCGCAAAAAGGGCAGCACCGACCGTCCAAGTCGAAAAAGGGCAGCATCGACCGTCCACGTCGCTAAAAGGGCAGCACCGACCGTCCAAGTCGCAAAAAGGGCAGTATCGACCGTCCACGTCGCTAAAAGGGCAGCACCGACTGTCCAAGTCACAAAAAGGGCAGTATCGACCATCCATGTCGCAAAAAAGGCAGATCGACCGTCCACGTCTCTAAAA
This sequence comes from Agapanthus africanus, assembly GCA_030015575.1. Lineage (NCBI taxonomy): Eukaryota > Viridiplantae > Streptophyta > Magnoliopsida > Asparagales > Amaryllidaceae > Agapanthus > Agapanthus africanus. Next base: position 388,462,165 of record JASDDO010000004.1, read on the forward strand.
TGGCAGCACCGGCCGTCCATGTCGTAAAAAGGGCAGAACCGACCGCCCAAGTCGCTAAAATGGCAGCATCGACCGTCCACGTCACTAAAATGGCAGCATCGACTGTCCAAGTCGCAAAAAGGGCAGAACCGACCGTCCACGTCGCTAAAAGGGCAGTACCGACCGTCCAAGTCGCAAAAAGGGCAGTATTGACCGTCCATGTCGTAAAAAGGGCAGCGCAGGATTCCTACAAAGCGGGAACCGGATCACTTCGGGCCAGGGAAACGTCTATCACGGACACTCCATCTCGGAGTCATGTCAAGCAATGACCGTCCATGTCGTAAAAAGGGCAGTGCCGGCTTCCCAAAAAGCGGGAACCAAATCAGGTCGCCTCCAAGTAAAGAAAGATCCATCAATCCCATGCACACGACCCACATATGTGGTGTGCATTTATTGATGGGGGGCAATTTGTTGGGGTAAAGATTTACACCCCGGTTGACCAAGTCAAAATCAAAGTCAACCCCAAGCCAAGTGGGCCCAAGCCCAGATCCAGTGGGCCCATGCCCGGGTCGAGCCCGAACATGAAGCGGCCGGCCTCCCCCATGCTAAGATAAAAATTTTGTAATAAATAATTTTGTTGTATTTCTTTTATTTTATTTTTGGATAAATGTAAGAAAAATAGGCATAAAGCCAAATTTTTGTAAAGCCCATGGCTTATGTGCAAAAAGAAATGGCACATGAGCCATGGGATAGGCAAAATGCCATTTTATGAAGCCCAAGGGGCTATGTGCAAAATGTATGGCCTATAAAGGCAAGGATAATGAAATATCCCAACAACTTTTTTTTCTCTCTCCAAAAAAAAAGTTTCAGATCTGAGATCTTTCTTCCTTCTTCAAGGTTCCAAAACATTATTCTTTCTTTTGAATTAAATCAAGAGTTCTACTCTCCTTTTTATAAAATAAATTAGTTTTTCACCACAAAACCCATCAAGGGGAACTTAGATCTTCCATTAGATCTCAAAAAGGAGTGATTTTTTAAAATTCCATATCTCTTGATCTTCAAGATCCAGCCAACAGAGGAGGAAGAAGAAGAACCCATTTCCCCAACCAAAACATTTTTCTTTTTTCAGGAATTCAACTCCACTAATTTCTCTTTCGAGAGTTTTTGGGGCTAAAAGCCCTCTTTTCCTCCAGCGCGCAGCGCTCGTGCGCAAAGCGACCACGTGCCGACACGTGGCGCGCGCGCTTGCGCACCAGCACGATGCGCAAAGCGCCCACGTGCCGACACGTGGCGCGCGCGCTTACGCACCAGCACGATGCGCAAAGCGCCCACGTGCCGACACGTGGCGCGCGCACTTGCGCACCAGCACGCTTGTGCTCCCGCGCGCAGCACTCATGCGCAAAGCGACCACGTGTCGACACGTGGCGCGCGCGCTTGCGCACCAGCGCGATGCGCAAAGCGCCCACGTGCCGACACGTGGCACGCGCACTTGCGCACCAGCACGCTTGCGCTCCAGCGCGCAGCGCTCATGCGCAAAGCGCCCACGTGCCGACACGTGGCGCTGCGCTTGCGCTCCAGCGCGCAGCGCTCATGCGCAAAGTGCCCACGTGCCGACACGTGGCGCGCTTTCGCTTGCGCGCAGCGCTCATGCGCAAAGCGCCCACGTGCCGACACGTGGCGCGCGCGCTTGCGCTCCTGCGCGCAGCGCTCATGCGCAAAGCGTCCACGTGCCGACACGTGGCGCGCTTGCGCCTGAGCGCACAGCACCTAAGCGCACAGCGCCCAAGGTGCTGCCCCACGCATCCTTTGGATGCCTTTTTCCCTTTATTCATATATATATGTAGATATATACATTTGTATACAAATGTACACATACACATACTCCGCAACATTCTCCCCCTCCAAAAAAATTTCGGGCCGGGGCGCTACCCCGAACCCCGCAAGGGGGCTGCTAGCCCCCTTGACCCCCAGCCCGCTATCCGGGTAGCGGGACCCCCGTAAAAACTCTGCGTGGCTCCCGATATATCCAAAACCCCCCTTTCAAAACAGAACACACGCACACCGCACATTGGGTTCGCATGACCAGTTTAACCCGTTAATCGGAGGTTCCCTCGCCCCAAAGGCGAGGGGTAATTAACGGCAGCTTAGTCCGCGGCTGCCGGAGATTCGGATCCCCACAATCATTAAACCCCGGCCTACCCTAGGCAGGGGGAATCTGTAGTACGTCTGACAAGCGCGCGCGTATTCCCATCTCACTGGGGTGACGAAAAACACCCTACATCCGTGCTTTCAAGAAAGGCGAATTGGTGTTGGTCCTCAAAAGACCGATCATCCCCAATCGACATGCCAAGAGAAAATTCGAGCCAAACTGGGAAGGACCATACGTCATCAAGAAAGTGTTCGACGGAGGATCCTACCAACTAATAAGTGCCGAGGGAGAAAGGCCCATGACACCCATCAATGGCCGATATCTCAAGAAATACTGCGCGTGAATGCTCCAAGTCGCAGGCGAATCGAGCACACCGGCCCTACAGTTTGGATCATACATCCTGCAAAACCGTAAACAATCCATGGGCGTAAACGACCCCTATCTCTCTCATGTCCAGCCGGTGAGACTACTTTTAAAGTCCCACCAGCGACGACAACTAAAAAAACGGTATGTCCACAAGCAAAACGGGCACGGATGAAAACCCGAAAGGGCTCTGTGAGTAAAAAAAGCAGGACTGCAAGCGAGTTTGTGAAAACCCGAAAGGGCACAAACTCGTAAAAAGAGATGAAATACACTCGCAAAGTCCTCTCGACCTTGTGAGGAGAAAATCCCTGCGTGAGATCCTTACGACTCGCAAAGGAACAACACACTTAGAAATCCTCATGATTCCTAAGGAGAACATACACCTGCGAGATCCTCTCGGCTCGTAGGGAGAAAATACTTTTATGAGACCCTTACGGCTCATAAAATTGAAAAGCCTTAGGTGATAGGGATCTAAACTTGTCTCCTGAGCCATCGCTCCCCAACGGGAAAAAGGCAAATGATGAGTTGCTCCTGGCATTACTCCAGTGCAGCAATGCTGATGCTAAATAAGATACAAATTCCAAGTTTCCAAACGGCGAATGATGAGTCGCTCCTGGTACCATATTCCAGTGCAGCGATGCAGACGCCAACCAAAATCCAATTTCTCAAAATTTTCCCGGCCCTACGGTTAGTCCCCAAACTGACTACCGTATACAATCCACGGGCTCAAATAATTCTCATCATACCCATACCCCACCGCAATCACCAGTCCAGCGGCCGGTCTCCGCCCTTGGACTTATGCTCCATTTGGGAAGACCCACTCATGTATCCTCATGATACATGAGGAGAACAAACTTACGACATCCTTTCGACTCGTAAGAAAACACCTTCGTGGGATCCTTACGACTCACAAAGGAAAAACACACTTAAGAGTCCCCACGATTCATAAGAAGAAAATACACCTACGAGATCTTTTCGACTCGTAGGGAGAATATGCTTTTATGGGACCCTTACGGCTCATAAAATTGAAAAGTCTTGGGTGATAGGGACCTAAACCTGTCTCCTAAGCCATCGCTTCCAAACAGGAAAAGGCAAATGATGAATTGCTTCTGGCATATGTGCTTCAGTGTTAGCAACGCTGATGCCTACCCTAGCCCCAAAATTCCAAACTCCAATCCAATAGACCCCTAAGTCTTTAAACTGGGAACAGATGACCCCTAAAGTCATTAAATTGGGAACAGATGACCCCTAAAGTCGTTAAACTGGAAACGAGGAAAATCTCCTCATGGCAAATGATGATTCGCTCCTGATACCGTATTCCAGTGAAGTGATGCTGATGCTAAACAAAAACCAAATCCCCAAACCCTGTCATGGCAGATGATGATTCGCTCCTGGTACCATATTCCAGTATAGCGATGCTGATGTCAATCCAAACCATATCAAGTCAGCAAGACAACCAACAACCTCCCTGGCGGAATCATGCTCTACCTCGGAAACAAGTCAAATCCCGACACCGCAAAAAGTGGAGCAAGTCAAATCAGAACATTCGACCGTCCAAGTCGCTAAAAGAGCAGCACTGACCGTCCACGTCGCTAAAATGGCAGCACCGACCGTCCACGTCGCAAAAAGGGCAGCACCGACCGTCCACGTCGCTAAAATGGCAGCACCGACCGTCTACGTCGCAAAAAGGGCAGCACTGACCATCCACGTCGCAAAAAGGGCAGCATCGACCATCCATGTCGTAAAAAAGGCAGCACCGACCATCCACGTCGCTAAAAGGGCAGCATCGACCGTCCAAGTCGCTAAAAGGGCAGCACCGACCGTCCATGGCGCTAAAATGGCAGCACCGACTGTCCACATCGCAAAAAAGGCAGCATCGACCGTCCACGTCGCTAAAAGGGCAGCATCGACCGTCCAAGTCGCTAAAAGGGCAGCATCGACCGTCCAAGTCGCTAAAAGGGCAGCACCGACCGTCCACGTCACTAAAATGGCAGCACCGACCGTCCAAGTCGCAAAAAGGGCAGCATCGATCGTCCACGTCGCTAAAAGGGCATAACCGACCGTCCACGTCGCTAAAAGGGCAGCAACGACCTCCTCGTCGGAATCATGCTCCGCCTTAGAACCAAGTCAACCAGACACTCCGTCTCGGAGATACGTCAAGCACCGACCGTCCACGTCGCTAAAAGGATAGCACCGACCGTCCACGTCGCTAAAAGGGCAGCACCGACCGTCCAAGTCGCAAAAAGGGCAGAACCGACCGTCCACGTCGCTAAAAGGGCAGCACCGACCGTCCACGTCGCTAAAAGGGCAGCACCGACCGTCCAAGTCGCAAAAAGGGTAGAACCGACCGTCCACGTCGCTAAAAGGGCAGCACCGACCGTCCAAGTCGCAAAAGGGCAGAACCGACCGTCCACATCGCTAAAAGGGCAGCACCGACCGTCCAAGTCGCTAAAAGGGCAGAATGGACCGTCCACGTCTCTAAAAGGGAAGAACCGACCGTCCATGTCGCTAAAAGGGCAGCACTGACCGTCCAAGTCGCAAAAAGGGCAGCACCGACCGTCCAAATCGCTAAAAGGCAGAACCGACCGTCCACATCGCAAAAAGGGCAGCATCGACCGTCCAAGTCGCAAAAAGGGCAGAACCGATCGTCCAAGTCGTAAAAAAGGGCAGAATCGACCGTCCATGTCGTTAAAAAAAAGCAGTGCCAGCTTCCCAAAAGCGGGAACCAAATCAAGTCACCTCCACGTGAAAGAAGATCCATCAATTTCATGCACACGACCCACATGTGTGGTGTGCATTTATTGATGAGAGGCAATTTGTTGGGGTAAAAATTTACACCCCGGTTGACCAAGTCAAAATCAAAGTCAACCCCAAGCCAATTGGGCCCAAGCCCAGGTCAAGTGGGCCAATGCCCGGGGTCGAGCCCGAACATGAAGCAGCCGGCCTCTTCCCCTGCCAAAATAAAAATTTTGTAATAAATAATTTTTGTGTATTTCTTTTATTTTATTATATGAATAAATGTAAGAAAAATGGGCATAAAGCCTATTTTTTATAAAGCCCATGGCTTATGTGCAAAAAGAAATAGCATATGAGGCATGGGATAGGCAAAATGCCATTTTTGTAAAGTCCAAGGGGCTATATGTAAAGTGTATAGCCTATAAAGGCAAAGATAATGAAAATATCCCAACAACTTTTTCTCTCTCCCAAAAAGAATCAAGATCCGCGATCTTCTCCTTCCTCAAGGTTCTAAAACCTTCTTCTTTCTCTTGAATTAAATCAAGAGTTTAACTCTTCCTTTTCTCAAAAATAAATAGTTTTTCACCACAAAATCCACGAAGGGGAGCTCGGATCTCCAATCAGATCTCGAAAAGGGGAGACTCTTAAGTCTCATCCCCTTTTCTCCAAGATCCCGCCGATCAAGAGAAGGAAGAAGGAGGCCCACCCCCAAAAATCTAACTTTGGACTGACCCAAGGCTCAAAAGAGGATCCAAAGATTCCTAGGAGTTTAACTTCCTTCTAGATCTGCGGGAGTTTAACTCCATAAATTAATTTCTGTTAGGAGTTCAACTCCAAAAATCCCCTTGGGAGTTCAACTCCCCAACCTTGGAACTAGGTCCCTTCCTGCGGGTGTTTCCCGTGGTCACGTGTGCGCCACGTGACCCCGGGGCGCCAAGGCGCCCATCGGTCACGTGTGCGCCGCGTGACCCCGGGACGCCAAGGCGCCCATCGGTCACGTGTGCGCCGCGTGACCCCGGGCGCCAAGGCGCCCATCGGTCACGTGTGCGCCGCGTGACCCCGGGCGCCAAGGCGCCCATCGGTCACGTGCGCGCACGTGACCCCGGGGTGCCAAGGCCCCCATCGGTCACGTGTGCCCACGTGACCCCAGGGCGCCAAGGCGCCCATCGGTCACGTGTGCCCACGTGACCCCGGGCGCCAAGGCGTCCAATAGTCACGTGCGCGCATGTGACCCCGGGCACTATGGCGCCCATGTGCGCTCGTCCTTTGGACGCCATTTCCCCCCTTCATTTTACATGCACTCCATTTAAAGTTATGTTTTGGGTGTTTAACTCCACATTAAATTCTTTTAGGAGTTTAACTCCCTCTAAAGTTCTTTTGGAGTTTAACTCTACAATAAAATCTTTTTGGAGTTGAACTCCACATTCAAAAAAAAACACACACAACACACGCACACCGCACATTGAGTTCGCATGACCAGTTTAACCCGTCAATCGGAGGTTCTCTCGCTCCAAATGCGAGGGGTAATTAACGGCAGCTTAGTCCGCGGCTGCCGGGGATTCGGATCCCCACAATCAATAAACCCTCGCCTACCCTAGGCAGGGGAAATCTGTAACGCGCCTAACAAGCGTGCGCGTATTCCCATCTCAATGGGGTGACGAAAAACACCCTACACTATATCTTGTAGATTATGATCTATGGTGATAGATCTATATGGATGTTGGGAGTGTCCCAAATCCAGGTACATTAACACCATAGTAAAAGGGTTTAGTATGGAGGATTCTAAGCGTGGTGGTTCGTCCACTTACTCAGGAATCACTCTCTCCAAAAAGATATCTTCCAAGACTGATTTGGAGAGAGCTCGCGTGCAAGGGATAACATATGCTTCAGCAGTAGACTCTATCATGTATGCGATGTTATGTACCAGACCAGATGTAGATGACTCACTGGGTATAGTGATAAGGAATCAATCGGATCTTGGGAGAATCACTGGACAGCTGTGGAGGACATTCTTAAGTACTTTAGAAGCACAAATGAATGTTCTTGGTTCGAGCTTCCAGAGTGATAAGGTCGACTGAAAGTCAGTCACAGGCATTGTCTTTACCCTCAGTGGAGGGACGGTATGTTGGAAGAGTTCCAAGCTAGACACCGTGACATACTAGACGATAAAGGCCGAATACATCGCTACCAACGATACTACCAAAGTGTTTGTCTGGACATTTCTTGTTCATGAGATGAATTGAGCGTCCAATAACTGTTATTGAGACAACAATGAAGTTGTGGTTTTGGCCTAGGAATACCGGTCCCATCAGCGATCCAGACATATTCTGAGGACAGTATCACCAGATCATGGGGATGGATGATCTCCAGGGGATCGAGGTAAGGAGAGTTGACGCAAAGGATAACACAGTGGATCCACTCACAAAGGTCTTTCCCTAGAGAGAGTTCTATAGGACGTTGAGTATGAGATACTACAACAAATGACCTTAGTGCAAGTGGGAGAGTGTTAGTTATATGTATGCCCTAGAGGCCATTAGTATACATGTGATGTATATTGTAGTGGATGCTTGGACATATATAGGGAGGACTTTCTTACTCGACATGATAGTATGCTATCTGGTTGCACTTTATCTTAACATGTACACTTATTGTCTCTCTATTACATGTTGATAAAGCCCTTAGGTTGAGTACTTGACTACCAGGATTATGATGCGGATCATACTAGTGGGGCAGAGGTAGTCAGCAAGTACATCCTTCAAATGTTCCTGGTCGTGGGAAGTATCGAGACAGGGCATCGATACTCCAGAGTAGACTAGCGTATACGCTTCTTGACCCATGATGGGCGATGGATGATCTCATATCCATTGGTGTCTGACATCAGAGAAGGTATACGGGTGCTTAGTGGAGTCTGGGTACACTGAACGGACTCGCCAAGAACTTCTAGATGGTATTATACCTATCGTCAGATAGCAGTTCTCTGGTGACACTGGTACAAGTTAGTCTGTCAACCCGAGATCGTCATAAAGTCTTGTGTGATTCCCACTGTGCTTTGATTTCCACCATACCACGTTCAAGAGATCGTGCAAAAAGGTGGTTTTTGGGTACAGTCCCAAGTCACATGGAGGCAATGAGCGATAGGAGGGGATTCATCTCTCCCGGTATTGGGGGTTGATATTGCGCTATGCTCGATTGGCCATAACAGGAAATCCCTGGCCAGGGTTGCTTAGATCTACTGGTAAGTGTTATCAGTAGTTTCTCGAACCGTTATGGACCTTGCATCGTCATGACTTATCAGGCTATTGGGGTCTGACGTTATACCACCCCCAGGATGCGATATGCAACATATCTGATGAAGAGACCGGAATGTACGGTAGTGTTACTGATTGGATTCGCAGGAATATGAGCAGGTTTGCTTGTTGATCTTCTGATCGCTCAATACCCGTGTAACAATCGAGTTCATTTATACCATTTCCAGTTCTCGTATTTCCTTAATTGAGGTATTTTATTGATTTATCGTGTTTGGGTGTGAATGGTATTTTACATTTTACATTGCATTCGACCCGACCCGCTTGCTTGAACCTGTTTGATTCATATTTATAAATTACCTTGACTTGTTCCATAGACACGTGCATCTCATGTATACTGCATATTGGCATTTCATCTAGCATCGCACATTTTATCATATAACATTTTAGATCATGTAAAATAAATTAAAATTGCATTTCATAGCCTGCATGATACCCCTAACCCCGTGGTAGCGTCCGCGCATCTTGTTCTCGTCCCGTTCAGTGAAACGGACGTGTTTGGATGGTTACGCGCACGTACGTGCATCCGTTCTTGGGGGTATGCATTTTCGTTACCTAAGCATTCATTTTAAAATTTGGAAGCCGCTTATATTTTTCATATTTTAAATATGAATTTTTAGACCCGACCCGGGCGTGTTTTGGAATATTTTTGTATCCCGCCAAAATTCAAATTAATTAATTAATTTAAATATATCGACAGATTAAATTTACTTAACTAACAAAAATCTTTTAAATTTTTAAATCTTATTTTTCCTAACTCCTTAACAACCCCGGCCCCACCTTTCTCTCTCTCCCTCTCCTTTTCTTTCTCTTTTTTCTCTCTTCTCTTTTTCTTTCTCTCTTTCTCTCTCCACCACTATGTTCAGTTGATAAAACTGCACATTTATTATGATATTTTTCTATATTAGAAAATGTGTTTATTATATTATATGATACATATGAGGGTTTATCTGTAAAAATACTATTTTCATGTGTTGATATATTATAATTAACATTTGGTAGGAAAATGTATGCAAAAATACCATTGACCAAATCTTAATGGAAAAATTAATATCTCAATATAACAAACTCTACTAAATTTTATTTGTTGAGTTATTGTGTAGAATTTGCAGGGCTAAAATCAAGGGAATCAAAGTTGTTAGACCAAACCTGCCTAATTAAGAAAGCAAACTAAGAAATCAAGTCTAGCAGTAACTACGAGAAGATTTTCAGTTTCCTGAGATTCAAAAGATTGCCACGTGTCACACAGATGAAGCCCCAGAAAAACCAACATGAGATCTGACTGTTTGGCCGCGGATTCGCGGCCAAACCCACCTTTTGGCCGCGGATCCGCCGCGGTTTTGACGAGTTAGGAGTTGGGATTTTTCAGTTTGGATCTTAACTACTAGTTTCCAATTTAGGAATCTAGGGTTCTGGCTTTGGGACTATAAATAAGGACCGAGAGCCTCTTGGAAAAATCATCAAACCGATGCGATCACGAAGTCCACGACGGCTCAAGAATTCTGGTTGATCATCAACAGTTCATCTACCTCCTTAGAAGAGATCGAGAAGCAAACTAGCATTTTGTAATCATTTTCTAAGTGAACAAAGTGTAGTTGATCTTGTTGATTAATAAAAGTAGTTTTATTTTATTATATTTTATTTTCTTCATGATTTCTATCTCTTCTTTTCCCAACATGCGCGAGTAATTCTTTGCTTGTTAGGGTTCGTCGGATTAGGGTAGATTAATGGATGATGAAGATCCTTAAACTCTTTTTAAGTCCTATAAAGTTTATAAACTTTATCAAAAGAATAGTTAACATCCTAATCGGGCGCGCTACCAATTCATTGTTAGTCTCGACCGCGATTAGAGATTAGATTAACAATTGTTTTGGTAAAGACTAGACATGAACGGAGATCCATGTCGAGATAGGGGTTAAGAGTGGGAACCCTTTTCCCTCCAGAAACCCTAATCTACATGCATCACTGTCGTCCTAGTGTTAAATCTATTAAAGGATAAAAAGAGTAATATTTAATTAATCATCCATGACTACTAAATCCTAATGAACCCTACAAGCCCCCTTTTTATATAAACCTACATCCTTAGCTAATCTAGATCTATATTTTGCATCCGTGTTTAACGTAAATCTAGATCCTACAACCATTCTTCACCATTCTTTATTCTTCCTCCTTTCTTTCTCAACACACCTAAAGTAAGAATAAAATATTCAACGTTTCCCAGAGGACGACCCGTACTCATCTCGGTCTAGCTACACGCGACACCGTTATTGATTGAGGTTAACTACTACACATAAATACAGATCATATAAATCAAATGGCGCCATTGCTGGGGATACGTGCGTAATTTTTTATTCTTACTATTTGTGTTGAATTCTTATTCGATCTATATCATAATTAAAACAAAACTGCAAATTGTATATTTAACAATTATTGTGTGAATTTTGCGAGGGGGTCTGGAGTCACAGAATTGAGGAAACAGAGATTCAGAGACATTCATCAATATCCAGAGGAGCACAGGAGGCCACGTAGCAAAATTCATCAACCGATCCTTCCTTCTTGCGGAGGAACCGCGGCAAAGGAGTTATTTTGGCGGCGGAAGCGCGGCGGGAGAGGGGATTTAGGGCTGCAAACTTCTCTGGTATATTTTCTATATCTTTCTTTCTCCTCTGAAATCCAATAAAATATCTTTTCTGCAGGATTCTTTGCAAAATATCGCCGCTCAAAAAAATCTTTTTTAAAGTTTTGTTTTGCGGTTTGTTTTTGCATATTTTAATACGGATTTTTAAGGGGCAAGACCAAAATCCAGATTAGGTGGGGATTTTATCACCCTTCCTAAGCCCCACAAATCACAAACCGAGCATCTGCATCAACCCTACATTAATTTAAAAAATATCTAGACAAGACTCTAAGGACTGTCGCGCTCAATAAGGACAGAGGAAGGTCGTGGGTAATCTATCGCTTATCCGCATTACTTTTGTGGTGTCTAGGCAAGTGTGTCTAAGGCAAGTGGTTACTTAATTAGGCCCACTACTTACGTAGTAGATACCTCCCACTTACCCGGCACTTACCTGGCCATAAGAGTAGTAAAGAGGTGGTAGAGGATTGATCCTGCGGCTTGTCCTTTGGAAGTCTAGGAGCGGTCTAGAGACTTGACCTAGGTAACCTTAGTTCTAGGGTTGTTTGTGCATTTTTGTGTGATTTGTCTAAGTCCGACACACTTTTCAAAACAGACCAATTTTAAATCACACACACGCTGCCACTTGCGCTAAACCCGCTTAGTGCATGCTTGGCTGGACATGGGATTCTAGTGCCCGTCTTGTCCGCGTTCCTGCTATCGACTCCGAAGTCGGTACTTCTTCATCTTCTTTTCCCCCACCACCCATCACATCGACCGAGATGGACGGTACTCCATCAAATTATAATACCACCATGCCACCGCCCGTAGGTGCGCAGAATCCACCGCGCATCTCTCTCCAGGAGAGATGCTATCCTATCCGTGGTCCCCTTCCTACTTGTCTATCCATTCCACCTGCCAACGAGGATGATTTTGGAATTAAACCCCACTACATCAATCTGTTGCCCAAATTTCACGGGCTTGAGTCTGAAGACGCGTACGTTTTCATCACTAAATTCGAAAACGTATGCGCAATGATGGGTACGTCACAACTGTCTGTGGATGCTATGCGCTTGCGTCTTCTCCCATTCACTTTGTGCAACTTGGTAGAAAAATGGCTTTATAATACTGCCGTACACTCTATCACTAATTGGGATGAATTCGTAATAGCATTTCTTAAGAAGTTTTACCCAAACCATAAGACTGCCCATATTAAGAGCGAGATCAACCAGTTCACCCAGCTTCGCAATGAACCATTTTGGAAGTGCTTTGAACGTTTCAAGGATCTGCTTGTCCAATGTCCTCATCATGGAATACAAAGATGGGATTTATGCCGAATTATATATGAGGGCATTAATCCAGCGACAAAGCAGATGCTTGAAACAATGTGTCAATGCAATATCATGTCTAAAGATGACGGCGAAGCTTGGAAATATCTGGAAGATCTCGCTGAAAACACTTTGCAGTGGGAAAGCGTAAGACCACCTTCATCTAGGGGAGATATTCATTAGCTCGATATTTCCATCGCAGTAAAAGCCGAAATGGCAGCGATGCAGAAGAAACTCGACGCTATTGAGAACAAATTCTCATCAGTCTCCCTAAATCAGGTAACGCTTCCCAAGACCGTGTGTGGTTGCTGTTCAGATCCTTCACACTTGACGGAAGAATGTCCTATGAATGCACCGTTTCAAGGTCACGAGCAAACTAATGCTGCTTTTCAGCAGCGACCTAGAAACGATCCTTATTCTTCCACGTACAATCAAGGATGGAGGAATCATCCTAACTTTGCTTGGAACCAAAACCAACCCCAAAATCAAAACCAGTTCCAAAGCAATAATCAAAGACCTCCTCTACAGCAACCACAATCACAAAGTCAGCACCCCTTTTAGTCACAAAATTTTCAAAATCCGGCCAACACTTCTTCACCGCAATTGGCCGGTACTGATAACTCTTCACTCGCACAAACTTTGGATTTGTTTATGAAACATTCCATGCAAATGTCGGCTGATATGAAGTTTTCTATTGATACCATAAAGAAAGACTCCGCCTCCCACGGTGAGAGTATTAAATCAATAGAAAACCAAATTGCACAATTGAACGCCGCAATAAGTGCGAGAGAGAAAGGGAAACTCCCGTCTCAACCCTTACCGAATCCTGGCCACTCACAACATCATAATGTGAATATCGTTACTACGTTGAGATCGGAAAAATTGCTAAATAACCGAGTGGGTGAGAAATTTGATGATGTTAGTGACACCAATGATCCCCCAGCTTCTACTTCTTCTCCTAATTCGTCTAGTCTCCCACCTTCATCCGAGCCTATTCTTCGTTTTCCCCAAGGCTCGAACACTTCGCCAAATCCATCTAAGTCGATTCCCACTCCAATTTTGGGATCGAATCCGTCCCCACAATCTTCTCTACAAATGTTGGACCCAAACTTATTGATCAAGCTCCGTTTCCAAACAGATTAAGGGCCAACCGACCTAACCCACAAATGGAGAAGATTGTGGAAATGTTTAAGCAAGTTAACGTAAATATTCCTCTCCTAGATGCTATTCAACAAGTCCCATCTTATGCAAGAATCCTTAAAGACTTGTGCACTAGGAAGAGAAAAACTCAAGTGCCTAAAAAAGTTTTCATGACGAGTAATGTTAGCACAGTTTTTACCCAGCAAATACCAAAGAAACGTAAGGACCCTGGTTGTCCTACCATTTCTATTTCTATTAGGGGTAAGAATATTAATCGTGCTTTACTCGACCTTGGCGCTAGCGTTAACTTGCTTCATTATTCAGTATACGAGCAGTTAGGGATTGGAGAGTTGAAACCCGCCCATTGTACTCTCCAGATGGCAGACCGATCAATCACCAAACCTCGGGGTGAACTAGAGGATGTGTTAATTAAAGTCGGGGAATTCATATTCCCTGTGGACTTTATTGTTTTAGACACACAACCTGTGGCAAACCCACGCAATCAAATTCCGGTGATACTTGGTCGATCCTTTCTAGCAACTTCTAACGCTGTAATTAATTGTCGTAACGGTTCTATGAACTTATCCTTCGGGAAAATGACAATTAAGCTTAATATTTACAGGTTAGGAAGTCAACCATCGGAACCTTCTGCTCATTTGCTGGATGTTTGTTCCATCCACGAGATAGCTCCCGAAAGCTGCATGGATGAGGAACTTTGCTTTGATGATCTCGACAACACAAGTGAGACATCGTTTGATCTTGCACAAATTCATAGTGAGGATATGTTCAATGAGTCCGTCCTTGAGTTTGAATCAGTTGACTCGTCGCAAAAGTCAGCAGCACTTTCCGAGTCAATATCCTATGCAAGTTTTGAACCTCTTAGGGGGTCCGAATATCATTCACTTACCTCACCTTCTATTGTCTCTCCTCCAATTCTTGATCTCAAACCGCTACCCTCTCATCTTAAATATGCATATTTAGGTGAGAATGAGACTTTGCCAGTGATTATATCCGCTTCTCTAGCCTTAGAGCAAGAGAACGCACTTTTGGCAGTGTTGAGATCGAATCGGGAAGCATTTGGTTGGACAATGGCTGACATCAAAGGGATTAGTCCCTTAATTGTCGAACATTATATACATCTGATGGATGAAGCCAAACCAACCCGAGACCCACAAAGACGGTTAAATCCCGTTATGAAGGAGGCGGTAAAGAAAGAAATCGTCAAGTGCCTTGATAGTGGTATAATTTACCCTTTATCTGATAGCCAATGGGTAAGTCCAATTCATGTGGTTCCTAAAAAGTCTGGCATCACGGTCATAACTAATGAGGCTAATGAGTTAATCCAAACACGCACCCATACTGGGTGGCGCGTATGTATTGATTACAGAAAACTCAATGCCGCGATGAGGAAAGATCACTTCCCTCTACCTTTCATTGACCAGATGTTAGAACGATTAGCTGGACACGAATACTACTGTTTCTTGGACGGATACTCTGGCTATAACCAGGTCCCCATCGCCGAAAAGGATCAAGATAAAACCACATTTACTTGTCCTTTCAGTACTTTTGCTTATAGACGCATGCCCTTTGGGTTATGCAACGCTCCCGCTACATTTCAGCGGTGTATGATGGGGATATTCTCAAATATGGTGGAGAATTTTCTGGAAATTTTTATGGACGATTTCTCCATTTTTGGGGACTCCTTTGAGGACTGCCTTCGTAATCTTGACGCGGTTCTTACCCGCTGTAAGGATAAGAACTTGACTTTGAATTGGGAAAAATGCCATTTTATGGTCCAAGAAGGTATTGTCCTTGGACATATAATTTCACGAAAAGGCATTGAGGTTGACAGAGCAAAAATTGATGTCATTCATAACCTCCCTCGTCCCAAATGCGTCAAAAATATACTATCCTTCCTTGGCCATGCAGGATTTTATAGGAGATTCATTAAGGACTTTAGCAAAATTGCTAGACCCTTAACCCTTCTATTGGCCAAGAATACTACATTTCACTTCGATTCGGATTGTGAGGCTGCTTTTGAATCGCTTAAAGGATCACTCACTACAGCCCCCGTTCTATCATCTCCGGATTGGAACCACCCGTTCGAGCTTATGTGTGATGCATCAGACTTTGCTATTGGTGCGGTCTTAGGACAACACATTGATAAGATGCCACATGTAATTTACTATGCAAGTAGAACCTTGAATGATGCACAAATAAATTACACAACTACCGAGAAAGAACTCTTGGCAGTTGTATTTGCATTAGAGAAATTCAGGCCCTACTTGATTGGCTCGCCAATTGTGGTTTACACTGATCACTCCGCCCTACGACATCTTTTATCGAAGAAGGATGCGAAGGCCAGGCTAATACGTTGGATCCTATTGTTACAAGAATTTGATCTTGTCATCCGAGACAAGAGTGGATGTGAAAACATTGTAGCCGACCATCTTTCACGCATCACTTCTTCACCAACTTTGACCGTGCCGATAAATGACTCATTTCCTGACGAACAACTCTTGACTGTATCCTATGAACCTTGGTTCGTGGATATTATGAACTACCTTGCGACGGGACTTATTCCTAGCGATTGGTCGAAACAAGACAAACTTCGATTTCTATCCCAAGTAAAATACTTTTACTGGGATGAACCTTATCTATTTAAGTATTGTTCCGATCAAATCATTCGCAGGTGTGTCCCTAACGATGAATTCAAGAGTGTGTTATCATTTTGTCATGATCAGGCATGCGGCGGTCATTTTGGTCCTCGAAAAACGGTGGAGAAAGTTTTGCAATGTGGCTTTTATTGGCCAACATTATTTAAAGATGCATATGAACATTGCAAAACTTGTCTGCGATGTCAGCATTTGGGTCGGATTTCACGAAGAAACGAGATGCCGCTCCAACCTATATTGGTTGCGGAAATATTCGATGTTTGGGGTATTGATTTTATGGACCCTTTTCCCAATTCTTTTGGGAATTTATATATCTTGTTAGCGGTTGATTATGTCTCGAAATGGGTGGAAGCTATACCGTGTCGCACTAATGACAACAAAGTTGTCATTAAGTTCCTTAAAGAAAATATCTTTTCGCGATTCAGACACCCCCGCGCTATAATTAGCGACAACGGGACACGTTTCTGTAATCGTTCTTTCGAGACTTTGATGCGGAAATATTCAATCACTCACAAACTTTCTACGCCCTATCATCCCCAAACAAGCGGGCAGGCTGAGATCTCAAATAGGCAGATCAATTTTTTTTTGGAGAAGACGGTTTCTAAAAACCGTAAAGATTAGTCAACCAAATTGACGGATGCTCTTTGGGCATTCCTCACCGCTTATAAGACCGATCTTTGTATGTCTCCATACCGCCTAGTGTTTGGGAATGCATGCGACCTTCCTGTCGAGATCGAACATAAAGCAATATGGGCTATTAAAGAGCTTAACTTCGATTTTGATCATGCAGGCAACTATCGAAAGCTGCAACTGAATGAGCTAAGCGAACTCCGTAATGAAGCTTACGATAATGCGGTGATAGTAAAGAACAGGACTAAAGTGTTCCACGATAAAAACCTTTTTAGAAAAATCTTCACATCGGGGCAACAAGTCCTTCTTTACGATTCCCGTCTCCATCTTCATCCGGGTAAGCTTAAATCTCGTTGGAAAGGACCTTTTGTGGTACGGTATGTACACCCACACGGGGCAGTAGAAGTTGAAAATTTGAAAAACGGTTCAATTTTTAAAGTAAATGGGCATAGATTAAAACCGTATTTCTCTGCTGACCCCGCAGAGGAGCTTCTGTTTTTACAGGAGCCGCTTTATCAGAATTGAATTTCCTCTGCCTCACCTCCATGTTTTGGTCACAATTTCTCATTTTAAGAATGGAGGTGAGTAAAAATGGATTTAACTGAATATCTGTGCGTGCCAAAGATCAAGTTTGGGGGTAGTTTTCAATTAACTATTATTTTATCCTTTTTATCTCTCCCAAAGTATACAGGTCTTTGCTCTCAAAAGACAACATCAGTGAGGACACTGCTGAAAACAGGTTTGGGGGGAGGTTTGTATTCACTGAATTATCTTTGACACTAGGCATTCAATTTTTTTTTATAACAAAAGAATAGAAAGTGAAAACTTACATCCAAAAGATAGGAATGGTTTAAGAAAACCAAGAAAATTAGAAGTTTTTTTAAACGAACTAGTAATAAGTAGTTATGAGCCGTTGTCCCAAGGGTTAGCAAGATGAAGGAAGTCACTAATCTGAGGATAAAAATAAGTCTGAAAAATAGTTTCTATTTTGAAAGCTAAACATTTGAATGTTGATACCCTACTATATGCACTTACACACGTCTTGAAACTCGGGATAGTAGAGGATACCTTGAAATGCTCTTGTCTAAAAGCTAAAGTATGAAGGAAATAAAAAAATGAATAAAATATAAAATGGTGAAGAAAAAAATGAACACTGGTTTTGTTATCGCCAAGGCAGCAATAAAAAAATATAGCAAGGGTGCTTCATCACCTAGTGCCTTAGACCAACTGGTTTGGGAGTCACTGCTAAGCCTTAGGTGGTGCAAGACGAGGAAAATACTAATCAGCAAGCACATGAGTAATCGGTCGGTTAGTACCTCAAGAAGTATTAACGGTCGCATGAAAATGTGCGAGCAAATCCAACTAAATATTCATCAAATTAAAAAGTACTGAGGTAGATGGACAAGAGTATGATAGTTTGAATTGAATTCTCCGAGTGTAGGGATGTTCTATTCACACACGTAGGGGTATATGATCGATGTTTGGATGAAAGGTAGGAATGAAGAATAAAGACGATGTTTTATTGAGGGATGATGTGATTTTTAATATCTTTTCATGACTATTAAGATAGGGCTCATGACAACTGAAAAGCTAGTGTAGTTGGAAACTCTAAGTTTTCAAAGTCTTTCTTTTATGGTTCTTATCTTTATATGTAAATTTCACCATCTCTCTTTTATTATAAGGATTTTGTTGGTGTAATCCGCTGAAAACCCTCAGAAGACAACACTCCTCCTACTAGGGACACCTAGGGGTTTAACGGCTTGTTGCACCTGCTCAGTGCAATCGTGTTTGCCTACGAAAGTGTGCTTAGTTTTCTCTTTTCTTTTTTCTCCATCTCTTGAATAAACTAGTTTGCTCGGGACGATCAAAGATAAGTTTGAGGGTATTTGTTCAGTTGATAAAACTGCACATTTATTATGACATTTTTCTATATTAGAAAAGGTGTTTATTATATTATATGATACATATGAGGGTTTATCTGTAAAAATACTATTTTCATGTGTTGATATATTATAATTAACATTTGGTAGGAACATGTATGCAAAAATACCATTGACCAAATCTTAATGGAAAAATTAATATCTCAATATAACAAACTCTACTAAATATTATTTGTTGAGTTATTGTGCAGAATTTGCAGGGCTAAAATCAAGGGAATCAAAGTTGTTAGAGCAAACCTGCATAATTAAGAAAGCAAACTAAGAAATCAAGTCTGGCAGTGACTACGAGAAGATTTTCAGTTTCTGAGATTCAAAAGATCGCCACGTGTCACACAGATGAAGCCCCAGAAAAACCAACATGAGATTTCACTGCTTGGCCGCGGATCCGCCGCGGTTTTGACGAGTTAGGAGTTGGGATTTTTCAGTTTGGATCTTAACTACTAGTTTCCAATTTAGGCATCTAGGGTTCTGGCTTTGGGACTATAAATAAGGACCGAGAGCCTCTTGGAAAAATCATCAAACCGACGCGACCATGAAGTCCACGACGGCTCAAGAATCCTGGTTGATCATCAACAGTTCATCTACCTCCCTAGAAGAGATCGAGAAGCAAACTAGCATTTTGTAATCATTTTCTAAGGGAACAAAGTGTAGTTGATCTTGTTGATTAATAAAGCTAGTTTTATTCTATTACATTTTATTTTCTTCATGATTTCTATCTCTTCTTTTCCCAACATGCGCGAGTAATTCTTTGCTTGTTAGGGTTCGTCAGATTAGGGTAGATTAATGGATGATGAAGGCCCTTAAACTCTTTTTAAGTCCTATAAAGTTTATAAACTTTATCAAAAGAATAGTTAACATCCTAATCGGGCGCGCTACCAATTCATTGCTAGTCTCGACCGCGATTAGAGATTAGATTAACAATTGTTTTGGTAAAGACTAGATATGAACGGAGATCCATGTCGAGATAGGGGTTAAGAGTGGGAACCCTTTTCCCTCCAGAAACCCTAATCTACATGCATCACTGTCATCCTAGTGTTAAATCTATTAAAGGATAAAAAGAGTAATATTTAATTAATCATCCATGACTACTAAATCCTAATGAACCCTACAAGCCCCCTTTTTATATAAACCTACATACGTAGCTAATCTAGATCTATATTTTGCATCCGTGTTTAACGTAGATCTAGATCCGACAACCATTCTTCACCATTCTTTATTCTTTCTCCTTTCTTTCTCAACACGCCTAAAGTAAGAATAAAATATTCAACGTTTCTCAGAGTACGACCCGTACTCATCTCGGTCTAGCTACACGCGACACCGTTATTGATTGCGGTTAACTACTACACATAAATACAGATCAATCACACTACCAAACAATTTTCTTTCTCCCTACTGTTCATTTCTCTCTCTCTCATCTCGATCTCTCTCTACCTCTTTCTCTCTCCCTCCCTCTCTCATCTCGATCTCTCTCTCTCTCTCTCTCTCCTTCTCTCTCAGTCTCTCTCCCCCCCTCTGATTTATAAAATAATCCTTTTAATATTTTAAACCATACATCTCTCTTTCTCTATCTCCCTCACTATTCATCTCCTTCATTATTTTTCTTCTTTCCGCCTCGCGAGAATCCAAGCCAGCCCCCTCCTCTGCCTCGTCGTCGAGCCCCTCGTCTCCACGCCTTCGCCGCCTTCCTGACCTCCTCACCGTCATCCTCTTCTCCTCTTCGACCTCCTCATTCTCTCTCTCCTGAGCCTATAAGCCGACGGCACACCTTCTTCGAACCATCAGCCTCTGCCCTCGCCGTCGCCGACCGCCCTCGTCACCTCCACCTTCATCGTCTTCCTCCTCAAACTCACCTCTCCACCACCTATCCTCCATCTCCTCTCTCTCCAAACAACCCGACCTCAAGAACCCAGGAACCCCTGCACCCATCTTCGCCTCACCACCGACGACCCCTCGTCGTCATCACCCTCGTCCTCACTTCCACCTCTTCAGCATCTCCTCGAAGCCAAGACCATCATCGACATCGCCCCTCATCGTCGAGCACCCAGCAGCCCCTTATCGGCTCCTAACCCCGCAGCCACTATCACCTCCAATCACCATCTCCCAAACACGATCTCGACACGGCCCTTTCCATCAACCATTACCGCCTCGCCTTCACCGTTGTCGTCTGCTTCACCTCGCTGGCGCAACTATCTCCTTCTCTCGACCCAACTACCGTTCTATACCCCATCACCAATCACCACCATCATCTTTATTCCCTTCGAGCAACCCACCACCAACAGCCTCGCCTCTAAGCCCCGGTCATCGCCATCACCAACCCATCCAACTCCGACCACCTCTTCTACTGAACTCATCCCTTTCCGGCCTCAACCTTCACCAACATCACCTTCATCGACTCTAACCCGCATCCATCATTTTCCCTTCATCGCAGAACCCGAGCACTTCACCATCGCCATAGCCAAGGGTGCAGCAACAGCCCTAGACCTCGCCGTCGTCCTCAGCACCACGCCGCCGTTGTTGTCGTCTTCTTCTATTTGATCTCTCGGTCGCAACATCTATACTCGAGCCAAGCATCCGACGTCGAGATCTTGTGTTGCATCGTGCCCCGTCGTTGTTCCGTTCGCGTGTTCATCGTTTCGAGGCAAGTTAATCTTGCTACATGCTATTTAAATTATTTTTTACCTATTTAAATGTAGATTATACCTGTAGTGTAAATCTAGTACCACATGTTTCATTTTATCACGTTTCGATGTTCCATTGCATTCACTTATATCATTTTAGATCTATATCTTGAAAATAATCTTGTTACCTTGTAGATTACATTATAATGCATCCATACCAATATTTATATCACATAGTGTTTATTTGTACATCCCATAGTACCATTTTATAGTTTGTAACTTTTCGAATACCCGTTTGCATCCATTTCATTTAGAATATAGATAATTGCATGCATAGATCATATTAAGACATAATAATGTGATATTAACATTCCATGTTTGATAAAGTGTATTTTAATTAGTGTTGGAACTATAACTTTAACCCTAATCGATAATTATGCATCCATATGTTTTAATCTATACCTATTTTGCATACTACATCACATTATTCCATTTTATTGTTACATTGGCACCCCATACTTGTTTTTGTGTACTCATGCTTAGTATAGTTTGATTATGAGCACCCACGTGACACTTGTGCACCCCCTGACATGACTTGATACGCTATTACTTGATACGACTTGATATCGTGCACTTCTTGACATGATTGGATTTATATCCACTACCTGATTTAACCTGATGTACCATAGCTTGACCTGTTACCTGATCTTGTTACTAATGCCGACAATCTTGACTTGTTGTCCCTATGGAAATTTCCTGTTGTCTATCCAGACAAACCTGTACCTACTTGATCCTGTATTGGCATTAGCTCCAGATTTATCAATACCTGACTTAAGCACATAACTTGGGGGTATGGGGAAATCAATGATGAAACCTGACTTGTAACTCGACAGTTCGATACTTTTACTAATCAGTCTTACGGGCTAGGCCAGCCCCGGGGTGATGCTGCTGACATCACTCATCGTTACATACTACCCTTTTACTGCCTTGCGGCACATCTCGGATTCAACTCGAGAATCTTGAGCGTGGTCCCGGGCACGCACGGGATACTATTGAGTTACATCGATGATTCATCAAATTGATTTCAAAGACTTGAGAGTAGTTAACCCAGTAGACTAGTCTAGATTACTCACTGCACATCACCTATGCCTTACCCTTCACTGTCCTATTTATGTTACTGTCATACCTGTTTTACTGTTCATACTCATGCTTGCATGACTCGTTACCCCCTGATTATATTATTATTGATGTTATGACGCACTGACGTCTGGGTTTTGCATGGCCTAGATCCTCTACCTTTGTCGCAAGCTGATCAGGAGTACTGCCGCTGTTAGACCGAGCAGTGAGGATCCTGTTAGTATCCAGCTTTACTTTCCAGGTGTTTTTTTTTCTATTGGATCCTTGCTTCCGCATATTATATTATTTCTTGACTCATTTATTCTGGCTCATGGACATGTACTAGATAGTTTAGTTTACTTTCCTGTACTTGATATCTCTACAGCCGTAATGTGACTGTGAAAGGATTTTTCCTATCCACAGGTAGCATGGTTGGCTCTGTCACGTGCCTATCTTAGCGCACTCTGGGAAGCGGGGCGCGACAACCCGGGTGTCCGTTACGTTTAGCAGACCGCTTGCGGCTTGTGGGTGTTTGATATGATCATCACCTACTGCCGGCGTATTGACGAGTCTTTAGAGTCCTACACATAGGTTTCCTGGTTCATGCGAAATGATGTAGGAGCACATATGTGATATGTGCGGGACCGAGATTAATACAAGTGTGTGATACCGTATTTTATTCTCGCGATATGTGATATCGGTCGGTTATATGTGATATAGCCGGGTTATCGGATCAAGTGTTGATTCGATAGATTGTTACATTAGATATTAACCGGTTGTATGTGATATAGCCGGATTATCAAATCAAGCGTTGATTTAATAATTTAATGTATAATTATATATGTGATATATTAATTTACATTAACTAATATTATCTCACTTAAACATTTCTTTTTTTCACTTGTGTGTATATAGTATATATGTGATATATATTAATATACATTTTATCGTGTCATGCTTGATACCACATGCAACATGGGTGTATGAGACTTACACCATGGTTATGATAATCCTAAGGTTTTATTTATTTAAAATTAATCAAAATTAATGGTAATTAGTTACATGGTTGAAGCTTGTGGAACCATTGACCAAGTCCAATAATTTTGTTTTACTTGTAGATATTTATTAACCTAACCATTATTGTTAGCCATGGTTTATTCTTTACATGAGTTAGTGCATGACACTAACTCACCCATGGTTGCTTTTCTCACCTCATGAGTTTCATTCTCTTCCCCACCTCATCTTCTTCTTCCTCATGTGAAAAGGTGATGAAATATTGTGAGAAAAATTAATCTAAAGTGAGCTCATTTCCTATTTCATCATCCTCTTCTATATTAGTCATTTAGTTTAAGGTGTTTGCTTCACTAATCTACCATTATGGTGTTTGCTTCACTAATACTATATATATTTATATTTGATATAATTATATATTAACTAATATTATTTGCTCACTAATTATTCTTCATAATATATATATATATATATATGAAGCATGGCATGGATTTTCTAGTTTTTAGAAAATAGAAAATGAGGTGGAAAAATGAGGAGACTTTTTTGGCACGGTGTAAAGCATGGCTTGATGAATTTTTTATTCATCATCCTACACTATTGAAACATGGTTACAATTCTATATTGATGGATATTGGTTGCTTCAATAATGTGGGGTATTAAGCCATTCTTTACTTGGTTCATTTTCATCTTAGCCATTTTTCATGAGCTCATGTGATGAGTTCTCCTCTCTAGTTCTCTCCATCTTTTTCCTCACCTTCTCCAAGCCCAATCCCTCACATGAGTTATGAAACCTTGAGCTTGTGAGAACCCTAGTGAGTAAACAACACCTCTACTTCACCATCCTACACTTGATTAGCGCTTTGGTGTAATGTGTTTTCTTCACTAAAGAGTTTAGTGAAGAGGTTGCTTGGATTAGCGGAGTTTCGAGTGGATCATTTTCGGCACGAAGATCGCAAAGGATGCTCGATCCAACTTCAAGTAGAGTCGCGTGGACTACTACACGGAGCTCGAGAAGAAAAGGACACGGCTACAAAGGTTGTAGCCACCTTTCTCTTAGTATAGTTTTTGTTATATCATAATTAAACCCTAATCATCTAGTTTCGATTCTTGTTTAGTGTTAATTAGCATCCCAAATATTTTTAAATGGCATGCTTGATGCTAGTAAAACCCAGTGGTGGTGCTAACAAACACTTTCACATGAAGCCATAAAGCCTGGCAATTAACTTGTTTTGCAGCATGCTAAAGCTTATGGAATGAGAAAAATGCTAGCATATTTACAGATATCGTACAGAAGATAAAATTTTAACTTCAATTGTTACTGCATGTCATCTTTGGATCTGATGATGCTCGATATCGGTGACCTCCCAGATAATGACACGTGGCAGATGGCGTGTCCCAAAGCTCATAAAGAAAGGACCTACAGTAGCCGACCAGGACACTCCTGTGCCCGTCCCACAAACAAACGCTGGCTCGCCACCGAGCCCCCTGTACAATTGGCCTTCTCTGCCTCCCAGCTCGTCTCCGGGCTATCGCAGAACCAAGATACCTCGGCTCTCCCGCTCGTTCGCGAGCTCTCCCACCGAGGTCATCTTCTTCGGTCTCATCGACCGATCAACAACACCGCTCACAGGCGCAACCGCCATCCCGCAAATCTCGCCGTGCGCGAGATTTCCGCCGGCCACATCCCACGTTCCACGCCATCACGATCCCCCCATTAACGAGCCTGTCTCGCCATTAATGGGAGATTCCGCTAATCACGCGGGCGTGACGTCGGAAGCGTAACAGCCGGCGTGATTCTCGCGCCTGCCCTGCCTGCTGCCACCGCTATATAAACCCCTTCTTCAGACGGTCCAAGCAAGCCATTTTTACTCCACTAAACCGTTACTCTGCTCGGATTTCCTCTCTAACTTGACCGTCGGAGGTTCCTCGGTGGTACAACCACCCCGGGACTTCCTTGCAGGTAGCTCGGAAACAACAACCTCAAACCCTTTGAGATCCACACACTTCAGGAGCCTGCCTCCAGATCCAATCTCATCCATCCATCGCCGCCGTCAGCAGATCAATGGAAGGTAACATCTTGGCGCGATCCAGGCCGTGTCAGCTGGCGCCATCTGTGGGAACACCTTGATTCCACCAAAATAAAAGTTCATCTTCCGATCTCAATCTAATGGCGAGCGATCATCACGACGATCCAATCACTAGCCGCCGCCTCCCCCTCAACGGAGGCGCGGACGAACCTCCTCCGCCAAATGCCATCAATGCCCTTGCCGGCCGAATAGATCGACTCACTTCCGTCGTGGAGGCGCTCGTCCGCGTCCAAATGGCAGGGCAAGATCCCTAGGTTGCGGCTCCCCCGCCTCGGGACCGAGACCCCTACAGAGGGAGAGAAGACTCCGCTCGCGTCGGCACTGCCGACCACGAGCTCACTACATCCCACGGTCGTAGATCTCCCGGGCCTATACGTTCTGAGACCCGCTGGGCGCCCCACAGTTCAACACCGAGGTCCGTCGCCAGAGCGCCTCGCACCGAGATCCTTCACACACCTGTCCCTCCCGAGAAGATTTTGGTTAGCTCGCTTGTTTCCAGGCATGACCGACACCCCCTCCCTCGACGGGGTCGCGCGGAAGGGACTCGCCATGGCGGCTCGAAGACTACCTCGCCGGGGGATCTAAGGAACCTCATTGACAGGAATCCGGGGCCGCGGCCAGACACAGGCCTCCAACAGTAGAGGCCAGGGATCAGTATGTGCCGAGTCGTCGGGGTACCACGTTCGACTCGACGCCCTCGAGAAGAAGATCGAGGGTATGCATCGGGAAGGTCGCCAATTGAGCGACGGGGCTAAGTACGCCGCCGACTCGCTCACCAAACCATTCACCGAGGAGTTGTTCGCTGTCCACGTCTCCTCTCGCAACAAGCCCCCGAATGTCTCCCTCTTCGACGGTAAATCTGACCCGAAGGACCATTTGGACGCGTTCACCGCGGGAATGAGCTTCCAAGATAACTCCGACGTTGCCCAATGCCGAGCTTTCCCTGCCACTCTCATCCGCGCCGGACAAGATTGGTTCCGAGGACTCGAGCCTCGCTCGATCTTAACTTTGGACGAGCTGGCCACTCAATTCCTCGGCCACTTCGTCGGGAACAGGCGGTAAAAACGTACAGTTGACCACCTCTTCACGATCAAGAGCGGGGATAAGGAGACGTTCAAAGCATACGTCACCCGTTTCTACAACGCCCTTCTCGAGGTCCCAGAGCATAGGGACGAGATGGTCATCACAGCCCTGAGGTCTGGTCTTAGGCACAAGGAGTGGTTACGCTCCTTTACATTAGCGCAACCCAAGACCATGGCCGAGGTAAAGGCCTGGACCGAGCGCGAGGTCCAGCTCGAGTCGAGGTGAACGCGAATCTCCCCGGGACAGAGCAAGCCGACCAAAAGAAAAAGGCAAGGGAAGAGAGAAAGGGACCTGAGCGGTCAAAGACCTACCTCCTGAAGTTTCAGGAGTACACCCCGCTCAACGTCTCCCAGACAGTGCTATTAGAGGAGGCTAAGAGAGAGGGGTTCTTCAAGCTCCCCCCGATCTCGTGAATGGCCTCAAAGCGAACCCGGGGCCCCTACTGCGGTTTCCACAGGTCGCTAGGCCACTCCACGGAGAGCTGTAAGCAGCTCCGGGACTACATCGAGGAGCTCATCCGTTCGGGACACCTCACAGCGTACTTGAGGGACAAGCGGCAAGCTGAACGCGAGCAGGAGCAGCGTCCCCCTCCCGCCGAGCTGACCATCGGCCAAATCATGGTCGTGTCAGCAGAGGACACGTCTGGTAGCCACGAAGCTCAGTACCCTATACCGGGCATAGATTCCAATAGATACCCGAGGGGCTCAAGCTGCACAAATAAGAACATCTACTAACATGTATTTCTTTTTAAGGCAATGTAAACCTTTCTTGAGATCTTTTTGTTTATATAGTAAAAAGGATCAATGAAACATTGCAAAAAGAAGAATCTTATTTATTCAAAATAGGTACTATGGTCTCCTCAGCCATACATCGTCCAAAAAGAAAAATTACAATAGCGGGGCAAGGGGGTGCAGAGAACACTGCTCGTGATACTCTGAGGATATTTCCGCCAGCCGAACCCTCATGGCATCTAACCTCTACCCTCGATGCCCCCCGCGAACGTCGGCATCGTGCCTTAATTGGTAGTACTTAAGGACGAGCGCTACCGAGCGATTTAGCCGACTCGCAGAGATTAGGCCGAAGCGCCTCAGAGACCTTAGCTTGCCAACAGCCTCGTCTTTCAGCTGTTCGGACAAGGGATTGTAGAGCCCCGGCGACCCCCTCCAGATGGAGTACATTAGCAGCTGAAGTAGAGGGGAGCACCAGGGGAGAAATCGGCCAAAATGATCCTCAATGTGGCCTATCACCAACTGCACCGTGTCCTTAGTACAGTACTGATCGTAGAGGTACACGTCCTCGAAGTTTATGATCTCGGGGATGGTGAAAGGGAAGTCCTCTATTCTTATGTTTTGGGTGTGAAGAAAGGAGTGATCAACACTCTCTCCGCTTTATAGCCTGTTGCGCCCTCGAGAATCCAACAGTCGCTCGTTTCACCCACAACTGTACCGCCACGCGGCAAACCTCGAGCCTTTCTTGGCGAAATCGAAACTACGCGGCCCCGACGATTCGCCTCCCCCACGCATTCGATACATGTGTTGCCCATGACTGTCACTATTCCCTATGCTTACACCGGGAAGGTCGGATAGAACTTCACGAGGAGGTGGCCGAGCAGCTGCCCTGCTCGGCTATCCCTGGCTGGTAGCTCCCTACCCCACAACGCCATGGATCAAAGCCCTCACCAAGAGGCAACCGAGCAGCTTCACTGCTCGGTCAATCCTTAGCAGGCCTCACATGGCCCCTCCAGCGCTAAGGATCTAAGCCCTCATGAAAAGGCAGTCGAGCGGCTACCCTGCTCAGCTATCCCTGGCTGGTAGCTCCCCTACCCCACAACGCCAGCGATCTAAGCCCTCACGAAGAGGCAGCCGAGCGGCTATCCTGCTCGGCTATCCCTGGCTGGTAGGTCCCTAGCCCACAACGCCAGGGATCAAAGTCCTCGCCAAGAGGCAACTGAGCAGCTTCACTGCTCGGTCAATCCATAGCAGGCCTCCCATGGCCCCTCCAGCGCTAAGGATCTAAGCCCTCACCAAGAGGCAGCCGAGCGGCTACCCTGTTCGGCTATCCCTGGCCGGTAGCTCCCTACTCCACAACGCCAGGGATCAAAGCCATCGCCAAGAGGCAACTGAGCAGCGTCACTGCTCGGTCAATCCTTAGCAGGCCTCCCATGGCCCCTCGAACGCTAAGGATCTAAGCCCTCACGAAGAGGCAGCCGAGCGGCTACCCTGCTCGGCTATCCCTGGCTGGTAGCTCCCTACCCCACAACGCCAGGGATCAAAAATCTCACCAAGAGGCAGCCGAGCGGCTACCCTGCTCGGCTATCCCTGGCTGGTAGCTCCCCTACCCCACAACGCCAGGGATCTAAGCCCTCATGAAGAGGCAGCCGATCGGCTACCCTGCTCGAATATCCCTGGCTGGTAGCTCCCTACCCCACAATGCCAGGGATCAAAGCTCTCACCAAGAGGCAGCCGAGCGGCTGTCCTGCTCGGCTATCCCTGGCTGGTAGCTCTCTACCCCACAGCGCCAGGGATCAAAGCTCTCGCCAAGAGGCAACTGAGCAGCTTCACTGCTTGGTCAATCCTTAGCAGGCCTCCCATGGCCCTTCCAGCGCTAAGGATCTAAGCCTTCACAAAGAGGCAGCCGAGCGGCTACCTTGCTCGGCTATCCCTGGCTGGTAGCTCCCTACCCCACAACGCCAGGGATCTAAGCCCTCACCAAGAGGCAGCCGAGCGGCTACCCTGCTCGGATATCCCTGGCTGGTAGTTCCCTACCCCACAACGCCGGGGATCAAAGTACTCGCCAAGAGGCACCGGGCAGTAACCCTGCTCGGCTATCCTTAAGGATCAAAGTCCTCGCCAAGAGACACTGGACAGCAACCCTTCTCGGCCATCCTTAGTAGGCCTCTTACGGCCCCTCCCGCGCTAAGGATAAAAAGCCCTCGAAAGAGGCAACTGGGCCCGCCCTTGCTCGGTTATCCCTGGCTGGTAGCTCCCTACCCCAACACACCAGGGATCAAAGCCCTCGCCAAGAGGCACCGGGCAGTAACCCTGCCTGGCCCATCCTTAAGGATCAAAATCCCTCGAAAGAGGCAACTGGGCCCGCCCTTGCTCGGTTATCCCTGGCTGGTAGCTCCCTACCCCAACACACCAGGGATCAAAACCCTCGCTAAGAGGCACCGGGCAGCAACCCTGCTCGGCAATCCTTAGTAGGCCCCTAACGGCCCCTCCTGCACTAAGGATAAAAAGCCCTCGAAAGAGGCAACCGGGCCCGCCCTTGCTCGGTTATCCCTGGTCGGTAGCTCCCTACCCCAGCACACCAGGGATCAAAGCCCTCGCCAAGAGGCACCGAGTAGCTACCCTGCTCGGCCTCGTCCTTAGCATGCCTCTCCGAGCCTCCCACACTAAGGAACATGACCTCACTACGAGGCATCCGGTCTGTCTACGTCTGAGCGATCTCCACCTCGACTTCGGGGCCATGGAGATACCGTCTTTTCACACTGGGCAAATGAACAGATTCAACTCGATGCGTAATCGCTAGACGAAGAACCGACATAACACAAAGGCAGTACTATGCAACTACAAGTGTTTACTGACAAAGGAAAATACGCGCGCAAATACTACTGCAAAAAGTCTTTATTCACAAAGTCAATGTCTTTACAGAGTATTAGGGGCTCCCAAGCCTTACAAAATGCCCGAAGGCCTACAAAATTCCCGATGCAACAAAGAAATGAAACAAGAAGACGGGGGGCTTCAGGCCTCAGGGCCAGGCGCAGTCTCTGGAAGCTCAGCGCTCATCACAGGAGCCTCGGCGTCGCCCTCGCCGAGAATCTCTTCCTCGGCCTCGCCCCCGGGGCCGTCCCCCTGCTCGTCATCCCCGCGAGGATATTCATCTTGGAGCTCGTCGTCAACGAACTCCGGCATCCGAGCCTTGACGGCATCGAATGCCTCGTGCCAGATGGCGGTAGTAGCCGAGGCTAGGACGGTGTAAAAATGTTCCGACTTTTGGAAGTTCTCCACCGCCTTCGCCGCTCTGAGGTCGGCTCGCTTCACCCACTCTACCGCCGCCTCTAGCTCCTTCTGGAGGGTGCTCTTCGACTTCTTCAATGTGCCGACGAGCACCTTAGAGTCCTGAAGCTTGGCCTCGGCGGCTTGGGCGGCCTCGCAATACCTGGCAGCCTCCTGCTTCATGGTCGCTATTTCTTGCTTCGCGGCCGCCATTTCCTACTTCACGGCCGCCACCTCCTGCTTCGCGGCCGCTTTCCTACCCTTGTCATCGCCGCCTCCAGCTCCCGCTTTGAGCTCTCCTCCAGCGAGGAGAGCTCGCCCGCGGCTCGCACCGCCGGGGCAATTTCCTCTTCCTCCATATGGACGACGAAGGCGACATGCTGGAGGACCTGAAGAGATCAGAAGGGGTCAGAAAGCAAAGGGGGCACCAAATCTCGTGAATGATGAGACGCTGAATGAAAAATCAAGTAAGGAGCGAGCACTAACCTGCACGGCCTTTTGGGCGATGGCCGCCATTTGAGCCTTGAGAGTCCCCCGTGGGACCTCGCCCTCGGCTAACCTCTCCATGTCGGCCAGCAAGCTGTCAGCGACGGAGAGCCCCGAGGGCACCTCAAAACGGAGCTCCCCCTCATCCACCAAGATCGGGGAGGCCGGGGGCCGTGGAACCGTTCGGGGGAACCGCTTGAGAGACGACGGCAAAGAGCCGACCTCCACCTCCGAAGCCTGGGCCTCCGGTCTCCGAACCCGCTTTCGTCTCGGCGCCTGGCTGGGCTCCGAGGCACGGCCCGCACTCGAACGCTGGGGTGGACGGCTGCCGGGGGAATCGGGGCCGACACCGGGCGAGAAGAGTTGGCACCTTTAGCCTTCGATCCCTTCTTTGGCTTGCGCATGGCTGCTCGAAGATGGCTCAAGTCCATGGATTCTGCACAAGACAAGATACAATGGAATTAGCAACACAAACAGAAACGAAGACAAACGCAAGCTCCTAACTTACCGACGAACTGGACGGGGCTGAGCCCAGCCCAACTAAGGGCCCGCTCAGAAAGTAGCACGTCGGCCCGAGGAATGGGCTCCCACTCCGTCACTCTCACTGCATCAGGATCGTTGGACGGACTTCCCCGCCAGCACCTATCCCTAGACCACTGGGTGGGCACGGGCCAGTCCTCACCCTCTGGCGGCCCAATAAAGAAAAACTTCTTCTTTCAATCTTGGATGGAAGAAGGCAAGACGATGACTCCCGACCCGGCTGCACTCCTCCGTCGTTTCCTAAAGGAGAGGTAAACCCACCTCTGGTCACCCGCGCGAGTGCCGGGGTGACCTTTGTAAATGAGAGAGGGGGCAAGGATGGACAGACCGAAGGGAATCATCTACAACATCAAACGGACCGGGAACCCGAGGAGAATCCACCAGGAGTTCGGCACTAGCTGGCCCGGGGCAAACCCGAAGTAATTCAGTACTCTAACAACCTCGGGAGAGAAGGGCAGGCACATTCCGGCCCAAAAGGCTTCCAAGTACATGGCAATCTCCTTGCCCCATACCTGATCTGCCCTCTCCCCCTCCCCGGCCAAACGCAACGTGCAGCCGAGAGGAATATGGAAACGAGTCTGAGCATTGGCAAGCTCCTCCTCGTGCCTCACCGTAAACGGCACGCCAGGCGCATCCGCGACCTCCACTCGGGGGGCCGCCCCCGTCGCACGACCCTGGGAAGGAGACCTAACTCTAGCTCCCTAGGAGGACTCCGGTCCAGAAAAAGAAGAAGAAGAAGAAGGGGACGAAGAGGAAGACTCTACAGAGGGCTCCCCATACTCTACACCAACTACATCTACAGACTCCTCAGAGGAAGACATCTAACCTGATGAAGAGGAGTCCTCGGAAAAGCAAACGCGGAAATCCCGACCTAAAGAGGAGAACGCCGAATTAACAAGACCAAAGACGAGGAGATTATGAAGAGGAATGTGCCCTCACGTGGACCCCACCTCTGCTTATTGCCACCGGCGTTCTCATCCAACGGCGACAAATCATCTTCCGCCGAAACAGTTCAGTACACTCGACGGCCACGATCGCTCCACCTGTCGCACGCACATTGGCATATCAACTCAGACGCCAGAGGTCTGCGGCCCGTCGCTTCAGCCAACCAACGCCCGACACGAGGACTGTCGCTTCAGTAAACGTACACACGATCCGGCGCACCCTCTTTAATGCAGAGATCTCTCCCCTGATCCGCTAGCGTCATCCAGAAAATACAGCAGATTGCCTGGGAACACACCCCGACGATATCCTCGGAAAGGAGCTCACCTCGGGTGACTCGGCAGACCACTCTCGACCCGACCCGTCAGCTGGTCGGGACGAGAGCGGGGGCTAATGATGACGCTCGATATCAGTGACCTCCCAGATCATGACAAGTGGCAGATGGCGTGTCCCAAAGCTCACAAAGAAAGGGCCTACAGTAGCTGACCAGGACACTCCTGTGCCCGTCCCACAAACAAACGCCGGCTCGCCACGGAGCCCCCTGCACAATTGGCCTCCCAGCTCGTCTCCGGGCTACCGCAGAACCAAGATACCTCGGCTCTTCTGCCCGTCCGCTAGCTCTCCCGCCGAGGTCATCTTCCTCGGCCTCATCGACCGATCAACAAGACCGCTCACAGGCACAACCGCTATCCCGCGAATCTCGCCGTGCGCGAGATTTCTGCCGGCCACATCCCACGTTCCACGCCATCACGATCCCCCATTAACGAGCCTGTCTCGCCATTAATGGGAGATACCGCTCATCACGCGGGCGTGACGTCGGGAGCGTAACGGCCGGCGTGATTCTCACGCCTGCCATGCCTGCTGCCACCGCTATATAAACCCCTTCTTCAGACGGTTCAAGTAAGTCATTTTTACTCCACTAAGCCGTTACTCTGCTCGGATTTCCTCTATAGCTTGACCGTCGGAGGGTCCTCGGTGGTACAAACCACCCCGGGACTTCCTTGCAGGTAGCTCGGCAACAACCACCTCAAACCCATTGAGATCCACACGCTTCAGGAGCCCGCCTCCAGATCCAATCTCAGTCATCCATCGCCGCCGTCAGCAGATTAACGGAAGATAACATCTTGACGCGATCCAGGTCGTGTCAGGATCGAAACTTGCTAAGGGAAAATGAAGACTGTATTGATCAGCAGCATAAATCATACTTTATTTCGTGGCTTCTGGAATTCCAAATGGACCAGCAACCTTGGCCCGCAACTCAGTATAAGCATTGAATTGCTTAAATTATCCTTAATCATTGTAAATGTCTATTACATATTGAGAATTACTTTTCTAATAGAAAATCTTAAATTATCTTTAATACATATTGAATATTTATTTTCCAATATTTTGCCATCCTTGTTTGCTCCTTCTCTTTTGCTCTCTAAATAAGCACATTTCAACATTCAACTATTTTTCCTCTTTTCTTTCTCGTGAGCATGATACTGCTTAAAATCTAATAAATTATAAACGCCGAATCTTTGATAACACGAGGGTTGTTCGAAATCTATTTGTTGTGTCCTTTATTACATTGAAAAATCATGTACAAGTAATACATAAGTTTCTGAGGTCATCAGCTTATATTTTGTTTGGTGGAGATCATTTATGAAGGGGCCTATCAGTATGACTTTGATAAAAGCATTAAATGTACATTATGATTTGATAAATGCGGTCTTTAGACGTGGCAAGTTATATACCAGGATTGAAAGCCTCAACTTAATGCCAGTTTATAACCAACATACAAATGTCAAAATGCATAGATGTAAGGGTAAATTTTTATGAACATAGTCCGCCTTTTGAAGTTTTTGAGGTAACATTATTGCACTTTAAAAATACTATAAATCGTAAAAAATGAAAGTCATTTTTGTAAAAAAAAATAATGGCATATTCTGTTAACTTTAAGTCAATTCAATCTATCCAGAAGACATTTTGGATTTTTTTTAATCCAATTATGGTTTACACGGGCTAATAAAACTAAAGATTTCAGACAACATTGGTAGTTCAATAGGGTTTTATAATATTTTTAAAGTTCAATGGTATTAGGTATATTTATTTATTGCTCTCTCAAGCTAAGCATCAAGTCTTCTGCGAGTACTTCCGACACATTTTATTGGATTCAATACACTTAACATTATGGAAATAAAACCTGGGATTTCAGCTTTAGGGTTGGTTTTGTGGAGCCATGGCTGGTTTTGTGGGAGCCATGACTTAGAATGCAACGATCGATCACAAATGGCTGGTACATAGAGGTGTCAAACGGGCGGGTCATTACAGGTAGAGGATAAAACAGGCACGTGTAAAAATACCCAGATTTAAACGGGTGTTAAATTTCATGCCCATTACCTGTGAATCGATAAACGGGTCATCCATCTATGGGTTAGCGGACAACTTAGAGTATCATGACATATATTTAGCAATTTAAAGAAAAAAGAATTGAGTATATAAGTTTATGGAGTTTTTATACATTAACTATTTTAATCAAACACAATATATACATGCAAATTTACATTCCCAAAAAAATTCTTAATCTTATTCAAATATCTATTCCTCTATTTAGGAAAATTAATGAAAAGCCATTGCCCTTTTCAATACGGGTCGGTAAAACCCACATACCTGCGGCCCGGTCGATCCGGTGGTACCTGTAAATGGCCGGGCCGGATACGGGTAATATTTAATGGACGGTAAATCATTAAACCGTTACCTATATTTTACGTGTCCACCCGCGGGCTAAATGAGTAACGGGCCATTATTAACATCTCTGCGAGTAGCAAATCTTTTACCTTCAACATCGCCTGCTAATTAAAGTGATGACCATCTCTCCAATCAAAAGTTGCGCCTGCTAATTAAAGTGATGACCATCTCTCCAATCAAAAGTTGCCAAGTGTCTCTGGGCTAGTTCGGATGAACGGTGTAAAACCATAGTTTTGTAACCAAACCATATTTTGAGCCGTGTTCAGAGGAGCGGTGTGAAACTATTGTTTGGTAACTATGAGCCCACCATTATATTTAAAAAAAATTAAAAATGCCCACAATTTCTTCCATTTATAATTTAAAAAAAAATATCAGCTACCTTTATATTTTTTAAAAAATAATTAAGGGGGCCCACCCTTTCTTCCCCATCGCCCAATTGAGCGGTGGGAACCCCTCGCTGAATTGAGCGGTGGGAACCCATCGCTGCTCCCTCTCAAACGGAGAGCGGCGAAGCATTGAGCGGCTACTGCCGTTCAACGCTCCGGTGGTGCAGGGGACCTCCCATCTACGCTTTGGGCCAAATATACGATGTAGGCCTAGGAGGGGATGTAAGTCTGTGCATCTTTATCGATTCCAATTTGAATAACCCCTGCTCTAAGGCCTTGAATTTATAGCCCATTTGGCCCATCTACCTCCGCAAGAACCACCCTAGAGCCAGCCCAAGGCTTTAGCGGCTAGAACTAAATCAACGAATATAAATTTAAAATTTGGGTAAATTGTCAAAAAGCTCCCGGCCAGCTCGGCAATTGTCTAAAAACCCTGATATTTTCAAAATTGTAAATCTTTTTGAAAAACCCATGGGCAGCATTTTATTCAGGCCTTTATTCTTTCCAACTGCTTAAATATTACATGCAACCTTTTAGATATTACATGCAACTAATAGATGAGATTTTAATTGGACGGTTTTTTAACAAGAGCAAAAGGGCCAGGATCATTACACAAGTTTGAAGCAAGCTGAGGGCTTTTTGACAATTTACCCTTAAAATTTAATCAAGATGACAATGGGCTCTATCTTGCCTCAACCAATATGCGTGTACTAAGCGCTTGTCCGAAATTATTATTATTAGGCTAATTTCAAATTGCTATCGTGCACTTTGAGCATTTTACACGAATGATATCCTGAACTTTTAAAATGATACATTGTTACTATAAACTTTTAGAGCATCACAAAATTACCATAAAGACGTTGACAAAAAATTAGAAATTACCATAGTGCCTTTTTATATGAATCAACAAAAGAAAGAAATTATTTTTTTTTATAGAATTTAATTTATATTTTTGGTTAAAATACACTGCCTTTTTATATAAATTAAGTAAAGTTCCAAAAAAAATTAATTGATTATTTTTTGTTAATTTATATAAAAGTACAATATGGTCATTTCCTAATTTTCCGCTTACAGTTTATAATGCTCTAATTCGTTTCGCTTGAACTAGGATGACTCCCACTATTTTTATGAGGTTGACTCCCACTGTTTTTATCAAATCTTCCTTCAAACCCTAAAAGGCAAGACTAGCCGGGATTAATTACACCCTATAAGTTCACTGATCTTTCAGCCGGGCCAGTGTCGGTATTTTGAGAGAGCTTCCTTGTGCTTTCACACGGACCTAATTAAAATAAATTTCGTTTTCCCAGGGGCGTAATCCCGTTAACACCTTTCTTGACATCTACTTGATCGGCTAATTGTAATGTGCAAAACTCTCCCAGGAGTAACTCTTACTCGTAGTGGGTATCAGGATCCAACTATCTCATAGAAGGTATGCAATCTCATTGCAAATTTCAACACTTGAAATTCCCGATAATATTTTGCCCCTAGCAACTTATGACTTTGGCTATGGTCAACAAATCATAAGTGCTAGCTAAGTTCAACCCGTCATTTCATGATTGAATTAAACCCTCCCGTACGACCCTTGGCTATGATCAACAAAACCGCACGACTACCCTAACTCAATCGCATCATATGCTGCAGATAAGCACTAATTAGCCACCGCACACTACGCCTTGGTTAAGGTCAAACAAACGTAGCACGAATACTAAAAAGTACTTATCTGAAATGACGGAGGGCTGCGACAGGTTTTTAAGAAAACCTTCTGCGTAATGAACTTGATATCGTTATAGAAACGAGTCATTTTGAAAATGAGTGTTTTTGAGGCTTTTGCTAGTTTTGCTAAAGAGGTCACTTCCGGTGAAGGGATCTCGGCTCTTTCCTCATCGAATGAGGTGCAGGATATTTCACAAATACCACTATGCAAAACAAGAACTAAAAAAGTAATCAAAATACAAAACCGAGTGGGTTGTAGTATTTGCCAGTTTCGCTAAAGAGATCACTTCTGGTGAAGGGATCTCGGCTCTTTCCTTATCGAATAAGGTGCTGGATATTCTACAAAGAATACCGCTATGCAAAGCAAAAACTAGAGCTACCAGTTTTTAAAGCAAGATTCTACAACATTTTTAGGTTTCTTTTATTTCATTAATCTCATTAATGAAGTCCCATCAATTATGCTTCATAAGCATCACATAAAAAACGAAAGCAGCAATATTTATTATGTATCATATATATAATATAAGCATTCGTCTCAACATATCAAGTGATCACATCACAGAATATCAGCAGCAGAAGAACACATATGAAATATTGGATATACTAGAAATTCTGTGTTTTAATTAAGCCAATAAAAAATGCGGATTCCACGGTCGCGATGAATAGCCAAACCCACATCCCTAAACCCCTACGAGAGCGGCAAGCAACCCTACCAATTCTAGAGTTAGGAGACCTGGTCTCTACTCCTCGAGATGGTCTCCCATTGGACTCTAGAACCCGGTTGCTTGTGCTCCCCGCCTTGAGTCTATCCTAATGCGGAAAATTAAATAATATACATCAATGGTGACATCATCCTCAACCCGGAAATGCCCCAATAAAAGAATATTACATACAAGCTTTTACATGAATGAAAAACTCTCATCTCACATAAAAACCTCCGGCTATTCAAAACACGATGATCCAATATAATATATCATAGCAACACATAACATCACATGCCATCAACGTAAGTAAATATGCGTATCCCAATTGTCGTTGACATATAGCAACAAAACCAGCGATACACCACATATTACACTTACGGTCACAGAAAAGAAAGTGAAAAACTATAACTATTGGAATCCGCAACCACCTTAGATATTATAAACCCAATGTATTACATACTTTGGATTTTATGCCCAACAAAATGAATTTCTTAGACATCGCATGCCTAACAATTATAAACTCCGTATTTTAGTCTCGATATTGAAAACACTTTTCAATAACCAGTCAGGTAATTCAACAAGATTCCCGACAACCTGATCGAATGCTCGTCGGAAACTTTAGTAGACGGCCGCACCCCCGATGCCGTCGACAAAGTGCACTTAGGCGGAACACCGCGGCCGCGAGCACCTTAAAGGATGCTTTTGGCGACGGGGTTCTCCTACAGTCACTTGGTCGGGGCTATGGGGCATGGCTATCTAGTAAGGTTAGCCGGCGAGTATTCGCGTACGCTACGTGATCGCGACGAACTTTTGATCAACATCAAAATCCCGTGGCTACTGAATTGCTAGATTTATAAAATTCAAATTAGTTTTCACAAAACTAAATATTGTGGATTCCAGGTATTGTATCACAATCACTGATAGTTAGACGATATTAAACTTTTCGATCGAATTAACAAACACCAAAAATTTCCCAAAGAGCTCAACATTTGAGCGGAGTTTAAAAAGTACTCAGAACATGTCACAACACCTATGGACCAACCGTAGAAGGGTCAACCCTTGCCTCACCTATGGCGCCGCGGAACTACTATAAACCCTTGGGTTTGGTGGCGGTTTTGACGGTCACAGAATCGAGTTAGTGTTTCGTTCTTCTTGAGGGTCCACAGAATCACCTGCATGATTTTCTGAAGATCTTAAACTTGGAAAAATCCAACTCTTGGAAAATTTCCAGCGAGAGAAAAAAATGAGTTATTGATATCCGTTGGAACTTTTTAACGTCGTCTAAATAACCCGAAACGATATTAGAATTACGACTACGAAACATTCCGAATTGCCTTTACAAAAATATAATATCACATGCAATATCAGTAAAAACAAGCAACTCCTAAAATACCAAAACCCAAAGACTGGAACACCATTCAAAAACGAACCCAGAATGCTTTTAAAAAACCGGTGGGGACGGTTTTTAACATGATGTGGCCGGCCATTTCCCGATGACAGGGGTTCGTTTTCCTGTAGTGTTCATGTAAGATCTCATGTAACATTCTGTAGTTGCTTAAAAAATTTTTAGACACTCTGAAAAATTCGATAGAAACTGAGTTTATGTTTCGAGTGTTTCAAAGTTGTTTCGGTTTCTTAATACTACAAACATCGTCTAATTCTCTAGCATAGCTCTGATACCACTGCTGGGTTTCCTAGGTCGTCGCTGGGTTTTGGGAGGCATCGACCATGCCGTTTTCAAAAAATTGGCGTGCTAAAGAACCCTAACGCTATAATCTAAACTAGAGAATTAGACGAACAAGCATGTAAACATCTTTACATCTAAGTGAACAAGGAATACAACCTTTGTAGACCGGTCCTTCACTTCAATAGCTCCGTGTAGTGGTCCCTTCGCTCCAATTAGTGATCTTCCGGACTCTAGTGAGGCTCCACAAGGTGAAATGAACAAACTTGTTTGAAGTTTTCGAGGCCGAAGATGATCTACGTCGAGAAGACACTAACTCAAGCTACATCTTCACTAAGTGATGAACTAGTGAAGAAACAACCCAATCTAAATGGCTAGTAAAGAAGAGGTTGATGAAGTAGGAATTTTGCTCATTTTAGAAATAATTTTCTCACTAATTTTCTTCACCTCTCATGAAGCTAGAAAGCTTGAGGAAGGAGATGAAGAAAGCAACCATGGAATGAAGCAAGTGAAGAATGATTCAAGTGGTGAGAATAGAAACCATGGGTGAGTTAATATCATATACCAACTCATGTAGAGACTAAACCATAACTAAACAATAATGGTTGGGTTAATAAATATCTTCAAGTAAAACAAAATTAGTGGACTTCGTCAATGGTTCCACAAGGTTCTACAAGGTTCAACCATGTGACAATTTCCATCCAATTTGATTTACTTTAAATAAATAAAACCTTACATTATATTAATCATGGTGCGAGTCTCATACACCCATGTAGCTTGTAGCATCAAGCATGCCACAAAAGATGTACATTAATATATATCATATATATACTAAGTGTACACTAGTGAGAAAAAGAATACTTAAGTGAACTAATATTAGTTAATGTAAGATAATATCTCAAATATATAAACTGGAACAATCAGATTCTACAAAAAAGATGGAAGAGAAAAATTTTTGGTTTAATAACTTGGAGGAAGCAGGATTTGAAGAAGACTTGACAAGCGGGGGAATCGAATCAACCCGAACTGCTAATGGGCATGCAAAAGTAAGTGGCAGTTTCAAACCTGCACGATCCCAGTCACTCAAGTTAACATTAAATTATTAAATCAACACTTGATTTAATAATCCGGCTATATCACATACAACCGACTAATATCATATGTATCAATTTATCGAATCAACACTTGATCTGATAACCCAGATATATCACATATAACCGTCCGATATCACATATCACGAGAATAGAATGCAGTATCACATACGCGCATTAATCTTGGTCCCGCACATATCACATATGTGCTCCTACTTCGTTTCGCTTGAGCCAGAAAACCTCTGTGTAGAACTCCAAAGACTCGTCAATACGCCGGCAGTAGGTGGTGATCATATCAGTCACCCACAAGCCGCAAGCGGTCTGTTAAACGTAATGGCCACCCGGGTATTGAGCAATCAGAAGATCAACAAGCAAGCCTGCTCATACTCCCGCAAATCCAATCAGTAACACTACCGTACAGTCCAGTCTCTTCGTCTGATATGTTGCATATCACAGTCTGGGGGTGGTATAACGTCAGACCCCAATAGCCTGATAAGTCATGCCAATGTGAGGCTCATAACGGTTCGAGAAACTACTGATAACACCTAACAGTAGATCTCAGCAACCCTGGCCAGGGATTTCCTGTTATGGCCAATCAAGCATAGCGCAACATCAACCCCAATATCGGGAGAGACGAAATCCCCTCCTATCGCTCATTGTCTCCATGTGACTCGGGACTGTACCCAAAAACCACCGTTTTGCACGATCTCTTGAACGTGGTAAGGTGGAAATCAAAGCACAATGGGAATCACACAAGACTCTATGATGATCTCGGGTCGACAGACTAACCTGTACCAGTGTCACCAGAGAACTGCTATCTGACGATAGGTATAATACCATCTAGGAGTTCTCGGCGAGTCCGTCCAGTGTACCCAGTCTCTACTGAGCACCCGTATACCTTCTCTGATGTCAAACACCAATGGATGTGGGATCATCCATCGCCCATCATATGGGTCGAGAAGCGTATACGCTAGTCTACTCTGGAATATCGATACCCCGTCTCGATACTCCTACAATTAGGAACAATTGAAGGATGTACTTACCGACTACCTCTGCCCCACTAGTATCAACATGTAATAGAGAGACAATAAGTGTACATGTTAAGATAAAGAGCAACCAGATAGCATACTATCATGTCGAGCAAGAAAGTCCTCTCTATATATGTCCAAACATCCACTATAATATACATCACATATATAATAATGGCCTCTAGGGCATACATATAACTAACAGAAACCGTATGCGAAAAATTAATGGAGGATCTTGAAGTTTGGCCGCGATTTAGCGGTCTCGACCATTGTATTGGCCGCGTTTTAGCGGTGATATTTCGTCTTTTTGCGCTCCAATTTTGTCTGTGATCTCCCGATTTAATTTGGTCAGTTTTTCTTGCATTATATCTTGAATATCTTGTTATCTCTCTGCAGTTGTGTTGATCTTTCATCGGTTACCATAATAAGTTGATATTATTTACTGATCTTGATTTGATTTGGTCTCTTAATTTGATTTGAATTTAAACTTGCAAAATATTTCAAAACAAATATTTAGTAGCATCTATTTTATTTAGGAGAATATTTAGACCACTTAACTCATAAATATTTTATTTATTATTTAAGATACATATAAATGTGTTTTTGACAGATAA
Organism: Agapanthus africanus; assembly: GCA_030015575.1. Classification (NCBI taxonomy): domain Eukaryota; kingdom Viridiplantae; phylum Streptophyta; class Magnoliopsida; order Asparagales; family Amaryllidaceae; genus Agapanthus; species Agapanthus africanus. The sequence goes on from JASDDO010000004.1 coordinate 388,504,855, forward strand.
ATCTCTAAATGTTCTTAAATTATAATTAATGGAATTTAATAATTAACAAAACATAGGGAAAAACTAGTAAAAATTGTGCAATAAATGTGCTGATCAAATACCCCCAAACTTATCTTTTGCTCGTCCTCGAGCAAAACTATGAAAAGAAAAAAAATCCAAAAAAGGAAAAAGAAAACCTAAATAAATCCTAGTTCATTTTCGCAGGTATCGCGATTGCACTTAGCACGTGCAATAAGCCGTTAAACCTATATGTGTCCATACTAGGAGGAGTATTATATACTGAGAGTTTTTAACGAATTACATCCACAAAATTCATAAATAGAAGGAAAAAACAAAAGAAAATGAAGATTAGGAAAAAACTCCAAAAGCATCTCGAATATTTGTAAAGTCGTAAACTTTCTTAAGTCCTCATTTTAAAATTTAGTCTCTAATATATGATTTCTATCATCTTTAATTGAATGCCCAGTTTTATTTTTCACTCCGCCTTTCTACTGATTTTCGTTTCTACATACTTTGCGATTGTGCAATAGTCTTTTAGTTATAAAACTCCTATTCAAACCATTATATCTCCGTTTACTCTCCTAACTCAAATTTTACAGCTAATAACTTTTATTTATTTATTTATTCATACTTATTTTGAAACTAGTCTTTTATCAATTACTAATAGTAGTAGTAAGCTAAGATTATTCTCCCACGGAGAACCGCGAGGACTTTTAACTTGGAAAGAACACTTGCTTGGCGTGGGTGTTAGAAAGAGACATATCCACACGCATTTAGCCCCTGACTAGTTTGTAGAAATTTTAATATTTATACTTTTTAAACATCTTTCGGCGTGAGCATCCAATACTTCCTGAGGCACGAATTCCCAGCTACTTTTTGAAAAAAAGCTTATATATATATATATATATATATATATATATATTATTTGTCACGACCTGGAAATGGCACGTGACCGACACTTGGATCACGTGAAGTCTATACGACCCCACTGTAACCCAAGTAAGGCGAAAACCCAGAAATCTAAACGTTTTAGTAAAATAGTGGTGGTGAAGTTTTGAAAAGGGGATATAATTGAAATCAAGTTCTCTTTTTAAAGTATATGTAAAGTTCGTTTGAAATGCAAGTGAATTATATGCTATAATTTGAAAACGTTTTCGTCATTTGAAATTTGGGCAGCACCTCCTTTGTAAATTTCAATCCAAAACCAGCACATAACAAGTATAATATGGCATCCCCAAGCGGAAGCTAGTTCTTCACCAATCGGTGGAAACAACCATGCAAATACGAATATACGACGCCCGAGACGAAGATCAACATAGAAAAGAAAGTAAAGAAAAGCCAAAGCATCATCAAACCCAAAATAAAGAATAATACGCATATCTCGCTCTAAGTCTCAAAGAATATACAAGTCTCTGGTTTCTAAGTCTACCAAATATACATAGTCTGGTTTGTTCACCTTCGAAACATGGGGACGCGACCGCGTAGGTCCGTCTTGCTTGAATTTCGGGGCAGATACTAATTGGTGCTACTCGTCCACCTCTCCGAAGATGCCAAGTTGATTTATGACACCATCTATCGAAGGTTTAAACGGATGCGGCCGATGTAGCAGACTTCGTCAGATTCCTCCTCATTTGAGGGGTTTTTGATTGTGGGGACGCTCTTCCCTGCAGGCGCAAGCCCCTGCAGTTAATTACGCTACCGTATCGCGGTAACCACTTTTTCCTTCTCCAGATGGTCACTTCGTGTCGTGGGTGTTTGTTTTGTTTTCGGTTGCCCGTGGATCATATACGGAGACTAATTTATGTTGTCGTCCATAGGGCGTGGATTAGTCCAAATCCGTATTTTCTTAGATTTTGGTTTTGGGTTGGGTTTAAGGATACGTTAGTCTCATTTGAGACTAAGATCAACTCAAAAGTTTGTTAAGGATACGTTAGTCTAATTTTAGACTAAGATCGACTTAACGGGATCGTTTAGATCCGACAAAAGAGCATTTTGGCTCTATTGCTTAGTTTAGGGATTTTGCGGTCCATAATTAGTTTAAGGACATTACGGTCCAATGTTAGTCTAAGGACATCTCGGTCCGAGGTTAAGGACATCATAGTCCATGGGCTTAAGGACCCCACAGTCCGAGGTTAAGGACATCATAGTCCATGGGTTTAAGGACCCCACGGTCCAGTTTAAAGACGTCATAGTCTATGAAATGTATGGTTTCCGGGACCCGTCACCTCTCTGAAGACGTTGAAGGATTACAACGACATATATCAGAGGGGTTCAGAGATGTACCCTTGAACCAATTTTGGTTGAAAGATCTGTAGTCCAATTTGGGGCTAAGATCTGTGAAAAGATTTATGAGCATATGGGCTTAGTTAATCTGAATTTGAGGACTTATGGCCAATCTTGGGCTAAGTCCAATCAAGTTAAGATGTTTAACATTTATTTTGGGCTTTGGAGCCTTTATTTGGGCTCGGCCCTGACAGTGTTTTTGTCTTTTACTGAATGCTGAGCATTCATCAGAGCTCTGGGCTTTGTTAAAGAACAATTTATGTTCTATCAGCGCAATACATGGTGCGCTTGGCGCTTTGAGCCAATCAAAAAGCGCAGTGCGCTTCTGCCAAGTAGCGCATACGTGAGGGACACGTGTCGCGCTTGGCGCTAAGCGCCAGATGATGGGCGCATTGCGCCAACTTATGAGCGCATCGCGCTATTAGTTCAATGGTGCATACGCGAGTGACATGTGGTACGCCTGGCGCTGAGCGCCAGTCCATTAGCGCAGTGCGCTATTTCAAGAGCGCAAAGCGCTAACTGTTAAGTGGCGCCTACGTGAGGGACACGTGTTGCGCTTAGCGCCAGACAATGAGCGCAGTGCACTATGTTTGGAGCGCTGAGGCTCTGCAGCGCTTTGTGCTAGATGTGGAGCGCTGAAGCGCTTTTAAATTAAGAGCGCTATAGCTCTTCTTTTATGCAATTTAGATCAGTTTGCGCCCTGAGAGTTAAATTCTCTTTTTTATCTGAGACTTTGTCTCAAAGTTCTAAGAACAAAGTTCTTATTTTATAGGAGATGTTTCAATCTATTATTTTAGTGGAAGGCTTTGCCTTTATGGATCTTTAATCTTAAGAGAATTGAATTATTTCCCCCTTTTATAACAAGATGATCTCCGAAAGACAATTTGTCTTATAAATCTATGATCTGTGAGAAGAATTATGTTCTTCTTCTTATGATGAGATCTTTTGATCTCTTTGTGAAAGACCTCGGTCTTATAGATCTATGATCTGTGAGAAAGAAGTAAGCTCTTCTTCTTTTTTATTTTATTTTTGAGATGATTTCATCTCTCTGTTCATCATTTTTTTTACCTTGAAGAAAAATCTTCTTTCTCTGAGAGCTTGGCTCTTCTTTGTGAAATCTCTCAAAGCTTATGGGGGTGGGTGGGTGGGTTTTTCTATAAGCTTCTGTCTATCAGACTTGAAGTCTGGGGACCTTTATATAGGGCAAGCTGATCAGTTCAATTAGTTGAAGAGATCTTTTCTCTAATTGATTTGGGGAATTTTCCATCGTTGGATCTTTGATCCAAGGGCTTCTGATTTGTAGAAGGCAATCTTCTTGTTTTTTTAACAAAGATTGGGAAATCTTTCTATACAGAATTTACTCTCTATTTTGGTGATTTTTAATCTTTATTGGATCATTGATCTAACGGTGCTCTAATTTACAGAGCACAATCTTTTTGTTTGGAAAGATTTTGAGGAATCTTTCCTTAACAGAATTTAATTCTGTTTAATTAATGATTTATCATTATTATTGGATTTTTGATCTGACGGTGGGGAGCTTTTAGTTCCAGCGCAGGCGTACCCATGCTTTGCACGTGGTGCGCTGCTTAGGGTGTAGCGCACTTAGCGCTAGCGCATCCGTGCTTTGCACGTGGTGTGCTGCTTAGAGTGTAGCGCACCTAGAGCTAGCGCACACGTGGCTATCTACTTAGAGCGCAGCGCACCCAGCGCTAGCACACACGTGGTGCGCTACTTAGAGCGCAGTGCGCTGCTTAGAGCGCGGCGCACTTGGCGCTGCATCTGAAGCGTTGCATCATTTCAAAATTTGAATTTTGAACAGAGGTTTGCTCTGATTGGGGGAAACAAATGCCCCCCCACCGTTGCGCTCACGTGGCTCCCACATGAGTGCAGCGGTGACAACATCTCCACCCTTAGATCAACTTAAAAGTTGAAACGACACTCAGTGCCTATAAATATGACCCTTGGCCCTTAGGATGATTTCTGTTCATCTTCTTCCTTCTGAGAATTATTATTTTCTTGCAGAGCATAGCTCTTCATCTTAAGAACTTTCTTAAGGACAGAACTCTGTCAAAATTTAGGTAGAGATTAAATCTTTTAATAATCTAGGGTTTCAACCATTAACAGAGCTTTGCTCTTCATAGATCTTTGATCTAAAGAAAACCCTTTTAGGGTTTCAACAACGGAGCTTTACTCTCCTGAACCCATAGATCTAAAGAGATCTTTTCTTGGGGTTTCTTAGCCCATGAATGAACAGAGCTTTGCTCATGAAGAACTCTTAGAGTTTGTTCATAAATTTTAGAATTATTTACTCATTAAAACTCTTATTTTAAATTTTCTGATGGTTATTCCATCGTTTTTTCAGAGCAAGGCTATTGAGGAATTTTTATTCCTTCATTATTGGAATTTGACAGGTGTCATTCTGTCACAGAGCACCGCTCTCAATGGGAGATTTACTCCTTGGCCCGAGGGATTCTCATTAGATGAGAATCAATTGAGGATTTCCTCATTTAATTGACAGTCTCATCAAATGATGAGGCTGTTTTTATTAATGATGAACTGTCATCTAGATTTTGTGGGTCCCCCTTTGGTCCCCTTTTCACTGCATTGCAGTGTGGTACGAATTTTAAAGTACCAAGTGTCAGAATTAAAATTATAACACTGATGGTTGACTTTTGTTCTTTTTCGCGCAGGTGCATGTCTTTCGACGCTTCCTTCCCGTTCGTCCGTTCAGAAGGCGGATTCCTTGAAGCGCCCGTATACCAAGAGCTTATTGCGCTGATTAAAGACCATGACCCGGAGCACAAGAATCTTCACCTATGGGGTAGATGGTATGATCAAATTATCAGAGGCCGCCGGAGCTTTTCTTGTGTGACACCCTCGGAGCCTATCTCTGCGACCCTTATGCTGATGCACCCCCGATCAATTATACTGTGGAGGAGGTAAATTGGACTTCAGAAGGTCTCCTTCAGCCTTCTATTGCCGCAGTACCCGTGCAGCCACCGGTGGCTTTGGACACCCTAGGGCGGCGCATATGTCAGGGCGAGTCGCGCCATTGGGGACGACCCTACAACATCGGACTTACTCCCCGTCACCCGGCCGGATACTTATAGTGGGCCCGATATATTTTATCGGCGAAGAAGTCGCAGCTACTGAAGCTCGGATTGTACCCTACGATCTACGCTTCCTTGTTCCAGTATTCTGCACCTCCCACATGGTGGATCAAGGCGTTTTTAGAGCAGTGGAACATTCCGACCCACACCTTCATCTTATTGGATCGAGAAGTCTCCATTTCCTTAGAGGAATTTGCCGAGGTCTCTGGTTTACCCGTTAGGGGAGAGCATTATGAGGAGCTGCTTCCCCCGGATGAGTATATTTTTTCCACCAAATCAGTGGTAATGGGTCTTACCCCAGAGAACGCCATTCAACACCAGTTCCCAAGTCTGATAAAGGTGTTGAATATGTATGAGAGCCTCTTTCTTAAATCCGGAGGCCACGGGGTTACCTTTACGTATTTTATCGCATGTTTTCTCCGTGCGGAAGTTTTGTCGCGACAAGGTGAAAAATTTGCTAAACTTGACGATCCTTTCGGCTTTGGTTTGGATCGCCGGCCAATATTGGAAGCCGACCAAAAGGATTTCTTTCTTCCCAATGTCGCGATCGTCCCTTTTTCGGAAATTGCCGCTCCGGGCGTTGATGAGGAAGTGTTCTTTTTAGGGTTTCTCGGTTTATGGTTAAGCCGGTTCGCGCTTCCCATGCATCCTCGCTACATGAGGCCGTCTGTTTTCTACGCCGCGCATCGAATGGTTGCCGGAATACAAGTGGCCATCGGGATTGCCGGGTTAGCCCACCTATATTACGGCCTCAGCTTGGCAGCAGATACCACTGAACCAGGGGTGCAGCCACCAACCTCTCAATGCATTATTTCACCTCATGGCTAGAGTTGCACGTGCTCGGGGTCTTCGGTATCCACAAAAGTCCTTCTTTTTACGACAGATGTAAATTCCTTCGGATAATGCGGCTGGTCGACGCTTCCATTGTAAGTCCGACACCGCGGGAAGCTAGGGGTTTACTCCTTCGTCCATGAACGGTTGGAGATGGTATGTCTTTTACTGACAAAATCTTGACCGTCGGCCAGGAATCTTCAACAGCGGTGCTGCCATTGCAAGACATTTTTAAAGACGGGGCCTTTGTGTTGAAAGCTCGGGAGATTCTTCATCTGTACTCCATCAGGCCGGACTTTCTCGTATTAGGCAAAATGATGCAGCTTTATTCATGAGATACAACCCGCATCGTTTCACCCAGTAGCTGGGCTATAATCAGGGCATTCCGCTTGAGGCCTTCTTGGCAGAACCCGCTGCTACCGAAGAGGGGATGCGAAGCGCGCTGCATCATTTCATGCGTCTGAACATGTGGTCCAACTTCTTTATTAGTGAACTGAGCTGTGTTCCGAAGGCCCTGAATGTGTATGTGGCATGGTATCAACATTCGATGGGCACCGCCATTAGGAAGGAGAAGCGATTGCTTCTTGATCGTAAGGGCACTGCTTCGGCTGGTAACCCGAATGTTCCTCTGAAGCGACGGACCATTATTCGTCCTCCTTTGAGGGAAGTTGCTGCGGTCGAGTTCTCGCATGATAGGCCTGAGCTGCCAATACCCCGTGCTCCCGTGGAAACGGTGACTGTGGCGTCTCCCGAGTCTGGCGTGGGTTCGGACATCAGGACTCGTCGTCCCAAGGTGCCCACCAAGCGTAAGCTTGTGCCAGCGGCGATGGGCACTCGCTCGCAGAAGAGGAAGAAGAAGTCGATCCTCTCTGTAGACGTTGTACTCGGCCAGGAGCCTCATTCTCCTTATAGCGAGGGCCTGAGTAAATATGGGACCAACGAGGGTCTATTCATGGCGCTAGATGATACCGATCTGAAGGCCGCCATCGCAGCTTCCAAGAAACTCGCTAGCCACAAAGCAGGAATGATCACCCTTGCTGAGTCAGGTAATCTTCATTCGCATCTTTTTGCTATTATGTTTTTGTTGCCATGTTTTGACTGACACCCCATCTCTAACAGACATTTCCACTGAAGAGGCTCTCGCGGCTTCCTTCAAGACTTTTGAGGAGGAGGAGAGGGCTCGCGCTTCACTGGACGTTGGTATATCTCGGCTCGTTGTGCCTTCATTCCCTTTTCTTATGGGTAATCTGACCCCCTTTTTTTATCGCAGGGACTACCTCGACTCAGGTTATGCCCAGTACAATGCCAATCCCCCAGGGTGATGTGGAGATGCTATCAGGGCCAGCTATTGAAGTTCCGGCCTCCTCAGCATTGCCAAAGGAGGCTTTACTTAAACAACCGATGACGGACGCCATAACGGCTCCAGAGGTAGCTCATGGGGTGGATGATGACGTCCCGTTGACGGAGGTCTTGAGAAGATCAGCTCTCACAGCCCGGACAGAAAGGAAGCGCAGAATGCATGCAGCAAGGGAGCGTAACGCCGCCTTGGCCGCAGGTGCAGGCCCGAGCGCTGCTTCTCTTGCCCCTACTCCGTCAGAGGGTACTTTGGCCGCTCTGTCTACCGCTCACAGACAGGCAGCACGTGCGGCCCAGGAAGCAGTTGAAAGATCAACCCAAGGTAACGTAACATTGAGTTCTTTTTTCAAAGTTTTAATTTTCAGATTCTCATATATCCTATCCTGCAGGGCCGAGTCTTGATGAAGAAGTGGTGGGTGAGATGGCGGCGACCACCGAGCCTGAGGTAGCCACTCTTTCTCAAGGATCTCGAACTGCCCCAATTTCCACTCTTTCACCTTGCGGTTCCTTGCGGTTCCTTGCCGTTGCCGGGCGCTACGAGTGTCACGACGATTCTCGTGGAGTCGGGAGATGAAGCTACGGGTGGCGAAACCATTTCGATGGAGGAGGGTGAAGCAGTCGCTGCATCAAGTGGCGCCCTTGTCGCGGTTCCGACCGGCGACTCCAGGTAGATTTTGGGTTATTGCTTTCTTTTTTATTCTGCAATTCCTTTCAATCTCTTCTGACAGTACTTATCTTGTTTCTGATGCAGGTGTGGTGAGCGTTGAGGTCGTGCCACCCGAGGAAGCATCACCAGTTGCCGCTTTGGCGGTGGCCGCCCCTTTGCCTTCTCTTGTATCCTCTCAAATGCTGGAAGGTACGGATTTGTGACTTATCGGTTTCATTGTAGGCAGTATACTCTATGTACTGACATTGCATTATTACATCCTTGCAGGAGTCCTTTTTGATCACCTGTATCAGGTGCTGCACCTACATTTCTCCTTTCAGCCAGAGATTGCTTCATCTAGTGGCGTTGGTGAGTATAGCCTCTAGCTAATGTCTTCTCTTTTCTTTTACGGACAACCAAATCGTTTCTAATTCTTCTTTGTTTTGATTGCAACATTACAGATTGAAGGAGGAGACGAAAGAACAGTTGCACCACCGGTACTCCCTGCCTTGCCACCTGCTGCAGCCAGTATAGTAAACTCCATTGTTCATGAACCTCCTTTATTTCTTGAACCGTCACTTGACTGTGATTTGTTTTGCAGCGGTGATACCGACTTCAGCTCCATTCGAATCTCGAGTCATAATGCCAGCAGACCCTTTTTCTCAACGTTCATCTTCAAAAGGCGCTGTGAATAGTCTGCGCATGTTGAGCGATTACATCGAGGAGCTTGACATGGAGGCTCCTACATTCGCTGTTGATTTTGCTGCGGAGGTTAATCCTATACTGGCGACGCTCGTGAACTTTCATAGTGAGGGCGTCGTTGAGTCTTAGGTTAATCTGTAACAACCGAGCCCAATTCTACAAATTTCAGTTATCGTATATATGGTGTGTGGTATTTATTTCATTTGTCTTGCTTGACTGTTGTTAGTTATACATTTACCCCGACATTTCATATTTCTGCATATAACAATTTAAGTCATTTAAAAATAATTTAAAATACTTGTCATGGCCTTCTTGGCACCCCTAACTCTGTGGTAGCGTCCTTGCATTGTGTTCTCGTCCCGTTCAGTGAAACGGACGTGTTTGGACGGCTACGCGCACGTACGTGCATCCGTTCTTGGGGGTATGCTTTTTAATTATAAAATCCTTCATTTTAATTTTTGGAACCCGCCAATAATTTTCGTTTTTCGAATTCAAATTTTTGGACTCGACCCGGGCGCAATTCTGAAATATTTTGTATTTCCGCCGAAACCTATTTTTAAATTTTTTTTAAATCAGCCCAAGGTGTTTTAGCCTAGGATCAAATTTCTTAAACCTTTGAAATGATTTCTTTCGAAACAGGAAAATCTTTTATAGTTTAAAAATCCTCTTTAAAAACTGTTCCCCACCTTTTCTCTTCAGAAATCTTTTAAATTTTCCTTCTATTCACGAGCCGTCTCCCAGCCAATCAGAAAGGTTCTTTAACCCTGGGCCCCACATTCTTTTCTCTCTCTCTCTCCCTTTTCTCCTTCTGCTTCTCGCTCTCTCTTCACAGAAAAATACAAAAGTCTCTCTCCTCACTGTTCCTTCCTTCCTTTCTCTCTCCTCTCGATCTCACTTCTCTCTCCTCTCGCGCGAATCTCTCTCTCTCTCTCCCCCTCTACTTATCTTACTCTTCTTTATTCTTTCGTTACGTAACCCATCACCAGCGAAACCCTGGCCGCCGTCTCCCCTCGCTTTCTGTGACGACGCCGACGCCATCATCGCCGTTTCATCGCCGCCTACCCGTCCTCATCACGTTCACCTCCATTCTCTTCGTCCAAGATCTTCCTGCACGCGAATCCGAGCAGCCGAGAACTTGCACACCCGCTTGTCTCCGCCACCTCCACTTCTAGTCGCCGCCGGTGACTTCGTCCCCGTGTCCCCGGCCTTCGTGCGCACCCAGTAAGCTTACCTCTCCCTCCTCTCCTTCTTTCCTTCTTCTTCCCTTCTCTCATTCTTTTCCATGTTCTGTGTTTGGCTGATGGTTCCCTGCAGGCAAGTCGCCGAAGCTCCGTCAACGCAGTCGACGAGCACAACCCCTCTACAGATCATCGTGAGCACACTCTTCTCCATCCTCCTTCTCTTCTTTCTTCTTATTCTTCTCTTCTTTTCTTCATGCATTCTTGTATTCTTTATTGTTCACTGTTTTTGTGTTTGGCCGGAATCCGACCGTGCCGGCGGCATTTCCCGACGACCCAGCAGGTACCTTCGACCCGTGTGATTCCACTGTTCGTCGTTCGGACGCATTCCGTGTACCGTGCGCGCGTCACGACTTTTCCCCGCCGACACGTAACGTTCCGTTTTCCGTTTCACGACCCGTCGAGGCAAGTTAACCTTGCCACATGCTATTTAAATCATTTTATACATATTCTAATACCTGTAGTTTAAGTATAGTACCCCATGCATCGTTTTATATCATTTCAATGTTCCGTTTGCATCGGTTTATATTATTTTAGATCTAGTACGTGAAAGGCAACTATTGCATACATGATCACATTTAAATATTAAATCTCATGACCACAATCATATGTTTAATCACATTTTGACATAGCCTATGATATCTTTCTATAGTTTAATCCATCGGACACTTGTGCGCATTTAAACCAGATTTTGCTGTGACTTCATCCAGTGAACCTATTTATAGATTATTGCATCCCTGGAAATTCTTAATATTAGTTAACATGATTTAACGGCCATGAATGTCACCCTGTATTCATATAATGTTGAAACCGTCTCTGAACCACAACTGATAACTGTACTGCTAATTAATTGAATCTACTTTATTGTTTAATTCATTGCTTAGATTATGTTATTGATAACCATGCTTGATTACTTATAACCATGATTATTCCAGCTGTTTATGAGCACCCACATGTTATCTTTTATACCCTGATATGACTTGCTACACGTATTACCTGACTCAGCATGGTACCGTGCACTACTTGACCTGACCTAATGTACCATGGCTTGACCCGTTACTTGATCTTGTGCATAATGCCAACAAACCTGACGTGTAGTCCTCACGGACCGTTCCTGTTGTCTATCCAGATAAACCTGCTCTTACCTGATCCTGTGTTGGCATTAGTTCTTGATTACTGAATACTTGACTTGATATACACATATAACTTGGGGGTATGGGGAAATCAATGGTGAAACCTGACTTGTAACTCAACAGTTCGATACTTGTTCTGATCAATTTTAGAGGCTAGGCCAGCCTTGGGATGATGCTGCTGACATCATTCATCTGTACATATTTCCTGTACTAGTGCCTAGCGGCATGTCTCGGATTCAGCCCGAGAATCTGGACCGTGGTTCCGGGTATGCACGGGATACTATTGAGTTACATCGATGATTCATCAAATTGATTTCGAAAACTTTAGAGTAGGAAAACCCAATAGAATGGTTTAGTTTACTCACTGCACACTACCCTGCACTGCCTGATTTATATTACTGTTACCTCTGCTTTTCATTCATGTTTATATTGGCATTGCATGTTACCCTGTTCATATTTTATTACTTGATGACATGACGCGCCGACGTCTGGGTTTTGCATGGCCCAGATTCCGTACCTTTGCTGCAGTCCGAGCAGGAGTACTTCAGCCAGCAGGCTGAGCTGTGAGGTGTTAACAGTAGTTAGTTCTTTTATTTTCTGCATTTTATTCCTGATGTGAGCCCGTATTATGGGACATACATTCCAGTTATTTTGTATTGGATCTTTTGCTCCCACACTTTTATTATCCTTGACTCATGTTATCTTAGCTTATGGACATGTTTTAGATAGTTATATTTTGTTCTTGATATCTCTACAGCCGTAATGTGACTGTGGATGGATACTTCCTACCCACAGGTAGCATGGTTGGCTATGTCACGTGCCCAATTTAGCGTACTCTGGGAAGCGGGGCGTGACATAATCACTGCAGGAAAATTGAGGCCTGTCTGCATGAGCTCGAATTCGGACGTCCTGCTCCTCAGGTCCTGGCTGTGAACTCCCAGCGGGCTGCATGGGTCGAGCACAGCACTCCCTACTTCCGCCACCTTGAACAAGAAGTGGCTTTAAAGCGTAAAGAATGCGAAGAGACTTCAAGTGAATCTTCCCGTCTGCACGCTCAAGTTGACGCAAATGCTGTACAGCTGAAAGCTATCTTTGAGGGCCTTCTACGATGTATTTCTGATGAGCTAACGCTAAGGCAGAAGTTTGACCTCATCGAGCGAGATGCACAGAGTCGTGGGGCAGCTCAGCGGGTCGTCGAGGAGCAACTTTCATCCTATCTGCAGCAATAGGCTCAGGTTGAAGCGGAGTTGGCCGCGGTAGCTGACCGCGAAAAGGGGCTGAAATGAGTGGACGAGCAACTAATTGGTTTATTGAAAACGCTCCCCCCAATAGTTGTTTTGCATAGATTAACATTTGTTATTTTTGCATAACATGTATCCATTTATTTTTTCATATGATGTAACTTGTACTCAATCGAACTTATAAATAAAAGATACAATTCGTTCGTACTATCTTGTGTTATTTCTTGCTTTCTTCTCTTTTCTGTGTTGCCGGCATGTTACCTTAGCAAGCGTAGCCTGTAGATGATAGAAAACATTACATCTTGAACTCTTCGAGAGGTAGTGATGGTTTAGGAAGCAGGTTCAGATCTGCTGCCTAAGGCTTTTCAACTTTATGAGCCGTGAGGGTCTCATAAATTTTTTTCTCCCTACGAGTCGTGAGGATTTCGTAGGTGTATTTTCTCCTTAGGAATCATGAGGATTCCTAAGTGTGTTTTCTCTTGGGAGTCGTAAGGATCTCACAAGAGAGTTTTCTTCCTTACGGGTCGAGAGGTCCCATAAGTGATTGATGAGGTTGACATTATCCGCATTTCACGGAGTCAGAAGTTGCTCTAGACGTTTCCCACGTGGTCGAGATTGACTCTAGCCGTGTTCCACGGGATCAGGATTTGCTCTGGATACTTCCCACGGGGTCAGGATTGACATAATCGTGTTCCGCAAGGACCGGGATCCGCTCTGGATGCTTCCCACGGGGTCAAGATTGACATAGGCCATGTTCTACTAGACCAGGATTTTCTTTAGATGCTTCCCACGGGGTCAGGATTGACATAGGCCGTGTTCCGCAAGGATCAGGTTCCGCTCTGGATGCTTCCCACAGGGTCATGATTGACATAGCCGTGTTCCGCAAGGACCAGGATCCGCTCTGGATGCTTCCCACGGGGTCAGGATTGACATAGGCCGTGTTCTACTAGACCAGGATTTGCTCTGGATGCTTCCCACGCGGTCAGGATTGACATAGCCGTGTTCCGCAAGGACCAGGTTCCGCTCTGGACGCTTCCCACGAGGTCAGGATTGACATAGGCCGTGTTCCACTAGACCAGGATTTGCTCTGGATGCTTCCCACGGGGTCAGGATTGACATAGCCGTGTTCCATAAGGACCAGGTTCCACTCTGGACGCTTCCCATGGGGTCAGGATTGACATAGGCCGTGTTCCACTAGACCAGGATTTGCTCTGGATGCTTCGCACGGGGTCAGGATTGACATAACCGTGTTCCGCAAGGACCAGGTTCCGCTCTGGACGCTTCCCACGGGGTTAGGATTGACATAGGACGTGTTCCACTAGACCAGGATTTGCTCTGGATGCTTTCTACGGGGTCAGGATTGACATAGCCGTGTTCCGCAAGGACCAGGTTCCGCTCTGGACGCTTCCCACGGGGTCAGGATTGACATAGGCCGTGTTCCGTAAGGACCAGGATCCGCTCTGGACGTTTCCCACGGGGTCAGGATTGACATAGCCGTGTTCCACTAGACCAGAATTGGTTGACTTTATCCGCATTTCACGGAGTCGGGGGTTGACTCTCGGTTGTCTGTGCACCGCTGAGTCATGGAACTGGGAGTTGCTGCGGTTCCGCTTTGCTGATGCTGCGTATGCTGTAATGAGACGAATGTTGAGATGATCTCAAGGCTGTTTATGAACCGTCGAGACTTGGCTCTCTTTCGGATGGAGCCTGGGGGGAAGGTATTGTTCCCTCTTTGTATGTGCCTTTGGATTGTATACAGGGATCGATGTGATCTCACCTGTAGGGCAAAAGTTTCATTTTATATATTTTTCTTTCCGCGATGCTCTATCATTTCAGCTTTTATATCGCGAAAGTCGCAATTGCCCAATCATTTCGGCTATTTCTCGCGGTGCCCAATCATTTCAGCTATTTTGTATTTATTTACTCGCTGCTTTTTATTGCGAGTTGCCCAATCATTTCGGCTATTTTATATGCATACATTTTTACTTGCTGATTTTGCTGCAAGTTGCCCCATCATTTCGGCTATTTTGTATGCATTTATGGCTCGCTGGCTTTTCACCGCGAATTTGAGATTTGATACCGATTTAGGCATCAGCATTGCTACAACTGGGATATTGCCAGGAGCGAATCATCATTTGCCTTTGTCGATGTCGAACAAAGGTGGCTTAGTAAACAGGGTTAGGATCCTGTCGACTAAGGCTTTTGACTTCATGAGTCGTAAGGGTCTTATAAAGGTATTTCTTCCTATGAGTCGTGAGGATCTCATAGGTACGTTTTCTCCTTAAGAATCGTGAGGAGCCTTAAGTGTATGGTCTCTTATAAGTCGTAAGAATCTTACAAGAGTATTTTCTTCTTATAAGTCGAGAGGACTTACAAGGGTTGTTCACCGTGTAGACATATCCCAAGTCGCTGGTGGGACTTTGTTAGGGAAATGCTTATTCGCGCCAGTGGATTGTATACAAAGGTCAATATTGAACCGCTTGTAGGGCAAAATCAGGGTGTATGACTGCTTAAGAACAGGTTCAGATCCTTGTAGCTTAAGGCTTTTGAATCTTATGAGCCGTGAGGGTCTCAAAGGGGAATTCTCCTTACGAGTCGTGAGGATCTCGCAAGTGTGTTTTCTCCCTAGGAATCGTGGGGATCCCTAAGTGTGTTGCTCCCTTGTGAGTCGTAAGGATCTCACGCAGGTGGTTTCTCCTCACAAGATCGAGAGGACCTTGCAAGTGTCTTTCAACGAGGTTGCGCCCTTTCGGGTTTTCACAAAACTCGCCGGTAGTCCTGCTGTTTTTACTTACGGAGCCCTTTCGGGTTTTCATCCGTGCCCATTTTGTTTATAGACATACCGTTTTTTTATTTTTATAAATTTTTTTGGCACCCTTAGGATGCTGCGGTCCGTAGTAGTTTATCGACGTCTCGGTCAACAGCCAGTTTTAGGACATAATGGTCCATTGTTAGTTTAAGGACATTTCGGTCCAACGCCAGTTTTAGGACATAGTGGTCCATCGTTAGTTTAAGGACGTTTCGGTCTGAAAGCCGGCTACTACTTATAGAGTTTGGGCTTAGGAAGATAGCGAGCGGACATAGGCGTCGCCATCTATCATTGACTTAGGCCGTGACTCGTCAGGCGTAGTATTTTTTTCAGGAAGCGACCGTTTATTGGCCTGAAAGGTCTTTCGCCATGCATGTCCATGAGTAGATATGCTCCACCCTGGTAGACTTGTCTATGATATACGGGCCTTCATAGTTCAGCTCGAACTTCCCTCGCTTGGCACGATTAGGGATCTTTGGTCTTTTGACCACTAGCACGAGCTCGCCTTGACGGAATGTTCTCGGCCTAGTCAATCCCTCGTATGAGCGCGTCATCTTTGCTTTATAAGCCTCCAGATTTTGTTGCGCCATGAGCCGGGTTTCGTCGAGGGCATCAAGTTCCTCTAGCCGAAGGTGGGCATTTTTTTCGTCTGTTAGTTCGTAGTGAACCACCACTCGTAGAGAGGGTAACTCTATCTCGAGAGGGAGTACCGCTTCTGTGCCGAATACTAGTGCATACGTCGTTGTGTTTGTGGCCGTTTTGAACGTAGTTCGATACGCCCAGAGAGCTTCATGCAGTCTCTCATGCCAGTCCTTTTTATTTCGAGACACCGTCTTTTTCACGATCTTCGTCAAGGTCTTGTTGAAAGCCTCAGATAGACCGTTAGCTCGGGGATTATAGACTGAAGAGTATCTCCAGTCTTTGTTATGCTGTTGTGCGAAGCGGCTGATCTTGTGGCTTCTGTAGGCTGGCCCGTTATCGGAGATGATCCGTCGCGGAGTGCCGAACCGGTAAATGACGTGTGTCTTGAAGAAATGGAGAATGTTCTCCGTCTTCACCTCTTTTAGTGGTACTGCTTCTGTCCACTTAGAGAAATAAATAGTTGTCGCCAATATGAACCGATGTCCTCTGGATGATGCCGGTTCGATGGGCCCGATTATGTCAGTTCCCCACATTTCGAACGGCCAGCTAGCCACCGTTGGGTGTAGCGGATTTGGATGCTGATGAATAAAGTTCCCGTGAATCTGGCACGAGTGGCACTGCTTCGCGTATTCGAGGCAGTTTTGGATCACCGTGGGCCAATAGTAGCTCATCCTTTTGATCTTTAGTTTCATCTTCGGCCCAGCTTGGTGAGAACCGCAGAGTCCATCGTGAGTTTCTTGGACGACTCTCCTTGCTTCTTCCGGTGCTAGGCATCTTAGCCATAAAGAGTCAAATGATCTCTTATACAGAGTATCATTGACAAAGGCAAAAGACAGAGCTCGTTTCATGAGCTGATGTCTTGAGGATGCATCTTCAGGCGTTCGACGAGATTTGAAGTAGTCTATAAAGACTTCTCTCCAATCCTTGGTCTTTTCCTGATCTTTTATTTGTAGGGCCGTTTGCTCGGTCGCTCTCTTTTCTTCGGAAGATTCCGGAGATATTTCTGCTGGTGCAAGAACCCGATGGCTTTGCACAACGATCCTCACGTCATCGAAGTTCTAGTCAGCCAGTTCTTTAGCGAGTTTGGCTAATGCATCCGCTTTGCTATTTTCCGCACGCGGTATGCTTTCCAGGGCATGGGAAGGAATTTGAGTCAGCAGTTGCTGCACTCTCTCGCCGTATTTCACTAACTCTGGTTTGCATGTTTGATAGTCGCCGTTTACTTGACTAACGACCAGCTGGGAGTCTCCGTATATGAGGAGGTTTTCAATTCCCATGTCGACAGCGATCTCAAGACCTGCTATCAAAGCTTCGTATTTAGCTTCGTTGTTTGTCTTCGGTTCTGTCAAGGAAAAGGCAAAGCGCACTATCCCTCCTTGTGGAGTCACGAAGATGAGGCCTACCCCGAATTTGATTATGGGGATGCTTTGCTTGCGCTTCTTCATGAAAGATGCTCCATCAAAGTAAAGTTCCCACTGGGTATCATTCTCTCTTCTCTCCCCGTCGATCGTGTCAAACGCGTGCTCGTATGGCAATTCGCAGTTCAAGGGAGGGTCAGCAGGTATCGGATGCTCAACGAGGAAGTCGGCGATGGCTTGGCCTTTCACTGCCTTGAGGGGTCGATAAGTTATCGAGAACTCCATCAAGAGCAGGGCCCATTTAGCGAGTCATCCCGTTAATATAGCCTTTGACATTAAATATTTGAGAGGATCCATCTTCGATATGAGATGGACCTCATGTGCCAAAGCATAGTGTCTGAGCTTCGATACCGCGAAGATCAACGCCAGGCAGTGTTTTTCGATGGGAGAATAATTGCTTTCTGCCCCCAGTAGAACTCGACTCAAATAGTAGAGGGCTCTCTCCTTCCCTTGGTCGTTCTCTTATGCCCACAGCGCGCGTAAGGAACCTTCGAGGGCTGTTGTATACAGGACGAGGGGTTTTCCTTTAACGGGAGCGGCCAATACTGGTGGATTCTGCAAGTATTGCTTGATTTCGTCCAGTGCGCTTTGGCATTTGCGATCCCAGACGAACGGGGTTCCCTTCTTCATTAGGTGACTGTAATGACGGCACTTTCTGGAGAGATTGGCTATAAATCGCCGGATATACGCGAGATTTTCTTGGAGACACCGCAGTTGCTTGAGAGTCCTTGGCGGAGGCATTTCCATGATCGCCTTGATCTTTGACGGGTCTATCTCGATGCCTCGGTGGCGGACGACGAATCCTAGGAGTTTGCCTGAGGAAACTCCGAACGCGCATTTGAGAGGGTTCATCTTCAAGTTATATTTCCGAAGGTGCTGAAACACGATCTTCAGATGCTCTAAATGTTCCTCGTATGATTTGCTTTTAACTACGGGGTCGTCGATATAGCATTCGACGATTTCATGTATGAGGTCATCGAAGATTTTCGTCATGGCCCTCTGATAGGTGGCACCGGCGTTCTTTAGACCGAAAGGCATCACCTTGTAGCAGAATATGCCCAAAGGGGTCCGGAAAGCTGTATGCATCTGGTCCTCGGGATGCATCTTTATCTGATTGTATCCTGATGAGCCGTCCTTAAAGGAGAAGGCTTCGTGAGTGGACGTATTATATATCATCAGCTCAGTGACCTGTACTGGAAAGGCGTCTTTCGGACAAGCTTTGTTGAGATCCCGAAAGTCTACACATATGCGCACCGTCCCGTTTTTCTTTATCACCGGGACGATGTTGGCGATCCAATCAGGATATTGAACCTCTTGGATGAAGCCGGAGTCGATTAGCTTCTTGACCTCGGCATTGATGCTCATCTCAAGCTCAAGCCGCATTCTTCTTGGTGCTTGTTTGATCGGCTTGACGTCCGGAGATATCGCCAATTTCTACACCGCAATCTCTGGATCTAGTCCCGGCATCTCGGAATAGTTCCATGCGAAGCAATCTTTATACCGCATGAACACGTCTTTAAGCGTAGCCTCCTTTTCCTCAGACAACAGTTCACTGACGAACGTCGGCCGTGGGTCGTTTGCCGTTCCCAAGTCGATTTTTCTGAGGTCATCTGTAGTAGTATGTATTCCATCTTCCAGTTCTTTTGGCGCTGGTGGAAATTCTGAGATTAACTCATCTTCATCATTTTCGAAGCACCAAGAGATGTCATCTATATTCTCTGGTTCTTCTTCTGATAGCGTTATCACGTGACAGGTGCGGGATCGCTTCCAAGACCGATGTTGATCCGGATCTACTCTCATGGCTTTGGGTTCATGCTTCTGCGGCGGGGTTACCCTCCAACTGCTGGATAAAGTGAACTTGCCTTACTGATACTGGTCTTCTACCCAGTCTTTGAATGTGAAGCAGTTTTCGAGAGGATGTCCTATCGCTCGGTGATAGGAGCAATAGTCTGGATGATGAACCTCACCTGCTTGCTCGGGGTGCTTAGACTCCGGGAGCGTCATTATCTGATGTTTTATGACAAGATCGAATATCTTTCTTGTCTTGTCTTGGGGAAAGAGTATACTCGGCCCATCTTCTTTACAAGAGACGAATTCAGGCTGCTCGATTCTCGATCACGGGGCTTCTTGGTTCCGCTTTGTCGCTGTTGAATGCTTTTTCCATTCTTAGGTTTATTTCTGCCTTTGCGTCGGGTCTTTTGTATGACGAGTTGACGAGGAAGAGCATTTTCATTTTTCGCAGCCTGCTGAAGGAGGCGTTGCGTTTTGGCTTTCTCGTAGATGGCTATTTCGCGATTATGGTCGTCTCGAACCTTTTGACCCGCTTCTCTTATAAGCTTGTCCATTTGTTCTTCGAACGACGGGCTTGGCATTTTCACGACGGGAGCTCGTTTTGGTTCAGGGTTAGCATCTTCCCACAGAGCATCTCCTTCTTCGTCGAAGTCATGTATGATGTAGCAGTCACGGAATAGCTCCCGTTTCTTGGATTGAACATATCCAAGCCCGATCGTTTCCATTCTCCCGTTGGGCAACTTTTATTGAGTTCCGGGGACGTTCCAGATCCTGTTATAGAACTGTGCTTGTCGAGCAGTTTGCTTAAGGGGTACACCTTGGCGTCTCAAGAGCCTCTTCAATCCTTCTGTGTAGTATCTGGGCAGTCGAATGGGCTGAAGTCTGTCAAGTGTCGAGTCAGCACCATGCCAGGCTTCTTTCTCAACTTTAGTTTCCGTGGAGTGATAAAAGAGAATTGCCTTTTCATTTCTTCGCCTGGGAGGAACGTAGAACGTCTGCAGTTCCTGCACATTATAGATATCAAGTGCGTCGAGCTCTTTGTAATGCTCTTGCGGAACCATGGCAATTTGCAAACTCCGATCATCGCTAGCGAGGGCTTGCATTGATGGCCGAGCGGAAAATACAGCGTTGACCTCATCCTCCGAGTCGCTACTGAAGATCAACATAGGGATGGCCGGTCCCGGCTTGTTGCATTGGGGCGGCCCTGAATAAACTATTTCTTCTTCCTCCTCGGTATCACTCCCGAAGACCGGAATAGTGGTGATAGCTTTGTTCTTGGGTTTGTGACATCTTTCCGTGTCCTCAAAATCTGGTAAGAAGTATTTTGCATCTTCGTACTTTCGGACTTCATTCACAGAGAATGGGTTCAACTCCCCCGTCACAGTGTACTCGAGACCGTCTTTGAAGTACTTCATGCACTGATATTGTGTAGAAGGGATAATGTTGTACTCGTGTAACCAAGGCCTGCCGAGCAAAGCATTGTAGTATGTCTTGGCGTCAGTGACATGAAACTTGATGTCCGTGACAAGCAGCCCAAAGCGTAACGTCGGTATCACAGACCCGAGCGTCCGTGATGACTGGGAGTCAAACCCGGAGATGGTGATTTTATCACGAGCGAGGTGCTGAACGCTCATGCAGATTTCCTTCAACACTCACATTGAGGAGATTGACGGAGGACCCATTGTCAACCAGGATTTTGCCTATCTTGATATCATGACAGTATCCGGAGACATAGAGGGGACGGTTATGCTCGCACGTCCCGAGGAGGAGATCTTCATCGCCAAAGGCGATATCGGCTGTGTGCACTTCTTCCAGCTCGTCCTTCATCTTTTCTTTGGCGAGGAAAGTTTGGAATTGCTCGGGCTCTTGCAGTACCTTGATCAAAGAATTTCTTGCTTCTTTTGATAACAAGAGAGCATCGAGAATGCTTAGCTGCGAAGGTAGCTTCCTCAAGTGTGCCAAAACGTTGTAATCCACCTTGTTTTTCTTTGGCGGGTCTTTGGCCGTCAGCTTTTTGACGACTTGATCATCTTGGGCGACGTCATTAGGGATTTTTTCTTTCCCCTTACTTTTCTATTCGACCAACTGTTCGCGGGCCCAAGATTCTTTTTGGGCAGCATACGATTGCGCAGCTGAATATTCTCATAGGTCTTTATTTCTTCTGTTTCGGATATGGGTTCTTTGAAGAGAGGGCCAAGGGCTATTTCTTCATCAGAGTCACTCCCAAAGGTGAGAACTTGCGATCCCTTAACGTCGACCATATGATAGTTGCCGGTAGTTTTTTTACGCTCCTCGGTCGTATTTCTTTGCTCCCGACGAGTTTTGCGTTTCATCCGCTTGAAATGTTGTCGGTGAGCAACATATCCTTGCCACCAGTATTTAAAAGCGTTGCACTCTTCGGTGGGGTGCGCAATCTTTTGATGATATAAGCAGTAGCTAGGATGTATATCCGCTTCATCAGGAGTGTTTCCTTCGGAGGGTGGCAGCTTCATTCTCTTCGATATGGCTTTGGCAAACTTTTTCCTCGTCTTGACCCTGCTTTTATCTATGGCGGGTGTACTTTGATCTGGTGGGAGTGTTTCAACCCTTTCGTCCAGTCGCCGGCGTTTGGCCTTTTCAAATATGGCCATCTCGCGCTCCCGATCAGCTTTGCTTTTAAGAAGAGCTTCATTTAGGAATGCATCAATCATTTCGTCTAATGGTCTTAGAAGTTCCGGCTCAGGATCTGCTCCCAGTTTCTCTGCGTAAGGGGCTTCTTCATCGTCTATTGACGAGTGAGAGATCACATGGCAGCTTGCCACATAATCTTCAGGCTCATCCGACGAGTCTTCTCCATTGTCATCATCTCCGTCCTCAAGGACTTGACTGAGAAATTCTTGGAGTGTGACTGGGGTCCGTGCCTTCTGGTTATATTCTTCCAGTGCGTCGATATATTTTTGCAGGTCCGTGCGCTTGTCACTAAGCTTCATGGGCTTTTTGGTCTTCTTCTTCTTCTTCGAAGACTTTGACGGCTGGGTGTGAGCGTTTTGACTATCACCACCAATTTTTGGAGTTGGGTGCGGCTTCAGCATTCCCTCGATGATCTTGGGTTCCAGTGGATTTTTCCATTTGATCGCCGGGCATGTTTGGAGATCCTTCAGCATTCTTTTCGTCTTGGCTGAAAGAACGACCTCCCATGGAGCTTCTTCTACAAAAGAGCATGATTCCCCCGGTGTGTCCGTCTTTTTGAGAGCGTGCGGCTGCGGCGGGCTTACTTTCCAATTCTTGGACAGTGCGAACTTGCCCTGTTGGTATTGGTCTTCGATCCAGCCTTTAAAGACGAAGCAATCTTCAATTGGATGGCTTACCGCTTGATGGTAGGGGCAATAATTGGGACTATTAGCCTCACCGGGTTGCAATGGGCGTTTTGGATTCGGCAAATTAATGAGCCTGTTGCGCACCGCTAGCTCGAACAATCTCCTCGTTTTGTCCCGGGGAAACGAATAAGAGCGCTTTATTTTCTCATTATAGTATCGCCGTCTCTCGTCTA
Source organism: Agapanthus africanus (assembly GCA_030015575.1). Taxonomy (NCBI): domain Eukaryota; kingdom Viridiplantae; phylum Streptophyta; class Magnoliopsida; order Asparagales; family Amaryllidaceae; genus Agapanthus; species Agapanthus africanus. The sequence goes on from JASDDO010000004.1 coordinate 388,527,584, forward strand.
GGCGATTCGTTAATTTTGGACCACTGGGCTGCTGTTGAGCATTGGCGACGAAGGTCGCTTTCCCTTTCCCTTTTTCATTCCGCGGCCCCGGCTTCGAAGAGGAAGGCCTGTGGCCCATCTGGTCCATTTGGGCCAGCTTATCAATCAAGGACTGGAAAGTGGTCGGCTTGAAAAACATTATGAATTGGGAGATGGTCGCTTGAGGGTCAAGAGTGCCCACGAACATGCCCACTGCAGGCGCTTCTTCGATGCGCTGCTCGCACTTTGACCATAGATTCCGCCATCGTATTATGTATTGCACCCACGTTTCACCTGGCTTCACCCTGGCATTGATCAATGCCGTTATTAGGGTGCGTTCACTAGCACTCACGAAGCGCTGGGTGAATAGCAGCTCCATTTCTGCAAAAGTTTTGACGGAGTCGTTGGGAAGCTTCGAATACCACTCAAATGCCATTTCCGACAAGCTACCACCAAACTGACGGAGCAGAAGTTTATCATCACCTCCGGTGTTGCCGTACAAGGCTCTGAATTGAGTGACGTGCTGATGCGGATTCCCTGTCCCTTTATATACATGGAATTTAGGGATCGTATATCCTGACAGGTACCTTATTTGGTCATACCAGCCTGGATAGGGCCGTCCAGTCTTAACAATTTGCCCAGCTGCTTCGTTCGCCTGGTGAACTCGTATCTGCTGAGCGATATAATTATCCAGAGCGGCCTTGGAGATGGTATCCTCTTTGTCTTCTGAAAGAGCCGGAGGAGGGTTCGATGTCTCCCCTCTGTAATCTTCAATGATCATCGGGGGGTCTTCAGCTGGAGGTTCCGGCTGTAACATCATCCTGGCCATGTCTTGAAACAAAAGAGCCATTCGTTTTATGTTGGCCGCCTGTTCCGTGGCTTCTTTTTCTTTTCTCTCGAGCATTCTTCGGAGGAATTCAGCATCAGTTTCTTGTTCCTGACGCTGCTCTGAGGTCTCCGGACTTTCTTTCGGCCCAGTGAGTGCGGCCATTGCAGTCAGCATCTCCTGAAGTTTTTGCTGCTGCTGCTCCTGAGCCTTTGTTATCGATCGGGTGAGCGGTCGATGACCCATAGAAGCACGGCTTTCCTCTTTTCCGAAAGCCATATAAACGGTATGTGTTATCATGCCCCCAGACTTGGGGCGTTTAGATTCAGCATCCTTACGGTTCGCCGCGGTCACGGGGGCTTTCTCCGGCCTCCTTCTCTTGTAAGCGGTTGACGTTGAGGGAGCCATTGCAGCGGGCACCCATGACATCTTCTGTGGTACCACGGGATGGCTCTTTTCTCGCCAAGCTTTAATCTTCTTTTGTCGATGAGAGTAGTCCTGGTCAATCACCGATTCTTGGACCTGTCGCCAGACTTTGTAAATTTTGGAGGACAACCGTTGAAGTGATTGCTCCGGCTTCTTTTCTGTAGCATTCTCCACAGGTGAGGGAGATCTTTTCAGCACGGCAGTCGGAGAATTTTTGCGCACCCTCCTTAGTGGTTCAAAGCTGTTCCCAGTTGGAACAGCATCATCGATTTCCACCGTTGGAGCCGCCAGAGTCAGTCCAGAAGGGGAGCTGCCCCCAGCCTTCCTTACTCGGCGCTAGTGACGACGGTGGGCATGTCGTGCGGATGGGATTGTCTCAGCTGTAGGGGTGACTTCATTGTGCCCCCTGTTTTGGCGAAGGGTTGTCGCCGGCATCAGCCTCTTAAAGACCGATGCATGTTGAGAAGCAATGTCCAATCTGTCAAAGATAGACCTTTGGGTAGAGGAAGCGGCTTTGAGGACTTCGTCTGGAGCGGGAGCCGGAATGGCCAGCCTTGTGAAGACTGACTTCTTGGCAGAAGAAGCCTCTTTGACGATTTCGTCCGCTTGAGCCGGGATGGCTATCCGCTTTGGGATGGCTGCTTCAGGTATCGTGGGCTTGTTGGCGTTCTGGCCCAGTCTGTTGAAAACTGAGACATTGGATTTGGGCGACCCGTTGAGAGGGGACGCGACAGTGGTAAGTCGATCACAAACCGACTTCTTTGGGGCTTCTTGTGATAGCAGCGGGGCATTGAAGCTCATCGGTGGGATCATGGTCCCAAAGAACAGCCCAGTGGTGGCCTGAGTTATTTGCTCCACTGGCATCTTGAACAGGGAGGCCGCTTGGGGCCCGTAAGTTACACCTCCAGATGAGGCGGAACGAGAGTTGCAGTTGCAGCTGGAACAGTTGGAGGCCATTGGTGTTCTGTTTTCTGCATGGGAGCAAAACCAAATCTTAGTATCTCGAACCTAAGGGCAACCATATCAAACCACGATTCGTTCGCGAACACGACATACGAAGTGTGGAGTGGAAAGAGGAAAAGGTCCCACCGGGCGTGCCCGAATTTGTTCCCCTCCGAAACACGGGGACGCGACCGCGTAGGTCCGTCTTGCCTGAATTTCGGGGCAGATGCTAATTGGTGCTACCCGTCCACCTCTCCGAAGATGCCAAGTTTCTTTTTGACACCATGTATCGAAAGTTTAAATGGATGCGGCCGATGTAGTAGACTTTGTCAGATTCCCCCCATTTGAGGGGGTTTTGATTGTGGGGACGCTCTTCCCTGCATGCGCAATCCCCTGCAGTTAATTACGCTACCGTATCGCGGTAACCACTTTCTCCTTCTCCAGATGGTCACTTCGTGTCGTGGGTGTTTGTTTTGTTTTCGGTTGCCCGTGGATCGTATACGGAGACTAATTTATGTTGTCGTCTGTAGGGCGTGGATTAGTCCAAATCCGTATTTTCTTAGATTTGGGTTTTGAGTTAGGTTTAAGGATACGTTAGTCTTATTTGAGACTAAGATCAACTTAAACGTTTGTTAAGGATACGTTAGTCTAATTTTAGACTAAGATCGACTTAACGAGATCGTTTAGATCCGACAAAAGAGCATTTTGGCTCTATTGCTTAGTTTAGGGACTTTGCGGTCCATAATTAGTTTAAGGACATTACGGTCCAATGTTAGTTTAAGGAAATCTTGGTTCGAGGTTAAGAAAATCATAGTCCATGGGCTTAAGGACCCCACAGTCCGAGGTTAAGGACATCATAGTCCATGGGTTTAAGGACCCCATAGTCCAGTTTAAAGACGTCATAGTCTATGAAATGTATGGTTGCCGGGACCCGTCACCTCTCTGAAGACGTTGAAGGATTACAACGATATATATCAGAGGGGTTCAGAGATGTACCCTTGAACCAATTTTGGTTGAAAGATCTGTAGTCCAATTTGGGGCTAAGATCTGTTAAAAGATTTATGAGCATATGGGCTCAGTTAATCTGAATTTGAGGACTTATGGCCAATCTTAGGCTAAGTCCAATCAAGTTAAGATGTTTAACATTTATTTTGGGCTTTGGAGCCTTTTTTTGGGCTTGGCCCTGACAGTGTTTTTGTCTTTTACTGAATGCTGAGCATTCATCAGAGCTCTGGGCTTTGTTAAAGAACAATTTATGTTCTATCAGTACAGCACATGGTGCGCTTTGCTCCAATCAAAAAGCGCAGCGCGCTTCTGCCAAGTAGCGCATACGTGAGGGACACGTGTCGCGCTTGGCGCTAAGTGCCAGATGATAGGCGCATTGCGCCAACCTATGAGCGCATTGCGCTATTAGTTCAATGACGCATACGTGAGTGACACGTGGTACGCCTGGCGCTGAGCGCCAGCCCATTAGCGCAGTGCGCTATTTCAAGAGCGCAAAGCGCTAACTGTTAAGTGGCGCTTACGTGAAGGACACGTGTTGCGCTTAGTGCCAGAAAATGAGCGTAGTGCGCTATGTTTGGAGCACTGAGGCTCTGCAGCATTTTGTGCTAGATGTGGAGCGCTGAAGCACTTTTAAATTAAGAGTGCTATAGCTCATCTTTTATGCAACTTAGATCAGTTTGCGCCCTGAGAGTTAAATTCTCTTTTTTATAAGCGACTTTGTCTCAAAGTTCTAAGAACAAAATTCTTATTTTATAGGAGATATTTCAATCTCTTATTTTAGTGGAAGGCTTTGCCTTTATGGATCTTTAATCCTAAGAGAATTGAATTATTCCCCCCTTTTATAATGAGATGATCTCTGAAAGACAATTTGTCTTATAGATCTATGATCTGTGAGAAAAATTATGTTCTTCTTCTTATGATGAGATCTTTTGATCTCTTTGTGAAATACCTCGGTCTTATAGATCTATGATCTATGAGAAAGAAGTAAACTCTTCTTCTTTTTTTTATATTTATTTTTGAGATGATTTCATCTCTCTGTTCATCATTTTTTTTACCTTGAAGAAAAATCTTCTTTCTCTGAGAGCTTGGCTCTTCTTTGTGAAATCTCTTAAAGCTTATAGGGGGGGGGGGTTTCTCTCTATGCTTCTGTCTATCAGACTTGAAGTCTGGGGACCTTTATATAGGGCAAGCTGATCAGTTCAATCAGTTGAAGAGATTTTTTCTCTAATTGATTTGGGGAATTTCCCATCGTTGGATTTTTGATCCAAGGGCTTCTGATTTACAGAAAGCAATCTTCTTGTTTTTTAACAAAGATTGGGAAATCTTTCCATAAAAAATTTACTCTCTATTTTGGTGATTTTTAATCACCATTGGATCATTGATCCAACGGTGTTCTAATTTACAGAGCACAATCTTGTTGTTTGGAAAGATTTTGAGGAATCTTTCCTTAACTGAATTTAATTCTGCTTAATTAATGATTTATCATTATTATTGGATCTTTGATCTGACGGTGGGGAGCTTTTAGTTCCAGCATTGGCGCACCCGTGCTTTGCACGTGGTGCGCTGCTTAGGGTGCAGCGCACTTAGCGCTAGCGCATCTGTGCTTTGCACGTGGTGCACTGCTTAGAGCGCAGCGCACCTAGCGCTAGCGCACACGTGGTGCGCTGTTTAGAGCGCAGCATACCCAGCGCTAGCTTTGCACGCGGTGCGCTGCTTAGAGCGCGGCGCACTTGGCGCTGCATCTGAAGCGTTGCTTCATTTCAAAATTTGAATTTTGAACAGAGCTTTGCTCTGATTGGGGGAAACATGGTTGATGAAGCTTTTAATTAGATACAAATGAATAATGAATATACAATGGCGGTTACGCTCTGTACTGTAACCCACCTGCCAATGCAAATCATCCAAAAAGGAGAAATGTGCCAGCAAACCACTACTGAATCCGAGCGGTCGATCCTGTAAGAAAACTACGGTATAACGGAGGTGCGTTGCCAACTCGTGAGTAGAAGATATTAACAGGTAGAAATCGAATGTATAACGATCTCTTAAGTCATACTGTAATATAATAATATCATACCGTGTGGCATCTAGGGTGATCGTGTATACATAAGCGTAATAATAATATCATGCCTGTATCAATATATGGTACCAAGTCATCTGTATCATATGTATGTATATACGTGTATCATCTAACATGTGTCCATCAACGACATATCAAATCATCATAAAACTTGAGTACCCAGTATCGACACTCGAAATCATCACAAAACCCGTGTATAATATCGACACGTAAATCTTCATATCTCATGCACCGTCTCATCAGATCGGTTCTCATATCCATCTGTCTCATATCACTCCGGTCAGTATCTTCCGGATATCCGCCGAGTCCAGTACTATCACCGGTAGGTAGTATTTCCCTGTCGGGCTCAACGCCTTTTTATACGATCTTCTTGTCCCGGGGTACAGTACCGGGTCCACCATGTACCCGCAGACGGTGACTCCTCACTTCTCGAATCGGGTAATCATCATAGCTAAGCACCGAGAAAACTCATGGTGGACGTCGAAATATCATATCAAGAGAAACCTCATTTTTAAAACAATCATAAGACTTTAAAATGTATCTGCGGTTTCTCAAATCCAGAAATCTCATGAAAACAGAATCTCATAAGCATATAATAATGATGAAACAATATGTACAGGCACAGAACAGTACTGTAAAGTATAGCAAGTGTTTTCGTATGAGCGTGTCGTGTAACTAGGTAAGAAAGTGCAATATCTGAATTAGCATGTGCGGTAATGAGCACTAAACAATAACTGTAATTCTACAGGTTAGAAGGCGATACGGTGACATAGCGATTTCTAATGTGTATGTGGCATGATAATTACCGATGATGTGTGTATGAGCCGGCGAGTATGTGTACGTGCAACATGCGCATCATCGGTAATGGTGCGTGTATCCTAGCAGACGAAGTCGTATAAAGGTAAGTACGCAAAGCGTAGTATATTTGTCGTAATAGAAAAATAATACGAGCGTCTGCGGAAATAATAAATCGTAGCGTGAACAGTATAAAATACGTAATCACGTATGAGCCATACAGTTAAACTTAAAATAGTACGAATCGTTGTTTTTTTGAAAATAAGGTCTGCGATGTTTTAGAAAAAGATACCATTCGAAAATCCGCAGCATTTCTTGAAGTTATCGTTTAAAAGTGAATAACGATTCGTTAGTTTTGAAAATAAGTATGGCTATAAATATATCCTAATATCTACCTAATGATTTTAATCAATATTTCTCGAGTCGATATATATATGTCGGCGATCCATCCTCATCATATCACGTGCGGTATAATCCATCGTACGATATTATCAATCAATAGTACGGATCTATAGTCACGTATATCACCTCATCTCATCATATATCATCTCATGTCATATCGTGTCATGCCATGCCATGTCATATCATATATATATCGCCTCGTACCTCATATCAAATCATATCGACTCGTGTCATTATATCCGATCATATGCTCATCTCATAATATCATATCATAATTATCCTCATGTTTATATATATATATATATATATATATATATATATATATATATATATATATATATATAACCGTATATACATATAACTTATGGACTAAGAAAAACTAGAACTAGAGATATACCTTCCTACACGTATACTACTATTGTTTATAGTATCCTAAAAACCTATTAGCTAGGTATACACATCTAAAATATCTATATATACTATATCTTTAGTATCCCAGTACTACGGTTGCGGGGGTGCTATACGCCATCCACCCGACTTCCCCCGTAGATAAACATCTACTCACCTACTACGCCTTGCTCTAGTCGATCCCGACGGATGCCTTGCCCTTCTTCGTCGTCCCGAAAATCCACATGTTTGTACCTACAAATCAAGTCCATAACCAAAATCTAATGAAAACCCGAATCGAATTCTAAAAAAATCCATATCCAAAATCGATAGACAAGCGAAAGGCACATAGGTTAGAACCTATGGTCAACGCGTGCTAAAACAACAAAACAACCCCCGTTGTTTACGTACGAACGTCAAACGACCGAGTCAAAACTCAAATATCAAAAACCAAGTTTCAAAAGTCGGAAAATATCGACAGAAAACAAGTAAAATGACTTCAGATTCTATCTAAGGTGAAATTAAACTTTTTTACATATAAGGTAGGTCTAGTTATCTAATGAGTGAACTACAGACCAAGTTTCATACCCTAACTCAAAAATTGGGTTGAAAATTGCGGCCAAAATGAATAAAACGGCGGCCTCAACATGGGGGTTTGGGTTCGGCTTTCTAGGGTGGCTTCCTATTTTCTTGCACATCTCACTGTATGTGCTAAATTTTTTTTAGAGTTCTAGAGTCATCCCAGATTTCATTTAAACATAAAAAAATCAATGAAAAACTGATGTCGGAAAATTCTAAGTTTGACTTTGAACATTCTAAACCCACTTTAATCAAGACTACCACCACCACCAGGCCAATAGACACTCACTAAATCTCCACCAAGCTCTAATACAAGTTTTATCCACTAATCCACATCCTAGAATTTCCAAGTTCACCAAACCTAAACCTCTTAACTCTAAACTAATATTTAAGGTTAGGAAACTTAAAACTTGACTAAAAGTGAGAGTTTTACCTTGTAGAAACAACTCAAGAAAATTCCTAGTAGGCCAAAAGTGTTCAAAACTCAAGCTTGATCTCACTATGATGTGTAGGATGATCTTGTGAACAATATTTGTGAAGGTTTAAAGGGGTTTTGAGGTGATTTGAAGGGTGTTGTATGATGGTAGAGGAGATTGGAGGTGAAGGAGATGGAGGTGAAGGAGAGAATGAAGGGATGAGGTGAAGAAAACTAGCCATGGTTATGATCATGGCTTCTACTCTCTCTTTTTTCTCACTCTCTCATTAAATTCACCTTGTCACTTCATGTCTCCCTCTTTCATTTTCTTTTCCTTTTTCTCTACTTTTCTCTCTCTTTTTTTAAAATCAAAACATAAAATCATGCATCACAACAAAATATGTCATGGCATTCAAAATATGGTTAACAAAATGGATTTGGTTTAATACATAATTAGTAATATACTAATCAAGTTTAGTATTCAACTTGTATGTAAATAATATATATTAATTTGTAAAATGCCAAAATCATATAAATGTTTTCAAAAATGATAATTCATTTTAAACTTCCAATTATTTTCAAAAATATAGGTATGTAGTCATACCATTCTACGAAAACTCAAATCTATACTCGTATAATATTCGTGAAATTTATTATTTTATTATTTAAATTCCAAAAATATTATTTTATATTTTCTGAAATGTCACATTATTAGATGTATCATTTGAGATAGAAAATTCACGGAGATATTCAGGTTATCCTATAACCAAAGACATGTATGTGTAAATAAGATGTGAATTCACTACGATCAAGTTAAAGAGGTGATATTTTTTCAGACTTAATATCTATTAAAGACCTTAATACCTTCCCTTCGTATTGACTTTACTTCAAAATTAGACTCAAAATTACTTATTTCCAAACAAACTAAGTTAATCTCATGAAAATTCTTCCTTCATCTTTTTTCTTCTTTATCTCATTTTCTCTCTTTTATTATTATTTTTATTCTCTTATTTAATAAAAGAAATGCAAAGTAACCTAAAATAAAATAAAGAAAGCTAAAAATAACCTAACCTCCCCACACCTAAGCTGACATTGTCCTCAATATCATCTAGCTCTAGTGTGTTAGTCTTATTTTCCAAAATTGAGGACCCAAGAAAATATACATGTAAAGTGCTCTAGCTCATTAAACTCCAAATCTCAAGTTTTAGCTTTCTCTGCACTTATAAAGGGAGTTATAGAAGGAGCTTTTGGGATCCAAACTTTCATTGTTTTATAGGGATTAGACCTGAGAACCCATTTCAAATTTGCAAGCTTAGAAAATTTTTGTTTCAAATCACAAATATATGAAAAATGGCCATTTGCACCACAATAATGACAAGTGTGATTATGCGCATACATGAGACTCGAACTATCAACATGCATATGACGTGTATGATGAGCATACTTTTGAAGAGTTTGTTTTGTATAGAGAAATGCATGTGAATGAACATACTTATGGGCATTCTTTTTATCAGAAGAGATTTGAACTAATTTAGAAAAAGATTTTTGAGATTTTGAAAAATTCAGAGCAATATCTTTTCTATTTAAAAATTTCATTCCCTCACTGGATGGAGAAAAACCTTTCATTTTCCTTTAGAATATTTATCAAGAGAAACCGTCAAATCATGATTTTTCGTTTTAAGAGAGATTTTCATTTGTCAAAATCTCTTGAGAATGAATAGAGAATTTCAAGAAATCAAGTTCACTCTTAAAAGACGATCTTAAGTTTTTATGTTCATTTCTCAAAAAAGCACAAAAGAAAACCAAATTTTCGTTTTCATTTTTCAAAGTCTCAAAATTTTTTGACCGATTTTCAAACTTCAACATAAATTCATTCTTCTCTTCTTCCCTTTCTTGTTTCAAAACAGCCAAAGTTTTGGAAAGACTCTCAAGTTTTGAATGCAACTCATTTCTCTCTCTCCATTTTTCAGTTTATCAATTGAAATAACATCAGAGCAAGAAAATACATTAATCTTGGTTAACGATTCATCATTTGTGAGTTTCAAAGATTCATTTCTAGAAATCAATTCTGTGTTTTCCAATTTTAAAAACGAGTTTTGTTTTTCAAGAAACTCATTTTTAGAAATCAATTCATTCTTTTCAATTTCAAATTTTTCATTTAAAACAGTAACAGAATCTGACACGTTGAGTTTTTCAATCAGATTGTTACCTGTACCAATTAAAATCTCACACTTTGAAAAAAATCATTTTTCTCTTGTTCGAGAATGCTATTTCTTGATGCAAGTGCATTATATGAAAGTTGATCATGAGTAAAATTATGATTATCAAAATATTTCGTGCTCACACTATCATGATCAAAAGAAATGTCACATGACTTGGTAGGAATTGATGGTATATTATTGTTTGAAAAATGTTGAAATACACCTATCGTTTTTACATGATTTTTTCTATGATTTGTTCTCCATAAGTTTGTTCCAATGCACCCCAAATATTATAAGCTGACCCGTAATACGAAACACTCATACGAATTTCACAATTTAAAGTACTCTGTAAAATATCTCTAACTTTTTCGTTCAAAAAACCAATTTTCGTTCACTCATATTCCATGTCGTTTTTTCTCCAATATTTTAAAGAAAAACATGTTCATTTTAATGATTTCCCAAAAATCTTTATCAAGTGAGTCAAGATTTTTTTTATTTTTTTATTTTCCATCCCAAAAAATCATTCCCGTCAAAATGTGGAGGACAAATAATAGAACCCATTTTCAAAAATATAAATACTAACTAAGCGCACACAACCAGATAAAATCAAATAAGTATAAACAAACGTATTCACCGTTGGTTTAGATTGTGAAAAATATAAATATAAAATATTTTAAAAAAATTATTTGGCAACATCGCAAAAAAACCCTGCAGATGAAGCAATGGAATCAAATTTGAGATTCGAGAAGAGAGAGAGCCAGAAAGTGTAAACCAGAAGAATGAAGACGAGAAGCCTTAAAACCGTCGCGTTTTTGCAGTCTCCACTGCAGCACTGACCGCGTTTTCGCGGTTGTCTTGAGACTTTTACTTCTCAATTTTGTATGGAACGCTCCTGTTTATTGGTTCTCTCCTCTGGTTTCTCCCGAAAAATATTTTAATTTGCGGATTTTTCCGTACCTGCAACTCACTTAACGGAAAGATAAAAAATAATAATAAGAGTTTTTCTTCTTCAAATACTCGAAAAATAGTATGAAAACTAAAAAAAACTACCGTAATCCCCGACGACGGCGCCAAAAACTTGTTGTGATAAAATTTAATTACCGCAAGTGTACGGTTTATTATAGTATGCGTTTACGGGTCGATCCACAGGGATAACGTGTAATTCATAATTTTCTTCACTATTCCATCAAGTTATGAGAGAGTTTTTTTTTATTTAAGACTAAAAAATTAAAAATCTAGTTTTTAATTTAATTTAAGAAAATACTTTTATGAGGAAAGTGTTGTGTTTAGATTGAATCCCCTAGAACTAACGTGTGCAAGTGAACCCATAAATCTATTTCTTTTCTTTTTTAAAATCTAACTAATAAATAATTATAATAAGAATATTAATTAGCATAGATTAAATTTCTTACAATTTTAACCTATCAAATTTCTTCTTTTCATAATTACTAAAAGTCATGGTTTTTAATATTATAGATTCTATCTTATTCATCTTAATTTTACAATACCTAAGTATAGACCATGAATAATATTGTATAATGTATCAAAAGTTTTACAAGAGTTTAAGAAGAACACAATAGAAATTTACTCCTATAAATCCTACCCTATTGACCTTAATCTTATAATTAACCAAGTATTGATCATGAACCAAAATTCAATAACATGTCAAAGTCCTACAAAAATTTAAGAAAAATATAGTACAAATCTATTTAATTAAGCACATAAAAAAATTGCCTAAGAATCATATTGCCATACTAAATTTAGGTTCATCCTCCAAAACACAATTTAGAAATTTAGCTACTCATAATAATGAAAAAACTTACATAAAATAAAAGAAAACATAATAAGGAAACAAAGAAAATTATTAAACTAAAAAAATCTTACTAAAACAGATCCAAAATCTACATCGCTCTCCACCAATCATCCAAAATAAAAACTAAGGTTTTAAATAGAGAATAAAAGCGGCGCGAGCCATTTTACGCTATATAAAAATAATATTTATAGACCTACAATATAAATCCTAACCCTAAAACAAATCGAAATCGCATGTGAAAAATCAATGGAGGTTCTTAAAGTTTGGCCGCGATTTAGCGGTCTCGACCATTGTATTGGCCGTGTTTTAGCGGTGATATTTCGTCATTTTTCTTGCATAATATCTTGAATATCTTGTCATTTCTATGCGGTTGTGTTGATTCTTCATCGGTTATTATAATAGGCTGATATTATTTACTGATCTTGATTTGATTTGGTCCCTTAATTTGATTTGGCTGAATTTAAACCTGCAAAATATCTCAAAACAAATTTTTAGTAGCATCTATTTTATTTAGGAGAATATTTAGACCAATTAACTCACAAATATTTCATTTATTATTTATGATACATATAAATGCGTTTTTGACAGATAAATCTTTAAATATTCTTAAATTATAATTAATGGAATTTTATAATTAATAAAAGATAAGGAAAAGCTTTTAAAAATTGTACAATAAATATGTTGATCAATTAATATGGAAAAATGATGCTAAAAGAGTAGAAGAGAAGGCCATTGGCATATAAGCATAAAAAATTTAGTCGATGAAGTAAATGGATATGAAAAGAAACAAGTTGTTTGATGTTTTCCATAACAAACACTTGCATCCATATTAGGAAAATTATATATGCATTCTATTAAAGTAAACACATACCCCACATTCACTCTTTTTTAGCCATGGAGATGCGCATGCTAGGGAATTATACAAAAAGCTAATATATCTCATGAAAATCACTCATATCTTTAACTTTCTAATTCTTATACAGAGGATAATATAAAGCATAATCTCACAACATGCGAACATCAATAAGTACATCCATGAGAGGAAGTGGCATGTTAGAGGAAAAATGATAAACAGGAATAGGCCTTGAGGAATATATATGAATGAAATCAATAACTGAAAGAAATATCTAATAACTATTTATTTTGCATCAAAAATCGTTGTTAATTTGTTTATGATTATTGTTTATTACAGCTCAATGAAAACAGCAACGTTTAGCCGTTGTTCATGTTACTATTTTTTTTATAAAAAATTCTTGCTTGATGGAAAACATTATGATATTAACTAAATACCCAATATGCATGCTTGTCCACCTAATTAACATGAATAATATAGAATAACCGATTTTTTTTGTAATGTTTAGGTTTAAGGAAGATGTAGGGTTCGTTTACCAATAAAACTCTAAGAAATGTTTAGTTATCAACGAGTATTATTCAAAGGGTGTGGGTGAAGTGTGCATGATAAGCTCCAACAAGCATTACCACTACGATAGAGTATGGATTTGGTCACGGTTTTAACCGTGACTACAGATACGTTTGGTCACGGGTAAAACCGTGACACAACCGTTGCTTAAAACCCCGTCACGAGAACCCTAATCACGCTCTTAACCGTGACTATATACGTGGCATTACCAAAAACGATTCAAACAACCAAATAAAATCTGTGTGGGGTCCACATATATGGTCACGGTTATAACCGTGACAATAGGAGATATATGGTCACGGTTTCAATCGTGATCAAAAGGTTAAAGCGTAATGTAGGATATCTGCTATAACAGGTAACTGTGACTATATAGTCATACCAGCAGCTAACCATTACTATATCTGACCAAATATATTATCAATTTTTTTAAACTGAAATCTACGCGTTCCACATGCGCTACTTTCAATTACAACCAGCGATAGATAATAATTATATGATCAAATCTCATGCAATTTAACAATCAAGAAGTATTATGATTAAAATCAAACGCCATTATAAACAAAATATATACACCAAACATTATAATTAATAAACCAATAAAACAGATGTTTGTATAAAAAAAATCAATAATCTATGGTCGTTGGGACGATCCAGCTCTATCGTCCCATGACCTGAACATACATTCAAACTCGTCTCGTATGGCCTCCTGATGGCCTCCGCGTTCGACCACCTCAGTTCCTCGATCTGCACCTGAAGCGTATCCACCCGCACATTCTGCTGCTTTACCCGATCTTGAAGCCGACGAATAACCTCCTGCGACGCAGCGGCCGCATCTGGGTCGCAGCGTATCCGTGGACGGAAGAACACCTAACAAAGTATCGGTGGGTCCCGGGACGAATCCCGCGCTCAGCCACCGTGATGTCCGCTGGATATCGAATCTAGAACAGGGACAATGACGCCAATTGAGTCGTCGGAGCCAAGTCCTAAGACGTCCGTCCTCTCCTGGAATCCTGGAATATATATATATATATATATATATATATATATATATATATATATATATATATATATATTCCAGGAGAGGACGGACGTCTTGTGACTTGGCCCCGACGACTTGCTTAGCGACACACACACACACAACACACACACACACACACACACCCACACACATAAACGTGTTAACTTAACTATATTATCGATTTGATTATATGAAACTTACTATGTACTCGCCCGTGCCTCTGTATAACACGGACCATCCTTTGGCAGCACTGTAGTTGGTAGGGACTTTCTTTTTCTGCGATAAAATTAGGATTTATTTCAATAAGTAATTTGCGACAAAGAAAACATATATTTTTAAACGTTTAAATATTCACATGCTGGTGCCGAGCGCTAGCCTGCGACCGCTTCCTTTGGATCGGGATAGCGCGTTCTCTGACGCCGTTGTTCCGGTTCTTCCTGTTGTGAACCGCCGCTGCCTTTCAAATATAAATAAGATAATATTATGTGTCACAAAATATGATTTCATGTTATATTATTATAATCTTAAAAATTAAATTTACACCTGAATATCATCGCGGTCGTAATACACGACCAGCTGCAGCCAATCCTCTCTCGGGACATCCTGAAAAATGGCCTCCATCATCGCCTCCCGCTCCTCTTTAGTGGCTGCGGCCCAGGAAATGCAATGATGCTTCCTTACTTCATATCGGCGTCTTCTCTTAATAGTCTGACACTCGGATATGACCCAGTGTATGGCCTGACGTGCATCAAACGGCGTAGAAACGACATCCTCGTCGATGATGTCGATGAATCTGTAATGTACCTAGGTCTAATATATATATATATATATATATATATATAAAGACGTTTAAATTTAAATGTATAAAAGGTTATGTGATACCGTGGTCGCTGCAAAAAACTGCCGAATATAGTCGATCTGGCGTGGGCTCCACCTAATATGGAGCGGGTACCTATAGTAGGTATGGATCTCCGCTCCCATATAATCCTCCCACTTGGTCGAGTACTTACCAACGGGCACACCTGACGCGGTCCACTCCAGCGTCCATGGAGCAGCGCCTGGGGCTGGCCTGGAGGAGGAGGGCCTAGTAGGACCCATCGTCCTAATACTGATGGGCCTGGAAAAAATAGATATACAGACATAATATTATAATATTCAGATTATGTATATATTGTTAGTTATATGTATGCCCTAGAGGCCATTACTATACATAGGATGTATATTGTAGTGGATGCTTGGACATATATAGGGATGACTTTCTTGCTTGATATGATAGTTTGCTATCTGGTTACTCTTTACCTTAACGTGTACACTGATTGTCTCTTTGTTACATGTTGGTAAAGCCTTTAGGATATGTACTTGACTACCTGGACTATGATGCGGATCATACTAGTGGGGACATGGTAGTCCATAAGTACATCCTTCAAAGTCCCTAGTCGTGGGTGTATCGAGACGGGGCATCGATATACCAGAGTAGACTAGCGTATACCTTCTCGACCCATACAGATGGGCGATGGATGATCCCATATCCATTGGTGTTTGACATCAGAGATGATATACGGGTGCTCAGTAGAGACTGGGTACACTGGACGGACTCGCCGAGAACTCCCAGCTGGTATTATACCTCACGTCAGATGGCAGTTCTCTGGTGACACTGGTACATGTTAGTCTATAGACCCGAGATCGTCATAGAGTCTTGTGTGATTCCCACTGTGCTTTGATTTTCACCTTACCACGTCCAAGAGGGCGTGAAAAACGGTGGTTTTTGGGTACAGTCCCGAATCACATGGAGGCAATGAGCGATATGAGGGGTTTCGTCTCTCCCGGTATAGGGAGTTGATGTTGCGCTGTGCTCGATTGGCTATAACAAGAAGTCCTTGGCCAAGGCTGCTTTAGGGATTTACTGGTAAGTGTTACCAGTAGTTTCTCGACCCGTTATGAGCCTCATATCGACACGACTTATCGAGTTATTGGGGTCTGACGTTTACCACCCCTAGACGAGATATGCGACATATCAGACGAACAGACCGGACTGTACGGTAGTGTTACTGGTTGGATTCACAGGAGTGTGAGCGGGCTTGCTCGTTGATCTTCTGATCGCTCAATACCCGGGTGGCCGTTACGTTTAGCAGACCGCTTGCGGCTTGTGGGTGTTTGATATGATCATCACCTACTGCCGGCGTATTGACGAGTCTTTAGAGTCCTATACAGGAGTTTCCTGGCTCAAGCGAAACGAAATAGGAGCACATATGAGATATGTGCGGGACCGAGAATAATACCAGTTTGTGATACGATATTCTATTCTCGCGATTTGTGACATTGATCGGTTGTATGCGATATAGCCGGGTTATCGGATCAAGTGTTGATTCGATAAGTTGTTACTATATAATATTAGTCGGTTATATACAATATGACCGGATCGTTAAATCAAGTGTTGATTTAATGATTTAATGTATAATTATATATTTGATATATTACTTTACATTAACTAGTATTGGTTCATTTAAGATTGATTTTCTCACTTGAATGTGCATATTGTTTATATGTGATATATGCAAGTGTACATGTTTGTATCATGCTTGATGATACAAACAAGTTGTGTGTAAGAGACTTGAACCAACTCAAGGTTAAATTAAGGTTTATTATTTTCCTAACAAATAACAAAAGAGTGAGACTTTGGTCAAAGTTATCAAGCTTCATGAAGCTTGATAAACATTGACAAAGTCAACTCTTTTGTCATTTGTTCAAGATATTAGTTAACCCAACCCTTAACCTGATGCTTTGGTTAATTCTCTACAAGAGTTAAGCATGGGGGCTTAACTCAACCATGGTGCCATGATTAAAAGGATAAGTTTCATATTATTCTTTTAATTCTTTTCTTCTTCTTCTTCTTCATCAAGCTCACAAAAGCTTGCTAGCTCCAATGGTGCCATGAGAAAAAGAGTGAGAAATCCAATTCTAAAGTGAACCCACTTTCTATTTCTTCATCCTCTACTACTTGCCATGTAGTATAGGGTGTTCTCTTCACAAAGTTTTTGACCAAGTGAAGGAATAGCTTGAGTTTGAGTCTCCCCGACGTAGATCATCTTCGGCCTCGAAGTCAATGACCTAGCCCGATCATTTCTCCGACGAAACCATCGCTAGAGTCCGGGATCCGATGATCGCAGCGGAGGGACGTCAACACGGAGCTTTAGAAGTGGAGGACCGGATCTACAATGGTTGTATTTCCATTCACTTAGCAGCAAAGTAGTTTGCTTGCATTTCTTTTCGCCTAATCTCTAGTTAACGATCTAGTTTAAGGTTTCTCGGCTCCGGAAGATTTGAATTTGGCATGGTTGATGCCTTGTGGAACCTCTTGAGTGTGCCTAGTAACCCTACATATATAATTTGACAAATTTAAATTACAATCGTTATTTAAAATATTTAAGCAATAATGATTATTCTTGACGTCCGCGGCGTGACGCTAGAACCGACTCCAGACCCCGTCCCGTCAGTACCATGCATGACCGCAAACAATATACTGTTAGATGATTTGATAGAATTATTTTAATAGAAAACTAAAATATAAATAGATAACTATATACCATGTGCAGGAGGAGGGACTAGGGTAGGAGGATCCGTTACCCTGCTAATAGGGGTAGGCAGTGGGTCCTGTGGCGCTGCGACTGTTGAGGATGGTGGGGTCCTATAGTAGGGGATCCGGTAGCAGGGGCCATGGTAGGAGGGGTGGTAGGAGGGTCGCCGGTAGGAGCGGTGCTAGTATGTGTGGCGCGGGTAAGCATAGGCGCCGCCGCCGCCGCCGCGGCGGCTACTGACATCCCGCCAATCTTGTCTTGACGTCGTTTCCTATGAGGTCTAGAGCTGGATCCACAGCCTCCCATCAAACCCTACACATTTATTCAAATATTAAAAATTTACTTATACTCATTATAAAATTTAAAACATTTAGTTCAATTTCATTACCTAGCACGTTTGTTCGGTGCATTAGCTGAAGATTTGTTGGGTGGATTATTGAAATCTTGATCTGTGACAATTACTTGGCCGATGTCATGTCTTACTAACGTATTGATGGACGGCGCAGAATAGTTTGGATCGTTGGTATGTTCAATAGAAGAACTGAGATGTGTTATCGCCTCTTCCTCGTCACTCTCATCTTCAGAGTCATTCAACATCGACACATTATAATAATCTCTTAGTTTCCAACGACAAACAACACTCCAGTCAGCTTTCTTCAGGTCCCGAGAATAATATATTTGTGTTGCTATTGATGGAAAGAAAAAGTTTTCGTATTCGTAGGCTGTCCGTTTGGTGTTTACCAAAGTGAGATTGTATTTATCGACCTTCATACCCCGTTCAGACTTGGCATCGTACCATCTGCATTGGAATATAAAAAATGAGGCAGCCTTATGAATGTATGAGACCGCTATAATCTGCTCAAGAACACCGCAATAGGGATTTCCTCTGTCGTCGGAAGTTGCGACGCCGCTATTTTGTGTAGCTTTAATACGTTCCTTCTTTTCTATCTCAAATTTGTAGCCGGAAATCCCGTACCCATTGTAAAACGTAGCTGCAATCGATAGACCGATTAAAAGGTCCCGGACTTCTCTATCAATCTGCTCACCATGATTCATTTGTCTGTCAACTTCTTCTCTACACCAAGTGATGAAAGTGCATCTCTATTCTTCTTCGATTCTGTCATCTGACCACATCCTAGGATTCGAACCGTTTGAAATAGAGTATAATTTAACTGATATAACTGTAAATTAAAGAATAGAGCGCACAAAACTATATAGTTTTGTGCGCTCTATTCTTTAATTTACAGTTATATCATTTAAATTATACTCTATTTCAAACGGTTTAAATGGATGAAATTAAAAAACTCACTCTGCATATTTAGCAAAACATTCGCTGTTTAGCAAGATGAACGCATGTAAACCGCTAATGAGATCGTAAGACATATTTTTTAGCCTTCATGCTCCAATTTGACTGTCAGGAACACGCGGCGGTTTGTTCAGCTTTGTCCTGATATCGTCGTTTAGGAAACGAGCACAGAAAGACGCCACTTCTTCCAAGAGACAACCTTCAGGACGATACTTGTTGCGGATATAGTTTTTTAAAGCTAATAGATATCTGTTGAAAATAATAGATATTAATAATCCACGATAATGTTTTGCAATTTAAATGATTAATAATAAACATTTTCATACCTCTCGATAGGATACATCCAACGGTAATGCACCGGACCGCCAATCTTGATCTCGGTTGCCAAATAGACGGATATGTGAACAATAATGTTGAAAAAAGAAGGCGTAAAGATAGTTTCGAGCTTGCAAAGGATTATAGAAATATCTTTTTCGAGCTTTTCTATCCGTTTGACGTCCATTCTTTTAGAGCACAGTTGTTGAAATTACGTGCAAAAGTCGTTAAGAACGAGACCAATTTCGGATTTTACCGATACTCTCAGGCATAAAGGAAGAAGATATTGCATCAATATGTGGTAGTCATGGCTCTTGAGTCCTACAATTTTTCTATTTTCTACTTGTACATGTTTGGAAATGTTTGATGAGAAACTATCAGGGACTTTCAATTCATTCAATACCCGCAGGAACCGCCGCTTTTCCTCTTTGTCTAGATTGTACATTGCTGGTGGAATCTCGTAATAATCTGGTTTACCAGCTACAGGCCGAGAATGCAATTCTTCTTTAATGGACATACCATCTAAATCCGTCAAATCACGGCGGACGTATAGATTGTCCTTCATTTTTCCATCCTTATAAAGAAGAAGATTGACGACGTGTTCAGAGACGCCCTTCTCAATATGCATAACATCTAAATTATGGCGGAGCAGTAGATCGGACCAGTATGGAAATTGAAATAAACCACTTAAGTTCTTCCAACCGGTTGGGCATGTCATTGCGTTTTTGTTTTGTTTCTTTCCAAATGTGATATTCTGATAACCTGTAACACCCGAGCCCAATGCTACTAATTTCAGTTACCGTTTGAACGTAGTGTGGCACTTATTTCATTTATCTTGCTTGATTGTTACTTATTGTAATTTTACCCCCGTAAATTCAATTCTGCATATAACAATTTATGGCACCTAAAATAAAATTAAAAATATTCATCATGGCCTGCTTGACACCCCTAATCCTGTTGTAGCGTCCGTGCATCGTGTTCTCGTCCCGTTCAGTGAAACGGGCGAGTTTGGACGGCTACGCGCACGTACGTGTGTCCGTTTTGGGGGTATGCTTTTTGATTGTAAAACACTTCATTTTAAATTTTGGATCCCGCCTAAAATTTTCTTATTTCAATTTCGAATTTTTGGACCCGACCCGGACACAATTTGGAAATATTTTACTTTGCGCCAAAATCCCATTTTCTAATATATTTTAAACCATCGTATATTTAATTTTAACCATCTAATATATTTTTTTATAACCTTATAATATTTTTTATATTTCTAAAATCTTTCAAATTTTATCCCTCAGCCAATCAGCCTCTTCCTTTCATTCCGTGGGCCCCACTTCTCTCTCTCCCCCCCGTCGCTCTCTATCTCTCTCCTCTCTCTCTCCCCGCCTCTCTCTCTCCCTCTCTCCCCGTATCTCTCTCTCCCATATTTACCTCTCCCCATATTTTTCTTTTCTCTTAACACGAACCCAACCCCACGAGAACCCTACCGCCGTCTCCCTCGCCGCCGCAGCCCCAACGCCGACACCACCATCACCGTCCTTGTCGCCTCCTCGCCTCCACATTTATCTCTTCTCCCTCCTTCATCATTTTTCCCGTGCCCCTGCACCAGCACCACGGCCACCTGCACACCCCTGCATGCGTCTGCGCCGCCGCCGGTGACCCCGTCTCCGTTCCTCTGGCCCTCGCGCACACCCCTCCGTGAGTGATGCTTCCCCTCCTCTTTTCCTTTCTTCTTTTCCTTCTCTGTTAAGGTTTTCTTGATCTGCAGTTTTTGGTCGCTATCGTCGTAGGCCACCGCCGGAGCTCCGTCGACGCGGTCGGCCATCACCACCCGTCCCACAGATCCTCGTGAGCATTCCCTTCTCCATCCTCCTTCCCTTCTTCTTTATTTCTTTTCTCTTCTTGTTGCAATCTTGATCGTTCACTGTTTTGTTTCTCACCGGAATCCGGTGATGCCGGCGACGTGTCCCGACGTTCCAGCGCGGTACCCCGACCCGTGTGGCTTCACTGTTCGTCGTTTGGGTTCATTCCGTGAACCGTGCGCCCGTCGCGAGTTTTTCCCCGACGACGTTTAACGTTCCGTTTTCCCGATCCGCGACCCGTCGAGGCAAGTACCTCTTGCTACATGCTAAACAATATTTACATATACTTGGTGACACCCTAAAACCTGCAATTTAACTTTGGTATTATAATTTCCCATTTTTCGTGTTCAAGATTGTTATATATCATTTATCTTTCAAACTTGGAACCTACCTGTTGCAATTACTGTAGTGAACCTAATAACCACATTTACATATTTTAATTTCACTTTCACTAATGACGTAGCCTATGTCACCTTATCTATCGTTTTACTACAATCGGACACTCGTGTACATTTAACCTGTATAAACTGTGATTTCATCCGTGGAACCCATATATATATATAATTATATCATTGCATCCATGAAGTCTTAACTTGTTAACATGATTAAATAGCTATAATTGTCTTACTACATTCTTATAATGTTGAAATCATCTCTATGACACAATTGATAACTGTACTGCTAATTGAATGAGTCTGCCTATTGCTTAATTCATTGCTTAGATTATATTGTTAACCATGCTTGATTATGTAACTGAGTATGAGCACACCCATGGTATTGTTTACATCTTGACCTGACTTGCTACATACATATTGATTGACCCGACATGGTACCGTATACTGCTTGACTTGACCTGATGTACCATGACCTGACCTGTTACCTGATCTTGTGTCTAATGCCAACAAACCTGACATGTAGTCCTCATGGACCGTTCCTGTTGTCTATCCAGACAAACCTGTTTACCTGATCCTGTATTGGCATTAGTTTATTGATTTCGGGATACCTGACTCGACTTACACATATAACTTGGGGGTATGGGGAAATCAAAGGTGAAACCTGACTTGTAACTCAACAGTTCACTACTTGTTCTGATCAGTTTTAGGCTAGGCCAGCCTTGGAATGATGATGCTGACATCATTCATCTGTACACATTCCTGTTTGGTGCCTAGCGGCATGTCTCGGTTTCAGCCCGAGAATCTTGGGGCCGTGGTCCCGGGTATGTACGGGATACTATTGAGTTACATCGATGATTCATCAATTTGGTTTCAAAGACTTTAGAACAAAGAACCTGATAGAACAGTCCGGTTTACCCACTGCACACTACCCTGCACTGCTCTGATTCATATTATTGTTACCCTTGCTTTATTCATGTTTATATTCGCATTGCCTATTTATTATGTTATTACTTGATGACTTGACGTGCTGACGTCTGGGTTTTGCATGGCCCAGATTCCGTACCGCTATCGCAGTCCGAGCAGGAGTACTTCAGTCGACAGGCTGAGCTGTGAGTGTTAGTAGTAGTTAGCTTTTCTTTCCTGCATTTTATTCCTGATGTGAGCCCGCATTATGGGACATACATTCCAGTTATTTTGTATTGGATCTTTCGCTTCCGCATTTTATTATTCTTGACTCATGTTATCTTGGATTATGGACATGTTTAGATAGTTTTATTTTGTTCTTGATATCTCTACAGCCGTAATGTGACTGTGGATGGATACTCCCTACCCACAGGTAGCATGGTTGGCTATGTCACGTGCCCATTTTAGCGTACTCTGGGAAGCGGGGCCTGACATAACCTCTCAATTGTTGTAATATGTCGTTATCGGACAATGGTTTAGGTGGCCTATTGGTCTCTGTTTTGCCGTTGAACAATTCTTTATTCTTTTTGAATTTGTGAGTTATAGGCAAGAAACGTCGGTGGCCCATAAATGACTCTTTCCCGCTAAACTTCAAGCATACAATGCTCGTATGAGTATGGCAATCGGGGCAAGCAAGCTTACCTTGAGTTGTCCACCCCAACAGTATGCCGCAGGCTGGAAAATCATTAATAGTCCACAATAAAACATCCCGCATCTCAAAAAAATGTTTACCACCTGCGTCATAGGTTCTCACGCCAGGTTCCCACAGTAACTTTGACTCATCGATTAAGGGTTGAAGGTGTTGGGTTTCCTAGTGCCCTGACCGTCTACCGCGACCGTTGCGGAACGAAGAAACTTTGACTTTTAAAAATCCGGCACTAGAAAACACATCCTAGAATCTAACCTACATCGAAACTAGCTAGCTAAAGAAATCTAGCTACTGCGATAAGGAGTAATACCTAGAGACTCGTGTCCTTCGGGTCTTTACTCCTCTTCTTAAGCTCCTTAGGAGATCTTGATTAAACTTGATGACCGGCCTTCTCGATCCTAGATAATCCACCTAAAGGTCCTTGATCCATGTGTTAGTTGTATGTATGCCCTAGAGGCCAGTATTGTACAGATGATGTATATTATATTGGATGCTTGGACATATATAAAGATGACTTTCTTCCTCAATATGATAGTATGCTATCTGGTTACTCTTTATCTTAACATGTACACTAGTCTCTTTAAACTGTCTTATGGTTACATGTTGGTAAAGCCCTTAGGATGTGTACTTGACTACCTGGACTATGATGCAGATCATACTAGTGGGGATATGGTAGTCCATAAGTACATCCTTCAAAGTCCCTAGTCGTGGGTGTATCGAGACGGGGCATCGATATACCAGAGTAGACTAGCGTATACGCTTCTCGACCCATGAGATGGGCGATGGATGATCCCATATCCATTGGTGTTTGACATCAGAGATGGTGTACGGGTGCTCAGTGGAGACTGGGTATACTGGACGGACTCGCCGAGAACTCCCAGATGGTATTATACCTCACGTCAGATGGAAGTTCTCAGGTGACACTTGTACAGGTTAGTCTGTAGACCCGAGATCGTCATAGAGTCTTGTGTGATTCCCACTGTGCTTTGATCTCCACCTTACCACGTCCATGAGGGCGTGCAAAACGGTGGTCTTTGGGTACAGTCCCGAGTCACATGGAGGCAATGAGCGATAAGAGGGGTTTCGTCTCTCCCGGTATTGGGGGTTGATGTTGCGCTGTGCTCGATTGGCCGTAACAGGGAAGTCCCTGGCCAGGGCTGATCAGAGATTTGCTGGTAAGTGTTACCAGTAGTTTCTCGACCCGTTATGAGCCTCACATCGGCATGACTTATCGGTTATTGGGGTCTGACGTTTACCACCCCTAGACTTGATATGCGACGTATCAGACGAACAGACCGGACTGTACGGTAAGTGTTACTGGTTGGATTCACAGGAGTATGAGCGGGCTAGCTCGTCGATCTTCTGATCGCTCAATACCCGGGTGGCCGTTACGTTTAGCAGACCGCTTGCGGCTTGTGGGTGCTTGATATGATCATCATCTGCTACCGGAGTATTGACGAGTCTTTAGAGTCCTACACAGAGGTTTCCTGGTTCAAGCGAAACGAAATAGGAGCGCATATGAGATATGTGTGGGACCGAGAATAATGCGTGTATGTGATACCGTATTTCATTCTCGCAATGGATGTATCGATTGGTTGTATTCGATATAACCTAGATATCGAATCAAGGATTGATTCGATAAACCGATACATTGGATACTAGTCGGTTATATGCGATATGACCGGATCATTAAATCAAGTGTTGATTTAATGATTTAATGTATAATTATATATTTGATATATTACTTTGCATTAACTAGTATTGGTTCACTTTAAATGGATTTTCTCACTTGATGTGCAAATTGTATATGTGATATACTTTTGTGCACATGTTAGTATCATGTTTGATGATGCTTGCTCATTTGGTTAAGTGTATAGAATTAAACCTAGGTTAAGAAAGTGATTAGGGTTTTTATTTATCCATTCTTTTATTTATTCATTTTTGGAAAAAGGATGGGATAAGAATACAAAATGGTTGCTTTCATTCTTGAACATTGTTGAAGCTTCATGAAGCTTTGACTTTGTGACCATTTTGTCTTCACACTAAACCCTAACCATTCTTCTAACCTTAGTCAATTCTCTACACTTAACTATGGTTCACATTATGATAAGTTTGGTTTTTCTTTTCATTTTAAAAACAACTTATCATAAACTAGCTTCTTCTTCTTCTTTATCTTCAAGAAAGAAACTATGATGCCATCAATGGCAACTTGAGATCCAAAGTGAGAAATCCAATTCTAAAGTGAACCCACCTCCTATTTCTTCACCCTCTACCTCTTGCCAAGTTGTTTTGGGTGTTTTCTTCACAAGTTTCACAACTTGGTGAAGTTGGAGCTTGAACTTGTGCAACCTCGACGTAGATCATCTTCGGCACGAAGCCGACGACCTATTCCGCTCGTTTTCCCGATGAAGCCGACGAATGAGTCTAGGATTCGAAAAGGACAGCGAGAGGACGACTACGTGGAGCTAAGGAAGTGGATATCCGGATCTACAAAGGTTGTAACTTCCGAACTTTAGTTAAGTTGTTAACTTAGATTTATATTTCGCCTAAACATCTAGTCTACGATCCGTGTTAGGGTTTCTCGACACCCATAAAATTTTAAATTGGCATGTTCGATGCCTTGTGAGACCTCTGTTGTGTGCCTAGGAACCTTTCAGTGGTATCAGAGCCTAGCTAGAGCCTTAGGCGAAGTCTAGACGACGTTTGAAACCCGAATACGCATCGAAACCCTAACACATGATGCTCTCTGGACTTTTTCTAAAAACTGGGATTTTTCCAGATTAAAAATTCTTAAAAAATTCAGCAGGGAAATATAAGAATTATGATGCAAAATTGGGGTCATGAACAGTGCAACCTGCGGCGGAACCGCGGCATATGCCTGCCTCAGGCGGCGGTTCCGCGGCAGATTGATGATGTCATCCCCCATTCTTTGCACAGTAATTCATCATTTCAGCATCTGAGTTTTATGGGTATTTTTAATAATTTTTCAAGAGTTGAATTTTCTGGGGTGTATTAGAGCTTCGATGTTTCGATCGGATTATCAAATTTCGTCTTTGTGTATTTCCGGATAATTTTTAGAATATGTTAAAAAGTTCGACCGGATATAAATACCCAATTTTTCCCCTGTCGGGAAATTTCCAAGTGTTGGATTTTTCCGTAGTTTAACGACGTTCTAAGTAGTGCAAGTAACGCGATGGACCCTCTAGAAGACAACAAACCTTAACTCGATTATGTGACTGTCTTGAACTGCCCTTTGAACCTTCGGGTTTGGGGCAGTACGGCGTGCCACATGTGAGGCGTTGGCTTGACCCTTCTACGGCTGGACCGTTGGTGCTGAGGCACGAACTGAACGTTGTTAGACTTATTTCATGTGTTGAGCTGTATCGGGAAAACTTGGGTATTCGACTGTTCGATCGGAAAGTTTAACATTTTCTGTTTATCTGGAATGTGATACAATAATTGGAATTCACAAACAGTTATGAGATAACTGAATGGATGTTATAAATCTAGCGGTTTAGTTTCATATTGAAAAGAGTTTTCGATAATGAGACTAAAATGCGGGATTTATATCTGTTAGGCATGTGATGTCTAAGTATTTCATTTGATTAGGCATGCGATGTCTAAAGAAGTTGCGGATTCCAATTGTTGTAGTTTTACACTTTCTTTTCTATGACCGTAAGTGTAATATGTGATATCGCCGGTTTCGTTGCTATATGTCAACGACAATTGGGATGCGCATATTTACTTACGTTGATGACATGTGATGTTATGTGTTGCTGGATATGTTATATTGGATCGTCGTGTTCGAATAGCCGGGGTTTTTTTATGTGCGATGAGTGTTTTTCATTTTCATTCATGTAAAAACTTGTATGTAATATTCTTTTATTTGGGGCACTTCCAGGTAGCGGAAGTTTTCACCCTTTGTATATTATTTACTTTTCCGCATTAGGATAGACCCAAGGAGGGGAGCACAAGTAACCGGGTTCTAGGGTCCAGTGGGAGACTAACTCGAGGAGTCGAGTCCGGGTCTCCTAACCCTAGAATTGGCAGGGTTGCTTGCCGCTCTCGTAGGGGGTCTAGGGGCGTGGGATTGGCTATTCATCACGACCGTGGAATCCGTGTTTTATACTGGCTCGTATTGAAAACACGGACGTCCTAGTATATCCAATATTTCATATGTTTCTTCTGCTGCGATATCTGTGATGGATATAGTATATAGTATATATGATATATTGTATAGACGTTACTTATGTTTTACACCCGCGCTAGCCCTGCCCTGCTCTGTCGTTAGTTACCTAACCTAACGGTGCACGAGGGGACATCGAGGCGAATGCGGATGGCATAAGTGTACGTCATATCTATCTGTGATGTTTAGGTATTTAAATGATGGGACTTCATTAATGTGATTAATGAAAGATAAGAAACCTAAGATGTTGTGGAATCGAATTTTAAAATAAAACAGGTAGCTACAGTTCTTGCTTTGCATAGCGGTATATATGATATACCCTGCACCTTATTCGATGAGGAAAGGACCGAGATCTCTTCATCGGGAGTGACTCCTTTAGCAATAACTGGCAGATGCTACACACTCGGTTTGCTTTTGACTGCTTTTGGGTTTTTGCTTTGCACAGCGATATATATGATATATCCCGCACCTCATTCGACGAGGAAAGGACCGAGATCCCTTCACCGGGAGTGACTCCTTTAGCAAAACTAGAAAAGCCTCAAAATCACTCCATTTCAAAACTTCATTTGATTCTACAACGATATCAAGTTCATTACGCTCATGGTTTTCAGAAAAACCTGGCGTAGCCCTCCGTCATTTCAGATGAGTAGTAGTTAGTATTCGTGCTACGTTTGTTGGCCTGCGTCACGGCGTAGTGTGCGGTGGCTAACTAGTATTTATCTGCTTATGCATATGATGCAGATTGGATTAGGGTAGTCGTACGACTTTGTTGGCCTGCGTCAAGGGTCGTACGGGTGGGTTTAATTCGATCAGGAAATGACGGGTGGAACTTGACTAGCGCACTATGGTTTGTTGGCCTGCGTCAAGGTCATAGGACGCTAGGGGCAAAAGTATTATCGGGAATTTCAAGTGTTGAAATTTGCAATGAGATTGCATACCTTCTATGAGATAGTTGGATCCCGATACCCACTGCGAGTAAGAATTACTCCTGGGAGAGTTTTACACATTGCAATTAGCTGATCAAGTAGGTGTCTAGAAAGGTGTCAACGGGGTTACGCCTCTGGGAAAACGAGGTTTACATTAATTAGGTTCGTGCGAAAGCACGGGGGACCTCCCTCAAAGTACCGACACTGGCCTGGCTGAAAGATTAGCGAACTTGTAGTGTGTAATTAATCCCGGCTAGTCTTTCCTTTTAGGGTTTGGAGGAAGATTTGATAAAAAGCAGTGGGAGCCATCCTGATTAGATAAGATAATAACCAATCTGATCTTGCACGAGCATACGCTAAAGTGTTTTCTTCTCTCTCTCTCCAGGTAGCGACCAGTTCATGCCTTAATCAAGATAATAATATGGATGTATTGACCGAACCCGCATGTTATACTGTGCTGGGGAACGTTGGTTCCGTTCTTTCTTATAAGAGTTATAGGAATGAACAGGATATAGGGGAATACCAGGATTCCCATGCCACCCGAATGAAGAAAGTACATGTTGATGCATTTTCTTCGGGTGTGTTCGTTACTGAGAACTGTTTCTCCATTTGCTCTACGTCCTGGGTATTAGATACCTGGTCAGGATCCCATATATGTAATCAGTTACATGGGCTTAGAAAAGGAAGAGAACTTGGAGAAGGTGATAAAGACATTAGAGTTGGAAATGGTGCAATTGTTGCAGCTAAGACTGTCGGAGAATATCACCTTGTATTACCAACCGGTAATACATTGGTTCTGAACGAATGCTATTACATGCCGAACCTGATATGCAACATTATATCGGTTTCTTTGTTGAGTAAAGAGGGATATAATTTTGTATTACAGGACAATGTTATGAACATTTTCCGTAACCAAAAGTTGGTTGGATCAGGCACGTTATGCAATGGCATTTATGTTCTAAATCAATCAACAGTTCTGAGCATAACAAACACACACAAGAGGAAGAGTTCTGAACTCAACGAATCCTTCTTGTGGCATTGTAGACTGGGCCACATCAATGCGACACGACTAGCTAAGTTGCATAAAGATAGATATTTAAATCCGTTTGAATTTTCATCTTATGACACTTGCCAGTCATGTCTCAAAGGCAAGATGACCAAAACTCCGTTTACGGGACACGGAGAAAGAGTTACCGAACTCTTGGGACTTATACATAGTGATGTATGCGGTCCCATGTCTACACATGCCAGGGATGGTTCTTCATACTTCATTACATTCACTGACGATCTCTCTAGATTCGGATATGTGTTCCTGATGAAACACAAATCAGAAGCTTTTGAGAAATTTAGAGAATATAAACAAGAAGTTGAGAACCAAACCGGAAAAAGTATTAAAATCCTACGATCTGATCGAGGAGGAGAATACTTAAGCAATGAATTCCTGGACTTCCTAAAAGAGAATGGGATTCTCTCTCAGCTGACTCCTCCATATACACCACAGCACAACGGTGTATCAGAACGGAGGAACTGCACCCTATTAGATATGGTGCACTCTATGATGGGCACAGCTGAGTTACCTATTTCCTTCTGGGGATATGCAATGGAAACAGCTGCAGACCTATTGAATATGGTTCCCACCAAAACCTTGCCGACCACTCCATATGAGATATGGAAAGGAAAGAGACCATGTCTTAATTATGTTAAGATATGGGGTTGTACGGCCTATGTAAAAACGCAAAATCCGGACAAACTCGCGGCAAGGTCCATTCTGTGTAAGTTTATTGGATATCCCAAACATTCGCGAGGGTATATCTTCTACCACCCTGAGGAACAAAGAGTGTTTGTTTCTCGGCATGCCACCATTTTAGAAAAGGAATTTCTTGAAAAAGAGATTAGTGGTCATGAGGTAGAACTGGAAGAGGTTCCAGCTGCAGAAGCTACAACAGAAGATCTGGTGGAACCAGAGGATTCCGTAGTTCCCGATGAACCCCAGCCACTCCGCCGATCTAGTAGGGTTCCTCGCCAACCTGAGAGATACTACGGTTTTCTCATGGACGGTGGGAGCGAGGATTGCATCATGGAGGATGATGACCCAACTAGCTTCGAGCAGGCCATCACGAGTGGGGACTCAGTGAAATGGCTGGATGCTATGCGGTCCGAGATGGAATCCATGTACACCAACAAAGTATGGACTTTGGACGTTGCTCCTGAAGGGGTAAAACCCATTGGGAGCAAGTGGATCTTCAAGAAGAAACTTGGTGTAGATGGGAAAGTGGAGACTTTCAAAGCTAGACTTGTAGCAAAGGGTTTTCGTCAAAGACCAGGTGTGGACTATGACGAGACCTTTTCTCCAGTGGCTATGCTTAAATCCATCTGGATCATACTTGCCATCGCTGCATATCATGATTACGAAATCTGGCAAATGGATGTTAAGACCGCCTTTCTAAACGGTGATTTAGAAGAGTGCGTGTACATGACTCAGCCAGAGGGCTTCGTAGACAGTGGGAGCAGCGGGAAGGTGTGCAAGCTGCTTAAATCCATTTATGGATTAAAGCAAGCATCGCGGAGTTGGAACATCTGCTTTGATGTCGTTATCAAAGAGTTTTATTTCGTCAAAAACCAAGATGAACCTTGTATTTACAAGAAGGTGGCAGAGAGTAAGGTTGTCTTCCTCGTATTGTACGTAGACGACATACTCTTGATAGGAAATGATATTCCTATGCTGCAATCGGTCAAGCTCTTCTTATCACAAAGATTCTCAATGAAAGATCTTGGTGATGCCCTGCATATTGGGAATCAGGATCTATAGAGATAGATCCAAAAGGATATTGGGATTGTCCCAATCCAGGTACATTGACACCATACTAAAGAGGTTTAGTATGGAAGAGTCCAAGCGTGGGAACTTACCCACGATCTCTGGAGTCACTCTCTCCAAAGAGATGTCTCCCAAGACTGATTTGGAGAGAGCTCGCATGCAAGGGATACCCTATGCTTCGGCTGTAGGCTCTATCATGTATGCGATGCTATGTACCAGACCCGATGTTGCATACTCACTAAGTGTAGTGAGCAGGTATCAAGATGATCCTGGAGAGAGTCACTGGACAGCTGTGAAGAGCATTCTCAAGTACTTACGAAGGACTAGAGATATGTTCTTGGTGTATGGTAACGGAGAACTCCAAGTGTAGTCCTTTACCGATTCGAGCTTCCAGAGTGATAAGGACGACTCTATGTCGCAGTCGGGCTTTGTCTTTACCCTTTACGGAGGGGTGGTTAGCTGGAAGAGTTCCAAGCAGGAAACCGTGGCAGACTCGACGATGGAGGCTGAATACATCGCTGCCAACGATGCTGCCAAAGAGGCTGTCTGGATCAAGAAGTTCATTACTGAACTTGGAGTGGTTCCATCCATTGAGCATCCAATACCTTTGTATTGCGATAACAATGGAGCGGTGGCTTTGGCCAAGGAACCCAGGTCCCATCAGCGGTCCAGGCATATTCTGAGGCGGTATCACCTGATCCGGGAGATAGTTGATCGCCGGGAGATCGAGGTCAGGAGAGTTGACACGAAGAACAACACGGCGGATCCACTCACGAAGGCCATTCCCCAGATACAGTTTGAGAGACTCTTCGGGATGCTCGGTATGCGATACTACAGCAGCTGGCCCTAGTGCAAGTGGGAGATTGTTAGTTGTATGTATGCCCTAGAGGCCAGTATTGTACATATGATGTATATTATATTGGATGCTTGGACATATATAAAGATGACTTTCTTGCTCAATATGATAGTATGCTATCTGGTTACTCTTTATCTTAACATATACACTAGTCTCTTTAAACTGTCTTATGGTTACATGTTGGTAAAGCCCTTAGGATGTGTACTTGACTACCTGGACTATGATGCAGATCATACTAGTGGGGACATGGTAGTCCATAAGTACATCCTTCAAAGTCCTTAGTCGTGGATGTATCGAGACGGGGCATCGATATACCAGAGTAGACTAGCGTATACGCTTCTCGACCCATGAGATGGGCGATGGATGATCCCATATCCATTGGTGTTTGATATCAGAGATGGTGTATGGGTGCTCAGTGGAGACTGGGTACACTGGACGGACTCGCCGAGAACTCCCAGATGGTATTATACCTCACGTCAGATGGCAGTTCTCAGGTGACACTTGTACAGGTTAGTCTGTAGACCCGAGATCGTCATAGAGTCTTGTGTGATTCCCACTGTGCTTTGATCTCCACCTTACCACGTCCATGAGGGCGTGCAAAACGGTGGTCTTTGGGTACGGTCCCGAGTCACATGGAGGCAATGAGCGATAGGAGGGGTTTCGTCTCTCCCGGTATTGGGGGTTGATGTTGCGCTGTGCTCGATTGGCCGTAACAGGGAAGTCCCTGGCCATGGCTGATCAGAGATTTGCTGGTAAGTGTTACCAGTAGTTTCTCGACCCGTTATGAGCTCACATCGGCATGACTTATCGGTTATTGGGGTCTGACGTTTACCACCCCTAGACTTGATATGCGACATATCAGACGAACAGACCGGACTGTACGGTAAGTGTTACTGGTTGGATTCACAGGAGTATGAGCGGGCTAGCTCGTCGATCTTCTGATCGCTCAATACCCGGGTGGCCGTTACGTTTAGCAGACCGCTTGCGGCTTGTGGGTGCTTGATATGATCATCATCTGCTACCGGAGTATTGACGAGTCTTTAGAGTCCTACACAGAGGTTTCCTGGTTCAAGCGAAACGAAATAGGAGCGCATATGAGATATGTGCGGGACCGGGAATAATGCATGTATGTGATACCGTATTTCATTCTCGCAATGGATGTATCGATTGGTTGTATTCGATATAACCTAGATATCGAATCAAGGATTGATTCGATAAACCGATACATTGGATACTAGTCGGTTATATGCGATATGACCGGATCATTAAATCAAGTGTTGATTTAATGATTTAATGTATAATTATATATTTGATATATTACTTTGCATTAACTAGTATTGGTTCACTTTAAATGGATTTTCTCACTTGATGTGCAAATTGTATATGTGATATACATTTGTGCACATGTTAGTATCATGTTTGATGATGCTTGCTCATTTGGTTAAGTGTATAGAATTAAACCTAGGTTAAGAAAGTGATTAGGGTTTTTATTTATCCATTCTTTTATTTATTCATTTTTGGAAAAAGGATGGGATAAGAATACAAAATGGTTGCTTTCATTCTTGAACATTGTTGAAGCTTCATGAAGCTTTGACTTTGTGACCATTTTGTCTTCACACTAAACCCTAACCATTCTTCTAACCTTAGTCAATTCTCTACACTTAACTATGGTTCACATTATGATAAGTTTGGTTTTTCTTTTCATTTTAAAAACAACTTATCATAAACTAGCTTCTTCTTCTTCTTTATCTTCAAGAAAGAAACTATGATGCCATCAGTGGCAACTTGAGATCCAAAGTGAGAAATCCAATTCTAAAGTGAACCCACCTCCTATTTCTTCACCCTCTACCTCTTGCCAAGTTGTTTTGGGTTTTTTCTTCACAAGTTTCACAACTTGGTGAAGTTGGAGCTTGAACTTGTGCAACCTCGACGTAGATCATCTTCGGCACGAAGCCGACGACCTATTCCGCTCGTTTTCCCGATGAAGCCGACGAATGAGTCTAGGATTCGAAAAGGACAGCGAGAGGACGACTACATGGAGCTAAGGAAGTGGATGTCCGGATCTACAAAGGTTGTAACTTCCGAACTTTAGTTAAGTTGTTAACTTAGATTTATATTTCGCCTAAACATCTAGTCTACGATCCGTGTTAGGGTTTCTCGGCACCCATAAAATTTTAAATTGGCATGTTCGATGCCTTGTGAGACCTCTGTTGTGTGCCTAGGAACCTTTCACCATGCTGCTGCCTCTACAAGAAGTAAACTAGGTAAACTAGTTTGCTAATCCAGCTTGCTTGGTTGATGTGGTGATATTTAGTGGTAATTTTTTAGCTCAAAACCCTTGTCTCTCAACACATTGGAATGGTAGGGTTTAGAGATGAGAGTGAGCTCTCAAAGATGAAAGAGAAGAGGCAAGTTAAGAATAGCTCTCACTTGAGAAGAAGAATGGCTAAGCTATATTGTATGTAGTATTTTTTCTTCATTTAAAACACAACCATACTTCAATAGTGCTTGCAATGAATGCCATAGCCATGCTTCATCCATGCCTCCCTTTACCGCATCATTTTCTATTTTCAAGAAATCGAAAAATAAGCATGATGAGGTGTCATCTTCTAGAAGGTATTTTGTATAAATGTTAGTGTATATGCCCTAGGGGCCATTATTGTATCATACTAGTTTGTATATTACTTAATGGAAGCTTGGGATATTCACAGTTATATTAACAGTCTTGCTCAACATAGTAGTATGCTACTTGGTTTATATCTATCTTAATATGTGTATATGTTTCTTTTAGCATATCGCGAATACATATTGATAGAGCCAATAGGATCTTGCTTGACTATCAGCGTTGTGATGGCAGTCACACTAGTGGGGGCTGGGTAGTCTACAAGCACATCCTTTTTTCAGGTCCCTAGTCGTAGGATTATTGAGACAGGGCATCGATACTCCGGAGTAGACTAGTGTATACGCTTCTCATCCCAGCAGGGGAGATGGTCTATCTCACAGCCATTAGTACGTTGTACTGGAGATAGTATGCAGGTGCTCGTTGGGTTACGGGTACACCGGACAGGACTCGCAGGGAACTGTTGGTTAGTATTATACCCGTCGTCAGTTAACCGTTCCCAGGTGACATGAGTACAAGATAGTCCATTGACTTGACACTGCTGTTTTGCCTCGAGTGTGTTCCCACTGTTCTTAGATTGCTACCCTACCACGGCTCGACTGAGTCGTGCAAACAGGTAGCAGTTGGGTGCAGTCCTGAAGCACTTGGAGGTAGTGGCGGTTAGATAGGATTCGTCTCTCCCGGTATTGGGGGTTGATATCGCGCTGTGTTTGGAGAGCCATTACGCAAGGTGCCTGGCCAGGGCAATTGAGATTTACTGGTAGGTTTTCCAGCAGTTTCTCAAGGTGTAATGGGCTTCACTCCGACACGACTTATACCGCTTTTAGGGGACTGACGCTTGCCGCCCCCTAGGCCCGAT
The DNA here is from genome assembly GCA_030015575.1 of Agapanthus africanus. NCBI lineage: Eukaryota > Viridiplantae > Streptophyta > Magnoliopsida > Asparagales > Amaryllidaceae > Agapanthus > Agapanthus africanus. Next base: position 388,563,229 of record JASDDO010000004.1, read on the forward strand.
ATACGATAGCCTTAGACGAACAGACCAGACTGTATGGAGATTGTCACATCAGGCTCAGTAGGAGTTCGGATGGGTTTCTTCATCGGCCTTCTTATCGACATCTACCTGGGGACCGTTACGTACAGCTAGTACCGCTTGCGGCCTGTGGTTAAACCCACAGCCAGCGTAGTGTCGAGTCTTTAGAGCCACACAGAGGGTTTCTCTGCTTCAGGTGAAACGATATAGAGGTCGTATGGTTTTAGGACAGGGTTCGGACATATACGTGTACTTGTGCACGTATGATGTTCGGATAGATTATACTAGCAGGCTTTGGTTTAAGCCAGATTCTAGTATTGGATTATTGGATTTATGCAGTCTCAGTATATCCGTGTTTTTCATAAATGCGGATGGGAGGGGCATTCTCGTAATTAGTCGAGAAGCTTCTAGAAGAAAGGTGACTCATTTAGTTTTAATTCATTTATGAATTAAACTAAATGAGGTGGAGAGATGATGTGTTATTTGCATTAAATGTTTTAATGACTCATGAGATGATTCATTCAAAGTGAGTTAATGAAGCATGGTTGTTATTATTGTATATTATTATTTGGATAATTATCATGCTTTATATATTCACAAATGAGTAATAATTCATTTCATTCTCACATACACACTCTCTCTTCTCAAGCTCTCCTCTTATTCAACCTAACCCTAATCCTCTCATGTGTTGAAATCCCAAGGGTTAGAAAGACTAATAGATCCTTAATCCATCTCTATATCCTCTAGGTCATTTGGATTAGCAATCCTATCCACTCAGTTACCTCAAGTTAGAGGTTAAAACTTGGAGAAGGAACTCTCGGGTGGATCTTCTATTACATCGTGGAGGCCAACGAGGAGGTGAACAACAAGAACAAGAAGGACTAGTATCTTGAGGTATAATTATCTATCATAGTAGTTAACCACTTCTACATAGTTTGTTAGTTAGGGTTTAGCAAAGATCCGTTTGATAGTCGATGTTACTTTGAACAAAATGATTGTTTTTTCTATTCCACCTCCCCGCAGCTCGTGGGGTGTGTAACGTTGACTTACAGTGGTATCAGAGCCTAGCTAAACCATAACTAACATGTTGGCAAAGTCTTTAGAAATTCGATCGCAATTTAATCCCGAAAAACCAACGTTTTCACCAAGTTTCTGCCGATTTTAAATTGGGGTCTAAAATTTTTTCAGGGACCCTTAAAAATAAAAGTAAGGTTTTTTAAGAATTGTGAAGAAATTTGGGATCGTGACTCGTCCAAACCACCACGGAACCGCGGACGATCCAAGCGATACACCGCGGATCCGCGACAGAGTTCACACCGAGTCAACCCAAATTTGCTCAGTAATTCTTCTGTGTTGATGTTGGGTTTTCTGGGATATTTTGTTTCTGCTCAGGTTTTAAGTGCACAGAGAATTTTTTGGAGTAGATTCATAAGTGGTGCTTGATCGAAATTCTAAGAACTTTGGCTAACTGGATTATATCTATGTTGTGATTAATGTGTTCGTAAACCTCCCCTAATTGCTCGGTTAGCAGGGGTTGCACATTTCTGTAATGGTTACTTTATGTTTGTGAATATGAACTTGTTGGATTGTCGTGAATGGATAGCCGGGAATGTGAGACGAGTGTTTCTTTCATTCAAATGTAAATTGTAATTTGTTGTAATATTCTTTTGCGGGGCACATCCTGGTTGAGGTTGTAGCCACCGTTGTATTATTTCATTTACTGTTTTCTGCTCCTCGGATAGACCCAAGGTGGGGTGCACAAACTACCGGGTACTTTGAAGTGCTTAGTGGCTTACTCACGTCGTTGAGGGAGACCGCTTCACTTCGGGTACTTGACGGGTAGTTTGCCGTACCCGTAGGGGTCTAGGGTGGGGTTGGCTATTCTTCACGACTATGTAATCCGTCTTTCATTGCAGGCTCAAAGGAAATGCCGATTCCTAGAAAATCCAATATGTTCATATGTGATCTGGAATGCCTATTATTGCGTCTGACGAATGTACAATATCTATATATGATATCTAGTAGGCGTTGCTTATGTTTTGCATCCACGCTAGCCCAGCCCCCGCTCTGTCGTTAGTTAAGTAACCCAACGGGTGAATGACGGGGCCCAGTGGCGAATGCAGATGGCATAAGCGGACGTTGTATTTTCGTTGTTTTCTGCAATGATAGGTTAATTGATGGGACATATTATATTAATGCAAAGAAAATAAACCAAAGTTGAATCGTTGGAACAGTTTAAAAGAAACCACTTGATTATTTTTAAAAACAGCAGATTTTTAATTGCGGAGCTTAAACCACTCCTTTTAAAAGCTATCAGGTTCCTTCGATCATATCAAGTTCACTACGTTCACGGTTTCGCCAAAACCATTCGTAGCCCTCCGTCATTTCATTTGGGTATTCAATAGTATTCAAGCTATGTATTTTGACCAACGCCAAGGCATAGTGTTTGGTAGCTGCTGGGTATTCATCTGTTGCATAGATAGATGAGTTGGTTTGGGAAAGTCGTACTGCCATTTGGTCAACGTCAAGGGTATGTACGGATGGGTTCAAATTAACAAGATAATGATGGGTAGAACTTGACATGTGACTTATGACATTTTGACCAACGCCAAGGTCATAAGAGTATGGGGCAAAAATCCACATCGGGAGTTTCTAAAGAAACTGAAACTTGCTAGAGTTGCATACCATTTGGAGTGTGATAATTTTGGTAGGATTCCTTCAGCTTTATCACACGATGATATTTGGATCCCGATCCTACTGTGAGTATATGCTACTCATCGGGAGATTCTTTCACTCAACGATCAATGCTATAAACCAAGTAGGTGTCGAGAAAGGTGTTAGCGGGGCTACACCCCTAGGGAAAAGAGGTTATTTAATTAAGGAACTTCGCGAAAGCGTCGTAAAACCTCCCTCGAAGTACCGACATCGGCCTGGCTGAACGGTTAAGCAAGTATTGTACGGTGAGAATAGTCCTGACTAGTTCTTCTTTTTTGGTTTGAGGAAGGATTCGAGAAACAGTGGGAGCCATCCTGTTTAGATAAACTAAAAACCACTCTAAACTTGTAAGAGCTTCATGCTAAAGTGTTTCTTCTCTCTCCTGATTACAGCGACCAGAACATGACGAGCATTAAGTTATTATTAGATAAAAATATTTTGACAGGGCCAAACTATAAAGATTGGTTCCGAAATGTCAAGATGGCAATTACTTATGAAAAAATGGGGTATGTCCTTACTACTAAAGCCCTTGCCGTCCCAGGCCCAGAATCCAGTATCGCGGATAAGGAAATCCATAAGACCTGAGAGATTGACAGCGCGAAGGCCAAATGCATCGTGCTTGCCTCTATGAATAATGAACATCAGAGGAGGCACGTGAATATGGATCTTGAATCTATATTTCTCCACACCAAGGAACTGTATGGAGAGCAATCTCGTATAGCTAGATACGAGACCTCGAAAAACTTGTTTCAGTCGAGGCTGGCCATCGGATCATCCGTAGGGGAACATGTCCTTAAGATGATTGGCTATATAGAAGAGCTCGCGGACCTCGGGACAACATTAGAGAACGTGCTGTATACAGACTTAGTTCTTCAGTCCCTTCCTTCCACCTACGCCCAGTTTATTTTGAATTTCAATATTCAAGGTAAAGAAGTTGAACTTCCAGAACTCCTTAACATGTTGAGGAGTGCAGAGGGCACCTTGCAGAAAGCAAGGGAAACACCCGCTATGTTTGTTCGTGGTGCTTCCTCTTCCAGGTCCAAGGAAAGGGCCATAGGAAGGAAGAAGAAGGCCGCTACCAAACCGAGTGGTGGTGTTGGTAAGATGGGAGTTAAGGGAAAGGGAAAGGCAAAGGTTGCAGTGCCGGTAGTAGCAAAGGACGAGTGCTTCCACTGTCGTAGGAAAGACCATTGGAAGAAGGATTGCAAAGCTTGGATTGCCAAGAACCAGGATCCGGGGCAAGTTGTGGCTTCGGCTTCATGTGTGTTTGTAATTGAAAATTGTCTGTCAATCAACTCTATTTCCTGGGTATTGAGTACCGGATCAGGATCTCATATATGCAATTCATTGCAGGCACTGAGAAACCGTAGAGTGCTGAAGGTTGGTGATATGACCCTCCAGGTTGCTAATGGAGCTAGCGTAAATGCTGTGTCCGTAGGGGATTATCATCTTGGATTGACGAGTAGACATATTTTGGTTTTACGCAACTGTTTTTGTGTACCTAGTTTAACGAGTAATATCATATCAGTATCGTTGTTATCAAAAGAAGGTTATTATTTCACGTTTGTAAGCAATGTTGTTAACATCCACCTTAATCATGGTTTGATTGGGTCCGGTACACTAGATAACAGTATATACGTATTAAACCAATTACAGATTTTCAATGTCCAGAACACACTAAAAAGAAAGTCTACAGATATAAATCATGCTTTCTTATGGCATTGTAGACTAGGTCACATTAATGAGAAAAAGTTAACTAAGTTACATAGAGAAGGATATTTGGATCCGTTCGAATATCAATCTTATGCCACTTGTCAATCATGTCTCAAAGGAAAGATGACAAAGACTCCATTCACTGGACATGGAGTAAGGGCGAGCGAGTTCTTAGGACTCATACACAGCGATGTATGTGGTCCAATGTCTACACATGCAAGAAGCGGTTTTTCTTATTTCATTACTTTTACAGATGATTTCTCTAGGCATGGATTCATTTTCTTGATGAAACATAAATCCGAGGCCTTTGAGAAATTCCAAGAATATAAGAATGAAGTAGAAAACCAAACCGGTAAAAGTATCAATACACTGAGATCCGATCGAGGTGGTGAATACTTAAGTGCCGAGTTCCTGGGTTACCTAAAAGAGAAAGGAATTCTCTCTCAGCTTAACCCCTTTTTTTTAGTGAGGTTGGGGTACCCCTCGTCTCAAAAGGGCTCCTCCATACACTCCACAACACAACGGTGTATCGGAGAGACAGAACCGAACCCTATTGGATATGGTACGTTCCATGATGAGTAATGCTGAGTTATCGTGATCTTTCTGGGGTTATGCACTAGAATCAGCTGCATATCTTTTGAACAGAGTTCCTACCAAGTCTGTGCCTACCACACCATATCAGATGTGGAGTGGGAAGAAACCCTATCTTCAGTATCTGAAGATATGGGGATGTCCAGCTTTTGTTAAAAAGCAGCATGCGGACAAACTCGAGGCACGCTCAGTACAGTGTAAAGTTTGTGGGATATCCAAAGAACTCCAAGGGGTATTTTTTCTATTACGCAGAGGAACAAAAGGTTTTTGTTTCTCGTAATGCCCATTTTCTAGAACAGCAGTTTTTAGAAAAGGAAACAAGTGGGAGAGCAATAGAACTGGAAGAAATTCCAGAACCACAAACTACTACTGAAAGTTTGGTAGAGCCAGAAGTTCCAGAAGAACGGGACATTCCCGCACCCCTCCGCAGGAGTAGTAGGCCGTCTCATCCGCCTGAGAGATACTACGGTTTTCTCATAGACGGGGATAGAGAGGATTACGTCATTGATAATGATGAACCTACTAGCTTCCAGCAAGCCATTCAGAGCGGCGACTCAGTAAGATGGCTGGATGCAATGCGGACCGAGATGGAGTCCATGTACACTAACAAAGTATGGACTTTGGACTTTGCTCCAGATGGGGTAAAACCCATAGGATGCAAGTGGATCTTCAGAAAGAAGATTGGTGTAGATAGACAGGTGGAAACCTATAATGTTAGACTTGTTGCAAAGGATTTTCGTCAAAGACCTGGTTTGGACTATGACGAAACCTTTTCTCCAGTGGCTATGCTCAAATCCATTCGGATCCTTCTTGCCATTGCTGCCTTCCACGATTATGAGATCTGGCAGATGGACGTAAAGACGGTTTTTCTTAATGGAAATTTGGATGAGTGCGTCTATATGGATCAGCCAGAAGGTTTCATTCAGAGTGGGAGCAGCGGGAAAGTGTGCAGGTTGCTTAAGTCCATTTATGGACTAAAGCAGGCATCGCGGAGCTGGAACATCTGTTTTGATGAAACGGTCAAAGAATACGACTTTATCAAAAATCTAGATGAGCCATGTATTTATAGTAAGATTGTAGCACGAACTGTCGTATTCCTCGTCTTGTACGTGAATGCCATTCTCTTAATAGAAAATGATACTCCTATGCTACAATCTGTCAAAGGATTCTTGTCACACAGGTTCTCTATGAAAGACCTGGGTGATGCCTCTTACATTCTGGGGATCCAGATCTATCGTGATAAATTTAAGAGGATGTTGGGACTTTCGCAGTCCAGGTATATCAACACTATACTAAAAAGATTCAGTATGGAAGATTCTAAGCGCGGTAATTTACCGGCTTGTCACGGAATCACCCTCTCCAAAGAGATGTCTCCCAAGACTGATTTGGAAAAAGATCGCATGTCAGTTATACCCTATGCTTCTGCGGTAGGCTTTATAATGTATGCGATGTTGTGCACCAGACCAGATATAGCTTACGCACTAAGCATGGTAAGCCGGTATCAGTCAGACCCAGGGGAGAAGTACTGGATAGTAGTAAAGAACATTTTTAAGTACCTAAGAAGGACTAAAGATATGTTCTTGGTTTACGGCGGAAAAAACCTCCAGATCGAGGCTTTTGCTGACTCCAGCTTCCAGAGTGACAAAGATGACTCCAAGTCCATGTTAGGTTATGTCTTTACCCTCAATGGAGGGGAGGTGTGCTGGAAGAGTTCCAAGCAGGACACCGTTGCTGACTCGACGATGGAAGCGGAGTATATCGCTGCTTGCAATGCCGCAAAAGAAGCAGTCTGGATGAATAAGTTCCTCACAGAACTTCATGTGGTTCCTACCAGTATTGATCCAATACCTCTGTATTGTGACAACAACGGCGCTATAGCTTTACCAAAGGAACCCAGGTCCCATCAAAAGTCCAGACACATCTTGAGGTGGTATCACCTGATCAGGGAGATCATTGATCGCCGGGAGATCGAGGTCCGGAGAGTTGCTATAGAGGAGAACACTGCAGATCCATTCAAAAAGGCCTTACCTCAGACACAGTTCGAGAGGCTATTCGAGATAATAGGTCTTCGATACGCCAGTACATGGCCCTAGTGTAAGTGGGAGATTGTTGGTGTATATGCCTTAGGGGCCATTATTGTATCATACTAGTTTGTATATTACTTAATGGAAGCTTGGGATATTCACTGTTGTATTTACAGTCTTGCTCAACATAGTAGTATGCTACTTGGTTTATATCTATCTTAATATGTGTATATTTTTGTTTTAGCATATCGCGAATACATATTGATAGAGCCCATAGGATCTTGCTTGACTATCAGTGTTGTGATGGCAATCACACTAGTGGGGGCTGGGTAGTCTACAAGCACACCCTTTTTCAGGTCCCTAGTCGTAGGATTATCGAGACAGGGCATCGATACTCCGGAGTAGACTAGTGTATACACTTCTCATCCTAGCAGGGGAGATGGTCTATCTCACAGCCATTAGTACGTTGTACTGGAGATAGTATGCAGGTGCTCGTTGGGTTACGGGTACACCGGACATGACTCGCAGGGAACTGTTGGTTGGTATTATACCCGTCGTCAGTTAACAGTTCCCAGGTGACATGAGTACAGCATAGTCCGTTGACTTGACACTGCTGCTTTGCCTCGAGTGTGTTCCCACTGTTCTTAGATTGCTACCCTACCACGGCTCGACTGAGTCGTGCAAACAGGTAGCAGTTGGGTGCAGTCCCGAAGCATTTGGAGGCAGTGGCGGTTAGATAGGATTCGTCTCTCCCGGTATTGGGGGTTGATATCGTGCTGTATTTGGAGAGCCATTACGCAAGGTCCCTGGCCAGGGCAAGCGAGATTTACTGGTAGGTTTTCCAGCAGTTTCTCAAGGTGTAATGGGCTTCACTCCGACACGACTTATACCGCTTTTAGGGGACTGGCGCTTGCCGCCCCCTAGGCCCGATATGCGATAGCCTTAGACGAACAGACCAGACTGTATGGAGATTGTCACATCAGGCTCAGTAGGAGTTCAGATGGGTTTCCTCATCGGCCTTCTTATCGACATCTACCTGGGGACCGTTACGTACAGCTAGTACCGCTTGCGGCCTGTGGTTAAACCCACTGCCAGCATAGTGTCGAGTCTTTAGAGTCCCACACAGAGGGTTTCCCTGCTTCAGACGAAATGATATAGAGGTCGTATGGTTTTACGACAGGATTCGGACATATACGTGTACTTGTGCACGTATGATGTTCGGATAGATTATACTAGCAGGCTTTGGTTTAAGCCAGATTCTAGTATTGGATTATTGGATTTATGCAGTCTCAGTATATCCGTGTTTTTCATAAATGCGGATGGGAGGGGCATTCTCGTAATTAGTCGAGAAGCTTCTAGAAGAAAGGTGACTCATTTAGTTTTAATTCATTTATGAATTAAACTAAATGAGGTGGAGAGATGATGTGTTATTTGCATTAAATGTTTTAATGACTCATGAGATGATTCATTCAAAGTGAGTTAATGAAGCATGGTTGTTATTATTGTATATTATTATTTGGATAATTATCATGCTTCATATATTCACAAATGAGTAATAATTCATTTCATTCTCACATACACACTCTCTCTTCTCAAGCTCTCCTCTTATTCAACCTAACCCTAATCCTCTCATGTGTTGAAATCCCAAGGGTTAGAAAGACTAATAGATCCTTAATCCATCTCTATATCCTCTAGGTCATTTGGATTAGCAATCCTATCCACTCAGTTACCTCAAGTTAGAGGTTAAAACTTGGAGAAGGAACTCTCGGGTGGATCTTCTATTACATCGTGGAGGCCAACGAGGAGGTGAACAACAAGAACAAGAAGGACTAGTATCTTGAGGTATAATTATCTATCATAGTAGTTAACCACTTCTAGATAGTTTGTTCGTTAGGGTTTAGCAAAGATCCGTTTGATAGTCGATATTACTTTGAACAAAATGATTGTTTTTCCTATTCCGCCCGCAGCTCGTGGGGTGTGTAACGTTGAATTACAATAAATACAAAATATTTTCTACCGTATATACATACCCGTATTCGTACCAAAATATGAATACCCAAGAGATAGAATAATACCACTAAAATAATACTAGTATTAAATCAATATTCGATTTAATGAACCGATTTAATGCTAAGCCTGCCAGTATTTATCAACCGTCCGATCGAAAATCTAGATAACACTAGAATATACATATCAAAATATGTACACGTAAATTATTAAATCAATACCTGATTTAATAATCCGGTTTAATCCTAAGCCGGCTAGTATTATCATTCGATCGGAACCTTGAAAACCTAGATGACACTTGAATATACACATCGAAATGTGTATATGTAAATTATCAAATCAATACCTAATTTAATAATCCGGCTTAATCCCAAGCCGGCTAGTATTATCACTCGATCGAAACCCTGCACGTATAAACATAGGCCACCATATCGTTTTGCCTGAATCAGAGAAACCTTCTGTGTTGGACTCTAAAGACTCGACAGTAGGCTGGCAGTGGGTTTAATCACAAGCACATCGGCGGCACTAGCTATACATAATGGCTACCCAGGTACTTGTCGAAAAGTAGGCCGACGAGCAAGCTCATCCGGACCCCTACTGAGCCTATCCGTGACAATCTTCGTACAGTCTGGTCTCTTCATCTAAGATGATTGCATACCGGGTTTAGGGGGTGGTAAACGTCAGACCCCTACTGACTTGATAATTCGTGTCTAATTGGCTAAGGACCAATCCGATAAACTACTGATCTAACTATCAGTAAATCTCAACTGCCTTGGCCAATGTCTTATGGTTCTGGCCAACCGGACACAGTGTGATATCGATTCCCAATACCGGGAGAGAAGAATCCCTGACAATCACTCACTGCCTCCACGTAGTTTGGGACTGTACCCAAACAAAACCCGTCTGCATGACTCAGTGGAGCCGTGGTAGGTTAGTGGTCAAAGCATAGTGGGAACTCACACGAGATAAATGACGATCTCAGGTCCTAAGACTAACCTGTACTTATGTCACCTGAGAACCGCTATCTAACGATAGGTATAATACCATCTAGAGGTTCTCGGCGAGTCCGTCCAGTGTACTCACCCCAGTGAGCACCTGTATACAATCTTAGGTGATCACACCAATAGCTGTGGGACCAACCACCGCCCCTCATTGGGGTCTAGAAACATATACACAAGTATACTCTGGAGCATCGATGCCCGGTCTCGATACTCTTATGATTTGGGACCTTTAAGGATGTGGTTATGGACTATCCACTTCCCACAAGTATGATCACCATCATAACGCTGGTAGTCAAGTAAAATCCTACGAGCTTTATCAACATATAACCGCCATATATTATATTGAGTATAACATATGCACATGTTAAGATAAAGTCAAACCATAATAGTATACTACTGTATCGAGTCTTTATCAATATATGCAATCAATATTAAGCATCAATAGAAAGAAATACACACATCAAGATAAAGACAACTGAAATAATATACTATATATAACTGAGTAAGAATGTCCTATACATACATATTCGTAGAATCCTATACAATACAGGCCTCTAGGGTATACATATCCAACAATCTCTCACTTGCACTGAGGCCTGTAATTGGCGTATCGAATACCCAACATCTGCTCTAAGACCAGTTGCTGGCTTACCGCATATCCAACATCTCAAAAAGTCGCTCAAATTGCGCTTGAGAGAGGGCCTTGGTAAATGGATCCGCAGTGTTATCTTTTGTTTCTACTTTCCGGACCTCGATCTCCCGGCGATCTACAATCTTTCTGATTAGGTGATATCGCCTTAAGATGTGTCTGTTTTTTGATAGGACCGTGATTCCTTCGCTAAAGCTATAACCTCATTGTTATCGCAATACAAAGGTATCAGATCAACAATGGACGGAACCACCTCAAGTTCAGTAATGAACTTCTTCATCCAAACCGCTTCTTTTGCGGCATCGTTCGCAGCAATGTATTCAGCCTCCATCGTCGAGTCTGCGACGGTGTCCTGTTTGGAGCTCTTCCAACACACCACCCCTCTATTGAGGGTAAACACAAAACCTGAGACAGACTTGCTGTCATCCTTGTCACTCTGGAAGCTTGAGTCGGTAAAGGACTCGACCTTAAGGTCTCCATTACCATATACCAAGAACATCTCCTTAGTCCTTCTCAGATACTTGAGAATGTTCTTCACAGCTGTCCAATGATTTTCACCCGGGTTTAACTGATACCGGCTCACCACGCTAAGCGCCTATGCTACATCTGGTCTGGTACACAACATCACATACATTATAGATTCTACCGTCGAAGTGTACGGTATAGTGCTCATGTGAACACTCTTCTCATCAGTCTTGGGAGACATCTCTTTGGAGAGGGTGATTCCATGCAATGCGGGTATATTACTGCACTTGGAATCTTCCATACCGAATCTCTTTAGTATGGTATGTATGTACCTGGACTGTGAAAGTCCCAACAATCTCTTGGATCTATCTCTGTAGATCTTAATCCCCAGAATGTAGGAGGCATCATCCAGGTACTTCATGGAGAACTTTTGTGACAAGAACAACTTGACCGATTGCAGCATAAGAATGTTATTTCCTATCAAAAGAATGTCATCCACATACAGGACGAGTAATACGACAGTTCTCCCTACAATTTTATTGCAGATACATGGTTCATCTTCGTTTTTGATGAAGTCAAATTCCTTGACTATATCATCAAAACAGATGTTCCAGCTCTGCGACGCCTGCTTTAATCCATAAATGGATTTAACCAACTTGCATACCTTCCCGTTGCTCCCACTATCTATGAATCCCTCCGGCTGATCCATATAAACGCACTCTTCTAAACTTCCATTTTGAAATGCCGTTTTTACGTCCATCTGCCAGATATCGTAGTCATGGTAGGCAGCAATGGCAAGTAAGATCCGAATAAATTTCAGCATAGCCACTGGAGAAAAGGTTTCATCATAGCCCACTCCTGGTCTTTGACGAAAACCTTTTGCAACAAGTCTAGCCTTACAGGTTTCACCTGTCCATCTGCACCAATCTTCTTTTTGAAGATTCACTTGCATCCAACTGGTTTTACCCCAGGAGGAGCAACATCCAAAGTCCAAACTTTGTTGGTGTACATGGACTCCATTTCGGATTTCATAGCATCAAATCATTTTACAGAGTTCCTACTGTTAATGACCTGCTAATAACTAGTACGATCATCTTCTTCCAAGATGCAATCCTCTCGATCCCCATCTATGAAAAAACCGTAGTATCTCTCGGGTGGACGAGAAATCTTACTAGATCTGCGGAGTGGCTGAGATTTATCCGGGATTATTGAATCCTCTGGTTCCACCAATTCTTCAGCTATATTTTGTCCATCTGGAATTTCTTCTAGTTCTACGGTGCTCCCACTAGTTTCTTTTGCAAGAAACTCCATTTCTAAGAAAAACGGCGTGCTGAGCAACAAACACTTTCTGTTCCTCGGTGTGCTAGAACAGATATCCATAGCCATTTCTTGGATATCCCACAAACTTACATAGAGCTGACCGTGTCTATAGTTTATCTGAATTATGCTTTTTAACGTAAGCCGGACAACCTATATCTTAAATCTTTTATGATATGGTCTCTTTCCATTCTATATTTCGAATGATGTTTTAGGCACTGATTTGGACAGAACATGATTCAACAGATATGCCACTGTTTGAAGCGCATATCCTCAGAATGAAAGAGGCAGATCAACACTGCTCATCATGGAGCAACTATATCCAAAAGGGTACGGTTTTTCCACCCCGATATACCATTGTGCTGTGGTGTGTATGGAGGAGTAAGCTGAGAGAGAATAACATTCTCTTTTAGAAAATCATGGAATTCCATACACAAGTACTCACCTCCTCGATTAGATCGAAGGATCTTGATACTTTTTCCAGTCTGATTCTCTACTTCGTTTTTATATTCTTTTAATTTCTCAAAAGCTTCAGATATATGTTTCAAAAGACACATATATCCAAACATAGAGAGATCGTCAGTGAATGTAATGAAGTACGAGAACCCACCCTTTGCATGTATAGACATCAGACCACATATATCACTGTGTATGAGTCCCAAGAGCTCTGTAGCTCTTTCTCCATATTCGGTGAGCGGAGATTTGGTCATCTTTCTTTTGAGACAAAACTGACAAGTTTCATAAGATGAAAATTCAAACGTATTCAAATATCCATCCTTATGCAACTTACTTAGTCTTTTCTCACCGATATGGCCAAATCTACAATGCCACAAGTAGGTTTCGTTTGTACCTGAACTTTTCCTCTTGCGTGTGTTTTGTATATTGAAAACTGTGTTTTGATTTAGAACGTAGATACCATTACACAGTGTACCTTCTGCAACCAATACCTGATTAAGGTAAATGTTCATGATATTTCTATTTAGAATAAAATTATATCCATCTTTATCAAGTAAAGAAACCGATATGATGTTGCAAAGCATGGAAGATACATAGTAGCAATTGTTCAAAATCATAATATTGCCGTTTGGCAATACTAAGTGATATTCACCGATGTAGGTAGCATCAACTTGTGTTCCATTCCCTACTCTGAGGGACATGTCACCCGGTCCAACCGTTCTACTTTTTCTCAATCCTTATAATAAATTACATATGTGAGATCCTGATCCGGTATCTAGTACCCAGGAGGTAGGTTGATTGAAAAACAGTTTTCAATAACAAATATATCTGAAGAAGACGCATTAGAATACTTCTCCTTCAATTGGGTTATTTGGAATTCCTTACGGTCCTCCTTTTCTTGCTCATACTCATGACAGTTGTCATAAATTAGAGCCAAACCGATGTTCCCCAGCCCAGTGTAATAAGCTGGTTCGGTCAAGTCAAACATTTTATTATCTTGATTAAGGCGTGAAATGGTTGCTATCTGAAGAGGGAGAAAAGAAATACTCAACGTGCGCTCTTGCAAGATCAGATTGGTTATTAATTTATCTAATCAGGATGACTCCTACTGTTTCCTAGAATTTTCCTTCAAACCTTTAAAAGGAAAACTAGTCGGGATCATTTGCACCTTACAAGTTTGCTAACCGTTAGCCAGGTGAGTGTTGGTACTCCGAGAGAGGTTCCCCGTGCTCTCACACGGACCTAATTAAAATAAATCTCGTTTCCGCAGATATGTAGCCCCGTTAATATTTTTCTAGACACCTAATATGTTAGCTAATTATGAAGTGAAAAATATCTCACAAGAGTAATCCTACTCATCAGTGGGTACCATACTCCAGAAGGTATGCAATATTAGAAAGTTTCCTGTATATTTGAAACCCCCGATATGGTTTTTGCCCCTAACGACCTATGACCTTGACAAGGTCAACAAATCATAAGTCGCTAGTCAAGTTCAACCCTGTCACGACCCGAAGGTACGGAACATGACCGACACTTAAATTACGAAACGTCTAAAGGCGTAACGTAATCTAAGTAAGCCGAAGCCCACAATCTAAACCATTTAAAAGAATAAGTGTAGAAAAACATGTTTAAAAAAAAACAATATCATACTTTCTCAAAATTTTTGGCAGAGTCTCCTTTGTAAAAACTGGCCCAAACGGGTACAAACAAGAAATATATACATAAGCAATAATAAAAAGGCGTCCCCAAACGGAAGCTAGCTCTTCGCCAATTGGCGGTCACAACCACGCAAGTAATATAATATACAACGCCAAAGGGCGAGGAATAAAACTCAAAAGAAACCAAATAACCACCAGAAAACCATAATAATACAAACACGACTCTAAGGTCAAAAGAATAAACAACTGGTCTTCTAAGTCTATCAAATAATACAAGTCTGGTTAATGGAGCTTACTAGATACAACTGAAATAAATACAAATACAACGGCAGTTACGATACAAATGAACCAACCTACCAAACAATCACCCTGAATGAAGTGGTGTGCCAACAAGCCGCCAAGGAAACCTGTACATCTGAACCTGAAAGAAAATTTGGCACAACGGGGGTGAGTTGCCAACTCGTGAGTAGAAGACATCTACAGGTAGAAATCGCATGCACGACGCTCTCCTAGGTCATATAATATACTCAACATAACCCTAGACATCTAGTAGTGATAGGGTAATAAGCTATGCATACGTGTAGTACTCGGTGCTTGTGTCAGTGTCACTAAGTAGCAAAATGTCATGCATGTATATGATGTATGAATGCATCATGAATGAAATAATCCACCAAGAAATCTGGATAATCTGATATAAGAAAATATGTATTTTTATCTTAGTAAAATTCTTCTGAAATAACTGAAGTATCATCAATGAAATCCATGGAAATCCGTGTCAAGTATCGACACAAAGCATGTAAATCTCAAAATCTCGATATCTCATATCTCTGTATCTCAATCTTATATCTCTATATCTCAAATCTCATATCTCTGTATCTCAAATCTCAATATCTCGGGCTCCGACCGTCCGGATCGACCCATATCATCAAATCACTCGACTACAGTCGGTATCCTCCGGATATCCGCTGCGTCATAAATAACCGATAGGTAGTGCTCCCCTGCCGGGCTCAACGCCATCATCTGCGATCTTCTTGCCCCGAGGTACCAAACCGGGCCCACCATGTACCCGCAGACGGTGGATCCCTCTTCTCGAATCGGGTATATGATACTGCTCAAGAACCAAGAAAGCTCATGGTGGACAGCACACACATCACATCATGAGAAAACCGCAGTTTTGCTTTTTAAAATAATAACAAGTTTTGAAAATGTTGCGGTTTTCCCCAAAATCCAGAAATCTCATAGAAAATCCAAAATCCCAAGAATCATGAGTAAATAAATAATAAGTATCGGCATAAGTCCCACAATACCGCATGATAGTATGAATATGTAAATGCATGAAGTGTCTAAGTAATATATGCAATGTCTAAACTAGCACATGAGAGTAAACACACAATATTATGCTGGACTAGCATTTAGCTGATTATATAAATGGAAATAATATGTTCTAAAGTGTACGTGACATGGCAATTACCGATGATGATATGTGTGAGCCGGCAAATAGGTGTACGTGGAACATGCACATCATCGGTAATGGTGTTGGTGTCCTAACAGGCATGGTTTCATATTAGCAAGGAAATATATGTATGAACATGTAATGCGATGAATACAACATGAATATAACGGTGAATATATAGTAAACACACAAATTAGAGTATACATACTAATTACGAGTCATACAGTTTGTTAATTGAAAAAAAGCACGAATCGTGGTTTTTGGGAAAAGTAGGGGCTACGGGGTTTTTAAGAAAAGATACGTCCTTTGAAAAATTCGTAGTATCCCTCAGGCTGTCTTTAAAAATACGCACGATTCGTTAGTTTTGAAAAGAAGTATGACTCGAGCCTAAACTAATATCTACCCAACCAAGGAATAACTAAAGAGACTAGTCGAAAGGTAAGAAGAATCCACCTAAAGTCTGAGTCAATATCTCTAGTAGTCGGCGATCCAGTCTCAATAGCGTCACGTACACAGTACGACTTCCTCGAGTCAAGAGTGCGGATCAATCATCATATCTATACCTCGTCGATAAAATCCATCATACGGCATCCTAACATCGGGGTATGGTCAACTATCATATATACATCATCATTCGTATAATATCATCATCAAACAATATCATGGTTAAGGGTGCTATACTACAATCGCATACATTCCAATATCATCAAACATATATCGTCTGTATAAATATACATCGTCAAATGATCCACTAAAATATCATGACATATATCATATCGTGATTTAGTCACATATTACGATCTGGGTTTATTCAAGAGTCTCGTACATTTCAATGTCATCAACACATTTTATCGTTTATATATAAATATATTATATATTCTCATTGCCCAACGATTTGCTAATATCATAACACATCTCATATCATAATTCGATCATATATCCAATATCTCACGACATCATGCCCAGTCATATCGACTCATCCCCATGTATCACGTAATATCCTCATATCACGTGTATATGTTATATATATATGTATATATAGAAACCTACACACATTCACACACACACACAAACACACACACACACACACACATACACACACCAAGTCAGGTGTATGCGTGTGTATGTGTGTGTATGTCTACATGAAACCTACAAATTGACTCCAAGGTAATCATCCCCTGGTTAAATCTTTCTAAATCCATCTAATCCAAATTAAGGTCTTCAATGGTACCCTACCAGTCAAGCATCCGAGGTCACGTCTGATTCATAATAATAATAATTTATTATAACCTTATACTACGTTTGCGGGGGTGTTATACGCCATCCACCCGACTTCCCCCGTAGATATACATCTACTCACCTGCATCCTTGCTTGCCGAAGTCGATGTCGTCATACTCTTCCCGTCTCTCAAAATCCACGTGAGGGTGCCTACATACAAACATTCATAAATCGAAATTATGAAAGAAAACTAAAATGGCATACGAAAACCAAAACGGCATGTGAATCGCTTATAGGTTAGAATCTACGGACTACGCATGCAAGAAGAACCAAATAACCCTCGACATCGGCGTACGAACGCCGATTGATCGAGACAAAACACAAATACCAAAGTTCAAGTTATAAAAAAATCACAAAATCAAAACAGAATCTCAGAAAACATGCTCCAGATTTTGCCTAAGGTGAAATTAGCAAATTTTGCATAGGGGAAAGGTCTAATTTATAGCAAATGGAGCCAAGAACCAAACACGGAGGAAAATCACCCTACCCTGGCCGCAAATTGCGGCCAGGAACATTAAATTTACGGCCTTGGTTTAGGGTTAGGGGCTCGGGTCTTCAGGGAATGATCCATATCCCCTGCACATCTCTCAGTCTTCGCTAAATAATTTTCCAGGTCCCCGAGTCACTCCAGATTCCTAAATACCATCACAATTCTCAAAATTTTCCGATGCCGGGGTTTCTAAATTTTTGAATTGAGGTTTAACTCTCAGGTTTTGGTATTTAATCAAACACCACAGGGGTTTTGGGGTCTCTACTAAGCCTCAATTTCACTTCACAACTCAAAATTTCTTCAAAACCTTAACTTGAAATTTTCAAAGTTCACTAAAACTCGATATATCGATTCTAAACTAACAATAGAAGCTAATAGAATGAAATACTACTCTAATGGTGACGGAATTACCTTATTTGGCAACTCAAGAATTTTCTTGAGTTGCCCAAGATCCCCAAAGTCTTGACTTGATCACACCCTCAAGTTTGTAGTGAGCTAGGCATTAATTTTTGTGAAGGGAAGATGATGTTTTAATGTGGGTTTGGGGTTTTAGTGAGGGGGTAGAGGGGGTGGAGGAGAGAGGCAGCCATGGAGGTGAAGGAAGGGAGAGAAAGGATGAAAAGAAATGAAGGGAACAAAAGAGCTATGGTCAAAGCTCAAGAGAGCACTAGAACCTTCTCTCTCTCTCATGTCTCTTCTCTCATTTTCCTTTTATTTTCTTTTATTTTAAATCAAAGCAAAAGCCAAGAAATGAAAGACATGAAGCAAGGTTTTCTAACAATTAAAAATGTGTAACATGTATTAGCAAGAAAATGACATGGTGCATATCACATGCACAAGAACCTTCTCTCTCTCTCATGTCTCTTCTCTCATTTTCCTTTTATTTTCTTTTATTTTAAATCAAAGCAAAAGCCAAGAAATGAAAGACATGAAGCAAGGTTTTCTAACAATTAAAAATGTGTAACATGTATTAGCAAGAAAATGACATGGTGCATATCACATGCACAAAACAAAATCAATGCGAAATTAAGTACTAATCGAGTTTAGTAATACTAACTTATATGCAAATAATTGTATACCAAATTGTAAAATTCCTAATCTTCATAAATTAATATAAATTTCCAAACAATTTCTAATATTCATAAAATTTACTATCTTAATTATTTAATTTCCCAATTTATCGGTATATAATTATACCATATTATCAAAATATTCATAATATTTATTATTTAATTATAAAAATTCCCAAAAATAACATTTTATTTTTCTGAAATGTTACAAACCCGTCATTATCTTGATTACCCTAGACCCACCCGCATAAGCCATTGACAAGGTCAACAAGGGTATGTGACTGTCCAAGTTATTCGCATCATATGCTACAAACAAGCACCACTCAGCTACCGTATACTACGCCTTAACAAGGTCAACAAACGCAGCACGAATACACGCAGCACGAATACTGAGTATTACTCGTAGGAAATGATGGAGGACTACGGCTGGTTTTTGGCAAAAAACCTTTAACGTAATGAAATTGATATCGTTGAAGGAACCGTGTAGTTTTGAAAAGGAGTGGTTTAGGCTCCGCTTTTGAAAACAAGTGGTTTTGAAGAAAACTATTCTATAGTAACATGAACTTTTGCTTAAGAGGTCACTCCTCATAAAGGGATCTAGGCTCTTGCTTTCTTGAATGAGGTGCTGGATATTCCTAACCGAATATCACTATGCAAAGCAAAAGAGTATGACTATAATTTTTCGAAATTTGTTCTAACAATATCTTTTAGGTTTCTTTTTCTTGCATTAATTAAAATTAACGTTGTCCCATCAATTAAATCCTATCACACTAGAAAAGAACGTAAATAAAATGTACGTATATGCCATCCGCATTTTCCATGGGGTCCCGTCATGCACCGTTAGGTTACTTAACTACCGGCTGAGAAGGGGTAGGACTAGTGCGGATGCAAAACATATACAACATCTATTAGTATATATAAATATATATAACCATTCGTCCCAGGCATGATATAAGCAATATCACAGAACATCAATAAGCAACATAGAATAACGGATAATCTAGGAGCCTCGGGTTTCATTTGAGCCGCAAATGAAACTCAACGTTCCCCGATTGTGTGGGTAGCCTGTGCAATGAAAAACCAAGACCCTTACGAGCGCGGCAAGTTACCCACCAATCCCAAAAGTGAGGCAACCCCAATCAACAAAGTGAATGTGCCACCCAGCAATTCACGAAATCCGGTAACTTGAGCACCCTTCCATGGATCATCCTATACCTCCTACGAGTGCGACGTCGGCCATCCAATTCTAGAGTAAGGCCCCTTCCATCTCAACCCCATGAGATGTGGGCCCGTTGCCCTCTAAAACCTGGCTATTCGAGCACTACTCCGCGGGGTAATCCTAGTACAGAAAAGAAAAATATATATACAACGGTGATATCGACCTTAACCCGGCCGTGCCCCAATAAAAGAATATACAATATGGCAGAAACGACAGTCCATATATCGGACGCTCGTCCCGCAATAATGAATATACAAATGAATCAACATTGTACATCTACCATTGCACTATAGGCTATCCACCACGACAATCCATCCACAACATCAGTGCAACACAGAACATCAACGCGAATATCATGTTCGTAAGCCTGTCTGATTGTACATATAGCAATCAGTCGAGTTATACCGTTCAATGATATTCACGGTCGCAGAAACAAATACACAGAAAAGAAAGAATTTATAATTTCGATCGATTAAAACTTTCCGCATTTACCCCCATGTACAAAGCAGTACACAAACAAATCTGGGCAAAAACCAAATGTACTAAAAATCACATTTCCATGAACTTGAACCCCAGAAAAAATTTGGAGCACCGTAGCTACAATTGGGCCGCGGATCCGTGGCCAAATGACCTATTTGGCCGCAGATTAGCGGTCCAATTTGGTGATCAGGTGCTCAAAATTTTTTCTTGGCTTTGAAAAAGCCTGCATATAATTTTAATGTGACCGAAAATATTTTTGAACATTTTAAAAATTCGAACAGCGAGCAAATTTCTGGAAATGCGCTTTGGATAATTTTGTCGATCGAAATTCTAAATTAGTGCAAATTAGCTAGTTAAGAATTATGGACCGGCTCTGATACCATGTTGGGTTTCCTAACGCCCTAGTCGTCTACCGCGGCCATTGCGGAACGAAAAAAAAATTTGACTTATAAAAATCCGGCGCTAGAAAATACATCCTAGAATCTAACCATACACCGAAAATAGCTAGCTAAAAAGATCTAGCTACTATGATAAGGAGTTATACCTAGAGACTGGTGACCTTCGGGTCTTACTCCTCTTCTTAAGCTCTTTAGGTGATCTTGATCAAACTTGATGGTCGGCCTTCTCAGTCCTAGATGATCCACCTGAAGGTCCTTGATCCAAGCTCCTGCCTCTAAAAGAAGTAAACTAGGCAAACTAGTTTGCTAATCTAGCTTGCTTAGTTAATGTGGAGATATTTAGTGGTAATTTTCTACCTCAAAACCCTTGTCTCTCAACACATGAGAATGGTACGGTTCAGAGATAAGAGCGAGCTCTCAAAGATGAAAGAGAAGAGGCAAGTCAAGAATAACTCCCACTTGAGAAGAAGAATGGCTAAGCTATATTGTATAAAGTATTTTCTTTTTATTTAAAAGCACAACAATACTTTAATAGCGCTTGCAATGAATGCCATAGCCATGCTTCATCCATGCCTCCCTTTACCATCTCATTTTCTATTTTCAAGAAATAGAAAAATAAGCATGATGAGGTGTCATCTTCTAGAAGGTATTTTGTATAAATACAAAATACTTTCTACCATATATACATATCCGTATTCGTACCTGTAGGGTTCTTATGAACGACAGCAAGGTTTCGGGAGGCATCGTCCATGCCATTTTCAAAATTTTGCCGTTTTAAAGAACCCTAAACTAGAATCGTTAACTGGAGAATCATACGAAACCAAATGTAAACTACTTTACATCTAAGTGATAACGGAATACAACCTTTGTAGACCGGTCCTTCACTTCAATAGCTCCTTATAGTGGTCCCTTCGCTGCGATCATGGTACTCCCGGACTCTTGCATGGCTTCTCAAGGTGAAATGAACGGTCTTGCTTGAAGTCTTCGAGGCCGAAAATGATCTACGTCGAGGAGACACTAACTCAAGCTACTACTTCACTAATTGAGAGATTAGTGAAGCTAACACCCTATACTAAATTGCTAATCTAGTATAGGATGATGAAATAGGAAGTGGGCTCACTTTAGTTTTATTTTTCTTATAATATTTTCTCTCTTTAGAAAATCCTAGCAAGTTTTTGCTCAAGGAAGAAGAAGAAGAGCTCAAGAGATGAGAATGAACTAATGAGGTGAGAGAAACAACCATGGGTGGGTTTGTATCATATACTAACTCATGTAGAGACATAACCATGGCTAAATTTTAATGGTTAGGTTAATAAATATCTTTAGTAAAACAAAATTAGTGGACTAAGTCAATGCATCCACAAGCTTCATGAAGCTTCATGCATGTGAGCTATTATCCACCAATTTGGAATTACTTTAAATACTAAAACCCAACATTATAATTAGTATGGTGTAAGTCTCATACACCCATGTAGTGTATATCAACAACCATGATACAAAAAGAACACAATTAATATATATCACACATATAATAAGCGTGCACATGTGAGAATAAATAAATGCTTAAGTGAGCTAATATTAGTTAATGTAAACTAGTATATCGAATATACAATAATACACTAGATTATCAAATCAACACTTGATTTAATAATCCGGCTATATCACTGTTCCCCTCAATCAGAGCAAAGCTCTGTTTTGAATTTCAAAATTCAAAAATTGAAGCAACGCTTCAGATCCTGCACGCTGTGCGCTGCGCGCTGCGTGTCAAAAGCAGACACGCCAGCGCCAGGAGCGCTGAGCCCTAGGCAGCGCACCCCAATCAGAGCAAAGCTCTGTTTTCAAAATTCAAAATTTAAAAAGTTGAAGCAACGCTTCAGATCCAGCGCTCTGCGCTGCGCGCCACGTGTCAAGCACGGGTGCGCTAGTGCAGTTGCGCTGCGCGCCACGCGTCAAGCACGGGTGCGCTAGCGCGGGTGCGCTAGCGCAGTTGCGCTGCGCTGCGCGCCACGTGTCGAATGTAGGTGCGCCAGCGCTGGAATTAAAAATTCCCACCGTTAGATCAAAGGATCTAGTAATAATGATAAATCATTAATTAATCAGAATTAAATTCAGTTAAGGAAAGATTCCTCAAAATCTTTCCAAACAACAAGATTGTGCTTTAAGCACCGCTGGATCAACGATCCAATGGTAAATAATAAATTACCAAAGACAGAACAAATTCGGCATGGAAAGTTTTTTCAATCTTATTAAAACAAGAAGATTATCTTCTGTAAAACAGAAGCCTTAGGATTAAAAATCCAACGGTGGGAAATATTCCCAAATCAATCAGAGAAAGATCTCTTAAAACTGATTTAACAAATCAATTGGCCTTATATAACGGACCCTAGACTTCAAGTCTGAGAGAGAGAGAATACAGAAGAAGAGAGAAAACCCTCTGCAAAAAAGAGAGAGCAAGATCCTAAGAAAAGAAGATTTTTCCTCATCTTCAAGGTAAAAGAACTATGTTCTTGAATAATAGAGATGAAATTATCTCGTGAAAAGATGAACCCTCTTCTAAAAAGATCAAAAGATTTAATTATTATAAAAAAATAATAATAAAAGAAGTATTTTACTTCATTTACAGATCTTTGATCTATAAAGGCAGAGCCTTTTATAAAAACAAGAACTTTCGCTCTTGGATCTTGAAGCAAAGCCTCTTTAGAAGAACATAAAATTTGTTCTTTGATCTTAAAATTGATCAGATGCGCTTTGCGCTATTGAAAAGTGCCTTGCACTCATGAACCGCGCCTTTGCGCTCCTTGGATCGGCGCACAGCGCCAAAACTTGCCACGTGTCAACCAGAGACACAATCTGCGCTTTGCGCTTCTGAAACTGAACGCTGCGCTCATGGACTGGCGCTTAGCACCAAGTGCGCCACGTGTCACTCGCTGGCGCGCCAATAGACTAGCGCAAAGCGCTCATAAATGGAAAGCGCAATGCACTAATGAATCAGCGCTTAGCGCTAAGCGTGACACGTGTCACCTTCATGTGCGCTAGCGCAATGCGCTCTTTGACTGGCGCAAAGCGCCTGACACGCCATGTGGCGTACTATCAGAACACACTTTGTTTCTGATAAATGCTATGCATTTAATACGAGATGTCAGAGCCCAATGCCTAGCATTATTAAAAGGGCTGAGCCCAAATAAAGGCTTAATATCCAGAACAAAAAATAAAATGTTAAACATTTTTTTAATTGAACTTAGCCCAATTCTGGCCATAAGTCCTCAACTTATGTTGAACTGAGCACATCTACTCTTTCAACCAACTCACCTTGGTTCAAGGGTACATCTCTTCACTCCTTTGATATTTGTCATTGTAATTCCTCAACGTCTTCAAAGAGGTGACGGGTCCCGACTACCACACATTTCATGGACTGTGGGGTCCTTAAACTCATGGACTATGATGTCCTTAACCTCGACCGTAATGTCTTAAAACTAACATTGGACTGTGGGGTCCTTAAACTCATGGACTATGATGTCCTTAACCTCGACCGTGATGTCTTAAAACTAACATTGGACCGTGGGGTCCTTAAACTCATGGACTATGATGTCCTTAACCTCGACCGTGATGTCTTAAAACTAACAATGGAATGTGGGGTCCTTAAACTCATGGACTATGATGTCCTTAACCTCGACCGTGATGTCTTAAAACTAACATTGGTCTGTGGGGTCCTTAAACTCATGGACTATGATGTCCTTAACCTCGACCGTGATGTCTTAAAACTAACATTGGACTGTGGGGTCCTTAAACTCATGGACTATGATGTCCTTAATATCGACCGCGATGTCTTTAAACTAACGTTGGACCGAGATGTCCTTAAACTAACAATGGACCGCAATGTCCTTAAACTAATTATCGACCGCAATGTCATTAAACTAAACAATAGAGCCCAATTGCTCTCTTGTCGGATCTAAACAATCCCGTTAAGTCGATCTTAGTCTAAAATTAGACTAACGTATCCTTAACAAACGTTTAAGTTGATCTTAGTCTCAAATGAGGCTAACGTATCCTTAAACCCAACCCCCAAACCCAAATCTAAGAAAGATATGGATTTGGACTAGTCCACGCCCTACGGGCAACAACATAACTTAGTCTCCGTATACAATCCACGGGCAACCAAACACAAAACAAACACCCGCCACACGAAGCGACCATCTGGAGAAGGAGAAAGTTGTTACCGCGATACGGTAGCGTAATTAACTGCAGGGGCTTGCGCCTGCAGGGAAGAGCGTCCCCACAATCAAAAACCCCTCAAACGAGGGGGAATCTGACGAAGTCTGCTGCATCGGACACATCCGTTTAAACCTTCGATATATGGTGCCATAAATCAACTTGGCATTTTCGGAGAGGTGGAAGGATATCACCAATTAGCATCTGCCCCCAGATTTAGGCAAGACGTTCGTCTTCCCGGTTTCCGGTGGTAAACAATCACATATAACCGACTAATATTATATGTACCATCTTATTGAATCAACACTTGATTCGATAACCCGACTATATCACATATTACCGACCGATACAAATAATCGCGAGAATAGAATACAGTATCATATACTCGTATTAATCTCGGTCCCGCACATATCACATATGTGATCCTACTTTGTTTTGCCTGAGCCAGTAAAACCTCTATGTAGGACTCTAAAGACTCGTCAATACGCCGGCAGTAGGTGATGATCACATCAAGCACCCACAAGCTGTCAGCGGTACTAGCTGGACGTAACGGCTACCCGGGTATTGAGCGATCAGAAGATCAACAAGCAAGCCCGCTCTAGCTCCTGTAAAGCTTGACAGTAACACTACCGTACAGTCTGGTCTCCTCGTCTGATATGTCGCATATCCAGTCTAGGGGTGGTAAACGTCAGACCCCAATAACCGATAAGTCATGCCGATATGATGAGTCGAGAAACTACTGATAGCACTTACCAGTAAATCTCTAAATCAGCCATGGCCAGGGACTTCCCTGTTATGGCCAATCGAGCACAGCGCAACATCAACCCCCAATACCGGGAGAGACGAAACCCTTCCTATCGCTCATTGCCTCTATGTGACTCGGGACTGTACCCAAAAACCACCGTTTTGCATGTCCTCTTGAACATGTTAAGGTAGAAATCAAAGCACAGTGGGAATCACACAAGACTCTATGACGATCTCGTGTCTACAGACTAACCTGTACCAGTGTCACCAGAGAACTGCTATCTGACGTGAGGTGTAATACCATCTAGGAGTTCTCGGCGAGTCTGTCCAGTGTACCCAGTCTCCACTAAGCACCCGTATACCATCTCTGATGTCAAACACCAATGGATATGGGATCATCCTGTTGGAGATAGTGCCCTCATAGTCAATTATTGGATCGCAGGTACGTGATTGCAATGATTGCGGAGGACCTATCCCGGTAGCACAGTCTTACTCGAGATGATAGTATGCTATCTGGTTTGCCTTTATCAGTCGTGTACATGTTCAGGTGACTGATTGCATGTTACACTTTGATAGAGCCCTTAGGATCTTGCTTTACTACCAACAGTATGATGGCGATCATATACGTGAGAGTTGGGTAGTTTATATGCATATCCTTAATTGTGGTCCCTAGTCGTGGGAGTTTCGAGACAGGGCATCGATACTCCGGAGTAGACTAGTGTGTACAGTCGAGACCCCGACGAGGGGCGGTGGCCGGTCTAACAAGCCACTGGTGTCAGTTGGATCACCTAAGATTTATACAGGTGCTCATTGGGTTATGAGTACACCGGACAGGACTCGCCGGGAATCTGCTAGTTAGTATTATATCTACCGTCAGATAGCAGTTCCCTGGTGACATGTGTACAGGTTAGTTCATCGACCTGAGGTCGTCATTTGTCTCGTGTGAGTTCCCACTGTGCTTTGATTTCTACCCTACCACGACTCAAAGGAGTCGTGCAAACAGGTAGCTTTTGGGTACAGTCCCGAGCCATATGGAGGCACGTGAGTGGATCGGCAGGGGATTCGTCTCTCCCGGTATTGGGGGCGAGATCGTGCTGTGTCTAGGAGAGCCATTACACAAAGTCCATGGCCATGGCAGGAGATTTACTGGTAGGTACTCCAGTAGTATCTCAGGGTGTTATTGGGCTTCACTCCGACACGACTTATACTGCTATTGGGGGTCTGACGTTACTAGCCCTCTAGGCGGATATGCGATACTCATTGACGAACGGACCGGACTGTATATACATTGTCACTGTTAGGCTCTGTAGGGTTTTCGGAGGAGTTCGCTCATCGGTCTCCCTTGAGTTCGCTCCTCGGCCACCCTTGAGGTCAGTCCATGGGCAGCCGTTACGCATAGCTAGTGCCGCTGACGGTTTGTGGTTAAACCCACTGCCAGGGTACTGACGAGTCATTAGAGTCCCCCACAGACAGTTTCCCAAGTTCGGGCGAAACATTGTAGAGGCCGTATGGTTTTATGGCAGGGTTCGAAAAATGCACGTGCGTTTACGCACGTGTCGATTTTCGGACAGATGATACTGGTCGGCTTTGGTTTAAGCCGGATCCGAGTATTATATTGAGTAGGTATAATATCTTTGTCTCAGTTGCATTTGTATTCGGTCGTAATACAAATGCGGGTATATTTATACAGTTTCGGGGTTGTCCTGAAATTCGTTTCAGGATCACTTTTGGAAGTTGCCAGTTTCCAGTTTTCTATCAGCCGTCTTTTAACATTCGGTTAAAGACGGATTTATCTTTTCTTCAGTTGAGGTGAGTCAGTGTTCTAGAAGATTCTAGATGAGGTGACTAGGCTAATTGGTGTTGTGTTCTATTGGTTGCATTTATTACTTGATGAGGTGTTATTAGTGATTCATGCTTTGTTATTAATGGTTTTGGATTGCTTAAGATATTTTGAAGTGAGAAGCTTTTGCTTATGGTCACCACTTGCTCCTACGGTCACCTCCCTCCATCATATAAAAGTGGCCGGCCTTCTCTCTCCTACTCACTTCACATGATGTTTCATTTTGGTTAGAAAAGATTATGATAGTATTCGGGGTGTATGGAATTTTACAGTTCATTTCATTCCATCACCCGATTTCCACGGCAACTTCATTAACCGATCGTCCACGGACTTGGACGAAGTGAGACAAAGTCATCTACTCAATCTCTACATCAATCTTGGTTGTCTCTTTTAGCAAACTTGACGATCGAGTTGCCTCGAGTCAGAGGCGGGAGCCCGTTTAAAGAACCGATCATGTGGTGCCACCTCGACGAGGAGATCGGAGATCGACGAGATCGGAGCAGCCGCAACGGAGCGTGGGATGATGGTTGAAGAACGAAGGACTCGGATCGTTCGGTACAACCTTTCTACACTCTTTACTGTTCGTTAGTTTAGCAATAATGGCAGATCCGGATTAAAGTATACGATAGCGCCAGTTAAAAGTTTTTTGTTCCGCATTTGGCGTCTGTAGACTGCCGGGGCGCTAGCGTAGACTTACACATCCATCGCCCATCTCATGGGTCGAGAAGCGTATACGCTAGTCTACTCTGGTATATCGATGCCCTGTCTCGAAACACCCACGACTAGGAACATTAAATGATGAACTTATGGACTACCATGGCCCTACTAGTATGATCTGCATCACAATCCTTGTAGTCAAGTACACATCCTAATGGCTTTACCAACATGTAACCATAAGTCAGTATCAAGAGACAAGTATACATGTTAAGATAAAGAGCAACCAGATAGCATACTATCATGTCGAGCAAGAAAGTCCTCTCTATATATGTCCAAGCATCTAATATAATATACATCATATGTACAATAATGGCCTCTAGGGCATACATACAACTAACAATCTCCCACTTGCACTAGGGCCAGCTGCTGTAGTATCGCATACCCAGCATCCCGAAGAGTCTCTCGAACTGTATCTTGGGAATGTCCTTCATGAGTGGATCCACAGTGTTGTTCTTCGTGTCAACTCTCCTGACCTCGATCTCCCGGCGATCAACTATCTCCCGGATCAGGTGATACTGCCTCAGAATATGCCTGGATCGCTGATGAGACCTGGGTTCCTTGTCTAAAGCCACCGCTCCATTGTTATCACAATACAAAGGTATTGGATACTCAATGGATGGAACCACTCCAAGTTCAGTTATGAACTTCTTCATCCAGACAACCTCTTTGGCAGCATCGTTGACAGCGATGTATTCAGTCTCCATCGTCGAGTCTGCCACGGTTTCCTGCTTGGTACTCTTCCAGCATACCGCCCCTCCGTTGAGGGTAAAGACAAATCCCGAGTGCGACTTAGAGTCGTCCTTATCACTCTGAAAGCTCAAATCGGTAAAGAACTCCACTTGGAGTTCTCCGTTACCATACACCAAGAGCATCTCTTAGTCCTTCTCAAGTACTTGAGAATGCTCTTCACAGCTGTCCAGTGACTCTCTCCAGGATCTGCTTGATACCTACTCACTACACTTAGTGAGTGTGCTATATCGGGTCTGGTACATAGCATCGCGTGCATGATAGAGCCTACTGCCGAAGCATAGGGTATCCCTTACATGCGAGCTCTTTCCAAATCAGTCTTGGGAGACATCTCTTTGGAGAGAGTGAGTCCTGAGATTGTGGGTAAAAACCCACGCTTGGATTCTTCCATACTAAACCTCTTTAGTATGGTGTCAATGTACCTGGATTGGGACAATCTCAGTATCCGTTTAGATCTATCTCTATAGATCTTAATCCCAAAGATGTAGGAGGCATCCCCTAGATCGTTCATTGAGAATCTTTGTGATAAGAAGAGCTTGACCGATTGCAGCATAGGAATGTCATTTCCTATCAAGAGTATGTCATCCACGTACAATACGAGGAAGACAACCTTACTCTCTGCCACCTTCTTGTATATACAAGGTTCATCTACGTTTTTGACGAAATCAAACTCTTTGATAACGACATCAAAACAGATGTTCCAACTCTGCGATGCTTGCTTTAATCCGTAGATGGATTTAAGCAGCTTGCACACCTTTCCGCTGCTCCCACTGTCTATGAAGCCCTCTGGCTGAGTCATGTACACGCACTCTTCCAAATCACCATTTAGAAAGGCGGTCTTAACATCCATTTGCCAGATTTCGTAGTCATGGTATGCAGCGATGGCAAGCATGACCCGGATGGACTTAAGCATATCCACTGGAGAAAAGGTTTCGTCATAATCGACACCTGGTCGTTGATGAAAAACCTTTGCAACAAGTCTAGCTTTGAAAGTCTCAACTTTTCCATCTACACCAAGTTTCTTCTTAAAGATCCATTTGCTCCCAACGGGTTTTACCCCTTCAGGAGCAACTTCCAAAGTCCATACTTTGTTGGTGTACATGGATTCCATCTCAGATCGCATTGCATCCAGCTATTTCACAGAGTCTCCACTCGTGATGGCCTGCTCGAAGCTAGTCGGGTCATCATCCTCCATGATGCAATCCTCGCTTCCACCATCAATGAGAAAATTGTAGTATCTCTCAGGTGGATGAGGAACCTTACTAGATCGGCGGAGAGGTTGAGGTTCATTGGGAGCTATCGAATCCTTTGGTTCTACCAAATCATCTGTTGTATTTTGTGCTGCTGGAACCTCTTCCAGTTCTAAATCCTTTCCACTAATTTCCTTTGCAAGAAATTCCTTTTCTAAAAAGGTGGAATTGCGAGAAATAAACACTTTTTGTTCCTCGGAACGGTAGAAGATATACCCACGTGAATTTTTGGGATAAACAGAACTGACCTTGCCTCGAGCTTGTCCGGATTTTGCGTTTTAACATAAGTCGGACAACCCTATATCTTTATATAATTAAGACCCAGTCTCTTTCCCTTCCATATCTCATATGGAGTGGTAGGCACAGATTTGGTAGGGACTATATTCAATAGGTGTATGGCTGTTTCAAGCGCATACCCCTAAAAGGAAATAGGTAACTCAGCAGTGCTCATCATAGAGCGCACCATATCCAATCGGGTGTGATTCTTCCGTTCCGATACACCATTGTGCTGTGGTGTATATGGAGGAGTAAGCTGAGAGAGAATCCCATTCTCTTTTAGAAAGTCCAGGAACTCCGTGCTCAAGTATTCACCTCCTCGATCAGATCGAAGGATTTTAATACTTTTACCCGTTTGGTTTTCAACTTCGGATTTATATTCCTTGAATTTCTCAAAAGCTTTAGACTTGTGTTTCATCAGGAACACATGTCCGTATCTTGAGAGATCGTCAGTGAATGTAATGAAGTACGAAGAACCATTCCTGGAATGTGTAGACATGGGACCACATACATCACTATGTATCAGTCCCAAGAGTTCTGTAACTCTTTCTCCGTGTCCTGTAAATAGAGTTTTGGTCATCTTGCCTTTGAGACATGACTGGCAAGTGTCATAAGATGAAAATTCGAACGGATTCAAATATCCATCCTTATGCAACTTAGCTAGTCGTGTTGCATTGATATGACCTAGTCTATAATGCCATAAGAAGGATTCGTTCATTTCTGAACTCTTCCTCTTGTGTGTGTTTTGTATATTAAGAACTGTGGTTTGATCTAGAACGTATATGCCATTATTTAACGAGCCTGATCCAATCAACTTTTGATCCAAGATGTTCATAACATTATCCTGTACCACAAAATTATACCCCTCTTTACTTAATAAAGAAATTTATATAAGGTTGCATATCAGGGTCGGAATGTAATAGCATTCGTTCAGAATCAATGTGTTTCCATTTGGTAACACAAGGTGATATTCGCCAACTGCTTTGGCTGCAACATTTGCACCATTCCATACTCTTACGGAATGATCACCCATTCCCAGTTCTCTACCTTTCCTTAGCCCATGTAACATATTACACATGTAGGATCCTGATCCGGTATCTAATACCCAGGACGTAGAGTGAACTGAGAAACAGTTCTCAATAACTAACACACCCGAAGAAGATGCATCATCATGCTTATTCTTCATTTGGGCGTCGTGGGAATCCGGATATGTCCCTATTCCTTGTTCAGTCTTATAACAATTATAAGAAAGAACGGAACCAACGTTCCCCAGCACAGTATAACATGCGGGTTCGGTCAATACATCCATATTATTATCTTGATTAAGATGTGACATGGTCTCTACATGGAGAGAGAGAAGAAAACACTTTAGCGTATGCTCTTACAAGATTAGATTGATTATTATTTTATCTAATCAGGATGGCTCTCACTATTTTTATCAAATATTCCTTCAAACCCTAAAAGGAAAGACTAGCCGGGATTAATTACACCCTACAATTTCGCCAATCTTTCAGCCAGGCCAGTGCCGGTACTTTGAGGGAGGTTCTCCGTGCTTTCGCACGGACCTAATTAAAATAAACCTCGTTTTCCCAGAGGCATAACCCCGTTGACACCTTTCTAGACACCTACTTGATCGGCTAATTGTCATGTGTAAAATTCTCCCAGGAGTAACTCTTACTCGCAGTGGGTATCGGGATCCAACTATTTCATAGAAGGTATGCAATCTCATTGCAAATTTAAACACTTGAAATTCCCGATAATATTTTGCCCCTAGCAACCTATGACCGTGACGAAGGCCAACAAACCATAGGCTGCTAATCAAGTTCAACCCGTACATTTCTTGATTGAATTAAACCCACCCGCACGACCCTTGACGAAGGCCAACAAAGTCGCACGACTACCCTAATCCAATCAGCATCATATGCTATAAGCAGATAAGTACGAATCAGCTACCGCACACTACGCCTTGACGAAGGACAACAAACGTAGCACGAATACTAACTAGTGCTTATCTGAAATGACGGAGGGCTACGACAGTTTTTTCAGAAAACCTATTACGTAATGAACTTGATATCGTTGTAGAATCGAGTGATTTTGAAAAGGAGTGTTTTTGAGGCTTTTACTAGTTTTGCTAAAGAGGTCATTCCCGGTGAAGGGATCTCGGCTCTTTCCTCATCGAATAAGGTGCGGGATATATCACATATATCACTATGCAAAGCAAGAAACTCTAAAAGCAATCAAAAGACAAACCGAGTGTTGTAGCATCTGCCAGTTATTGCTAAAGATGTCACTCCCGGTGAAGGAATCTCGACTTTTTCCTTATTGAATAAGGTGCGGGATATTCACATATATCACCATGCAAAGCAATAACTGTAGCTACCCTTTTTAAAAATTTGATTCTACAACATCTTTTAGGTTTCTTTTACTTTCATTAATCATATTAATGAAGTCCCGTCATTTAAGCTTCCTAAGCATCACAGAAGAAATAAAAATACAACGTACGCTTATGCCATCCGCATTCGCCACAATGTTCCGTTATGCACCGTTAGGTTACTTAACTAACGGCATACCGGGACGGGACTAGCGCGGGTGCAAAACATAAGCAACGTCTAATATATATCTCGTATATAATGTATATCCATTCGTCTCAGAATCCATAGTGATCATATCACAAAGCAGCAGAAGAAACATATGAAATATGGGATATACTAGGAGGTCCGTGTTTTATTTTGAGCCTATATAAAATACAGATTCCACGGTCGCGATGAATAGCCAAACCCATATCCCTAGATCCCTACGAGAGTAGCAAGCAACCCTACCAATTCTAGAGTTAGGAGACCCGGACTCGACTCCTCGAGTTGGTCTCCCACTGGACTCTAGAACCCGGTTACTTGTGCTCCCCTCCTTGGGTCTATCCTAATGCAGAAAAGTAAATAATATACATCAACGGTGACATCTTCCTCAACCCGGAAGTGCCCCAATAAAAGAATATTACATACATTGAATTTTACATGAATGAAAATAAAAACTCTCATCTCACATAAAACCCCCGGCTATTCAAAACGCGACGATCCAATATAACATATCACAGCAACACATAACATCACATGTCATCAACGTAAGTAAATATGCATATCCCAATTGTCGTTGACATATAGCAACGAAACCGACGATACACCACATATTACACTTACGGTCGCAAAAAAAACTAGACGATGTTAAACATTCCGATCGAATCAACAAACAACCACAATTACCTAAAAAGCTCAACACTTGAGCGTAGTTTAAAATTATTCAGCACATGCCACAGTACCAATGGACCAGCCATAGAAGGGTCAACCAACGCCTCACATGTGGCACCGCTGAACCACCACAAACCCGAGGGTTTAGTGGCGGTTCTGACGGGCACATAATCGAGTTAAGGTTTTGTTCTTCTAGAGGGTTCATCGCATAACTTGCATGATGTTTGAATGCTTTTTAACTACGGAAAAAATCCAACACTTGGAAAATTTTCCGGCAAGGGTTAAAGCGGGTATTTGATATCCGATCGAACTTTTTAACACCGTCTAAACTAACCCAAAAATAGTTAGAATTACGACTACGAAACACTCCGAGTTGCCTTTGCAGTAAGTTAACATCACATGAAAAATTAGCAAAAACAAACAACACCTGAAACACCAAAACCCAGAGACCAGACCACAAATAAATTTTTGAACCCAGAATTCCCTTACAGGGCCGGCTTGCTCGGATTTTTCTTGGGTGTACTAGACCAAAATCCGGCCGTTTGGGTTCAAAATTCTTCTGTGTTCATCTAATGTCCCATATATCATACTGTACTTGTTTGAAAAATTTTTAGAGCTCATTTAAAATTCGACAGAACGCAGGTTTTGATGTTTTAAGTTTCGGAGTAGTTTCGGTTTCGTAATCCTACACAATCCGTCTAATTCTCTAGCTAGGCTCTGATACTACTGTAGGGTTCCTATAAACGACAGCAAGGTTTCGGGAGACATCGTCCATGCCATTTTCAAAATTTTGGCGTTTTAAAGAACCCTAAACTAGAATCGTTAACTAGAGAATCATACGAAACCAAATGTAAACTACTTTACATCTAAGTGATAACGGAATACAACCTTTGTAGACCGGTCCTTCACTTCAATAGATCCTTGTAGTGGTCCCTGTAAGTCTACAGTAGCGCCCCGGCCGTCTAACAGACGCCAAATGCGGAACAAAAACTTTTTAGCTGGCGCTGTCGCATACTATTACCCGGATCTGCCATTAAAGCTAAACTAACAAACTACAAAGTGGGTAGAAATGTTATACCGAACGATCCAAGTCCTTCGGTCTTCAACCATCATCCCACGCTTTGTTGCGGCCGCTCTGATCTCCTGGATCTCCAATCTTCTCGTCCAGGTGGCACCACGTCGACGGATCTTTAAACGGGCTCCCGCCTCTGAACCGAGGCAACTCTATCATCAATTTTGCCAAAAGAGATGACCAAGATTGATGTAGAGAATGAGTAGAACACTTTGTCTCGTTACATCCAAAGCTATGGATGAACGGTTAATGAAGTTGCCTTTTGGATCGGGTGAAAATGAGAAATGAGCAATCTTAATTTTCATGAAACAAAACCCTAATATTTTTTTCCAAATGAACAACCATCATCTCTTTGCAATAAGGGACCGGCCATATAAAGGGAAGGAGGAGGGTGAGTGTAGGAGGAAGAGAGTGACCATATCATTAATGAAGAGAATGAGTCACAATAACACCTTGCTAAAACATTTAATGAATACAATGAATCATTAACCTACTCATCATCCTTCATTCAATGCACTAATGAGTCACTAGCCACCTCATCATCCTAGTCACCATCTAGAAGCTTCCACACACTCATGACTCACCCTCATGATGAAAAGATAAATCCGTATTAAACCGAATGTTTAATACGGCCGATAGAAAACTGGAAACTGGAAACTTCCAAAAGCGATCCCGAAACGAATTTTAGGATAACCCCGTAACAGTATAAACATACCTGCATTTGTATTACGACCGAATACAAATGCAACTGAGACAAAGATATTATATCTACACAGTATAATACTCGGATCCGGCTTAAACCAAAGCCCACCAGTATTATCTGCCCGAAATATGACACATGCGTAAACGCACGTGCATTTTCCGAACCCTGCCATAAAACCATACGACCTCTACAACATTTCGCCCGAACTTGGGAAACTGTCTGTGGGGGACTCTAATGACTCATCAATACACTGGCACTGGGTATGACCACTAGCACGTCAGAGGCACTATCTGTACGTAATGGTTGCCCATGTATTGATCGGAAGGGAAGCTGACGAGCGAACTCATCCAGAAACCCTACTGAGCCTGACAGTGACAATATCCGTATAGTCCGGTCCGTTCGTCTATGAGTATCGCATATAGGGCCTAGGGGCTGGTAAACGTCAGACCCCCAATAGCTGTATAAGTCGTGTCAAAGAGAGAAGTCCAGAACACCCTGAGATACTACTGGAATACCTACCAGTAAATCTCGATTACCCTGGCCAGGGATTTCGTGAAATGGCTCTCCTAAACACAGCGCGATCTCACCCCGAATACCGGGAGAGATGAATCCCCGACGATCTGCTTACTGCCTCCATGTGGCTCGGGACTGTACCCAAAAAATACCTGTTTGCACGACTCCTTTGAGCCGTGGTAGGGTAGAAATCAAAGCACAGTGGAAACTCACACGAGACAAATAACGATCTCAGGTCGACAGACTAACCTGTACACATGTCACCTGGGAACTGCTATCTGACGATATGTATAATACCAACTTAGCATGTTCCCGACGAGTCCGGTCCGGTGTACTCATAACTCAATGAGCATCTGTATACATCTTAAGTGAACAAACTGACACCAATGTCTTGTGAGACCGGCCACCGCCCCTCGTCGGGGTCTTGACTGTATACTCTAGTCTACACTGGAGTATCGATGCCCAGTCTCGAAACTCCAACGACTAGGGACACTTTAAGGATGTGCTTATAGACCCCAACTCCCACATATATGATCGCCATCATATTGATGGCAGTCAAGAAAGAATCCTATGGGCTCTATCATGATGATAAAGTCAAACCAGATAGCATACTATCATCTCGAGCAAGACTTTCATATCGGTATAGGTCCTCCCTCAATCATTGCAATCACGTACCTGCGATCCAATAATTGACTTTGAGGGCACTATATCCAACAATCTCCCACTTGCACTTAAGGCTAATTATTGTGATGTCGCGTACTCACAGTTCGTGTGATACCGAACATCCAACTTCTCTACTAATCAGTTTCACAAAACTCGTTTGTAAAACTATCGTGTTCGAGAAATAGACTCAATGAGTGGATCCGCCCAGATGTTTCTTTCTATGTCTCTCTTTGTCTCAAGTTCGTAGAGAAAGCCATCTCCCAAAAAGAGCAATATCTGTCTTAGAATATGTCTGGATATCTGATGGGACCCAATTCATAAATGAACTCCAAGTCCAGCAAACTTCTTAGACTGTATCGTCAACAGAATTTAATCAGTATCCAGCACCATGCCTCCAACAGTATCCTCTTGGACTATCTGTCCATAATACTGTCCCTTGTTAGAGGGAAAACTATAACTCTGATAATCACTCTGTCATAGATGCCACCTTTGAAGCCTGGAATGATAACCGTCTCCCGAAGGAGGCTGCCGTCATCAAATCCGTAGAACTTGCACTTATGTTCTAAAACTGCTTCCTTATGTTTCTTCAGGATTGGATTAATATAAACTTATCGCATCTAGTGCAAAAACAATATCTGGTGTGGTACTTGACATCTCACGATTGACTCAATTGCCTAAGCAAGTGATCTGCCAATCATGCACATCCCTCTCCCCTTTAGTCTGTAAGACACCTTTAGAGAGGGTGACTCCATCACCTGCAGGTACACCACCATGCCAGGAGTCATCTATTCTAAAATACCATTAGAATACTGTCAAAGTACCCCAATTGGGAAACTACCCAATTCTAGATCTAAAATTCTAGATCTAGAAACCAGAATATCTTATATTATATCCAAATCCTTTGTGGAGAAACAACTGTGTGATGACCAAAGTACAACCGTTCGTAGTATAGGAATTTCACTTCCTACTTTGTGTATGTCATCCAAATACCAGGACATCACACCCTACTACCTTCCTAACAGATCCATCCCCTATTCTGATGAAGTCAAACCCATGACTGTTACATCAAAAATTAGATGATCTTCTCTCCGCTATATTTGCTCAAGCCTATAAATAGACATAAGCTACTTTCCCACTATACTTCCGCTGCTCCCACTGACTACGAAAACCCTATGGCAGAATAATATATACGTACACTTCTAAAGCTAGTTTAGAACGACGCTATACTTATCCTCCTTCCGGGTCTCATAGTCTGGAACAACAGTAGTGTCAAGTCTGGGTAAACAAGAACCTCCCTGTCACCGTCCTTGAGGCTACCTGAGTACCTCTCGGGTGTCTGAGGTTACCCACTTCTATCTGCGGAGTGGCTATTGGAATGTCAAACCTGATTGAATATATAGGTCCTATTAAATTTTCCGTAATCGTTTGCGGTTCTGGAATCACTTCCAGTTCTACCATACTCCCACTACTGTTTTCTGAAAAAATCTATTTTACTAAAACTGTGGCGAGTCAAGAACAATATCACTATTGATCTTCTCGATGGTAGAAAATCAACCCTCGTCAATGCCAGGGTCAACCCACAAACTGCCATTACAGAAACGTGCCTTGAGTTATCCAGAGTCTGGTTTTAAGCATAAGCTGGACAACTCACCGTACCTTAACTTCGTTAAGATATGAACCATTCTATATCCAATATAGAAACTTTGGCACTTATTTAATTGGAACCAGATTCTAATCATGCAACTGTCTCCAGTGCATATCAACTCAATGGAGAAAGGCTAATCAACATTACTCAACTTAGGAATCCATCCGATTATGAGTAACCTGAAAGAGAAACAAGTTTCTCAAAACCATTAACTGAACACCATTCACAAGAATCTACATCTTCGATTTCTTTGAAGAATCCCGATACTTGCGACACCTGGTTTTCTACTTTATTCCTATACCCACAACTTCTCAAAACTTAGACATTGTATTTCTACGAAACACTTGTCTAAAAGCTAGAGAAGTTACAAGTAAACAGAACAGAGTACGAGGACCAACCCCTTTGTCCTGATGGACACTGGACAACATACAATACTCTGTATAAGTCCACTGAGTTGAATAACTCAAAACCCGTGCATCGCAAGTCGAAAACTGTACCCAGGCGATTTCCTCAAATATCACCAATTACAACGAATTCCGATATAATGAGGATAATTACCTAATTCTCAATAACTTACTCCCACTCATCATCTATAAAACCATACAGATGTAAGAAGCATACCTGGTAAATACATACCCTGGAGTAAGCATTTAATCGGGAAATCAGTTTTCCATTAACAATGCACTGAAACATAAAAATGTTTCGTAGGGGTATCTTGGTGTTCTTAGTAATGCCTCTTCCATAATCCTATTCATGACTTTAATCGTATATTTCTTTGCCATCTCTCCAAATCCCTTTATTTGTTTTTATTCATTACCTTCTGTACACCATTGTTAGGCTAAATGGTTTTCTTCCTTCCCTACCGTTCGGCACCAGCCTATGGTTTGGAAGAAAATTATCCAGTAAGCATAATAGGTGTACTCTCCTAATCCTAGGAGTACTCGCTACTTGAGAGAAGGTGATGATAAAAGACAACTGAATAATACCTTATTCTATTTCTCCCGAACTGGGGAAAAACAAAGGGGAAATAGGAGTGGCGATGAAGTACGCGGTTTGGTCGTGAATGATAACAGTCGTAATTTACTTTGCCCTCTTTCTAATCCTTTTATTTTGTCTTTAGTTATTACTTTCTGTACACCCTACTTAGGCTAATTGGTTTTCTTCATTCCCTGCCTTTCGGCACCTGCCTATGGTTTGGAAGAAGACTATCCAATAAGCATAATAGGTGTACTCTCATAATCCTAGGAGTACTCGCAATCTGAGAGAAGGTGATAATAGAAGACAATTGAATAAACCAATTCTATTTCTCCTGAACTTGGATCCATCCTCGAAGAAATCCCTCCGAGTTCGTATATAACCATACGATGGATATATCCAATGGAAGTGGATATCCGTAATAATACGGGGTGTTCTGAGAAATACAAAGGGTAAAAGAAGGAGCGGCAATGACTTATGCAACTCGGACAATCCAAAAGCCAGTATTTTAAGAAGGTTCGGTCAACTTGGTCACTGAGTCATAGTCTAGGGTCGGTCAAAGGTCGCTGCCAAAGAGAGAGAAAAAAAACACTCTGCGTGCACTCTAACCTAGATCAGAATGGTTATCACTTTA
Source organism: Agapanthus africanus (assembly GCA_030015575.1). Lineage (NCBI taxonomy): Eukaryota > Viridiplantae > Streptophyta > Magnoliopsida > Asparagales > Amaryllidaceae > Agapanthus > Agapanthus africanus. Next base: position 388,603,459 of record JASDDO010000004.1, read on the forward strand.
TCTAATCAGGAAACCTCCCATTGTAATCTCAAATTCTCCTCCAAACCTGAAAGAAGAATTAGTCGGGATCACCCGAAGAGTAAACCAACTCATCAGTGGGAATCGGGATCCAACTCTCATCGCATGATAACGTGACGGTATCCACTCACGTTATCACACTCCATAAGGTATGCGCAAGTTTGGAAAGTTTCCTGTATGTTTGAAACTCCCGATGTAATTTTTATCCCATGCTCTTATGACCTTGACGTAGGCCAACAAATCATAAGTCACATGTCAAGTTCTACTCGTCATTTTCCAGGTTAATTTGAAGCATCCGTACAAGCCCTTGACGTAGGCCAAAAAGGCTATACGTCTGTCCCAAACCAACACATCTATCTATGCAACAAATGAATACCCCAGCAGCTACCAAACACTATGCCTTGACGTAGGCCAACAAACATAGCTTGAATACTACTGACCATCCATAAGAAATGACGGAGGGCTACGGCTGGTTTTTGGCGAAAAACCTTTAACGTAATGAACTTGATCTTGTTGAAGGAACCTGATAGCTTTTTATAAGAATATAGTGGCGAAAACCTTTGCTAAAGAGGTCACTCTCGGTGAAGGGATCATCGCTCTTTCCTCGTCGAATGAGGTGCAGGATATTCATAACCGAATACCACGATGAAAAAGAACTTGTAATCGACTATAGTGAAGTTATTACCCTGACGCAAACTTCTGCCCAAGGGGTCACTCCCGGTGAAGGGATCTCGGCCCTTGCCTCGTCGAATGAGGTGCTGGATATTCATAACCGAATACCTCCATGCATAACAAAAGGAAACGTCTTTGTAATAACACTTTTTCAAAATTGGTTCCAACAACATCAAATATAGGTTTGTTTTATCCTTGCATAGATAAGAATCAATGCAGTCCCATCAATTAATCACACCAGAAAAGAACGAAAATAAAATGTACGTATATGCCATCCGCATTCGTCACTGGGTCCCGTCATTACCCGTCAGGTTACTTAACTAACGACAGAGCGGGGAATGGGCTAGCGCGGGTGCAAAACATATACACCATCTACAAGTATATATAAATATATAATAATCGCTCCAGGCATGATAATATGCAACATTACAGAAAAGTAATAAGCATCACAGAACAATACAGATAATCTGGGATCCCCGGGTTTCACAGAGCCGCTACTGAAACCCGACGTTCCCTTGGTCGTGTGGATAGCCAGTTTAATGAAACCTAGACCCCTACGGGTGCGGCAAGTTACCCGCCAAAACCTGAAGCGAGGCAGCCCCTTACAGCAAAGTGAATGGACCACCCAGCACTTCACGGAATCTGGTAACTTGAGCACCCCTCCTTGGGTCAACCTGTACCCCCTACGAGTGCGGCGAATAGTCTGCCAATTCTAGAGTGAGGCCCTTCTGCCTCTCAAAACCATGAGATACGGACTCGTTGCCCTCCAGAACCCGGCTATCCGTGTACTCCGTCGCGGGGAAAACCAAGTACAGAAATAAAAATATGTACAACGGGTACATCGACCTCAGCCCGGTCGTGCCCCAAAAGAATATTATACAAACAGGCAGTGACGGCAATCCACATGTTGGACGCTCGCCCCGAAATATCAAATGTACAAATAAATCCAAACAACACTATCATTGCACACTGCTATTCACTACGACAAATCCGCAACATCACAACACAACACAGAACATCAACGCGAATGTTACGTTCGCAAATCCGTCTAAAAGGACTATAGCAATTAGACGCGATTTATCGCTCGAATGACATTCACGGTCGGAGATATAATAAAAGTACTGTTAACTAACAAGTTTAAAATTTCGATCGACAAAACTTCCCGAAGTGGGCCCCACGTACATCTGGTATACAGTAATTAAAATCCGGGCCTAAAAGAAATATACCAAAACCCACAATTTACCATGGAAAGCTCACTGGAAAATTTTGGTGCACTGTTCCCACATACTGGCCGCGGTTCCGCGGTCAAACCCTAGCTTTGACCGCGGATCCGCGGCAGTCTTGTGGGATCACGTGATCAAATTTTCCCAGTTTGCTTAGAAATGCCTGCTTAATTTTCTGTGATATGTAAAATAATTTTTAGACCCTTTTAAAAATCGACAGAAACTTTAACCCAGAAAATTGCAGTTTTTCGAAATTCCGATCGATCGATGTTTTAAACGCGTTAGCACAAGTTAGAAAAGCTTAATGGTGAGGCTCTGATACCACTGTAAGTCTACGGTAGCGTCCCGGCCGTCTAACAGACGCTAAATGCGGAACAAAAACTTTTTAGCTGGCGCTATCGCATACTATAACCCGGATATGCCATTAAAGCTAAACTAACAAACTACAAAGTGGGTAGAAATTTTATACCGAACGATCCGAGTCCTTCGGTCTTCAACTATCATCCCACGCTTTGTTGCGGCTGCTCCGATCTCCTGGATCTCCAGTCTTCTCGTCCAGGTGGCACCACGTCGACGGATCTATAAACGGGCTCCCGCCTCTGAACCGAGGCAACTCGATCATCAATTTTGCCAAAAGAGATGACCAAGATTGATATAGAGAATGAGTAGAACACTTTGTCTCGTTACATCCAAAGCTATGGATGAACGGTTAATGAAGTTGCTTTTTGGATCGGGTGAAAATGAGAAATGAGCAATCTTAATTTTCATGAAGCAAAACCCTAATCTTTTTTCCCAAATGAACAACCATCATCTCTTTACAATGAGGGGCCGGCCATATAAAGGGAAGGAGGAGGGTGAGTATAGGAGGAAGAGAGTGACTATATCATTAATGAAGAGAATACGTCACAATAACACCTTGCTAAAACATTTAATGAATACAATGAATCATTAACCTACTCATCATCCTTCATTCAATGCACTAATGAGTCACTAGCCACCTCATCATCCTAGTCACCATCTAGAAGCTTCCACACACTCATGACTCACCCTCATGACGAAAAGATAAATCCGTATTAAACCGAATGTTTAATACGGCTGATAGAAAACTGGAAACTGGCAACTTCCAAAAGCGATCCCGAAACGAATTTTAGGATAACCCCGTAACAGTATAAACATACCCGCATTTGTATTACGACCGAATACAAATGCAACTGAGACAAAGATATTATATCTACACAATATAATACTCGGATCCGGCTTAAACCAAAGCCCACCAGTATTATCTGCCCGAAATATGACACGTGCATAAACGCACGTGCATTTTCCGAACCCTGCCATAAAACCATACGGCCTCTACAACGTTTCGCCCGAACTTGGGAAACTGTCTGTGGGGGACTCTAATGCCTCATCAATACACTGTCACTGGGTATAACCACTAGCACGTCAGAGGCACTATCTATACGTAACGGTTGCCCATGTATTGATCGGAAGGGAAGCTGACGAGCGAACTCATCCAGAAACCCTACTGAGCCTGACAGTGACAATATCCGTATAGTCCGGTCCGTTCGTCTATGAGTATCGCATATAGGGCCTAGGGGCTGGTAAACGTCAGACCCCCAATAGCTGTATAAGTCGTGTCAAAGAGAGAAGTCCAGAACACCTTGAGCTACTACTGGAATACCTACCAGTAAATCTCGATTACCCTGGCCAGGGATTTCGTGAAATGGCTCTCCTAAACACAGTGCGATCTCACCCCCAATACCGGGAGAGACGAATCCCCGACGATCTGCTCACTGCCTCCATGTGGCTCAGGACTGTACCCAAAAAATACCTGTTTGCACGACTTCTTTGAGTCGTGGTAGGGTAGAAATCAAAGCACAGTGGGAACTCACACGAGACAAATGATGATCTCAGGTCGACAGACTAACCTGTACACATGTCACCTGGGAACTGCTATCTGATGATATGTATAATACCAACTTAGCATGTTCCCGGCGAGTCCGGTCCGGTGTACTCATAACTCAATGAGCACCTGTATACATATTAAGTGAACAAACTGACACCAATGTCTTGTGAGACCGGCCACCGCCCCTCGTCAGGGTCTCGACTGTATACACTAGTCTACACTGGAGTATCGATGCCCGGTCTCGAAACTCCAACGACTAGGGACACTTTAAGGATATGCTTATAGACCCCAGATCCCACATATATGATCGCCATCATACTGCTGGCAGTTAAGCAAGAATCCTATGGGCTCTATCATGATGATAAAGTCAAACCAGATAGCATACTATCATCTCGAGCAAGACTTTCATATCGATATAGGTCCTCCCTCAATCATTGCAATCACGTACCCGCGATCCAATAATTGACTTTGAGGGAACTATATCCAACAGTCCCTTCGCTGCGATCATGGTACTCCCGAACTCTTGCATGGCTTCTCAAGGTGAAAGGAACGGTCTTGCTTGAAGTCTTTAAGGCCGAAGATGATCTACGTCGAGGAGACACTAACTCAAGCTACTACTTCACTAATTGAGAGATTAGTGAAGCTAACACCCTATACTAAATTGCTAATCTAGTAGAGGATGATGAAATAGGAAGTGGGCTCACTTTAGTTTTATTTTTCTCACAATATTTTCTCTCTTTAGAAAACCTTAGCAAGCTTTTGCTAAAAAAAGAAGAAGATGAGCTCAAAAGATGAGAATGAACTAATGAGGTGAGAGAAACAACCATGGGTGAGTTTGTATCATATACTAACTCATGTAGAGACATAACCATGGCTAAATTATAATGGTTAGGTTAATAAATATCTTTAGTAAAACAAAATTAGTGGACTAAGTCAATGCATCCACAAGCTTCATGAAGCTTCATGCATGTGAGCTATTATCCACCAATTTGGAATTACTTTAAATACTAAAACCCAATATTATAATTAGTATGTTGTAAGTCTCATACACCCATATAGTGTGTATCAACAACCATGATACAAAAAGAACACAATTAATATATATCACATATATAATAAGTGTGCACATGCGAGAATAAATAAATGCTTAAGTGAGCTAATATTAGTTAATGTAAGCTAGTATATCAAATATACAATAATACAATAGATTATCAAATCAACACTTGATTTAATAATCCGGCTATATCACATTTAACCGACTAATATTATATGTACCATCTCATCGAATCAACACTTGATTCGATAACCCGACTATATCGCATATAACCGACCGATACAAATAATCGCGAGAATAGAATACGGTGTCATATACTCGTATTAATCTCGGTTCTGCACATATCACGTATGTGCTCCTACTTCATTTTTCCTGAGCCAGTAAAACCTTTATGTAGGACTCTAAAGACTCGTCAATACGCCGACAGCAGGTGATGATCACATCAAGCACCCACAAGCTGTCTGCGGTACTAGCTGGACGTAACAGCTACCCGGGTATTGAGCGATCAGAAGATCAACAAGCAAGCCCGCTCTAGCTCCTGTAAAGCCTGACAGTAACACTACCGTACAGTCCGGTCTCCTCGTCTGATATGTCGCATATCCAGTCTAGGGGTGGTAAACGTCAGACCCCAATAACCGATAAGTCATGCCGATATGAGGCTCATAACGGGTTGAGAAACTACTGATAACACTTACCAGTAAATCTCTAAATCAGCCATGGCTAGGGACTTCTCTATTATGGTCAATCGAGCATAGCGCAATATCAGCCCCCAATACCGGGAGAGATGAAACCCCTCCTATCGCTCATTGCCACCATGTGACTCGGGGCTGTACCCAAAAACCACCGTTTTGCACGTGCTCTTGAACGTGGTAAGGTGGAAATCAAAGCACAGTGGGAATCACACATGACTCTATGATGATCTCGGGTCTACAGACTAACCTGTACCAGTGTCACCAGAGAACTGCTATCTGACGTGAGGTATAATACCATCTAGGAGTTTTCGGCGAGTCCGTCCATTGTACCCAGTCTCCACTAAGCACTCATTTACCATCTCTGATGTCAAACACCAATGGATATGGGATCATCCATCGCCCATCTCATGGGTCGAGAAGTGTATACGCTAGTCTAATCTGGTATATCGATGCCCTGTCTCGATACACCCACGACTAGGAACATTAAAGGATGAACTTATGGACTACCATGGCCCCACTAGTATGATCTGCATCACAATCCTGGTTGTCAAGTACACATCCTAAGGGCTTTACCAACATATAACCATAAGACAATATCAAGAGACAAGTATACATGTTAAGATAAAGAGCAACCAGATAGCATACTATCATGTCGAGCAAGAAAGCCCTCTTTATATATGTCCAAGCATCAAATATAATATACATCATATGTACAATAATGGCCTTTAGGGCATACATACAACTAACAGTACCAAAATACGAATACCCAAGAGATAGAACAATACCACTAAAATAATACTAGCATTAAATCAATATTCGATTTAATGAACCGGTTTAATGCTAAGCCTGCCAGTATTTATCAACCGTCCGATCGAAAATCTGAATAACACTAGAATATACATGTCAAAATATGTACATTTAAATTATTAAATCAATACCTGATTTCATAATCCGGTTTAATCCTAAGCCGGCTAGTATTATCATTCGATCGGAACCTTGATCGATCGAAAACCTAGATGACACTAGAATATACATATCGAAATGTGTATATGTAAATTATCAAATCAATACCAAATTTAATAATCCGGCTTAATCCCAAGCCGGCTAGTATTATCATTCGATCGAAACCCTGCACGTATAAACATACGATCACCACATCGTTTTGCCTGAATCAGAGAAACCCTCTGTGTGGGATTATAAAAACTTGACAGTACGCTGGCAGTGGGTTTAACCATAATCACGTCAGTGGCCCTAGCTGTACGTAACGGGTACCCATGTACCTGTAAAAAAGAAGGCCGACGAGCAAGCTCATCCGGACCCCTACTGAGCCCATCCATGAAAATCTTCTTACAGTCCAGTCTTTTCGTCTAAGATGATCGCATATCGGGTCTAGGGGGTGGTAAACGTCAGACCCCTACTAACCTGATAAGTCTTGTCGATTTGGCTCAGGACCAATATGAGAAACTACTGATCTAACCATCAGTAAATCTCAACTACCTTGGCTAAGGTCTTATGATTCTGGCCAACCGGACACAATACGATATTAACTCCCACTACCGGGAGAGACGAATCCTTGACAATCACTCACTGCCTCCATGTGGCTCGGGACTGTACCCAAACAAAACCTGTTTGCACGACTCAGTAGAGCCGTGGTAGGGTAGTGGTCAAAGCACAGTGGGAACTCACACGAGACAAATGATGATCTCAGGTCCTAAGACTAACCTGTACTCATGTCACATGAGAACCGCTATCTGACGATAGGTATAATACCATCTAGAGGTTCTCGGCGAGTTTGTTTAGTGTACTCACCCCCAGCGAGCACCTGTATACAATCTTAGATGATCACACCAATGGCTATGGGACCAACCACCGCCCCTCGTCGGGGTCTAGAAATGTATACACAAGTCGACTCTGGTGTATCGATTCCCGGTCTCGATACTCCTATTGTTGGGGTCAAAAATTACATCCCGGTTGACCAAGTCAAAGTCAGTCAACCCCCAGCCAAGCGGGCCCAAGCTTGAGCGAAGTGGGCCCAAGCCTAAGTCAAGACCAAGAATGGAAGGGGCCGGCTCCATGCCAAGAATGAAGCAATAAATTATTTCAATGCAATTTTTTAGAAATAAATGTATGAAAAATTGTTAGAAAGCCAAAATTTTGTAAATCCCATAGGTTATGTGCAAAAAGAAATAAGCAGATAAGGTATGTGGTGGCACAAATGCCATTTGGCAAAGCCCAAGGAGCAATATGTAAAGTGTGTAGCTTATAAAGGCAAACATGATGAAAAAATCAACAAGGACTTTTCATTCTCTCCAAAAGTTAAGGTTCTGTGCCTCTTTCTCTTTCCTCAAGGTTCTAAACCCTTTTCTCTTTTCTGAATTAAATCAAGAGTTTAATTCTTCCTTTTCCAAAAAAAAAAAAATAGTTTTTCATCATAAAACTCTTGAAGGGGAACTCGGATCTACCATCAAATCTCTAAAAGGGGAGATTTTTAAGTCTCACCCCTTTTTTTCTCCAAGATCCAGCCAACAGAGAAGAGGAAGAAGGAGACCCATCTCCAAAAATCCTACTTTGGGAAGATCCAAGGCTCAAAAGAAAATTCAGGACTAGAAGAAAGGGGTCCCCTTTGATCATCTCCGAAGATTTTTAAGAGTTCAACTCCATTCAAAATTTCTTAGAGTCTAATTCCACAAATAAAATCCTTTTAGGAGTTTAATTCCATTCAAAATCTTATGGAGTCTAACTCCACAAATATTTTTTTGGGAGTTTAACTCCACTCAAAATCCTTTTGGGAGTTTAACTCCATAAACATAAAGATCCTCCTTTTTTCCTGAGAGTTTCCAAAGTCCCTCGGAGTTTAACTCCTAATCCCGGGGCTAAGCCCCCTCGGGTGCGTAAGGCGCTGGGGTCCAGCGCTCACGCGTTCTTAGGACGTTACTCATCTTTTTTCCACACACTCTACATTCAAAATACGTCCCCCGTTTTAGAATTTTTTTTAGTGGGAAGTGTATGGGGAAAAGTGGGGTGAGTAGTATCCTAAGGACGCGTGGGAGCTGGACGCCAGTGGTTCACGTGCCTGGCGCGCGGACGCTGGACGCCGGCGCCTCATGCGCCCGGCACGTGGGCGCTGGACACTCTGGGCCATGTGCAAGGCGCATGGACGCTGGGCGCTAGCACCTCACGCGTCCGGCCTGTAGACGCTGGGCGTCTGCAGGAAAGGGGGGCTTAGCCCCGGGATTATGAGTTAAACTCCTAAGGGTCTTTGGAAACTCCCAGAAAAAGGGAGGATTTTTATCTTTATGGAGTTAAATTCCTAAAAGGATTTTGACTGGAGTTAAACTCCCTAAAGAATTTTGAATGGAGTTAAACTCCCAAAAGAATTTTATTAATGGAGTTAAACTCCAAAAGATTTTGACAAATGGAGTTGAACTCCCAAAAATCTTCAGAGATTGTCAAAAGGGACCCCTTTCTTCTTCCTTGAGCCCTGGATGTTCTCTTGAGCCTTGGATTTTCCCAAAGTGGTACTTTTGGAGATGGATATCCTTTTTCCTCCTCTCGGTGTGCTGGATCTTGGAGAAAAAGGGGGGCGGGACTTAAAAATCTCCCCTTTTGGAGATTTGATGGGGGATCTGAGTCCCCCTTCGTGGGCTTTATGGTGAAAAACTATTTCTTTTTAGGAAAAAAAGAGTTAAACTCTTGATTTAATTCAAGTAAAAGGAAGAAGGTTTAGAACCTTGAAGGAGGAGGAGGCACAAAACCCTAATTTTTTTTGAGAGAATGAAAGTTGTTCTTTATTTTCTCATCATGTTTGTCTTTATAGGCTACACACTTTACATATAGCCCATAGGGCTTTTCCAAATGGCACTTGTGCCTCCCCATACCTCATGTGGTTATTTTTTTTGCACATAAGCCATGGGGTTTACAAAATTTTGGCTTTTTGCCCATGTTCCATACATTTATTTCTAAAAACAACATTAAACTAATTTATGGCTTCATTCTTTTTGTCATGAGGCCGGTCCCTTCCATGCTCGGTCTTGACCTGGGTTTGGGCCCACTTGGCTTGGGTTTGGGCCCACTTGGCTTGGGCTCAGGCCCACTTGACTTGGGGTTGACTTTGATTTTGACTTGATCAAGCGAGGTGTAATTTTTGACCCCAACAACGACCGTGATCTGCCCGATCGTCATCTTTCTGGCTTCAAGTTAGTCGGCTTGCCCCCTTTCTGCTTGACGTTTTTCTCGCATGTATTTTGCCAAGTGATCGGAGCGAATCAGCTCCTCGATGTAATCGTGTAGCTATTTATAATCCTCGGTTGGGTGCCCTTGCGTCCGATGATAGGCACAATATTGGCCGCGGAGTCGTTTGCCTGGCTTTTGTGTCATCGGTGGTAGCTTGAAGAATCTTTCGCTCCTTGCCTCCTCTAGTAGCTCGGCCTGTGAGACATTGAGAGGTGTGTACTCGCGAAACCTCGATGTATAAGGTTTCGACCGATCTGCCTTCTTGTCTTCTTTCAGGTCCCTTTTCTTTTGGTTTGTCCGGTATCCTTGGGAAAGGTGAGCGTTAATCTCGGATTTGAGTTGGATTTCCCGCTCGGTCCAGACCTTTACCTCGGACATGGTCTTAGGTTGCACCAATGCAAAAGAGCGGAGCCACTCTTTGTGCCTAAGACTAGACCTCAGGGCGGTTTTGACCGTCTCATCCCGGTGCTCGGGTACCTCCAGAAGGGCATTGTAGAAACGAGCAATATTGTCTTTGAAATACTCCTTATCATCGCACTTGATGGTGAATAGGTAGTCAACTGATTTCTTCTGTCGTCGGTTGCCGAAGAAGTAGTTGAGGAACTGTGTGGCCAATTGTTCAAAGGTTGATATCGAGTGTGGAGTCAGGCCGCGAAACCAGTCTCGTCCTGCTTGGATGAGGGTGGTGAGGAATACTCAGCACTGAACGGCGTCCAAATTATCCTGATAGCTTATGCCTATGGTGAACGCGTCCAGGTGGTCTTTTGGGTCGGACTTCCTGTCGAAAAGAGCAACTTTGGGTGGCTTGTTCCAGAAAGAGACTCGTTCTCTCAGTAGTTGCTCGGTGAAAGGCCTCGTGAGAGAGTCCGAGGAATATCTCGCCGACCCCTCAGGTTAGCGAGCGGCGAGCTGTATGTCCTTGATCTTCTTCTTGAGGACGTCGATTTATCGCTGGTACCCTGAAGATTCTCCCCGGTCAGAGCCCCCGCTGTACCCGCCTTAGGCTTGAGCAACGGAACGACTTCGGCTCCACTCTATTACGTTCCTTAGATACTCGAATTGGACCTTTCGCGGTTCTCCCCTACGAATGCCATGTGCTAAGCCTCAGTGATCATGGTGACGTCGGTTGTTCCTGGATTTAGATGTTTTGACCAACGTTGCCTCGGAAAGTGTAGGAGCGCGGCGAGAGTCGAACTGATATCTTGGCATTGAACTATTTGGCGCCCAACGAGTCATGGAATCATTTCTCGTACGGGGGTTGTGATTATCGGAATCGGCTTGCCGGCACTCCGTGGTGTCATGATTGACACGACCGAGGCCGAGAACTTGAGCATGTTCGTTCGCCATCTCGTTCCCTCCATTGTTCTAGGGAGCATGTGCGGCAGTGTGTTGGGCCTTGGCGGTAGTTTGAACGCGAACGTGTGCGTACACCATCGCCACCAGTCGGTCGATCTGTGCCATTAAGGCTTCGACGACGTTTGGAGGTGGAGTGAAAATACCCCCGCCTCCGTTGCAAAGCGAGGGATGGCTCACACTTGGACCTCTACTGTGATGATCGCTGGTCATTTTATCGAAGGCGGAAGATCGACTTTTGTGGTGGAAAAGTCTCTCGTTTTCCACCGACGGCACCAACTGACGGAGGTTGGAATCTCCCTCAGATGTTGTCCTCTGTCGGTCTTGTGGCCAGCAGGGCTGAACGGTTGAGATTTGAGGTGACGGTTGAGCCTGTGGATCTCAATGGGTTGTTGTTGAAGCCCAGCTACCTGCAAGGGAAGTCCTGGGGTGGAAAACCACTGTAGGACCCTCCAACAATCAACTAAGTACCAAGGAATATTAGGGCAGAGCGGTAGCGTATTGGAATGTGTTCGAGATACTTGAGTCGTCTGGAAAAAGGGTTTATATAGCGGTCGCACATAGCGATCTGATACGAGATTCTTGCCGTCCGTTACGCCCCTATGTTACGTTCATGTTGATGGCGGGATACACCCATTAATAGCGAGATATGCTCATTAATGGCGAGATACGCTAGCGTGGGATGTGGGACGTAGAGCGGTGGGGATCTCGTCGTGGTGAGATACACGGAACCATTACGGGAACGCTCATGTTCCGTGCTCCCGGCCAGACGTGGAAGCTGAGGAAGCTCGGTTCGGTGACAGCTCAGTGACGAGTGAGAAGGCTGAGGAAGCTCAGCTCGGTGAAAGCTCAGAGATGAGCGAGGAGGCTGAGGAAGCTCAGCTCGGTGACAACTCGGAGACGAGTGTGGAGGCTGAGGAAGCTCAGCTATAGGATAGCTCAGAGGCGAATAGTTGCTAGGCGAATAGAGAATGTACTCAGGGGAGGCCCTCCAAAGGTCAAATGATACCTCGGAGATGAGGCGCTGAGGAATGTCCCCTTCGCATGGCACTTCAAAGAGCTGGTTGGTGCACGTGAGAGACTTTCCATTCGCCACATGTCTTGATCAGTGGAATCCGCACTTGTAAGCACCATCAGGAAGGAAGGAAGGAAGGAATATATAGGTGCAAGCTTTACCCACAAAACCCCCTCCTTATCGGATTTGAGCAACAACAACATCAAGCACATCGGATCCGAATCCAAACCCACCGTCAAGCCATTCTCCCTAAACAAGGTTATCATCCTATTGATCCTGTTCCTTTCCTCCATCTATTTGCTCCACTTCCTCTTACCGCCGGATGCTGGACTGAGACGCTGAGGACGTCTAGCCTGAATTTGGGGGTAGATGCTATTTGGACATATCCATCCACCTCTCCGAAGATACCAAGTTGATTTATTGCACCGTATATCATAGATTTAGATAGATGCGATTGATATAGCAAACTTTATCAGATTCCCCCTCATTTGTGAGGGATTTTTGATTGTGGGGATGCTCTTCCCTGCAGGTGCAAGCCCCTGCAGTTAATTACGTTATCGTGTTGCGATAACAACTTTCTCCTGCTCCGGTAGGTCACTTCGTGTCGTGTTATGTTTTGTTTATTTTGGTTGCCCGTGGATTGTATACGGAGACTAATTTATGTTGTGCCCGTAGGACGCCAAAGAATATTTTATTTTATTTTAGGACCGTTAATCTGGTTTTAGATTAAGATCAACTTAAATATATATGTGAGCATATGGGCTCAATTTATTTTAACTAAGGATACGTTAGTCTTGTATGAGACTAATATCAACTTAGAAATATATTTAAGAATCATTAAATTTTGTTAAGATCCATTAACAGAACATGTGGACTCGGTTGTAAAGAAATTTCAGAGATTTAGCCAATTTAGGCTCAGTCCTGGGTTTTTTCTCTCATTCAGCAGTGCTAAGCAGTTAGTCTTTTGATCTTCTGGGGAGTGGGTGTATCATACTCACTAGGTGTAGTGAGTGGGTGTAGTCCTGGGTTTTTTCTCTTTGTATTCGTATTGTCTCTTTGAGTAGGTTTTTCCCCTCAAGTAATCTTGTAATAAATTACAAGAATACTCCTCAACCGTATATACATATCCGCATTCGTATTCCGAAGAATACGAATACAAAGAGACGAAAATAATCCAACAAATATAATATTAGGATCCGGCTTAAACCAAAGCCCACTAGTATTATCCATCTGAACATCATCCGTGCACAAATACATGCATGTGATCGAACCCTGCCGTAAAACCATACGGCTTCTACATCGTTTCGTCCGAAGCAGGGAAACCTTCTGTATGGGACTCTAAAGACTCGTCAATACGCTGGCAGTGGGTTTAACCACAAGCACGTTAGCGGCACTAGCTGTACGTAACGGCTACCCAGGTTTTGAGCGAAAGGGAGGCCGACGAGCAAACTCATCCTGAAACCCCTACTGAGCCTGACAGTGATAATATTCGTACAATCATGTCCGTTCGTCTATGAGTATCGCATATCGAGTCTAGGGGTGGATAAAGTCAGACCCCTAATAACACGACATTCAGTGTCGGTATGAAGCCCATCACCACCTGAGAAATTACCGATCCTAGATCAGTAATTCTCGACCACCTTGGCCAAGGATTTCTGGTGATGGCCACCCGTGAACAGCCGCGACATCAACCCCCAATACCGGGAGAGACGAATCCCCCGACGATCCGCTTACTGCCTCCATGTGGCTTGGGACCGTAACCAACTAAAACCTGTTTGCACGACTCCTTTGAGTCGTGGCAGGGTAGTAATCAAAGCACAGTGGGAACTCACATGAGACAAATGACGATCTCAGGTCGATAGACTAACCTGTACACATGTCACCAGGGAACTGTTATCTGACAATAGATATAATACCAACTAGAAAGTTCCCGGTGAGCCCGTCCGGTGTACTCATAACCCAATAAGCACCTGTATACATCTTAGGTGAACAAACTGACACCAATGGCTTATGAGACCGGCCACCGCCCCTCGTCGGGGTCTCGATCAGTATACACTAGTCTACTCTGGAGTATCGATACCCAGTCTCGAAACTCTCTCGACTAGGGACATTTAAGGATGTGCTTATAGACCACCCAACTCCCACATATATGATCGCCATCATACTACTGGTAGTCAAGCAAGAATCCTATGGGCTCTATCAAAATGTAATAGTAATCTGTAATGCCACCTAATGCTGTACATGATGATAAAGACAAACCAGATAGCATACTATCATCTCGAGTAAGACTGTTCTACCGGTATAGGTCCTCCCTCAATTATCATAATCACCTGCCTGCGACTATGATAATTGCCTTGAGGGTACTATAGCCAACAATATGTGCGGGACAGAGATTAATACGAGTATGTGATACTGTATTCAAATCTCGCGATATGTGATATCGGTCGGTTATATGTGATATAGCCGGGTTATCGAATCAAGTGTTGATTCGATAAGTTCACACAAATGATATTAGTCGGTTATATGTGATATAGACGGATTATTAAATCAAGTGTTGATTTAATAATTTAATGTATGATTATATATTTGATATATTAATTTTACATTAACTAATATTAGCCCACTTAAGCATTTCTTTTTATCACTTATATATAATATATATGTGATATATATTATTGTTTTTGTATCATGCTTGATGATACATTCTGTTAGTGTTATATTCCCTAGAGGCCATTATTGTATAGTACTAGCTTGTATATTACTTTTTGGAAGCTTGGGATATATACACGGATTTATGACAGTCTTGCTCGATATTGTAGTATACTACTTGGTTTGTATCTATCTTAATATGTGTATATGTTTCTTTTAACGTATCGCTAATATATATTGATAGAGCCCTTAGGATCTTTGCTTGACTACCAGCGTTGTGATGGCAGTCACACTAGTGGGGGTTGGGTAGTCTACAAGCAAATCCTTTTACAGGTCCCTGATCGTAGGATTATCGAGACCGGGCATCGATACTCTGGAGTAGATTAGTGAATACGCTTCTCATTCCAATAGGGGAGATGGTCTGTCCTACAGCCATTAGTACGTTGTACTGGAGATAGTATGCAGGTGCTCGTTAGGTTACGAGTACACTGGACATGACTCGTCGGGAACTGTTGGTTGGTTTTATACCCATCATCAGTTAGTAGTTCTGTCATGACCCGAAATATTAGCTCGTGACCAGCACTTAAATCACGCAATGTCTAAAGGCGTAATGGAATTCAAGTAAGCTGAAACCCAGAAATCTAAACCTTTTAGGAAAAATAAAGGAGGTGAAGTTTTTAAATAAGGGTATAATGAAATCAAGTTTTCTGAATGCATAGAAAAGGAACATGAAAATGCAAGTGGATTATGCAAGTTTAAAAAAACATATTTCGTCTTTTTGGAAATTTGAGCAGCACCTCCTTTGTATATTTTGATCCAAAACCATAATACAAGATGATAAGAAAGGCATCCCCAAGCGGGAGCTAGCTCTTCGCTAAACGGCGGATCAGAACCACGTAAGACAATATATATCAGTATACGACGCCCAACGGCGAAGATCACCACAAAAGATAAAGAAATAAGCAAGACATAACCCCAAAAGCGAATATAAAACCCATCGCTCAAATCTCGCAACTACTAGTCTCACTAAGTCTCATTACTTATACAATTTACTAATTTTGATTGATGGAGTTTACTAGATACAATAATGAAATATAGATACAAGAGTGGGTACGATACAAATGTCCTACCTACTAATGCAAAACACCCGAATGCAACTGTGTGCCAGCGAAGCCGCTACTGATCCAAGCGTTCAACCTGTAAGAACTGTGGCACAACGGGGTGAGTTGCCAACTCATGAGTAGAAAAATATCAACAGATAGAAATCGAATAAACAACGACTCCTAGGTCAACTATATCATAAAGGTAATACTATGATATCTTGGGTGACCGGGTCTGTATATATGCCAACAAGGTAGTTAATGCCTATAAGCATGTGGATAACATCCAACAATATAATCAATGCATGTATGCAAGTGGATCTCGTCCGCCCAGATAATCAAAGTATGTATGCATGTGGATCTAGTCCACGTGTCAACCACTGACACAACAACATCATGCATGTAAATATCATAAAAGCAAATGCATGAAAAGATGAGGATATAAATCAACATGTGTCCCTCGCGACACCTCAAAATCAAGGAACCTGAGTGTTTAGCATCGACACTCGAAACTTCATGAAAACTGTGTCTAGCATCGACACGTAAATCCTCATATATCTCAGGCGCCGCATCCTCAGATCGGCCCTCAGGCGCCGCACACCCTGGCCGGCCCTCATATCCATCTCGCTACGCCGGTCGGTATCCTCCGGATAACTGCCGAGTCCAAATAATATCACCGGTAGGTAGTGCTTCCCTGCCAGGCTCACCGTATAACATATACGAGCCTTCTTGCCCCGGGGTACCTCACCGGGTCCACCATGTACCCGTAGACGGTGCCTACCGCTCCTCGAATCGGGTTTCACATGCCACTCTCAGAACCGAGAAAACACATGGTGGACGCACTGAAATATCATATCAAGAGAAATCGGGTTTTTAAAACAATACATACTTTCTTTTGAAATCACCACGGTTCTCAAATCCAGAAATCTCATGAAAATAGCAAATCTCAATGCGTAAAATCATAAAGCATGATGTATGCGACATATATTAGAAATATAAGCATATCCGTATATCATGCAACATGGAATTGTGATATATTATATTAAGGGAAAACCGCTCCTTTAAATAATTCCAGTTTTGAAAATATGTCTTGCGGTTCCCAATATCTCCAAAGTCAAATGCAATATCGTATAAAAGTGCACAGGTAACTATAGAAAGTAAATTATGCAAAGAGTCATATCATGATGCAGCAATCCTACAGTGTAGTGACATGGCAATTATCGATGATGAAGTGTGCGAGCCGGCAAATCTGTGTACGTGTAACATACGCATCATCGATAACTGTGTAAGTGTACTAACACAGGTATATGCAATGCAATAATAATATCATGAATGCAGCATAAGGTAAATCATCAGCTAAAAGCTATAAGGTATACGTAACTATCATATATCTGAGTCGGTGAATCTATCAATCGGCATCTAGCCTCACAGCACCACGTACAGTATAATCCATCGTACGACATCCTCTAGTCAAGGGTATGGATCAAACCTCAAGTCAAACTCATGACGTACGGAAAATCATCGTACGATGGCATTAAGCTATCAGGGATCCTATCATCCTATAAGACGAGGAGGGTACGGACCTAACATCTCGTACGGCTATAACTCACGATTCACAACATATATAAATATCTCTATATACCAATGTCCCAGGTCGCATCCGCAATAATCTCATATCAGGGGACCGACAGGGTATCATCTCAATCGACTCGCATCCGTATACCAACATATCATCAGGTCATCATATTCGTCTTATATTCTTTTCATCGCATTTATATCTCACATCAAGTCGAGTTTACAAAAAACATTCTATCTCTACTAAGTTTAAATACCCAATCTAACATACACACCCGAACCATACAAGCAGATTTTTAAAAGATGCGAATCGTAGTTTTGAAAGTAGGGGCTACGGTGTTTTTAAAGAAAAGATATCATTTGAAAATCCGTAACGTCCCTCAAGGTATCTGTTTAAAATATGCATTCGATTCTTCAGTTTGGAAATAGGTATGGTTCGGATGACACACCTACGTCGACTGTCTTGTCCTATAGTACCCTAAACGGCAATATCATCAAATATCATCCTCAATTCCCGTCATTTCATATTAGCTGTATCATATCACTTCTAACTGTCATTTAGCTTCTAATATAGTTTCACTAACTATCTTTTAACTATAACCCTAGTTTCCTAATCTAGGTTCCCTTAACCATATTCTATAAATCAGTCTCCATCAAAACTTTGCGGGGGTGCTATACGCCATCAACCCAACTTCCCCCGTGGATAAAGATCCACTCACCGTAGCCTTCGCTTGCCGAAGTCGTTGACGCCACGCTCCGTCGCCTCGGAATCCATGCGAAGGTACCTACAATAACAACACATATCGCAACGCTATTAAAATCAAGTTCTAAAATCCAAAACGGCACGCGCATTGCTCATAGGTTCGAACCTATAGCTTACGCGTACAAAATCAACCAAACAACCCTTGTTGTTGATGTACAAACATCCCACAACTAATACAAATCCAAATATAAAACTTAGCATTTCAAAATACGGAAAACCATAACCAAAATCACATTCAAAGGCTCCCAGAATTTGACTCAGGTCCAATAAAGTTAAGCAAACAAGTCTAGGGTGTAGTACAGCGAGTGTATGAGCTACTGTAAAATTCCCAGAACCATACACTACGAAGTGGCCGATCACCCCCACCCAAAATCCGAGGTCGCCGGCCCAGGGGTCTCTGTTTGGGTTCATCTGATCAGAGTGGTCTCCTAGTGACTTAATTTGGTCCCTGGTATTGTTTGGTTTACTCAAAAATGTCCTAGGTTGCTCCAGATACCCTGTAGGCACACTAAAAGTCACAAAACCGATACGGAAAAATCCTAAGTTCGAGCATCGGGTTCACTTCTATGGCTCAGGTCATGAATCGTGTCACCATGGTCATGTAAACACTCTTAACTGTTCCCAGATTTCACCTATTTTCACTACAGAAAAATCTAGTTGGACTAAACACCCTTAAATAACCCCAAGCAACTACCCTACGAAACCCAAGCCCTAACCCCCCTATAAACCCGAGGTCACCGGAATTTCCATACCACTCGCCGGCCAAAACCGAGCAGGCAGGGTCGGGGTCACAAGTGTGTACTTAGGGTCACAATTAAAATATTACTACACTGTTTGTTTTTACAGTGAACATTCGGGGTCACAGCAGGTTAGCGACATCACAAAACGACGTTCAAAAATACGATATCTCACAAAACTAATCTAAAAGGAAGAAGTTATACCTTATTAAGGCCACTCAAGAAAACCCTAGCTTCTCAATGTCATCAAAATCCCACTTTGCTTGGTTCAATATGTAGAGAAAGAGATGGGGATTAATTTTTGTGAAGGGAGTGTAGGGTTTTGGGGATTATTTGGAGATGGATCTAGGGTTATTTGAGGAGGGAAGTGAGGTTGAGGAAGATGAAGGGGAGAAAAAGAAAATGATGGGGAATGTGTAGCAGCCCCCCCTCTCTCAATTTTATTCTCACCCACTCACTTTTCAAGTCATACCCTTTTTCACTAAATTACCTTTTTGCCATTCCTTTATCTTTTCTCTTTCAAAATTCAAAACCAAATCACATAATACTCATAAAACAACACAAATACAATAACATGTAACCAAATAGAATATGACATGGTGCACTAACCATGAAAAACTGTAGAAACACGGATTTGGCTTAATCGCGATCAGCAGCGCACTAATCAGGGTTTTATCGAAACTGTGTATAATAAATTTTAAAAATGCCAAATCCTTTAATTATATTATTAAATGAATAAACCATTTTATTTTTCATTTATTTCACAATTATTGGTATATATTTATACCCTTTTTCGAAAACCCCAATTTCGCAAATCGGGCAGTTTTCGGGAAAAATATTATTTTAATATTAAATTCCAAAAATAATATTTTATATTTTCTGAAATGTTACAATCTTCCCCCCTTAAAGAAATTCGGTCCCCGAATTTAAATTTAAACCCCCAAAATTTAAAACATTTCAATAATCAGCTCAAATCAACGGGGCTCCGGAATCACGGAAGATGCAGAAACAACACAGCGTGTCAAGTGCGCATGAAAACGAGTAAAAACCTCAAATCGAACTCCGTCAAGCGTCACAAAAATCATCGGATTTGCACGCATATCCTCGGAGTTACAATAGAGATACATATCTCGAAATCTAATACTGAAATCCAATATACTCTAGTCAAATACTATAATACGTGTACAGTACACATCATTGGAAAACTTTCAAGAACTAAATAAAACTCATGCAAAAATCTTTTCTAAATCGCCGTGTGATGCATAACTCACGGCCTAAGTGACGGACGCTCATTTGTGAAATAATAGTATATGTCCATATATGTTTTTGCTCAAATATGCGTTCCGCTTTTTTTTTAAATATCACAAAAGGTTTTCCTTTATAACGTTCGTGTCGCTCACGGACACGTAGGAAATAGCGAGACCATAGCTCTTTTCTCAGAAACCTCTGGGTAAACTTTTAATGCATGCAAAGTACTCAGGTACTGTCCTTGGATCAGTCCTGTTTGGCTACTACTCAATATAGTGCCCAACATGAAAAAAAAGTGCTCAAAAGCAAAATCAGCCTCAAAAGGCGTATCCAACAATCACGCGCATCTGGTGCGCACGGAAATCAAATCCAAACAAATGCCACAATATGTACAAAAGCAAAACTAAGTGCAACGGGTGTGCACAAAAGCATCTGTCCACTACAACGGGTGTGCACGACAACAATACCTGGTGCATCTATTGTGCACGAAAATCTCAATCATGTGCATCCAACATGCACGAAATCATGAAATCCAATATCAAGCGCCGATCATGCGCAAGAATCCAGTCAGGTGCATGAGGTGCACAAAACAAATATCGAGTATCAAAATCGAAATCGACGGTATACAACACATTTCAATTCAAATCCAAATCAGGTATACCGTGGTATATAATCTCACAACCATGTGCATCAGCGTGCACAAAAGCAAATCAAATACTAAAAGTGCATGAAAATTATGCCGAAAGCATAAATCAAATCATATGCATTCCCTAGGCATGAAATCACAATAAATATCTCAAATGACATCAAAACGAAGTCAGGTGCAACTGTGGTGCACAAAATACGTATCAATGCACTGCAAGCATATGTGAACTATACCGAGTGCAAAACCAAATCGAATGCGTACCATAAGCACAAAATCAACTCAACTGTAGGAAATCCATGAAATCATAAACACATGCTACGAAGGTACGAAATCGACATCAAATGCAATAGGTATGCACAAATCGCAAATCGACACAACGGTGTATAAAATATATATCCAGTGCAATAACTATGCCCAAAAATGTAAATACCCAGCAGGTGCAACCATGGTGCACAAAAACGACATCATGAAACTCAATCCTCAAAACTCAAATCTAAGCGACATAAGCGTGATACTCGGATCACAACGCAAATCGCAATAAAGAACATTGAGGTACACCTCCTACAATGTCAAAAAATGAATCGGTGTGCCTAAAACCTGCAGAACAAGAATATCCGCGTGCCTCCTGCTCACGGTCTGGCGTCTTCTGTCTCTGGGTACTCATCTTCTCCTCGGATTACTAATCTCGCAATCCATCGGCTCATCGGCCCTGTCAGGTGTGCTAACGGGGACGATTCCGTTCTGGCACTTCTCTGGTCGTCTCTCGGCCAATCATCACGACCACTCGTAAGGCAGCACGTCACTGGCGTCGGCCTCTGGCTCCCCGAATACACATGACACATCTGATCCTAGGTGCAAGTCTCATTGCAGCAGTGTCCTGGAAGGAATCCTGCTCAAGGTCTCTTCCGATCTCGCCTATGCCGAATTGTACGGATGCAGGTACTCTTACATAATCTTTTCTCATTTTCTGGACATCTGTGTTTCAGCACAACGTTCCTCGGGAATTGGCTGTATCCCAACGCCTCTGTATTCATATCAGATCTCTAATCTCGATGGGGAGTAGCAACAGCTCGTCAGCATCTCGCATGAACCTCTGGCCCCACTCGTTTGTATCATCGTCCACTTTGACGTCACATCGTGCTATCTGCGTACTGCACTGGTCCTCGGCTTCAGTAAATCCGGAGTCTCTCACACGGACTGGAAGTCACGAACTCGGTATCTTCATTACTCTATAGAAGATATCTAGCCGAAAACGTCCTCGGGGACTCGTCCCAACCATCGGAGGAATACTCAATACTCGTCCGTTCTCGATCAACTCACAACGTATCTGGGTGAGGTCCTCTATCCGAAACTGGTCAGCTTGCTGATCTCTTATCACATGATATCTGGACGACGTCAAACTTTTCGATCGAGTCATCGAGGTCCCAAAATTTCCCGAAGGCTCAACACCTGAGCGCAGTCTAAAAATATCTGGTACATATCACAACACCTCTGGACCAGCCGTAGAAGGGCAAACCCAAGCCTCACTGATGACACCACTAAACTGCCACAAACCCTAAGGTTCAAAGCGGTCCATGGTCATCATGTCGAGTTAGGGTTTCATTCTTCTAGAGGGTTCACAGAATTACCTGCATGTTCCTCCGAACACTTTAAACTTGGGAAAAATGGGTTTCTGACACTCGCTCGAACTTCTAACTTCGCCTAGCCGACATGCGAATACCCTTCGTCCGCACGCTAAACAATGCCTCAATCCTCCAGGAAAGGCGATACATCAGCGGCCATCTTTGGATCGGTCTGCTCTAGATCTGAGTAAGACTCTCCACACTGAAAATCTCCAACTCAACTGGGCCTGCGTCGGTGCATCAATCTGATGAATCACCTTCGCCTCTCAAATCGGGCTAGACTAGCTATCATCTATCACATTTCTGCCTGGAAGCTCCGACGATCTCAGCTCGTAAGCTCTGGAAGCGACATTCCATCAATCTCAGCAACAGCTGGGTCATCTGTCTACACGGTAGGCGACATCAATATCTCTGAGGTATGTTGTACATCAACAGTCCTCTCGCAACTGGAAGCTCTATTAGTGGCCCGAACATCTGGTGTAAAATCAAGCACTCGCCTCCACAAGAGGTCACAACATAACACTATATCGAGACGTTCCCATGTCACCAGAAAACACAGTGGTCAGCCCTCGTACCAGACGAGCTCACCCTAACCGCAACACTAGCAGCAGCTCAATCTGCGCTCAAACCATGGTGACAGGAACCTCAATCGAGTATCGAAGAAAGCAGATCAACGGCATGAAAGGAAACGACAGATCCAGAATGGATACATGATCATAAGAAGGAACAACATCAATGAGAGTATGATCATGGAACAAATAAAATCAAGGTTCTCAAATGGATGTATAATCATGGATACGAAGAGAATCACTGGTCTCAAAATATGTACATCCTAAGGTTTCTTAAGTGGAGTATCGTATCGTAAATATGCCGCGGAACATACGTACGGTACGTCACTCTACTCAAGCTACCTACTCCATCAATCAGGGTCAACCTATGAAACGAAAGTTCGGGTCTAATACCCCCCGTTCAAGTCTAAGTTCTGTAAGGTCAACCCAAGGTTCCGAAATACATACCCGCCCCAGACTCCGTATAGTCAAACATAGACTCGAACAAAGGTTAAACCTAACGCTCTGATACCAACTTTGTCACGACCCGAAATATTAGCTCATGACCAGCACTTAAATCACGCAACGTTTAAAGGCGTAAGGTAATTCAAGTAAGCTGAAACCCAGAAATCAAAACCTTTTAGGAAAAATAAAGGAGGTGAAGTTTTTAAATAAGGGTATAATGAAATCAAGTTTTCTGAATGCATAGAAAAGGAACATGAAAATGCAAGTGGATTATGCAAGTTTTAAAAAACATGTTTCGTCTTTTTGGAAATTTGGGCAGCACCTCCTTTGTATATTTTGATCCAAAACCATAATACAAGATGATAAGAAAGGCATCCCCAAGCGAAAGCTAGCTCTTCGCCAAACGGCGGATCACAACCACGCAAGACAATATATATCAGTATACGACGCCCAACGGCGAAGATCACCACAAAAGATAAAGAAATAAGCAAGATATAACCCCAAAAGCGAATATAAAACCCATCGCTCAAATCTCGCAACTACTAGTCTCACTAAGTCTCATTACTTATACAATTTACTAATTTTGATTGATGGAGTTAACTAGATACAATAATGAAATATAGATACAAGAGTGGGTACGATACAAATGTCCCACCTACTAATGAAAAACACCCGAATGCAACTGTGTGCCAGCGAAGCCGCTACTGATCCAAGCGGTCAACCTGCAAGAACTGTAGCACAACGGGGGTGAGTTGCCAACTCGTGAGTAGAAAATATCAACAGATAGAAATTGAATAAACAACGACTCCTAGGTCAACTATATCATAAAGGTAATACTATGATATATAGGATGACCGGGTCTGTATATGTGCCAACAAGGTAGTCAATGCCTATAAGCATGTGGATAACATCCAACAGTATAATCAATGCATGTATGCAAGTGGATCTCATCTGCCCAGATAATCAAAGTATGTATGCATGTGGATCTAGTCCACGTGTCAACCACTGACACAACAATATCATGCATGTAAATATCATAAAAGCAAATGCATGAAAATATGAGGATATAAATCAACACGTGTCCCTCGCGACACCTCAAAATCATGGAACCTGAGTGTTTAGCATCGACACTCGAAACATCATGAAAACCTTGTCTAGCATCGACACGTAAATCCTCATATATCTCAGGCGCTGCATCCTCAGATCGTCCCTCAGGCGCCGCACACCCTGGCCGGCCCTCATATCCATCTCGCTACGCCGGTCGGTATCCTCCGGATAACCGCCGAGTCCAAATACTATCACCGGTAGGTAGTGCTTCCCTGCCAGGCTCACCGTTTAACATATACGAGTCTTCTTGCCCCGGGGTACCTCACCGGGTCCACCATGTACCCGCAGACGGTGCCTACCACTCCTCGAATCGGGTTTCACATGCCACTCTCAGAACCGAGAAAACACATGGTGGACGCACTGAAATATCATATCAAGAGAAATCGGATTTTTAAAATAATACATACTTTCTTTTGAAATCACCACGGTTCTCAAATCCAGAAATCTCATGAAAATAGCATATCTCAATGCGTAAAATCATAAAGCATGATGTATGCGACATATATTAGAAATGTAAGCATATCCATATATCATGCAACATGGAACAGTGATATATCATATTAAGGGAAAACCGCTCCTTTAAATAATTCCAGTTTTGAAAATATGTCTTGCGGTTCCCAATATCTCCAAAGTCAAATGCAACATCGTATAAAAGTGCACAGGTAACTATAGCAAGTAAATTTTGCAAAGAGTCATATCATGATGCAACAATCCTACTGTGTAGTGACATGGCAATTATCGATGATGAAGTGTGTGAGCCGGCAAATCTGTGTACGTGTAACATACGCATCATCGATAATGGTGTAAGTATACTAACAGAGGTATATGCAATGCAATAATAATATCATGAATGCAGCATAAGGTAAATCATCAGCTAAAAGCTATAAGGTATACCTAACTATCATATGTCTGAGTCGGTGAATCTATCAATCGGCATCTAGCCTCACAGCACTACGTACGGTATAATCTATCGTACGGCATCCTCTAGTCAAGGGTATGGATCAAACCTCAAGTCAAACTCATCACGTACGGAAAATCATCGTACGGCGACATTAAGCTATCAGGGATCCTATCATCCTATAAGACGAGGAGGGTACGGACCTAACGTCTCGTACGGCTATCACTCATGATTCACAACATATATAAATATCTCTATATACCTATGTCCCAGGTCGCATCCGCAATAATCTCATATCAGGGGACCGACAGGGCATAATTCATCTCAATCGACTCGCATCCGTATACCAACATATCATCAGGTCATCATATTCGTCTTATATTCTTTTCATCGCATTTATATCTCACATCAAGTCGAATTTACATAAACATTCTATCTCTACTAAGTATAAGTACCTAATCTAATATACACACCCGACCATACAAGCAGATTTTTAAAAGATGCGAATCGTAGTTTTGAAAGTAGGGGCTACGGTGTTTTTAAAGAAAAGATATCATTTGAAAATCCGTAACGTCCCTCAAGGTATCTGTTTAAAAGATGCATACGATTCTTCAGTTTGGAAATAGGTATGGTTCGGATGACATACTTACATCGACTGTCTAGTCCTATAGTACCCTAAACGGCAATATCATCAAATATCATCCTCAATTCCCGTCATTTCATATTAGCTGTATCATATCACTTCTAACTGTCATTTAGCTTCTAATATAGTTTCACTAACTATCTTTTAACTATAACCCTAGTTTCCTAATCTAGGTTCCCTTAACCATATTCTATAAATCAGTCTCCATCAAAACTTTGCGGGGGTGCTATACGCCATCCACCCGACTTCCCTCGTGGATAAAGATCCACTCACCGTAGCCTTCACTTTCCGAAGTCGTTGACGCCACGCTCCGTCGCCTCGGAATCCACACGAAGGTACCTACAATAACAACACATATCGCAACGCTATTAAAATCAAGTTTTAAAATCCAAAACGGCACTCGCATTGCTCATAGGTTCGAACCTATAGCTTACGCGTATAAAATCAACCAAACAACCCTTGTTGTCGATGTACAAACATCCCACAAACAATACAAATCCAAATATAAAAACTTAGCATTTCAAAATACGGAAAACCATAGCCAAAATCACAGTCAAAGGCTCTTAGAATTTGACTCAGGTCCAATAAAGTTAAGCAAACAAGTCTAGGGTATAGTACAGCGAGTGTATGAGGTACTGTAAAATTCCCAGAACCATACACCACGAAGTGGCCGATCACCCCCACCCAAAATCCAAGGTCTCCGGCCCAGCGGTCTCTGTTTGGGTTCATCTGGTCAGAGTGGTCTCCTAGTGACTTAATTTGGTCCCTGGTATTGTTTGGTTTACTCAAAAATGTCCTAGGTTGCTCCAAATACCCTGTAGGCACACTAAAAGTCACAAAATCGATACGGAAAAAATCCTAAGTTCGAGCATCGGGTTCACTTGTATGGCTCAGGTCATGAATCGTGTCACCATGGTCATGTAAACACTCCTAAATGTTCCCATATTTCACCTATTTTCACTACAGAAAAATCTAATAGGACCAAACACCCTTAAACAACCCCAAGCAACTACCCTACGAAACCCAAGCCCTAACCCCCCTATAAACCCGAGGTCGCCAGAATTTCCATACTACTCGCCGGCCAAAACCGAGCAGGCAGGGTCGGGTTCACAAGTGTGTACTCAGGATCACAATTACAACATTACTACACTGTTTGTTTTTGCAGTGAACATTCGGGGTCACAGCAGGTTAGCGACATCACAAAACGACGTTCAAAAACACGATATCTCACAAAACTAATCTAAAGGGAAGAAGTTATACCTCATTAAGGCCACTCAAGAAAACCCTAGCTTCTCAATGTCATCAAAATCCCACATTGCTTGGTTCAATATGTAGAGGAAGAGATGTGGATTAATTTTTGTGAAGGGAGTGTAGGGTTTTGGGGATTATTTGGAGATGGATCTAGGGTTATTTGAGGATGGAAGTGAGGTTGAGGAAGATGAAGGGGAGAAAAAGAAAATGATGGGGAATGTGTGGGCACCCCCCTCTCACTTTTATTCTCACCCACCCACTTTCCAAGTCATACCCTTTTTCACTAAATTACCTTTTTGCCATTCCTTTATCTTTTCTCTTTCAAAATTCAAAACCAAATCACATAATACCCATAAAACAACACAAATACAATAACATGTAACCAAATGGAACATGACATGGTGCACTAACCATGGAAAACTGTAGAAACACGGATTTGGCTTAATCACGATTAGCAGTGCACTAATCGAGTTTTTATCGAAACTGCGTATAATAAATTTTAAAAATGCCAAATTCTTTAATTATATTATTAAATGAATAAATCATTTTAATTTTCACTTATTTCACAATTATTGTTATATATTTATATCCTTTTTTCGAAAACCCTAATTTCGCAAATCGGGCAGTTTTCGGGAAAAATATTATTTTAATATTAAATTCCAAAAATAATATTTTATATTTTCTGAAATGTTATAAGTTCCCAGGTGACATGAGTACAGCATAGTCCGTTGACTTGACATTTCTGCTTCGCCTCAAGTGTGTTCCCACTGTTCTTAGATTGCTACCCTACCACGGCTCTATTGAGGCGTGCAAACAGGTAGCAGTTGGGTGCAGTCCCGAAGCACTTGGAGGCAGTGGCGGTTAGATAGGATTCGTCTCTCCCGGTATTGGGGGTTGATGTCGCGCTGTGTTCGGAACGCCATTACACAAAGTCCTTGGCCATTGCAAGTGAGTTTTACTGGTAGATGCTCCAGTAGTTTCTCAGGGTGTTTTGGACTATACTCCGACACGACTTATACCGCTATTAGTGGTCTGACGCTTGCCGCCCCTAGGCCCGATATGCGACACTCTTAGACGAACAGACCAGACTGTACGGAGATTGCCACAGACATGCTTAGTAGGAGTTCGGACGAGTTTCCTCATCGGCCTTCTTATCGACATCTACCCGGGACCGTTACGTACAGCTAGTACCGCTTGCGGCCTGTGGTTAAACCCACTGCCAGCATAGTGTCGAGTCTTTAGAGTTCCACATATAGGGTTTTCCTGCTTCGGGCGAAACGATATAGAGGTCGTATGGTTTTACGACAGTGTTCGAACATATACGTGTACTTGTGCACGTATGATATTCGGACGACATATACTAGTGTGCTTTAGTTTAAGCCGGATTCTAGTATTAGATTATTGGATTTATTTAGTCTCAGTATATTCGTGTTTTTCGTAAATACGGATGGGAGAGGCATTCTCATAATTTGTCGGGAAGCTTCTAGAAGAAGATGACTCATTAAGGTTTTTATCTTTTGATTTAAACTTAAATGAGGTGGAGGAAATGATGTGTTGTTTTCATTAAATGAACCATGACTCATGGAGATGATTCATCTTATGAATTAAATGAAGCATGGTTGATATTTTACTAGATATTTTAGTGAGATATTTTTATGCTTCATAATTATTCAAACATGAGGCAAGCTTCATATCATTATCACAAACACTTTCTCTCTCCTCAAGCTCTCTCTTCTTCATCTTAACCCTAATTGTCTCATGAGTTGAGAATCCTAGGCTTAGTGAGGCTAACAAATCCTTAATCACACTCTATACTATCTAGGTCACTTAGATTAGCACTCTAAACCACTTAGTTAGCTCATCTTAGAGGTCAAAGCTTAAAAAAGGCACTCTCGGGTGGATCTTCTTCAACTTGAGGAGGACGATGAGGAGGAGGACAACAAGAACAAGAAGGACTAGTATCTTGAGGTATAATCATCTTACATAGTAGTTACAACTCTTAGTTTGTTTGTTAGTTAGGGTTTAGCAAAGATCCTTATGCATAGTCGATGTTACCTTGATTGAAAATGATCGTTTTTACCTATTCCGCCTCCCCGCATCATGTGGGGTGTGTAACGTTGACTTACACATTCTACATGGGTGTATGAGACCCACACCATGCTTTAGATAATAAGGGTTATTATTTATTTAAAGTAATTCATAATTAGGTGGAAATTGGTCATGGCTATGAAGCTTGTAGAAGTTTGTAGTAACTATTGACTCAGTCCACTAATTTTGTTTTACTTGAGATATTTATTAACCCAACCATTATCTTAAGCCATGGTTAAGTCTCTACATGAGTTGTATGAGATATTATCTCACCCATGGTTGCCATTCCATTATTGCTTTCATCTTCTTCGTAATCTCCTTTGAGCTTTCTAGCTTTTCAGGTTGATGCCTTCCGAAACCTTGTGAGGATGCTAAGGAACCTAGCAGTGGTATAGTAGAATTACGAAACCGAAACAACTCCGAAACAGTCGAAACAAAACCTAGTTTCTGTCGAATTTTTCAAAGCCTCTAAATTTTTTTTAAACAGTTGCAGAATGTTACATGAGATGTAATATGAACACCAGAGAAAACTGAGCCCATTCCACCGGATTTGACCCGGCAAAAAGCTTGAAAAAACCGGCCTGACCGGTTTTCTTGGGTTGTTTTGGATTCGATTTTGTTTGGTGCTCCAGGCTCTGGGGTTTTGTGTTTCAGGTATTGTTTGTTTTTACTAAGATTGCATATGATATTATCTTTCTGTAAAAGGCAATTCGGAGTGTTTCGTAGTCATAATTTTAACATCGTTTCGGGTAATTTAGACGATGTTAAAAAGTTTGAACGAACATCAAACACCACCTCAAGATTGCTCTCTGGAAAATTTTCAAAAGTTGAAATATTTGGGTTTAAAAATCTTCAGAAAATTGTGCAAGGTATTGTGTGGACCCCCAAGATAAACAAACCCCTAACTTGACCTAACGATCGTGGAACCGCGGCCAAAATGTGCTTTTGGCGACGGTTCTGCGGCGCCGTTGGTGAGGCTTGGGACGTGCTCTCTTGTGCTGGTCTGTATGTGCTTGTGGCATTGTTTGGGAATTTTTGAATCTAACTCAAGTGTTGAGTCCTCTGAGAATTTTGGGTGGTTGATCGATCGATCGAAAAGTTTAATATCGCCTAGCTTTTATGAATGTGATACAATATTTAGAATCCACAATAATTAGTTTTGTGAAAACTAGTTTGAATTTTGTAAACCTAGCAATTTAGTCTCATTTGATCGGTTGCCATGGGGTTTTGATATGGATCAAAACGCTATCACGATCACGTAGTGTACGCGGATACTCGCCGGGTAACATTACTAGAAAGCCACGCCCCATAGCCCCGATCAAGTGACTGTAGAAGAACCCCGTTGCTAAAAGCATCCTCCCGGGTGCTCGCGGCCGCGGTGTTCCGCCTAAGTGCACTTCATCGACGGCATCAGGGGTGCGTCCATCTACTAAAGTTTCCGACGAGCATTCGATCAACTTGTCGGAAATCTTGTTGAATTTCCCGACTTTTTATTGAAAAGTGTTTTCAATATCGAGACTAAAATGCGGGGTTTATAAGGTTAGGCATGAAATTCAGAATATGAGATATTCCAGGTTTATGATGTTTAAGGAATTCATATGGTTAGGCATGAAATCCGAAGTATGTAGTATTTCGGGTTTATGATGTCTAAGGTGGTTGCGGATTCCAATTGTTGTAGTTTTCACTTTCTTTTCTGCGACCGTAAGTGTAATATGTGGTGTATCACTGGTTTTGTTGCTATATGTCAACGGCAATTGGGATATGCAT
The DNA here is from genome assembly GCA_030015575.1 of Agapanthus africanus. Lineage (NCBI taxonomy): Eukaryota > Viridiplantae > Streptophyta > Magnoliopsida > Asparagales > Amaryllidaceae > Agapanthus > Agapanthus africanus. Next base: position 388,634,732 of record JASDDO010000004.1, read on the forward strand.
ATTTACTTACGTTGATGACATGTGATGTTATGTGTTGCTGGGATATGTTATATTGGATCGTCGTGTTTGAATAGCCGGGGTTTTGGCGTCAGATGAGAGTTTTTCATTTTCATTCATGTAAAAACTTGTATATAATATTCTTTTATTGGGACACTTCCGGGTTGAGAATGATGTCACCATTGATGCATATTATTTACTTTTCCGCATTAGGATATACCTAAGGTGGGAAGCACAAGTAACCGTGTTCTAGAGTTCAGTGGGAGACCATCTCGAGCAGTCGAGACCGGGTCTCCTAACTCTAGAATTGGTAGGGTTGCTTGCCGCTCTTGTAGGGTCTAGGGATGTGGGTTTGGCTATTCATCATGACCGTGAAATCCGTGTTTTTTTATTGGTTTAATTTAAAATTCCTAGTATATCTAATATTTCATATGTGGACTTCTGCTGCTGATATAATGTGATGTGATCACTTTATATGATGAGACTAATGTTATTATTATATATATGATATATAATAAACGTTGATTATGTTTTACACCCGCGCTAGTCCCGCCCCGCTATGCCGTTAGTTAAGTAACCTAACGGTGCATAACGGGACACTGTGGAGAATGCGGATGGTATAAGCGTACGTTATACTTTCCTTTCTTTTGTGATGTTTAGGAAGCATAAATGATGGGACTTCATTAATGAAATTAATGAAAAGGAAAGAAACCTAAAGATGTTGTGGAATCAAATTTTCAAAACTGGTAGCTCTAGTTCTTACTTTGCATAGTGGTATTTCTTGTAGAATATCCAGCACCTCATTCGATGAGGAAAGAGCCGAGATCCCTTCACTGGGAATGACCTCTTTAGCAGAAGCTAGCAGATGCTACACCCACTCGGTTTATTTTGAAAAACTCGATTTTAATAGCGGAGCTTAAACCACTCCTTTTCAAAATCAATCGATTCTATAACGATATCAAGTTCAAAGTGTTAAAGGTTTTTCACAAAAACCATTCGCAGACCCTTCGTCATTTTAGGAAGTAGAGTACTTAGTATTCGTGCTACGTTTGTTGACCATAGTTAAGGCGTAGTGTACGGTAGCTAAGTGATGTCTTCCTACACAACATATGATGCGATCAATTAGGATAGTTATATGACTTTGTTGACCATAGTTAAGGGTCATATGAGTGGATCTAATTAATCTTGAAATGATGGGTAGAACTTGACTAGTGCTTATGATTTGTTGACCATAGTTAAGGTCATAAGTCACTAGGGGTAAAAACCATATCAGGAATTTCAAGTGTTGAAATTTGCAATGAGATTGCATACCTTCTATGAGATAGTTGGATCCCGATACCCACTGCGAGTAAGAGTTACTCCTGGGAGAGTTTTGCACATTACAATTAGCTGATCAAAGTAGGTACCTAGAAAGGTGTTAACGGGGTTACGCCCCTGGGAAAACGAGATTTATTTTAATTAGGTCCGTACGAAAGCACGAAGAACCTCCTTCAAAGTACCGACACTGGCCTGGCCGAAAGATTGGCGAACTTGTAGGGTGTAATTAATCCCGGATAGTCTTACCTTTTAGGGCTTGAAGGAAGATTTGATAAAAATAGTGGGGGCTATCCTGATTAGATAAAATAATAACCAATCTAATCTTGTAAGAGCATACGCTGAGTGTTTTCTTCTCTCTCTCTCCTGGTAGCGACCGTGACATACTATAATCAAGATAATAATATGGATGTATTGACCGAACCTGCTTATTATGCTGAGCTGGAGAATGTTGGTTCCACTCTACCTTATAATTGTTATAAGTCTGAGCAGAAAATAGGAAAATATTTGGATTCCCATGCCACCCAATTGAGGAAAAAGCATGTTGATGCATATTCTTCGGGTGTGTTCGTTACCGAGAACTGTTTCTCAGTATCCTCTACGTCCTAGGTATGAGATACCGGATCAGGATCCCATATTTGTAATCTGTTACATGGGCTACAAAAAGGTAGAGAACTGGGATTGGGTGATATGTCTCTAAGTGTAGAGAATGGTGCAAGTGTTGCAGCCAAATCAGTTGGTGAACATTACATAGTATTACTAAGTGGTAAATATATTGATTCTGAACAAATTTTATTACATAACGGACCTGATATACAACATTACATCAGCTTCTTTATTAAAGAAGGATATAATTTTGTATTGCAGGATAATACTATGAACATTTTCCTTAATCAAGAGTTGATTGGTTCAGGCATGTTATGTAATGGCATATATGTTCTAAATCAAACCACAGTTCAAAGTATATTGAACACACATAAGAGGAAAAGTTCAGAAATGAACGAATCCTTCTTGTGGCATTGTAGATTAGGTCATATCAATGCGACACGACCAGCTAAGTTACATAAGGATGGATATTTGAATCTGTTTGAACTTACATCTTATGAAACTTGCCAGTCATGTCTCAAAGGTAAAATGACCAAAACTCCGTTTACTGGACACGGAGAAAGAGTTACTGAACTCTTGGGAATGATACATAGTGATGTATACGGTCCTATGTCTACAAATACCAGGGTTGGTTCCTCGTACTTCATTATATTCACTGACCATCTCTCAAGATTCGGACATATGTTCCTGTTGAAACACAAGTCTGGAACTTTGAGAAATTCAAAGAATATAAGCATGGAGTAGAGAACCAGACGGGTAGAAGTATTAAAGTCTTTCGATGTGATCGGGGAGGAGAATACTTGAGCACGAAGTTCCTAGATTATTCAAAAAAGAATAGGATTCTCTCTCAGCTTACTCCTCCGTATACACCACAGAATAACGGTGTATCGGGGCGGAGGTATCGCACCCTATTAGATATGGTGCGCTCTATGATGAGTACTGCTGAGTTACCTGTTTTCTTTTGGAGTTATGCACTTAAGAAGCCGCATACCTATTGAGTTGAGTTCCATCTAAACAGTACCTACCACTCCATATGAGATATAGAATGGGAAGAGACCATATCTTGAATGAGTTAAGATATGGAGTTGTCCGGCCTATGTTGAAAAGCAAAATGCGGACAAGCTCGAAGTAAGGTCAGTTCTGTATAAGTTTGTTGGATATCCCGAACATTCGTGAGGGTATATCTTCTACCACACTGAGGAACAAAAGGTGTTTTGTTTCTCAGCATGCCGCCTTTTTAAAAAAGGAATTTCTTATGGAAGAAATTAGTGGTCATGAGGTAGAACTGGAAGGAGTTCCAGCTAGACAAACTAACAGCTGATGATTTAGTAAAACCGGAGGATTCAATAGTTTCCGACGAACCCCATCCTCTCCGTAGATCTAGTAGGGTTTCTCATTCGCCTGAGAGATACTACGGTTTTCTCAATGACAGTGGGAGCGAGGATTGCATCATGGATTATGATGACCCAATTAGTTTCGAGCATGCCATCACAAGTGGGGACTCTGTGAAATGGCTAGATGCTATGCAATCTGAGATGGAATTCATATACACCAACAAAGTATGGACTTTGAAAGTTGCACCTGAAGGGATAAAACCATCGGGAGCAAATGGATCCTAAGAAGATTCTTGGTGTAGATGGAAAAGTTGAGACTTTCAAAGCTATACTTGTAGTAAAAGGTTTTTATCAAAAACCAGGTGTGCATTATGATGAAACCTTTTCTCCAGTGACTATGCTTAAGTCCATCAGGATTAAAGCAGACATCGCGGAGTTGGAACATCTGTTTTGATATGGCAGTCAAAGAATTTGACTTCATCAAAAAAGTAGATGAACCTTGTATATACAAGAAGGTTGTAGAGAGTAAGGTTGTCTTCCTCGTATTATACGTGGATGACATACTCTTGATAGGAAATTGTGTTTCTATGCTATACTCGGTCAAGCTCCTCTTATCACAATATTTCTCCATGTAGGATCTGGGTGATGCCTCCTACATCCAGTGATTAAGATCTATAGAGATAGATCTAAGAGGATGTATCATACTCACTAGGTGTAGTGAGTGGGTGTCAATCAGATCCTGGGGAGAAACACTGGATAGCTGTGAAGAACATTCTTAAGTACTTGAGAAGGACTAAAGAAATGTTCTTGGTGTTTGGTAACAGTGAGCTCCAGTGGGAGTACTTAACATATTCGAGCTTCCAGAGTGATATGGTCGACTGAAAGTCAGTCTCAGGCTTTGTCTTTACCCTCAGTGGAGGGACGGTATGTTGGAAGAGTTCCAAGCTAGATACCGTGGCAAACTAAACGATAAAGGCTGAATACATCGCTACCAACGATACTGCCAAAGTGACTGTCTGGATATTTCTTGTTCATGAGACGAATATGGTTCCTACCATTGAGTGTCCAATAACTGTTATTGTGAAAACAATGGAGGTGTGGCTTTGGCCTAGGAACCCCAGTCCCATCAGCGATCCAGGCATATTCTGATGCAGTATCACCTGATCAGGGAGAAGGTTGATCTCCAAGGGATCGAGGTAAGGAGAGTTGACACGAAGGATAACACGGCGGATCCACTAACAAAGGCCTTTCCCTAGAGAGACTTTTATGGGACGTTGAGTATGAGATACTACAACAAATGACCTTAGTACAAGTGGGAGATTGTTAGTTGTATGTATGCCCTAGAGGCCATTATTGTACATGCGATGTATATTATAGTGGATGCTTGGGCATATATAGGGAGGACTTTCTTGCACGATATGATAATATGCTATCTGGTTACTCTTTATCTTAATATGTACACTTATTGTCTCTCTGTTACATATTGATAAAGCTCTTAGGATGTGTACTTGACTACCGGGATTATGATGCGGATCATACTAGTGGGGTCAGGGTAGTTTATAAGTACATCCTTCAATTGTTCATAGTCGTGGGAGTATCGAGACGGGGCATCGATATTCCAGAGTAGACTAGCGTATACATTTCTTGACCCATATGATGGGTGATGGATGATCCCACATCCATTGGTGTTTGACATCAAAGAATGTATACGGGTGCTCAGTGGAGACTGGGTACACTGAACAGGATTCGCCGAGAACTCCTAGATGATATTATACCTTACATCAGACAACGGTTCTCTGATGACACCGGTAAAGGTTAGTCTGTAGACCCGAGATTATCATAGAGTCTTGTGTGATTCCCACTGTGCTTTGATTTCTACCTTACCACGTTCAATAGAACGTGCAAAACGGTGGTTTTTGGGTACAGTCCCGAGTCACACGGAGGCAATGAGCGATACGAGGGGATTTCGTCTCTCCCGGTATTGGGGGTTGATGTTGCGCTATGCTCGATTGGCCATAACAAGAAATCCCTGGCCAGACTTGCTGAGATTTACTGGTAAGTATTATCAGTAATTTCTCGAACCGTTATAGGCCTCACATCGGCATGACTTATCAAGCTATTGGGGTCTGACGTTTACCACCCTCAGGCTGGATATGCGACATATCAGACGAAGAGACTGTACTGTACAGTAGTGTTACTTATTGAATTCACAGGAGTATGAGCAGGTTTACTTGTTGATCTTCTGATCGCTCAATACCCGGGTAGTCGTTACGTACAGCTAGTACCGCTGACGGCTTGTGGGTGACTGATATGATCATCACCTATTGCCGGCATATTGACGAGTCTTTAGAGTCCTACACAGAGGTTTCCTGGCTTAGGCGAAACGAAGTGGGAACACATATGTGATATGTGCGGGACCGAGATTAATACGAGTATGTGATACCGTATTCCAATCTCGCGATATGTGATATCGGTCGGTTATATGAGATATAACCGGGTTATCGAATCAAGTGTTGATTCGATAAGTTAACACAAATGATATTAGTCGGTTATATGTGATATAGCCAGATTATTAAATCAAGTGTTGATTTAATAATTTAATGCATGATTATATATTTGATATATTAATTTTACATTAACTAATATTAGCTCACTTAAGCATTTCTTTTTCTCACTTATCTATAATATATATGTGATATATATTATTGTTTTTGTATCATGCTTGATGATACATTCTACATGGGTGTATGAGACTCACACCATGCTTTAGATAATAAGGGTTATTATTTATTTACAGTAATTCATAATTAGGTGGAAATTGGTCATGGCTATGAAGCTTGTAGAAACTTGTAGTAACCATTGACTTAGTCCACTAATTTTGTTTTACTTGAGATATTTATTAACCCAACCATCATCTTAAGCCATGGTTAAGTCTCTACATGAGTTATATGAGATATTATCTCACCCATGGTTGCTATTCTCACTCATTCCATTCTACACTTCATCTTCTTCTTCATCTCAAGAAATGTCATGCCCCGATTCCCAGAGTACGCTAAGATGGGCACGTGACATAGCCAACCATGCTACCTGTGGATATGAAGTATCCATCCACAGTCACATTACGGCTGTAAAGATATCAAGAACAGAAAAGTAAACCAACTATCTAGTACATGTCCATACGCCAGAGCAAAAGAGTCAAGTAATAACAATGTGCGGAAGCCAAGAGGTACAATAATGAAACCTGGAAGAAGACTACATACCGACAGGAACCTCACCGCTCAGTCTAACAGCGGCAATACTCCTGATCAGTCTGCAACAATATTGAAGAATCTGGGCCATGAAAAACCCAGACGTCAGCGCGTCATGTCATCAAGAAATAAAATATGAACAGGGTAACAGGCAATGCAAATATAATCATGAATGAAAAGCAGATGTAACAGTAATGTAAATCAGGGCAGTGAAGGGTAGTGTGCAGTGAGTAAACTAAACTGTTCTATGGGGTTATCTACTCTCAAGTCTTTGAAATCAATTTGAGTAATCCTCCATGTAACTCAAAGGATATGTCCCGTTACCCCCCGGGACCATGGATCAGGAATATGTGAACCAAGAGTGGTTCTGTCCCGTTACCCCCTGGGACCACGGATCAGGAATATGTAAGAGTCACGAATGGCTCTGTCCCGTTACCCCCCGGGACCACGGATCAAGTAATACCCTTTTAAGTTACACTTTAGTTTACACTTTTGATTTCCCCATACCCCCAAGTTGTGTATGTCAAGTCAGGTATTCAGTAATCAAGAACTAATGCCAATACAGGATCAGGTAAGAGCAGGTTTGTCTGGACAGACAACAGGAACGGTCCGTGAGGACTACATGTCAGGTTTGTTGGCATTAGACACAAGATCAGGTAACGGGTCAAGCCATGGTACATCGGTCAAGCCAGGTAATGTATAAATGTGTCATGTCATGTCAGGAGTGTACGATACCATGTCATATCAAGTAATAGTTGTAGCAGGTCGTGTCAGGGTGTACAAGATATCATGTGGGTGCTCAAAATCGAATTAGCATAATCATGGCATACATAACAAGCATGTGTACTAATAGAATCAGCAAGCTGGAATTTATAACGTGAAATGCAATCAGGTACAGATTAAAGTATGTAGATGCACAGATATCAGTTTGTATTTAATAGATGGTTTCAACATTACATGAATACAGTAAAACACATATGAATGTTAAAATCATGCTAATACGTACTAAATACTCTAGAGATGCAATGATATATAAAATACGTTCAATGGATGCCACTGGGTATTCGGGGTAGAAACTATTTAAAGGTGCTAGGAGTTATGCAGTTAATTAGTAAGCAATTTAAACAAGGATGTGGGTATACGATATGGTGCTCTAACATGCAGCGAATTATAATTTAAGATCTGAGTCTACCATGATATATTCTGACATCGAAATGCAATAATGAAAATTAATACCCTTAGATTCCATTTACAGTTTTAAAACATGAATAAATATGTATAGATGTTATAGTAGCATGTGGCAAGATTAACTTGCCTGAACAGATCACAACCCGGAATACGTATGCAGCGTCCAATGTCGGTAAAAGTCTCGATGCACGCTCGCGCGTACGGAACAGGACTAGGCAACGCAAGAGATTGACCAAGCTGGTTAGGAACTCCCACAGGGTTGCTCGGTTCGTCGGCAGTGGCACGGGTCCGGCGATCATCGGGAAATACGGATCAAGAAAGAGAAGAGAAGGGAAAAGAAGAAGAAAGAAGAAGAAGAAGTATAAGAAGGCTGGAAAAGGGCTGGGCTGAGTTCTGGATTCAGAGGCGAGGCAAAGGATGCGATGACGACGATGGGCCGTCGACGACGAGATCCACGGCGATGACAGTGGCCGCGGGGTGCAAGTTCTTGCAATGTCAGGTTCGTGCAAGGAAGAGCAGGGATCGTAGGCTTGAAGGGTGTGTCGAAGCTTGGTGCAGGAGAGAGGATGGAAATGGCGGTGATGGGGGAAAGCCGACGGAGAAGTGGTCGGAGTTCCTGCGGCGAGATGTGTTGGGATCGGGTGATGGTCGCAGTGGGTTTAGTGGTCGCAGGAGAGAGGGTGCAAGTTTCGGGGAAAAGAAGAAGTGGAGGTGAGGTCATAGAGGAGGTGAAGTGAAGAGGCGGTGAGGGGTTGCCGGCGGTGGAGCGGGCGTGCAGGCGAGGGCTGCAGCGGGTTCCCGCACCGTTTTCCAAGGGTGAGTAGGGTTGCAGTCGGGACGAAGAAGGAGAGAAGAAGGTGGAGGTGAGGAAGGGGTGGTGTTGTCGGAGAGGGAGACGAGGGTGATGGAACGACGGAGGCGAGGGGGAAGGGTCACCGGCGAGGAGGTGACGGTGCTTCGGTGCAAGGGTGTCGGGGTTAGATACGTGAGGAGAAGGAGGAGAGATATGAGTGGTGAGAAAGGCAAGGTCGACGATGATGGGGTCGTCGGCGGCGCGCGAGGCAAAGGCGTGGTAGGGGACGTGGGTTTCTCGCGAGGAAGACGAAGGGGCCTGGGGATTAGGGTTAATATTAGTATTAAAAGGTAATATATATAAGAGAGAGAGAGAGAGAGAGAGAGAGAGAGAGATGAGGTAGCGAGAGGAGAGAGAGAGTGGGATTCTGAGAGAGAGAGGGAGGAGAGAGAGATACAACAGTTAGAAAAATATTTTAAAAGATATTCTTTGTTTAAGAAGATATATATATATATATATATATATATATATATAAACGTATAATATAGATATTAAAGATTTAACCATAACGAATAAAATATTATAATACTAGTCCGTTTGAGATTTTAGCAAATACAAATTTACTCCAAAACAGGTCCGGGTCGGGTCTAAAAATTCAGATTTAAAATATGAGAAATATATGCGACTTCCAAATTTCAAAAAGAATGCCCAGTCAAAGAAAATGCATACCCCCAAGAACGGATGCACGCACGTGCGCGTAGCCATCCAAACACGTCCGTTTCACTGAGCGGGACGAGAACAAGATGCGCGGACGCTACCACGGGGTTAGATGCAGGCTATGAAATGTAATTTTAATTTATTTTACATGATTTAAACTGTTATATGCAAAAGATGTGATACAAGATAAATACCAGTATATACGAAATTATGAATTGCACTAGCCCATGCAACAAGGCAAGGTAACCCATAAATGAAGTTAAATAGGTTCAAGCAAGCGGGTCGGGTCGAATGCCCAGTAACATGTAAAGTACTATTCGCACCCAAACACGCTAAATCAGGAATAGACCATGGATAAGTAAAATACTGAAACTGGAATTGGTATAAATTAACTCGGGTGTTACATTATACCCAACTACAAAAGAATTTCTTCCTCGAAATTCCAAGAACAAGAAAGGATAATCAATCAAGAAACTACAAAGATAGATGGGAAAACTTCTGTCGGACTTCATCTTCTCATTCCCAAGTTGATTCTTCATGTGAGCGATTACTTCAAGAAAACAAGTATAACAGTGATAACCTCGTTCTTAAGAACCTTTTCTCTTCGATCCACAACTGACCTCGGTCACTCCTTAAAAGTTAAATCTTCTTGTACAGTCATCTCCGAAAGATCCAATATATGCATTTCCTCTCGAGCATACCTACGGGGTTGAGATACAAGAACTCGTCATGAACATTCCCCAAAGATTGCGGGAACACCAAACGACGCGCCACTTCTCCAATACGCCCCAAAATCTTAAAAGGTCCAACGAATCGAGGACTAAACTTTCCTCGACTTCCGTAACGGATCACCCCTCTAGTCGGTAACACCTTCAAGAACACCACATTACCAACGGCGAACTCTCGAGGTCTTCTCAACCTATCAACCCAACGCTTTGTCGGTCTCGTGCTGCTTTAATATGATTCCAGAATCTACTGCCTTCTCAACTGTCTACACAACCAAAACTGGTCCCACCAAACTTCGTTTACCAATATCGCCTCAACAAACAGGGGAACGACACCTGCAACCATATAAAGCTTCGAATGGAGCCATCCCAAAAGTCTTCTGGAAACTGTTGTTGTAAGAAACTCCATCAAGTGTAGATGATCCTCCCATGCACCCTTGAAGTCTAACATGCAAGATTTCAACATGTCTTCGAGAATGTGGATCGCTTTCTCCGACTGGCCATCTGTTAGAGGGCGATAAGCTGTGCTAAAATCGAGTCCCCAAACTTCCCTGTGAGCTCCTCCAAAAGTGTGCTAAGAAACGAGTGTCACGATCGGACACGATGCTCCCCGGTACTCCATGCAATCTTACAATCTCCTGTATGCACCGTTCTGCCAAAACTTCTGTTGATTGACCAACCCAAAAGGAATGAAATGAGCTGCCTTGGTCAAACGATCAACAATCACCCATACTGCATTGTTGCCATTTTGGACTCCGCGGTAACGCTGTCACGAAATCCATGGTTATAAGTTTCCACTTCCACTGAGGAATCGGAAGTGGTTGCTATAAACAAGCAACCCTTTGATGTTCAGCCTTAACTTGCCGACAGACCAAGCACTCTGCCACGAAACAAGCAATCTCCTGTTTCATGCCTTCCCACCAAAACGCTGTGGTATTTTTTTCGGTACATCCTCGTGCCTCCTGGATGTACGGAATACGTGGAATTGTGTGCCTTCTTCAAAACCTCTTCGCAAATACCTCCATTGGCACACACAAACAACTATCACAACGAACCATCTTCATGAACTACCAAGCCCGTTCGGAGTCCAACTTCAACCTGTTCTCGAAACTTCTGCAACCTTGGGTCCTGCAATTGCACTGCTTTGATATCCTCGATCAACGATGGCTGTACTTGCAGTTGCAACAACTGTCTTGAAGAATGCGGTAGTACAACCTCCAAATCGAATCTCCGAAGTCTTCACTAAGTTTCTTCTGTGTAGTCAACATCTGAATTGCTGGCACCCGACTAAGTGCTTCCGGCACAACACTAACTTTCCCGGATGGTACTCAAGATCAAGATCGTAGTCAGCCATCAGTTTTAACCATCTTCGCTGTCTTACAAATAGCTCCTTTTGAGCGAAAACGTACTTTAGGCTTTTGTGATCGGTGAATATTTCGACCCCTTTCGCCCAATAAGTAGGGTCTCCAAATCTTCAAGCGAAAATCCCAGCCGCAAGCTCTAAGTTATGAGTTGAGTAATTCTTCTCATGAGTCTTCAACTGTCGTAAGCTACAACCTTCTCATGCTGTATCAAAACACATCCCAAACCTTTCCCAGATGCGTCGCTGTGAATCACCAATCCTCCGGAACCGTCTGGTACGGTCAAAACAAAAGCGGTCATCAACCTTGCTCCAACGCCTCAAAGGCTGACGCACACTTATTCGTCCACACAAATGGTATTTCTTGTGCGTAAGCTTGGTCAGAAGCTCGGCCAAACGAGCAAATCCTTCACAAACCTTCTATAGTATCCTACAAGTCCAAGAAACTTTTGATCTTTGCATCGTTCTTCGGAATCGGCCGGTCTTGAACTTCTGCAATCTTCCCTGGGTAAACGGCGATTCCATCTCCAGCTACGATATGTCCCAAAACTTTACTTCTTCAAGTCAAAACTTGCACTTGTTCATCTTTGCATATAATCTTTCTTGCCTCGATGTCTGCAGTGCGATCTTCAAGTGTTCTGCATGCTCTTCAATGCTCCTCGAGTAGACCAGAATATCTTCCATGACCATTACTAGCACTGGTCCAAGAATGGTGAACAGATTCAGTTCATCAAGTCCATAGATATTGCCGGTGTATTCGTTACTCCGAAGGGCATCACTAATACTCGTAATGTCCATACTGAGTTCGGACGCAGTCTTGCAAATATCTTCATATTTAACTCGGACCTGATGATATCCGAACCACAAATCCAACTTCGAGAATAACCTCGCGCCACTAAGCTGCTCAAACACTCTGCCAATGCGAGGGATCGGGTACTTGTTCATAATGATCACTCGGTTTAATTCTCGATAATCAATGCACGCCTTCCCTGTGTCATCTTTCTTCTTTACTAGAAGAACTGGAGCTTCCCCAGTTAATTTGCCGCGGCGAAACCAACCCTTCTCAAGTAATTCAGCAACCTACTTCATGCCTTCTTCCAACTCCACTGGTGCCATCGGGTAACATGCCCTTTGAGATTGGCGCTGCACCAGGAACAAGCTCCACTGCAAACTCCACGTCCCGCCTCGGCGGTAAACCTGATATGTCCTCAAACACTTCCATGAAACTCTCAAATATAGTCGGTGCTTCTTCCTTATCCACTGCCCTCGACGAAGAACCTTGTTTGTCGGACTAGCCCTATCTCGACTGGCCCGACAGAACTGCTTCCTCCAGCAAAACAGCCTCCGAAAGTCCGGGAATCTGGAGAATCACCTTCCCTTCCTTACAATCAATGCGAGTGTGAAAAGTTCCGCGAAATCCCATTCCCAAAACAACACAAACAAGGAAATGCACCAGGATTGAGTAATCCTAATGCGGGGAAAAACAAGAACGAGTAAGATACCAAGATGACTTAATCCGGAGTCAAGATACTGAAGAGGGTTAACCACAGTAAATATGATTCAAGCTGGCGATGAAACAATAACTGGTAAGCAAGGAAACCGAGAGAAGCAAGGTATCTAATGATCATGGAATACGGAAGTGAATCAAGACCAGGACTCCAGGTTACTTAGATAGAGTACCGCATTGTAACCATTCTGCAGTTCATGGGCACAATTACATAACTCCACCTAAGTCGCCCAAATCATAGTATCAGAATCAAGAAACAGGGAGAAACAATAAAGAACCAAAAGACTTCAGGTCGAAATGCAAAGTGGTTTGCATATCGCCCAAACAAAGGATCAAGAGAAGGATATGATTCAACAATCACGATAATCAAGGTGGCAGGACATGTCCCTAATCACGAGTATTCTGATTTGTGTATTGGGTCCAATACCCAACTACAAAAGAATCAAACCCGTTTAACCTATATTCCATGGCTCTGATACCAAAAGAACCATGTCACGCCCCGCTTCCCAGAATACGCTAAGATGGGCACGTGACATAGCCAACCATGCTACCTGTGGATAGGAAGTATCCATCCATAGTCACATTACGGCTGTAGAGATATCAAGAACAGGAAAGTAAACCAACTATCTAGTACATGTCCATACGCCAGAGCAAAAGAGTCAAGTAATAACAATGTGTGGAAGCCAAGAGGTACAATAATGAAACCTGGAAGAAGACTACATACCGACAGGAACCTCACCGCTCAGTCTAACAGCAGCAATACTCCTGATCAGTCTGCAACAATGTAGAAGAATCTGGGCCATGCAAAACCCAGACGACAGCGCGTCATGTCATCAAGAAATAAAATATGAATAGGGTAACAGGCAATGCAAATATAATCATGAATGAAAAGCAGATGTAACAGTAATGTAAATCAGGGCAGTGAAGAGTAGTGTGCAGTGAGTAAACTAAACTGTTCTATGGGGTTATCTACTCTCAAGTCTTTGAAATCAATTTGAGTAATCCTCCATATAACTCAAAGGATATGTCCCGTTACCCCCCGGGACCACGGATCAGGAATATGTGAACCAAGAGTGGTTCTGTCCCGTTACCCCCCGGGACCACGGATCAGGAATATGTAAGAGTCACGAATGGCTCTGTCCCGTTACCCCCCGGGACCACGGATCAAGTAATACCCTTTTAAGTTACACTTTAGTTTACACTTTTGATTTCCCCATACCCCCAAGTTGTGTATGTCAAGTCAGGTATTCAGTAATCAAGAACTAATGCCAACACACGATCAGGTAAGAGCAGGTTTGTCTGGACAGACAACAGGAACGGTCCGTGAGGACTACATGTCAGGTTTGTTGGCATTAGACACAAGATCAGGTAACGGGTCAAGCCATGGTACATCAGGTCAAGCCAGGTAATGTATAAAGGTGTCATGTCATGTCAGGAGTATACGGTACCATGTCATATCAAGTAATAGTTGTAGCAGGCCGTGTCAGGGTGTACAAGATATCATGTGGGTGCTCAAAATCGAATTAGCATAATCATGGCATACAGAACAAGCATGTGTACTAATAGAATCAGCAAGCTGGAATTTACAACGTGAAATGCAATCAGGTACAGATTAAAGTATGTAGATGCACATATATCAGTTTGTATTTAATAGATGGTTTCAACATTACATGAATACAGTAAAACACATATGAATGTTAAAATCATGCTAATACGTACTAAATACTCTAGAGATGCAATGATATATAAAATACGTTCAATGGATGCCACTGGGTATTCGGGGTAGAAACTATTTAAAGGTGTTAGGAGTTATGCAGTTAATTAGTAAGCAATTTAAACAAGGATGTGGGTATACGATATGGTGCTCTAACATGCAGCGAATTATAATTTAAGATCTGAGTCTACCATGATATATTCTGACATCGAAATGCAATAATGAAAATTAATAGCCTTAGATTCCATTTACAGTTTTAAAACATGAATAAATATGTATAGATGTTATAGTAGCATGTGGCAAGATTAACTTGCCTGAACAGATCACAACCCGGAATACGTATGCAGCGTCCAATGTCGGTAAAAGTCTCGATGCACGCTCGCACGTACGGACCAGGACCAGGCAATGCAAGAGATTAACCAAGCTGGTTAGGAACGCCCACAGGGTTGCTCGTTTCGTCGGCAGCGGCACGGGTCCGGCGATCATCGGGAAATACGGATCAAGAAAGAGAAGAGAAGGGAAAAGAAGAGGAAAGAAGAAGAAGAAGTATAAGAAGGCTGGAAAAGGGCAGGGCTGAGTTCTGGATTCAGAGGCGAGGCAAAGGATGCGATGACGACGATGGGCCGTCGACGACGAGATCCACGGCGATGACAGTGGCCGCGGGGTGCAAGTTCTTGCAATATCAGGTTCGTGCAAGGAAGAGCAGGGATCGTAGGCTTGAAGGGTGTGTCGAAGCTTGGTGCAGGAGAGAGGATGGAAATGGTGGTGATGGGGGAAAGCCGACGGAGAAGTGGTCGGAGTTCCGGCGGCGAGATGTGTTGGGATCGAGTGATGGTCGCATGTTCAGTTGATAAAACTGCACATTTGTATTACATTTTTTCTACCATTTTCATATTTAAAAAGGACTTTAATATAATATATTATACATATGAGGGTTTATGTGTTAAAACACCATTTTCCATATGTTAATATATTTTAATTAGCATTTGGTAGGAAAATGTATGCAAATAAATCCTTTGACCAAATCCTAGTAGAAATAAGCCTACTAAATATTATTTGAGATTATTGTGCAGAATTTTCCAAGTTGTTATGCAGAATTTATCAAACAAATCAAGTTGTTGAAGAAAACTTGCCAAATTAAGAAGCAAAACTTGGAGTCCAAGTCTGGAAGCAACCGAGAGAAGATTTCTGAATTCTGAAGGTGCCTAGGATTGCCAAATGTCACAATCAGATAGCCCAAGAAAATTGATGAAGAGATCCTCACCATTGGCCACGGAACCACGGCCAAACCCCCCTGTTGGCCGCGGATCCGCGGCAATCTAGAGAGATTGTTTGCTAAAATTTTGTGCCGTAAATCTCTAATGAATTTTACCAAGTCTTCAACCAAAATATTCTGGCTTTGGACTATAAAAGAGCACCGAGAGCCTCTTGGAAAAGTTATCAAGCTGAAGAGATCACGAAGTCCCAGACGGCTCACGCATCCAGGCTGATCATCAACGGTTCATCTACCTCCTTGGAAGAGATCGAGAAGCAAACTAGTCTTTGTAATCATTTTCTAAGGAATCAAAGTGTAGATTGTTCAAGTTGATTAATAAAGGTAGTTATTTTATTTAATTCTTTTGCATTTTACATTATGTTTTCCCTCTCTGTCTTTTCATCTTCTTCTCCCAACATGCGAGAGTAATTCTCCGCTTGTTAGGGTTCGTAAGATTAGGGTAGGGTAATGGACGATGAAAATAATTAAACCCTTTTTAAGTCCTATAAAGTTTAGAAACTTTATCAAAAGAATCATTAACATCCTAATCGGGCGCGCTAGCAATTCTTTGCTAGTTCCGACCGCGATTAGAGATTTGATTAATGATTGTTTTGGTAAAGGCTAGATATGAACGGAGTTCCGTGTCGAGATAAGGGTTAAGAGTGGGATTCCTTTTCCCTCCAGAAACCCTAATCTACACGCATCACCGTCATTCTAGTTCTAAATCTATTAATGGATAAAAAGGGTAACTTTTAATTAATCGTCCATAACTACTAAATCCTAACGAACCCTACAAGCCCTCTTATTATATTATCTACATCTTTAAAATAATCTAGATCTATATTTTACATTCTTGTTTAACATAGATCTAGAAACAATTCTACAATATTCTTTATTCCCCCCTCTCTTTCTCAACACATCTAAAGTAAAAGTAAAAGGTTCCACGTTTCCCAGAGGACGACCCGTACTCACCTCGGTCTAGCTACACGCGACACCGTTATTGATTGCGGTTAACTACAAACACTTTTTCACATCAATCAAATGGCGCCGTTGCCGGGGATACGTGCGTAATTTTTATTTTTACTATTTGTGTTGAATTCTTAGACGATTTATATCATTATTAACACAAAACTGCAAATTGCATATTTAACGACTTGTGCGTGAATTTTGCAAGGAGATCTGGAGTTACAGAATTGAGGAAAACAGAAGACAGAGCCATTCATCGAGATCCAGAGGAGCACAGAGGGACACAGAAAAATTTTCAGCAAGCGATCCATCCACCTCGCGGCGGAACCGCGGCACAAAGGTGCTTACGGCGGCGGAATCGCGACAGGTTAGAGGGATTAGGGCTACAGAATTCTCTGGTAAGATTCTCAACTCCTTCTCTCTCCTCTCAAATCCAATAAAATCTATCTTCTGCAGGATTCTTTGCAAAATCGCGCCGCTCAAAAATCTTTTTGCAAAAGTTTTGTGATTGGTTTTGTTTTGCATATTTTAATACGGACTCTAAGGGGCAAAGACCAAATCAAGATTAGGTGGGGATTTCATCACCCTTCCTAAGCCCCACAAATCACAAACCGAGCATATAGATCAACCCTTCATTAATTTAAAAAATATCTAGACCAGACTCTAAGGACTGTCGCGCTCAATAAGGACAGAGGAAGGTCGTGGGTAATCTATTGTTTATCCGCATTATTTTTGTAGTGCCTAAGGCAAGTGTGACAAAGGCTAGTGGTTTTTAATTAGGCCCACGACGTGGTTCCTTTCCACTTACCTGGCACTTATCTGGCTACAAGGGTAGTACGGAGGCGGTAGAGGATTGATCCTGCGGCTTGTTCTTTGGAAGTCTAGGAGCGGTCTAGAGACTGACCTAGGTGACCTTAGTTCTAGGGTTGCTTGTGCATCTTAGGGTGATTTGTCTTGAGTCCCACTTTTTCAAAACAAGCCAATTTTAAATCACACACACGCTGCCACTTGCATTAAACCCGCTTAGTGCATGCTCGGTTGGACACGTGATCCTAGTGCCCGTCTTGTCCGCGTTCCTGCTATCGACGCCGAAGTCGGTACTTCTTCATCTTCTTTTCCCCCACCAAACACCACATCGACCGTGATGGACGACACTCCATCTAATTATAACACCACGCTGCCACCGCCCGCAGGTGAGCAGAATCCACCGCGCATCTCTCTCCAAGAGAGATGCTATCCTATTCGTGGTCCTCTTCCTACTTGTCTATCTCTTCCACCACCTAATGGGGATAATTTCGAGATTAAACCCCACTACATCAATCTGCTGCCCAAATTTCACGGGCTTGAGTCGGAAGACGCGTACGTTTTCATCACCAAATTCGAAAACGTATGCGCAATGATGGGTACTTCACAATTGACTCTAGATGCTATGCGCTTACGTCTTCTCCCATTCACACTGTGCGACTTGGCAGAAAAATGGCTTTATAATACTGCCGCACACTCTATCACTAATTGGGATGAATTCGTCGTAGCATTTCTTAAGAAGTTTTACCCAAATCATAAGACTGCACATATTAGGAGCGAGATCAACCAGTTCACCCAGCTTCCTAATGAACCATTTTGGAAGTGCTTTGAACGTTTCAAAGATCTGCTTGTCCAATGCCCCCATCACGGAATACAAAGATGGGATTTATGTCGGATTATATATGAGGGCATTAATCCAGCGACAAAGCAGATGCTTGAAACAATGTGTCAATGCAATTTCATGTCTAAAGATGACGGTGAAGCTTGGAAATATCTGGAAGACCTTGCTGAACACACGTTGCAGTGGGAAAGTGTAAGACCACCTTCAACTAAGGGAGGTATTCACCAGTTCGATGTTTCTATCGCAGTAAAAGCCGAAATGGCAACGATTCAAAAGAAACTCGATGCTATTGAAAACAAGTTCTCAACATTCTCCCTAAATCAGGTGACGCTTCCTAAGACCGTTTGTGGTTGCTGTTCAGATCCTTCACACTTAACGGAAGAATGTCCTATGAATGCATCGTTTCAAGCTAATGCTGCTTTTCAGCAGCGACCTAGAAACGATCCTTATTCTTCCATATATAATCAAGGATGGAGGAATCATCCTAACTTTGCTTGGAATCAAAACCAACAAAGCAATTATCAAAGACCTCCTCCACAGCAACCACAACCACAGAATCAGCCCCCCTTTCAGTCACAGAATTTCCAAAATCCGGCCAACATTTCTACACCACAAGTGGCCGGTACTGACAACTCACTTGCACAAACTTTGGATATGTTCATGAAACAATCCATGCAAAATTCGGCTGAGATGAGGTCTTCTATTGATACCATAACGAAATACTCCGCCTCCCAAGGTGAGAGTATTAAATCATTAGAAAACCAAATCGCACAGTTAAACGCCGCAATGAGTGCGAGAGAGAAAGGGAAACTCCCATCTCAACCCCTACCGAATCCTGGCCATTCACAAAGTCATAATGTGAATGTCATTACTACGTTGAGATTGGGGAGAGTGCTGAATAACCAAGTGGGTGAGCAGTTTGATGATAGTGACACATTTGATACCCCAGCTTCTTCTTCTTTCCCTAATTCGTCTAATCTCCCACCTTCACCCGAGCCTATTCTCCGTTTTCCCCAAGGCTCGAACATTTCGCCAAATCTATCTAAGTCGATACCCACTCCAATTTTAGGATCGAATCCATCCCCACAGTCTTCTCCACAAACGTTGGACCCAAAACTTATTGATCAAGCACCTTATCCAAACAGGTTAAGGGGCAACAGACCAAGTCCACAAATGGAGAAGATTGTGGAAATTTTTAAGCAAGTTAACATAAACATTCCTCTCCTAGATGCTATTCAACAAGTTCCGTCATATGCGAAAATCCTAAAGGACTTGTGCACTAGGAAGAGAAAAGTTCAAGTACCTAAAAAAGTTTTCCTTGCGAGTAATGTGAGCACAGCTTTTACACAACAACTTCCCAAGAAACGAAAGGACCCCGGAAGTCCTACAATTTCAATTTCTATTGGGGGTAAAAATATCAATCGTGCTCTACTCGATTTAGGTGCTAGTGTTAACTTGCTTCCGTATTCTGTTTATGAGCAATTAGGGATCGGAGAGTTAAAACCTGCGCATTGCACTCTTCAGATGGCTGATCGATCTATCACCCAACCTAAGGGTGAGCTAGAGGATGTGTTAATCAAAGTCGGGGAATTTATATTCCCTGTGGACTTTATCGTTATAGATACACAACCTGTGGCAAACCCACGCAATCAAATCCCGGTGATACTCGGTCGAACCTTTTTGGCCACTTCCAACACAGTAATCAATTGTAGAAACGGCTCTATGACCCTATCCTTTGGAAAGAAGTCAATTGAGCTTAACATTTACAAGTTGGGAAGTGAACCCTCCGAACCTTATGCTCATGTGTGTTCTGTCGAATTAATGGATGTCGACAGCAGCGAATATAATCAACCTCATAATTCTGACTCTTTTCATATGTTGTTGGTTGACACGGACTCTTCCACCGAGTTGTCCGGGTCAACATCTAACGCTGATAAGGAACTTTTTATAGAGTCTGACGATTACCCCATTTTTTCTGATGACATTATTTTTCGGGGTATCGATGAAAGCTTTGAGGAAATTTTCGCTGATGAACTCGCATTTTTACAAGACACGGGTGTTGAGATAAATCAACTCCAAGATGAAGAAATTGGACCTCCACCCCTTATTTTGGACAATCATGATAATGCGAGTAATCCATCATCACTATCACTGTGCCGTCTCTCCAAATTGAGACGCAATCCTTTTCCATTACACCTCTTATCACCTCCTCACTTCTTCACGTCGAAAGGTGACATGTTCTTCCACCAACCTTGGTGCTTCATCGATAAAATTTTTGAATGGTTGGTGTTGACTTTCGGTCTTTGCAAAGCTTGGCATTGACCAATAACCTTGACCCCCTCGTGTGTTTTTAAAAGATTAACATAGTTTAACTCAAGTTTGGGGGGGGGGGGTATTTTGGCTCTTGAAAGAAAATGATTTTTACAAAATTGTGAGCCAAAAATAAGTTTGGGGGAGGATTTTCACTTTCATATATTCTTGCCCCCATTAATAATTTCCTCCCAAGTCTACAGGTTTTTGAGCTTAACGGATGACATCAGTGAGGACACCGCTGTGAACAGGTTTGGGGGAGGTTTGTGCTTATTTACACATCAATTTGCATCATACTTTGCATAAGCACAACATTTTCAGAAATTTCAAAAAATTTCTTTTATAACAAAAGGGTAGAAAGTGAAAAAAAAATTACATCTAAAAGATAGGAATAGTTTAAGAAAACCAAGAAAATTAGAAGTTTTTTTAAACAAACTAGTAATAAGTAGTTATGAGCTGTTGTCCCAAGGGTTAGTAAGATGAAGGAAGTCACTAATCTGAGGATAAAAATAAGTCTGAAAAATAGTTTCTATTCTGGAAGCCAAACATTTGAATGTTGATACCCTACTATATGCACATACACACGTCTTGAAACTCGGGATAGTAGAGGATACCTTGAAATGCTCTTGTCTAAAAGCCAAAGTATGAAGGAAATGAAAAAAAAAATGAAGAAAATATAAAAATGGTGAAAAGAAAAAAAATGAACACTGGTTTTGTTATCGCCAAGGCAGCAATAAAAAAATATAGCGAGGGTGTCTCTTCACCTAGTGCCCTAAGGCCAACTGGTCTGGGAGTCACTGCTAAGCCTTAGGTGGTGCAAGACGAGGAAAATATTATCACCTAATTAGCAAGCACATAAGTAATCGGTCTGTTAGTACCTCAAGAAGTATTAACGGTCGCATGAAAATGTGTGAGCAAATCTTAATATTCATCAAATTAAAAAGTACTAAGGTAGATGGACAAGAGTATGATAGCTTGAATTGAATTCTCCGAGTGTAGGGATGTCCATTTCACACACGTGGGGTTATATGATCAATGTTTGGATGAAAGGTAGGAATGGAGAATAAAGACGATGTTTTATTGAGGGATGATGTGATTTCTAACATTTTTTTCATGACTATTAAGATAGGGCTCATAACAACTTAAAAGCTAGTGTAGTTGGAAACTCTTCTTTTCAAGGACTTTCTTTTATGGTTCTTATCTTTATATGTAAATTTCACCATCTTTCTTTTGTTATTGGATTTTGTGGGTGTAATCCGCTGAAAACCCTCAGGAGACAACACCCCTCCTACTAGGGACACCTAGAGGTTTAACGGCTTGTTGCACGTGCTCAGTGCAATCGTGTCTGCCTACGAAAGTGTGCTTAGTTTTCTCCTTTCCTTTTCTCCTCTTGAATAAACTAGTTTGCTCGGAATGATCAAAGATAAGTTTGGGGGTATTTGTTCAGTTGATAAAACTGCACATTTGTATTACATTTTTCCTACCATTTTCATATTAAAAAAGGACTTTAATATAATATATTATACATATGAGGGTTTATGTGTTAAAACACCATTTTCCATATGTTAATATATTTTAATTAGCATTTGGTAGGAAAATGTATGCAAATAAATCCTTTGACCAAATTCTAGTAGAAATAAGCCTACTAAATATTATTTGAGATTATTGTGCAGAATTTTCCAAGTTGTTATGCAGAATTTATCAAACAAATCAAGTTGTTGAAGAAAACTTGCCAAATTAAGACGCAAAACTTGGAGACCAAGTCTGGAAGCAACCGAGAGAAGATTTCTGAATTCTGAAGGTGCCTAGGATTGCCAAATGTCACAATCAGATAGCCCAAGAAAATTGATGAAGAAATCCTCACCATTGGCCGCAGAACCACGGCCAGACCCCCCTGTTGGCCGCGGATCCGCGGCAATCTAGAGAGATTGTTTGCTAAAATTTTGTGCCGTAAATCTCTGATGAATTTTACCAAGTCTTCAACCAAAATATTCTGGCTTTGGACTATAAAAGAGCACCGAGAGCCTCTTGGAAAAGTTATCAAGCCGAAGAGATCACGAAGTCCCAGACGGCTCACGCATCCAGGCTGATCATCAACGGTTCATCTACCTTCTTGGAAGAGATCGAGAAGCAAACTAGTCTTTGTAATCATTTTCTAAGGAATCAAAGTGTAGATTGTTCAAGTTGATTAATAAAGGTAGTTATTTTATTTAATTCTTTTGCATTTTACATTATGTTTTCCCTCTCTGTCTTTTCATCTTCTTCTCCCAACATGCGAGAGTAATTCTCCGCTTGTTAGGGTTCGTAAGATTAGGGTAGGCTAATGGACGATGAAAATAATTAAACCCTTTTTAAGTCCTATAAAGTTTAGGAACTTTATCAAAAGAATTATTAACATCCTAATCGGGCGCGCTAGCAATTCTTTGCTAGTTCCGACCGCGATTAAAGATTAGATTAATGATTGTTTTGGTAAAGGCTAGATATGAACAGAGTTCCGTGTCGAGATAAGGGTTAAGAGTGGGATTCCTTTTCCCTCCAGAAACCCTAATCTACACGCATCACCGTCGTTCTAGTTCTAAATCTATTAATGGATAAAAAGGGTAACTTTTAATTAATCGTCCATAACTACTAAATCCTAACGAACCCTACAAGTCCTCTTATTATATTATCTACATCTTTAAAATAATCTAGATCTATATTTTACATTTTTGTTTAACATAGATCTAGAAACCATTCTACAATATTCTTTATTCCCCAATCTCTTTCTCAACACATCTAAAGTAAAAGTAAAAGGTTCCACGTTTCCCAGAGGACGACCCGTACTCACCTCGGTCTAGCTACACGCGACACCGTTCTGATTGCGGTTATTCTACAAACACACCTTTTCGTGACAATCATCGCAGTGGGTTTAGTGGTCGCAGGAGAGAGGGTGCAAGTTTCGGGGAAAAGAAGAAGCGGAGGTGAGGTCATAGAGGAGGTGAAGTGAAGAGGCGGTGAGGGGTTGCCGGCGGTGGAG
Organism: Agapanthus africanus; assembly: GCA_030015575.1. Taxonomy (NCBI): domain Eukaryota; kingdom Viridiplantae; phylum Streptophyta; class Magnoliopsida; order Asparagales; family Amaryllidaceae; genus Agapanthus; species Agapanthus africanus. The sequence continues at coordinate 388,658,427 of JASDDO010000004.1, forward strand.
CGGGCGTGCAGGCGAGGGCTGCAGCAGGTTCCCTCGCCGTTTTCCAAGGGTGAGTAGGGTTGCAGTCGGGACGAGGAAGGAGAGAAGAAGGTGGAGGTGAGGAAGATGTGGTGTTGTCGGAGAGGGAGATGATGGTGATGGAACGACGACGGCGAGGGGGAAGGGTCACCGGCGAGGAGGTGACGGTGCTTCAGTGCAAGGGTGTCGGGGTTAGATACGTGAGGAGAAGGAGGAGAGATATGAGAGGTGTGAAAGGCGAGGTCGACGATGATGCGGTCGTCGGCGGCGCGCGAGGAAAAGGCGTGGTAGTGGACTTGGGTTTCTCGCGAGGAAGACGAAGGGGCCTGGGGATTAGGGTTAATATTAGTATTAAAAGGTAATATATATAAGAGAGAGAGAAAGATGAGGTAGCGAGAGGAGAGAGAGAGAGAGTGGGATTCTGAGAGAGAGAGGGAGGAGAGAGAGAGATACAACAGTTAGAAAAATATTTTTAAAAGATATTCTTTGTTTAAGAAGATATATATATATAAACGTATAATATAGATATTAAAGATTTAACCATAACGAATAAAATATTATAATACTAGTCCGTTTGAGATTTTAGCAAATACAAATTTACTCTAAAACAGGCCCGGGTCGGGTCTAAAAATTCAGATTTAAAATATGAGAAATATATGCGACTTCCAAATTTCAAAAAGAATGCCCAGTCAAAGAAAATGCATACCCCCAAGAACAGATGCACGCACGTGCGCGTAGCCATCCAAACACGTCCGTTTTACTGAATGGGACGAGAACAAGATGTGCGGACGCTACCACGGGGTTAGAGGTATCATGCAGGCTATGAAATGTAATTTTAATTTATTTTACATGATTTAAACTGTTATATGCAAAAGATGTGATACAAGATAAATACCAGTATATACTAAATTATGAATTGCACTAGCCCATGCAACAAGGCAAGGTAACCCATAAATGAGAGTTAAACATGTTCAAGCAAGCGGGTCGGGTCGAATGCCCAGTAACATGTAAAGTACTATCCGCACCCAAACACGCTAAATCAGGAATAGACCATGGATAAGTAAAATACTGAAACTGGAATTGGTATAAATTAACTCGGGTGTTACAAGAAAGCTCTCTAGCTTTTCAAGAGGTGGAGAAATATTGTGAGAAAAAATATTCTAAAGTGAGTAAAAATCCTATTTCATCAACCTACACTAGATTAGCCATTTAGTTTAGGTTGGTTGCTTCACTAATTCCTAATTAGTGAAGAGGTAGTGTCACGACCCGAAAGTACGGAACATGACCGGCACTTAAATTACGAAACGTATCGAGGCGTACGTAATCTAAGTAAGCCGAAAACCCAGAAATCCAAACCAAGAAACGTAGTAGAGTGAAGGAAAAACCAATTTAAATCAAGTAGTTTGCAACATACGCCGAAATATGCATTCTAAAATCATAAGTCCTTTCTAAAAATTTCGGCAGAGTTTCCTTTGTAAATACTGACCCCAAACGGGTACAAAACCTGATAAAGCATATATAATGATTAAAGGCATCCCCAAGCGGGAGCTAGCTCTTCGTCAATCGACGGTCACAACCACGCAAGCAATATAATATACAACGCCGAAAGGCGAGGATCGCAACAGAAAAGGAAACTCAAAACAACATGAAATCCATAGAAATACAACGCGCGACTCTAAGGTCGAAAGAATAAACATCACTGGTCTCTATCTCTGAAATAAATACATGTTTGGTTGATGGAGTTTACTATATACAACTGAAATAAATAATATACAAGGTATAATGGTGGTCACGATGCAAGAGAACCCACCTACCAAGCAAATCACCCGGAAAGAAAGCAGTGTGCCAGCAAGCCGTAACGAAACCTGTACGACAAAACCTGCAAGAAACTGTGGCACAAAGGGGGTGAGTTGCCAACTCGTGAGTAGAAAACATCTACGAGCAGAAACTGCATGTATGACGCAATCCTAGGTCATACGATCAATATATATATATATAATCCTCAAAATGATAAGTCTAAAGTATGAAAAGGTGGCAAGGGTAACCATCTAACCCAAGTGTAATCCCATGTGCTCGTGTCAGTGCCTCAGGTAGCAATATATCATATGGATGAGGTATGAATGCATGAAAACAGAATACATGTAAATGAAGAAACTGCTTTCATAACTTAGTGTGATTTCTGTATATTTAAAACGAGGTATCATAAATGAAATCAGCATAAACAGTGTCTAGTATCGACACAAAACATAAATCCCAATATCTCAATAACTCAGGCTCCGGCTATCTGGACTGGCCTGTATCATCAAATCTTAAAATCTCAGTGTCTCAATCTCACTATCTAGGGCACCGTCAGTCCGGATCGGCCCCTAACATCAATCACAGGACCACGACGGTATCCTCCGGATATCCGACACGTCAGATAAAATCACCGGTAGGTAGTCTTCCCCAGCCGGGCTCATCGTCTACTACTCGATCTTCTTGCCCAGGCGTACCTTACCGGGTCCACCATATACCCGAGACGGTTCATCCGGCTCCTCGAATCGGGTCTCGAAATCCAACAGCAGTTATGAAAACTCTTGGTGGACGACTCATACATCATGAGAAAACCGCAGTTTTTATTTTAAAAAGAGAGAGAAGTTTATAAATATTCTTGCGGTTTTCTCCCAAATCCAGGAAATCTCATGAAAATTCGAAATCCAATCATCAACAGTATGTAAATAGTGAATATAGGCATAAAACTCCATAATACCGCATAACAGTGAATAATAATATGCATGATGTAGCAAGTAATAATCGCAATGTCTAAACTGGCATATAGGGCAAGTACACTAATATCATGTCGAAACTATCAGCTAACAAGCTATGTCAATGAAATAGTATTCTCTAAAGTGTACGTGACATGGCAATTACCGATGATGATGTGTGTGAGCCGGAAAGTAAGTGTACGTGGAACATACGCATCATCGGTAATGGTGCTGGTGTCCTAACAGCATGATATCAATAATGGTATATGAAATCACAATATAAGTATGCGATGCGGAGCGAACAGCAATAATGTGCGGGAGTTGAATGATAAACACAATGATAACTAATCTGCATTTAATATAAATATAAGTCATATAGTAGTGCCTTTTGAAATAACACGAATCGCGGTATTTTGGAAATAAAGGCTACGGTGTTTTAAAGAAAGATACGTCCTTTGAAATATTCGTAGAATCCCTTGGCCTGTCTTTTAAAATACCCACGATTCGTTAGTTTTGGAAATAGGTAGGAATCGAATCTAGTCTAACAACTACACTAAACTATAGGGCTGAGCTAACAGGCTAAACGAAAGGTAAGGAAACCGCCTAACATCTAAGTCAATACACACACACACACACACACACACACACACACACATATATATATATATATATTAGTCGGTGATCCCGCCTCAATAGTAACACATACGACACAATATCTATAATATGACATCCTCAAGTCAAGAGTGCAGATCTATCATCAATATATAGCTCGTACGTAAATCCGTCGTACGGCATCCCAAATCTGGGTACGGGTCAATATGACATTCATCACATTATTAAACTGGTATCCGCTTTATCAAAGATTATAATCCGGGGTACTGATCTACGTCTAGTACAATACTGATACCATCTATGTATGCATGCACGTGTATGAAACACTACGTCAAAGGATCCGCTAAAACATCATGTCGTATCTCAAATACGAACCCTGTCATATCACCGATCTCACGGCCTCAAATTGAATCTCATCGACTCATCTCAAATCCCAAGTACTATCCTCATAACCCAGTATATGTACACATAGTCCCATGCCCATGTGAACATATATATACATATTCCCATATACGCACACGTGAAAGAAAGAATGTATGCAAGTATGTGTGTGCGTGTGTGGGTGCAACCACTATTCTAGGGTTTCGCGACTAAACCAATCCAAGAACACCTAGAATCCATCTTTATCATCAATAAACACAAATCAACATATAAAATATATATGTGTGTATACGTATTCGTATACATCACCACGAACTGCGGGGGTGCTATACGCCATCCACCCGACTTCCCCCGTAGATATAATCTACTCACCTTGTATCATGCGTGTCGGTGTCGCCTTCATCTTCTTCATCGTATGAAGCCCTCGAGAAGGTACCTACAAGATAACATAATCGCAAATAAACCTTAAAATCACATCGAGAAAACCAAACGACGCGCTAAGGTCTATAGGTTAGAACCTATGGACTACGCTTTCAAAACCATCAAACTATCCTCGATATCGTCGTATAAACGTCAAGTAATCGAGGTAAAATGCAATTATACAAATCCAGAATTTAAAATACGCAAAACAAAAACACGAATTAAAACAGCAACAATGTCAAATAATATGTTATTTTTTTGAAATGTTACAGGTAGTTTGAGCTAGAGTCTCCTCGACGTAGATTATCTTCGGCCTCGAAGACTTCAGGAAAGCTTGTTCATTTCGCTTTGTGGAGCCTAACTTGAGTATGGGAGATCACTACTTGGAGCGAAGGGACTACTACACGGAGCTATAGAAGTGAATGACCGATCTAAAAAGGTTGTATTTCTCATTCACTTAGTGTAATGTTTGATTACATGCATGTTTACCCTAATTCCTCTAGTTAGATCCTTGGTTAGGGTTCTTTAGCACCTTAGATTTTTTAAAATGGCATGGTTGATGCCTTCCGAAACCTTCTGTGGATGCTAAGGAACCCAGCAGTCCAGAACCATAAGACTTTGGCTAAGGCAGTTGAGATTTGTTGATGGTTAAATCAGTAGTTTCTTGGATTGGTCCTGAGCCAAATTGACATGACTTATCAGGTCAGTAGGGGTCTGACTATTACCATCCCCTAGACCTGGTATGCGATTATCTTAGACGAAGAGACCGGACTGTACGAAGATTGCCACAGATAGGATCAGTAGGGGTCCGAATGAGCTTGCTCGTCGGCCTTCTTTTCGACAGGTTCCTAGGTAGCCGTTACGTACAGCTATTGTCGCTGACGTGCTTGTAGTTAAACTCATTGTCAGTGTACTGTCGAGTCTTTAAAGTCCCACACAGAGGGTTTCTCTGATTCAGGCGAAACGATGCGGTGGCCGTATTTTTATACGTGCAGGGTTTCGATCGAATGATAATACTAGCCAAGTTAGGATTAAGCCGGATTATTGAATCCGGTAATGATTTGATAATTTACATATACACATTTCGATGTGTATATTTTAGTTTCATCTAGATTTTCGATCGAGCAGGGTTCCGATCGAATGATGATACTAGCTGACTTAGGATTAAGCCGGATTATTAAATCAGGTGCCGATTTAATAATATACGTGTACATATTTCGATATGTATATTCTAGTGTTATCCATATTTTCGATCGGACGGTTGATAATACTGGCGGGTTTAGGATTAAGCCGGTTCATTAAATCAGATATTGATTTAATACTAGGATTATTTTAGTGGTATTATTCTATCTCTTGGGTATTCGTATTTTGATATGAATAGGGGTATGTATATACGGTAGAAAGCATTTTGTATTTATACAAAATACCTTCTAGAAGATGACACCTCATCATGTTCATTTTTCTATTTGTTGAAAATATAAAATGAGGTGGAAAAGGAAGAGATGGCATGAAGCATGGCATGAAGAATGGTCTTGGTAGTTATTGCAAATACTATTGAAGTATGGTTGGTTTTTAAATGAAAAGAAAATACTTCATAAAAGAAAAACCTTAGCCATTCTCATGCTCATTCTTGACCTGCATTTCTCTCTCATCTTTGAGAGCTCTCTCTCATCTCTAAACCTTACCATTCTCATGTGTTGAGAGACAAGGGTTTTGAGGTAGAAAATTACCACCAAATATCACCACATCAACTAAGCAAGCTAGATTAGCAAACTAGTTTGACTAGTTTACTTCTTTTAGAGGTAGGAGCTTGGATCAAAGACCTTCAGATGGATCATCTAGGACCGAGAAGGCCGGCCATCAAGTTTGATCAAGATCACCTAAGAAGCTTAAGAAGAGGAGTAAAGACCTGAAGGACACGAGTCTCTAGGTATAACTCCTTATCACAATAGCTGGATCTTTTTAACTAGCTAGTTTTGGTGTATGGTTAGATTCTAGGATGTGTTTTCTAGCGCCGGATTTTTAAAAATCAAAGTTTTTCGTTCCGCAACGGCTGCGGTAGACGGCCAGGGCGCTAGGAAACCCAACACCTATTTTCCTTATGTTCACTCAGAAAGTGCTTTTGCCGATGCACCTCCTGATCGTAAATTCCTCGCTCTAATTCGGGACCATGATCCAGACCAGAAATCTATTCATCTATGGGGAGCATGGTATAGTTACATCATCCGAGGACGACACAACTTTACTTGCGAGGTACCATAAGAGCCGATCCTTCCGATTCAGTACGTAAATCTCCTACCTACTGCTTATACGGTGGAGGAGAACGATTGGACTGCGAATGGTTGTCTTCAAGCATCTATGGTATGGATACCAACCCAACCACCGATGGACATAGATATTTTGGTGCGTCGGATATGCCAGGGAGAAGCATGGCCATGTGGTCAGGTTTACACTATAGGATTGACCTTACGTCATTCGGCAGGTTATCTCGCTTGGGCCCGTTATGTCTTGTCTGCCTAGAAGTCATTGCTGCTGAAGACTGGGCTGTATCCGGCGATTTACGCATCTCTGTACTATTATCATACTCCTCACGTATGGTGGGTTATGTCCTTTTTGGAATTATAGAATATCCCGACCCATACGTTTCTACTATCGAACCGGGAGGTGTCGATTTCTTTGGAAGAAATCCTAGAAATCTCTGGATTGCCTGTCGGGGGGGCACTATAAGAAGATACTTCCTTCCGACGAATATACTTTTTCTACCAAATCAGTCGTCATCGGTCTTACACCCAAGAACGCTATCTGACATAAATTCCTGAGTTTAATCAAGGTGCTGAACATCTATGAAAGCCTATACTTAGAGTCAGGTCGACATGGGATCAGTTTTACGGATTTCATGTTAGGTTACTAGGCACTATCACAAGGATATATAAGGCATCAACCATGCCAAATCTAAAAATTTCAAATGCCGAACAACCTAAAGCGAGGATCTCAACTAGAGAATTAGGGTTAACAAAGCATGTAAACAACTTTACGTTTAAGAGAGAGGGATTACAACCTTTGTAGTCCGTTCCTTCGCTTCATAAGCTCCGAGTAGTAGTCCCTTCGCCGCGATCCATGAACTTCCGGACTCTAGAGAGGCTCCACAAGCCGAATGATCCATGCTTGCTTGAAGTCTTCCTTTTCGAAGATGATCTATCTTGAAGAATCTTTAACCAAAGCTTACACTTCACTCAACAACTTATTAGAGAAGTGAACACCCTAATCTAAGTGGCTAGAATAGATGAGGATGATGAAGTAGGAATTTAGCTCTCTTTTGTTTTCAATTTCTCACACTAAATCATCACATGTAAAAAGCTAGCAAGCTTTTTCAAGGAAGAAGAAGAAGAAAAAGAGCTTTTGTGATGAATAATGAATTATTGTTGTGGTTACAAATCCAACCATGGGTTAAGTATGAAGGCTTAACCCTTGTAGAGAATAAACTAGGGTAAAGGGTTTGGGTTGGGTTAAGAAATATCTACACAAAATATCAAGACAAAATATCTAAGCTAAAAATAAAAGAAAGCTTCATGAAGCTTCATGAAAAAGCTAACCCAAACGCTAACCCAAATCAAACCCTAACTTATTTTAATCTCCACAAAACATGTTGTATTTGTAACCCTAACTTGTTACAATATTATATATCACATATATAATATATTTTGCAACAAAAGAAAATAATATAATTAACATATATCACATATATATCAATGTATTATCCGGTGAGAAAATGAATCAATAAAGAGAGCTTATATTAGTTAACGTAATGTAATATATTACATATATAATTATATATTAAATTATCGAATCAACACTTGATCCGACAATCCAGCTATATCGCATATAACCGACTAATATAACATGTACCGATTCATCGAATCAACACTTGATCCGATGACCTAGCTGTATCACATATACCCGGCCGATATCATATATTGCGAGAATAGAATACGGTATCTCATATCGTATTATTCTCGGTAACGCACATATCACATATGTGCTCCTACTCCGTTTTGCCTGAGCCAGGAAATCTCTGTGTAGGACTCTAAAGAATCGTCAATACGCCGGCAGTGGGTGATGATCATATCAAATACCCACAAGCTGCAAGTGGTCATCTAAACATAATAGCCACCCAGGTATTGAGCGATCAGAAGATCAACAAGCAAGCCTGTACATTCTCCTGTGAATCCAATCAGTGACACTACCGTACAGTCCGATCTCTTCGTCTGATATGTTGCATATCTAGTTTATGGGTGGTAAACGTCAGACCCCAGTAACCGATAAGTCATGTCGATGTAAGGCTCATAACGGGTCGAGAAACTACTGATAACACTTACCGGTAAATCTCCACATCAGCCCTGGCCAGGGACTTCCAGTTATAGCCAATCGAACACAACACAACATCAACTCCCTATACCGGGAGAGACGAAACCCCTCCTATCGCTCATTGCCTTCATGTGATTCGGGACTGTACCCAAAAGCCACCGTTTTGCACGCCCTTTTGGACGTGGTAAGGTGGAAATCAAAGCACAGTAGGAATCACACAAGACTCTATGACGATCTCGGGTCTACAGACTAACCTGTACCAGTGTCACCGGAGAACAGCTATCTGACGATAGGTATAATACCATCCAGGAGTTCTCGGCGAGTCCGTTCAGTGTACCCTGTCTCCACTGAGCACCCGTACACCATCTTTGATGTCCAACACCAATGGATGTGGGATCATCCATCGCCCATCATATGGGTCAAGATGCGTGTACGCTAGTCTACTCTGGAGTATCGATGCCCTGATACACCCTCGACTAGGAACAGTTATAGGATGTACTCGTTGACTACCCTGGCCCCACTAGTATGATCTCATCATAGTCCTAGTAGTCGAGTACATATCCTAAGGGCTTTATCAATACGTGATCACAAAACAGTATTCGTTAACATGTTAAGATAAAGTGAAACCAGATAGCATACTATCATATCGAGCAAGAAAGTCCTCTCTCTATATATCCAAGCATCCATTATAATATACATCACATGTACAACAATGGCCTCTAGGGTATGCATATAACTAACAATCTCCCACTTGCACTAAGACCAGCTGTTGTAGTATCTCATACCCAACATGCCGAAGAGTTTCTTAAATTGTATCTGAGGAATGGCCTTTGTGAGTGGATCCGCAGTGTTGTCCTTCGTATCAACTTTCCTGACCTCGATCTCCCGGTGATCAACTATCTCCCGGATCAGGTGATACCGCCTCAGAATATGTCTGGACTTCTGATGGGACCTGGGTTCCTTGGCCAAAGCCACAGCTCCATTGTTATCACAATACAAAGGTATTGGTTGCTCAATGGACGGAACCACACCAAGTTCAATGATGAACTTCTTTATCCAGACAGCCTCTTTGGCAGCATCGTTGACAGCGATGTATTCAGCCTCCATCGTCGAGTCTGCAACAGTTTCCTGTTTGGAACTCTTCCAACACACCGCCCCTCCATTGAGGGTAAAGACAAATCCCGAGTGCGACTTAGAGTCGTCCTTATCACTTTGGAAGCTCAAATCGGTAAAGGACTCCACCTAGAGTTCACCGTTACCATACACCAAGAACATCTCCGTAGTCCTTCTCAAGTACTTGAGAATGTTCTTCACAGCTATCCAGTGACTCTCTCCAGTATCTGCTTGATACCTACTCACTACACTTAGTGAGTATGCTACATCAGGTCTGGTATATAGCATCGCGTACATGATAGAGCCTACTGCCGAAGCATAGGGTATACCTTGCATGCGAGCTCTCTCCAAATCAGTCTTGGGAGACATCTCTTTGGAGAGAGTGAGTCCAGAGATCGTGGGTAAGTTTCCACGCTTGGATTCTTCCATACTAAACCTCTTTAGTATGGTGTCAATGTACCTGGATTGGGAAAATCCCAGTATCCGTCTAGATCTATCTCTATAGATCTTAATTCCCAAAATGCAGGAGGCATCACCTAGATCTTTCATTGAGAATCTATATGATAAGAAGAGCTTAACCGAGTGCAGCATAGGAATATCATTTCCTATCAAGAGTATGTCATCCACGTACAATACGAGGAAGACAACCTTACTCTCTGCCTCCTTCTTGTATATACAAGGTTCATCTATGTTTTTGATGAAGTCAAACTCTTTGACTACTACATCAAAACATATGTTCCAACTCCGCGATGCCTGCTTCAACCCATAGATGGATTTAACCAGCTTGCACACCTTTCCACTGCACCCACTGTCTACGAAACCCTCTGGCTGAGTCATGTACACGCACTCTTCCAAATCACCATTTAGATAGGCGGTCTTAACATCCATCTGCCAGATTTCGTAGTCATGGTATGCAGCAATGGCAAGTAGGATCCGGATGGACTTAAGCATAGCCACTGGAGAAAAGGTGTCGTCATAATCCACACCTGGTCGTTGACAAAAACCCTTTGCAACAAGTCTAGCTTTGAAAGTCTCAACTTTTCCATCTACACCAAGTTTCTTCTTAAAGATCCATTTGCTCCCAATGGGTTTTACCCCTTCAGGAGAAACTTCCAAAGTACATACTTTGTTGGTGTACATGGATTCCATCTTAGATCGCATTGCATCCAGCCACTTCACAGAGTCCCCACTCGTGATGGCCTGCTTGAAACTAGTTGGGTCATCATCTTCCATGATGCAATCCTCGCTCCTACCATCAACGAGAAAACCATAGTATCTCTCAGGTGGATGAGAAACCCTACTAGATCGGCGGAGAGGCTGAGGTTCGTCGGGAACTACTGAATCCTCTGGTTCCAATAAATCATTAGTTGTAGTTTGTGGTGCTGGAACCTCTTTCAGCTCTACCTCTTCGCCACCAATTTCTTTAACAAGAAATTACTTTTCTAAAAAGGTGGCATATTGAGAAACAAACACCTTTTGTTCCTCACCGTGGTAGAAGATATATCCATAGGAATCTTTTGGATATCCCACAAAGTTACATAGACCTGATCTTGCCTCGAGCTTGTCCGGATTTTGCTTTTTAACATAGGCCGGACAACCCCATATCTTAACTCATTTAAGAGATGGTCTCTTCCCATTCCAAATCTCGTATGGAGTGGCAGACACTGATTTAGTTGGAACTCTATTCAATAGGTATGCGGCTGTCTCCAGCGCATAACCCTAAAAGGAAATAGGTAGCTCAGCGGTGCTCATCATATAGCGCACCATATCTAATAGGGTGCGATTCCTCCGCTCCTATACACCGTTGTGCTATGGTGTATAGGGAGGTGTAAGATGAGAGAGAATCCCATTCTCTTTTAGATAATCTAGGAACTAATTGCTCAAGTATTCTCCTCCTCGATCAGATTGAAGGATCTTAATACTTTTGCCCGTTTGGTTCTCTACTTCGTTCTTATATTCTCTGAATTTCTCAAAACCTTCAGACTTGTGTTTCATCAGGAACACATGTCCGTATCATGAGAGATCGTCAGTGAATGTAATGAAGTATGAGGAACCGTTCCTGGCATGTGTAGACATGGGACCACATACATCACTATGTACAGTCCCAAGAGTTCTGTAACTCTTTCTCCGTGTCCACTAAATGGTGTTTTGGTCATCTTTCCTTTGAGACATGACTGGCAAGTGTCATAAGATGAAAATTCGAACGGATTCAAATATCCATCCTTATGTAATTTGGCCAGTCGTGTCATATTGATATGACCAAGTCTACAATGCCACAAGAAGGATTCGTTCATTTCTGAACTTTTCCTCTTGTGTGTGTTCTGTATATTAAGAACTGTGTTTAGATTTAAAACGTATATGCCATTATTTAATGAGCCTGATCCAATCAACTTTTAATTTAGGAAGATATTCATAACATTATCCTGTATTACAAAATTATATCCTTCTTTACTTAATAAAGAAACTGATATAATGTTGCATATCATGTTCGGTATATAATAGCTTTCATTCAGAATCAATGTATTACCACTTAGTAATACAAGGTGATATTCGCCAACTGCTTTGGCTGCAATATTTGCACCATTCCCTACTCTTACGGAATGATCACCCATTCCCAGTTCTCTACCTTTATTTAGCCCATGCAATATATTGCATATGTGGGATCCTAATCCGGTATCTAATGCCCAGGACGTAGAGTGAACTGAGAAACAGTTCTCGATAACTAACACATCCGAAGAAGATACATCAACACGTTTATTCTTCGTTTGGGCGGCGTGTGAATTCTGGTATTCCTCTATTTCCTGTTCAGTCTTATAACAATTATAAGAAAGAACGGGACCACGTTCCCCTGCTTAGTATAACAAGCGGGTTCGGTTAATACATTCATATTATTATCTTGATTACGGCCTGACATGGTCGCTACCTCGAGAGAGAGAGAAGAAAACACTTTAGTATATACTCTTGCAAGATTAGATTGGTTATTATCTTATCTAATCAGCATGGCTCCCACTGTTTTAATCAAATCTTCCTTCAAACCCTAAAAGGTAAGATTAGCCGGGATTAATTACACCCTACAAGTTCGCCAATCTTTCAGCCAGATCAGTGTTGGTACTTTGAGGGAGGTTCCCCGTGCTTTCGCACTAACCTAATTAAAATAAACCTCAATTTCCCAGAGGCTTAATCCCGTTAACACCTTTCTAGACACCTACTTGATCGGCTAATTGTCATGTGTAAAACTCTCCCAGGAGTAACTCTTACCCGCAGTGGGTGTCGGGATCCATCTATCTGATAGAAGGTATGCGATCTCATTGTAAATTTCAACACTAGAAATTCCCGATAATGCTTTTACCCCTAGTGACTTATGACCTTAACTATGGTCAACAAATCATAAGCACTAGTCAAGTTCTACCCGTCATTTCTTGATTAATTTAGACCCACCCATATGACCCTTAACTATGGTCAATAAAATCATATGACTGTCCTAATTAATCACATCATATGTTATATAGGAAAACATCACTCAGCTACCGTACAGTGCGCCTTAACTATGGTCAACAAAAGCAGCACGAATACTAAGTACTCTATTTCCTAAAATGACGGAGGGTTACACAGGTTTTTCAGAAAACCATGAGCGTAATGAACTTGATATCGTTGTAGAAACAAGTGATTTTGAAACGGAGTGTTTTCGAGGCTTTTCTAGTTTCGCTAAAGAGGTCACTCCCGATGAAGGGATCACGGCTCTTTCCTTATTGAATAAGGTGCATGATATTTCACAAATACAGCTGTGCAAAGCAAAACTATAGAAGCAATCAAAATCTAAACCGCGAGTTTGTAGCATCTGCCAGTTTTGCTAAAGAGGTCACTCCCGGTGAAGGGATCTCGGTTCTTTCCTCATCGAATAAGGTGCAGGGTATATCATATATACCGCTATGCAAAGAAAAACTGTAGCTACCCTTTTTGAAAATTTGATTCTACAATATCTTTTAGGTTTCTTTTCTTTTATTAATCTCATTAATAAATCCTATAAGTTATGCTTCCTAAGCATCACAGAAGAAACGAAAGCAGTAATATTTATATATCATCATATATAGTATAAGCATTCGTCTCAGGCAGTAATATGATCTCATCACAGAACATTGCAGCAGAAGATTACATATGAAATATTGGATATACTAGAACGTCCGTGTTTTATTTCGAGCCTGTATAAAACACGGATTCCACGGTCGCGATGAATAGCCAAACCCACATCCCTAGACCCCTACGAGAGCGGCAAGCAACACTGCCAATTCTAGGGTTAGGAGACCCGGTCTCGACTCCTCGAGATGGCCTCCCACTGGACCCTAGAACCCGATTACTTGTGCTCCCTTCCTTGGGTCTATCCTAATACGGAAAAAGTAAATAATATACAATGGTGACATCATCCTCAACCCGGAAGTGCCCTAATAAAAGAATATTACATACAAATGAATTTTACATGAATGAAAATAAAAACCCTCATCTCACATAAAACCCCGGCTATTCAGAACACGACGATCCAATATAACATATCACAGCAACACATAATATCTCATATCATCAACGTAAGCAAGTATGTGTATCCCGATTGTCGTTGATGTATAGCAACGAAGCCGGCGATACACCACATACTACGCTTATGGTCACAGAAAAGAAAGTGTAAAACTACAACATTTGGAATCCACAATCACTTTAGACATTTTAAATCCGAAATATCACATACTTCGCATTTCATGCCTAACAATATGAATTCCACATATTGTATCACATTCCAGATAAATAGACAATGTTAAACTTTCCGATCGAATCAACGAATTGCTAAGATCTCCAGAAAACTCAACACTTGAGTAATATTAAAAATTCCCAGAAGCATGTAGTAATACCTACGGATGTAACCTAGAAACATCTATCCCTGATATTCAAGTACGGCCGCGGAACCGCCGCGAAAAGCCTGGTATTGCCGCGGTTCTGAGGCGACTTGAAGGAATAAGAGGTTTGTATTTCACATTTATCCATAGAATCCCCTGCTTAATTTTCTGAGTATTTATAATAAGGTAAAAACCATCTTTTAAAAAAAATTCCAGAGAGGGGGTCAAATATGACGTTTCGGGGTTCGATCGGACTTTTAACTTCGTCTACACGTCACCTAATGCTCTAACTAGGCTCTGATACCACTGTTAGGTTACTAGGCACTATCACAAGGATCTATAAGGCATCAACCATGCCAAATCTAAAAATTTCAAATGCCGAACAACCTAAAGCGAGGATCTCAACTAGAGAATTAGGGTTAACAAAGCATGTAAACAACTTTACATCTAAGAGAGAGAGATTACAACCTTTGTAGTCCATTCCTTCGCTTCATAAGCTCCGAGTAGTAGTCCCTTCGCCGCGATCCATGAACTTTTGGGCTCTAGAGAGGCTCCACAAGCCGAATGATTCATGCTTGCTTGAAGTCTTCTTTTTCGAAGATGATCTACCTTGAAGAATCTTTAACCCAAGCTTACACTTCACTAAACAACTTATTAGAAAAGTGAACACCCTAATCTAAGTGGCTAGAATAGATGAGGATGATGAAGTAGGAATTTAGCTCTCTTTTGTTTTCAATTTCTCACACTAAATCATCACATGTAAAAAGCTAGTCTACTCTGGAGTTCTCGGCGAGTCCGTTCAGTGTACCCAGTCTCCACTGAGCACCCGTACACCATCTTTGATGTCCAACACTAATGGATATGGGATCATCCATCGCCCATCATATGGGTCAAGATGCGTGTACGCTAGTCTACTCTGAAGTATCGATGCCCTGTCTCGATACACCCTCGACTAGGAACAGTTATAGGATGTACTCGTTGACTACCCTGGCCCCACTAGTATGATCTCATCATAGTCCTAGTAGTCGAGTACATATCCTAAGGGCTTTATCAACACGTGATCACAAAACAGTATTCGTTAACATGTTAAGATAAAGTGAAACCAGATAGCATACTATCATATCGAGCAAGAAAGTCCTCTCTCTATATATCCAAGCATCCATTATAATATACATCACATGTACAACAATGGCCTCTAGGGCATACATATAACTAACATTTCATCGCCCATTTCCTTCGCCCGGATGTTTTGTCGAAGAAGGCCATGAAGTTTTCTAAACTTAATGATCCCTTCAGGTTTGGTTTAGACAAGCTACTGACTGCAGATGCGAATCTGAAACAATTTTTCATTCCAGACACCTCGTCACTTCCTTTATAGAAATCGCTGCTCCAGATATTGACGAGGAGACGTTGCTTGTGGGCTTCATTGGCTTATGGCTTAGATGGTTCACGCTTCAGACACATCAGCGGTACATGAGATCATCTGTCTTTTATCTATGTCATCATATTGCGATGGGAACCCGTATGGCTGTCGGAGTTGTGGGATTAGCCCTTTTGTATAATGGCTTAAGTATGGCAGCGACACCGCCCAGCCGGGTGTGGAGCCCGTGAATTTCCCTCTTCATTATTTTACCTCATGGATAAAGATGCATGTGCTGTGTGCTTTAGTGAGCATAAAAGACCCAAGTTTTATGAAGGGTATAACTTTCCGCGAGTCAAGAAGCTGGTCGACGCTTCTTCTCCTGATCCAACTCAACGGGCTGCTCGACGATTGCGCTTGCGTCCGTGCCTTATGGGGGACAGTATAACCTTCGTTGATAGGGTTTTGACGACTAGCAAGGAACCCTCGAGAGTGGTCCAACCACTAAATGATGTGTTAAAGGATGGGGTTTCCGTTTTGAAGGCCAGGGAAGTCACACATTTTTACTCTATCAGGCTTGGATTTTTGGTGTATAGAAGAAATGCTTCCGTGCTTTTCATGAGGTATAATCCACATCGCATTTCTTAGAAATTAGGCTATGACCAGGGTGTTCTCCTTGAGACCTTTCTCATCAATCCCGCTGCTTCAGAGGAGACCGTTCGCAATGCGGCCCACCATTTCATCCGATTGAATACAAGATCTTATTTCTTGATGGCCGAACTGGATTATATTCTGAGGGATTCATTTGCCTATATTGCCTGGTATCAGCACACGACAGGCGCTGTCATCAAGGAATAAAGGAGAATGCTTCTCGACCATAAGTATTCTGTCCAGGCCAGCAACCTTGCGGTCCCGCTAAAATGACGAACAACCGTCCGTCCTTCCCTAAGGGAGAGCGATGCGGTGGTACCTTCGCGTGCTTTTCTAATGGTGTCGACGGTTAAACCACAACCCAATATGAGCACCCCTGGCGGCGTGACGGCTGCAGCGTCTCCTGAGTCGGATATTGGCTCTGAAATCGGAACGCGCTGTCCTAAGATGCCTGTAAAGAGAAAGCTCTTATCTTCGGGTGCTGCTCTCGGCTACTAGAAGAAGAAATCTATATTTTCAGCTAACGTCGTATTTGGTCAAGAGCCTTATGCTCCCTATAGTGAAGGCTTGTCCGAATATAGAACCAATAACAATCTTTTTTTTCCTGAGGCTTCCACCGACGAGAACGCAGCGACTGATCTTCAAGCAGCTCTTGAAGCGTCTGAGCGATTAGCTCATGAGCAAGCGGCGTTTGCTGATTTTGCAACGTCAGGTATATCTCATTTACACTCTTTTTATATCTTATAGTAAAATGATATTTTGCTTTGGTATGAATTGTTTTATGTGCTTTAGAACATCTAATTCATTTCACCCATACCTTAACTCCTTTCCTTTATTCTTTTATAGGAACCTTCGCAGCCAGCGCTATTTCGAGCGGGGCGCAATCCTCAGGTGTTAATATAGAAGATATTCTTCTTTCAACACCCGTTACAGAATTTTTAGAGCCGCCAACTGTTGTTCAGGCCTCTTCTGCGCCACTACAAGAAGTATCGTTGAAGCAACCATTGATGGATATTGCAGCAGATTCTGAGTCCGGATCCGATTCGGATGAGGATCTTCCTCTAACGGTTTTCCTAGAGAGGTCTCTGTATACGACTAAAGCAGAGGAGAAACACCAGAGGCATGCATAAAGGGAGCATATGGCCGTAGGTGCAGGCTCGAGCGAAAAATGAACCCATAATGCTCCTACGGAGGATATCCCTCTGGTCTTGTCAACTGCTCACAGGCACATTGCGCGTGTAGCTCATGAGGAGGTGGGGTGCTTGGTTTTGGGTGAAACAACGCATGATACCTCGACAAAACCTGGTATGATTTACTTATTTTCCAGGTTTCCTCACATAGCAACTTATTCGAATTTTAACATTCCCTTTCTTTTATGATGCCATCTGATACAGTAGGGACAAGTTTAGATGCTGGAGCAGCGAATGAAGTGGTGACATCCGGAGATTCTGGGATGGAGGACCACAATCCCGAGTCTAATATTGCTCCAACTGCCGCTCCTTCCCCTAGTGGATTTCTGGTATCTACAGGTGATGATAGAATAGCAACAACCCTTATTGATTCAAGAGACGTGGGTGTGAATCTTGAATCCGTTTCTTCTGTAGCGATGGAAACTGAAGAAGCCGTCACAGCTAGTAATGCTCTGGACACAATCATAGTTCCTACACCGTCGGCTCCTATAGGATTCACAGGTACCTTACGTGTTATCACTTTCACATTTTTATTTCCTCTAGATATATTTACTAACGTTTTCTTCATTTATTGTGTAGGTGCGACAGCTATTGTACCGGTCATAACATCCATAAACCGTGGAGATCTATTGGTCGAGGAACCCCCGTCAGCCGGTACCATGACCATCGTCGCTCCACCTATCTTCTTTGCACTTGCCAAATATTTTCTGGCTTTGCGACGAAAGGTAATTTTTCCCTTCGATTTTTTTGTCATTTCTTCATTTCAGCATTGATATTACCCCTTATGCTAATTGCTTGGTGCATACTGTCACAATCTTGCAGGAGTACTTTTTAACCATTTGTGCTAAGCGTTAACCTCGCGCTCTGCCCTCCAACTGGGACCTGCTCCTCCTTCTGGCGTTGGTCAGTATATTTTTCATTTCTTATTTCAATTTTCTACAAGTAATCCTCTCCTAATAAGAATTTTCCTGTATTGACTGCAGTCTTATAGCTCGAAGAAGAAGATGAAGAAATAGTTGAGCCCTCTATGCTCACAGATTTGCCGTTTCCTACTATTGGTAGATTAAATCTTATACATTTCTTCTTATTTAAACAGAGATCTCACTCATCTTTATGTATGCTCTATTTTGTAGCTGCTCCGCTGGTTTCAATTCCCTTTGAATCTCGTATAGTTATGCCCATGGGACCCTTCGCTAAACGCTAATCTTCTAGAGGTGCAGAAAATAGAAAGCGCTTGCTGAGTGAATTTATTGAAGACCTTGATGTCGAGGCACTCGCTTCTTCTAGGGACTTTGCAAATAAAGTCAACCTAATACTGGCGACCTTTATGACTTTCTTTAACGAAGATTTCGTCCGCATTTGGGTTGACTATTGTAAGCAGATTGAGGCTTACTTCCATGAGATTGAGCGCACATGTTTCTTGCATAAAGCTTTATTTTCAAGGGCCCAATTGAGTGCGCGAACCGAACAGTATGCCGCCCTCGTTCAACGTTACGGGCAGAAGCTAGCCAGAGAGCATAGGCATATGATGCGACTTCCAAAGAGTCAAGACAATTGCGAGCTCGGATGGAGGCTAATACTGCACGGCTCCAGGTCATCTTCCAAAATCTTCACCGCTGTATTTTTCGAGGAATAGAGCTGAAGAAGGACCTTAATTTTATAGAGCAAGGAATGCGGGGTCATGAGATTGCTAAACAGGAGTTTTCTGAGAAGCTCAATTCATGCCTGCAACAACAAGCTCAAACCGAAGCGCTGCTGGCTGAACTAGTGGAGAACGAAGATGAGCTCCGGCAGGAGAATGAGCGGGTCGCCATTTTGCTGGAAACCTCACCTTCTTAACGGTTGTCATTGTATCCCCTTTTCTTTATAGATTGTATCTTTTAAACATTTTGATTTGTGAATAAAAGATATGTAGTTTCAAATTTGCGCTTTTGTTTCTTGATTGTCTTGATCTGGCGTGGACTAGCTTATTCACTCATTTTTGAGTTTCTAGTTTATTCACTAATTTCGGAGTTTCTAGTTTATTCACTCATTTCAGAGTGTTTAGTTTACCTTTCTTTTAGGTTTACAGGCAAACACGCCCTAACGTTGAAAATAGATAACCCCCACTCTTTTATGACAGGGGTCCGTTAGGTTTATGGTACTTGCTTAAGCCCATCGTACCGTCGCGTTGGCTGATATATTATCGATATATAATCCCTTAGGTTGCTGTTCTAGTAGCCACCGCGTCGGTTGTGTCTTTGATCCATTTGGAGGCTGGACAAGACGTTTTCAAGTAATTATCTTTGGTTGGAATATCCGTATTACCATCGGAAGATCAAGCGTTAGGTAGTGCCGTAGCGCTTTACTTCAGATTAGGCTTAATTTGAATCCCCGATGAGTCATAACTGCACCCTTCTTGGTGTGGGATGATATCCAATGGTCTTTAGGCTTGCCATCAAGATCTGAAGCTTGGAATGTACCGTCACTTCTGTAAGTGTATATGTTCTCCTTGCCGTGACAACTACGGCTATGCGGAATTAAAAACTTTAAAATCTTGAAGAAAATACATTAAATCCCCAGGATACAAGCCCAAACACTAAACTAAACAAACCCTAACTAGGAGTTTTAGCTACTCGGTTGGGATTACAATCTTTGTAGACGGTCCATTGGGTCTTGAAAGGTGGACTCCATAAGCTTCTTGGGTTGATAGAACGAGCACTTGAAGCCAATCTTCTGCGTCAAGGACGATCCACCCGAGAATATCGATTCAAGTGATAGTTTCGTTTGAAGCAACTAAAGATCAAGTCTTGCTAAAACAATATGCTTAGAGTGGTGTAGTTTGTGAACAAGACGCTCTATTTAATCCTCAAGAACTCGAGAGAAGAAAATGAGGAAGAAGACGAAGAGAATGGAAACTAAAGATTTTTCCTCACTTGGTGAAAATATCAACAATCTAAAATATCCTACACTACTCTCTCTTCGTATCTCTTCTAGTGAAAAACAAAAGAGTGGGTGTGTGGGTTGTGACTCACTAGTGTGAATCACAAGCCCATACAACTCTAGAAGATGTGAGAATTAGTGAGTGTAAGAAATGCCACCTCATCAAGTATACATATACATACACATATATAAATATAAATGCATGCATATAAACAAGTATACTCAAACCCGTATAAATACGTATACCTTATTTCTACCAAAATACGAATACCGTATTTGTACCAAAAATACAAAATACGCGTATTCATATTTAGAAAGAAATACATGTATTTGTATCAAATCACAAATACCTATATTTATACAAATACACGTACTCGTATAAATACCATATTCTTGTTAAAATACAAATACCCAAAAAAGAGCAATATAATACTAGCATCAAAACTGTCTGTCTTTCAAACCTACTACTACTAAACCATTCGATTAAAGTACGTGTATAAATACATGTATTCAATTGAATACGTAAAACCATATGCAAAATACACCATTTCGCCTAAACCAGGAAACCTTCTGTGTGGGACTCTAAAGACTTGACAATACGGTGGCAGTAAGTTTAACCACAAGCACGTCAGCGGCACTAGCTATACGTAATGGCTACCCAGGTATCTGTCGAAGGGAAGATCGACACGGTAATTCATCCGAAAACCCTACTGAGCAAATAGGTGACATTCTCCTTACAGTCCGGTCTGTTCGTCTTAGACTATCACATATCGGGACTAGGGGTGGTAAACGTCAGACCCCTAATAGCTCAATAATTCATGTCGGTGTAGAACCCAATACACATTGAGAAACTACTGGTGTGCTTACTAGTAGTCTTACTTGCCCTGACCAGGGACTTTATATATTGGCCAGCCGTACAGAGCAAGATATCAACTCCCCATACCTAGAGTGACGAATCCCTTCTAACCCCTACTGTCTCCAAGTGCTTCGGGACTGCACCCAACTACTACCTGTTTGCACGACTCATTTGAGCCATGGTAGGGTAGTAATCTAAGTACAGTGGGAACACACTAAAGAAGAATAGTGATGTCAAGTCAACGGACTAACCTATACTCAGGTGACCGGGGAACTGCTAACTGACGATAGGTATAATACCAACCAGTAGTTCCCAGCGAGTCCGTCTAGTGTAACTCATAACCTAATGAGTGTAGGGTTACTAGGCACACTAACGAGGCTCTACAAGGCATCGACCATGCCAAAATTAAATTTTTATGTGCCGAATAACACTAAGCAAGATCGTAAACTAGAGTTTAGGCGAAACTAATAGCAAGTAAACAACTTTACACTAAAGGGAACACGATATACAATCTTTGTGGATCGGTCCTCCACTTCTAAAGCTCCTTGATGAAGTCCCTTCGCTGCGATCAAGGTTCTCCCGGGTTCTTGCATGGCTTCACGACGCGAAGGATGCGACCTTGCTTGAAGTCTCCGAGGCCGAAGATGATCTACGTCGAGGGAATTCCGACTCAAGCTCCTACTTCACTAACTAGAGAATTAGTGAAGTAAACACCCTAAACTAAAGTGCTATTCTAGTAGAGGATGGAGAAATAGGAAGTGGGTTCTCTTTAGAATTTTGTTTCTCACTTTCTTTCTCACTTTAGATCAAACCCTAGCAAGCTTTTCTCTTGCTCAATGAAGAAGAAGATGATGAACAAAAGAAAAGAAAATGAGGATCATGATTAAGTGAGAAGGCTAACCATGGTGAGTGAGTATCATATACTAACTCATGGTGAGACATAACCATAGCTAAGTGTAAATGGTTAGGTCAATAAAAATCTAAAGTAAAACAAAACTTGTTGACTTTTTCAAAGCATCCACAAGCTTCTACAAGCTTTATGCTTATGAAAAAATTCCACTAATTTGTAATTACTTTAGATAAATATAAACCACCATTTAAAAATGGAAAGGTGTAAGTCTTACACATCCATGTCTAGTGTATCAACAACCATGATACAAATATAAAACACATTTTAATATATATATCATATATATATAGTAAAGATGTGTGAAAGTGAGAAAAACCCTAAAGTGATTAAGTGTTAGTAAATGTAAATTAGTATATCTAATATACAATTATACACTTAATTATTAAATCGACACTTGACTTAATAATCCGGTCATATCTCATATAACCGGCTAACATCCATTGTATCGACTTATCGAATCAACACTTGATTCGATAACTCGGCTATATCATATATAACCGACCGATACAAAAAGTCGTGAGAATAGAATACGGCATCACATACATGCATTATTCTCGGTCTCGCACATATCACATATGCGCTCCTATTTGGTTTTGCCTGAGTCAGTAAAACCTCCGTGTAGGACTCTAAAGACTCGTCAATACGCCGGCAGAAGGTGATGATCACATCACGCAAGCCGTCAGCGGTACTAGCTGGACGTAACGGCTACCCGGGTATTGAGCGATCAGAAGATCAGCAAGCAAGCCCGCTCCAACTCCTGTGAAAGCCTGCCGGCAATACTTCCCATACAATCCGGTCTCTTCGTCTGATATGTCGCATATCAAGTCTAGGGGTAGTAAACGTCAGACCCCAATAACCGATAAGTTGTGCCGATGTGAGGCTCATAACGGGTCGAGAAACTACTGGTAACACTTACCAGCAAATCCCTAAATCAGCCCTGGCGAGGGACTTCCCTGTTACGGCCAATCGAGCACAGCGCAACATCAACCCCTAATACCGGGAGAGACGAAACCCCTCCTATCGCTCATTGCCTCCATGTGACTCGGGACTGTACCCAAAAACCACCGTTTTGCACGCCCTCATGGACGTGGTAAGGTGGAAATCAAAGCACAGTGGGAATCACACAAGACTCTATGACGATCTCGGGTCTACAGACTAACCTGCACAAGTGTCACCAGAGAACTGCCATCTGACGTAAGGTATAATACCATCCGGGAGTTCTCGGCGAGTCCGTCCAGTGTACCCAGTCTCCACTGAGCACCCGTATACCATCTCTGATGTCAAACACCAATGGATATGGGATCATCCATCGCCCATCTCATGGGTCGAGAAGCGTATACGCTAGTCTACACTGGTATATCGATGCCCCGTCTCGATACACCCATGACTAGGGACCTTGAAGGATGTACTTATGGACTACCATGTCCCCACTAGTATGATCTGCATCATAGTCCAGGTAGTCAAGTACACATCCTAAGGGCTTTACCAACATGTAACTATAAGACAGTATAAAGAGACATGTATACATGTTAAAGTAAAGAGCAACCAGATAGCATACTATCATATCGAGCAAGAAAGTCCTCTCTATATATGTCCAAGCATCCAATATAATATACATCATCTGTATAATACTGGCCTCTAGGGTATACATACAACTAACAATCTCCCACTTGCACTAGGGCCAGCTGCTGTAGTATCGCATACCAAGCATCCCGAAAAGTCTCTCAAATTGTATCTGGGGAATGGCCTTCGTGAGTGGATCCCCAGTGTTGTTCTTCGTGTCAACCCTCCTGACCTCGATCTCCCGGCGATCAACTATCTCCCAGATCAGGTGATACCGCCTCAGAATATGCCTGGATCGCTGATGGGACCTAGGTTCCTTGGCCAAAGCCACTGCTCCATTGTTATCGCAATACAAAGGTATTGGATGCTCAATGGATAGAACCACTCCAAGTTCAGTAATGAACTTCTTGATCGAGACAGCCTCTTTGGCAGCATCGTTGGCAGCGATGTATTCAGCCTCCATCGTCGAGTCTGCCACGGTTTCCTGCTTGGAACTCTTCCAGCTAACCGTCCCTCCGTAAAGGGTAGAGACAAATCCCGACTACGACTTAGAGTCGTCCTTATCACTCTGGAAGCTCGAATCGGTAAAGAACTCCACTTGGAGTTCTCCGTTACCATACACCAAGAGCATCTCTTTAGTCCTTCGTAAGTACTTGAGAATGCTCTTCATAGTTGTCCAGTGACTCTCTCCAGGATCAGCTTGATACCTACTCACTACACTTAGTGAGTATGCTACATCGGGTCTGGTACATAGCATCGCGTACATGATAGAGCCTACTGCCGAAGCATAGGGTATCCCTTGCATGCGAGCTCTCTCCAAATCAGTCTTGGGAGACATCTCTTTGGAGAGAGTGAGCCCTGAGATCGTGGGTAAAAATCCACGTTTGGACTCTTCCATACTAAACCTCTTTAGTATGGTGTCAATGTACCTGGATTGGGACAATCCCAATATCCGTTTAGATCTATCTTTATAGATCATAATTCCCAATATGCAGGAGGCATCACCAAGATCTTTCATTGAGAATCTTTGTGATAAGAAGAGCTTCACCGATTGCAGCATAGGAATGTCATTTCCTATCAAGAGTATGTCATCCACGTATAATACGAGGAAGACAACCTTACTCTCTGCCACCTTCTTGTAGATACAAGGTTAATCTACGTTTTTGACGAAATCAAACTCTTTGATAACGACGTCAAACCAGATGTCCCAACTCCGCGAAGCTTGCTTCAATCCATAAATGGATTTAAGCAGCTTGCACACCTTCCCGCTGCTCCCACTATCTACGAAACCCTATGGCTGAGTCATGTACACGCACTCTTCTAAATCACCGTTTAGAAAGGCGGTCTTAACATCCAATTGCCAGATTTCGTAGTCATGATATGCAGCGATGGAAAGCATGATCCGGATGGATTTAAGCATAGCCACTGGAGAAAAGGTTTCATCATAGTCCACACCTGGTCTTTGACGAAAACCTTTTGCAACAAGTCTAGCTTTGAAAGTCTTCACTTTCCCATCTACACCAAGTTTTTTTCTTGAATATCCACTTGCTCCCACTGGGTTTTACCCCTTTAGGAGCAACTTCCAAAGTCCATACTTTGTTGGTGTACATGGATTCCATCTCGGACCGCATTGCATCCAGCCATTTCACTGAGTCCCCACTCGTGATGGCCTGCTCGAAGCTAGTTGGGTCATCATCAACCATGATGCAATACTCGCTCCCACCATCAATGAGAAAACTGTAGTATCTCTCAGGTGGGTGAGGAACCCTACTAGATCGGCGGAGAGGCTGAAGTTCGTTGGGAACTACCGAATCCTCTGGTTCCACTAAATCTTCAGTTTGAGTTTGTGTAGCCGGAATTTCTTCCAGTTCTACCTGGTCGCCACTAATTTCTTTTGTAAGAAATTCCTTTTCTAAAAAGGTGGCATGTCGAGAAACAGACACTTTTTGTTCCTCAGTATGGTAGAAAAGATATCCATGTGAATGTTTGGGATATCCCACAAACTTGCATAGAACTGACCGTGCCTCGAGTTTGTCTGGATTTTGCGTTTTAACATAGGCCGGACAACCCCATATCTTAACACGTTTAAGACATGGTCTCTTCCCACTCCATATCTCATATGGTGTGGTAGGTACAAATTTAGATGGAACTTGATTCAATAGGTATGCCGCTGTCTCCAACGCATACCGCCAGAAGGAAATAGGTAACCCAGCTGTGCTCATCATAGAGCGCACCATATCTAATAGGGTGTGGTTCCTCCGTTCAGATACACCGTTGTGCTGTGGTGTATATGGAGGAGTCAGCTGAGAGAGAATCCCAATCTCTTTTAGGAAGTCCATGAATTCATTGCTCAAGTATTCACCTCCTCGATCAGATCGAAGGATTTTAATACTTTTCCCGGTTTGGTTCTCGACTTCTTGTTTATATTATCTAAATTTCTCAAAAGCTTCTGATTTGTGTTTCATCAGGAGCACATATCCGAATCTTGAGAGATCGTCAGTGAATGTAATGAAGTACGCAGAACCATTCCTGGCATGTGTAGACATAGGGCCGCATACATCACTATGTAGCAGTCCCAAGAGTTCCGTAACTCTCTCTCCATGTCCCGTAAACGGAGTTTTGGTCATCTTGCCTTTGAGACATGACTGGCAAGTGTCATAAGATGAAAATTCAAACGGATTCAAATATCCATCCTTATGCAACTTAGCGAGTCGTGTCGCATTGATGTGACCCAGTCTACAATGCCACAAGAAGGATTCGTTCATTTCTGAACTCTTCCTATTGTGTGTGTTTGTTATGCTCAGAACTGTTGATTGATTTAGAACATAAATGCCATTGCACATCGTGCCTGATCCGACCAACTTTTGGTTTAGGAAAATGTTCATAACATTATCCTGTAATACAAAATTATATCCCTCTTTACTCAACAAAGAAACCGATATAATGTTGCATATCAGGTTCGGCATGTAATGCATTCGTTCAGAATCAATGTATTACCTGTTGGCAATACAAGGTGATATTCCTCGACGGTTTTAGCTGCAACAATTGCACCATTTCCAACCCTTATGTCTTTATCACCTTCTCCAAGTTCTCTACCTTTCCTAACCCCATGTAACTGATTACATATATGGGTTCCTGACCCGGTATCTAACACCCAGGACGTAGAGGAAATGGAGAAACAATTCTCTGTAACGAACACACCCGAAGAAAATGCATCAACATGTACTTTATTCATTCGGGTGGCATGAGAATCCTGGTATTCCCCTATATCCTGTTCAGTCTTATAACTCTTATAAGAAAGAACGGAACCAACGTTCCCCAGCACAGTATAACATGCGGGTTCGGTCAATACATCCATATTATTATCTTTATTAAGGCATGATATGGTCGCTACCTGGAGAGAGAGAGAAGAAAACACTTTAGCGTATGCTCTTGCAAGATCAGATTGGTTATTATCTTATCTAATCAGGATGGCTCCCACTGTTTTTTATCAAATCTTCCTTCAAACCCTAAAAGGAAAGACTAGCCGGGATTAATTACACCCTACAACTTCGCCGATCTTTCAGCCAGGCCAGTGTCGGTACTTTGAGGGAGGTTCCCCGTGCTTTCGTACGGACCTAATTAAAGTAAACCTCGTTTTCCCAGAGGCGTAAACCTGTTGACACCTTTCTAGACACCTACTTGATCGGCTAATTGTCCTGTATAAAACTCTCCCGGGAGTAACAATTACTCGCAGTGGGTATCGGGATCCAACTATCTCATAGAAGGTATGCAATCTCATTGCAAATCTCAACACTTGAAATTCCCGATAATATTTTGCCCCTAACCCCTATGACCTTGACAAAGGCCAACAAGTCATAGGATGTTAGTCAAGTTCAACCCGTCATTTCTTGATTGAATCAAACCCACCCGCACGACCCTTGACAAAGGCCAACAAGGTCGTACGACTACCCCAAAACAATCTGCATCATATGCATAAGCAGATAAGCACCATTTAGCTACCGCATACTACGCCTTGACAAAGGCCAACAAACGCAGCACGAATACTAAACAGTTCTTATCTGAAATGACGGAGGGCTACAACAGGTTTTTCTGAAAACCTATTGCGTAATGAACTTGATATCGTCGTAGAATCATGTGAATTTTTAAATGGAGTGATTTTGAGGCTTTTATTTGTTTTGCTAAAGAGGTCACTCCCGGTGAAGGGATCTCGGCTCTTTCCTTATGGAATAAGGTGCAGGATATATCATATACATCTCTATGCAAAGCAAAACTCCAAAAGAAATCAAAAGCAAACCGAGTGTTGTAGCATCTGCCAGTTTTACTAAAGAGGTCACTCCCGGTGAAGGGATCTCGGCTCTTTCCTCATCGAATAAGGTGCAGGGTATATCATATATACCGCTATGCAAAGCAAAACTGTAGCTACCCTTTTTAATAGAAAATTTGATTCTACAACATCTTTTAGGTTTCTTTTCTTTCATTAATCACATTAATGAAGTCCCATCATTTAAGTCACCTAAACATCACAGATAAATACGACGCACACTTATGCCATCCGCATTCGCCTCGATGTCCCCTCATGCACCGTTAGGTTAGGTAACTAACGGCAGAGCGGGGCAGGGCTAGTGCAGGTGTAAAACATAAGTAACGCCTATATAATATATCATATATACTATATACAGTATTTATCACAGAACA
Organism: Agapanthus africanus; assembly: GCA_030015575.1. NCBI lineage: Eukaryota > Viridiplantae > Streptophyta > Magnoliopsida > Asparagales > Amaryllidaceae > Agapanthus > Agapanthus africanus. Next base: position 388,687,113 of record JASDDO010000004.1, read on the forward strand.
TCTAATGATCACATCACAGATATCGCAGCAGAAGAAACATATGAAACATTGGATATACCAGGACGTCCGTGTTTTATTTTGAACCTATATAAAACACGGATTCCACGGTCGCGATGAATAGCCAAACCCACACCGCTAGACCCCTACGAGAGCGGCAAGCAACCCTACCAATTCTAGAGTTAGGAGACCCGGACTCGACTCCTCGAGTTGGTCTCCCACTAGACTCCAGAACCCGGTTACTTGTGCTCACCTCCTTGGGTCTATTCTAGTGCGGAAAAGTGAATAATATACAAATGGTGACAGCAACCTCATCCCGGAAGTGCCCCAATAAAAGAATATTACATACATTTAAATTTACATGGATGAAAATAAAAACTCTCATCTCACATAAAACCCCCCGGCTATTCAAAACGCGACGATCCAATATAACATATCCAGCAACACATAACATCACATGTCATCAACGTAAGTAAATATGCACATCCCAATTGTCGTTGACATATAGTAACGAAACCGACGATATCACATATTACACTTACGGTCACAGAAAAGAAAGTGCAAAACTACAACATTTGGAATCCACAATCTCTTTAGACATCGTAAATCCGAAATATCACATATTCCGCATTTCATGCCTAACTGTATGAATTCCACATATTGTATCACATTCCAGATAAATAGACAGTATTAAACTTTCCGATCGAATAATCAAATACCCAAGATTTCCTCAATTTCTCAACACTTGAGCGGAGTTCAAAAATTCCAGAATACGTCGCAGTAGCAACGGTCCAGCCGTAGAAGGGTCAAGCCAACGCCTCACATGTGGCACGCCGTACTGCCCCAAACCCTAAGGTTCAAAGGGAAGTTCAAGATGGTCACATAATCGAGTTAAGGTTTGTTGTCTTCTAGAGGGTTCGTCACATCACATGCACGTTTTTCCGAAAGATTTAAAACCCGATAAAAATTCAACACTTGAATGTTTTTCGTGCCGGGAAAAATTGAGTTAATGATATCCGTTCAAACATTTTAATACTTTCTAAATTATCCGGAATAACATAACAAAATTAAATTCTCCGATCGAATCAGCGATTTCAAAATAAACCCCAAAATACTCAACACTTGAGTCAGATAAAAATGCCCAGAAAAATATCAGGAAATTGAATAGGAACATTACTGTGCAAACAGTTAAAGGTGACGTCACAATATGGCCGCGGAACCACCGCACGAGCCATGCTCGTGCCGCGGATCCGCGGCGCTTTGGGCTTTAAACAGTGTCGTTTTGCACAATATTCCATATATTGTCCTGCTGATTTTTTTAAGCATTTTTAATTTGGAAAAATCCCAGATTTTAAAAATTGTACAGAGAGGGTTTGATTTCGACGTGTTCGGGTTCGTTCAGAGTTTTAACTTCGTTAACACATCGCCTAATGCTCTAGCTAGGCTCTGATACCACTGTAGGGTTACTAGGCACACTAATGAGGCTCTACAAGGCATCGACCATGCCAAAATTAATTTTTTATGTGCCGAATAACACTAAGCAAGATCGTAAACTAATGTTTAGGAGAAATTAATAGCAAGTAAACAACTTTACGCTAAAGGGAACGCGATATACAACCTTTGTGGATCGGTCCTCCACTTCTAAAGCTCCTTGATGAAGTCCCTTCGCTGCGATCAAGGTTCTTCTGGGCTCTTGCATGGCTTCTGTAGGGTTCCTAGGCACACACTAGAGGTCTCACAAGGCATCCACCATGCCAATTTATAATTTTACAAGTGCCGAGAAACCCTAATACGGATCGTTAACTAGAATTTTAGGCGAAACAAAGAAGCTAGTTAACAATTTAACTAAGTGAACGGAAATACAACCTTTGTAGATCCGGTTCTCCACCTCCATAGCTCCATGATGAAGTCCCCTTGCTGTCCAAATCCAATCCCGGGCTCTAGCATCGGCTTCATCGGAGAAATGGGCGGGCTAGGTCATCGACAACGATGCCGAAGATGATCTACGTCGAGGCATCACAAGATCAAGCTCCCACTTTACCAAGTCATGAAACTTGTGAAGAAAACACCCTATACTACTTGGCAAGAGGTAGAGGATGAAGAAATAGGAGGTGGGTTCACTTTAGAATTGGATTTCTCACTCATTTTCACTAGTTGCCATTGTTGATAGCAAGCTTTTCTTCATGTGAAGAAGAAGAAGAAGAAGCAAGAATATGATAAGTGTTATCTCAAAATAATAAAATAATTGAATACTTATCATATCCTAACTATGATTAAGTGTAGAGAATCTACTAGGGTTAGTGAATGGTTAGGTTTAGTAGATGAAGACAAAATGGTCAAACCTTCTTGAAACTTCAACAAGCATCATGATATTCAAGCAACCATTTTGTTTTCTTCTCTCTTTATTTGTCCAAAAAATAAATGGATAAACAAATAAATGAATAATTCAAAACCCTAACCATTATGATAACCATGGTATAAGTCTTTACAAAAAATCAAGTAAGCATGTATCATCAATCATGATACAATCAAGTGCACAAAAGTATATCACATATACAACTTGTGTACTACAAGTGAGAAAAATCATTTAAAGTGAACCAATACTAGTTAATGCAAAGTAATGTATCAAACATATAATTATGCATTAAATCATCAAATCAATACTTGATTTAACGATCCGGTCATATCGTATATGACCGACTAATATCCAATGTATCGATTTATCGAATCAGCCCTTGATTGGATAACTAGGTTATATCGCATACAACCAATCGATACATTCATCGCGAGAATGGAATACGGTATCACATACACGTATTATTCTCAGTCCCGTACATATCTCATATGCGCTCCTATTTCGTTTCGCTTGAGCCAGGAAACCTCTGTGTAGGACTCTAAAGACTCGTCAATACGCCGGCAGCAGATGATGATCATATCAAACACCCACAAGCCGCAAGCGGTCTGCTAAACGTAACGGCCACCCGGGTATTGAGCGATCAGAAGATCGACGAGCAAGCCCGCTCACACTCCTGTGAATCCAACCAGTAACACTTACCGTACAGTCCGGTCTGATCATCTGATACGTTGCATATCTCGCCTAGGGGTGGTAAACGTCAGACCCCAATAGCTCGATAAGTCATGTTGATATGAGGTCTATAACAGTTCGAGAAACTACTGGTAACACTTACCAGTAAATCTCAGCAACCCTGGCCGGGGATTTCTAGTTATAGCCAATCGAACACAGCGCAACATCAACTCCCTATACCGGGAGAGACGAATCCCCTCCTATCGCTCATTTCCTCCATGTGATTTGGGACTGTACCCAAAAGCCACCGTTTTGCATGCCCTCTTGGATGTGGTAAGGTGGAAATCAAAGCACAGTGGGAACCACACAAGACTCTATGACGATCTCGGGTCAACAGACTACTCTGTACCAGTGTCACCAGAGAACTGCCATCCGACGTAAGGTATAATACCATCTGGGAGTTCTCGGCGAGTCCGTCCAGAGTACCCAGTCTCCACTGAGCACCCGTATATCATCTCTGATGTCAAACACCAATGGATATGGGATCATCCATCGCCCATCTGTATAGGTCGAAAAGGTATACGCTAGTCTACTCTGGTATATCCGATGCCCCGTCTCGATACACCCACGACTAGGGACCTTGAAGGATGTACTTATGGACTACCATGTCCCCACTAGTATGATCCGCATCATAGTCCAGGTAGTCAAGTACACATCCTAAGGGCTTTACCAACATGTAACAGAGAGACAATCTGTATACACATTAAGGTAAAGAGTAACCAGATAGCATACTATCATGTCGAGCAAGAAAGTCCTCCCTATATATGTCCAAGCATCCACTACAATATACATCCTATGTACAGTAATGGTCTCTAGGGCATACATATAACTAACAATCTCCCACTTGCACTAGGGCCATCTGTAGCAGTGGTTGACCGTATCTCATACTCAACTATCCCATAAAAGTCTCTCTCTGGGAATAGGCCTTCGTGAGTGGATCCGCCGTGTTATCCTCTGATTCTTCTCTCTTAACCTCGATCACCCTGGAGATCAACTATCTCCATGATCAGGTGATACTGCCTCAGAATACGTCTGGGTCACTGATGGGACCGGGGTCCTAGCCTAAGCCACAACTCCATTGTCACACGATGGAAGGAACCAAGTTCATCTCATGAACCTTTATACACCCAAACTGCCTCTTTGGTAGCATCTTAAGTAGCGATGTATCCAGCCTTTATCGTCTAGTATGCCACGATATCTAGCTTGGAACTCTTCCAACATACCGTCCCTTTACTGAAGGTAAAGACAATGCCTGTGACTGACTTTCAGTCATCTTTATCACCCTGGAACCCTTCCAGTGATTCTCCCCAGAATCGTTTGATATCATCTCACTACAACTAGTGAGAATCCTAACATCCAATTAAATCTATCTCATAGATCCAAAACTCAGGATTTAGTAGGTATCACTTTGATCTTATATGGAGAATCATTGTGATAAGCGGAGATTGATCGAGCGTAGCATAGGAAACTCCTTCCTTATCAAGAGTATGTCATCCACGTACTCTACGAGGATCAATACCATACTCCCTACTACCTTTTTGTATATACAAGGTTCATCTACCATTTTGATGATGTCAAACCCTTTGACTAACACATCAAAACAGACGTTCCAACTCCGCGATGCTGCTTTATCACATAAAACATCTTGCACGAGTTTCGCTGCTCCCACTGTTTACGAAGCCCTCTGGCTGTGTTCTTATAGACATTCTCTTCTAAATCATTATTTAGAAAAGCAGTCATGGCACCCAACCACTAGATATCGTAGTCATGGTATGTAGCCGTGGCAAGTAGGATCTGGATGGACTTAATTATAGGCACTGGAAAAGGTTTCATCATTATCCATGCCTGGTTGATGACGAAAACCTTTAACAAGTCTAGCTTTGAAAGTCTCTCTCAACCTTTCCATGTACACCAAGTAATCTTCTCAAGATATACTTACTCCTGATGGGGATTTAACCCTTCAGATATAGCAACCAAAGTCCATACTTTGTTGGTGTATAAGGATTCCGTCTCAGATCGCTAAACATCCAGCCATTCTTACAGAGTCTCACTCCTGATGGCTAGCTCGAAACTAGTTGGGTCATCATCTCATGATGCAATCCTTGCTCCCACTGTCATAGAGAAACCGAAGTAACTCTCAGGTGGGTGAGGAACCCTACTAGATCGGCGGAGAGGCTGGGGTTTGTAGGTTACTTTGAATCCTTTGGTTCTACCAAATCATCAGCTGCAATTTGTATAGCTGGAACCTTTCCAGTTGTACATAACTGACCTTGCCTCGAGCTTTTCCGGATTTTGCTTTTAGACATAGGCCGGACAACCTAAATCTTAACTAGCTTAAGACATGGGCTCTTCCCATGCCATATCTTATATGGAGTGGTAGGCTGTGATCTGATTCGAACCTAATTCAATAGGTATGCAGCTTCTCAAGTGCATAACCCCCAAAAGGAAAAAGGTAACTCAGTATTACTCATCATAGAGCACACCATATCAAATAGGGGTGTATCTGCTCCTCCCCGATATACCATCGTGCTATGGTGTATACGGAGGAGTAATGCTGAGAGAGAATCTCATTCTCCTTTAGAATAGTCCAGGATTTCCGTGCTCAAGTATTCTCCTCCCTGATCTCATCAAAGGACATAATACTTATACCCGTATTGGTTCTCTACTTCTAACTTATATTCTGTGAATATCACAAAAGGTTCGGACTTGTGTTTCAACAAGAACATATGTCTGAATCTAAAGAGATCATCAGAGAACGTAATGAAGTGTATAAAGAACCAGTCCTGGCATGTGTAGACATGGGACCTTACATACATCAACATGTATCAATTCCAAGAGTTCACTAACTCTTTCTCTGTTTCCATTAAACAGAGCTATGGTCATCTTATCTTTGTGACATGACTGGCAAGTTTTCACAAGATCTAAATTCAAACTAATTTAAATATGCATCTATATGTAACTTTAGCTAGTCGAGGTCGCATTGATATGACCTAGTCTACAATACCACAAGAAGAAGGATCCGTTCATTTCTGAACTCTTCCTCTTGTGTGTGTTCTGTATACTAAGAACTGTAGTTTGATTTAGAACATCAATGCTTTTAGATAACGTGCCTGAACTGATCAACTTTTGATATAGGAAATGTTCAAAACATTATCCAACAATCCAAAATTTTATCATTTCTTTACTAATAAAGATACTGATATGATTTTGTATATCAGGTTCGGTATCTAATAACATTCGTTCAGAATCAATGTATTTGCAATACAGGGTGACAGTGACCAACAGACTTGGCTGCAACACTTTCCCCGTTTTCTGTCTCATGAAACTTATCACTCGTTCTCACTTCTCTACCTATCTGTACGCCTATGTAACAGATTACATATCTGGGATCCTGATCCGGTATCATATACCCAGGACGTAAAGGACATTGAGAAACAGTTCTGTATAATGAACACACCCGAAGATGATGCATCAGCATGCACTCTCTTCGTTTGGGCGGCACGGGAAATCTGGTATTCCCCAATTTCCTACTTTGTCTTATAACAATTATAAGTTGGAGCGGGATCAACGTTCCCCAGCTCAGTAAAACAAGCGGGTTCGGTCAATATTCCGTATTATTATCTTGATTAAGGCGTGATATGGTCTCTACCTGGAGAGAGAGAGAAGAAAACACTCAGCGTATGCTCTTGCAAGATCAGATTGGTTATTATTTTATCTAATCAGGATGGCTCCCACTGTTTTTTATCAAATCTTCCTTCAAACCCTAAAAGGAAAGACTAGCCGGGATTAATTACACGCTACAAGTTCACCAATCTTTCAGCCAGGCCAAGTGTCGGTACTTTGAGGGAGGTCGCCCGTGCTTTCGCACGAACCTAATTACAGTAAACCTCATTTTCCCAGAGGCGTAACCCCGTTAACACCTTTCTAGACACCTACTTGATCGGCTAATTGTAATGTGTAAAACTCTCCCAGGAGTAACTCTTACTCGTAGCGGGTATCGGGATCCAACTATCTCATAGAAGGTATGCAATCTCATTACAAATTTCAACACTTGAAATTCCCGATAATTTTGCCCCCAAACGATCTATGACCTTGAAAAGGTCAACAAACCATAGACCGCAAGTCAAGTTCAACCCGTCATTTCTTGATTGAATCAAACCCACCCGCACGACCCTTGACAAGGTCAACAAGGCCGTACGACTACCCCTAACCCAATCTGCATCATATGCATAAGCAGATAAATACTGGTTAGCTACCGCACACTGCGTCTTGACAAGGTCAACAAACGCAGCACGAATACTAAACATGACTTATCTGAAATGACGGAGGGCTACGACAGGTTTTTCTGAAAACCTATTGCGTAATGAACTTGATATCGTTGTAGAATCAAATGAATTTTGAAATGGAGTGTTTTTGAGGCTTTTCTAGTTTTGCTAAAGGAGTCACTCCCGGTGAAGGGATCATCGGTCCGTTCCTCGTCGAATGAGGTGCGGGATATATCACATATATCGCTGTGCAAAGCAAAAAACTCTTAAAAGCAATCAAAAGACAAACCGAGGGTTGTAGCATCTGCCAGTTATTGCTAAAGGAGTCACTCCCGGTGAAGGGATCTCGGTCCTTTCCTTATCGAATAAGGTGCAGGATATATCATATATACCGCTGTGCAAAGCAAGAACTGTAGCTACCTGTTTTATTTTGAAATTCGATTCCACAACATCTTAGGTTTCTTTTCTTTCATTAATCACATTAATGAAGTCCCATCATTTAAGTACCTAAACATCACAGATAAATACGACGTACACTTATGCCATCCGCATTCGCCTCGATGTCCCCTCGTGCACCGTTAGGTTAGGTAACTAACGGCAGAGCAGGGCAGGGCTAGCACGGATGTAAAACATAAGTAACATCTATATCATATATCATATATACTATATACAATATCTATCACAGAACATCACATGATCACATCACAGATATCGCTAGCAGAAGAAACATATGAAATATTGGATATTTCAATACGAGCCAGTATAAAACACGGATTCCACGGTCGTGATGAATAGCCAAACCCACACCCCTAGACCCCTACGAGAGCGGCAAGCAACCCTACCAATTCTAGAGTTAGGAGACCCGGACTCGACTCCTCGAGTTGGTCTCCCACTGGACTCCAGAACCCGGGTTACTTGTGCCCTCCTCCTTGGGTCTATCCTAGTGCGGAAAAGTAAATAATATACATCAACGGTGACAACTTCCGCAACCTGGAAGTGCACCAATAAAAGAATATTACATACAAGTTTTTACATGAATGAAAATGAAAAACACTCATCTCACATAAAACCCCCCGGCTATTCAAACACGACGATCCAATATAACATATCCAGCAACACAGAACAACACATGTCATCAACGTAAGTAAACATGCGTATCCCAATTGTCGTTGACATATAGCAACGAAACCGGCGATTTCACATATTACACTTACGGTCACAGAAAAGAAAGTGTAAAACTACAACAGTTGGAATCCGCAAACTCTTTAGACATCGCATGCCTAGCCAAATGAATTCCTTAGACATCGCATGCCTAACAATTATAAACCCCGCATTTCAGTCTCATTTATCGAAAACTCTTTTCAATATCAAGTCGGGCAATTCAGCAAGATTCCCGATATCCAGATCGAATGCTCGTCGCAAACTTCAGTAGACGGCCGCACCCCCGATGCCGTCGACGAAGTGCACCAAGGTGGAACACCGCTGCCGCGAGCACCCGAACGGATGCTTTCGGCGACGGGGTTCTCCTACAGTCACTTGGTCGGGGCTATGGAGTGAGTCTGTCTATTAAGTTTACCCGGCGAGTATCCGCGTACGCTACGTGATTGCGACGGACTTTTGATCACATCAAAATTCTGTGGCAACCGATCAAGTGAGACTAAACTGCTATGTTTATAACATTCATATTAGTTATCTCATAACTATTTGTGAATTCCAATTATTGTATCACATTCCGGATAAATAGAAAATGTTAAACTTTCCGATCGAACAGTCAAACACCCAAGTTTTCCCGAAACAGCTCAACACATGAAAAAAGTTTAAAAACATCCAGTTCATGCCTCAGTACCAACGGTCCAGCCGTAGAAGGGTCAAGCCAACGCCTCACATGTGGCACGCCGTACTGCCCCAAACCCTAAGGTTCAAAGGGCAGTTCAAGACGGTCACATAATCGAGTTAAGTTTTGTTGTCTTCTAGAGGGTCCATTGCGTTACTTGCACTATTCAGAACGTCTTTAAACCACGGAAATATCCAACAATTGGAAATTTCCCGACAGGGAAAAAAGTGGGTATTTATATCCGGTCGAACTTTTTAACATATTCAAAAATTATCCGGAAACACAGAGACAAAATTAGACAATCCGATCGAAACACCGAGAACCCAAACCAACCAGAAAATTCAACTCTTGAATAAATATTAAAAATTCCCAGGAAAACCAGCACTGTTAAGTAGGAGTTACTGTGCAAATTTCAACACATAAAACGACAAATAGGCGCGGAACCGCCGCACGAGCCATGCTCGTGCCGCGGAACCGCGGCGCCTTGATGGAATTAGGGCATCGAAATTTACAGTAACTCTTAGATATTCCTGCTGATATTTCTGCATATTTTTAATTCTCAAAAAACCACGATTTCAGAAAAAGTACAGAGAGCATTTTTGGGTTTGGGTTCGGTTCGATCGGACTTCTAACTCCATCTACGCATCGCCTAAGGCTCTAGCTAGGCTCTGATACCACTGTAGGGTTCCTAGGCACACAACTAGAGGTCTCACAAGGCATCAACCATGCCAATTTATAATTTTACAAGTGCCGAGAAACCCTAATACGGATCGTTAACTAGAATTTTAGGCGAAACAAAGAAGCTAGTTAACAATTTACCTAAGTGAACGGAAATACAACCTTTTTAGATCCGGTTCTCCACCTCCATAGCTCCATGATGAAGTCCCCTTGCTGTCCAAATCCAATCCCGGGCTCTAGCGTCGGCTTCATCGGAGAAATGGGCGGGCTAGGTCACCGACAACGATGCCGAAGATGATCTACGTCGAGGCATCACAAGATCAAGCTCCCACTTCACCAAGTCATGAAACTTGTGAAGAAAACACCCTATACTACTTGGCAAGAGGTAGAGGATGAAGAAATAGGAGGTGGGTTCACTTTAGAATTGGATTTCTCACTCATTTTCACTAGTTGCCATTGTTGATAGCAAGCTTTTCTTCATGTGAAGAAGAAGAAGAAGAAGCAAGAATATGATAAGTGTTATCTCAAAATAATAAAATAATTGAATACTTATCATATCCTAACTATGATTAAGTGTAGAGAATCTACTAGGGTTAGTGAATGGTTAGGTTTAGTAGATGAAGACAAAATGGTCAAACCTTCTTGAAACTTCAACAAGCATCATGATATTCAAGCAACCATTTTGTTTTCTTCTCTCTTTATTTGTCCAAAATATAAATGGATAAACAAATAAATGAATAATTCAAAACCCTAACCATTATGATAACCATGGTATAAGTCTTTACAAAAAATCAAGTAAGCATGTATCATCAATCATGATACAATCAAGTGCACAAAAGTATATCACATATACAACTTGTGTACTACAAGTGAGAAAAACCATTTAAAGTGAACCAATACTAGTTAATGCAAAGTAATATATCAAATATATAATTATGCATTAAATCATCAAATCAATACTTGATTTAACGATCCGGTCATATCGTATATGACCGACTAATATCCAATGTATCGATTTATCGAATCAACCCTTGATTCGATAACTAGGTTATATAGCATACAACCAATCGATACATTCATTGTGAGAATGGAATACGGTATCACATACACGTATTTTTCTCGGTCCCGCACATATCTCATATGCGCTCCTATTTCGTTTCGCTTGAGCCAGGAAACCTCTGTGTAGGACTCTAAAGACTCGTAAATACGCCGGCAGCAGATGATGATCATATCAAATACCCACAAGCCGCAAGCGGTCTGCTAAACATAACGGCCACCCGGGTATTGAGCGATCAGAAGATCGACGAGCAAGCCCGTTCACACTCCTGTGAATCCAACCAGTAACACTTACCGTACAGTCCGGTCTGATCGTCTGATATGTTGCATATCTCGCCTAGGGGTGGTAAACGTCAGACCCCAATAGCTCGATAAGTCGTGTTGATATGAGGTCTATAACAGTTCGAGAAACTACTGGTAACACTTACCAGTAAATCTCAGCAACCCTGGCCAGGGATTTCTGGTTATAGCCAATCGAACACAGCGCAACATCAACTCCTATACCGGGAGAGACGAATCCCCTCCTATCGCTCATTGCCTCCATGTGATTCGGGACTGTACCCAAAAGCCACCGTTTTGCACGCCCTCTTGACGAGACTCTATGACGATCTCGGGTCAACAGACTACTCTGTACCAGTGTCACCAGAGAACTGCCATCCGACGTAAGGTATAATACCATCTGGGAGTTCTTGGCGAGTCCGTCCAGTGTACCCAGTCTCTACTGAGCACCCGTATATCATCTCTGATGTCAAACACCAATGGATATGGGATCATCCATCGCCCATCTGTATGGGTCAAGAAGGTATACGCTAGTCTACTCTGGTATATCGATGCCCCGTCTCGATACACCCACGACTAGGGACCTTGAAGGATGTACTTATGGACTACCATGTCCCCACTAGTATGATCTGCATCATAGTCCAGGTAGTCAAGTACACATCCTAAGGGCTTTACCAACATGTAACTGAGAGACAATCAGTATACACGTTAAGGTAAAGAGTAACCAGATAGTATACTATCATGTCGAGCAAGAAAGTCCTCCCTATATATGTCCAAGCATCCACTACAATATACATCCTATGTACAGTAATGGCCTCTAGGGCATACATATAACTAACAGCTTCACGACGCGAAGGATGCGCCCTTGCTTGAAGTCTCCGAGGCCGAAGATGATCTACGTCGAGGGAATTCCGACTCAAGGTCCTACTTCACTAACTAGAGAATTAGTGAAGTAAACACCCTAAACTAAAGTGCTAGTCTAGTAGAGGATGGAGAAATAGGATGTGGGTTCTCTTTAGAATTTTGTTTCTCACTTTCTTTCTCACTTTAGATCAAACCCTAGCAAGCTTTTCTCTTGCTCAATGAAGAAGAAGATGATGAACAAAAGAAAAGAAAATGAGGATCATGATTAAGTGAGAAGGCTAACCATGGTGAGTGAGTATCATATACTAACTCATGGTGAGATATAACCATAGCTAAGTGTAAATGGTTAGGTCAATAAAAATCTAAAGTAAAACAAAACTTGTGGACTTTTTCAAAGCATCCACAAGCTTCTAAAAGCTTTATGCTTATGAAAAAATTCCACTAATTTGTAATTACTTTAGATAAATATAAACCACCATTTAAAAATGGAATGGTGTAAGTCTTACACATCCATGTCTAGTGTATCAACAACCATGATACAAATATAAAACACATTTTAATATATATATCATATATATATTGTAAAGATGTGTGAAAGTGAGAAAAACCCTAAAGTGAACAAGTGTTAGTAAATGTAAATTAGTATATCTAATATACAATTATACACTTAATTATTAAATCAACACTTGACTTAAAAATCCGGTCATATCTCATATAACCGGCTAACATCCATTGTATCGACTTATCGAATCAACACTTGATTCGATAAACCCGGCTATATCATATATAACCGACCGATACAAAAAGTCGCCAGAATAGAATACGGCATCACATACACGCATTATTCTCGGTCTCGCACATATCACATATGCGCTCATATTTGGTTTTTCCTGAGCCAGTAAAACCTCTGTGTAGGATTCTAAAGACTCGTCAATACGCCGACAGTAGGTGATGATCACATCACGCACCCACAAGCCGTCAGCGGTACTAGCTGGACGTAACGGCTACCCGGGTATTGAGCGATCAGAAGATCAGCAAGCAAGCCCGCTCCAACTCCAATGAAAGCCTGCCGGCAACACTTCCCGTACAGTCCGGTCTTCTCGTCTGATATGTCGCATATCAAGTCTAGGGGTGGTAAACGTCAGACCCCAATAACCGATAAGTCGTGCTGATGTAAGGCTCATAACGGGTCGAGAAACTACTGGTAACACTTACCAGCAAATCCCTAAATCAGCCCTGGCCAGGGACTTCCCTGTTACGGCCAATCGAGCATAGCACAACATCAACCCCCAATACCGGGAAAGCCGAAACCCCTCCTATCGCTCATTGCCTCCATGTGACTCGGGACTGTACCCAAAAACCACCGTTTTGCACGCCCTCATGGACGTGGTAAGGTGGAAATCAAAGCACAGTGGGAATCACACAAGACTCTATGACGATCTCGGGTCTACAGACTAACCTGCACAAGTGTCACCAGAGAACTGCCATCTGACGTAAGGTATAATACCATCTGGGAGTTCTCGGCGAGTCCGTCCAGTATACCCAGTCTCCACTGAGCACCCGTATACCATCTCTGATGTCAAACACCAATGGATATGGGATCATCCATCGCCCATCTCATGGGTCGAGAAGCGTATACGCTAGTCTACACTGGTATATCGATGCCCCGTCTCGATACACCCACGACTAGGGACCTTGAAGGATGTACTTATGGACTACCATGTCCCCACTAGTATGATCTGCATCATAGTCCAGGTAGTCAAGTACACATCCTAAGGGCTTTACCAACATGTAACTATAAGACAATATAAAGAGACATGTATACATGTTAAAGTAAAGAGCAACCAGATAGCATACTATCATATCGAGCAAGAAAGTCCTCTCTATATATGTCCAAACATCCAATATAATATACATCATCTGTACAATACTGGTCTCTAGGGCATACATACAACTAACAATGAGCACATGCATACTATCTTTGGAACCGTTATACCAATGGCTGTGGGACATGCCACTTCCCCTGACGGAGATAAGAAGTGTATACACTAGTCTACTCTGGAATATCGATGCCCAGTCTCGATAATCCTATGACTAGGGACAAGTTTAAGGATGTGCTTATAGACTACCCAGCCCCACTAGTGTGACTGCCATCACAACGTTGGTAGTTAAGAAAATATCCTAAGGGCACTATCAACATGTATTAGCGATATGTTAAAATAAACATATACACATGTTAAGATAGACTCAAACCAGATAACATACTATCATATTAAGCAAGATTGTTATTATATCTGTATATATCCCAAGCTTCCAAAATATAATAAACAATCCAGTACTATACAATAATGGCTTCTAGGGCATATATCACTAATAAATTCAACTTTTTTGTTTCAGTGTCATACCGATTCTTTGCTAAAATAGGGTAAACATCCATATGACCTTTATGCTGTATGTATTGCAATCGAGATCTGGAGCTAGGAATATGCCATTGCTCCAACTTTATTTAATAGTTGTGTCCGCACCTTACTGGAATGAGAAGGAACGTCGAGATGGTCTCTAGGCTGTAGATGTTTTCATCGAGATCTGGAGCTCTTTTGATAAAGTATGGTGGGAGATATGGTTCCCCTTTATTTCATTTATGCCCATGGATTGTATATAAGAGTTAGTATGGACCTATTTGCAGGGCATAAAATTTTATATTTTTTTATGTTTCAACTATGCTCTATCTTTTCAGCTTTTTATATCGTGAAAGTTGCGATTGCCCAATCATTTTTGCTATTTTATTCGCGGTGCCCAATCATTTTGGTTTTTTTGTGACTTGTTGAGTTTTATTACGATTCGGAAACTTGGGATCTGATACCAACTTGGCATCAACATCGCAGCAACTAGAATATCGTCAGGAGCGAATTATCATTTTCCTTTGTTGATTTGAATAAAGGCGGCTTAGCAAACAAGGTTAGGATACTGTCGACTAAGGCTTTTGACTTTATGAGCCATAAGGATCTCCTTAAGGTATTTCTCCCGATGAGTCGAGAGGATCTCGTAGGTGTATTTTCTCCTTAGAAGTCATGAGGACTCCTAAGTGGTATTTTCTTTTTCAATTCGTAAGGAATCGCAAGTGCCGTTCACCATGTTGAACGATATTTCTTATTCTTGGTGGGACTTGGTTGAGAATATATTTATTTACGCCCGTGGATTGTATATAATGGTTGATATTGGACCACATGTAGGGCATAAATTTATGGGGTTTTGGTGGTTTAAGAACATGTTCAAATCCTTATAATTTAAGACTTTTGAATTCTATAAGCCGTGAGGGTCTTATAGAGGATATATTCTCCTTAGGGATCATATGTATTCCTAAGTATGTTGCTCCTTTGTGAAAGGATCTCACACAGATGTTTTTCTCTTTACAAAATCGTGTGGACTTTACAAGTGCATCTTTTCCTATCTTTTAACGAGTTTGCACCCTCTCAGGTTTCACAAGCTCGCCCGTAGCGCTGCCATTTTTACTCACAGCGTCCTTTCGGGTTTTCATCCGTTACCTATTTTGCTTGTGGACATACCTTTTTTTAGGCGGCTCGTAAGGTAACGCACAAACAGCTGTCGATCATGACATTCTTCAAAGGACCGCATCATATGAGACCTGGGAATGATGTGAATTGTTTTATGCCCGTGGATTGTATATAGTGCTCGATATGGAGACCCACCGTAGGGCAGTATTGTAGGATATATATGCCCTGGAGGCCATTATTTGTAATGGGTACTATGGATATGTGTGTGTGTATATATATATGCCCTAGAGGCCATTGTTTGTAATGGATACTATGGATATGTATATATATAGGACAATCTTACTCGAAATGATAGTATGCTATCATGTTTGGCTTTATCTTAACATGTACGTATGTTCTACTTGTTATTATGTACTACTTATACATGTTGATAAAGCCCGTAGGATATGCTTGACTACTAGCGTTGTGATGGCGGTCATACTTGTAAGGGTCAGGTAGTCTATAAGCTAATCCTTAAAAATGTCCCCGGTCGTAGGAATATCGAGACATGGCATCGATATTCCAGAGTAGACTGGTGTATACATTTTTAGACTCCGATGAGGGGCGATGGTTAGTCTCACAGCCATTGGTGTGTTTCACCTAAGATTGTATATAGATGCTCACTGTGGGTGGGTACATTGGACGAACTCGCCAATAACTGCTGGATGGTATTATACCCAATGTCAGATGGCAGTTCTCATGTGGCATGTGTACAGGTAGTCTATAGACCTAAGATCATCATTTGTTTTGTGTGAGTTCTCACTGTGTTTTGATTACCACCCTACCATGGTTCAAAAGAGTCGTGTACACAGGTTTTAATTGGGTACAGTCTTGAACCACATGGAGGCGGTGAGTGATTGTTAAGGATTCGTCTCTCCCGGTATTGGGAGTCGATGTCGTACTGTTTTTGGTTGGTCAATACCATAAGCCCCTTGCCAGGGCAGTTAAGAATTAGTGATAGTTAGATCAGTAATTTCTCGGATGGTCTTGAGCCATACCAGCACGACTTATCAGGGTTAGTAGGGTTTTGACGTTAACCTCCCCTAGACCCAATATCCGATACTCTCAGACTTACAGACCGGACTGTACGGATATTGTCTTGGTTAGGCTCAGTAGGGGTTCAGATGAGTTTGGTCGTCGGCCTTCTTTTCTACAGGTATCTGGGTAGTCGTTACGTGCAGTGTAACAACCTTAAACTTTCTATACAAATTTTTTCAAAGTATAGAGAGGAATACCTAAGCCTGAGTACAAGTTATAAATTTAAATTGCTTTTGCACAGCAAGAAACCACTTGTAACTCACTGGTAAAGTTTTTCACTGCTGTAACATAGCCCCTGTGTTCAAATACCCCCAGCCACATATTATTTTTATTGACTTTTCTTTTAAACTTTTAGAAGCTCAAAAGTTTACACGTGCAAAACACGTAAAATGAAAAGTCACAACAAAATCAAACATGTGCACTGAGATATACCAAGCGACTAGGACACGTGGCACAGATCCCACCATCCAATTCCTTAGATGGACCGGTGAGATCCCCATTGGGGCCGGCACCGCCGGCCCCCCCCCCCCCCCGTCTCTATTGCCTCCAAATTTTTACCCTGCACCCCTTGGACTTCCCTCACTAACCCTAGTTTGTTTGATTTTTCTGCACATTAACAGAAAGTGATAATTCACCTCTTAAATCCATTTTAATGCCCATTTTTAATTCTCAATTCATTACCTTAAACCCTAATTTTCCCTATAAATACCACACTACATTTTACCCCTCCTCATTCAGAAATCCCATACCAAAACTCTCTAAAAATTCTAAGTCCAAAAAGTTGTACAAGTGGAGTTAGCAAAGGTCAAAGTTCCGACGACGTTTCGGGAAGAATCCGGCTACGAAACGACTCCCCGACGCCTTCCTAAGTTCAAAATACCTCTTCGCTTTCTTTCTAATCTGTAAGTTCCCTCTTTCCCCCTTCTCTTCTATTAAAACGAATTCATTCTTCAAAACTAGTCGGAAGCGGAGTTAATCCGACTTCCGATTCTATTTAAACTAAAAACACAATTTTTCTTTAAAACAAATTCACCATCTTTTTGTATATTTTTAGCAATCATAAACACACGTTAGAACAAGTTTCATCTCAAAATATTATGTATTGCAACTTCTATTTTATTTTTACGGTAAAATACTATCATGTTTACATACGACATTGCTTATTCATTTTACCCATATTACTTTTAGAAAACTCACGAGTTAATGACCTACCTCATCACAACACACATTCTTGATATAGCACGATGACTTTTGGAACATTAGTTTGTGGGAAAATACGAGTTTACAATAAAATACCCTAAACATTCTAAAATCGTTTTCTTTAAAAGTGTATTATTTAATTCCTTGCAAATGCGTCTCTACAACCCATTTTGGGGAACCCCGATCGGGATGGTGCAGATTATCGCACGTCCTCGGGCCTAAAAGAGCGAGATGTAGACCTCCTCACGGAGCATCCGATCTCGATGGAATTTATAATGCAATTTTAAGAAAAATGTGATTTCTATTTAATAAATAAATTCTATTTTTATAAATATAAATATATATATATATATATATATATATAAATATTATCAAAATATCTACTTTAAATATACAATATATATTCCATGTTTTCTAAATCAAAGGAATCACAAATTTCATGAAACTACCATTACGTATCAATACAAGTCCAATATTACACTAAAATACCATATATAATGTAACTTAGGTTCCATTCACTAGAAAACATTATATTTTAAAATATACATCCATGAAAACCCTAAAAACGATAATTATATCCTTGAGGTATATTTTGAAAATATATCAAAACTATTTTTCATAAAACCCCTTCAAGTTACATTCATTTACAATATGGACCTTAGTAAACATAGGTTTAAGTGGGATCGGTTCTCTTGCTCAGGGAGTCGGAGAATATAGGTGCTTGCCTATCTATCTCTCTCTTTTCCTCCTCCTCCGTTGTTGTTGTTGAGAGAAGATCTCTCTTTTCCTCCTCCTCCGTTGTTGTTGTTGAGAGAGA